>JAGIQG010000021.1:6129184-7498562 GCA_024679065.1 Sphyrna mokarran | reverse complement strand
TAGATAACTAGTCAGGTTTATCCCACAATTGAGAAAGATCCCATAGCTCTCAGGCACTTACCCTTCTGCGTAGTAACTTGGAAAAATTCTGCATTCTCTCCTGAGGTGAAGTGCTTGAAATACGAGCAGTTATATTCTGAACAAAAGTGAAATAATAGAAATCAGCAAAGTGAAGTGGGAATTGGACATCCTTACAGGTCAGTTTGCTGGGAACAAGTGTAATTTGACCTCTCAAGTTAATTCCTGCTAGAAATTCACCAGGAAATTTACCCAGACATCTGCAGCAATTCCCAGATACTAATTAAACCTTCAAGGCAAAGTTCAATGTTAAATATTTCCCCCACACTTGTGCCTATTGAAGTGAAACTGAAGGATATTAATTCAATCTCAAATCATGTCTTTGACTCTGTACAATTATTTTCTAGATGGATGGTTCATGCTTATCAGATCAGTAGAGGATCCATGATTTCCTCGGCATTTGATTATTGACGTTTATCCTTAACCTGCAACCTCAGTCCAGAATTAGGTATTAATCTAATTCTTTTTGAAGAGTTTAGCACCATCTACCCTCAAAAAAATTCTTTACAAAAGCTCATTCAAAGACAAAAATGATCAGTGTTAGACGTTGGTTGTTGTCACTCTCCCTTTTGAATCACAATGTTGTGAGTTGGAGATTGGTGCTGGGAGTTTGAGCTTGTTGTGCCCCTTCGAGAGAAGGCTGCGATGATGTCCTTCGGACACCTCCTGCGATAGATGTTATTGATTCCAGGACACTGGTCAGTGAAGGGCAGAGATCTCTCCCCTTGGGTATTGGTTTCTCATTTGTGCTGATATTCTTCTGTCTATTTTTTTTTGCTTCTCTTTTTAAAGTGTTTGGGGGCCGGGTGTGGTGTCGTATGTTTTTATTATCCCTTTTGTGGAATGTGGGTGTTGCTAGGAGGCCCATTCCAGTTGCCCTTGAGAAGGTGGCAGTGAGCTGCCTTCGTGAAGAGTTTTTGATTTGATTCATTATTGTCATATGCATTTGTATACAGTGAAAAGTACTGTTTCTTGCACGCTATACAGACAAAGCACACCGTTCATAGAGAAGTAAACAAGAGAGTGCAGAACGTAGTATTACAGTCACAGCTGGAGTGTAGTGAGAGATCAGCTAAATATAAAGCAGATCCATTCAAAAGTCCGATGGCAGCAGGGAAGAAGCTGCTTTTGAGTCAGTTGGTACATGACCTCAGACTTTTGTATCTTTTTCCCGACAGAAGAAGATGGAGGAGAGAATGTCCAGGGTGCATGGAGTCCTTAATGATATTGGCTGCTTTGCCGAGACAGTGGAAAGTGCAGACAGAGTCAGTGGATGGGACGCTGGATTGTGTGATGGATTGGGCTTCGTTCATGACCCTTTGTAGTTCCTTGCTATCTTGGGCAGAGCAGGAGCCCATACCAAGCTGTGATACAATCAGAAAGAATACTTTCTATGGTGCATCTGTAAACATTGGTGAGAGTCATAGTGGACATGCTGAATTTTCTTAGCCTCCTGAGAAAGTAGAGGCTTTAGTGACCTTTCTTAGCTGTAGGGTCAGCATGGAGGGACCAGGACAGGTTGTTGATGATCTGAACATCTAGAAACTTGAAGTTCTTGATCATTTCCACTTCATCCCCATTGATATAGACAGAGGCATGTCCTCCACTATGCTTCCTGAATTTGATGGCTACCTCCTTCATCTTACTGACATCGAGAGATTATTGTCGCTGCACCAGTTCACCAGATTTCCTCTTTCCTGTACTCCATCTCATCATTGCTTGAAGCCAACCCATGACATTGGTGTCATCAGCAAACTTGAAAATCGAATTGGAAAGGATTTTGGCCACAAACTCACACATATGGAATTCAATCCTGATAAATGCAAAATGATGCATTTCGGGAGAAAGAATTTAGGGAGGAGGTATATAATAAAGGGTAGACCTATTAATAGTATAGAAACGCAGAGGGACCTGGGGGTGCAAGTGCACAAGTCTCTGAAGGCGGCAGAGCAAGTGGAGAAGGTTGTGAAGAAAGCATATAGTATTGCTAGCCTTTATAGGAAAGGGTATAGAGTACAAGAGCTGGTCTTTAATGTTGCAGTTGTATAAAACATTGGTTAGACCTCATTTGGAATACTGCGTCCAGTTCTGGTCGCCTTACTACCGGAAGGATGTGGAGACTCTGGAGAGAGTACAGAGGAGGTTTACCAGGATGCTGCCTGGTATGGAAGGTCTGAGTTACGAGGAGAGGTTAGGCAAATTTGGACTGTTTTCCTTAGAAAGACGTAGACTTAGAGGAGATCTAATAGAGGTGTACAAGATTATGAAGGGTACAGATAGAGTAAACAGGGTTAAGCTTTTTCCTAGGATGGACTCAAATAGCACGAGGGGTCACGGGCTTAGGGTGAGGGGGGTAAGGTATAATTTGGATGTTAGAGGGAGTTTTTTCACACAGAAGGTGGTGGGGGTATGGAATGCGCTGCCAAGTAAAGTGGTGGAGGCAGGTACTCTGGAGTTATTTAAGAAATACTTAGATGGGCACATGAACAGAATGGGAATGGAGGGGTATAGAAAACTGATTTAAAATAGGGATCATGAGTACTGGGAGTCCCTGGGAAGTGTGTAAATAGATGATGATATTGATGTACTTGTTTTTATCCTACAGGTGCTTTGGTCCACCTTGTTGTCTAACAAGGGGCATACACACGATGGGTCGTGAGAGGGCTGCTCTTGGAATTTTTCGAGAGTATCCTAGTGCTTCATGTTGTTAGTATACACTTGACCTGGACAATTTGATGGGCAACACGACAGCTCAGTGACTATTGCTGTGCTGTTCAGATACATGGATTTGGGCCTGTGTCTGTGGGAGTTTGCGCATTCTCCCCGTGCTTGCGTGGGTTTTCTCCGGGTGCTCCGGTTTCCTCCCACATCCCAAAGATGTGCTCTTAGGCTAATTGGCAAAACAAATTCTCCCTAAATTGTCTTAAATTTGGTTTTTAATCCATAGATCTATAAACATAGACAGGGATCACGGGTAGAGGTGGGAACATCGGGGTGGCGGTGCAGGCTCGTTGGGCCGAAGGGCCTGTTTCCCGTGCTGTTTTGTTCTTTGTTCTTTATATTGCTGTCATGTGGAGTAAGTAATACACAAAGTTATTCAGAGGAGTTGCTGGATTTTACAATGAAGGAACAGCAATATCGTTTCCAAGCCAGGATGATATGTGTCTTGGGGGGAACTTACGGATGGTGATATTCTCAGGTATGTGCTTCCTTTGCTCTTCTAGCCGGTAGGGGTGGTGGATTTGGGAAGTTCGGTTGAAGAAGACTTGGTGAGTTGCTGTAGAGCATCTTGTAGATGGTACACACTGCTGACACTGTATGGTTAAGGTTGATGTGGTGCCAATCAAACAGGCTGCTTTGTTCTGGATGGTGTTGAGCTTCTTGAGTGCTTTTGGGGCTGAACCCATCCAGGCAAGTGGAGAATACTCCATTACACTCCTGACTTGAGGATGGTGGACAGACTTTAAATTTATTTATTACTGGTCACATGTAAAACTTACATTAACAGTGTAATTCCCTTAGTCACCATGCTCCAGCACCTATTTGAGCCAATGCACATCACCAGCATGTCTTTGGACTGTGGGAGGAAACCAGAGCACCTGGAGGAAACCCATACAGACACGGGGAAAATGTGCAAACTCCACACAGACAGTGACCCGAGGCGGGAATCAAACCCGGGCCTCTGACGATGTGAGGCAGCAGTGCTAACCATTGTGCCACCTGACTTTGGGAAGTCAGAAGTCCCGGTCTCTGACCGACTCTTGTAGCCATAGTATTTATGTGTCTTGTCCAGTTCAGTTTCTAGTCAATGTTAACCCTCAGGGTATTAATGATGGCTTATCGACAATGGTGATGCTATTGAATTTCAAGGGGTCTGGTTAGATTCTCTTCTTTTGGGGAGAATTGGATGTTGTAATATAAAGCGTTGGTGTAGCATGATGCAGTGTTGTATAGTATAGGAATACGTGGTGTAGTATATTGTAAGTGTGTCTGTAATGACGAACTCTGGCATCCCATTACATTCATGCTGGCTTAATCTCCTCACTTTTATTGTTTCTCCAACCTGGTTAACTTCCCCCAACTTCTCCTCCCCAACATCTCTTCAAGTTTCTGCACAACCCTATTTTCCTTTTTATATACGACTCATTTAACACCTACATCCTCCCCTTCTCCAAGTTTTGCTGTGAATTATCTAGCGTGCATCTTGTAACATCCCAATCCCTAATCCTACTTTTACCCAAAAGGAAAGCAGGCAGCGCGGTTGCACAGCGGGTTCACACTGCTACCTCACAGCGCCAGGGCCCCGGGTTCAATTCCCAGCCTTGGGTCACTATCTGTGCAGAGTTTGTGTGGGTTTCCTCCGGGTGCTCCGGTTTCCTCCCACAGTCTGCAAGACGTGCTGGTTAGGTACATTGGCCGTGCTAATCATCACAGAATCCCTACAGTGCGGAAAGGAGGCCGTTCGGCCTATCAAGCCTGCACCAACAGCAATCCTACCCATGTTCTATTCCCGTGACCCCACATATTAACTCTGCTAGTTCCTTTGACACTCAGGGGGCAATTTAGCATTTAGGACCAATCAACAGAACCCACACATCTTCGGACTGTGGGAGGAAACTGGAGAACCCGAAGGAAACCCACTCGGACATGGGGAGAATATGCTAAATTCTCCTTCAGTGTAGCCAAACAGGAGCCACAGTTACTGGGATTTTCACAGTAACTTCATTGCATTGTTAACGTAAGCCTGTGACACTAATATATAACTTTAAAACTTTAATTTTAATCTGAAAAAACACTAATTAAATATAAGATAGAAAGGCCTCCCCCACAATATTTCTGTTTCCTATTTTTATAGAATCCTATAGTGCAGAAGAGGCCACTCAGCCCATCGAGTCTGCACCGACCACAATCCCACCCAGGCCCTATATCCATAACCCCATGAATTTACCCGAGCTAATCCCCTGATGCTAAGGGGCAATTTAGTTTGGCCAATCCACCTAATTCACATATCTTTGGTTTTCCTTCTTCCTTAATTCCTGTTTCCCACAAATGGGCTCTCTTGCAAATTTCTAATTTTTTTAAAGGCAAATTTGAAGCTAAATTGAACAGGATGATGAAAGACACTCTCTGCATCATCCGTGTCCCTCTCTGTTACAGGTATTAGCCATTAGGATCTGATTCCTGGGTGTAAGCAATTGTCGTTGACATTTTCTATCTGCTGGGAAATAGGTCACTGACTTGATATATTAACATTGTTTGCCTGGGTAAAAGTACTGCCCGATCTGTTGATTATTTCAGCACTTTCTGTCTTTATTTCAGATTTCCACACTGTAAGCGTGCCACATATATTTAGACATTGCAATCTCAATGCAGCTCACACAGTCAGAGCTTGAGACAAAGCTATCAAGGGCAGACACTCGGAAATGGTTGAAATTGGCAAATAAAAACTTCAGGAAGTTGTTAAAAAACACAAGGCAATGAGTGAATGAATACAGTCCAATTATTGCAAAATACTTAAATGGTTGGGACCACAGTTTGGCGCACAATCTCAGTCTCATGGGAAGCTGGGTTTGATTCCTGGCTTGGGTCACTGTGCAGAGTTTACACATTCTCCCCATGTCTGCATGGGGTTTCTCTGGGTGCTCCTGTTTCCTCCCATAATCCAAAAGACATGCTGGTTAGGATGCATTGGGCCACGCTGAATTCTCTCTCCGGTCAAAATAAAAGACAAGTTTTGCCTCAATAATGCTTCTGAAATTTGACCTTTTACTCTTTTAGATTCTTTGAGAAATGTTACTGATTGGAAAGGCGTAGAAGCTGGAGAAATACATGCTATCAGGAGAGGAGCCTCAATGATACAAATATATCCTCACACTGCACACACTCAGACCGCACAATCTAAAAACAGCTCACACATCCAGAGCTCGAGGCTAAACTACCAAGCCCAGGCATTTGGGTAAGGCTGACACCTTCAAGTAAAAACCTGAAAGGATTCATTAAATAAACACGAGACACAAGTAAGTGAAAGAACTAGCCCAGTTTTTGCAGGACATTGAACAAGTTAGAGTTTTTATTTGGTTTTAATAACTATTTTGAGCACCAGAGGAAAGCAGATGGAAAAATACGACAAATATTTTGTATGAATTGTGGTACCTATTGATCCAACTGTGCAAATTTCCTCTCATTGTAACAGGGCAGTGAATGTGTTTATCCCCCTGACATCGTCAATACTGAAAGAACCTGTCATGGGAGCAACTACAGTGAAAACAGTTGCTGTGTGTCAATTAATTCTACACACGTCTCGAATTACTATATAATAGATTAATATCTGACAGTAAGATTTACGTGTTAAGTTTGGATTTAAAGGATAAAGGTATCTAAATCCAAAATGAAATGAAATTGGGTAATCTCCACCCAGTTTCTAATTGATACAGACTTATTAGATAGAATAACTGTTCATTGGCATTGACAGAGCTCTCAGATACTCAAAGAATAGCTGACGTGGGATCATGTGGAGAGTGTAATATTAGTTCAGTGGGAGTTATCAGACTGCATAGAGCTCTGGCAACGTACAGAGAGCTTTACTCCATTCCAATGGTGCTGCCTCTGAGTATTTGGTGCAAACCCTGAGCGTGTGAATTGGAAGGTGTTTCATTCCCTGGGTTTAATCTCTCTCACCTCAGTGTGCACGCAAATAATAGGAACCGAGTTAGCAATACTAAACAGTGATGAAAGCACTTATATTTATATAATGCTTTTAATGACCCCAGGGCATCTCAAAGTACTTTTACAGCTGGTATAGTGCTTTGGTCCACCTTGTTGTCTAACGAGGGGCATACACACGATGGGTCGTGAGAGGACTGCTCTTGGACCTTTATCGAGAGTATCCTACTGCTTCATATCATTAGTGTACGCTTGACCTGGACCATCTCATGGGCAACACGACAGCGCAGTGACTATAGCTGTGCTGTGCAGATACATGGATTTGTGCCTGTGTCTGTGGGAGTTTGTGCATTCTCCCTGTGCTTGCGTGGGTTTTCTCCGGGAGCTCCGGTTTCCTCCCACATCCCAAAGATGTGCTCTTAGGCTAATTGGCAAAACAAATTTTCCATAAATTGTCTCAAATTTGGTTTTTAATCCATAGATCTATAAACATGGACAGGGATCGCATGTAGAAGTGGGAACATTGAGGTGGCGGCGCGGGCTCGTTGGGCCGAAGGACCTGTTTCCCGTGCTGTTTTGTTCTTCTTCTTTGTTCTATCAACATCCTGGGAGTTACCACTGACCAGAAAGTGAACTGGACCTGCTAAATAAATAACGTTCTGGGTGAAGAAATTTCTCCTCATCTCAGTTCTAAAAGGTTATTCTCAAACTAAGAAACTGCTTTCTATTTGCTTGGTTGACTGAAGTTTTAACAACACTCAAGAAGCTCAATACCATCCAGGACAAAGCAGCCCACTTGTTTGGCACAAACATTCTCTCACACCCACTGACACTCACTGTGACGATCGTGTGTACCGCCTACAAGATACACTATAGGAACTCCCAAAGTTTCTCAACAATCCACAACACCTACCATCTGGAAAGACAAGAGCAGTAGATATCTGAGTACACCATCCCTGGAACTCCCCCCCCAGTGCACTCGCCATGCTGAAATATATCGGCCATTCCTTCATTGTTGCTGGGTGAAAATTCTGGAATGCCCTCCCTAACAGCACTGTGGGTGTCCCTACAGCACATGGACTGCAGTGGTTCAAGAAGGCAGCTCACTGTCATCTTCTCAAGGGATGGGCAATTCTCACACTCCAATGTATTAAATACTTCTGAAGTGTAGTCTGTGTTGGAATGCAAAAAATGCAGCAACAGTATGTGCACAGCAAGCTCCCAGAAACAACCATGACATAATGACCAGAGAATCTGTTTCAGATATAGCTCAAGAGGTAAATATTCGTCCAAGATTCTGGGAGCAACTCCCCTCCTCTCCTTGCAAACAATACCCCGGGATTATTAAGATTGGTTATCGAGATTTCCGTGCCTGAGAAGTTTGGGAATCATTCTAATCCTGTCTCATTGGAAGTGATTCCACCATGTGATTAGGCTATTAGGCAAAGGAAATTTAGCATGTCAGCTCCGAATCTCACCAACTTTTACAGATACAGCATAGAAAGCATTCTTTCCGGTTGGATTACGGGTTGGTATTTTTTCTGCTCTGCCCAAGACCCATAAGGAGTTGTGAATGTAGCACAATCCATCATGCAAACCAGCCTTCCATTTATTGGCAAAGTAGCCAGTATAATTAAGGACCTCACACACCTTGGACATTCTGTCTTCTACCTTCTTCCCTCAGGAAAAAAGATACAAAAGTCTGAGGTCACCTACCAACCAAGTCAAGAACAGCTTCTTCCCTGCTGCTGTCAGACTTTTGAATGGACTTACCTCGCATTAAGTTGATCTTTCTCTACACCCTAACTATGATGTAACACTGCATTCTGCATTGTCTCCTTTCCTTCTTTATGATCGGTATGCTTTATCTGTATAGCGCACAAGAAACAATACTTTTCACTGTATACTAGTACACGTGACAATAATAAATCAAATCAAATTCTTGATAAGGCAGATTAGACTTTGCTTTAACAGATGCTCCTATATACAACATCTTCAACAGTATAACATTTCCTCAGTGATAGACTGGGAAGTCAACCTCGATAATTTCTGAAAAAAAGAGACATGCTGTCAAAACTTTTCATCTTGCACTCATCAGGATAGGCACCAGAACGTCAAATCTTAAGGTGAACAACAATTTATATTGCATAAGCAGCAGCTCTGAAGATCAAGGCGTTGCCATGGTGACTGCAGCATTCATCTACTCCAGGTTCATCTGCCCCTTTTCTCAGACTGTGTAAATTCTTATTCCCTGTACTGAATACAAGATGAAAAGATTTGACAGGCATGTCTCTTTTCTCACCAGTACTCAGGTTCTGTCTACCGAGTGAGTATTTGTCAGCCTAGATTTGTATCCTTATGTTGCAGGAGTTTTTTTTTAAGTTTATTTACTAGTGTCACAAGTAGGCTGACATAACACTGCAATGAAGTTACTGTGAAAACCTGCTAATAGCCACTCTGTTGAGACACACTGAGGGAGCGTGGCCAATGTGCCTAACCAGCACATCTTTCAGACTGTGGGAGGAAACTGGAGCACCAGGAAGAGACCCATGCACACATGGGGAGAATGTGCAAATTCTACGCAGTGACCCAAGCCGGGAATTGAACCCCAGGTCCTTGGCGCTGTGAAGCAGTAATGCTAACCACTGGGCCACCGCTGAAACCCATATCTTCCTGATTTGGAGATTGAGAGTATTGACAATTGCGTCATCGATGGAGTGACGGAAATCTGGAGATATCCTGGTAACATTACATGGTAGACTCAGCCTCTGTCTGCTTGGATTAGGATGACTCACAGACCTTCTCATGCTCAGGAATCTCCACAAAGAAAACCTGTGGTCTCCCCAAACAATACTGCAGAATGCTGCAGTGTCCAATTTTTGTGCATCTCAGTGGCTCGGCCTCAGAAAAAGGGGAATTATAAAATTCCGGTTCAGATTACTTGATGACCACCTGACTTATTGTCAGTCTCTTGTGGAGCAGAACTAGATGCGCAATATTCAAATTGACATCAAATCAAACTTCTCTGAATTGCACTGCTCTCCTGTAATTTGTCGCAGTGGGGTTATTGTTTGAAATGTAATACGACGTGTATTTATAGAAAATTTCCAGTTGTTAATAGCTGCTGAGAGTTCTAGGATGATTCATGTCAATGACATTTGGTCTGCTGAGGAGCCAATCAGTCATGCTGCTTTGCTCTGGGCTGAGTGAATTGTGAACGTCGGAAGGTCTGATCCCCGTTCCAAGTACATAGCTGGCAAGCTTATACCTTTAAAATATATCGACACTCATTGAGTAAAGTCCTGCTTACACAAACTCAGGGAAATGGTTTTGGGGTCTTCCAAAGCAAGCGAAGTGCTTTCGAAAAATAGACATTGCTGTAATGTGGAGTGTTCAGTTAGTGCACAGTTAGAGATGTCCAGCAATCTTCCCTTTGAACTTTCTTCGCCGTGCAAATGTGTGGCACTTTTACATTTTTATATAGCCACAAACACCTGGACCGGAGTCATACCAACATTCATGCTGGTGAGATTTTCCTTCCCGTTGCAGTGAGCGGAGGTTTGGTTGGCAGTCAGATTCTCCGAGTTTGCGATAGCGGGAGTGTGATGTGAACCGGCAGTTCTTGAAGGGAACGGTTTGTAAACATCCGGCACACCTTTTCCAGATTGCTGTGTGGTTGTCGCCACACAGTTTTTAAAAATTTCATTCTTCTATGGGTGTCTAGGACAGTGTTTGTTGCCCATCCCTAATTGCCCCTTGAGAAGGGGGTGGTGCTTTCTTGAACGCTGCAGTCCATGTGGTGAGGGTACAGCGCTGGCTGGATGGGGGGCTTCTCCTGATACCACGAGATAGGACCCACCTGAGGGAGCCTGAGTTTAACATCTCACCCCAACACCTCAGACAATGCAGCACTCTGTCAGCACTGGACTGGAATATCACAGTGGATTTTGTGCTTTAGGTAGATATCCATTCACCCTTTCTGCTTTTGTCTGTCCTTCAACACCAAGATCAGATTGCATTCAGGTGGCTGAGATCTTTTGAAGTGTATTTTTAATCGAACTAAATAAAACTGGGACAAAATGGAGGAAGGAATGTGCTGGTGCACTGAGTGGGGATTGCATTTTATTTTTCTCTGGGTTGATTCTGCTGTTGACAAGGTTGCATTTGTTGAACTTCTGCAAACCGATGTTCTGGAACTCACTGCCGATGTGATTGGTGAAAATAAAAGTGATGAGTGATTTCCAAAAGGAGATTGGACGGGTTCTGTTCAGAGGGAAATCAAATGTTGGGTGACGGGGATAGAGCGGGGCTGGGGAATGGGATTGACTGGGTTGCTCTGCAGAGAGCCCTTGTCAATTCAATGGTAAAATTATGCCTAACACATCGGATATACAAGTTTTTAAAGTTTATTTATTAGTGTCATGAGTAGGCTTATATTAACACTGCAATGAAGTTCCTGTGAAAATCCCTCAGCCACCACAGTTCGGGTAGACTGAGTGAGAATTTAGCACCACTAATGCACCTAACCAACATGTCTTTCAGACTCTGGGAGAAAACCCATGCAGACACGGGGAGAATGTGCAAACTTCACACAGACAGTGACCCAAGTCGTGATTCGAGCCCAGGTCCCTGGTGCTGTAAGGCATCAATGCTAACCCACTGTGCCAAATATTGATTCAACTTTGTACCAAGGTATCCCAATGCAGTCTGCTTTTTTGTACAGTATATTTACAAGCCCTCATCACCGTGGTGACTTATTCCTTATTTCTGTTAATTACTTAGACACAAATGTCCACCACAGTGGCACAGTGATTAGCACTGCTGCCTCACAGCTCCAGGGACTTGGGTTCAATTGCACCCTCGTACTACTGTCTGTGTGGAGTTTGAACGTTCTCCCAGTCTCTGTGTGGGTTTCCTCTGAGTCCTCTGGTTTCCTCCCAAAGATGTGCAGGTTCGGTGGATTGGTCATGCTAAATTGTCCCAGGATGTGTAGGTTAGGGGGGCAAATCTGTGGAGTTATGGGGTTAGGGCTTGGGTTGGACTGTTGTCAGTGCAGACTCGATGGGCCAAATGGCCTCCTTCTGCCTTGTAGGGAATTCTATGGAAATATTTATTTTCAGGTGTCAATTTTTAAAGAAACAGATATGTGGTAAATGCTGATAGTGGAGTATCAGGCTATAGTAATGCTTTCACTCTCAAAAACTTAGCGCAGTAATAAAGAGGGGAATGAGGCAGAACCTGTGCAGAGTGCCCACACTGTCTGATTGCTGTTCTGCTCCTTGGGTCAGAATTCTACATTTCCCACTTGAATTTTCAACATGGCGACAAAAGTTCAGCAACTTCCCGAGGCTGGCAGGCTCTGGGGGATCAGCACCAGGGACAGCAACGCCACCTCACCCTTTTCCTGTGCTAGCCTCTATACAGCAGGATGGTTCAAAGTCTCCAGCTACTTTGAGAGGTCAGGGCAAAGGTAAGTGGGCTAAGGATGGGATGGGAGGGGGGGGTGCAGGGTGGCAGAGGTGGGTAGAATGGAAGTTGGGAGGGGATAGGATGAATCAGAGCGTGGGGGAGGTAGCTGTTTTGTGGGAGGGTTGTTAGAGGTCAGCGGGGTAATTGGAAGGAAGGTGGCGGACGCAGTCACCCAGTAGTGGTTTTAATCCTTTGAATCTTTGCTGAGTAAGTATTCCGTTGAGATACTGAGGCTGCAGGGGAAATGGGACATCACCTGGATGGTTTCACAGCATTGAAATAACAAACAGCAGACCCACAAGTGCCTCATCAACTCCACTCTGCAAACCCCTGCCACAGATGTGCCAGGATGCTGAGACTGTGGACAAGTGGGAGCGAGCAGAGCTCTGGGACTGAGCCCGTGCTAACGGTGACAATGAACTCTGGCCACTACCTGAGGGAGAAGCTGGGGGATCTGCGAATTATCCGCTCTGCAAACACTCGGCAAGCTGGGATCTCATTCCTCTGGTAATTAGGGATTTTTATAAAACAGACTTCAATAGTGTCTGTCAGACAAGAGGATTCTAGCACTGATACAAGTGGATAAAAGAAAAGGAACCTTCAAATATAACCTGATTCTAACGTGGGTCTTGCTGCTGTTTTTATACAGTTTTGATTCATTTAACTAGCATAAAAGGCCAGCGTTGAATCTGTTATCTGTCCCATATTAGCTCTTTGTGTTATTACAGTAATGGATACTGGAATATTACTGATAGATTAGAAACAACAACTTGGATTTTTGTGTCACCCTTAACATAATAAAATGTCACTGGATGTATACCAGAACAGCATAACAATGAACCATGGGAGGAGATATTAGATCACAAGATAAAAAGCTTGATCAAAGTGCTACGATTTCAGGAGTGTGTGAAAAAGGAAAGAGAGCTCTGGGGATTTGGGGAGGGAATTCCAGAGCTCAGAATGCAGGGAACCACAGGGTCACAGAATAATATAGACAGTAAGTTCAGAGATGCCCAAGGCGGAGGTGAGATTGCAGATATGGGGAGGGGTGAATTTGTGGAAGAATTAGATTATAAAACACGGGGAAAAAGCTTATTGCAGCACTGCCTAAAAGCAACCACAGTTAATCAGTTTAATTTCAATGGTGAGAATGAAGAGATAATTTGGGACAAATCTGGGGCAGCACAGTGGTTAGCACTGCTGCCTCACAGCACCAGGGTTCAATTCTGGCCTTGGGTCACTGTCTTTGTGAAGTTTGCGCATTCTCCCCATGTCTACGTGGGTTTCCTCTGATTGCTCTGGTTTCCTCCCACAGTCCAAAGATGTGCAGGTTAGGTTAGATTGATTGGCCGTGCTAAATTGCCTATTAGTTTCAGGGGGACTAGCAGGGTAAATATGTGGAGTTATATGGCCTGGGTGGAATTGTTGTCAGTGCAAGCTTGATGGGCTGAATGGCCTCCTTCTGCTTTGCAGGGATTCTGTGAAAATTAACACTTGGTTAATTGAGAAAAACTAAAATGAATTTGTGTTTTGTGGACTTGATTGAAGTTTTGAAGAAGTTACAGTGATGGTTGATGAGGGGAATGCGGTTAAGACTGTGTATACATGCATTTTCAGAAGATATTTGATATAGTGCCACATAACAGACTTGGCAGCAAAGCCCATGGAACAAAAGGGATGGTAGCAATGTCTTTATAAAGTAATAGGAAACAATTGTTTTTTGGAATAGTGTACAATGTATTTCTCCAGGGTTTCTGTAATATTTATTATTGACTTGGAGCACAATTTCAAACTTTGCAAATAACATAAAACTTGCAGTGATTGTGAGCTATAAGGAGGAAAGCGATAAACTACCAGAGAACATAGAATGGGCAGACATGTGGCAGATGAAATTTAATGTGGAGAAGTGTAAAGTGATATATTTGAGGAGAAGAATGAAGAATGTTAATGTTAAATTATAATTCTAGTGAGAATGGGGGAGAGAGAGCTGGGGGTCTATGTACAAAAATCATTGAAGGCAATCTGTGAAGATGATTAACGTGCGCACAACATACTGGGCTTTATAAATAGGTATATAGATTATAAAAACAAGAAACTATCTTATAAAACACTGGTTTAGCCTCAAATAGAGTATTGTATCCAATTCTGGGCAGCACACTTTAAGAAGATGTGAAGGTTTTTAAGGTGACACAGAAAAGATTAAAAAGCTTGATTCCTGGGATGAGGGGCTTCAGTTACATAGATTCAGGGGATGTAGGTATCACTGGCTGGAGCAGCATTCCTTCCCCCTCTCTAATTTCCCTCGAACTGAGTGGTTTGTTAGGACATTTAAGAGTTAACCATGTATGTATGGAGTCAGTTGTAGGCCAGACCAGATAATGATGGCAAATTTCCTTCCCTAAAAAACGTTGGTGAACCAGACGGGTTTTTCTGACAATTAACAATAATTTCATCATCATCAGACTTTTAGTTTTTTTTATTGAATTCAAATTCCACTATCTGTCAATCATTTGATCAGTGAAGCTGGGGTGGTTCTCATTCAAGAAGACACGGTTGAGAGGAAATTTGATAGAGCAGCTCAAATTCGTCAGGGATCTTGATAGATTTGATAGGAATTGTTCACATCACAAGGATTGGAAATTCGAGGGCACTAACTTAAGATGATTGACAAAATCATCATAAGTTGGTGGATTAAGCGTAGGTTTCCTCTGGGTGCTCCGGTTTCCTCCCACAGTCCAAAGATGTACGGGTTAGGTTGAATGGCCATGCTAAAAAATTGCCCCTCAGTGTCCTAAGATGCTTAGGTTAGAGGGATTAGCGGGTAATAATATGTAGGGATATGGGGGGTAGGGCCTGGGTGGGATTGTGGTTGGTACAGACTCGATGGGCCGAAGGGACTCTTTCTGCACTCTAGGGTTCTATGATTCTATGAAAAGAACCATCAGCAATGTACGTTTCTATGCAGCATGTGATTAGAGCGTGGAATCCATTGTCTGAGAGGCCACGTTATCGGAGACTGTCGAATTGGTTAAACCCATGCAGGATTATGGAAAAAGAATGAGGAAGCAAAGATCACGTGTCCTTCCAGAGAGCCAGCCTGCATCCAATGGGCAGAATGGCTCCCTTTTCTTTTGTAATCATTCTGTGCCCCAGGTCAGAGGCTGGCTAAGCCAACATTTATTGCCCATTCCTAACTGCCCTCAGGAAAGTCCTGGTGAACCACATTCTTGAACTGCTGCTATCTATGTGATGTAGGTACATCCATGGTGCTGTTAGGAAGAGAGTTCCAGGATTGTGAAGGAACGGCTGGGAATCCTGCAGTGATTAACTTGTTTCCTGACTCCTCAAAGCCTGTCCGCCATCTATAAAGCAAAAGTCCAGAGTGTGCTGGAATATTCTCCATTTGCTTGAATGGTCGCAGCTTCAGCAACAGTCAAGAAAATCGACACCATCCAGGGCAAATTGCTACCCCTTCCAGAAACATTCACTCCCTCCATCACTGATGGCAGCTATGTGTACTATTTACAAGATGCACTGCAGGAACTCACCAAGGCTCCTTCAACAGCATGTTCCAAACCTAAAATCTCCACCATCGAGAAGAACAAAGGCAGCAGAAACATGGGAACATCACCTGGAAGTTCCCCTCCAAGCCACTCACCATCCTGAATTGGAAATATATCGCTGTTCCTGCACAATCCTACAACTCCCTTCCTGACAGCACTATGGGTGTACTTACATCACATAGAAAGCAGCGGCTCTAAAAGCGGCTCACCAAGACTTTCCTAAGGGCAGTCAGGAATGGGCAATAAAAGTTGGCTTAGTTAGCTACACCCACATCCTGTGAAATAATGTTAAAAAAATCATTCTATGTTAACTGGGAGCCAGTGTAGGTTCACAAGGACAGGGGGGTGATGGGTGAATGGGCTCTTGGCAGGTGGCACACACACACAGCAGAGTTTACAGAGGGTAGAAATACAGGAGTGCATTAGAATAATTAAATCTAGGCCTGAGCGAGGGTTTCCAATGCAGATAAGCGAAGAGTGTATTAGAGCAATGTTATGGAGGTCGAGATAGACAGTCTTCATGATGGTATGCACATGCATTCAGAAGTTGATCTTGGGATTAAATATGGCACCAATATTGTGAGCAATTGGATATTTTTAAATTCACTTCTGGGATGGGTGTCACTGGCTGGGCCAGCATTTATTGCCCATCCCTAGTTGCCCCTTGAGAAGGTGGTGGTTAGCTGCTGCCTTGAATCACTGCAATCCCCATGCTGTGGGTTGACCCCCAATGCCGTTAGGGAGGGAATTCCAGGATTTTGATGCAGCAACTGCGAAGGAACGGCGATATATTTCCAAGTCAGGATGGTGAGCAGCTTGGAGGGGAACTTACAGGTAGCAATATTCCCATGTAGCTGCTGCCCTTCTCGATTGAGATGGAAGTGGTCATGGGTTTGCTGTCTAAGGATCTTTTGGTGAATTGTTTTGAATAGCACATCAGATTCACACGGTTGCTAGGCAGAGGATGGAGTCAGTGGCTCGAGAACAGAGTTTGTGATAGTGTTCAAAATGGCTTCTCAATATTCAACTGGGACAAATTTTTGTATATCCAATACTGGATACTAGATTAGCAATAATTCAGAGTTAGAGGAGAGGCTAAGAGAGTTTGAGAAGAGGGTAGTGATGGAGCTATCACAGGTTACTTTCTGTCTCTGACAGGGTGTATAAAAATTAAACCAAGCAAGTGTAGTCCCAGCAAGTCAGACAAATTCTGTGCTGAATTGTCAGAATGCTGATGGTTGTGAAGAACAAGGAGGGACAGTTTAACTTTATCACCTAGGATATTAAATTAATCATAAAACTTGCATTTATCATAGAATCCCTACTATACAGAAAGAAGCCATTCGGCCCATTGAGTCGGTACTGACCACAATCCCACCCAGGCCCTATTCATGTAACCCCCCCATACTTACTCTGCTAATCCTCCGACACTAAAGTCAATTAGCATGACTGATCAATCTAACCTGCACATTTTTGTAGTGAGGGAGGAAACCAGAGCACTCAAAGGAAACCCATGCAGACATGGGGAGAACATGCAAACTCCACACAGACAGTGACTCAAGGCTGGAACTGAACCTGGATCCCTGTGAGGCAGCAGTGCTAACCACTGTGCCACTTTATAAAAAGGAACTGACAGTGTTACAGCCAGATTTGTTGATAATAGGAAAATAAGCTGTGAGGAGGGTACAAAACGTCTGCAAAGGGATAATGATAGGTTAAGTAAACAGACAAAAAATTGTCAGATGCAGAATAAAGTGGGGAAATGTGAAGTTTTCCATTTTGTAGGAAGAACAGAAATACAGGATATTATTTAAATGGAGAGAGATTGCAGGATGCAGTGGCACCAAGAAATCTGATTGTTTTTGTAAATGTGAATAAAAATTAGCTTAAAGGTACAGGTACAACAAGTAATTAGGCATGTTGACCTTTATTGTTATGGGGATAGAGTATAAAAGTAGCAAAGTCTTGCTATAACTGTATAGGGTGTGACAATACTATACCTTGAAAAAATATATTTTGTGTCTTATTTCTTCTGAAGGGGCTGTTTTTTATTTCAATTCTGATTAAAATGACAAATTGTCTCTAACCGGCAGCCCACCTGCTGATGCTGCAGAAGATTAATTGCTCCTAATTACTGGAATGTTGGTTTTAATCTGATGTATTGGTGTTATGTTAGAGATGCATTGCCCCCTGGGGTTTTCAGGGTAGGATCTGATTGGCAAGAAGAAAATCATGAATTGGTGGAGCTAGACTTGCAAAGAGAGAGAAAAAACATAGGCAGTTGTAGTTGGAATTTGAAAACAGCAGCAGCTGTTTTACTCTCTCTCTCTTTCTGGTAATGGAACTACTAGAAAATAGGTTTTGTCTCACTTTAGAGGTCTGTAAAAGGCAATAAGTATTTTCTCCCTCCCTCCCTTACTGGAGTGAAGACAGATTTTCCTCTGGAGACCTTCTGTATCCATGTCCAGAGGGGTTAAAAGGTGTGAAGTTTGGGAATTCTTGTAAGCCTGTGTATCTTGCAAACTGATTCTATGCGTCTATGGGGATATTGCTTAAATTGGAATTGATGGAAATGGCTAACAGTTAAGAATTATATCTTGACACGTTTAAGCATTTCATTTGGTATAAGGTAAGCTCATTTTTTGTTATATTTTAACTGTGTTTGTTAAATAAAATTTATTTTAATAAAATCTTCCTATTGTGTCAATAGAATCATACCTGGAATAGTACACTTTATGCTCACACTAAAGCCTAAATCAGAATAAGTTGGGGTCCAGGTTAATGTCCTAGTACACCTTGGAGTTTCTGATCTGGTCCCTAACAAGGCCATTGGTAACTCTGCACCTAAGGTCCTGTCAGTCTGGTTTCCTTATGTTTATATTGGAGACAGTCCAGAGGAAGTTCACTAGGCTGATTCATGGGGTGGAGGGTGTGTCTGATGAGGAAAGGTTACTCATTGGAATTTACAGCAATGTCAGCTGGTCTTACTGAGACATAAATTTCAGAGGCATCGACAGGGCAGATGCGAGAAAATGGGCCTGATTTTATCATCGATTTTCGGCTGTTTTTGGGCATCAAAAATTGGTAAAGTAAGACTTGAGGCGAGTAATGCAATCCGCACTCAACTTTTGCGCCAGTTCCCTCCTTTACCAGGGCCCCAAAAAATGGCCGCAATCGGGAATGTGCCCAAAATGGGTGCGACGGCCATTTAAATACATTTGTATGCATTTAAATTGACTTAATGGACTTCACGCCTAACCTTTCCGGCACTTCCCCCTTTACCATCATGTTCGCTCATCCAGAATCGATGCAAAACAGACATGCTCCATAAAAGTACGATTTGGGTCCTCCAGCTAGTATGGAGGGAAATGCCGAGCAGCCAATGGCTCTCTGCTTAAGATCGGTAGGAGAGGGGGTGGGGCGTTCACTGCCATTCTGCCTGAGATCTGAGGAAGCAAAAGTGGGGGTCTTGTGGCGATGGGGCAATGTCTGGGGGAGCCAGGGGAATGCGTTATCTGACGTGGCAGGGGAGCTGCATTCCTTTTTTTTGCGCAGTTGGAGGTGCCGATCGGAGCTGCAGGATTTCGGGCACTTTAAACCCCACTCACAGGCTTTCACAGCGCCATTCGGAATCACTGCTGTTTTTTCAGGCAGAGTGCCTGAGGACGGGTCTAAAAGTCAGATCTGAGACACTCCCAGTTTCAAGAACGTGCAGCACTTAGAATCAAAATGGTAAAATAGCACCCACTGTTTCTCCCCATGGGAAAATCTTGAACTAGGTTTAAAATTGAAGAGTTTCCTGTTCAGGATGGAGACGAGGAGGAATTTATTTGGGTTGTTATTCTTTGGAATTCTCTTCCACAGAGAGCAGTGGAGGCATTGGGTCACCGAATACATTCAAGACTGAGTTACACAGATTTTTGATCTACAGGAATTTGAGGGTTATCAGAAACAGGCAGAAAAGTCTGATGAGCCACAGTCTTATTGAATGATGGAGCAGCTCAATGTGTCCAATGGCTTCCTCTTGCTCCTTCTACTCCTGCTCCTTTTTCTCATACCTTATGATGTTCTACACCGTGATTCCCAATCTCAAGATGTGCAAAGAGAACTTTACAATTATTGAAGTGCTTTGGAGTGTAAACACAGTGGGACAGAACATATCCAGGGATGGTGGTGGTGGTACCTGGAACATTACCTGTAAGATATGATCCCATGAGGGTGACTACATCAGGCTGTTGCTTGACTAGTTAGTGAGACAATTCTCCCAAGTTTGGCACAAGGATTCAGATGTTAATAAGGAGGATTTTGCGGGGTCGGCAGGGCAGGGTTTGCCTTTATTGTCTCTTGTCCAGGTTGATGCTGGATGGTCAGTCCAGATTCATTCCTTTTTCTTTTCCATTTGTAGTGATTGAAAACAATTGAGTGGTTTGCTCAGCCACTTCAGAGGGCATTTAAATGACAAATTTCCTTCCCTAAAGTGCATCCCACAAATGGTCATCATTAGATTTTAAATCCAGATTTTTACTGAATTCAATTTCACCAGTTGTTGTGGCGGGATTCGAACCAGGGTCCACAGAGCATTATCATGAGTCTCTGGATTATCAGCCCAGTGACAAAACCTTCTATGGAACTTGAACACAAAATCTTCAAACTCCAAGTGAAATGTACGTACCTCTGAGTGTCAGTTGACAATGACAAGTTCCAGTGAAGAAGGGAGTACTTGTGTTCAGATGCTCAATATTAATCAGTTCAATCTACAGCTGCTAAATTAGAGGGTGCGACAGAGTGAAAGAAAGAATAGCCCTGGGTTACAGAGTGTAACAAATAGTAAACACCTTTACTCCAGCGATAATACTGAATAGGAACTGTGGATCTGAGATTCTGGGTTTAAAACACTCAATCAGCAGACAACAATGTATTCAACTCATGGAAGATGATTCATTTCAAGAAGTTCTTCATCACAAGAGTAACCAACATTTGGATTGATTTTCAAATAAAGTTGTGGAGCCCAAAACCTTGAAATAATGTCAGAGAAACATTGTTACATGGTGGCACAGCGGTTAGCACTGCTGTCTCACAGCACCAAGAACCTGGATTTGATTCCCAGCTTAGGTCACTGTCTGTGTGGAGTTTGCACGTTCTCCCTGTGTCTGCGTGGGTTTCCTCCTGTTTGCTCCCACAAGTCTGGAAGACATGCTGGTTAGGGTGCATTGGCTGTGCTAAATTCTCCCTCAGTTACCTGAGCAGGCACTAGAGTGTAGTGACTAGGGGATTTTCACACTAACTTCATTGCAATGTTAATGTAAACCTACTTATAACAGTAATAAATAAATTTTAAATGCTAGCCTGGAGGGAATGATTGAACTGTCCCGATGGGTCGAATGGTCTTTTTTGTTGGTAAGTATCAGATGATTGTAAATTTCCTCGTGTTTAGACTTTGGGAGAAATGAAACAAGGAGGATACAGCTTGCTATAATCATAGCTGAGAAATCCAAACACAAATCATGTTTTAATATGCAGGGAAAGAAACGGGTTCTTTAGCTGATATATTTAACTTCTGTAAAAGTGTGTAATTGAACACCACCACCTGTTCAACAAGCAGCAAGACACGCCCACAGATAAACACTCCCTCCTGCACCACATATATATATAAATCTGTCACAGGAATGACTGCTTGCTAAAGTTAACTGCATATTAAATATAATCCAGCTCCTTCACAGCCTCTGTTTAAGATATTCCTTCCTAAGAATTTCTCTGGGGGAAGATAGTCACTGAAAGTTGGAAAGGAGGGGGGATGGTTTCAAATGATAGCCCCCAAGTAGGCACCTTATCCCCGTCCCCCATCACATCCAGTAGGCACGCTATCCCCTCTTGCAATGCCCCCAGTAGGCATCCTATCCCATCTCATAATGCCCCCAGTCGGCACTTAACCCATCTTGCAATGCCGCCAGTAGACATCCTATCCCATCTCGCAATGCCCCCAGTAGATATCCTATCCCATCTTGCAATGACCCCAGTAGGCACCCTATCCCATTTCGCAATGCCCCCAGTAGGCACTCTATCCCATCTTGCAATGCCCCCAGCAGACACCCTATCCCATTTCGCAATGCCCCCAGTAGACACTCTATTGAATCTCGCATGCCCCCTAGATACCTATCCCCCACCCAACCACAATCTCGCAATGCCCCCAGTAGATACCCTATCCCATCTTGCAATGCCCCCATAAGATAACCTATCCCATCTTGCAATGCCCCCGGTAGACACCCTTTCCCCATCTTGCAATGCTCCCGGTAGACACCCTATCCCCATCTTGCAATGCCCCCAGTAGACACTCTATCGAATCTTGTAATGCCCCCAGTAGACACCCTATCCCATCTCGCAATGCCCCCATAAGATAACCTATCCCATCTTGCAATGCCCCCGGTAGACACCCTTTCCCCATCTCGCAATGCCCCCGGTAGACACCCTATCCCCATCTTGCAATTCTCCCGGTAGACACCCTATCCCATCTTGCAATGCCTCCAGTAGACACTCTATTGAATCTCGCAATGCCCCCAGTAGGTACCCTATCCCATTTTGCAATGCCCCCTGTAGATACCCTATCCCGTCTTGCAATGCCCCCAGTAGACACCCTATCCCATTTTGCAATGCCCCCAGTAGACACCCTATCCCATCTTGCAATGCCCCCGGTAGACACCCTATCCCATCTTGCAATGCCCCCAGTAGACACCCTATCCCATTTTGCAATGCCCCCAGTAGACACCCTATCCCATCTTGCAATGCCCCCAGTAGTCACCCTATCGCATCTTGCAATGCCCCCAGTAGGCACCCTATCCCCATCTTGCAATGCCCCAGTAGACACTCTATCGAATCTCGCAATGCCCCCAGTAGACACCCTATCCCATCTCGCAATGCCCCCAGTAGACACCCTATCCCATTTGCAATGCCCCCTGTAGATACCCTATCCCCATCTTGCAATGCCCCCAGTAGACACTCTATCGAATCTCGCAATGCCCCCAGTAGACACCCTATCCCATTTTGCAATGCCCCCAGTAGACACCCTATCCTATCTTGCAATGCCCCCAGTAGTCACCCTATCCCATCTTGCAATGCCCCCAGTAGACACCCTATCCCCATCTTGCAATGCCCCAGTAGACACTCTATCGAATCTCGCAATGCCCCCAGTAGACACCCTATCCCATCTCGCAATGCCCCCAGTAGACACCCTATCTCATCTCGCAATGCCCCAGTAGACACCCTATCCCATCTCGCAATGCCCCCAGTAGATACCCTATCCCATCTTGCAATGCCCCCAATAGACACCCTATCCCCATCTTGCAATGCCCCAGTAGACACTCTATCGAATCTCACAATGCCCCCAGTAGACACCCTATCCCCATCTTGCAATGCCCCCAGTAGACACTCTATCGAATCTCGCAATGCCCCCAGTAGACACCCTATCCCCATCTTGCATGCCCCCAGTAGACACCCTATCCCATCTTGCTATGCCCCCAGTGGACACCCTATCCCCATCTTGCAATGCCCCCAGGAGACACCCTATCGAATCTCGCAATGCCCCCAGTAGATACCCTATCCCATCTTGCAATGCCCCCAGTAGACACCCTATCAAATCTCACAATGCCCCCAGTAGGCACCCAATCCCCATGTTTAATGCCCCAACCCCCTCCAATTGTATCAATTAACCAGCAGCTTTCTGAAGAGAGAGAGAGAGATTTAGGGTGGGACATTCTGAAACATCACACATTTATTATAATAAAGGATAAACTGTGTTCTTGTGGGTGGGAGATTAACAGAGAACTTCCTCTCTGCCCATCTTTAGAGAAATGTGCAGGTTAGGTGGATTGGCCATGTTAAATTGCTTCTTAATGTCAGAGGGATTAGCTAGAGTGAGGGCATGGGGTTATGGGGATGGGGCTTGGGTGGGATTGTGGTCGGGGCAGACTCAATGAGCAGAATGGCCTCCTTCTGCATTGTAGGGATTTTATGAGTGTGTCCACTGCAATATCTGGCTGAAGTAAGCAGATACGTTGACAATGTGACTTACTGGCCCATTCACCCCTATCAGCAGTAAACTGAATGGGTCAGGGATAGTGACATCTCTGGTCATATTTGCTAAAATGAAGCTCAGTTATTGGGACTGAAGCTAATTGTTTTTAAATGGACCTCAGTTAGGGAGCTGAGATTGTTTTTAAAGTCAGCACTGCAACAAATGCACAAACCCTAGTCGGCCTGTTCCAATCCCTCTCCAGTTTCTGGTCTGTTGGCTGGGGTTGAGGACAGTACAATCCAGCTGCCTCTTACCTTCGGGAAAGCCTGTGGTCCCACAGCCCTGACTGTCCGGCTCCAGGGTGGACACAAAGCTGCTCCTGGTACACAATCTCCACAGTCCGAAATGAGCTTCTTCGCAGGTGCTGTTCCTGCTCTCCAAATGGGGACTGAGAACTGCCCAGTAATCGGTGCTGACAGCCACAACCGCCAGTATAATACCCACCGTCACGATGCAGAAGGTGAATTTAATCTTCCCACTCTTCCCCTCGTCCATTCTGCCACTAGATGCCCCTGAACTCTTTGCCCCTGGTGTCTCTCCCACCCTCTGCTCCTGCTGGAGGTGTGTGGGCTGCTCTCTCCACTCTCTCTCTCTCTCTCTCTGTGTCTATATTGGACCCTGCTCGCTGCAGTGTGACCTCCACATGTCACAGTTCCTGAATTCAATCCCTCTCAGCCTCTTCACACTATAACTCCAATGAAAGTCCACACGAGGAGTCGGTCAGTTGGCAGCTCCTGTTACAATTGGAGGCTGAACAGTGGATTCCTTTTGCACTGACAGCTGCTCTTTACTGATGTCGAAACTCTCCAACAGTTTAAAAAATACCCCTGATAATAAGCAGCCAGACAGTAGAGTGCTCCGAGGTCTCAAAGGCGTGAAAACCCCTATTCCAGCTGCTTTGGAGCGAGGGGGGCAGTGAGGGTTCAGGAGTGACTGACTCAGAATGAAGGGAAATTCGTCCTAACAACATAGAGCTGCTGCCCAGGCCAAGATCGGGATAGATCAGGACAGGTGGGAGGAGGGGGAGGGGGCTGCTGAGAGACAGAATGTCTATGTGTGAGAGAGAAAGGGTCTGAGTGATTGTGTGTGTGTGAGAGGGTGTGTGAATGTGTATGTGTGTGTGTGTGTGTGTGTCTGAGTGCGTGTGTATACGTAAGAGAGAGATTGTGTTTTGAGAGGGTGTGAGAAAGATGAGAGATTATGATCCTGCTTCCAGACGCAACAGTAAAGAATTTGGAATAAAAGCAGAAAATGTTGGAAAAACTCAGCAGGCCTGGCAGTATCTGTAGAGAGAGGAACACAGTTAACATTTTATATTTATATTTTGTATTTAGAACAAGGGGAATACTGTGTGCAGTTTTGATTGCCGCAGGATATATTGGCCTTGGAGGGAGTGCAGAGAAGGTTCACTAGGCTAATATCGGAGATGAGGGGGTTAGCCTATGAGGATTGAATAGACTGGGTCTGTACTCATTGGAGTTTAGAAGGCTGAGGGGGGGATCTTATAAAGACATATAAAATAATGAAGGGGATAGATAGGATAGAGGTAGAGAGATTCTTCCTGTTTAGAAAGGATAGCAGAACTATAGAGTTGTAGAGATTTACAGCATGGAAATAGCCCTTTGGCCCAACTTGATCATATCGCCCCTTTTTTTAACCCCTAAACTAGTTCCAATTGCCCACATTTGGCCCATATCCCTCTATACCCATCTTACCCAGGTTTGTAGTCACAAAAACATGCTTTGCCTCCTGTGGCAAATTTGGATCCAATTGTCTAAACACTTTTTAAAAGACAGAATTGTATCTATCTCTATTACTACCTCTGGCAGCTTGTTCCAGAAACTCACCACGTTGTAAATGAAAAAAGTGCCCTCTGGACCCTTTTGTATCTCTCCTCTCTCATCTTAAACCTATGTCCTCTAGATTTAGACTCCCCTACTTTTGGGAAAAGATATTAACTATCTAGCTAATCTGTGCCCCTCATTATTTTATCAACCTCTTTAAGATCATCCCTAAGCCTCTCATACTTCAGAAAAAAAAAGTCCCAGTTTATCCAACCTCTACTTATAACTCAAACCATCGAGCCCTGATGGTATCAGAGCAAATCTTTTCTTTCTAGTTTAATAATATCCTTTCTGTGGAAGAGTGCCCAGAACTGTACACAGAACTGTATAAATATTATTGAATTTTTTGAGGAGGTGACTAGGTGTATTGATGAGGGCAGTGCGGTTGATGTAATATATATGGGCTCTAGTAAGGTTTTTGACAAAGTCCCGCATAGGAGGCTGATGAGAAAGGCAAAAGCCCATGGGGCAATTTGGCAAATTGGATCCAAATTAGCCACAGGAGGCAGAGCATGTTTTTGTGACTACAAACCTGTGTCCTGTGGTATCTGCAGGAATCATGCTGGGTTCCTTGCTGTTTGTAATATACACTAACGATGAATGTGGGAGGTATGATGAGGAAGTTTGCAGATGATATAAAAATTGGTGGTGTGATAAGTAGTGAGGAGGAAAACCTTAAATGACAGGATGATATAGACGGGCTGGTTAACCAGGCAGAACAGTAACAAGTGCAATTAAATCCTAAAAAGTGCAAGGTGATGCATTTTGGGGACAGTAACAATGCAAGGGAATATACAATGAACAGGAAACATAGAGGAACAGGGTGCAAGTCCGTAGATCCCTGAAAACAGCTGCACAGGTGGATAAAGTGGTTAAGAAACCACATGGCCTTTATTAGCCAAGGCACAAAATATAGGAGCAGGGAGGTTATGATGGAGCTGTATAAAACACTGGTTAGGAGCACTCTGTGCAATTCTGGTCACCACAATATCGGAAGGATGTGATTGCACTAGAGAGGGTGTCAAGGGGATTGACCAGAATGTTGCCAGGGTGGAGCGGTTCAGCTATAGGGAGAGGCTGGATAGAACTCGCTGCCTGAAAGGGTGATGGAGGTGAGAACCTCCCCAATGTTTAAGAAGTATTTAAATGAAAATAAGAAACTCCATAACCTACAAAGTGACCCATCTGATGTTAGTGCCTGGGATTCGAGTTTGTCTTAGGTTTGGATCAGGGTCTCCCAGCCTGTGGTGCATCAATCTGAGGAATAAACTGCAGTTTACATCATGTAAATATAGGAGCTGGAAACTGGGATTAGAGTAGATAGGTGTTTGATGGCCAGCATAGACATAATGGGCTGAAGGGCCTCTTTGTGCTGCAAGACTATTATTCAATCACAACATTAAAAGTAAAATATTTGATTCTATCCCCATAGGGATGTAATGGCACTGAATGATTTTTTTAAAAAGCTGAAGTTTAATTAGGAGAGTTATCCCAAATGTTGATGGTGCGGTCACTTTGATTTTGGTCTGTTATTGTCCAACATTTGGACCCTATTCACAGAGATGCTCTTGTGACTTGCTGAGTGGGGTGTAGTGAAGAATTCTAATGTTATTGGGTCCCTCCACAGGAGCTCTGCTGCGAGTGTCAACTATCTTGTTTGTCACTGTCCATGTTCAGAAACCTCCTACCTCGTGACTGGCTGGTCATCAGATCAGACCCAAGATTAAACTGGAAATCGGAGGAGATTTCTGAGAAAACAGTTTCAAAAATCCTTAATAAAGACATGCCAATCCGAGCCAGCTCATCGACGCACGGATGACCACATTTGGCCAGAGGCAGTTGCTGTCAATCAGTATCTCATCCGGAATAAGAGCAGAGCAGTTTCGCTCCTCTCCCCACAGCCAGCATGAGTGCCTGAGGTTCGAGTTTGTCTTAGGTTTGGGTCAGGGCTTCCCAGCCTGCAGTGTATCCATCTGGGGAATAAACTGCAGTTTGCATTATGTAAATGTTAGGAAAGCTCTCAACTGTGATACAAGCAAAGCTCAAAACTTTACCAATGAAGAGAAGGACACCTCAGCACTCCCTGGAAACCGGATTCTGACACTCTCTCTGTAGTCAGTCTGAGCTCAATGCCAGGTTAACTTCACAATCAATGAGTCAAAATGTTCAGGAAAGGCTCTTTGACCCATTGAGTCTGCAATATTTACCACTAAAGATGCGCTGATCCCATTTTCCTGTACTTGTCACATACCCTTGAATGTTACAGTGGTTAACACTGCTGCCTTACAGCTCCAAAGACCCAGGTTCGATTCCCGGCTTGGGTCACTGTCTGTGTGGAGTTTGCACATTCTCCCTGTGTCTGCATGGGTTTTCTCTGGGTGTTCTGGTTTCCTGTGTGGGTTAGGTGGATTGGTCATGCTAAATTGCCCCTTAGTGTCAGGGGGACCAGCAAGGGTAATGCTGGTCCCTCTGATGGGGATAGGGCCTCGGTGGGATTGTGGTTGGTGCAGACTTGATGGGCCGAATGGCCTCCTTCTGCACTGTAGGATTCAATGAATGTTATCATATTACAAGTGTTCATCCAAAATTTTTTTTAAAGATTTAAAGTTTCCAGCCACAACTATCTTCCCAAGTATTGCATTCCAGATTCCTACCATCCTTTGAGTGAAGTTCTGAAGCTGTTTTTCAGATCCCCTCTGAATCTTATGGCTTACTCAGCTGTTTGTGGTGTTACTTTGAAGTTTGGAAGATTAATAGTGATAGGTGATTTGATAGTTAAGGGAATAGACGGACATTTCCACGGCTGCAGATGTGAATCCAGGATAGTGAGTTACCTCCCTGGATCAGGGATGTGATGGATTTTCTGCAGAGCTCCCTATGGGGGGAAAACCTGCAGTCCTGTTCGAAACGACATATGTAGAAAGAGGGATTACTCCTGTGATCAGAATTGAGGGAACTAGGTCGGAAAATTAGCAAGCAGAACCTCAATCATAATAATGTTCGAATTCCCCAAGTATCACAGGCAAGTGAGTAGAGAAATTAAGGAAATGAACGTGTGGCTGGGGTGATGGTGCAGGAGGGAAATTGGAACTGTCTCTGGGGCAAATGGGACTTGTACAGACCAGAAGGATTGCACCCAAATACTGTTATCACTGAAATCCCTGTTATTGCTATTGGGGAGGATTAACTTGGTTGAGATATAGGAACCAGCAGGAATTCTCAGAGAGGAATACCAAGGATACTGAGAGAGTTGATAGCACTAGAGTTGGGAATAACAAGTTAATAGGTGGGGTCAGACTAAGAGTAGAGTTTAAATCAGGATTAATGTGCACGTATAGGAATGCACAGCATGTGATTAATAAGATTGGGGAGTCACAGATGCACATTGCCACATTGGAAATATGATGTTGTAGCAATAGCCCACACCCGGCTCAAAGAAGAACTTGACTGGGTGTTAAATTTCCTGGATAACAAGATGTTCAGAAAATATAGGGAAGGGGAAGGGATGGCAGTTTTGATTAAGGACAGCACTGCAGAGCTGGAGAAAGAATATCCCTGAAGGTCAAGGACATAATCTGTTTAGCTAGAGTCAATGAACCAAAAAAGGTGCAATGACATTGTTCAGTCTGGAGTGTAGATCACTGAATAATGGAAAAGATGTGAAGAATACATTTGCAAAGAAATTGCAGAGAGATTCAAGAATTGTGGTTATAGTGGGGGATTTAAATTAAAATTTTTTAAAGTTTATTTATTAGTATCACAAGTATGCTTATATTAATACTGCAATGAAGTTACTGTGAAAATCCCCTAGTTGCCACGTTCTGGTGTCTGTTCGAGTACACTGAGGGAGAATTTACTATGGCCAGTGCACCTA
Organism: Sphyrna mokarran; assembly: GCA_024679065.1. NCBI lineage: Eukaryota > Metazoa > Chordata > Chondrichthyes > Carcharhiniformes > Carcharhinidae > Sphyrna > Sphyrna mokarran. The sequence goes on along the minus strand of JAGIQG010000021.1, from coordinate 7,469,003 downwards.
ACTAGCACGTCTTTTGGACTGTGGGAGGAAACCAGAGAACCCGGAGGAAACCCATGCAGACACGGGGAGGAGGCACAAACCCCACATGGTCATCTAAGCTGGGAATTGAACCCAAGTCCTTGACACTGTTAGGCAGCAGTGCGAACTATTGTACCACCATGCTGTTTCTGTACAAATGTAACAGGGATAGCAGCAGCATGAAGGGCAGAGAGGGGAGTGTGTATTCAGGAATGTTTTCTCCAGTAGGATATTTGCAATCCAGTGAGGGAGGAGGTACTGCTTTTTTGGGAAAGAGTGTGTCAAGTGGATCAGATATCAATGAAGAGCATTCAGGCGACAGTGTTCATGAAGCTGAGGTTGGTTCTGGAAAAGGACAGAGAACAACCTCGAGTAAGGATAATCAACTGGAGGAAAAGCCAACTGCAATGGGGTCAGGATGGACCTGAGCTGAATCAAGAGTCAAAGGTTAGCAGGAAGATTGGTAGCCGAACCATTGGTTAGCGTCAAAGAGGGATTGATTCAGGCAGGGTCAAGGTTTATTCTCTCAAAAGGGAAACAAATCCATTGTTCCCCAGATGGCAAAAGAGAGAACGGTTAAGATGAAGAAGAGGAAATGTGCCTGTGATAGAATAATAGAACCGGGCTGAAAATTGAATATTCAGAGGCAGAATGTAAAAGCAAATTAGAGAAGTGACGAGGGAAAAGAAATACAAATAAGTGCTGGAGAAATAAACGCAGTGGGTCAGGCAGCATCTGTTGGAGAGAACTAGGAAAAGAGGCTGGCCCCGACAGTCCCAGTCTCTACAGTCTGCTAGAGGCACATAAATAGAAACACAGATTCCCTACACTGCAGAAGGAGGCCATTCAGCCCATCGAGTCTGCACTGACCACAATCCCATCCAGGCCCTATCCCCATAATTCCATGCATTTACCTTAGCTAGACCACCTGATACTAAGGGACAATTTAGCATGATCAATCCATTTAACCGCACATCTTTGGAGAAAATCGGAACACCCGGAGGAAACTCACACAGATATGGGGAGAACATGCGGACTCCACACAGACAGTGATCCAAGCCAGAATCAAACCCGGGTCCCTGACGCTGTGAGGCAGCAGTGCTAACCACTGTGCCACTGCGCAGCCCATACATAAATAATAAGTAGATACATAAATCATAAAAGTTGGAGAAAGGAGAAGTGGAGCTGACTAGGGATGAAAAGAGGATTTATACATGGGAGCTAAGGTACTGGATGAATACTTTGCTTCTGTCTTTAATGAAAAGGAGGATGCTACTTGGGTCTCAGTGAAAGAGGAGGTGGTTAATAATCTAGAAGGATTTAAAATTCATAAGAGAGAGGTATTGCTTAGGCTGTCTATATTCAGAGTTGACCAGGACCAGATACCGAAGCGAAGTGAGGGTGTAAGTTACAGAGGCAGTGACTATCATTTTCCAGTCTTCCTTTGACTGGCAGTGGAGGAGTGGTTTCCAGAGAACCAGAGAATTCAAATGATACAATCTTGTCCAAAAAGGTGAGTCCAGTAAGAACTAGCAGCAAGAGTTAGCAATTCATCCTCTCGAGCTGCTCCACCATTCTATCCAATCATGGATGATTTCATCTTGGCCTGAACTCCACCTTCCTGCCTGTTCTCCATAACTCCCTAGCCTGTTACTAATTATAAACCTGTCCACCTCATCCTTACATTTACTCAAAGTCCCGGCATCCCCCCTACTCCGGGATGGCGAATTTCACAGGATCACAACCTTTTGGGAGAAGTAGTTTCTCCTCATCTGGTTGAAATCTACTACCCCTTATCCTCAAACTATGAATTCTTGTTCTAGATTGTCCCACAAAAGAAAACATCCTCTCTCTGTCTACCCTGTCAATCTCCTTTATCATCTTATATTCCTCAATTAAATCTCCTCTCATTCTTCTAAACTAGAGAGTAATTCCCTAAACTGCTCAATCTCTCTTCATAAGGCAAACCTTCATCCCTGGAATCAATGGAACTTCCTCTGAATTGTCCTCAATGCACCTACATCCCTCCTTAAGTAAGAAGACCAAAACTGCACATAGTACTCCAGGAATTGGTCTCACCAATTTCTTGTGTAGCTATAGCAACACTTCCTTAATTTTATATTCTATTTCTTTAGCTATAAATGCCAAAGTTTCATGTGCTTTCCTTATTATCTGCTGTACCTGCATACAAGTTTAATTTAAAGCTTATTTATTAGTGTCACAAGTAGGCTTACATTTACACTGCAATGAAGTTACTGTGAAAACCCCCTCTTTGCCATACTCTGGGGCCTGTTCGGGTACAATGAGGGAGAATTTAGCATGGCCAATGCATCTAACCAGCATGTCTTTTAGACAGTGGGAGGAGCAGCCAGAGGAAACCTATGCAAAGTCGGGGAGGACGCGCAGATGCGCACGGACAGTGACTCAAGCGAGATATTGAACCTGGGTCTTTGGAATTGTGAGGCAGCAGTGCTAACTACTGAGCCAACATGTGATTCATGCACAAGGACATCCAGATCCCTCCACACTGAAACAGCTCAAAATCTCTCTTCATTTAGATGATAAATTGCCATTCCATTTTCAACCAAAACGAATAACCTCATTTAACTTTGGTGGTGGGGAAACATTTTGAAAAGTAATTTGGGACAAAGGTAATCGTGATGTGGACAAAAGTGGGTGAATTGAGGAAAGCTAACATGCATAAGGGTTTATCATGTTTAACTAATTTGCTGGAGTTTTTTGAGAGGATTAATATGGGTAATGCTGTGGATGTGGTGTATGTGGACTTCTAAACGATGCTTGATACAATGTCGCTTAACAGACATGTGAGTGAAGTTATAGCTGATGGAATAAAAGAGACAGTAGCAACATGGATACAGAATTGGCTCAGTGACAGGAAACAAGGAATACTGGCTAATGGATGTTTCTTGGGCTGGAGGAATGCTTGTAATGAGTGTCATTTGGAGTCAGTTTTCTGACCCTTGCTATTTTTGATCCTGACCTAGATCTTAGTATACAGGGCACTGTTTCAATATTTGCAAATGATATGAAACTTGGAAGAGTTGTGAACTGTGAGGAGTATATAACTTCAAAAGGACATGGACAGCACGGTGCCACAGTGGGTAGCACTGCTGCCTTACAGTGCCAGGGAACCAGGTTCAATTTCTGGCTTGGGTCACGACCTGTGCAGAATCTGCACGTTCTCCCCGTGTCTACTTAGGTTTCATCGTGGCTGCTCCGGTTCCCTCCCACAGTCTGAAAGACGTGCTGGTTAGGTACATTGGCCGTGCTAAATTCTGCCTCAGTGTACCCTAACAGGTGCCGGAGTGTGGTGACTAGGGAATTTTCACAGTAATTTCATCGTAGTGTTAACGTAAGCCTATTTGTGACACCAGTAAATAACCTTTCGGCAAGTTGCTGGAACAGGCTGACAGGTGGCAGATGAATTTTAATGTAGAGAAATGTAAAGTTAATCACTGATAGAAGGAATTTGGAGAGGCAACATGAAAGAAAGGGTACAACTCAAAATGACCTGGATGAGCAGAGGGATCTGGGTATACAATGGCCGCACAGCCTGAGAGAATGATTAATAGAACATATAGAATCCTAGCTTTATTAATAGGGGCCTGGAGAGCAAAGGAGTGTTACTGAAGTTGGATAAGACACTAGCTAGACTTCAGCCGCTGTACTGCGTCCAGTCTTCTTCACAGAATTTTAAGAAAGATGTGATGGCATTGGTGAATGTGCAGGAAAGGTTTCACGAGAATGGTTTCAGGGATGAGGAACTTCAGTGATGAAGATAGATTAGAGAAGTTGGGACTGTTGTCTTTGAAAAAGAGAAGGCTGGGAGGAGATTCTCAAAGCCACGAGAAGTCTGGGCAGAGAGGGAGAAACAGTTACTATTCGTGAGGGGACTGAGAACAAGCTGGCGCAGATTTAAAGTAATTGGTAGAAGAGACAAAAGTGATATCAAAACATGTTCAAGTGTAAGTCAGTGGGACTAGGCAAAAAATAGTTCAGCACAGACAAGAAGGGCCGAAATGCCTGCTTCTGAGCTGTAATTTTCTATGATTCTATGGTTCACACAACAGATGCTTTGGTCCTGGAACGCACAATCTGAGAATGTGGTCGAGGCAGGTTCTGTGGGGACGTTTGAAGGGGAATTGGATTATTATTGGAAGAGGAAGGATGTGTGAAGTTATGCTGCGAAGACAGGGGGAGTGGCATTAAGTGAATTACTCATACAGAGAGTTGGTGCATTCGATGGGCTGAATGGCTTCCTGTGCTGTATCAATTCTGTGATTCTGTCCAACGAAAAATAAGTAGAACACTCCTATTTAGGTAATTTCAGGAATGCTAACAACTCCCCAGTAAGATCCCTTCTACCCCAGGATGTGGAGTTGCTGGTGTTGGATTGGGGTGGGCAAAGTAAATAGTCTCACAACACCAGGTTAAAATCCAACAGGTTTATTTGGTAGCACAAGCTTTCGGACTGCTGCTCTCGCCCTTGTTGTGAAACTATTTACTGTACCTATCCCTCAGAGACTGACAGTGAGTGGGAGTTTTGATTGGGGGTGAGGTGGAGGGGAAGGATTTGGGAACCAAACACTCCAATTTCATCCACCTCTCGCTAGGCATCATCTCACAAGCAGGAGCCACTGAAACACTCAAGAAGCCAAATTGTTCCTGAACTGCGTGGGAATGAGAGATCAATGTTGCTGTCCAGAGATTAGTGAATAATCCTGGAATATGATACACATAACCAGCGTTTGAATTATTGAGAGAGAGTGAGAACAACAAGCTTGTTTCACCGTTCACACGGGAGAGAGTTTGTGTTTGTAACTTCCATGGTGGTCCTGAACAACAATGTGCATTTTTATAGCGCCTTTTAGACAAATCAGTGCCCCAGGGCAATGCCCAGGACTGAAATCATTGCCACTAGGGAGACAGAAAGGTGGGTCAGCAAAGAGAGATTAACTTCTCGGGGAGACAAACATCCTCCGCATCCAAGTGATGGCTGGATTTCGCATTCAGCAATAAGCACCATAGAGGTTTGCAGCATGGAAACAGGCCCTTTGGCCCAACTTATCCATGCTGCCCAGTGTGCTGAGGATCTGATACTGCACGTCTCGAATGCTGAACCCTTTTACTGGGATGTTCAGAGGCCGTTACTGAAGCAATGTCTCGCTTCACTGGGTTGGGTTCCGACTCACATGTTCCCAGTGGATACTCAATTTAAACTGGTGCCGTCGAATTCTGTCCTCAACATTAATCCTAATTTTTAATCTGTTTGTAATGCTTTGGTAAAACTCAACATTGATCCTCACCATCCCACCAGAAAATAAATCAACAGATGAGGCAAACAACTAAACCATGAATTTATAATACATTAGAAATCATAGAATCGCATAGTGCAGTAAGAGGCCATTCAGCCCATCGAGTCTGCACCAACCACAATCCCACCCAGACCGTATTCCCATAACCCCACATATTTACCCTCTAATCCCTTTAACCTATGCATCCCAGGACACTAAAGGCAATTTAGAACGGCCAAACAACCTAGCTCATACATCTACTGGAAACTGGAGCATCTGGAAGAAACCTACGCAGACACAGGGAGAATGTGCAAACTTCACACAGACAGTGACCTGAACCAGGATTCGAATCCAGGTCCCTGGAGCTGTGAAGCAGCAGTGCTAACCACTGTGCCACCATGCTGCCTAACATTTTTTTAAAAAATCATTGCATTCTATCAATTAGAACTGAGTTTATACAGTATGATGAATGGACAATGAGACTGTGGTTCAAATAGTCCCATCAACCACAGAAAGGAGATTATTTCCAATATTTAGCACAGAGTCAATCCCTGTGACTGGGTCTGATCAGCTTTTTAAATGACCAGAAGTCACTAGAACTTCTTCCTTCACAGAATGGGAGGCCCCCAACATGTTCAAATACTACTTTATTATCACAAATACTTTACAGTAACCCAACACACAGTCAGAACACATTGCTTCACAGCAAAGGGCACCTCTCTCTCTCTCTCTCCCTAGCTTCCATTATTTCCACAAGAACCTAACCCATAGATCAGTTTTAGTATTATTCCCCAACGTACTACACGCAGTTCTAACATTTTTACAGTGACAGGGGTCTGATAATCTAATGGGAGAGAAAGCACAAGAAACACAACCAATGAAAACACTGACATTTCCCTTTGCTCCAATATCCCCAACAATAAAGGTGAGAGTTGTAGAGAGATTGGAGAAGGATGTTCCCCTTCTTGGGGTGAAAGGTACGATTTACAATGTTCCTAAATGATTAAATGGATACAATGAACTTAATCTTCAGAACTGTTGTGTAAACTTCATTAACACAAAGTGGGGCAGGTATGGGGTGGAGAAGGATTTCTCTGGGAGTGGGATGGGAACTTGGACCTGGTGCTCACCCCTTTGGCTTCTTTTGCTCGCCCGCTGAGACACCAAGAAGCATCCCAGCCGGTGACCAAGACCACTCAGAAGGTTAAAGTCGGAACTAAAGCCCAGAGGAGCTGGATGAACTTTTTCATCGCTTGCACCGTGTAAAGGGTTAACACAAAAGCACCACAGAGATAGTCCAGGCCCAGGGACTTGGTGTTTGGGTACATGGAATGTAAGTGTACATTAAACGCTACAAAATATTAATCTGTGTTAAACATTGCATTGACTCAACAGAAATGGACATTCCAGGCTTTCAATTTGGGCCAGTGTTCTCCAAGTCTTCTTTCTCAGTGTCGTTGGTTTATTCATTTCCTCCTCTCGCCCAATCCTGGTAAACTTTCCTTCTTTTACCTCTCGCCTGTTACAATCCAAGAAGCCACCAGCAACGAGAAGCCATCCTTGTGGAACACACCTTGAGTTGGAGACACCATTGTCTAAGTCTCTACGGTTGCTCCCCTTTTAAGAGGGGGAGAAAGGAAACTGGCCCTTTTTTTTGGGGGGGGGGGGGGGGGGGAGGGTGGGGTTGGGGGTTGGTGAGGGGTGGACGGGTGGCGGGTTCAGACTGGCGTCGTTCGCCTGTTCATCGTGTTGGCACCGAGACCCTCCTTCAGCTCCTTCTGGAAGCAGTTATGAACCTGCAGGAAGCTCTCTTCCTGGTCTGGATGATAGGAGCCTCTGATTGCTGGCTTGTTGCCTTCCCGTGACAAGGTGTACATGGAGATCTCGGTCAGTGGCACCATACTACTCACTACCTTCATGTTGGCAGCGGCCGAGATTTCCCGAGCTGGAGAAGGCTCCTCAGATCTGGAGCTGGACCGGGACCTTCTCCTTTGTCTGTACCTGTAGCTGGACATCCTAGCGTAGGGCGAGGAGGAAGTCTTTAAATACTCCCGGTGCGGCCTGCTTCTCACAGCTTTGTTTTTATCGATGTAAATGCTGACTGCGAGGACTCCAGCCATCTCCGCCACAATGAAGGACAAGGCCCCAAAGTAAAAAGACCATCCGTACGAATACAGACTCTTCTTGTCATCATCATTCTTATCCCAGGGGTCACCTGTGTTGCTCGATATATACACGATAATCCCAATAATGTTGCTCAGCCCTAGGACAAAAAAACACATCCATCAGCCTCGCAGTAATTGCAGTGTTAACACAAGCCCACTTGTGACTAATAAATAAAATCCAGACCTGCAGTGAAGGAATTACATGGTGGCACAGTGGTTAGCATGAATGCCTCACAGTGCTAGGGATCTGGTTTTGATTCCTAGCTTAGGTTACTGTCTGTGTGGAGCCTGCACATTCTCCCTGTGTCTGCGTGGGTTTCCTCCATTTTCCTCCCACAGTCAAAAAAAAATGTTCTGGTCAGGTGACTCAGCCATGCTGAATTCTCTCTCCCAAACAGCCGCTGGAGTGTGACGACTAGAGGATTTTCTTCATTGCAGTGTTAATGTAAGCCTTATTTGTGACACTAATAAATAAACTTCACTTCGTAGGAGTTAGGAGCAGAATCAGGCTATTTGGTCCATCAACTCTGCTCTGCCATTTGATCATATGCTTCTCATCCCCGTTTTCCTGCCCTTTCCCCATAACCCTTCAACCCATTAAAAATCTGTCCAACTCCTCCTTAAATTTACTCCCAGCATCCATACATTTAGAACGTAGAACATAGAACATTACAGCGCAGAACAGGCCCTTCGACCTTCGATGTTGCGCCGACCAATTAGGAAAAAGCAATGACCCTCTAACCTAAACCATTCCCTTTTCGTCCATAAACTTATCTACTAACCTCTTAAACGCCACCAAACTTGGCGCATTTACAACTGACGCAGGCAGGGCATTCCATACCCTTACCACCCTCTGGGTAAAGAACCTACCTCTGACATCCGTCCTATAACTATCACCGCTTAATTTAAAGCTATGTCCCCTCGTGCTAGCTTTCTCCATCCTAGGAAAAAGGCTATCACTGTCCACCCTATCTAAACCTCTAATCATCTTATATGTTTCAATAAGGTCTCCTCTTAGCCGCCTTCTTTCTAATGAAAACAGCCTCTCCTCATAAGACCTGCCCTCCATACCAGGCAACATCCTGGTAAACCTCCTCTGCACCCTCTCCAAAGCCTCCACATCTTTCTTATAATGTGGGGACCAGAACTGCACACAATACTCCAAGTGCGGCCGCACTAGAGTTATGTACAGCTGCAACATGACGTTGCGGCTCCGAAATTCAATCCCCCTACCAATAAAAGCTAAGACTCCATATGCCTTCTTAACAACCTTATCGACTTGATTGCCAACTTTGGGGTAAGTCTTCAAACTGACGGTCTTGTTTTGGGGAGTTTGACATCGAATTCTTGCTGTGAAAATATTGCTACACGCAGTGACATTTATTCACTAATGGGGTGATTGGATAATTCTGTCAATCATTCTCGACACAGCTGTCAATAACTGGGATTATTTTTCTACATGTTGGAAAAGTAACCCTGCTTTTGTCAGATATTTTGCTCTTGTTTCCATCAAGACCTCTGTTTTTTATAGTTGGTGTGACTCTGATTAAATAAAACTCTGCTTGGTGTAGATTGATTTTGCTATAAAACAGGCTGCTTGCCTTTTCTTAAGTAAAAATACAAATCAATTTCAATCTATAAATCAGAGTTTTCAGTTGTATGGTCCGGTTGGTTTTGTGCTGCAGACCTCATTACTATTTGCTGCTTCAGAGAGTGTGTGTGAGTGAGTTACAGCGTGGGTAAGGCTATCTCCTTTCTGAATGTTAACATGTATGTTTTTGAGTGCTGTTTATTGTGTGAATAATCTGCGACTTCCAAGTATCTGTGCACCATGACTCCCCATGTGTATCGCCTGCATTATCTGTGAGTCGTGCAGTAAGTGATGCATCTGTGAGAGGCTGAGGGTTTGTGTGTGAAAGTGAGGGTGTGTGTGTGTGTGATAGAGTGTGTGTGAGTGAATGAGTGAAGATGTGAGGAGGAATGAGAAGAGGATGAGTGTGTGAGGAATGAGTGAAGGAGAGGGTGATTGTGTGAGGAGAGGGTGAGTGTGTCAGTAAGAATGTGTCAGTGTGAGGTGGGTCAGTAAGAATGTGTCAGTGTGAGGTGGGTCAGTAAGAATGTGTCAGTGTGAGGTGGGTCAGTAAGAATGTGTCAGTGTGAGGTGGGTCAGTAAGAATGTGTCAGTGTGAGGTGGGTCAGTAAGAATGTTCAACGCTGAGATAGACAGACTTCTAATCAGTCAGGGAACAAAGGGTTATGGGGATAAGGTGAGAAAGTGGAGTTGAGGATTATCATATCAGATCAGTCATGATCTCATTGAATGGTGGAGTAAACTCGATGGGCTGAATGGCCTCCTTCTGTGCCTATGTTGCATATCCTTATGGGAGCTAGAGGGCATCGGGCCAATGAAATTAAAGATTTTGAAAATTAAACAAGGAATTGATTGAGGAGAAGGGTAAATAGAATGAGGGAATTAATTGTTAACACAGATAAAAGAAGGGAAAGAAAGATTGAATTAAGGGAAATAGAAAAAAAGATAAGAAAATGATTGTGTGAGAAGTGTGGAGGAGTATATGAGTGTGTGAGGGGAGGGTGAGTGTGTGAGGAGAGAGTGAGTGTGTGAGGGGAGGGTGAGTGTGTGAGGAGAGAGTGAGTGTGTGAGGGGAGGGTGAGTGTGTGAGGGGAGGGTGAGTGTGTGAGAGAGAGTGAGTGTGTGAGGGGAGGGTGAGTGTGTGAGGAGGGGAGTGTGTGAGAGAGAGTGAGTGTGTGAGGGAGGGTGAGTGTGTTGAGGGAGGGTGGTGTGTGAGGAGAGAGTGAGTGTGTGAGGGGAGGGTGAGTGTGTGAGGGGAGGGTGAGTGTGTGAGGAGAGAGTGAGTGTGTGAGGGGAGGGTGAGTGTGTAGGAGAGGGTGAGTGTTTGAGGGGAGGGTGAGTGTGTGAGGGGAGGGTGAGTGTGTGAGGGGAGGGTGAGTGTGTGAGGAGAGAGTGAGTGTGGAGGGGAGGGTGAGTGTGTGAGGAGAGAGTGAGTGTGTGAGGAGAGGGTGAGTGTGTGAGGGGAGGGTGGTGTGTGAGGAGAGAGTGAGTGTGTGAGAGAGAGTGAGTGTGTGAGGGGAGGGTGAGTGTGTGAGGGGAGGGTGAGTGTGTGAGGAGAGAGTGAGTGTGGGAGGAGAGGGTGAGTGTGTGAGGGGAGGGTGAGTGTGTGAGGGGAGGGTGAGTGTGTGAGGGGAGGGTGAGTGTGTGAGAGAGTGAGTGTGGGAGGAGAGGGTGAGTGTGTGAGGAGAGAGTGAGTGTGTGAGGAGAGGGTGAGTGTGTGAGGAGAGAGTGAGTGTGTGAGGGGAGGGTGAGTGTGTGAGGAGAGAGTGAGTGTGTGAGGGGAGGGTGAGTGTGTGAGGGAGAGGGTAGTGTGTGAGGAGAGAGTGAGTGTGGGAGGAGAGGTGAGTGTGGAGGAGAGAGTGAGTGTGTGAGGAGAGGGGATGAGTGTGTGAGGGGAGGGTGAGTGTGTGAGGGGAGGGTGAGTGTGTGAGGAGAGGGTGAGTGTGTGAGGGGAGGGTGAGTGTGTGAGGAGAGGTAGTGAGGGAGTGAGTTGTGAGGAGAGGGTGAGTGTGTGAGGGGAGGGTGAGTGTGTGAGGAGAGGGTGAGTGTGTGAGGAGAGAGTGAGTGTGTGAGGGGAGGGTGAGTGTTGAGGAGAGAGTGAGTGTGTGAGGGGAGGGTGAGTGTGTGAGGGGAGGGTGAGTGTGTGAGGGGAGGGTGAGTGTGTGAGGGGAGGGTGAGTGTGTGAGGAGAGGGTGAGTGTGTGAGGAGAGGGTGAGTGTGTGAGGAGAGGGTGAGTGTGTGAGGGGAGGGTGAGTGTGTGAGGAGAGGGTGAGTGTGTGAGGGGAGGGTGAGTGTGTGAGGAGAGGGTGAGTGTGTGAGGGGAGGAGTTGGTGAGGAGTGTGGGAAGAGAGGGTGAGTGTGTGAGGAGAGGGTGAGTGTGTGAGGGAGGGGAGTGTGTGAGGGGGGGTGAGTGTGTGAGGAGAGGGTGAGGTGGAGGAGAGGGTGAGTGTGTGAGGGGAGGGTGAGTGTGTGAGGGAGGGGGAGGGTGAGTGTGTGAGGGGGGGTGAGTGTGTGAGGAGAGGGTGAGTGTGTGAGGAGAGGGTGAGTGTGTGAGGAGAGGGTGAGTGTGTGAGGAGAGGGTGAGTGTGTGAGGGGAGGGTGAGTGTGTGAGGGGAGGGTGAGTGTGTGAGGGGACGGTGAGTGTGTGAGGAGAGGGTGAATGTGTGAGGAGAGGGTGAATGTGTGAGGAGAGGGTGAGTGTGTGAGGAGAGGGTGAATGTGTGAGGAGTGTGGGAGGAGTGGAGGTGGTCAGCTCTTACCTGCTGCTACAAATAAGATGCCAGCGCTGAGGATAATGTTGGTTTTGCTGCTGTACAGTTTTCCAGCTCCGACACACAGACCTGCCAGGAGCAGCAGAATAGCACTCAGGATTGGAAATAAACTGGAAGCACGAACAATCCCTGCGGAGACAGAGAAACAACTTTTACCCTTCTCTTTATGCCTGGTATCTGAGTGAGATAGATGAGAATATATCGCGCTCTGTTTGAGAGAAGTACAACACGCTCAGCTTATTGAACATGAATAAGTGTGTGTACGGCACAGATAGATCAGGGGAAAGACCCCTTCTCGTTTTAATTGCTGCCGGGTTCAATGAGGTTACGTTATGCAGCGTTGCACTGTGTCTAAATCACCAGGATTTCAGGCTGGCTCACTGACTTCTGTCAATGAGCTGGGAATGGGATTGTGAATATATTCCTGAAAAGCCCTTCAACATTCCTACATTGGGGGTGGGCAGTGCAATCAGACAAGGTTCCCACTCCAGATCCTCATCTGCATTAGTCCGGCCTGGCTCAAAACTATATAATCTTTCCCACATTCAGAATATGAAATTGTTTAAATTCTTACGTAAAAGGTATTCTGATCCTTCCTGGTCATAATCATCATCTTCAGGAAAGTAATTGATTCGGAAGCAATTTCCTCTCTGAAGACCTAAGGTGTCAGAAATCAGAAAATAACCAGTAAATACCTGTGTAGTAACCACTTTCTTGGAGAGCAACAGATCCCCAACCACCTTCACAGAGAGCAACAGATCCCCATCCACCCCCCATAGGGAGCAACAGATCCCCAACCATCCCACAGAGCGCAACCGATCCCCAACCACCTCCACAGAAAGCAACAGATCCTCAACGACCTCCACAAAGAGCAACAGATCCTCAACCACCTCCACAGAGAGCAACAGATCCCCAACCACCTCCACAGAGAGCAACAGATCCCCAACCACCCCCACAGAGAACAACAGATCTCCAACCACCCCCACAGAGAGCAACAAATCCCCAACAACCCGCACAGAAAGTAACAGATCCCCAACCACCCCCACAGAGAGCAACAAATCCCCAACAACCTGCACAGAAAGTAACAGATCCCCAACCACCCCCACAGAGAGCAACAGATCCCCAACAACCCGCACAGAAAGTAACAGATCCCCAACCACCCCCACAGAGAACAACAGATCCCCAACAACCTACACAGAAAATAACAGATCCCCAACCATCCCCACAGAGAACAACAGATCCCCAACCACCCCCATAAAGAACAACAGATCCCCAACCACTCCTACAGAAAGCAACAGATCCCCAACCACCCCCACAGAGAGCAACAGATCCCCACTAGCAAGGGCAAAACTCACACGGATCTAGGAATACGATTGCTAATTGCTGAGATATGGTTATTATATCTATGTATATGCAATATGTACAGTATGAGGTGCTTTTATTAAACTGTACTGTTGCCACTGTTTACAGATCTCATGTCTGCGTGGGTTTTCTTCAGATGCTCCGATTTCCTCCCACAATCCAAAGATGTGCGGGTTAAGTGGATTGGCCATGCTAAATTGACCCTTAGTGTCAGTAGGAGGATAAATGAATGGGGTTGTGGGGATAGGGCCTGATTGGGATTGTGATCGGTGCAGAGTTGATGGGCCGATTGGCCTCCTTTTGCACAGTAGGGATTCTATGATGTAAAAAGATACCAATTTAATAGTTCTGCAAGTGTTTAGTTGAAGAATATAAGATATCCATGTGAGATGAATCTGTTGTAAAACCAAACCTCTACCAAATGTATAATGAAAACCTTCAGTTCACGACACCTTTGGAGGCACTGCACATTAAAATATTATCTTACCTATTTTATTTGATAGAATGTGACAATGAGTTCGGGCTCCCTGCTGACGGTCACTGGATAACACATCATTAGCTTGCGCTTAGGAAATTGTGTTTTTCTGGACATATGCGACTGCTGTGAGATCAAATCAAAATTCCAATTTTGTATAAGGTTCGCGAGTTTGATTATTCGCGAATTCTCGGCAAATGACTTCACACTTATTGAGGTTGAAATCTTTATTTGGGGGGAGGTGTGAGGAATTTGTGTATATTTCCCCTCTGAACCAGCTAAACAATGATCACATTGACATTTTCACAGAATCTTCATTGTGTTAAAATTGAGATTATTGCCTCAATTGCTACTTCATTATCTTTCCTCTGGCTTCAAACTTTGGTTTGCTCTTTCTCGTTCAACCCTTAAGCTTTTAAAAGCTGAGCTGTGTACCATTATTCAAAATTACCTGATTTCACTGTTCTCTCTCAATTTGTCCAACCTGTGGCTCTGGCCCTTATCTTAATATAAGATTGAATATGTTTGCTTGTTAGATTGAGAACATTATTCACAGGGTCTGGATCCTGTGTCAACGTCCAGCAATGGACATTTTTTTTTAACCCTGTCATGATGTTTATACCTCTCGAAGTGAGACATTCCGTGCTAGGGGGTTGAACCATCTGAAAGATAATTGCAAAGCTAAACTTTTTCGACTCGAACCCTTAATCCCATCCTTGAAAGAGTCTCCCCAAATGCACCACTGTATTATTTACCTCGTCCTGTCCCTGCCTTAGAGCACCTAAAAATTGCAGTTTCTGAAATGGCTGAGATGGACAGAGAAGCTGATGGACAAAATTTTCAAGACTGCTATGTTTTGAAATATACATTTAACTAAAAGTAAAAGAGAATTAAAGATAAGCAGCACAGTTTGGAGACATGACCATGTGCTCCAGTTACTATGGGGAAAGAAACTCAGATAGAAACCCACTGAAGTGGGGTGACAGCTTTACACATTTTCATAGTATCTTACAGAAAAGGGACGGCTGTTGTCTGATATGTCGAAACACAGAAGCTTATCCTTTCGGAAAGCAGGGTGAACTGGTTTATGTTAACAGCCAAGCAGGATGCTTGTGAGAATTTGACTTTTATTCAAATGGGGCTCATGAAGGTTTGAGTGACTAAGAGTCACTGAGTTGTGACTTGCTGGTGATGATTGTACCTGAGAAAACTCAGCTAAGCGGAACAAAGAACATTGGAGACATTAGATTGGTGTGTGGGGCAAACTGAATACCCACTGTGGAGATAGAAGTGGCTTTGGGACTATTTCTGTAATCCTATATAGCAGATTTGTCAAAAGTGTTGTGTTGCATTAAAAGCACTTTATAAGGCATATTTATTTAGCAAATGCGAAACTTTCTTTTTCTTCAGTTTGATGTATTAGTTGCCCATTCGTTAATGTTTGATCAATGTTGATTTCTTTTTTATTCACTCATGGAACGTGGGCTTCAGTAGCCAGGCCGGCAGTAATGACCCATTGCTAATTGCTTTCGAGAAGGTGGTGGTGAGCTACTTTTTTGAACTGCTGCTATCCATGTGGTGTAGGTACAGCCATGGTGCTCAGGAGTGAGTCCCAGGACTTGGACCCAGTGATTTGAGTTTGTTTGTTACAGTAACAAAGAGTAAATTTGTCCTCTAGTGCATTTCTGTTGGTTGGCTGAGAAATGCATCTCTTTTGAAATGTGATTGGTCTCTATGTGGGAATGGTAATAATAGTGACAGATTTAGGGGATGTTCACACACTGTAAAACTGCAATTGTTTGATAAATGAAATGTTGAGTTAAAAAGAAACACACAAGCAGGATACACATCTGAGGAACTTTGAATTAAATTGTACCACAGGCAACTCAGTCAGCCTTTAGTCCGGGTGATGAGGCCAGTGAGGAAAAGGTGATATCACACTGGTCACATGGACTGAGGAGGAAAGACTGAAGCAGGACGGAGTTGGAGGTGACTGACTGGAAATCTGATAATGGTGTAAACACTGATAGCCAGAATGGGAAGGTTAGATCTGGAATATTTAATTCAAATTACACCAATGATGAGAGGAAACTGTTTTCAACCAAGAAAAGGGAGAGATTTCAGAAAGTTCTACCTCTTTTGGATGAACCTCCAGGTAGATTAGTGCAAACAAAGATGCTGATATTGAGGGAATGGCGCTGGGATGCAAGAGGGTATGTCTGGAAAAATCAGGTCACAAATCATAGAATCCCTACAGTGCAGAAGGAGGTCATTAAACCCATCAGGCCTGCACAGACAACAATCCCACCCAGGCCCTACCCCTGTAACAGCTTGTACTTACCCCACTAATCCAACTAAGCTACACATCCTAGGAGACTAATTCAGTATAGCCAATCAACTTGACCTACTTATCTTTGGAGCACCCGGAGGCAACCCACACAGACATGGGGAGAATGTGCAAACTCCACCCAGACAATGACCCAAAGCGTGATTCGAACCTGGGTCCCTGGAGCCGTGAGGCAGTAGTGTTAATCACTGCGCCACCTCCTCAGATTTCCATCTGAAGTTAAGGGGAAGATCTCACTATCATTTTGATATTCCGCCACGCAGCCAGTTAGAATGTCCAGCTGTCCGGTTAGCCAGCGGGAGGGGTATGGGTGGGATAGAGGAGGAATTATCAAACTCTGAGAGGCAGAAGGCTCAGCCTGGCTGGGGAGAGTTGGTTGATGTCCACGGGTTGGAGCTGTTCATTTATTTGTCACCATAAAGCAATTAGCTGCGTGGATCTGTCTGCTGCTGTTTCCCCTTAGCTGCCCGCATGCCCAGCCCTGGGGAATCCAGCCGGACAGATAGTTACATTTGGTTGGATTTATTATTGTCACATGTATTAACGTACAGTGAAAAGTATTGATTCTTGCGCATTATACAGAGAGAGCATACTGCTCATAGAGAAGGAAAGGAGGCAGTGCAGAATATAGTGTTACAGTCACAGTAGTGAAAGATCTAATTCAAAAATTTGACAGCAGTAGGGAAGAAGCTGTTCTTGGTACGTGACCTCAGACTTGTTTATCTTTTTCCCAATGGAGGAAGCTGGAAGAGAGAATGTCCGGGGTGCGTGGGGTCCTTTATTACGCCGGCTGCTTTGCTAAGGCAGCGGAAAGTGTGGACAGAATCAATGGATGGGAGGTTGGTTTCTACGCAGCTGGTTTAAAAATGCAGCTAGACATGTGTAAAGGTTACGTTTTGTGATTGTTAAAATTTTAACCAGTGTGTTTAGTGGGGTAAGAATTAATCTCTCCTAAAAAAAATTGGATTACAATGGAAACTGAATGTGTAAACTATAATTATACCCTGCTGCCTGTATTAGTGTGTAGACTTGGAGAGAACCTCCTATGTTCCAACAACCCAGATTTCTCTGCAGTCCAAATTTCAGCATGTGTCTCTTTTTCACCCAAAACATATTTAAAAATCTTATACCTGTTACTTCCTGTCACTCTGAATTCTGATATCCACATTTGTAACAGAAATTAACTTCACCTCAAAATGACAACTAGTATAGTTCCCTCTGAGAATGGGAGATTGATTAATATTATGTACGATTATAGTTTGAGAGAATCATGTATGAAGGGTGCAGATCATGCTGAGTACTGGGACTGAGCCATCCTGCTTAGGAATTCTCAACACTTCAGCTCTCCTAGGCTGCTGCTGGGGCCAATGGTGATAGAATTAGCCTGGCCTCCCGAGCATGTTAGCTATTCAGTGATTGCCACGGGGCCTGTGTATGTATGTGTGTGTCAGAGACATTTGAACAGCAGGAGGTTCAAAGATAAATCCATTCCAATTCCAAAAGAGCTGTTAACACATGTGTGGTTGAGAATGACCACTTGTTCCACCCACTGCCCCCCCCCACCCTGCATATTCAGTGGAATTCAGGGAGAGGAAGGGGGGAGAGAAGCGGAACAGAGAGAAGAATCATGTTGCGTATAGAGTAACATTTTCATTTTAATTGTTTTTATGGAAGACAAGTTTATTACAATGAAATGTTGCAAGCCATTTTTAATTCACACCAACATTTTGATAATGTCTAACACCATAATTGCGTTAACAGATTATACATTATCTGTTAACAGATTGAGGTCTAAATTACAATCCATGCTGTAACTTCTACACTGCATACAGCCCCCCTCCACATCTCCCCCCCACTGCCTTACAGTGCGAGGGACCTGTGTTCGATTCCCGGCTTGGGTCACAGATGTATGGAGTCTACACACTCTCCCCATGTCTGTGTGGGTTTCCTTCGGGTGCTCCAGTTTCCTCCCACAGTTTGAAAGATGTGCTGGTTAGGGTGCATTGGCCATGTTAAATTCTCCCTCAGTGTACCCGAACAGGTGCCAAGTGTGGCGACTGGGGGATTTTCTCAGTAACTTCATCGTAAGCCCACTTGTGACACTAATGAATTAACTTTAAAACTTTTAAAAGTCAAATTGCAGGTTGATGCATTCCCACTGCGTTACAAAACCTTACAGGAACAAGCAAGGAATGTCCTTAACACTGGTGCATTGAACAGGCATTGTGTTTAAAGGCAGCTGTGGTGGTTTATAGATTGGCGAAGAATTGTATAACTGAGTCATTAATCCATTTTATTCTTGTGTCTGTGTAAGAATAAGAGCTGGAAATGGGCAACGTCAACGTTTATTGTAGCGGGTGTGAACTGATAGCTTGCTGAAGGTGAGGGAATCAGAGCACTGGCTGCTTTCTCAGTCCCATCCTCACGGGTAGGCTGTAACTGAATCGAATCATAGAATGATAAAGCACCTTGGGAGATTACCTAGCCCATCAGACCCTTTATTGGTGCTTGTAAAATTATCCAATGAATCCCACTTCTCTGTTCTCTTCCAAATGCCTGTAAACTTGTTCTATTCAAGTACTTATGCAATTCCTTTTTAAACATTGATTTTGTCTGCATCATTCCTTCAGGCTGTGCTCTGCATTCCAGATCGCAGCAACTCGCTGTGTAGAAGCTCATCTGACCTCTCATTCTTTCGCCAATCACTTTAAATTTGTGTCCCCTGGTTATCGAGAGTTGGAACCCTGCTCTTTATTTACTCTTTCTAAAACCTTTGTGGTTTTAAATGCCTTTCTGTTCTCAATCCCAGCTTCTCCAGTCTACCCACAGAACAGCAATTCTTCATCCCCGAAGTTATTTTCGTGAATCTCTTTGGCACTCTCATCAAAATCTTGACATTCTTCCTAATACGTGATATCCAGAATTCAACACAACACTGAGGTGAGGTCTAACCACTGTTTTATAAAGGCCAGGCATATCCTTCTTGCTTTCATATCTTATGCCTTGATTTGATTTGATTTGAGTTGTTTTATTATTGTCACAAGTATTGTTTCTCACTATTTAGACAAAACATATTGTTCATAGAGTATGTAACGCCAAGGACCCGAATTTAATTCCAGCCCTGGGTGACAGTCTGTAGGGAGTTTGTATGAAATTTGCACATTCTCCCCATGTCTGCATGGGTTTCTTCTGGGTGCTCCAGTTTCCTTCCACAGTCCAAAGATGTGCAGGTTAGGTGCAGTGGGTATGCTAAATTGCCCCTTAGTGCCGTTGGGGTAGTAGGGTAAATACACGGGATAGGGCCTGGGTGGGATTGTTGTTGGTGCAGGCTCGATGGGCTGAATGGCCTCCTTCTGCATTGTAGGGATTCAAGCTGGAGGTGTTAGAAATGGATGATTTGTTGAACATGGAAGCTGGAGGGGTGG
The DNA here is from genome assembly GCA_024679065.1 of Sphyrna mokarran. NCBI lineage: Eukaryota > Metazoa > Chordata > Chondrichthyes > Carcharhiniformes > Carcharhinidae > Sphyrna > Sphyrna mokarran. The sequence goes on along the minus strand of JAGIQG010000021.1, from coordinate 7,449,534 downwards.
GAGGTGAAGAGAAGAGGAACCCTGTTCTGGTTCTGGGAGAGAGGGGAAGGGGGTGATAGCGGGAGTGCGTGATATGGTTAATGGGGATGAGGGGGTGAGGGATAGCTCCGGTTGAGAAAATAAGAAATATCAAAAGTGTTATATGGAAGATAGCTTTGTTCAAACAGATGACATGGCGATACTGGAAGAATAGAATAAGGTCCTTTCAGGATGTAGGATGTGAGAGAATGTAGTCAAGAGAACATAGTGGATATTTATTAAAGGTTTTTTTCCAGAAATGGAGATATAGAAGTTATGAAAAACAGTCAGTGATGGACTATGTGAAGACAAAGAGATAGCTAGAAATGTCACGAGAAATGTTGTTAAAAGCAAAATACCGCGGATGCTGGAATCTGAAACAAAAACAGAAAATGCTGGAAAATCTCAGCAAGTCTGACAGCACCTATGGAGAGAGAATAGAGCAAATGTTTTGAGTCTGGAATACATTCGCCAGATGACCCTTTGAATCTGGACAACTTTTTCTTGGAGCTCTGACAAAGGGTCATCCAGACTCTCAACATTGGCTATTTTCTGGGTGGAATTCTCCAGCTGGACTGGTCTAAAAGCCGGAAAATCCCATCCGACTGTCAGTGGTGTTTTACATTCTCTGAAACCCGCCCGCTAAAATTCCGGCCTCTCCCTCCACGGACCCGCAGAGATTTTCCAGCATTTTCTGTTTTTGTTGTGAATATTGCCATTTGGGCTGAGAGGAGGAAATGACACTTCACAATCAGCAATTTATTGAAGCAGAAATGAGGGAGGGGGCCTGGGTCAAAGAATGTTCCACGTAATCCTGCAAGTGGCAGCTTGATTAGAAACTGTGCACATACTCATAGCAAGACCTTTAATTTGGAGGAAAGGATTGGAGTCACAGGAGAAATGGTTCAACGTGAGGAGCAGTTCAGTCAGACAGAGGAGGAGTAGCGGTGGATGGGGGATGGCTCAACCCCTGCTCAAGGCAGAAGCAGAGAGCGCTAAGATAGGTGATCCTGAGGTTTATAAAGCATAAATATAATACATATCTAAAATTGTCACTCATCAATCTGATATGGAATTCCAGAGAAACTTGAGACTGCTGTGAATGTGGAATTCACTAATACAGGGAATGATTGAGATAGATACCTTCAATGAGGCTCATGCTCCATTGAAAAAGGAAAGGCTCGGGCGAGGAAATGGCTAGCGGGAATCAGGAGGGTCACTGATTGTAGGGGAGAGGAAATTGGACAAGGGGAGGTGAAACTAACATAAAATTTTAACTCAGTTTCACCTTCCGCACACACACTCTGTCAGGCTTGTCAGGGATCCAAGATGCCTTTTTGTTTTGTTCTGTTCCACCTTTTCACTGTATGCTTTTCACTGTGTACCAATACATGTGACAATAATAAATCAAATCAAAAACTTTCATGGATGTACGGACACATACACCTGTGGTTTAAAATTGAACTAGATACTTCATAAATACCTTGTCACATTTCTCCGCATTAACTTATCCATTTTACCACTTTGTCTTGGACCTCCTAAACCTGTCACTCTTTTACATTTCCAAAAATCGTAACACCTTCAACCTTTAACATCCAAATCCAAATCAAGAATATATTTTTGTAATAACAATGGTCTTAGTACTGAAGCATGGGATACAACACTGCATATTTTCCTCCCATTGGGAAAACAGCCTGTTATTCCTACCCACTGACTGTTTTTGGTTTCTTCTTGAAGTTTTTTGTACACTGTGGGGGTGACTGCCACACAACACCAGAGATTCCAGCCTTGGGTGACCGGGTGGAATTCCCTGCTTTCCCGAGTCTGCGTGTGTTTTCTCTGGGTGCTTCACTTTCTTCCCACTGTCCAAAGATGTGCAGGTTAGGCAGATTGGCCATGCTAAATTGCCTCTTGGTGTCCAAAGATGTGTAGGTTAGATGGATTAACCATGGTAAATGCATGGGGATAGGACAGACAGAGATGCTGACTCAATATGCCAAATGAATGGGCCAGAAGGAGGCCATTCTGCCATCTGCCTGTGCTGACCTTGTGGAAGATCTGAACAATTCCTGTTCCATCTCTATATTCCTGCAAATGGTGCCTATTTTCAAATTCAATTCCCTTTTGGAAGTTACTTTTGAATCTGCTTCCAGCGCATTTCAGACAGCACATCCCAGATCACAACTCAGTGCCTAAAAATATCTTTCATCTGGTTCTAATCTTTATTTGAACAGGCAGCGTGTGTTGGACCAGGTTTGAGTTGTATTTGATTATTTTATAATTGTACGAACATACTCATCCATTGAAAACTGAATTGGAATTGTCAGTAAAAATCCTTTATAATTTTAATCAAAATGTTTAGAGTGAGACGTGGCTGTGCTTTTGGCTGTTAAATTTCATAGAAATCCTACAGTGCAGGAGAAGCAGCACTGACTTTCTGACAGAATATCTTTCCCAAGGTGCTTTTTAAATTAATTTATTAGTCACAAATACGTTTACATTAACACTGCAATGAAGTTACTGTGGAAAATCCCCTAATTGCCATAGTAAGGCACCTGTTCATGTATATTTTATCATGTAAGAATTTATCATGGCCAATTCTCATCTCCCTTGTCCTAGCCCTGTAATCCCATATATTCCCTTACCCAATCCCTGTAATCCCATATATTCCCCAGTCCACCTAATCTGCACATCTTTGGAGTGTGGGAGGAAGCAGCAGCACCTGGGGGAAACCCACGCAGACACAGGGAGAATGTGCTGACTCCACACAGAGAGTCACCCAAGACTGGAATTGAACCCAGGTCCCTGGTGCTGTGAGGCAGCAGTGCTAACCGTTGTGCCACTGTGCCGCCTGAAAACAAATTTGTTGCAAATCAGAGTGTCTTTGTTCCCGGTGAGTGAGAAAGGCCTTTACACTTGAGCGACCTGTGGATCTGATGCCTATGATGTGTGAACGAAGCAGCAACTCTTATTGGCTCGGTGGTTTTACACAGATGGAGAGATCCTCCCATGTGTCACAGCCTGTGTTTGTTTACAACTCAACCAGCCCAGGTTCAGGCGAGGGGAATCGGCCAGGGTCCCTGCTTGGCACTGCCAGTTAGTGACCCCTGCTGGTAAGTGTGGGATAAGGACAGTTCGATGTCAGGTATCCTGGCTACACACTCAGTATCAGGGTGCTGGGGGACAGTAGATGCTGATGGCCAAAGTACACCATGAAACTACCCCTATTAGCAACAATCTAATTGGTCAAAGACAGGAACAGGCACAGGGAAATGTGGGGAGGGGGGGTGAGGTACATAGGATAAGGTGTACGGGTGAGGTATACAAAGTGTATATAGGGTGAGGTACACAGGGTGTACACAGGGTGAAGTACACAGGATAAGGTAGGCAGGGTGAGGTATATAGGGTGTACACAAGGTGAGGTTGATAGGGTGCACACAAGGTGAGGTATACAGGGTGTACACTGCGGGAGATACAGAGTGTACACAGGTTTACAATTATTCCTATCAGCAACAAGCTGATTAGTCAAAGATAGGAACTGGTGCAGGGGAATGTGGGGAGGGGCGGGTGAGGTACACAGGATAAGGTACACAGGGTGAGGTACACAAGGTGAAGTTGATAGGGTGCACACAAGGTGAGGTATACAGGTATACACAGGCTGAGGTACACAAGATATACCAGATGAGGTTGATAGGGTGTGCAGAGGGTGAGATTCACAGGGTGTACACAGATTGACAACTACCCCTATTAGCAACAATCTGATTGGTCAAAGACAGGAACTGACATAGGGGAATGTGGCGGGCGGGGGGCGGTGAGTTACACAGGATAAGATATACAGGATGAAGTCCATAGGATGTACGCAAGGTGAGAGACACAGGGTGCAAAGGGTAGAGAGTACAACGGGTGTACACAGGGTGTACGCAGGATGAAGTATAGATTAGAAAAACCTCATTGAATGGAGAAAAATGTGAGCCTTATCCTTTGAGATGAAAATTTCACACACAGCAGCTTGATATAGTAATAGTCTAATTGAGCTAGTAATAGTCTAAATTACATCCCATATTCTGTGTGAGATTTTAGTGCAAAAAAGAACATTAGTGTAAAAACGCCGGGCGATGAGAGTCTCCCAAAACTACCAATGTATCTTGGGGATGTTCAGGATCTGGGGGGGGGGGGGGGGAAAGCCGCGCTGTGGTTTGGGGCTGTGATTATTTTATTGAGCTGTTGGTCAGTCTGCATGTTATTTATTTGCTATTGTTTTCCTTGGGTAAGAAAGATTAATAACAAAACTCAGAGAATGCATGGAGTCCAGGGTTCTGGAGGCTGTCAGATACTCAGCAGTGCAAACAGGAATACAGAGGGAAGATAGGAAGGGGGATGGGGAGGGGGGGAGCAGGCTAAAAGGGGAGGGCACTGGGGAGAAATACATGAACTGTAGCATGAATAGGCTGGGCCGAATGGCCTGTTTCTGTATCTGTAATGATTTATAATGCAAAAGGATCAAAGGGGAACTTTTTTTTAAGATTCTATTTGTTAGAATACACTGCTTATATAAGCTGCTTCAGTGAGAATCGCTCTGTAGCCTGTCCCATTGTGTAGCAGGGGGAATGAATGAGGCGCCTCCCAGGCACAGAATCACACTGTGCTCAGAGAGATGGAGCGTGTGTTACAACTGGCAGCTCGGATTAGGACACTGTGTGTGTGTGTGTGTGCAAATCCCAGATCTCCCTCTCCGGGAAACCTCTCCCTTACACCCACAATCACACAAATAAAACCCAGGAGGGAGGGCAATAAGAACAAGGGGGAAGATTTGGAGCCGCAGAGTTGTGAACACTCCTGATACCCGAGTAAATCTCTCTCCAGCTCACATTCCTCTCGCACTCTCTGCTTTCAAGTTTCACAAGTTCCTGCTTTAAACCAGGAAATAAACCCAGATTCACCCAGAGCTATCCCTGACTGATGGTGAAAGCGCTCCCTCTATTTACTGATGGGGTTTTTTTGTGTGTTTTAAAGATGAATATTGCAGTGAACGCCAGCCTGACACCATCCCATTTTAACCCAATCCCAAACCCTCCACAGGAACAGCCAGACCACAGAGGCTGCTGGAAATCCACATCTTCCCGAGAATCAGAAAAAGCAAAAGGCAAAATTGTGCTTTAACCCATCCACCCCAGGCAGACAGAACTACAGCCTAGAAACAGCACCACCGCCCCCTCCTCAAACCTGCACACAACCAGACGCATAGACACACAGGATTTCGAACCTCCCCACCCCCCAATACACACCCCCAGACAGACAGGATAGTAGTTTAGAACTCCCCAGACATTCAGATAGACAGGACTTTAGAAGCTCAGCAGACTGTGGTTTAGACCCCCACCCCAACCCGCGACAGAGAGATTGCTCTATGATTTAGAACCACCCCCCTCCTCACCCCACCAAGAGAAACAGACAGACAGGACTTTTGTTTAAATCCCTCCCCAGACAGAGAGACAGGACTAGGGTCTAAAAATCCCCCTCCCCAGACAGAATCTAGAACCCCTCCCCCCGCACCCAGACATACAAGACTTTAGACCACCCCAGACATACAAGACTTTAGTTTAGACCCCCCAGACATACAGACAGACACAGTATCTGTTGCTACACTGGACAGAGAAACACAATGTTTGCCAGGGAACAGTACCTTCTACACAGCAGACCCTCCAGAGCCCCGAGTGGATCATGGATCCCTTCTCCTTCTTCACCTGGCTCTCATCGGCGGTGCCGTTAGTCCCATTACAGATATAAGCCCGGGAATGTAACCAGTAATCGGTGCCAATGGCGATACTCATCAGGCTGAACGCTGCGAAGGCACCCATCATTGTGAAAAGCATTTGGACACCGGGGTCGCACCAGCCCATACTGCCTCATAGTCCGGCCAGACAGCGAGGGGGAGAGACACGGGAGTCACCAACGCAGGGCTAAATTCTCCCGGGGAGTAGCTCGTTCCTCTACACTCCCCATCTCCCCCCCCCCTCAAAATTCCCAATTCCCACCGCAATCAGCAGGACATCAGTAGACAAGAGGATGGGAACTTTCAGCTCAATCCGCTCCAGCCGCCTTCAGCATCTCCATCCCTCCTGTTGCTGCTTCTCCTGCCAGCTCTCTCTCTCTCTCTCTTTCCCAAACCCTTTCCTCTGTCTCCAGCCCCTCAGCCCAGTGCCAGCCCCTCTCTGCTGGCTACTCCCGCCGAGGTAACGTGAGGCAGGCGGCAAAAAAGGGAATGAAAATTCAAGAGAGGCAACATCAGCCACTTCCTCTCCCATCTACTCGTCACTGGTGCTTTGTACGTGAGGCAGTCTCTCTGCACTAACTGAGTCTCACTGAAACATTCCGCAGCTGATCCAGCTCCAGGAGAACCTTGTCCATGTGGATCTGACACCTCCTCACCCCCCGTGTTCCAGTGCCCAGCCTTACCCACTGGCAGAGCAGAGGGGTTTTAATCACAGATTGCATGAGCAACTCCTGGGAAACGTTCAATTGGAGTTTGCTAGGATAATTATGGGTGCTAATCTTCTCCTTACTGTGACTGGATCACAGAAAAACTGTGGCGGTAGCAGAAGGGAACTAATTGGACAGGATCTTTCAAAAAAAAAACACCATTGAGAGGTTGGGTCGAATTATTTATTTGTGAGAAGTGGGTGTCACTAGCTGTCCTGCATTTGGTCCCCATCCCTAGTTGTCCTTGAACTGAGTGGCTTGTTTCACAGAGCAATATAGCAATATAGCAAAACAGAGCGTATAGTATGTTGGCTTTCATTGAAAAGGGTATAGAATACAAGAGTAGGAGTTTGATGTTGCAATTGTATAGAACGTTGGTTAGGCCTCATTTGGAATACTGCGTCCAGTTCTGGTCGCCGTACTATCGGAAGGATGTGGAGTCCTTGGAGAGAGTGCAGAGGAGGTTTACCAGGATGCTGCCTGGTATGGAAGGACTGTCTTATGAGGAACGATTAAATAGACTGGGGTTGTTTTCCCTTGAAAGACGTCGGCTTAGAGGGGATCTAATAGAGGTGTATAAGATTATAAGGGGTATAGATAGATTAAATGGTGGTAAACTTTTCCCACCTTCAGAAATGGATAGGACGAGGGGTCACGGCCTTAGGGTGAGGGGGGCTATGTATAAGACGAATATTAGAGGGCAGTTTTTCACACAAAGGGTAGTGGGGGTGTGGAATGCACTGCCGAGTAAGGTGGTGGGAGCAGGCACGCTAGGGCTGTTTAAGGGTCTCTTGGACAGCCACATGAGCGGTATGCAGATAGAGGGATATAGTAGGACTGTTTAACTACGGCTTTTTTTCCACAGGTAATTCGGTCCATACTTGACCAACAATGAGCATGCATTCGGCAGGTGGTGCGAGTACAGCTCTTGGATGTTGATTCATGGGTTGCCTGGTACCTCATGTCGTAAATGAGTGCTTTATCTGGACCATCTGAAGGGCACCATGACAGCTCAGAGACTATCGATGTAGCTGTGCAGACACTTGGAATTGGGCCGGTGTCTGCGGGAGTTTGCGCGTTATCCCCGTGGTTGCGTGGGTTTTCTCCGGGCACTCCGGTTTCCTCCCACAACCCAAAAATTCGCTCTTAGGCTGATTGGGAAACAAATTGTCCCTACATTTAGACTCTTCTATATTAGGAATAACCTAAAATTAGGATAGGATAATGGAACTGTTACTATATAGTTATGACGGCGGCGCGGGCTCGTTGGGCCGAAGGGCCTGTTTCCCGTGCTGTTATGCTCTAAACTCTAAAAAAAAATTGAGAATTAACCACATTGCTGTGCAGTCATCTGTAGACCAGACCCAGTAAGGATGGCAGATTTCCTTCCCGAAAGGATATTAGTGAACCAGATGGATTTTTGTGACAATCAACAATGATTTCGTGGTCAAATTCTAATTCCAAATGTTTTTTTATTGAATTCCACCATCTGTCGTGGCAGGATTCAAACCCAGGTCCCCAGAGCACTAGCTGAGTTTCTGGATTAGCAGTCCAGCGATATTACAATTAGGCCATCCTCTCTCCCGATAGCTCCTTCTCTCTGTTTTTCTTATATTGGAAATGCCTGATGGAGGGATCTGGTGACACAAAGGAAACTCATCAGTGAGATTCAGTGAAGCAAGTTCAGCATCATCCCATTGGGTGGCACAGTGGGTTAGCACTGCTGTTTCGGTCCTGGGTTTGATTCTCGGCTTGGGTCACTGTCTGTGTGGAATTTGCACATTCTCCCCGTGTTTGTGTGGGTTTGAGTTTCCTCCCACAGTCCAAAGATGTACAGGTTAGGTTGATTACCCCTCAGTGTCCAGGGTAGCAGAGATTAGAGGGGTTAGAGGGATTAGTGGGTATAATATATGGGGAGTAGGGCCTGATTGGGATTGTGTTTGGTGAAGACTTGATGGACCAAAGGAGCCTTTTTCTGCATTGTGGGGTTCTATGATCTCAACAGTAACCATTGGCTTTTCCCATACCCAGAGAGAGGTGGGGGGAGGGCAGCGGGCTTTCAAAGGGTCTCTTGTAGACTGTAAAGGAAAGGTTTCCCTTTTGCTTTGTTTCTTGTCTTGGGTAAATCACATCAGTATCATTGAATGTAGTTGAGACCAAAATGTTATCTGATTTCAAGGAGAGATAGACGCAGCTCTTGGCACTAAAGGGACCCAGGGAGTATCAGGATATTGAATTTGATGATCAGCCATGATCAAAATGGCTTTCCAACCATTATCTTGCAATTGTGCTTTTGTGTATAAATGTGTGTTTGTGAAACCTACCTCTCTCACCTGATAAAGGGGCAGCGCTCTGAAAGCACGTGATTCCAAATAAACCTGTTGGACTTCAACCTGATGTGAGACTTCTTACCGTGCCCATCCCAGTCCAACACAGCTTCACATCAGGATGATTGGTGGGGCAGGCTCGAAGGGCCAAATGGCCTTTCTATGTTTCTAACTGGACCATGGGATTACTGACTCAGAGTCAGTTCCCATTTGCTTTGCCTTCTCCAAGGCTGGGACTGGACCTTGTACTGAGTAGCTTGGTGTAGAGTAAGCAATGTGTTCAAGAATTCAGTGCTAGAATGTAGGACCCAAGAACTCCCAGGTTCCGTATGACACTCTGTAACCTCACCATGGGATAGGCACACCGGCAGCAACATAGGATCAGTGACCACAGGAATGGGTGAAGTGAATAGCAAAGGATAACAAAGGAAGGGATGCTGGATGAGGGAGCAAGGGGTAGATCTGGAGGGGTGGGTGGAGATTAAGTAGTGCAAAAAAATCCAGCATGGACCCGATGGGCTGAATGGCCACTATATGTTCCGGAAATTCCATATAGCTGTTTCTTGAGAGCTGGGATGCAAGTTCTGATATTCCGGAGATGTATTTTTTAAGGATAAGCACCTTGTTTGATTTTGCTCATATCCACTGCAGGAATGGCTCTTTCCTGCCCCTCTGAGGGGTCACTGTGAGAATAGAATATGTGAAGTGGGCAGATTTGTGGGCAGGATACTGAGAGTGTGCCCAATCAGCTCGTTCTCCTTCACCAATATAACAAAGAAACCAGAAGCAGGAGTAGGCCATTCAGCTCTTTGAGCCTGCTCCACCATTCATCTTGGTCATAGTTAATCATCAAATTCAATATCCTGATTCCCCCTTCCAACCTATATCCCTTGATCTCTTTAGCCCCAAGACCTATATCTAATTTCTTCTTGAATCAGACAATGTTTTGGTCTCAACTACATTCTATGGTAGTGAATTCCACACATTCACCACTGTCTGGATGAAGAAATTTCTTCTCATCTTAGTTCAAAAAGGCTTACCCCTTATCCTCAAACTATGACCCCCTAGTTCTGGACTCCCTCACCATTGAGGATATTCTTTCTGAATCTGTCCTGTTTCACTCTAGGTTTCAGATGGAGATTCTTTCCTGCTCTAGATACCCTTCACATTCTTGTTGGCACAGGTCAGTGCTTCCACTGGGATCACTGTGTTTCACTGCTGGCTTGCTTCTTTCAGAAGGTTTAATCCTCACAGCAGTCTGGCGATCACTAAATGGAGATTTAAGGCTTAGTTCTACCAATGTGCACAGACACTTCTGAACTTGAATAAATGAGATGTGTCCATAGACAGCAAGTCCGTATTTGCATCAAGCAAACCAAATCATCCACCAGACCTTGATTTCTCTGTAGAATGGAGTAGAGAATATTCAGACTTGTGAAGGGGTGTTTTATCTGTCTGATAGCAGACTGACCAATAGCAAAGAGAAGACACTGCAATTGTGCATCCATTTTTCTGCATTCATTCATGAGATATAAACTCCACTGGCTAGACTCGCATTTATTGTTCATCATTAATTGTCTCAATAAGGTGATGGTGAGCTGTCTTCTTGATCCATTGCAGTGCATGTGGTGTAGGGTACACCCATAGAGCTGTTAGGGAGAGAGCTCCAGAATCTTGACCCAGCCACAATGAAGGAACAGCTGATACATTTCCAAGTGAGGATGGTGAGTGGAGGGGAATTTCCAGCCAGCAATATCACTTTGTATCTGCTGCTCTCGAATATTGATGGGTAACTAGTGAGTGGACTGGATGATTGACCATCCTTCAGCTCAGTGGGCTGCACAATTGAAATCGGGCTTGTTCAAGCCATGAGTCTGCAAATAAGAGTGAATACATTTAATAGTCACTGAATATTTCATAAAGAGTTATAGACAATACTTAATCATTTATGTATTAATAGAACTGTCATCAACTTCAAACGATAAAATCAAAAGAAATATTTACACTTTGGATGCCTAGGGAATACATGGTTCTCACAGTCAATGTTGTGAGCAATCCACATGCGCCACAATTCAATCGTCCTTGCTTTATGTACAAATCATTTCAGTCACACCGGTAGGAAAATAATTGCAGGGATGGAAATTAGCAGAATGTGGCAGCCCTGCACATGGGCGACAGTCAACAAAATATCTCATGGGCTGCACTCAGAACCCAGATGGACTACAGGTACCCCTCTCCCTCCCTCACTCTCACCACCCCCGTTACTGCTCCAGCAATATCTGTTAAGGTTCTGTCTAAGGAGCCTTGGTGAATTCCTGCGGTGCATCTTGTAGATGGTACACACGGCTGCCACTGTGTGGTGGAGGGAGTGAATGTTTGTGGAAGGGGTGCCAATCAAGCGGGTTGCTTTTCCTGGATTGTGTCAAGTTTCTTGAGAAACTACATTCATCCAGGCAAGTGGAGGGTATTGCATCAAACTCCTACCATGCCATGTAAATGGTGGACAGACTTTGGGGAGTTAAGAGGTGAGTTATTCACCATAGAGTTTGCTTTGATCTGCTTTTGTAGCCATTGTATTTCTATGTCTGGTGCAAGTGGGTTTCTGATCAATGGTAACCCCCAGAATGTTGATAGTGGGGAATTCAGTGATGGTAATACTATTGAATGTCAAAGGGAAATGGTTAGATTCTCTCTTGTTGGAGAGTCTAGCACTTTTGTGGCATGAATGTTATTTGCTACTTACCTGGATATTGTCTGGGTCTTGCTGCATTTGGATACAAACTACTTCAGTCACTGAGGAGTTGTGAATGGTGCTGAACATTATGTTCTCACCTGTAAACATTTCCATTTCTGAACTTGTGATGGAGGGAAGGTGATTGATGAAGGAACTGAATGTGATTGGGTCAGGTTACATGATTCAAAGTCCCATTGTGTTAGAAGATCCCAATGCCAACATTCTTTACACATTCCGACACACTGATCCTTCATTCCCAGAAACATGCTGGAACTCGCACTGTAACACCTCATGTCCCACATTAACATTCATTAATGCCCAACACATCTTAATCAAATGCATTCACTTTGTGGCTAATGTGGAACTTTACAACGAATGAAGGAAGTCAGGTTAGTATCTCTTACACCTCCTCCAGCCCTACAACCCTCCCTATCTCTGTAACCTTCTCCAGCCCTACAACCCTCCCTATCTCTGTAACCTTCTCCAGTTCTTACAACCCTTCTGAATGAAGCATTTTTCCAATTCTGACATCTTGTCCAGACTCACCACCACACCACCCCCGCCTCCCCGCTGCAAACTCCGTTGCTCCAACATAGAACATAGAACATTTAGCCTTCAATGTTGCGCTGACCAGTGGAACCAATCTAATCACCCTCTAACTTAAACTATTCCAATATTATCCATATGTCTATCCAATGACCATTTGAATGCCCTTAAAGTTGGCAAGTCCACAACTGCTGCAGGCAAGGCATTCCATGCCCTTACTACCTGCTGAGTAAAGAACCTACCCCTGACATCCGTCCTATATTTATCACCCCTCAATTAAAGCTATGTTCCCTTATGTTAGCCATCACCATCCGAGGAAAAAGGCTCTCACTGTCCACCCTATCTAATTCTCTTATAATCTTGTATTCTCAATTAGGTCACCTCTTAACCTTCTTCTCTCTAATGAAAACAACCTCAAGTCCCTCAGCCTTTCCTCATAAGACCTTCCCACCATACCAGGCAACATCCTGGTAAACCTCCTCTGCACCCTTTCCAATGCTTCCACATCTTTCTTATAATGCGGCGACCAGAACTGTACACAATACTCCAAGTGCGGCCGCACAAGAGTTTTGTACATGATGACTGTCCTTAAACTCCCTTGCCCCTGAAATTGATAACCCCTTCAATCTCTCTTCCCTCCATTCCTGATCCTCTCTCTCCTCCATTCCTGAATCTCTCTTCCCTCCTTTCCTGAACCTCATTCCCCTCCACTTCACTTCCCTTTGCCCTTCAACCTCACTCTGCCCTTCAACCTTTCTCCCCTCCATCTCTCAAACTCACTCCACCCTTCACTCTCATTCTCCTTTGCCGCTTAATTTCACTCAACCTCTCTCCCCTCACTCTCACTTCACTCTTTAAATATGCTCCTTTAGTGAGGTTTGGACAGTGCTGATATCTCCAGTGGCTGGGCTCTTGTGTCTTTGTGTAAAATTGCAATCAGTTTTTCACATCTTGTTGTATCAACAAAGCCCAGATTCTCGCGATATCTCAGAGGTCCATTGTCTCTGAGCCAGTGGGTGCAGGCTGAATGTGTTCGAGCAGCGTGACAATTGTCTACGTGTTAACTGGGCACTGGAGATGTTCATTCTTAGTCCCAGAAATGGAGGGATTGTTCCACTGAGGGTCCAAAGACAAACTGAGTCTCTTTAAAGTATTTCACTGGTCATGTTTATTTCAGAAGCAGCGTCCCAGTTATATTTCCGCCGATAGATTCCTCTCCCGAACACAAACATCTGGCACCTCTGCCCGGATGACCCCGTAAGGCAACTGCTCAGAGCACCGTCTGCAGTGGGGAATAACCAGGCTGGAGCTTCTGTTTATTGGGACAGGGGCAGGAACTGCTGTTTATTGGGACAGGGCTGGAGTTTCTGTTTATTGGGGTGGGAATGGGGCTGCCGTTAATTGGGACAGGGATAGGGGCTGCTGTTTATTGGGACGGGGACAGGGGCTGCTGTTTATTGGGACATAGGTAGGGGCTGCTGTTTAGAACATAGAACATAGAACACTACAGCACAAACAGGCCCTTCGGCCCACAAGTTGTGCTGAACACATCAAAAACCTACCCAGCCATAGACCTATCTATAACCCCCAATCCCATTGGATCCCATATACTCATCCAGAAGTCTTTTAAAAGACCCCAGCGAGTTTGCCTCGACCACCACCGACGGCAGCCGATTCCATTCACTCACCACCCTCTGAGTGAAAAACTTTCCCCTAGCATCCCCTCTGTACTTGCTTCCCTGCACCTTAAATCTGTGCCCTCTCGTCGCGACCATTTCAGCCCTGGGAAATAGTCTCTGAGAGTCCACCCTATCTATTCCTCTCAACATCTTGTAAACCTCTATCAGGTCCCCTCTCAACCTTCGTCTCTCCAGGGAGAACAGTCCCAGCTCCCTCAACCTGTCTTCATAAGGCAATGCCTCCCAATCCAGGCAACATCCTTGTAAATCTCCTCTGCACCCTTTCAATAGCTTCCACGTCCTTCCTATGGTGAGGCGACCAGAACTGCGCACAGTACTCCAAGCGTGGTGTGACAAGGGTCCTATAAAGCTGCAGCATTACCTCCTGACTCCTGAACTCAATCCCTCGATGAATGAAGGCCAGTACACCGTAAGCTTTCTTAACCACATCCTCCACCTGGGAGGCCGATTTGAGAGTCTTATGGACCCGGACCCCAAGATCCCTCTGCTCTTCCACACAGCTAAGACTCCTACCTTTGATAGTGTACTCATTCATCCCGTTGGATCTGCCAAAATGGACCACAACACATTTATCCGCGTTGAAGTCCATCTGCCACTTCTCCGCCCAGTCTTGCATCCTGTCGATGTCATGCTGCAACTTCTGACATCCCTCCAGACCATCCACAACACCACCGACCTTCGTGTCATCGGCGAACTTACTCACCCATCCCTCCACTTCCTCATCCAGGTCATTTATGAAAATGACAAACAGCAAGGGTCCTAGAACAGATCCCTGGGGCACTTTATTGGGACAGGGCTGGAGCTTCTGTTTATTGGGATGGGAAAGGGGCTGCCATTTATTGGGACAGGGCAGGGGCTGCTGTTTTTTGGGACGGGGCAGTTTATTGGGACAGGGCTGCTGTTTATTGGGATAGGGGCAGGGACTGCTGTTTATTGGGATGGGGTAGCGGCTGCTGTTTATTGGGACGGGGTAGGGGCTGCTGTTTATTGGGACAGAGGCAGGGACTGCTGTTTATTGGGACAGGGGCTGCTGTTTATTGGGACAGGGCAGGGACTGCTGTTTATTGGGACAGGGGCTGCTATTTATTGGGACGGGGCAGGGACTGCTGTTTATTGGGACAGAGGCTGCTATTTATTGGGACAGGGGCAGGGAATGCTGTTTATTGGGACAGGAGTCATGATGTTGTCAGACTTCTTATTGGGACAGGGACAGGGACTGCTGTTTATTGGGATGGGGCAGAGGCTGCTGTTTATTGGGATGGGGGCAGTTTATTGGGACAGGGGCTGCTGTTTATTGGGACAGGGGGCTGCTGTATTTTTGGGATGGGGCAGAAGCTACTGCTTATTTAGACGGGGTAGAAGCTGCTGTGGAGATAATAGCGAGTGGCTGTGTGAGCAATGCACATTCTCTGCCCACATCTCAAACATTTAACAATTCTCTCACGTGCACTGTGTTGAGCTGCAATCTTCAATAAACACAACTGTCTGCCTCTCACTGCCAACACACACACACTGAAATAGGCAGACACATAGAGACACATAGCTATACACACGACTGGGACACATAGACTCAGACATAGCCAGACACATAGGGACACACACACACATACAGACATGCATAGATTTACACAAATGCACTGACAAAATATTAGGTACATAGACACAGACACACATAGACACACACTGGCATACAAATGCCCAGATACAAAGACACACACACAAACATTGACACATAGATATATATACACACACACACTGACAAATAGCCAGACACATAGACACACACAGATAGACATACACACATAGACACATACACACACATTGACATACAAATGCCCAGACACATAGATACACACACAAACATAGACACATACAGACACACACAGATACAAACATACACACACACAGAATCACAGACACACAATACCCAGACACATAGAGGCACGCACACAGGTACATCTACATACATGACAAATACACAGACACATAGACACAGACACACATGCACTGACACATACAGGCAAATACACACACACATACGCAGATACACAAAATACACATAGTCACACAAATGCACAAACACACATAGACACATGCAGACAGACAAGTACACACACATAGACATAGAGACACACACACAGACATACACATAGGCAGACAAATCCACACATACAAACACACACATAGTCAGACAAATACACAAACACACATAGAACTCATGCATACACACACACACAGACACACAAACATAGATGCACACACGTTCACACATATACATAAACATACATGCACACAGACACACACATATAGACAGACATACACACAGATACACAGAAACACACAGACACACACATGGATATGCACAAGCACACAGAGACACACATATACAGCACAGACACACACATACAAACATACTGAAGCCCAGAGCACAACAACTGGCACACACCCCATCTGAAAAACACAAATTAGTCAACACATCAAGCACAATTTCAAAGGGATTGTAAATTGTAAGGAGAAGTATTATTTCTCAAATGTTTAAACTAATGACTGTTCACATCAGCCTAACATGGACCTGGAATAAATTCATTGTTAAAGCAGAAGCTAATCTCAATGAGAAACAATGACAGAATGTGGCTCCAGGCTGGAAATTAGACATGTCAGGTTTCAACAATATTGTCATTCACCTGAAACACCAGGAAATTGATTTGAATTCTCTGGAAGGGATGGAGAAGGGGAGAAGGGCAGCGGGGCGGGGGTAGGGAAGGGGACAGAGGGGTGGGGATGGGGAAGGGGCAGCGGGGTGGGGGTAGAGAAGGGGAGAGCAGGAAGGGGGTGGGGAAGGGAGGAGCGGAGTGGCGGTCGGGAAGGGGGCAGCGGAATGGGGGTGAGGAAGGGGGCAGTGGGGTGGGGGTGGGGAGGGGCAGCAAAGTGGAGGTGGGGAAGGGGACACATTTGCTTAACTTCCTCTACCACGTCCCAATGCTCTTCACAGTCAATAAAAAATGTCACCGCTGTTGTCATATAGGAAATACTGTGGTCTATTTGTGCACAGCAAGATCCCATAAGCATCAATGTGATTGTGACCATTTGTGATGTCAATTAAGGGAAAAGTATCTCTGATGTGATTTATTTATTATTGTCACATGTATTAGTACACAGTGAAAAATATTGCTTCTTGTGCACTATACAAAGCATACCATTCATAGAGAAGGAAATGGGAGAGTGCAGAACATTGTGTTACAGTCATAGCTAGGGTGTAGAGAATGATCAACTTAATGCAAGTTAGGTCCATTCAAAAGTCTTGATGGCAGCAGGGAAGAAGCTGTTCTTGAATTAGATTTTTGTATCTTTTTCCCAGTGAGTATGTCCTGGGTTCGTAGAGGCCTTGAATATGCTGACTTCTTTTCTGAGGCAGCAGGAAGTGTAGACGGAGTCAGTGGATGGGAGGCTAGTTTGTGTGATGGACTGGGCTTTGTTCACGACCATTTGTAGTTTGTTGTGGTCTTGGATAGAGCAAGAGCCAAATCAAGCTGTGATTCGACCAGAAAGAATACCTTTTATGGGGCATCTGCAAAAATTGGTGAGAGTTGTAGCTGACATGCCAAATTTCCTTCGTCTTTTTAGAAAGTAGAGGAGTTTTCTTTTGTTGTCTTGTCTGATGCATGGCAGCACTGTGGCTTAGCTATTGGCACTGCTGCCTCACAGACCTAGGACCCGGGTTCAATACTGGTCTCCAGTGACTGTGTGGAGTTTGCATGTTCTCCCTGTATCTGCATGGGTTTCGTCCTACAGTCCAAAGATGTGCAGGTTAGGTTGATTGGCCGGGCTAAATTGCCCCTTAGTGTCCTGGGATGTATAGATTAGAGGAATTAGCCATGGTAAATGTGTGGGGTTACAGGGATAGGACCTGGATAGGATGCTCTGTTGGTGCAAACTAGATGGAGCAAATGGCTTCCAAATGCACTGTAGGGATTCTGTTTTTGAGTCTTTATGTAATAAAAGGCTCCAAGATGCTTCACAAAGTATTGCAAAACATGGTGCCAAGTTAGAGAAGGAAATATTAAATACATAGACCTTGTTCATGAGCTAGATTTTAAGAAGGAAGGTGGAGAGGTAGAGAAGATTGGGGAAAATTATATTCACTCTCATACACACAATACACACACACACACACACACACACAATATACACACACATACACACGCACACACACAAATACACAAACAGACACATACACACACAATACACACACACGCGCACAATACACACACACACACACACACACACAATATACACACACATACACATGCACACACACAAATACACAAACAGACACATACACACACAATACACACACACGCGCACAATACACACACACACACACACACACACATGCACAATACACACACATACAGATACACACACACGCACACACACACACTCATATACACATATACACACACACACACACACACAATATACACATACACATGCACAATACACACACATACAGATACACACACACTCACACACACGCACACACGCACACACTCATACACACATGCACACACACACACATACACTCACGCACAAACACACACAGACATACACACAGAAACACACAGAAATACATACACAGACACACACATACACACACAGATACACACACAGATATACACAGATACACACACACACAGACACACACGCAAACAGACATACACACAAAGATACACTGACAGAAATACACTCACAGACACACATACCCACACAGATGCACACACAGATATTCACAGACATACATACAATCACACTAATACAAACTCACATAATCACAAACAAACTCACACCACACAGACACACTCACATAAACACAGCCACACTCATGCACTCATAGACACACAACTCACAGACATACGTAGGCATAGACACATGCGTAAACACATACACCATACACACACATGTACATCATAGAGACACACACACACACACACACACACACACACACACACAAGCAGCAGTCATTCAGCTCTTTCCAGAGTTTTCTGCTTTTTTACAATTAATTTCAGGTTCATGTCCTAATCTAATCAGCCACAGGATTGTTTTTGTATTGGAAAGGTCAGCAGTAGAAATATTCTTCACTTAACTGTCAAATTTTAGTCGCCTTTATCCAGAAAACCAGAGAAAGTCATGATTGTCAGATGGCCTGATATCAAACTGAACAATGGATTGCTTCACTGTCAGTTGCTTTTTACTCTTCAATTCAACTCTCTTCCTCCTTACTGACTCCAACTCTACATAAACCCCGCACCACTGCGCAAATACACGAAGTGTTAACCACTTTCACATCATCACTGCCCTCACCAACTTCCTTTGGCTCCATCTTCCCCATGCATTGAAGGAAATATCCTGTCCTAGTTTATAAATCCATTCTTTTCCCCAATCACAACCTAAGGCCATCAGATTCCTAATTCAAACACCACTTTCTATAACTTGTCCAAAATGATTTTGTACCAGTTTCCCATCTGTGAAACACCTTGAATTTTTGCAACGTTAAGATCACTATTTCCACGCAGGTTTTTGAAGAATCTTGCCCAAGTCTTCTTCACAAACACCAGCTGCTCCCTCATACCTCCAAGTTTAAGTTTATTTCTTTATTAGTGTCACAAATAGGATTACATTAACACTGCAATGAAAATCCTCTAGTTGCTACATTCCAGTGCCTGTTTGGGTACACCTAGGGAGAATTTAGTATGGCCAATGCACCTAACTAGTGTGTCTTCCAGACTGTGGGAGGAAACCGGAGCACCCGGAGGAAACTCATGCAAACACAGGGCGACTGTGCAGACTCCGCACAGACAGTGACCCAAGGCTGTGTGAGGCAGCAGTGCTACCACTGTGCCACCATACTAGTATTTGGTTTACAGATGTAAAATTGCACAGTGAGTTTCGACTGTGGAAAATGCTAAACTGCGCACAAACTATACTTCCAGATGTATGTTTCCAGACCAAAAATGTGCAGGTATCATGGATTGGCCGTGCTAAATTCTCCCTTAGTAATCCCAAGATCCATAGGTTAGGGGAATTAGCGGGGTAAATACGTAGGGTTAGAGAAGGGGTGGGATGCTCTGTAGGAAAGTCGGTGCAGACTTGATGGGCCGAATGACCTCCCTCTGCATTGGAGGGATTCTATGATTCTGTGGTCACCACTCCTTCCAATTTGCGTCAGAGATGGAAACTCTGGCTGATTGTTTACCGTGCCCTGGAGTAGGGATTAACTGCAGCACCCCAACTGTCATCTCTGGCCTGACTTCTGGGAATTCAACACAGATAAGAATCAAACCTTTAATCTGCAAATTTTAATATCACAATAGGTGATGAAGTGACTCACTGTACAAGTGTAGGAGTTTAGAATTTACTTTGAATATTTGTAGTTCATTCCCTTCCTCTCCACGTGACAGAGACAATAAATGTGAAGCGGGTGGAATTGTGTTTTCAACAGTTTAGGAATATCATTAGCGGCATGAAGTATCAGAGACATCAAGATTAAAAACACAGCCAAATGGGTGGCACGGCGACACAGTGGTTAGCACTGCTGCCTCACAGTGCCAGGGACCCGGGGCAGCACAGTGACATAATGGTTAGCACTGCTGCCTCACAGTGCCAGGGACCCGGGGCAGCACGGCGACACAGTGGTTAGCACTGCTGCCTCACAGTGCCAGGGACCCGGGCACACCAACCGGGGCAGCACGGCGACACAGTGGTTAGCACTGCTGCCTCACAGTGCCAGGGACGCGGGGCAGCACGGTGACTCAATGGTTAGCACTGCTGCCTCACAGTGCCAAGGACCCGGGGCAGCACGGTGACATAGTGGTTAGCACTGCTGCCTCACAGTGCCAGGAATCCAGGTTCAATTCTGGCCTTGGGTCACTGTCTGTGTGGAGTTTGCATGTTGTCCCAGTGTCTGTGTGGGTTTCCTCTGGGTGCTCTGGTTTCCTCCCACTGTCGTGAGAAGATTGGCCATGCTACATTGTCCTTTAGTGTCTGAAGGTGTCTATGTTAGGGTGATTGGTGGGTTAAATACGCGGGGTTATTGGGATAGGGACTGATTAGGATTGTTGTCAGTGCAGGCTCGATGGGCTGAATAGAATCAAAGAGGTTTACAGCCTGTAAACAGGTTCTTAAACCCAATTTGTTCATGCTGCCCTTTTTTTAACCACTCAGCTCATCCCAATTGCCCACATACAGCCCATATCCCTCTATACCCATCCTACCTATATAACTCTCTAAATGCTTTTTAAAAGACAAAAGTGCCTCTACTACCACATCTGGCAGCTTTTTCCAGACACTTAACACCCTCTGTGTGAATGTCCCTCTGGATCCATTCAAATTATTAGTAACAAGTAGGCTTATATTAACACTACAATGTAGTTACTGTGAAAATCCCTTAGTCACCACACTCAGGTGCCTGTTCAGGTACATTGAAGGAGAATTTAGAGCCATAGAACCCTATCATGCAGAAAGAGGCCCTTCAGCCCCGTGTCTGCACTGACCACAATCCTACCCAGGCCGTACCCCCATTTCCCTACACATTTACCTACTAATCCTTCTAACCTACGCATCCCAGGACACTAAAGGGCAATTTTAGCATGGCCAATCAACCTAACCTGCACACCTTTGGACTGTGGGAGGAGACCAGAGCACCTGGAGGAACCCACGTAGACACGAGAAGAATGTGCAAACTTCACACAGACAGTGACCCAAGCTGGGAATTGAACCCAGGTCCCTAGAGCTGTGAAGCAGCAGTGCTAACCACTATGCTACCATGCCATCCCTGAGCATTTAGCATGACCAATGCACCTAATTTGCACATCTTTGACTGCAGGAGGAAACCAGAGAACCCGGAGAAAATCCATGAAGATATGGGAAGAAAGTGCAAACTCCACACAGATAGTGACACAAGCCAGGAATCAAACCCAGGTCCCTGGTGACAGCGGGTACTAATTACTGTGCCACCGTGCCATCCTGTCCCTCTCACCTTAAACCTATGCCCTGTAGTTTTAGATTCCCCTCTATTTGGGTAAAGGTATTGACTATCTAGCTGGTTTATGCTGGTTTATTTTATAGACCTCTATAAGATCACAAAGGCCCCCTTCTGCACTGTAGGAATTCTATTATTCAAAGGGAAGTCAGAATTGAATTCTCCCTGAGCATTCCTTGTAAAGGATTGAAACGGGGGCTGGTTTTTATATTAATTGGATCCTATATCAGAGAAAAGGGCCAGAATTCTACTTCAAGAACAAAGAAAATTGCAGCACAGGAACAGACCCTCCCAGTCTGTACTGACCATGCTGCCTGACTGAACTAAACCCCTACCCTTCCACGAACTATATCCTTCTTTTCCCATCCTATTTGAGTATTTGCCCCTTAAAACTCACTACTGTATCTTTTTCCACTATCTCCCCCAGCAGCGAGTTTCAGGCACTCACTATCCTCTGTGCAAAAAACTTGCCTCGTAGATCTCCTTTAAACCTTGCCCCTAACACCTTAAACTTGTGTCCCCTGGTAATTGACTCTTCCACTCTGGGAAAAGCTTCTGACTATCCACTCAGTCCATGCCCCTCATAATCCTGAAGACCTCTATCAGGTCGCCCCTCAACCTCCGTCATTCCAATGAGAACAAACCAGGTTTCTCCAACCTCTCCTTATAGCTAATGCCCTCCATACCAGACAACATCCTGATAAATATTTTCTATATCATCTCCAAAACCTGTACATCCTCTGGTAGCATGGCGACCAGGATTGAAAACAATATTCCCAGAACACATCCTTTCCCAGAATCATCATCCACCATATTTTTGGTGAATATTGACACAAAGTACTTATTTAATACCTCACCCGTTTCCTCTTGCTCCACACATAGATTCTCTTCTCTGTCCTTGAGTGAGCCAATCCTCTCCCTGTCTACCTTTCTGCTGTTTATATATGTATAAAAAGCCTTGGGATTTTCCTCAATCCTGGGGTTTGGATCCAAGCCAAAGTGATGGATGAAACGTTTCTCTCTCTCTTTCTCTCTCTCTCTCTTGCTCCAACAGCTGGCCAATGATTTTTCATGACCTCTATTAGCCCTCTTTACTCCTTGCGTAAGTTTCTTTCTATTTTCCTTGTCTAACTCATGTTTTATAAAACTGCATCGTGATTTGCTAATTTTTAATTTCAATGATGGCAAACATGCAATTTGCCTTCTTGACTACCTTCTCTACCTGTGTTGCCACTTTCAATGACCTGTACACTCAGATCCCTCTGCCTATCAATATTCTTAAGGGTTCTGACATTATTATGTATTTCCTATCTGTATTAATCCTTCCAAAATGCGTTACCTCATACGTGCCTGGATGAAACTCCACTTGTCATCTCTCTGCCCAAGTCTCCAACCGATCTATATCCTGCTACATCCTCTGATGGTCCTTATCGGTATTTGCAAATCCCCCAACACTTGTTCATCCACAAACTTACTAATCAAACAGTTACATTTTCCTTGAAATCATTGAAAAATGCTACAAACAGTAAAGATCCCACCACTGATCCCTGAGGAACACCACTTGTCACAGCTCCTCATTCAGAAACGGACCCTTCCTCTGCTACCCTCTGTCTTCTGTGATCGAGCCAGTTCTGTATCCACCTTGCCAGCTCACCTTTGATCCCATGCGACTTCACCTTCTGCACCAGTCTGCCATGAGGGACCTTGTCAAAGGCTTTACTGAAGTCCATATAGACAACATCCACTGTCCTACCTTCATCAATCATCTTCATCACTTCATCGAAAAACTCAATCAAATTCATGAGACACGACCGCTTCTTCACAAAACCATGTTGCCTCTCGCTAATATGCCCACTTATTTCCAAGTGGGAATAAATCCTGTCTTGAAGAACCTCTCCAATAATTTTCCTACCACTGATGTAAGGCTTACTGACCTGTAATTACCTGGATTATTTTTGCTACCCTTCTTAAACAAAGGAACAACATTGACTATTCTCCAGTCCTCCGGGACCTCCCCTATAGCCAGTGAGGATACAAAGATTTCTCTCAAGGCCCCAGCAATTGCCTCCCTTGCCCCTCTCAGTATTCTGGGATATATTCCATCAGGCCCTGGGGACTTGCCTATCTTAATGTTTCTGAAGGACCCCAATACCTCCTCCTTTTTGATCTCAACATGACTCAAACTATCTACACATCCTTTCCCAGAATCATCATCCATCAAGTCCTTCTCCTTGGTGAATACTGATGCAAAGTACTCATTTAATACCTCACCCATTTTCGCTGGCTCCACACATAGACTCTCTTCCCTATCCTTGAGTGAGCCAATCCTCTCCCTGGCTACCCTCTTGCTCTTTATATATGTATAAAAAGCCTTGGAATTTCCCTCAGTCCTGCTGGCCAATGATTTTTCGTGACCCCTATTAGCCCTCCTTACTCCTTGCTTAAGTTTCTTTTTATTTTCCTTGTATTCCACACTTCCTTTGTGTATTCCCAACCTCTTGCCTTGACAAATGCTTCCTTTTTCCCTTTGACTAGAGTCACATTATCTCTCGTTATCCAAGGTTCCCGAAATGTATCTTTTATCCTTACAGGAATGTGCTGGTCCTGAATCCTTATCAACTTACACTTGAAAGCCTCCCACATGCCAGATGTTGATTTGCCAGCAAACATCTGCTCCCAATCCTCAGTTCCTGACTAATATTGCTGTAATTAGCCTCCCCCCAGTTTAGCACCTTAACTTGAGTTTAGAAGATTGTGTCTGAGCAATGGTTTCTCCTCTGGCTCTCCTGCAGGATTTGTTTTTGCCCAGGTGCCGGGTGGTGAAGTTGGTTAAAACACTGTCCTTTTCATTTCTATAGTCTGGGGTTTGGACCCGAGCCAAAGTGATGGATGAAAGGTTCCTCTCTCTCTCTCTCTCTGTTGCTCCGACAGCTGCTGAAGGGACCCCGCAGGAAATGATTCTCGGCAGACTCACTCCAATTCTTACCAGGCACGAGTCCAGCCCACAAAATATCTGCAGAAATTATTGTCATTCCAACTGGCAAATTCATTCAGAGAGGTCATGGACAGGCTGACATGGGAAGCGGACACACTGGAGTGACAAAAAGCAATGCTCTCTGAGATTGGGACTAAGTCGGGTTGTACATTTTCCACATATATATGTCTCTTCGTAATTCTTTCCGTGCCTACCCTGTTAACAGAGTACTCTGAGATATCCGTGCAATTATTCAAACCCTTGCCATTGGTAACTGTTTCAGAAACTGCAACTGGCTCACGCTATGTTAACACAAGAAAGCAACAGATTGGAAAAGTAATGCAAAATTCAGCCCCTATCTAATCCCCACTGGCATCTCCACTCAATCTCTTTGAGATTGCCCAGTCTGCCTGGGAAGAATGTTTCATGTGATCTATACTTGAATGTTGGACCCAAATATTTCCTCATTTTTATTCCTTCACGATCCCGATCCCATTCCCCCTCCCCCTCCCTTTCCAGGAACACAGGAACCAAACAAACCGTTGCAGTATTTCATAGAATCCCTATAGAGGAGACCATTTGGTCTACTGAGTCTGCACAGCTCTCCGACAGAACATCTTTCCCATGTCCACCCCCTGCCCTATTCCCATGATCTCGCTAACCGATACATCTTGGGACACTAATGGTCAATTTAGCATGGCCCATCCACCTATCCTCCGCATCTCCGGGCGATGGGAGGAAACTGGAGCACCCAGAGGAAACCCACACAAACACGGGAGGAATGTGCAAACTCCACACAGGTAATCACCCAAGCTGGGAATCGAACCTGGCTCTCTGGCGCTGTGAGGCAGCAGTGCTAACCACTGTGGTACCATGCGTAGTTGATTAAACCAAGATATCCTCAGAACCACAGGCTCAATCCCGATCGGAGAGCTATCAGCTCATATTGCTGATGGATTTAATTGTAAAGCCTCCGACAGAGGCTTACCCAGATCATCCCTGGCTCTATCCCCATAACTCTGCGCATTTACCTGGCTAATCCCCCTAACCTGCATGGGACACTAAGGGACAATTTAGCATGCCCAGTCTACCTAACCAGCACGTCTCGGGACCATGGATAGCAAGAGGTGGGGAGTGAGGGGCAGAGGGGACCTGAGAAGGAGAGCGGAGTTTACCACTTCCATTTAGTGCAGATAAACAGGGTTGAGCAGAATGGCAAACGTAGTCACTAATCCTTCTCATAGGAGGAGTTATGAATACAATCAGGAGCTGGAAACATTCAGATTAATCCAAGAATTGAATGCTCATCTAAAGATCATAGAATCATTGAATCCCTACAGTGCAGAAGGAGGCCATATGGAGCCAGCACCAACAACAACCCCACCCAGACCCTATCTCTGTAACCCCACATATTTATCTTGCTGATTACCCTGATACTAAGGGGCAATTTATCATGGTCGATCCACCTAACCCCCACACCTTTGCACTGTGGGAGGAAACCGGAGCATCCAGAGGAAACCCACACAGATATGGGGAGAACATGCAAACTCCACACAGACGGTCACCCAAGGCCGGAATCGAACCCCAGCCCTGGCGCTGTGAGGCAACAATGCTAACCACAGTGCCACCGCACCAGCTCATAGTTTAGCACTGTTGGAATGGAGGAAGTGTCTGATCCTGATAAGGTATTATATGTGGAGTTAGATGGATTGGCCATGATAAATTGTCCATTAGTGTTGGGGGGATTAGCAGGGTAAATATATGAGATTACAGGGATAGGGCATGGATGGAATAGTTGTCAGTGCAGACTCAAATGGCCTCTTTCTGCACTGTAGGGATTGTATGATTCAATGATTCTATTCTATGAATTGATTTGGGGATCTGAAAGTAAAGATGAATTTCTGAGCTATTGGCTTCCATGTATTGTCCTCTAGTCAAAACAAACAATTCAGTTGTGTTAAGCAGAGCCTTCCTTTAATACCAGACTGCACAAAACCGTTCACTGCTGTAGCAATAAATGGCTAAGAGCAGCAATCAACATGCTGTGGCTTCAAACTCACACTAATGATTCCTCCGCGCTAACTCAGGATTGTCTTCACTGAATATTCTTCAACGGCTCCTAATAATTGGCCAGGCTGAGTGAACAGGCAGAATAATTACTGACAGTCAGCCAGAGAGCGTGTCCGAAAGACGGGTGGAGAGAAGCAGAACATAACCAGCTCCAATTAGAGAGAAGACATCTTTGAAAGGAAACATGTTTCACCAGCTCTTTCTCGACTCGATTTCTTTAGAAAAGAAAACCTTTTAAAAACAAAATGTAACTGGAAAAGGGGCCTGCCTGACATGTTTAAGGATCATTAGTGTTGTGTAAAGGGTGAGGGTATTGAATCCTGGCTCCACATATTTGTCTGAGTGAGAAATGACTTTGAAGGGTGAACAGGATTGATGAAGAGAATTCCCCAGTGCTGGGTGGAAGTATTGGTTTGGTTGGTAGTGTTGGTACTGAGAGGGGGTACAGTCTACACCAAAATGTTGCTTCCCATTAACGTACTGTGGACCAAAACACTCGCAGTCCTTGGACAAACACAGACTGGTGAGATCACCCCTCACCTTTTATCTGAACAAAAACAGACCAGGGACACAATAGGAGAGGTTTCTGTTTATACCATCTTTACAGGGGTGGCATGGTGGCACATTGGTTTGCACTGTTGCCTCACAGTGCCAGGGACCCAAGTTCAATTCCAGCCTTGGGTCACTGTGTGAAGTCTGCACATTCTCCCTGTGTCTGCATGGATTTCCTCTGGGTGCTCTGGTTTCCTCCTACAGTCCAAAAATGTGTGGGTTAGGTTGATTGACCATGCTAAATTGCCCCTTAGTGTGTGAGTGTGTGTGTATGCGTGCGTGTGTGTGTGTGTATGCGTGTGTGTGTTTAGGATTAGCAGGGTAAATGTATGCTGTTATGGGAGTAGGACCTGGGTGGGATTGTGATCAGTACAGACTCAATGGGCCAAATGGCCTTTTTCTGTAATGTAGGGATTCTATGATTCTACAAAGCCAATACTGGGAGTGGACCAGGAAACCCCAACTCCATTCCTGGCCTGCTCCAAAATTCCCATTCCAACTGAATCCAATTCAAGGTCCCCTTGAGAGAGACAAATAGAATCCAAGGGGATGAGATAAGGCACTGCACCATATTTTGGGCTTGATCTTTACCAAAGGATTTGTGACATGGCATCTTTCCTTGTCATTCAGTCTCAGGCTGGACTTAGTCACAGTCCTGCTTACCCTTTGTGAACAGGATCCCGGGGAGGGGAGGGGAGAGGGGGTGGGCAGGCTCCACACAGACTGTCACTGAAGCCAGGAATGGAACCAGGGTCCCTGGCACTATGAGGCAGCAGTGCTAACTATTGTGCCACATGCTGCAGTTGATCAAGACAAGATATCCTCAAAACCACAAACTCAATTCCCGATCAGAGATTTATCAGCACCTTATCCAGGCTCATCCCTGGCCTTATCCCTATAACCCCACGCATTTACCCTGCTCATCCCCCTAACCTACATGTCCTGGGACGCTAAGGGACAATTTAGCATGACCAGTTCTTTTAACCAGCACATCTTGGACTGTAGATAGCTGGGGAGTGAGGAATGAGAGCAGAGGGATCTGAAGAGGAGAGTGGAATTTACCACTTTCAGTCAGAAAGTGGGCACTCCTACAGTTCTGGAATGCCAATGGGCTGATTTTTCTGCCATTGCTTACAGCCATTGAATGTCTAGGGAAACACTGTGTTGCTCCCAAATGGCGGGGATCTGGTTCTGAAGAGAGGAGGTTGGAATCAGTTTGTGTGCTGGGGCTGAGGGGTCTCCAGTTGCTGACTCAGGCGGGCGGTAGGGTCTGGGGCATTAGCTGTCAGCTGTAGGTTAACTAACTCATTCAAAACCAATTCACTAAATATCTGACAGGGGAAATAAACCATCCCAGGTTGGAGGAAATTTGTATGAAGGGGTTGATCGCAAAGTGAAAAGTAGTTTATTCAAACTCTGATATTAATTCTCCACTTCCAGGAATAACCCAGATATTCAGGAAAGAGCGAATTTCAGATCCAGGACCTTGTTTGGGAGCGAACAGTAGGAAAATTATAGGGTTAGAGTGGTGAGGGGATAGGGAGAGTGAGTTTGGAGTGAGGGCAGAGGGAGTGGGTGGATTGGAGTGAGTTTGGAATGAGGGCAGAAGGAACGCGTGTGGGTGGAATGAGTTTGGAATGAGGGCAGAGGGAATGAGTTTGGAGTGAGGGTGGAGGGTATAAGCTAGGAGTGAAGGTGCAGGGATGAATTTGGAGTGAGAGAGTGTGGATGAAGTGATTTTGGAGTGAGGGTGGCGGAATGTGTTTGGATGTGGAGTGAGGGAAGATGGAGGGCATTGAGTATTGCACGCATGGCAATGCTGAAGTTATGGAGATGTGAGGTGGGGTGAAATGGACTGTGGAGAGCCCGGGATAGCTACCCTGTTCCTGAGAGTGAGTGTTATCCTGCAAACACCTCCCCCCTGGGTCTCTAAAACACTGAGTGATCCTGATTCATCCTCACTGACTGAACAATCCGGAGTGAACTGGTTAATGTTGATTGTAACTGTGGAGCTATCCATAGTGCTGAAAAGTCAAGTACATTGGCCGAAAGAGTAGATAACAGTCTGGAGGCAAAATAATCCAACAAGGATTCAAATCCTTCCTAAAATAATGAGTGGACAATGACAAAATACAAGATGGAATCTGCTTTGAACTTGCTGGATCTGTTCAAATGTTTTCTGTCTCCCAATTTATCTGGGGTCCTTGTTTTCCCAAATTGCGGATTCCCTCTGGATTGCGGTGTTTGAATGGGATGTGACCTGAGGCGTGACCACCACCCCCCCACCTCCCGTGTCCATGTCAACAGATGTTAAATTATTCAAGAACAGGAGAATCACAACTAAGTCTGACCTTGATCTCATCTACCACTCAACCTTTCACCAGATACTGAGGAGAAAGGGGATAGATGTTTACCCTGTGTCGCTATTAAAATAGGAAATATTCCATCATGAGTTTGAAATAAGTGATAGAGAGTTACTTTTTGTTATGGGATCTGAGGGTTTTCCAGCTGGCAAGGCTGCGTGAAGTTTCACTGAACAACATTTGAATAGTGTCAATAATTCTGAATCCTTGAATGAAGCACTGAGTAACATTCATGCACTTGCTCCATAGAATAAAGCAGTCACCCTCAAACTGCTCTCTTGCTCCTTCTGTCAGATAAACTGGGAGCAGGGAAACTCTGTCAGTGATTTCATTTGATTTGATTTATTATCGTCACATATATTAACATACAGTGAAAAGTATTGTTTCTTGCGTGCTACACAGACAAAGCATAACACTCATAGAAATGGAAAGAAGAGAGTGCAGAATGTAGTGTTACAGTCATAGCTACGGTGTAGAGAAAGATCAACTTAATGCAGAGTAAGTCCATTCAAAAATCTGACAGCAGCAGGGAAGAAGCTGTTCTTGAGTTGGTTAGTAATGACCTCAGACTTCTGTATCTTTTTCTCAGAAGGATGAAGGTAGAAGAGAGAATATCTAGGGTGCGTGGGGTCTTTACTTATGCTGGCTACTTTGCTAAGGCAGCAGGGAGTGTAGACAGTGTCAATGGATGGGACACTAGTTTGGATTGTAATGGATTGGGCTACATTCACAACATTTTGTAGTTCCTTGCAGTCTTGGGCAGAGCAGGAGACATACCAAGCTGTGATACAACCAGAAAGAATGCTTTCTATGTACATCTGTAAAAGTTGGTGAGAGTTATAGCTGACATGCCAAATTTTTAACACGTCAAACCTCAGCTCCCTCTAGGTCCATTCATTCTTCTGAATAGACAGAGATGGCACTGATACAAAGTTTAAACGATTTTCTTTTATTGAACAGAACTTAAAATTAAATCATTCCAAAAGCCAAAAGAGAAGCAAAAAACGGGGAGAGAGGGAGAGATTGGCTTCTTCTGCCAGTGCTGTACTGACCAAAACAGGACTCAAAAACAAAGCTGAACTGAACTGATAGCCTAATGCTGAAAGTACAATGTATGTGATTCACTATCCTGTTATTGAAATTGTTTGGCACATGCTGTCTCTAACTTGGAGAAACCGGCCTTACAGATGCTTTTTATGAAAAGCTTGTTTTGCTTGCATTGTATTTTTTAAAAGCGCAGTTAATTTCTAGGAAATCCAGCATGCCCTCTGAGTTTTAAAATGTAGCCAAGTTAAGGCTGAGTTAGTTAATCCTGACAGTCTAGCATTTAACTATAATTGCATCAGCAGAAATACCTTAAAATGAGCCTTTGCATAAATGAGGCAAACCATATACAACAGATGTGTCAAAAAATGAAGCCTTATTCTCACGGTAAAATAAATGTATAATTTTAACATTTTTTAACCACAGCGTCTACCCACCCTTAATGGACATATCACAGAGAGATAATTGTAATATCTGTGATTCTGGAGTCCATTAAGTGTCCAGCTCTTTTAATTATCGAGTGTATTGATGGTAAAACTGCTGGTTTACCCGAAGTAACAACCTTTCTTCATTTTGTTGCCTTTTCTTGGGCTTGTCTCAGAGTTTTGAACAACTGCTTTCAATCAAATGTTGCCAATATATCTCTGCTTCACTTCAGGTGAAATACTTTACTCCTGTCTCAGGAGAAAGTTTTCAGCATCTGTACATCCAGTTTAGTCTTTATTCTAGGTGCTGGTGGATGGGATTTTCAAGAGGGAAGATGCACAAATCTGTAACGATATGGCATCACTCACTGTCCTGCCCATCTCCTCAAAAAACAAAGAGCAACACAACACGGGAAACAGGCCCTTTGGCCCAACGAGCCCGCACTGCCTTTTAACATTGTGAATGCCCGCTTCGACCTATGACCTTTGTCTACAGCTATTGGACTCCACAGTAAAGGAATCATAACCAGGGAGGGAGACTAATTTAGGGACAATTTGTTAACACCAATCTGCCTAAGAGCATGTTTTTGGGTTGTGAGAGGAAACCAGAGCACCCAGAAAAAACCCATGCAAGCACAGGGAGAATGTGCAAACACTGGCCAAAATCCATGTATCTGCACAGCAAACGGTGATAGTCACTGAGCTGTCATGTTACCCATCAGATGGTCCAGTTTAAGCGTACACTAACAAAAAACAAAGAACAACACAGCACGGGAAACAGGCCCTTCAGCCCAACGAGCCCGAGCCGCCACCCCGATGTTCCCACCTCTACCCATGACCCTTGTCTACGTTTATAGAAATCTGCATTGGAACCAAAATAGCGAGACAATTTAGGGAGAATTTGTTTTGCCAATTAGCCTCAGAGCACATTTTTGGGATGTGGGAGGAAACCGGAGCACCCGGAGAAAACCCGCACAAGCACGGGGAGAATGCGCAAACTCCCACAGACACAGATCCAAATCCATGTATCTGCACAGCACAGCGATAGTCACTGAGTCGTGTTGCCCATCAACTGGTCCAGTTCAAGCGTACACTAATGATGTGAAGCAATGGGCTACTCTTGAAAAATCCAAGAGCACAACCTACGCAATTCCCAGGGATGTCCTAAGGCTCATGATCCCTATTTTAAATCAGCTTTCTATATCTCTCCATTCCTATTCTGCTCATGTCCCCATCTAAGTATCTCTTAAATAACTTCAGAGTGCCTGCCTCCGCCACCTTACTTGGCAGCGCATTCCATACCCCCACAACCCTCTGTGTGAAAGAACTCCCTCTAGCATCCAAATTATACCTTAGCCCCCTCACCCTAAGCTGTGGCCCCTTGTGATGTGAAGCACTAGGCAACTCTCGAGGCAACATCCAAGAGCAGCCCTCGCACAACCCACTGTTGGAGAACAAGGCGGACCAAATCACCTGTGGATTAAAAAAAAGATATCAATAAACATGCACAACTTTTACAGATATTCACAGAATCCCCAGAAGCTCAGATATAAAACAAGTGAGCCATAAAATATGTTGGAAGGTCCATAGGAATCCTCCTCTTAGCTTTTTTAAATTTTAAAGTTATTTAAAAGTTAAATTTTAAATTGTAAAGTTTAAAGTTTGTTTATTCATGTCATAAGTAGGCTTACATTAACACTGCAATGAAGTTGCAAGCAGAGGGTGGTTAAGAGTCAATCACATTGCTGTATGTCTGGAGTCACATGTAGGCCAGACTGGGTAAGGATGGCGGATTTCCTTCCCTAAAGGATATTAGTGAACCAGATGGGTTTTTAACAACAAACCAGTAGGTTCTTGGTCACTGCAGCAATGTCCTTGGAAATGTCCGACACAAAAGATGGTTAAAGATCAAGAGAGAAACAAGTTAGTGATTTGAGTTTTAGACATCAAACAAAATCACTCAACCTCTCTTCTTTTCTCTGAGTGTACTGGTCTAGTCAGATCCTGTACCTCCCCAAATAAAGAATGTTGGTGCTGCTACAATGCACTGTGGGGGTGGGGGGGGGGGGTTATCCTGGAGCAAGGTGGGGTTACTCACCCTAATTTCCTGTCAGTTTGGTGAAGTCACTCTTGCGTGATGCTCACAGGACACGTGGATGTGCTGATTCTGCATAAAGTCGAACACACTGGCCATTTTTATGTAATGTAGGAAGATGTTAAACATTCCCAATGACAGCTGGGAGAAGCTGGGAGTTTGAAGATGTCTAACGTGACCCTCCAACTCTCCCTGAGTCACACTTGTTGTTACTTTTTTATAGTGGGTTTCTGTGTTTCGTCTTGGAAAGAAAGACCGTGTCATGATTTTATTTCAATTAGCTTCTCACTCAGCAGTTGGGAGATTGATTTAAATGTAACAGTTGCCAGGGCTCGGGTAAGCCAGCAGCAGAATGGAGAGAGGAGCAGCTGTCTGTAGACAGTAAGTGCTTTTTTGCAGCACGGCTTGTGAGCCAAGGGGAGCAGGACTTCTCCATCCCAACCCCTCAAGCAAACCTGCTGTCAATCTCAGCCTCCGTCGCCACAATCTGCTCAGCCTCCCCTCAATCTACCCACCTTGATCTTTCCCTCTCTCCTTATTGTGAAGGTTTTGTCTCCATCACCCCCCTGTTACCCCCCATTCCTTCCTCACAAAGAGCTGGGCTCAACCCTCTTCCCCCCCAACCCCCCTCGCCATGCTCCTATCTTTCCAAAGAACACTCACAATATTCCCCTTGCCGTTTCTCTTCCCGGTTGCTGGTCAGCCCCTCAATCTGTCCGGCTACTGGACGGGAAATGGGGAAAAAGAAACAATCCCGAAATATTCGGTGGAATCCCTGCATTCCTGGGATTCGCCTGCTGCCGTGATTCCCCTCTCCGCAAACATCCAGTCTTTAATCTCTGCTGACTGGCCAACTGAAACATTAAAATGAAAGCTCAAAATGTACAGGGCAGAGGAAAACAGACAAGTTAATATTTTAAGAATCTTTTTGTTGGACCCACATCCTATCAGAAAGCGAATAGCGTAAGATGGTGAATTGGAAAGAAGAGGATCCAGACTAGGATTCCTCGCAGGAAAGCCTGAAGGAGAGGTTCGGTCTATTTCGGATCTGGTTATTTGGAAGATACAATTGCCGGAATTTTACATAAACTGACAGGGGAAAGGATAGAAAAATGGAATCAGAGTTAACAGCAATGGCTGAAGAGCTAGCAGTAGCACAGATATGATGGGCTGAATGGCTTCTCATGGTGTACTTTATGTAATTCCCTTTTCTTATTCAAGTGTGGACTACTTTACTGTATATTCTTTGGACTTTGTTTCTAATTACTCCTCCATGAGGCAGTGGGGGAGGCAATGGTATTATCGCTAAACTATTAATTCAGAAACTCAGCTAATGTTCTGGGGGGCCCGGGTTTAAATCCCACCACTGCAAATTGAATTCATTAAAAATTATCTGGAATTAAGAATCTATTGATGACCATGAAGCCATTGTCAATTGTCAGAAAAACTCATCTGCTTCACTAATGTCCTCTAGGGAAGGAAATCTGCCATCCTTACCCGATCTGGCCAACACGTGACTCCTGAACCACAGCAATGTGGTTGACTCTCAGCTAGCCTTGGGCAACTAGGGATGGAGAACAAACGCTGGCCAGCCAGCAACACCCGTACCCTACAAATTGATATATAAAAAATTGAAATTGCCCTCTCGCTCTATTACATCCTCCAGCCCTTCAACCCCACAAGAACTCTGTGTTCCTCTCACTATAGCTTCTTGTGTGTTCCTTGCTTCCCTGCAGCCAGCCTTAGTGGCTGTGTCTTTGGCTGTCTGAGCTGGGAGGGTCCTGGGCTGATCCAAGCTGCAAATCACTGCTGTGTAGCATCATGACTAAGATCATATGAGACGTTAGAAACTTCAATGCACCACTCGCTAACTTCACACAACGAGACTCACTCCCATGTGTATGACAGGAGTTCCCATTAGTATGAATTACAACGATATAGTTTTATTCAGCAAGATTTATGTTCCTGTGGATTTTGTTTGATTAGTATCAGTGTGAGGGAAGTATTGATTTCTCAGAAGATGAATCTTGTGAAGATTTTATTACATAATGTGTTCATTTGCAGCTTTGAGGCTTATAATATGAAAATTCAACACTTTTTCCTGACATTAATTAATAATATATTTACGATAACAAATTTAAAAAAAAACCATTTAAATTTGTAACCTTTAATAGCAAAAAGACAGCAAATCATTTCTTGTTGCCATAAGTTTCCAATAATTCTCATATAGTCTCGACACGGAGATAGGCCCTTCAGCTCAAACTGTCGATGTTGACTAAAATGCCCATCTAACTAACCCCACTTGCCTTTTGGCCCACGTCCTCTAAACCTTCCCTATCTGAGTATCTGTCCAAATGTCTTTTAAGTGTTGTCAATGTTCCTGCCTCAACCACTTCCTCCGGCAGCTCATTCCACACACATACCACCTCTGTGTATAAAGTTAATTCTTTCCCCTTTTAACTTAAACCTATGCCCTCTAATTCTCAATTTCCCAACCCTGGGAGAAATACTGAGTGTATTCATCCCATCCATGCCTCTCATGATCGTATACACCTCTATAAGATCACCCCTCAGTCTTCTACACTCCAAAGAAAAATGTCCCAGCCTGTCCAATCTCTCCTGATAATCTTTTCTGCACTCTCTCCAGTTTAATAATGTCTTTCCTACAGCAAGCCAGTCTACCTAACCCACACATCTTTGGACTGTGGGAGGAAACCGGAAGAAACCCACACAGACACAGAGAGAATGTGCAGACTCCACACAGTGACCTGAGCCAGGAATCAAACCCAGTCCCTGGTGCTGCAAGGCAGCAGTGCTAACCACTGTGCTACTGTGGCACCCATTCGGGAGTATCCGGAAGATACGTTGGGGAGTCCCTGTGGGAAATTCCCAGGGAAAGATTTACCTGATTATTGTCCAGAGATGCAGATTTTCCCTGTGCTGGGCTGGGAACCATCTGAGAAGGTGATTTAAATGGTTAACTCTGGATGGTTCTACCAATTTTACAGCTGTAGCTACTCAGAATAAAAAAAATACTTCTAATTTCAGAGTAACTGTTTTAAACATCCAACCTGAGCTTTGTGCAGGAAACCTCCCAGACTGACAGTGATCCCCACACACATACTCCACTAACCACCCTCCCCCCTCCATCACAGTATTCCCTACATACACTGGATTCCCCAACCCCCACTGACCTGATCCCTCACCCAGCCAGACTGACACCCCACTCCTCCCCCCCCAAAATCTGAACAACACCCCCGCAACCCCAGATGATGCCGCCCACTCCAAAGCCCTTCCCAAACAATGCTCTCTGAACCCAACCCACACTCTCTACTGCACCCGCCTCAGGTCCAAACCCTGCAGCCCCTCCTGATGTCCATATCCTGCCGGGACTCAGTCCTGAGCCGGAATTCTCCCATCCCGCCCCGCCAATGGAACTGTAGTGAGGAAGTTGCGGAATGGTCGGGTGGGAATTTCTGGCTTTTAGACCAGTGCGGCCAAAGAATTCTGCCCATTAAGTCTAGATTCTTAACGCTGGTGTCCAGACCCCAGTCTCTCAGTGTCTGCAATCCACTCTCGCACCTTCCCTGCCCCCTTATACGGACACACTCCATATTTGGATTCCCACCTTGCTGGACTCCCACACCCCACCTACCTCAGGAACTTACCATCTCCCGGGACTATGAGACTCACCAGTTTTTGTGGGAGCTGCTGCTGTAAAAAGGGGCTGTGTCGCTCCCTGCAGTGCTCCTGCTTGGCATCGGAGCCGCAGCAGGGAGGGGAGATGGAGGGAGGGGCACATACTCGATTCTCACCCAGCCTGAGTCAGGAAGGTCGGGTGAAACAGGGGCTTTAGAATCGGGGCAGTGGCTACGGAGTGAGAATCCAGACTCTCTGCTTCTTCGAGGAGGTGAGGGGATTGCGGATGTTTCTGTTGGTGAAAACTCTCTCCCCTCTAGAAGATCTTAAAGTCTTCACCAAATATTCAATCAACTCTCCTCTGGCCAGATATCAATTGATTTCATAGAATCATAGAATAGTGGAGAAGGAGACCATTTGGCCCATCGAGCCTGCACTGACCATAGTCCCACTGCAGGCCTTATCCCCATATCCCCATATATTTACCCCACTAATCTACACATACCGGGACACTAAGAGGCCATTTAGCACAGCCAATCCACTTAACCCGCACATCTTTGGATTGTGGGTGGAAACCAATGCAGATACGGGGAGAATGCGCAGACTCCACACAGACAGTGATCCAAGCTGGGAATCGAACCTGGGTCCCTGACACTGTATGGCAGCAGTGCTAACCACTGTGCCACCGTGCCGCCCAGATCTCTGATGACTGTTGTGTGATGTCTGTCAGAAGAGTTTACGACATTAGCCTTTAATAAATGCAATGTTATTGACAGTATTTTAGGATCATTTTTGGTGTTAGTATTGGGTTTAATTGTCATATGTCTCCCAGATCTATTCTGGCTGTGGAAGCTCTATTCCCCCTGCTATGTATTATTTCTCCCTCTTGTCCTATGGCTGCTCTCTATTGTACAAATCGACTCCCATTGGTTCAGTGTCACAGGCTCGCTGTCCCCTTGCTGTTTCAAAGCACTTGCACCACCAAGTGCCGGGCAAGGGAACTGTACTCGATGAGTTCGCTCCATCGATACTGACCCCTCACTCTGGGAAAGGAAGGTCTCCAATTTAGCAGCTGAAGGAAGCACTGACTTTATAAGGCAAGACTTTACAACCTCGCTCAAGCGAGATTGGAAAATCCTGCTAAAGACACAGCATATTTCCATCATTTGCCCCTCATCAGCTCCAATTCCACGGTGGATGGGGCGATAGAATTCCAGCAATAGTGTTAGTGACAAGTCAGCCAGACAGAGTTTAGAAGGTTGGGAGGAGTTCTGATGGAGATATATCAAATTATAAAAGGGATTAATAAAGTAAATTTAGACCAAATGTTTCCCCTTGTAGGGCAATCTAGAACAAGAATTAAGTTTTTATTTGTTAGTGTCACAACTAGGCTTGCATCTCCACATCATTATATTGACACTGCAGAGAAGTTACTGTGAAATTCCTCAAGTTGCCACACCCTGGTGCCTGTTCGGGTACAATGAGGGAGAATTTAGCATCCGAACCAGCATGTCTTTCAGACTGTGGGAGGAAACCGGGGCAGCCAGAGGAAACCCACACAGACACGGGGAGAATGTGAGAACTCCACACAAACAATGGCCCAAGGTGGGAATCGAACCCAGTTCCCTGGTGCTGTGAGGCAGCAGTACTAACCACTGTGCCATCCAGATCACAGGTATAGATTGAGAAGCAGTAGATTTAAAACTGAGATGAGGAATGGTGAGCTCGATGCCCCATAGCACGGTGAAGTCAGAATTGTTGAAAGGATTTTTGAATGAGATAGATATATTTCTGATTAAAAAACAGGTTAAATGGATATGTGAAACAGGTGGGGAGATGAATTTGAGACCAGGAAAGGATCAGCCGTAATCTGATTGATGGCAGAGCAGATTCGAAGGACTGAATTTTTTGCTTTCTGCTTCTAATTCTTATATCCCTATTGTTATGGTTCAGGTTAGAAACTCCAAAATATTTTTATGAAGCCCGCTTCGTTCATAAGTTTTGCATCTTGAATTTGGCTAGGTTAAGCATGATATGTTTACTTCAGGTATGAATCAATTGACCCATTAGGGAGCTTCGATCAAACAAAGTTTATTGAAGAATATAGTTAACATGTATAGTAAGAAAATTAGCAAGAACTTTTACCAATTACAAATGAGAAACAAATAAATATGATAAAGTATAACCCTTAACAAATGTATCTAATGTGTTCCAAACAAACCAACCCCTGAGACTAAAGACCCTTTTCATGTGTTTGATATAGCAAAGACTAATGCTCACGCGATACTGGACTTGAATCCTTTGGATGAAATCTGCAGTTCTCTTGATAATCTAAGAACCGTTTGAAGTCAGAATTGGTTTCCAAAACGTCAGAGAAAGATACCAGGCAAGCCACCAACTGCAGAATCTTTCCTTCAGGAAGGCAAGATGCATTGCTTTCAGCTACCCAGCAGAACTTCCAAAACCAGGGAGTGACAGAGACTTATTTTTAGCTTAGGGACATAAGAATTAGAAGCAGAAAGCAAAAAATTCAGTCCTTCGAATCTGCTCTGCCATCAATCAGATTACGGCTGATCCTTTCCTGGTCTCAAATTCATCTCCCCACCTGTTTCACATATCCATTTAACCTGTTTTTTAATCAGAAATATATCTATCTCATTCAAAAATCCTTTCAACAATTCTGACTTCACCGCGCTATGGGGCATCGAGCTCACCATTCCTCATCTCAGTTTTAAATCTACTGCTTCTCGATCTATACCTGTGATCTGGATGGCACAGTGGTTAGTACTGCTGCCTCACAGCACCAGGGAACTGGGTTCGATTCCCATCTTGGGCCATTGTTTGTGTGGAGTTCTCACATTCTCCCCGTGTCTGTGTGGGTTTATTTTCTAAAACTAAACTCAAAACTGCAGGCAAACAGAGGATGAAAGCTTGAACTCACTGGAAAGGAAAGAAAAACATTCCAAAAACATTTGACCATCATCCACTGTCCAATTCAATAGCCTGATTCTGCTTTCTCCCCATAACCTTTGATCCTATTCATGCAAGTGCTATATCCAGCTACCTCTTGAATACGTTCAATGTTTTTCAATGTCATCAGCTTTCAGAATTCCTCCCTAACCCATTCCCTTCCCCAGCTCATACAGGCTCTGAAACTCCAGGCTTTATATGATTTGGTGTCCAGTAAAAAGGTCCAGCTCCTGCCACTGACACAATTTTACTCAAGATTCTCATTTAAAACGCAAATTAAAATGTCAAAGCTGAGTGCAGACTTTTAATGAAATAAAGAGTATTTCTGTAACTAATGAGTTGATGTTGCCATTTTCTCTAACTGAAGTAAAAGCATCCCTCCTCCCAGCTCTCTCCTTTCCCAAGGCTGAGGAAAGATCCTGCCCCTCACACAAGCAATTGTCCAGCAAATGTCAGGATGGTCATAGAATCATAGAATCCCTACAGTGCAGAAGGAAGCCATTCAGCCCATCGAATCTGCATCAACAACAATCCCACCAGACCCTATCCCCATAACCCATCCCCGTCCCCAATAACTCTAGCTAATCCCCCTGACACTAAGGAGCAACTTAGCACGGCCAATAAACCTAACCTGTACATTTTTGGAGTGTGAGAGGAAGCCGGAGCATCCAGGGGAAACCAACGCAGACACGGGGAAATTCCACACAGATAGCGACCCAAGCCGGGAATCGAACCTGGGTCCCTAGCGCTGTGAGGCAGTGGTGCTCACCACTTACACTCCCCTCCACCGCTGTGTTAATATTCACTCTGAGAAATTCACAAGGGAGGGTTATATTCAGATGACAGTGGAGGCTGTGTGCTGGTGACACCTGATCTCTGATTTGTAACACACATCACAGCTCCGTCTGTAACACAAACCCCATCGTTATGCTAATCGAATTGACGCTGAAGGAAGCAAAATGAATTACATCCAACCCCTGTCAGCAAGGATTTCGCGGTTGCAATTTTAGACTTGTTTATCTCCAGTGAGTATGTAGCTTTTAATTTTACGGTGACCCTTTTAAAGACTGTTCACTGCGTGTTTTGCCTCGGCGATAATGGTGTGTTTATTGAGAAATTAAATGCTTTATACTTGCACCGTGACCTCAGCAGTCTCTCGAGAGAAACATGCAGTAATGGTCTCAATCTTCAGATTGTTTAGGAGGAATATTCTAGAAAATGCCTTTATACACAACTTTTTTATTCAAATAAGGAAAATATGACAGCATCCCTCTTTCCTCTGTGATCTCCCTGTATCTGCCTCTGAGGGGAGGGAAAAGCCAGCATTTCTACAATTCTGGGATCACAAATATCCCCCAATTTTGATCGCCTTCATCACTGGTGGCCTTCAGTTGCTGAAGCCTGAAATCTTGGCATTCATCCTCACAGCGCCAGGGACCTTGGTTACATAAGAACATAAGAAATAGGAGCAGGAAAAGGCCATCTAGCTCTTCGAGCCAGCCCCACCATTCAATAAGATCCTGGCTGTTCTGAAGTGGATCAGTTCCACTTTCCCACTTTCTCCCCATAACCCTTAATTCCCTTGTCTATCAGAAACCTATCTACCCGTGATTTAAATATATTCAGCGAGGTAGCCTCCACCACTTCAATGGGTGGAGAATTCCAGAGACTCACTATCCTTTAGTAAAGAAGTTCCTCCTCTGTTCTAAACTGCCCTCCCCCCCGCTTTATTTTGAGGCTGTGCCCTCTAGTTCTGGGTTCAATTCCCAGCTTGGCTTATTGTTTGTGTGGAGTTTGCATGTTTCTTCCTGTGTCTGTGTGGGTTTCCTCTGAGTGCTCCGGTTTCCTCCCACACTGCAAAGACATGCCAGTTAGGGTGCATTGACCATGCTAAATTCTCCCTCACTATACCTGAACAGGTGCCGGAGTGTGGTGACTAGGGGACTTTCACAGTAACTTCAATGTGTCACAGTGTCAATGTAAGCCTACTTGTGGCACTAATAAATAAACTTTAAAAATTAAAAAAAAACCATCAACTCCCTTAAGTTATTGAACTCTCTTATTGAAAGCTGCCTCTTTGGTCTGGTTTTTGATTGCACACTGTCCCTCAGTCTGCATGGGTTTGCTCCGGTTTCCTCCCACACTGCGAAACAACTGCTGGTTGGGTGCATTGGCCATACTAAATTCTCCCTCAGTGTACCTGAACAGGTGCCGGAGTGTGGCAACTGGGGTGGCAGCAGTGTGTACCATCTATAGGACGCACAGCAGAAACTCACCAAGGATCCTCGGACAACACCTTCCAAACACCTTCCATCTCGACAGATACCTGGGGAAATGGAAGT
Source organism: Sphyrna mokarran (assembly GCA_024679065.1). NCBI lineage: Eukaryota > Metazoa > Chordata > Chondrichthyes > Carcharhiniformes > Carcharhinidae > Sphyrna > Sphyrna mokarran. The sequence goes on along the minus strand of JAGIQG010000021.1, from coordinate 7,407,220 downwards.
GTTTGGAAGGTGTTGTCCAAGGATACCTGGGAGACCTCTGGGAAGAGGTTCCCCTTGAACTCACCATCCTAATTTGGAAATATATCGCCCTTCCTCACTATCACTGGATCAAAATCCCACAGGTAGTGATAGAGGCAGGTACAATTTTGTCTTTTAAAAAGTATTTAGACATGGGTAAAATGGGTATAGAGGGATTTGGGCCAAATGTAGGCAATTTGGACCAGCCTAAGGGTTTAAAACAAAGGAGCAGCATGGACAAATTGGGCTGAAGGGACTGTTTCCATGCTGTAAACCTCTATGATTCTAACTCTTTCTCTAACAGCACCGTGGGTGTACTGCATCTCAAGGATTGCAGTGATTCAAGAAGGCAGTTCAGCACCATCTTCTCGAGGGCAATGAGGGATGGGCAATAAAGCTTGTTTAGCCAATGATGCCCATGTCCCATGAATGAATATAGAACAAGGAGTCAAATGTTGGCTGATTATTCTTCTGTGCCGGAGGTTTCAGTATGTCAAAGGTACCATATAAATGAAGACTATTGTTGTTGTCCCAAATCGTGCTGCCCCAGCTTCAGCCGGGGGGAGATGGGTGATATCTTTAGTTGTCTGCACTGTCTGACTACTGGATTTCATTCTTTGTCCCCCGTCACCCTCGCAGACATTTCCCTGAAGTAATTATACCAACAAAGTCAAAGGTTAATTTGGTGTTCAAATATTTAATTGATTGAGAAGAAAGACTCACATTTCCAGCAGAAGATAATTACCAGAGAGAAGGTCATTAGACCGTCCTTATTTCATCCATCCGAGGGATCAATAGCAACAGCTGCCTTTTGTACAGCGTACTTAATGCCGAAAAATATCGGGAGGCCTTTTCCAAGGTCATTAATCAGAGAAAAACTGACACCACGTTGAAAAGGATCAGCGGTTAAACATAAAGTGGAAAAAGTGAAGCTGAGAAGGTTTGAGAGGAGATTTGAAAGAAGTGTTCAAAACTATGAGGTGAAATATTGATGGGAGAAAGCGTTCCCCTTGGTGAAGGTTTAATGTGATTGACAAGAAAAATGATACATTGTTTGGTTGGGATATGATGGAGGCAGATTCTATCAAGGTTTCCCAAAAGGAATTGGAGAATTCTCTGGAAGGAAAATAGGTCACTGATTTCCCTGGAAACTGTGGGGGTGGGATGGCTGGGATTAGCTAAATTACAGAGCACTAGTATGGGTACAATGGGACGAATGGCTTCCTTTTCTACTGTAACAATTCCATCATTCAAAATATCACTCAACACTGAGCCATTTTTTTTTTACTTAGGTTTTTACTGATAATCTTCATGTTCAATATCTGGTGATGGTTTAGGTCGAGACCAGGATTTTACAGCCTCACCCTGCCCGAGATGTTTAGGAATTCGCTCAAGGCCAATGGAGAATGCTGTTCTGCTAGCCTCGCCCATCTCGATTCTGGGACCTTGATTCTGGGACCTCGATTCAGGGATCTCGATTCAGGGACCTCAATTCTGGGGCCTCGATTCTAGGACAGCGAGTGGTAAAATTCCCAGGCCGTAATGTGAAAAGTGATTGGTCCAGCCGGATTCCCTGTCTGCTGTAGCAATGTTGACGGCTGTTTATTCAGTTTTTCTATTCCTGTTAATCTGCCTGATAATCAACTTCATTATCTTCCCAGGGAGCAGGAATAAGATTCATCAATCTGATGTGTCTGCACTCTGACCCCTGTTTGAATAAAGTCATTGCATTAACTGGTTTCCAATTAACAGTCACCTTCCCCATGGCCAGTAACTCAGGAATCATTAGGTGCCTCGCAGATTTCCTTCTGGGATAAACACTACCTGCTTCTCCCTGAGGATACATTGGTTTCTGCCCTTCCATCACACTGAGATTTTCAATTCATGCCCGTGTGAGTCCTGGTGACCTTTCATAGAGTCACAGGATCCCTACAGTGCAGAAAGAGGCCATTCAGCCCATCATGCCTGCAATCCCACCTATCCTCGTAACCCCATGATATTTATCCTGTTAATGTCCCTGGCACTACAGAGCAATTTAGCATGGCCAATCCGCTTGACCTGCTCATCTTTTGGACTGTGGGAGGAAAGCAGAGGAAACCCACACAGACACAGGGAGAACGTGCAAACTCCACACAGACAGTGACCCGAGCCAGGAATTGAGCCTGGGTCTGTGGCACTGTCGGGCAGCAGCGCTGACCACTGTGCCGCCATGCCACCCGTAAGCCTTTGTTTAGATATAAGAGATGTTACTTAAGACTTCCCTGGTGAATAAAGAAAGTGAGATTTGGAAGGTGTGATTGTGCCGTGCCACCGTGCTCCTGACCCGGGTTAGTGTCTACCATCCCACAGCGTGGAGGAGATTGTCGAATCCAGTCCACTTCTCAACCAACCATTTCTGATTGAGTTGATTGTTCAGCAGAGAGGCAGCAGCATTGGGTAAAAATCCTCAGGGAAGAGGGAGGAGCTGAAATACCAACTAAACTATTACCTCAGAGATCTAGCATGGCAAAGCTGCATTGCCCCCCTGTATGTGCATCATCAGGGGTAAGGAAGCAGATCCCTGTTCCGGATTAGGGAAATTGTTCCCAGTTCAAGGGTTCGGCGGGGTTGATCCATGTTTAAGATTAGGGAATTCAATCTAGATTACAGAAATTGATCCCGGTTTTGAATTGGGAAAGTTGATCCTGATTCTGGATTGGGGAAGTTGATCCTGGTTCTGGTTTGGGGAAGCTGATCCCAGTTCTGGACTGGGGAAGTTGATCCTGGTTCTGGTTTGGGGAAGTTGATCCCGATTCTGGTTTGGGGAAGCTGATCCCAATTCTGGATTGGGGAAGTTGATCCTGGTTCTGGTTTGGGGAAGCTGATATCGGTTCTGGAGTGAAGTTGATCCCGGTTCTGGATTGGGGAAGTTGATCCTGGTTCTGGAGTGGAGAAGTTGATCCTGGTTCGGGATTGGGGAAGTTGATCTCTCTGCAGGTTGGAATGTGTATGTGGAGAATAATTTCTGTCTAATTTACCGTTTTTGCCCCTTTCCCAGTACCAGCACCTTCCGAGGACTGATTTGTCTGTGAAATATCCGCCTTTCTGCTCATCACATTTGAAATCTCCCGCTGGGAATTCGATCTTAAATCTCCGTGAAGCTGGATGTTAGTGTCTCCAGATTTGCTGCAGCAGGTATTAATGGATAATGATTGGCTGATTATTTATTGCTAAAATTAATTATCCCTCTCTGGCTCTCTTCTTGAGCCCATGGACTCTGGGGCAATTTTTGGTCACCTTTCTGGTGAACTGTTTCCTCAATCCAGGTGTGGGATTAACAGCATCAGTTAGTTGGGTGGCACAGTGGGTTAGCACTGCTGCCAAACAGCACCAAGAACTTGGGTTCAATTCCTGGTTTGGGTCACTGTCTGTGTGGAGTCTGCACATTCTCCCCATCTCTGAGTGAGTTTCCTTCCACACTCTGAAAGATGTGCTGGTTAGGTGCAGTGGCCATGCTAAATTGACCCTTAGTGTATGTGAATAAACACAAGAGTGTGGCAACTGGGGGATTTTCATAGTAATTTCATTGCAGTGTTAATGCAAGCCTACTTGTAGCACTAATAAATAAGCTTTTAATATGTGGGCTATATATTTGTCCACTGAACACTAGACACCCACAGAATGTTCGCAAAGGCACAGCTTACCTTGTATTTGATGTGTAATCTGCTCTGGATTCCCACACAGCAGTACCATCATTAGCCAGATGGTGGGACTGTGAGGTCCATAAATGATCAACATAAAGATGAACAATTTGATGATTTCCTCGATAAATTAAAGTTGTGGCTGCAATCTGTTCTTTTTGCTATGAATTAAGTTAAGCTTTCTGCTTTCCTGACCTCTCTGTAAATCCAGAGGGTGATTTTAACACTTACATTGTTTGTTTTAGCTGGAGTTTCTGGGTTCGATTCTCCCAGGCCGCTGCGCCTGGTGAGACTCGAGCTGATTCACTGGCCGCTCAATGGACATCTGTGCATCTCCAGCAACCAGATTCCTGGTACCCTCATCTCCACGCCAGGTATCGGCGAGGACCTGAATAATTTATTTCGATGTGAATTTACACACAATTTTAATATCATTGGCTGGCCTGGGATTGAAGTCTCCAAACCCGCTAGCCTCTCCCCATCTCTCCCCTACCAGGTATGGTTCATGCTGGTAATCTCTGCAATGCACAGATGTTGGGAGATTCTTCTCTGAACTCCCACTGAAAAAACCGGTGTGAATTACTCCAGATCTTCATCGAATCCCTACAATGCACAAGGAGGCCATTCAGCCTATCAAACCTGCACCAACCACAGCCCCATCCACAGCCTATCCCTGTAAACCCACATATTTACCCTTCTAATGCTCCTGACTAGAGTTCATTTTGTATGTCCAATCAGCCAATCCACACATCTTTATACTATGGAAGGAAACTGGAGCTCCCGGAGGAAACCCATGCAGACATGGGAAGAATGTGCAAACTTCACACAGGCAGTGACCCAAGCTGGGAATCGAACCCAGTTTCTTGGCACTGTGAGGCAGCAGTGCTCACCACTGTGCCGCTCCAATCTTCATGCGAATTTGACACTTGGAATTATTTTGGAAGAATCGCACCCCACCCCACTCTGCCAACTGCAGACAGACTTAGGAGAGATGGGTGGGACATAGAATGGGGAGGATTGAGGGGGGAAATAGCATCAGTCAGAGTTGGAGAGCGGAGGTAGTGACTAAATAAACCCTCTCCCTGCCTCCTATTTTCTCTGCTTTGCACCTCAAGAATTTAACTCCTCTCTGTAGCTGAGGGTGTGGGACCTGTTCCCCTGTGCGAATTTCACCAGTCAACTTGGTGAGGATGTATATTAAGAATAGCCCAGCTGGATTCCAGCACGCAGTTACCCACACAGAGACACATGCACACATTCACATAAACACACACACACACACACACACATACATACATAAACACTGCCCCTGAGAACAGCTATGTAACTCAGATTAGAAGTCTGATTATTAGAGGACAAGTTTCATATTAATGTAATTTGAGTGAGGTGGCCACACACTCGGGAGTTTACAGGATGGTGAAAGAGTAACTACAGCAGCTGCTGGGGTCGACTCTGCTTAGTAACCTCCCAGGACTGATTCTGAGTCTGTGCTAACCTCATACAGGACATTAGCCCCCTTCACATCCTAGACATTCTCTCTTCCACCTTCTTCTGTCAGGAAAAAGATATAAAACTCTGAGGTCACATACCAACCAACTCAAGAACAGCTTCTTCCCTGCTGCCCTCAGACTTTTGAATGGACATATCATATGTTCTGGTGAATTGCTGTGATGACAATAATCTCTCCCTCAATGTTAACAAAACGAAGGAGATTGTCACCGACTTCAGGAAACATCGAGGAAAACTCGCCCCTGTCTACAGCAACGGGGACAAAGTAGAAATGGTCGAGAGCTTCAAGTTTTTAGATATCCAGATTACTGTTCCTCCACACTGACGCTATAGTTAAGAAAACCCATCAACTTCTCTACTTTCTCAGGAGTTGAAGGAAATTTGGCATGTCAGTTATTCATGCAGAGAAGATTTACTAGGATGTTACCGGGATTTGATTGTTTGAATTTTAAGGGGAGGCTGGATAGAACATAGAACATAGAACATTACAGCGCAGAACAGGCCCTTCGGCCTTCGATGTTGCGCCGACCAATTAGGAACAAGCAGTGACCCTCTAACCTAAACCATTCCCATTTCATCCATAAACTTATCTACTAACCTCTTAAACGTCACCAAACTTGGCGCATCTACAACTGACACAGGCAAGGCATTCCATACCCTTACCACCCTCTGGGTGAAGAACCTACCTCTGACATCTGACCTAAAACCACCACTCCTTAATTTAAAGCTGTGTCCCCTCGTGCTAGCTTTCTCCATCCTAGGAAAAAGGCTATCACTGTCCACCCTATCTAAACCTCTAATCACCTTATATTCACAAAGTGAATTACCTCACACTTTTCCACATTAAACTCCATTTGCCACCTCTCGGCCCAGCTCTGCAACTTGTCCAAGTCTCTCTGCAAACTAGAACACCCCTCTTCACTATCTACCACTCCTCCGACTTTGGTGTCATCCGCAATTTTACTAATCCATCCTTCAATACCCTCATCCAGATCATTTATAAAAATTACAAACAGCAGGGGCCCCAAAACAGATCCCTGAGGTACACCACTAGTAACCGAACTCCACGATGAATATCTCCCATCAGCCACCACCATCTGTCTTCTATCTGCTAGCCAATTCCTAATCCAATTAGATTGAAACTTTTTCTCTGGAGTGTAGGAGGCTGAGGGATGATCTTACAGAGGCCTATAAAATAACGTGGAGCACAGATCAGCGAGAGAGTCAATATCTTTTTCCAAAGGTAGGGGAGTCTAAAACTAGAGGGTGTTGGTTTCAGGTGAGAGGGGAGAGATACAAAAGTGTCCAGGGGGCAATTTTTTCACACAGAAGTTGATGAGTGTGCTGAACACGCTGTCAGAGGTAGTCATAGAGACGGGTACAATTTTGTTTTTTAAAAAGCATTTCGATAGTTACATGGGTACGATGGGTATAGAGGGATATGGGCCAAATGAGGGCAATTGGGATTAGCTTAGGGGTTTTAACAAAGAAAGAGTGGCATTGACTAGTTGGGCCGAAGGGCCTGTTTCCATGCTGGAAACCTCTACAGATGCACCGTAGAAAACATTCTTTCTGGTTGTGTCACAGCTCGGTATGGTTCCTGCTCTGCCCAAGACCGTAAGGAACTATAAAGGGTTGTGAGTGAAGCCCAGTCCATCACGCAAACCGACCTCTCACCCAGACTCAGAACCAGTCCTGGGAGATTTTAACCAGCGTGCTTATCAATCCCACCAGCTGTCCACACTTTCTGCTGCCTGGGCAAAGCAGCCACATACTCAAGGACCTCATGTCCCCAGACATTCCCTTTTCCTCTGTCGGGAAAAAGGTACAAAAGTCTGAGATCGTGGGCCGACTGACTCAAAAACCGACCCAAAACCAGAAATCCTGCCAGCGATTTTGAGCACAGTAAGTTTCTGTGGAAAGCCATTTGATGATCACATTCTCTGTTTTTAGGAATATTGATTGAGGAATCGATGTTTTCCTGGACAGTGGAAGCCAGGAAAAACTAGTGTTCCCATAGTTATGTGTGCAAAGTGTCTAGGGTGTATTTCTGGAACAGAGCCACACCTTTTCTATTGGTCAGTTTTACCAATATGGCGAATAGCGGGTCAGATTTGTGGCGTGGAATATTCCTGAACAATGAGTGGCACTCTGGCACAGCGGTTAGTGCTGCTGCCTCACAGTGCCAGGGACCTGGGTTCAATTCCATCCTCGGGTCACTGTCTGTGTGGAGTTTGCACATTCTCCCGTGTCTGCGTGGGTTTCCTCCGCGTGCTCCAGTTTCCTCCCACAGTCCAAAGATGTGTGGGTTAGGTTGGTTGGCCAAGCTAAACTGATCGCAGTGTCAAGGGGATTAGCAGGGTTAATATGTGGAGCTCTGGGGATAGGGTCTAGATGGGATTGTCATCAGTGCAGGCTTGATGGGCTGAACGGCCTCTTTCCGCACTGTAGGGATTCTATCATTCTACACTGCCTGCCATATTGGTTCCTTAGGCATCTGTTTTGTGCCCGTAAAACAGTTCTTGGTGCAGGAACGCTCACTTACTGGCAAGGTTCTCTGTCCTTGAGGAACATTCCCCCAGGAACTGCATGAATCCAGCGGGAAGAATGAGCGAAGTGAGGGCAGAAGCAGAAGAGAATTTACCTCGGGAACACCGAGGAAGGTTAATCAGCAACACCTTTCAAATGGAGAGCAGTCAGAATCTCTGCACTGAAATTCGATGGTAGGCAAACAAGCAGATGGTGAAGGGAGGAACACGCTGGGCTCGATAGAATATCCCAGTGAGGAAATTCCCAGCTCTGAATTACAGAAAGTGCTGAATGTGATAATGAGAGGAGACAACCTGAGAATGATTCTAACCTACACATTTCAGGACACTAATGAGCAATTTACCATGGCCAATCCCCCAAGTGATTCAAGTGAGCCACTAGGAAGCTTTTATCAAACAAAGTTTATTTAAGAACACAGAATATAACAAAAAGAATTAGCATAACTTTTACCAATAATAAGACTTAAACATGACACAGTATATTTTTCAACAGGAAATATTTCTATCTCTGTTGTTCCAATTTATAGCAATGTCCCAAATCTCTACACCCTTCTTCAGAATTAACGCAAATGCTCACATGATGCTGGATTTTCAGCTTTTTAACGCTTGCCAGACAGAAATCGAGGCAGCAATTTTCCAGGAAGGATATATCCTCAAAACAGCAAACCCTCAGTGTCGCAGACCCAGCCTCTGGCAGCTCCTGGTTTCCAGATCCCAGAGACAGAAATGGATACCTCTCCAAAGCAACAACTCTCACACTGCAGGTTCTCCAAGAGAGAGACTTATCTCCTGATAGATTTCAATCCCCAGCTTCAAAGAGGGGAAGAGAGAGAGACACTACATCCTTTCAATTCCAAAAAGAGTATTCAAGCTTGAATATTCTGTATAAGCCCAGCACCCCCATTACATGACTACATCTGCCAATCATCCCAATGAAGCCCTAGTCTGCAAAATCCCAGGGGACCACAGCAAAACAGCATTAGTTCAGATTAAAACCAACATTCTAGCCATTAGAAATGACCTGGCTGTTGTAGCAACAACACAGCATGCTGACAGCTCCGAGTGTGTAAAACAACTACAAGAGATCCTGCAGAAGGATATGGCTTAAATATATCTCTTAAAGGCAGCCATAGTATTCTCACAGTGGGGAGAGCGTGCAAACTCCACACAGTCACCTGAGACTGGTATTGAACCACGGCCTCTGGTGCTGTGAGGTAGCAGTGCTAACCATTGTGCCACTGTGCTGCACTTTAGGAGATCTGAGGGTCGTTAAGGTCTTCCTCCACAAGGGTCAACATTCACACCTCCACCTGGATCCAACTCTTGCCCCACCCCACAATGATTCCAGCTGGTTCTGTACTGCAGAGGTCGCTCCAGTGATGGAGGCATCAATCTCCAGGGTAAATTCAATGAAGACCTTGCTAGTTCTGGATTCATGTTTAGCACTGCTGCCTCACAGCGCCAGGGAGCTGGGTTCAATTCCAGCCTTGGCTCACTGTTTTTGTGGAGTCTGCACATTCTCCCCATATCTGTGTGGGTTTTCTCCGGGTATTCCGGTATCCTCCCACAGTCCAAAGATGTGTGGGTTAGGTTTATTGGCCAGGGTAAATTGACCTTCGTGTCAGGGAATTATCAGGGTAAATATATGGGGAATAGGGCCTGGATGAGATTGTGGTCAGTACAGACTTGATGGGCTGAATGGCATCTTTCTGCACTGTAGGGATTCTATTCTACGAACTGATCAATAAAAGCCCTTGGAATGGATTGAAACAGCCAAATGGGACAGGCTGTCAATGGAATGAAAATTCAATTGTTGCAGTCTCGCTGTTCTCCCACTGGGAGGCAGCACCACTCCAGCCTGTCCCATTTATAAGAGATTTTGGGTTGGATTGTCATCACTGCCTCATGTGAAAGTTGACTTTTAAATCATTTATACGGAAATTGCAGACAAGCCAATCCTTTCTGAAAATACAGTTCCAGTCAGGGATTATTTGTCCTTAACATTCAAAAACCGAAAATCCCCACCATCAACATCCTGGATGTTACAAAGAGGCCAGAAATTGAACTGAACTAGTCATATAAATAAATATTGTGGTTACAAGAGCAGGTCAGAGGCTGGGAATTCTGCAGGGAGTAACTCACTTCCTGACTCCCCAAAGTCTATCCACCATCCACAAGCGACAAGTCAGGAGTGTGATGGAATATTCCCCGCTTACCTGGATGGGTGCAGCTCCAACAACACTCAAGAAGCTCAACACCATCCAGAACAAAGTTGCCTGCTTGGCTGGTACTCCCTCTAAAGACATCCACTCCCTTCCCCAGTGATGCACAGTGGCAGCTGTGTGTACTATCTACAAGAGGCATTGCAGCAACTCACCAAGGCTCCTTTGACGACATCTCCCAAACCTGCAACCTTTGACCCACACTTCCAGCTGCCTCGGAAAAACAGCCAGAATAATCAAGGACCCCAGTCTCCCCGAGTATACCCTCCTCCACCTTCTTCCACTGGGGAAAAGATGCAAGATCCTTAATCCTAATCACATCCTGTTCTGAGCAGGTCACTCTCTAACCTCTTGACCCTCTCACCTCTGACCTTCTAGCCAGGGCCTGTAAAGGAATGACAGGCTCCATCTGTAGGGTCAGACCTCGCAAGAGCTCCCTCTACAAACAGCCTCTCCTCTCACCTTCAGAAAGGGTCGTGTGGGGTTTTACAAACTGCCTTCCTTAACACAGGGGTACAAGTTGATTGGACTTCCTTCAATGCACACAATGTCTCCTTGTGACGCCATCAGTAATGCTCAGTTTTCACCTATTTAGCTGCCAATGATTCGAATGTGGGTTAAATTGAAAAGAATGTGGTATCCATGGATCGTAATTAAAACACAAACTCGAATGACCTGATGGGAAATGAATCAATGTCAACTTTGTTCATGTAATAGAAAATAATCCTGTAAGGAAAATGGAAATGAGATGGTAATGAGGCTGTTTTGTGATGTTGTGCTTTTACTCTTGGGAACCTGGCTATGTAGCTGAAGTTATTAATTACCAGCTGGACAGGAGGTTGACTCAGTGGCTCACACCATCTCAGTAAGTGACAGCAGATGCTGCACATTGTTATACAGCGAGTACTCTGTACAACCAACAGCCAACCTGGGACTTCACTGACACCCACTTCCCATTTGTTTAATTATAATATTCATGTGGAGTTCACAGACAGCAGGGAGAGGGAAAGAGAACTGGAATTCGTTCCAATGTCTACATGGGGCAGCAAAGGGCAAAGCAATGAGTAAAGTTCCCCCTCCTGACTCCGCAGGGGATTACAGTGATTAGCACTGATGCCTCGCAGCACCAGGGACTCGGGTTCAATTCCAGCTTTGGGTGACTGTCTGTGTGGAGTCTGCGCGTTCTCCACGTGTCTGTACCCACACTGCGGATTTAGCAGAAGTCAAAGTGGATCTGTCACACTACAAAAGGACATTGTTGTTTCTGCAGTAATGTTCCATTTTCATTCAGGGGTGAATTCTTAATGCACATTGTGCAGCCGGTGGCGACAGGGTGCAGACAGAATGCCAACGTTCACCCGTCACATTTTAATTTGAGGTTTGGAAGAACCCTGGGAGGTTGGCACGGTGGTTAGCCCTGCTGCCTCACAGCGCCAGGGAGCTGGGCTTGATTCCTAGCTTTGGGTCACTGTCTGTGTGGAGTTTGCACATTCTCCCAGTGCCTGTGTGGGTTTCCTTCGGGCACTCCGATTTCCTCCCACAGTCTAAAGATATGCAGGTTAGGTTGATTGGCTGTGCTAACTTGCCCCATAGTGTCAGGGAGGTTAGCAGGGTAAATAGGTGGGGTTACAGGGATAGGGTCCTGGGTGGGATAGTTATTGGTGTGGGTTCTATGGGCTGAATGGCCTCCTTCTGCACTGTGTAGGGATTCTATGATCCTATGAGAAGCCGGATGGAGCGGGCAGGAATCTGGGAACAGCTGGAGGGAAAAAGGACAAGGTCCATCCCCACTCACCTCTATAGATAGAACATTACAGCACAGACCAACATGACCAACATGAGGATTAGACAACATGACCAACTCTGACCATCCCGATTGTCACGTAACACAATGGAGTTGTTGGTGAGCAAGTAAATCTGGAACAAACGCAGGCAAGGGGCACGGAAAACCCCTGGGTGGAGCTTTGGGAGCTCAGGGGGTAGAATCAGTCTCTGTCAGCAGCGCTAAGCAGCCTGGTCCAGAATTGTTACACACTGCAGCAGACTTCATTTTCCACTGAAATAAAGCCAAGACTTTAAAAAAAGCCAAAGTACTAGTGAGACCAGGATGTTCTCCTTCACGATGTACACCTTGACCTATCCTTCTGTGACCATCAGTGAAGGTCAGGCAAAGAAGATTCCCGTCTGCTGGTTTACTCTCAGTCTATTTTGTCCTGACATAGACCAAGGCTATGGACCGTGTGCTGGAAAATGGGATTAGAATAAAGAGGTGCTTGATGGCTGGTGAGGACATGATGGGCTGAAGGGCCTCTCTTTTATTATTCATTTGCGGGACTTGGGAGTCAGTGGCTGGGCCAGCATTTAGTGCCCATTCTTAGTTGCCCCTTGAAAAGATTTTCAGCAAAGGTGAATGGTAGGAGGGAAATGTGACATTGAACCCACAGATAGCTATCCATCTGTGCTTTAAATTCAACCATATTGTGAAGGCTTCCGCAGGGCCTGCACCCCATGGTACACGTGACCAGAAAGGGCGCAAAGCCAATTTAAATATGCATGACTATCTTAGTGAGTTCCAGATGCTATCATCCGAGTTCCTTTGAACTTATCCCGTCAACACTCGAGGCTCTCACCATTTCAAGAAAGAGCTAGATTGAGTTCTTGGGGAAAAGGGAATCAAAGAATATGGGGGAAGGCGGGATCAGGCTATTGAATGGGATGATCAGTCATCATTATAATGAATGGTGGGACAGGCTCAAAGGGCTGAATGGCCTCCTCTTGCTCCTATTTTCTATGATTCTAACAGGTTGGGCCTATACCAATTGGAGTGTATTAGGGAAAAATGAGGGGTGATTTTATTGAATCGCGTAAGATCCTGAGGGAAGTTGATAAAGAGGAAATTGGGAAGAGATTTCCTCTTGTGGGTTAGACTTTTGAAGGAAGGTGAGGAGGTTTTTTTTCTCAGATGGGTGTGAAATTTATTCACGCAACGAGCACTAAGGCTGGTGTTATGACGTAGAGATTTTCAGAAACCAAGTTGAATCCCCAAAGAGGAATACCTCGCTTCACAATCTGTAAAAAATGTTTGGGAAGATATGAACTGTCCTTCATTCACGGTTAGAGGGTCATTAACAGAGGTAACTGACACTCACTTAAGTGAATAATTAACAAGTTATTTATTTAACCGACCAGGAACTTTAACTAAACAAGTAATATATTGATTAAAGTAAGATTATACTTGAATACTGTTCAAATAAATACTAGATCCATTCATTACCAAAAAAAAGACTTTAGTCACTCTCAAAAAAAAATACAACCAGGTATATCAGCTTTGAAAAATCTTTGGAGTTTTTCTGCTGTTTTTCTGTTTTTCTCTTTCTGATTTTTGTTGGATAGATGGAGAGATCTCTTAGATATTTTTCAGCTGGCAGGAGCCACTCCTTCCCTCTCTAGGTCTTGAGAAGTGGCAACTCTTCATTTGAATTGCAGGCAGGCAGTTGAGGTCCCCTCTTTATAACTGTGATCACCTTTCAATTTTTCAACATCAGGATTGACCTGATGTTGTCAACAACAGCAAATTCAAATTTGATAAGTTCCTGGTAGCTGAGTGTTTTCTTTAAACTGATAGGCTGTCAAAATTCAAAGCCTGTTAACAAGGCAATCCTGATGCCTTGGTCCTTGCTACAAATGTTGCAATCTATGTACCCTGTGTTTTAAACATCCAAGCACTGACACAAAACCAGTGTTTAAAGGGATCACATTTCACAAACTCAACTTCACAAGACTGGGTCCATGAACATATTTAAACTTTATTTATTAGTAAGAAGTAGGCTTACACTAACACTGCAATGAGGTTACCCTGAAAATTGTCTGAGGAGCTGGAAGGAATTTTAATAGTTAAGGGGGACAGATGGGAAAATGAAGTTGAGACCATATCCATATCAGCCATGATCAGAATGAATGATGGGCCAGAATCCAATGGCAGAATGGCCTACTCCTGTTTCCAAAATCAATGAAGGTTTCCATTCCTACTGGACACCCTCACACTGATGTAGCAGAGGGTGATGGATACAGCAGAACAGGGCCAGGTACCCTGCTTAGCACAGTGTCCTCACAGTGCCAGGACCTGGGTTTGATTCCTGGCTTGGGTCACTGTCTGTGTAGTGTTTGCATGTTCTCCCTGTATCTGTGTGGGTTTTCTCTGGGTGCTCCAGCTTCCCCTCACAGTCTGAAAGACATGCAGACTCGGTGCATTTATGCAGTATTTAATCCAGCACATTTCCCTCTCACTTTAACCCTGAAGGAAGAGTCATGCAGACTCGAAACGTTAACCCTGTTTCTCTCTCTACAGATGCTGCCAGACAGCTGAGATTTTCCAGCATTTTCTCACTTTATTGTGGCCTTTGACATGGTTAAACACACTTTCCTTAACGTGTGGAGTTGTGGAAATAGGGCCTGGAGTGGGGCTTTAGTTGGCACAGACTCTGATGGGCTGAATGACCCATTGTAAGATTTCTTTGATTGGCAAGCAGTCAATGTGACACCTCTATTTGAAAAAGGAGGGAGGCAAAATCATTAGCTGTGCTAAATTCTCCCTCAGTGTACCCAAACAGGCGCCGGAGTGGGGTGACTCAGGGATTTTCACAGTAACTTCATTGCGGTGTTAATGTAAGCCCACTTTAAGACTTAAAAAGGCAAGATTGGGGTTCAGCCCATTCATCAATGGATTAGTTGGAACTCTTCAGTATTTGGCCTCACATCTACAGTGTGATCTCCTGGACCGAGTGTGTGGGGAATGTACGAGTGAAACCTTGGTACTAACCAGCAGAAAACACAGGCAAGTAGATTTAATAAATCATTCATCTTTGTTTAATATGGAGGAAGCTGACATCAGCTGGATGGGAAATGGGTTCAATGTTCAAAAAGGCCTGACTCAAGGCCAATAACTGACTCCTTCGTTTCCGCAGTGTTAAAAAAGAAATAAGTGGACTGTTAGAAGGGAAAGCAGCTGGAGGTGCTGATGAGATGAATTTGGTTCCTGTTCTCTCTGACTCTATTGGGAATGAGAGCAGCTCCTCCCTTATCACACTGCATGGATAGTCCCCACAGGAGATGCCAGCTTCATGGATCACGCAGAGATCAAACAAACCATTGATTAGATTTCTGATAGAAGTCAGTAACTGAAAACAAAACCGAGGTTCTGCTGCAGTGCTGTGTCCCAGTATCTGCTTGTTCAATCGGTTCCCACCGGTTATTTTCTCAATCTTTTCCCAGTTTTTGAAAGTTCTTTTGTGGGATGAGGGCATTGCCAGCATTTCTTACTCATCCTGAATAGCCTGTGAACAGAGCGGCTGGCTAGACCATTTCAAAAAAATCACCCATGCTGAATCATAGAATCCTTACAGTGCAGAAGGAGGCCATTCAGCCCATTGACCCTGCACTGACAACAATCCCACCCAGAGGTAGGTACATTCTTGATCAATAAAGGGGTTAAGGGTTATGGGGGAAGGCAGGAAAATGGGGGTGAGAATCAAGTTAGCCATGATTGAACGGCGGAGCAGAATCGATGGGATGAATGGTCTAATTCTGCTCCTATACCTTATGGACCTATTCCTGTAACTCCACATATTTATCCCCCTGACACTCAGGGGCAATTTAGCATGGACAATCCACCTAACCCGCACATCTTTTGATTACGAGAGGAAACCAACACAGGGAGAATGAGACCCACTGTCTCTTTGGGTCGCAGACAGTGACCCAAATCCAGGAATCGAACCCCGGTCCCTGACGCTGTGAGGCAACAGTGCTAACCTCTGTGCTGCCCTACCACACTTCTTCCAAACCTCAAATTAAAATGTGACGGGTGAATGTTGGCATTCTGTCTGCCCTCTGTCGCCACCGGCTGCCCAATTTGCATTAAGAATTTTCCCTGAGTGATGGAGGAACATTACTGCAGAAACAACAACGTCCTTCGCAGTGCCACAGATCCACTTTGACTTCTGCTAAATTGGCGATGTGAATATTTCCGAGTTGAAGTTGGTGAGATATTTCAACTCATGCAGAAATAAAACAAACATCTGGATATTTCAGACTTGCAAGCTGCAGTCTGCGTCTTTCTGAGTGTGTTAATTAGTGAATTCTTTGTACAGTATAAGCACATACTGCAGTGTCTTTTTCACAAAATAGTCTATTAATTAAACCTCAACTTTTATTTTTCTGTTCAGTGGGAGTCACTGGCAATTTAATGCCCTACTCTAAATGCCCTTAAGAAGCCACTCAGGCAGTTTCTAAAATAAAATTCACAAGTGTATCCAATTCCTCCCTCCCAGCATTCTGATCTCTCTTCCTGCTCCCGGCACTAACTCATGTTCTGTATAGAAAAAACACATTCTTGATAATCCCTGTTCTCTGGTCTGAATAAACCAGGAGAGCAAACTCCTGGGAATAATGAACTAGCATTTGCAACCTTCGTGTAGTAATTAGATTCTCAAGACCTTAGAAGAATTTAAATCGAAAGACGAATAATTCGGAGCAGGCTTGGCCCAGTCATTGCTGAATGGTTGAGTCCCCAAGAAGTAAAATCCCCAAATCGGGATTCACATTCCCAAGATAAGGGTTCTGGGAATGTGAATCCATTCTCATTGAGGACTGAGATGAGAGGAAATTTCTTGAGTCAGGAGCTTGTGGCACAGTGGTTAGCACTACTGCCTCATAGCACCAGGGACCTGGGTTCAATTCCTGGCTTGGGTCACTGTGCAAAGTCTGCATGTTCTCCCCATGTCTGTGTGGGTTTCATCAGTGCTCCAGTTTCCTCCCAATCTGAAAGAAGTGCTGGTTAGGTGCATTGGCAATGCTAAATTCTCCCTCAGTGTATTTGGAAAAGTGACTAGAGGATTTTCACAGCAGCTTGTTGCAGGTTTAATGTAAACCTACCTCTGGCTAATAAATAAACTTTTAATTTGAGAATCTTTGGAATTCTCTACCCTAGGGAAGCATGAGTACTCAGTAATTGCGAGGATTCAGGACAGAAATCAAGAGATTTTTGGACGCTAAGGGAATCGAGGGACTTTGAGCAAATGGAAACAGAAAATGCTAGAAAATCTCAACAGGATGTATCGAAAGAGAATATAGAGTCAATGTTTCTAGTTTGGAAGACTCTTCGTCAGGGATGTAGAGATTGTGTGAAACAGAAGGTTGTGGAAGACTAGCCATGGTCTTAATTAAGCAATGGAGTAAGTTGGAGAGGCAGGGTAACCTCTCCCACTGACAGGAGGTTAAACCATAGTGTCAGGAGAATGTGCGCAGTCACTGTCGAGGGTCTAGTCCTACTGCCGATAGATTCCCTTTTGAGCAGGAAATAATATCCAGGATGCATTATCAAAATATATACAATCATAAGCTTTACTGCGTAAGATAAAAGCACCTCTGAAATTACTACCGTATTGCACAATACAATTTCCAATTTGTGAATCTTTATCCAGACTCTGTGAATAGAGCCTGTGTGTGGTTTAATTGTAGAAACCTATCCAGTTGACTGACCTGGCTGCAATACTGTCACTTTCAATGGAATCTATCCTCTCAAGATTCAATCGCTTTGTAAGGAAAATCATTTGTATTTATAGAACATCTTTCAGTACCTCGGGATGTTTGAGAGCATTACACAGCCAAGATTACTTTTGAGACATACAGAACTGAGGAATCAAAGTCCTGCAGGGTAATGAATGAGAGGATTTATAGATCCATTTCTCATTCTGTTCTCCTTTAACAGAAACTATTTATCATGTTTTTTTCTGCAGCAAAGTTCCCTGGTTACCAAATTATCAGAATCAGCTCTGGCTACTCGGTTACTAGGATCAGCCCCGGTTACTGGGACTAGCCCTGGCCAGCTCTAGTTACTGGGGTCAATCCTGGTTGCTGGGTAACTGGGATCAGCCCTATCTCTCAGGATTAGCCCTGGTTACTGGGTTACCAGGACCAGGCCTAGTTATTCGAGCTGTTCGAGGGTAGGTCGACGCTGCACACGTGGGAATCTTTCAAGGGAAAACTAAAATTTTTGCAGGATAGACACGTGCCGGTAAGGAGAAAGGATGGGAAGGGTAGGATTAGAGAACCGTGGGTTACTAGGGATGTTGAAGACTTGGTCAGGAAGAAGCAGGAGGCGTACGTTAGATCCAGGCAATTGGGGACAGAGGCAGCGCTGGAAAAATATAGAGAGTGTAGACAGGATCTTAAAAGGGGTGTCAGAAAGGCAAAAAAGGGCCACGAAATGGCTTTGGCAGGTAGGATTAAGGAAAATCCTAAGGCAATTTACTCCTACGTAAGGAGCAAAAGGATGGTTAGAGGCAAAATTGGACCTCTCAGGGACAGAGGTGGGGATCTATGCTTAGACCCTGAGGGGATGGGGGAGATCCTGAATGAATACTTTGCGTCGGTATTCACGTGGGAGAGGGGCCTCATATCTGATGCTGGCTTTGAGGATTTTGAGGACCCGTTAAAGGAAATAATCATTACGAGGGAAGAAGTGTTGGGGCTTTCAGGTAGCATAAAGACTTATAAAGCTCCGGGGCCTGATGGTATTTATCCCAGGCTGCTAAGGGAGGTGAGGGATGACATTGCTGGGCCTCTGACGCAAATCTTTGTCTCTTCTTTGGACACAGGTGAGGTCCCAGAGGACTGGAGGATTGCAAATGTAGTACCGTTGTTTAAAAGGGTCAGAGGGATAACCCAGGGAACTATAGGCCGGTGAGCTTGACTTCAGTTATAGGTAAGATAATGGAGAGGATCCTCAGGGACAGGATGTATGAGCATCTGGAGCACTGCGATCTGATCAGGGATACGCAGCATGGCTTCATTAAGGGGAGGTCGTGCCTTACGAATCTAGTGGAATTTTTTGAAGAGGTGACAAAAATGGTTGATGAAGGACAAGCCGTTGATGTCGTCTACATGGATTTCAGTAAGGCGTTTGACAAGGTTCCCCATGGTAGGTGATAAAAAAGGTGAAGGTGCATGGGATACAGGGCCAGGTATGTAGATGGGTTGAGAACTGGCTTGGGAGGAGGAGACAGCGGGTATTAGTGGAAGGCTCTTTTTCCAACTGGAGGTCAGTCACTAGTGGTGTGCCACAGGGCTCAGTACTAGGACCTCTTCTATTTGTGATTTATCTAAATGACTTGGAAGAGGGGGTAGGTGGTGTGATCAGCAAATTTGCTGATGACACTAAGATACTTGGATTGGCGGGGACTGAGGAGCAGTGCCAGGCAATACAACAGGACATTGATAGGCTGGTAGAGTGGGCAGATAGATGGCAAATGGAATTTAATCCGGATAAATGCGAGGTGATGCATTTTGGCCGGAATACTGTAGAGGGGAGTTATAGGATAAAAGGTAAAACTATCTGGAGTATAGAGACGCAGAGAGACCTGGGGGTGCAGGTTCACAAGTCTGTGAAGGTGGCAGTACAGGTGGAAAAGGTGATAAAGAAAGCGTATGGTATGTTAGCCTTCATAGGAAGGGGTATAGAATACAAGAGTCGGAGTTTGATGTTGCAAGTGTATAGAACGTTGGTTAGGCCTCACTTGGAGTACTGCGTCCAGTTCTGGTCACCGTACTACCGGAAGGATGTGGAGTCCCTGGAGAGAGTGCAGAGGAGATTTACCAGGATGCTGCCTGGTATGGAAGGGCTGTCTTATGAGGAACGATTAAATAGACTGGGGTTGTTTTCCCTTGAAAGACGTCGGCTTAGAGGGGATCTCATAGAGGTGTATAAGATTATAAGGGGTATTGATAGAGTAAATGGAGGTAAACTTTTTCCACCTTCAGAAATGGATAGGACGAGGGGTCATGGCCATAGGGTGAGGGGGGCGATGTATAAGACGAATATTAGAGGGCAGTTTTTCACACAAAGGGTAGTGGGGGTGTGGAATGCACTGCTGAATAAGGTGGTGGGAGCAGGCACGCTAGGGTTGTTTAAGGGTCTCTTGGACAGCCACATGAGCGGTCTGCAGATAGAGGGATATAGGAGGACTGTTTAAATACTTCAATTGTTTCCACAGGCTATTCAGTCCACCTTGTTGACCTGCATTCGGCAGGTCGTGTGAGGGCTGCTCCTGGAGGTTACTTCAGGAGTGGCCTAGTGCTTCACGTCGTTAGTGTATGCTTAAACTGGACCATCCGATGGGCAACATGACAGCTCAGAGACTATCGCTGTTGCTGTGCAGACACATGGATTTGGGCCTGTGTCTGCGGGAGTTTGCGCGTTCTCCCCGTGGTTGCGTGGGTTTTCTCCAGGTGCTCCGGTTTCCTCCCACATCCCAAAAATGTGCTCTTAGGCTGATTAGGGACAATTTGTTACCCATATTGGTCTCTATACGTCATTAAGACGTCAGGATGGCGGCACGGGCTCGTTGGGCCGAAGGGCCTGTTTCTCGTGTTGTGTTGTTCTTTGTTCTTATTCAATTACTGGGATCAGTGCCGGTTACCATGATCAGTTCTGGTTACCAGGTTATTGCGATCAGCCATGGTTACCAGGATCAGCCCTAGTTTCTGAGATCAGACCTGGTTAGCAGGATCAGCCCTAGTTACCTGGTTACCAGGACCAGCCTGGTTACCTGGATCAGCCTGGGACCAATAGGCAATTTTCTCTTCAACAGAGAATGACACACAGATCAAATGATCATGACAAATCCGAGAAGGCTGTTCAGCCCATCCTTGCATCATCTACTATCTAACGACAGTTAAAAAACTCACCGAAACTGGAGTTCCATTTTAAGGTTCACAGAGTCAGTTTGGACCAAGAGCAGTTATTTCCCACATTTTACTGGTTTCCTTTCTGAGTGATCAGCTCACAAGATAATCGAGTGAGTGGAAAGGGAATTCCAGAGCTAACGTAACTTAGCCATGGCTCACATTTGAACAAAAATATCCAGTCAAGGTATAATTTAATTTTATTAACAAGGTCAGCAGTACATTGAAAGAAAGACTTGTATTTATGTAGAAATTTTCACATATATAAATGACTTGGAAGAGAGAGTAAGTGGAGTGATCAGCAAGTTTGCAGACGATACAAAGATGGCTGGACTTGTGGATAGTGAGGAGCATTGTCAGGCGATGCAGCAAGACATAGATAGGCTGGTAGCTTGGGCAGACAGATGGCAGATGGAATTCAATCCTGATAAATGTGAGGTGATGCATTTCGGGAGAAAAAATGTAGGGGGGAGGTATATGATAAAGGGTAGACCTATTAAGAGTATAGAAATGCAGAGGGACCTGGGGGGTGCAGGTGCACAAGTCTCTGAAGGTGGCAGAGCAAGTGGAGAAGGTTGTGAAGAAAGCCTATAGTATGCTAGCCTTTATAGGAAGGGGTATAGAGTACAAGAGCTGGCCTTTAATGTTGCAGTTGTATAAAACGCTAGTTAGACCTCATTTGGAATACTGCGTCCAGTTCTGGTTGCCTTACTACCGGAAGGACGTTGAGACTCTGGAGAGAGTGCAGAGGAGGTTTACCAGGATGCTGCCTGGTATGGAAGGTCTGAGTTACGAGGAGAGGTTAGGCAAATTGTGACTGTTTTCCTTAGAAAGACGTAGACTTAGAGGAGATCTAATAGAGGTGTACAAGATTATGAGGGGTATAGATAGAGTAAACAGGGTTAAGCTTTTTCCTAGGATGGACTCGAATAGCACGAGGGGTCACAGGCTTAGGGTGAGGGGTAAGGTATAATTTGGATGCTAGAGGGAGTTTTTTCACACAGAGGGTGGTGGGGGTATGGAATGCGCTACCAAGTGGTGGAGGCAGGTACTCTGGAGTTATTTAAGAAATACTTAGATGGGCACATGAACAGAATGGGAATGGAGGGGTATAGAAAACTGATTTAAAATATGGATCATGAGCCTTGGGAGTTCCTGGGAAGTATGTAAATAGATGATGATATTGATGTACTTGTTTTTATCCTACAGGTGCTTTGGTCCACCTTGTTGTCTAACGAGGGCATACACGCGATGGGTCATGAGAGGGCTGCTCTTGAATTTTTTTTCGAGAGTATCCTAGTACTTCACGTCGTTAGTATACGCTTGACCTGGACCATTTGATGGGCAACACGACAGCTCAGTGACTATCGCTGTGCTGTGCAGATACATGATTTGGGCCTGTGTCTGTGGGAGTTTGCGCATTCTCCCTGTGCTTGCGTGGGTTTTCTCCAGGAGCTCCGGTTTCCTCCCACATCCCAAAGATGTGCTCTTAGGCTAATTGGCAAAACAAATTCTCCCTAAATATTCTCAAATTTGGTTTTTAATCCATAGATCTATAAACATGGACAGGGATCGCATGTAGAAGCGGGAACATCAAGGTGGTGGCGCGGGCTCGTTGGGCAGAAGGGCCTGTTTCCCGTGCTGTTTTGTCCTTTGTTCTAACCATTGGATGCATGTTACAACCAATGAGGTAATTAACCAAAGTGTAAGTCACTGTTACAATGCAGTAGATGTGGGACCCAAGGTGTGCACAGCAAGATCCCACAAACTGCAATGTGATAGTGACCAGATAATTTGGTTCCATGATTTTGGTGGAACAATAAACATTTGGCCAGGATACCAGTGGTTACTCCCCTACGAAATAGCGCTAAAGGATTTTTTAAAATGCTCTTTCAAAAACTCTGTGCAGACTCAATGGGGTGAATGGTGTCCTTCTGCTCTATAGTAATTCTATGCTTCTAAATCCAACCCAGTAGGCAGACAGGGTCACGGTTCAATATAACATCTGAAAGACAGCACCTCCAACAATGCAGAACTGCCTCGGCGCTACACTGCTGTTATTGTGCTCAGACCCTGGAGTGGGTCTTGAACCTAAAATCTTGTAACTCAGAGACAGCAGGGCCACTGACTGAGGCACACTGATGTTGCAGGCTGAACATGGTGCTAATTAAATTATTGTAATATCCAAGTAAAAATTCTCATGGTTGCGTTTAAAATATACAATATTTTAGCTGTTCTAATTAATCAGAAACTTGTTACATGGGAAGTGTGAAGCGATAGAATAGATATTTCATTTTCTCTCAGGAGCTTGTGCAACATATAACACGTAAACAAAAATACATTGCGAATCCCCAGTTCTGCCATATGAGAGTGTGTTTCTAGCCCAGCAACAATATCCAGGTGGCAAGTGTCAATCCTCACAATCACGACTAGGTGATGACCAAGTAACAAGCTGTGGGTGACATGAATCCCCATCACTCGATTTCTTGAATAAGGAGATCAGGGGTTACAGGGAAAAGGCAAGAGAATGAGTTGAGAAAAATATCAACCATGATGGAATGATGAAGCAGACTCAACGGGCTGAGTGGCCTTATTCTGCTCCTATATCTTATGGTCTAGATAGCATTGAACAAATTTTCTATTCTCGAATTACAACACAAAGAGGCACTCTGGAACAGAAGCAGACCATTCAGCCTTGAGACTGTTCCATAACTCAGTGAGCTCAAAGGCTGATGTGTATCTTACCTTCATTTAACCATACTGGCACCTTAATATTTTTGGGTAACAAATATCTCTCAATTTCAATTTTGAAACTTGTAGTTGACCCTCCCGCCTCCTACAGTTTTTTTTTTGCAGGATAGGCTTCCAAATTCCCACAATCCTATGTTTGGAAACTCATTTCTGGACATTATCCCTGTCTGCCCAGCCCTAACCTGAAGGTTATATCTCCATAGTTCCTACATGCAGAACCATAACCAAACAAGTTTTCTTATTCATTTGTATGACATGGGCTTGGCCAGTATTTATTGCCCATCCCTAATTACCCCGGAGCAATGGAAAGTCAGCCACATTTCTGTGGGCTCTGGAGTCATATGTAGGCCAGACCAGGTAAGGATGGCAGATTTCCTTCCGTAAAGGACATTAGGGAAGCAGATGGGTTTTTCTGACAATGGTTTCATGGTCATCGATAGATTCTTAATTCCAGATTTTTTTGTTATTGAATTCAAATCCCACCATCTGTCGTGGCGGGATTCGAACCTGGGGGCTTGGAACGTTAGCTGAGTTTCTGAATTAGTTTTCTCACGATAATACCACTAGGCCATCACCGCTGTTGAAGATCAGGTTGTAAGAAACCATTAATTCAAAACAGTTAACTTTTAAAAACATAATTCTCAACTGCATCAAATTACTTTGCAGTGTGAGGTACTGTATAAATTTACCATTTAACAGTGACATTTTGGATTCTAGATTCTACAAAGTTTGAGTGGATGTCACTATTGCAAAAGAAAATACACAATTACAAAATAACACTCTACCCTTGTGTGTGTTTCTAGTTCCCCACTCCGTCCCTGCCAATAAGCTGACAGTTTCGTGCTTTGCAAATTTGCAAATACATAAACCTGAGCTCCAGTGGATGATTTGTGTTAAGAATGTCCTCATCACGGGAGTGGACAGGAGGGGTGGGATCCAGGACACCCAAGCGGCTGCGAGACCCACCGCACCGGTGGGCTGGGGATCAGCAGGGAGAGGAGGACATCTGGTCGTAGTCGGGGCATTTCAGCAGTGCTGGGTAATTGGCACTCATTTGCAGGGAAGCGTCACTGGAGATGTCAGAGGGACTCCGCCCCCGTGGCCAGGCGTCTGGATGCAGGAACTGACCGGAGTAGTTGGAGCAGTTACTGAGCCTGGGTCTGTAGAAGCTGGAATGGGGTCTGTAAATCTCCGGGGCAGTGTATCTCTTCATAAAGAGGTAGACCGACATGACTCCAGCGCTCTGCAACAACACAAAGTACAATACTGAGGGTGACATAGGTTTGTGGTCAGTGCATCGAGAACTTTGGAGTTGAGAAATTAAACACTCTCTCCTCTGCTCTCTCTTCCTTTCTCTCAAAACCTACAGACATTCTTCTTCCAGGTTGGCACATCAACAGCCAATAAGTAGCAACTTCTCCTTCTGACTAGAAGGGATCCGATAGTTACTGTGTGATGGCTGGAAACGAAGGGATCATAGCTGAGTGAATGTGATTATTTCTATTGGGAATCACACATCCTGACCCGAAGGAGAGAGTCAGGCTGGAGCAGAATACTTTTCTATAATGATGTAGAATGCAATGGGACTGAAAGGATGTTGAAGATAAATCCATGTTGGAGTGAACTCAATGGATTTTTCCTGACAATCAACAATGGTTTCATGGTCATCAGTAGATTCTTAATTCCAGACATTTTTTTATTGAATTCAAATTCCACCATCTGCCATGGCAGGATTCGAACCCAGGTTTTGAAGATAGTAACTTTCAGAGGGAATTGTGATATGTTGTGGAAAAAGAGACATCAGTCGGGCAATGAGGAAGAGCAGGAGCTTGGGACTCATTCAAAAACTCTAACAAAGAGCCAGCACAGACACAGCGGGATGAATGGACTCTCTCACTGAACGCACTTGGGTCATTTAGGGATCTTATAACCAGCAAATGTCCATCTACGTGTCCGACCTGGATTCAGTGCGAGAGTTCAGAGTTGGTGAGAGTGTGAACCTTCTACATTTCAAGGGATCAACCCATTGATCACCTTTCAATCAATGACTTGGATTAGTGTAATGATTTTAACCAGGCAATTGAGGTGGGCTTGTTCGCATGTGAACTCCCTGGTTAAGGGCCAAATTGATGGGCTCTTGCTTTGTATTTAACCAGGCGTGTCAGTTCCTCTGGGAGTCTGAGTGCAGGCTGCTAACTGAAAGTGCTCTGTATGCTGTTGTTTGTGCTTCACATCGTTAGTGTACGCCTGACCTGGACCATTTGATGGGCAACACGACAGCTCAGTGACTATCGCTGTGCTGTACAGATACATGGATTTGGGCCTGTGTCTGTGGGACACAGACACAGGCTGTGTCTGTTTTGCGCATTCTCCGGGTGCTCCGGTTTCCTCCCACATCCTAAAGATGTGCTCTTAGGCTGATTGGTAAAACAAATTCTCCCTAAATTGTCTCAAATTTGGTTTCAATGCATAGACCTATAAACATAGACAGGGATCATGGGTAGAAGTGGGAACATCAGGGTGGTGGCGTGGGCTCATTGGGCCGAAGGGCCTGTTTCCCATGCTGTTTTGTTCTTTGTTCTTAAAGGGATTTCGGTGAAGGGATTTCTGCCTCCAAGGGCTTATTAGCAGCGGAAATAAAAATTCGAACTGCAACAAATAGAATTCTTCAGTGCTGCTGGCCGTTTAATCAGTAACATTAATCAAACGCAAGTGTTCAATATAAACGAATCTGCAGTGAGGCTGCCTGTTTGAACTAGGCCCTACCATGACTTATTTAGCAATATACAGTACATCATACAATTCCCACAGTGCAGAACAGGTCATTCAGCCCATCGAGTCTGCACTGACAACAATCCCACTTAGACCCTATCCCTGTACCCCCACATATTCACCCTGCTAGTTCCCCCCGATACTAAGGGGCAATTTTGCATGGCCAATCCAGCCGGATATCTGTGAACTGTGGGAGAAACCAGAGCACCTGGAGGAAACCCATGCAGACATGGGGAGAACATGCAAACTCTGCACAGGCAATGACCGGAATCAAACCCAGGCACTGTGAGGGAGAAGTGCTAACCAGTACTGGGCTGCTGACAGTTCTGATGGTTTTGATCATGACTCCAGGTTGGTTGGATTTAATCCAGGTCAAGCTGATGCGCTGGGATTGGAAATACTTTGGGAATAAGGGGATAAACTGATCCAGTTAGTGGCTGGTCATTACCTCAGTCAACAGGAAAGAGCTGGCGGAAAAGGCAAAGGACCATCCATATCTGTAATGTAAATAGGTGTCTGGGTCCGGGGTTCTGTTTAACATTTCATCATTGATGCTGGATATATACAACACCAGTCCCACAACCAGTGACAAACCTGCAAAAGAAAATGATTCATCGTAAAGCGAGTGTCGCACAAACATGAAGACACTGTGATTAATGTTATTGATCATTTGGTTAAAAATATACAACATCTACAAATAAAAATCATAGAATCTGCTAGTGTAGAAGGAGGCCATTCAGCCCATTGAGCCAGCACCAATAACAATCCCACCAACCCCATGCATTTATCCTGGCTAAGCTCCTTGACACTAAGGGTTAATTTAGCATGACCGATCCACATAACCCATACATCTTTGGAGTGTGGGAGGAAACTCAGGCAAACAATGGATAATCAAAAGGAATGTCTTTTAGTTTATTTATTATTAATCACAAGTAAGCGTTACATCAACACTGCAATGAAGTTACTAAAAAATTCCACTAGTCGTCACGCTATGGCGCTTGTTCGGTCAATGCATCTAATCAGCACATCTGTCAGATTGTGGGAGGAAACTGGAGCACCCAGGAGGAAACCCACGTGGACATGGGGAGAATGTGCAAAGTCCACGCAGACATTGACCCAAGCCAGGAATTGAACCCGGGTCCCTGGCACTGTGAGGCAGCAGTGCTAACCACTGTGCCAGCCCAGGAAATGTCAGGAAACACATTGTCAGGGTAGCTATGGGATACATAACATCAAAGCAATTTGAGGCCATTACAGAGACTCTGGTATTTTTCATTTGTCGGGGTTTGTCAGGCAAAGTGCATAATGCCCGTATGTTGCCATGACACACATTTCCCATCACACTGGATGTTGTTGGATGCCAGCTGTGTCAGTGCCAGGAGGTGTTAGTGGATGTTTGAAACTGAGCAAGAAGATTTATTCATTTATTAGTGTTACAAGTAGACTGACATTAACACTACAATGAAGTTACTATGAAAATCTGCTAGCCGCAAACTCCGGCGCCTATGCTCAGTTCTGTTCGCCTCCTTACAGGAGGGATGTGGAAGCTACTGAAAGGGTGCAGAGGAGATTTACAAGGATGTTGCCTGGATTGGGTGGCATATCTTGTCAGGATAGGTGAAGGACCTCGGTCTTTTCTCCTTGGAGAGACGAAGGATGAGAGGTGACCTGATAGAGGTGTATAAGATGTTGAGATGTAGATTGGGTGGATTCTCAGAGGCTATTTCCCAGGGCTAAAATGGTTGCTACGAGAGGACACAGGTTTAAGGTGCTGGGGAGTGGTTACAGAGGGGATGTCAGGGGTAAGTTTTTCACTCAGAGGGTGGTGGGTGAGTTGAATCGGCTGCCGTCGGTGGTGGTGGAGGCAAATTCGATAGGGTCTTTTAAGAGACTGCTGGATGAGTACATGGAACTTACAGGATTGAGGATTATAGGTAATCGTAGTAGTTAGGGATATAATCGACGCAACTTGTGGGCTGAAGGGCCTGTTTGTGCTGTAGTTTTTGTATGTTCTATGTGGGACACAGAGGGAGAATTTAGCATGGCAATGCACCTAACCTGCATGCCTTTTGGACTATGGAAGGAAACCAGAGCACCTGAAGAAAACCCATGCAGACACAGGGAGAATGTGCAGACTCCACTTATTCACTGACCCAAGCTAGGAATCAAACCCAGATCCCTGGCATTGTTAAGTGAAGTTTATATATTAGTCATAAATAAGACTTACATTAACCCTGCAATGAAGTTACCGTGAAATTCCCCTAGTCGGCACAATCTGGCATCTATTCGATGTATCTAACCAGCCCGTCTTTCAGACTGTGGGACGTAACCAGAGCACCCGGAGAGAACCCACGCAGACATGGGAAGAATGTGCAAACTCCACATAGACAGTGACCCAAGCCAGGAATCGAACCAAGGTCCCTGGTGCTGTGAGGCAGCAGTGTTAACCACTGTGCCACCATGCTGTCCATGGCATGTCCTGAGTCAGGGAAGACAGGACAGTGCCACCCTCAGAGAGACCGCTGGCTGTGTGACCTCTCCCATCATACCCTGCAGGGAGCTACCTCTGTGACCAATGGTGAACAAACAAAATGAGACAACAGAAAACACATCGCAATCCGGAAGAAACTTGGCAAATCAGTTATTTGTTTCCTTTTTTTCCCCTTTCATGATCATTACCTGAGAGTATGAAGAAGATTCCTGATACAAAAGCTAAGATAGTTCGGTGAGGCCTAACATGTCCAATGTTGTTCAACACAAAACCAATGAACATGAAGAACAAGCTGACCAATGGGAAAGGAGTAGAGGATCGTATCATTTCTGTGGAACAAAAAAAGATTTGAGAAATCAGCGGAAAGAAAGAACGATGTGAACTTCTGCACTATAAAGATTCTGTAATTCTATAGCAGTTTGAAATGTTTCTGTAAGATTCAGTAAAGTCTTTGCCAGGGCAGGGAGTAGTTGTAGTGAGTGGATAGATATGTTTCAGGGTATGGGATATACAGAGGAGAGAGTAGTGGACGTGTTGATGCAGTTTGATGGAGAAAGGCAGGTGGGACATGAATACTAGCACAAGTCGGGCCAAATGGCGTCTTTCTGAGCCCCACACTGGATGCAACAATTATAACCCATTCTTATATAAATAAAGGTTATTTATTAGTCACAAGTAAGCCTTACATTAACACTGCAATGAAGTTACTGTCAAATTCCCCTAGTCGCCACAGTCCCGTGCCTGTTCAGGTCAATGCACCTAACAAGTATGTCTTTCAGATTGGGAGAGGAAACTGGAGCACCCAGAGGAAACCCACACAGACATGGGGAGAATGTGCAAACTCTACGCCAACAGTGACCCAAGCCCCAATCAAACTGGGGTTCCTGGTGCTGTGAGGCAGCAGGGCTAACCACTGTGCCAGCATCCTGCCCATAATAATATTGAATAATATTAAATATTAAACTCATGCTCGAACAGAGAATGGATACTGACTCAAGACACTGACGGTTGACTCGGAGGTCAGCTGGACATTCATGGGCATCACATATTCAATGGTAAAGCAGTGACCACGCTCCATTCCTGTCGATACAACAACAGATGGTTAAAGATCGTCAATCATTACAAATCACACAGCAGCGGGGAGGGAAAAACCTCACTAGAAATCTTCAAATTGACAGCCCCTAAGCAATGCATGCCTACACAGCAACACCTTTATTATGTCTAGACGACAGAGGCTCATTAATAGCACAGCATGTTAACACCACTGTAAAATGGACTGGATTATAGAGAAAGGATTGTGACTTCTGGAAATTAAGTGCATTATATTTAACCAGTGCAATACTCTCCTACATACCACTCGTAACCACTGTGAACATGTTATTAAACGAGGCAAAGGGTTAGTTTTTCTAAAAGCCAGTTACATCATATATATTTATACACATGCAGGCAGACATACATAAGATTGGGATCTTAGAATCATAAAATCCCTACAATGCAGGAGCAGGATATTCAGTCCATCAAGCCTTCACTGATAACAATCCCTCCGAAACTTTATCCCTGTAACGCCACAACTTCACTCTACTAAACCCCTGACACGAAGGATCAATCCACCTAACCTGTACATCTGTGGACTGTGGGAGGAAACCGGAAGACTCAGAGGAAACCTATGCAAATATGGGGAGAACATACAAACTTCACTCAGACTAAGGCTGGAATTGAACCTGGGTCCCCGGCGCTGTGAGGCAGCAGCGCTAGCCAGTGTCACCCATACAAGAGTGGCTCATGTATCTTTAAAGATTTGTGTATGATATATACAGAAGTGATTTGAATATCTGGAGAGCAGAGTAAATGATACATACAGGAGTGTGGTTTACATATTTGTAAATCAGTGTATATGACATATACAAATGTATTTATTTTTCTTTATTCTTTCACGGGCTATGAGAAAAGCCAATACTTATAGCAGCTGAGGGGATAGTTAAGAGTCAACCTCATTATAATGATTCTGGAATCACATGTAGGCCAGACTGAGTAAGGATGGCAGATTTTCTTTCCCTATTGGGCATTAGTGAACCAAATGGGTTTTTCCAACAATCGATTATTACTGAGACAAACTTTATCATCTAGGTTCATTAAATTCCATTGGATGCTGTGATGGGATTTGAACCCAAGTCCCTTGAACATTCGTTGGATTACTAGTCCAGTGACATTATCTCTATACCAACCTCTCATGTTCTTGAATGAGAAAGGAGCAATTTTTTTTTTTGGTGCCTACAGGCTTTAAGCCTCTTAAATATGTAAATTAGGGGCTTAATTGATGTTGAAAGAATCATTGAAATGAATACTCTTCCCCTGACCGTGGGGCGACAAGGAACAGGAGGTGTTCCCCTCAATTCCACATCATCAACCCTCATAACCAGCTCCTATCATCCCTCCCTGGGCTTAGCTGTGACAACAGAATCAAGAGGAATTTGGGGGGGGGGGGGGGGGGGGGGGGGAGTACTTTAGGAGAAATGGCCCCATTGAAGGGGTAGGTGGCCTGGTATTGATGCCATCGCTTGTGGGGTGGGAGCTGCCTCTGAAGATTTGCCCACAAGTGCTGATGGCTCCTGGGATTCAATTTCACCAGTCCTCTGGCCTCTCAGTCTGGGTGCACATCTGTCATTTCACATCAAGTTCAAATAATCCCAAATTAAATTTGACACCTTCTCATGAATAGAGCACAGGAGCAGGGATGTGTTGTTGCAGTTATACAGGGGCCTTGGTGAGGCCACACCGAGACTATTGTGTGCAGTTTTGATCTCCTTTTCTAAGGAAGGATGTTCTTGCTCTCGAGGGAGTGTAGCGAAGGTTTACCAGGCTGATTCCAGGGATGGCGGGACTCATGTATAGGAGAGATTAACTAGATTAGGATTGTTTTCGCTGGAGTTCAGATGAGTGAGGGGGGGGGATCTCAGAAACTTATAAAATTCTAACAGGACTAGACAAAATAGATGTAGGGAGGATGTTCCCGATGGTGGGTAAGTTCAGAACCAGGGGTCACAATCTGAGGATTCAGGGAAACCATTTAGAACAGAGATGAGGAGACATTTTTTCACCCAAAGAATGATGAACTTGTGGAGTTCATTATCACAGGAAGTAATCGATGCCAAAACATTGAACGTATTCGAGAAGCAGCTAGATATAGCACTTGTGGCAAATGGGATCAAAGGTTATGGGGAGAAAGCAGGATTAGGCTATTGAGTTGCACAAATCAGCCATGATTGTAATAAATGGCAGAGCAAACTCAAAAGGCCAAATGGCCTACTCCTGCTCTTATCTTCTATGTTTCTCACCATCAAATGAAGACAGAAAATGGTAGGAGTGCAGCCAGTTATTCTGCAGAGCCAAACAGAACAAAGCTTTGTGTGAGTCATCTGCCATTTTCCTTTTCAAAAAACAGTTTGTTAATATCTGGCAGGTGGCAAGTGTCAAAATCCCAAAGGGAAACTTGACAAGCCACAACTCTTTTCTTCTTGTATTTTTAACTACAAGATACGGGTGAAGCAGCCAGAAACCACAAATTCCAGTAGCACTTTGAGATTTTAAATATTAAATAAAAACATTTATTAACAAACGGAAATAAAACAAACATATAAAATTACACTTACACAGTTAAAATTCATTTTGCAGAGCATTGCTCCCAAAAGCTTCCTATGTGGTTAGACTCATAAAAATTGCCAATTAAGCAATAATCCTCAATATATATTTAACCGATAAAAAATTTCAGTAATGTTAGCAAAGGAAATCTCACTGTTGCTGTAAGGGAGGTGTGTCACAGGGCTTCTCTATCACTCAATTCATAAATCTTAAAACAAACCATTTTGTGAAAAAAATGAACTTTTCTGTGGGTTAGCTGAAGCTCCCTCACTTTGCTTCCTCAGTTCCCTTCCAGAGCACACTCCAGGAGTTACAGCATAGTGGCAGAGTGAGGAGCACTGCTGCCTCACAGTATCATGAATCCAGGTTCAATTCGGACTTCAGGTCACTGTCTTTGTGCAGTCTACACATTCTCCCTGTGTTCATGTAGGTTTACTCTGTGTGCTCCAGTTTCCTCCCACTGTCTGGCAGATGTGCATGTTAGGTGGATTGGCTATGGTAAATTGTCAGAGTCCCAGTTTGTGTAGGTTAAATGGATTAGCCATGGGAAATGTATGGGGCTTTAGGATAGGGTGAAGACAGAGCCTGGGTAAGATACTCTGTTAGATAGTCGGTGCAGACTTGATGGGCCAAACAGCCTTCCACACTGTAGCGATTCAGTGATTCTTTGGTGATTCTAGGTCTCACATAGCCCATCCCCCTAAGCTCTCTCCCTAAGCACTTGCCCACTTTTTCATCTTGATTCGATTGTCCGTATCCTTTGAAATTTCTCTTTCCTGGAATATGAAAATCTTTTATGTTTTTCCTATGTAGGTCAAAAACAAGTAATAACTTTGCCTTATTTATTTATAATCTTTTCCAAGTTTCAAACCCTTTTTACTTTCCTTTGAAATTTAATAATTGAACACAACAGACCTTCTTTATCTCCTAATGCAAATTTCTACCCATGAAAATACAATATGGCCTTATTGACTTGCTGGAATTTCATAGCAAGAGCCCATTGAAATCCTTCACCCTCTGGGGGCACAGTTTCTGCTGGCGCACAAATCTGCTTCACAGAATAATAAATCTCCAAAATATTACATTTTCTCTATGAGTCTTCGTTCATAAGCAATAAGGTTGGGCTTGAGAACAATGTTCGTACCTGCCAGAAAACAAACTCTCCAGAGGCCAGAGTGCAGTGACATCTTGACTTCCATTGACATGTTCTGGGGGAAGATGGTCCCTTCTTCCAGGTACAACCAATAGTCTGTGCTCACCGCGACACCGAGAAGGCCCAGGCCACACACTGCGAAGACGCTGCTCAGGAGGGTCAAGGCCTTTCGGCCACAGGAAGTCATTCCGCACAACATGCTGTAAAAATGACAAAATAAAAAATCTTAGGATGAATAAATTAAATCACCCACAATGTAATTTAGCAATATAATTCCCCAGACTTCCCAGAACAGGGAGCTTCCTGGTGGGAACTATTCCTGGAGGATCAGTCACATCTCTTACCAAATGCCCCACCTCGTCAAACAGCACTTGCACCATTCTGAAGCATTTTTATAAACAATATGTACAATTCTTTTTAATCCTGTTAAAAATCTCCTGGGTTTTGTCAAAAGAGTGTCCGAGATTCAATTCCATTTCCCCACGGTGCCCACAGCAATTTCCTGGAATGTTGGTTACCAGATTCCCGAGATGGCTTTGCCAGCTTATCTAGCAGCTGGCTGAGCCAAAAATGTTTGGCCATTGACCGAATTAATATCTGGGCCAAATGCTCCAATTACCGGGGGTGGTTTGGGAGGAGGAGGAGGAGGAGAGAAAATGAACCAGCATTCCCATTCCTGATCGTTCATGATCAGCTGTCTTCTCAAGGTGCCAGGACGCATCACGCAAGGGGTCACCGGCAATACGGCCCACAGCCAAACACAGCAAATTCACTAGTGCCACCACATTGAGTGTTAAACTAGTTAAACTCGAGGAGGGCTGCTACGGAATATAGTAAGAGATAAATCCATTCGCACAACAGCTTGCAATTGGCAAACGAACCTCAACATAATAAATGCGAGGTTGTAGACTCAAGTTGGAAAAATAAGAAGTTCACAGGCTCTTTAGAAAATAAATACACAGATAATTCAAAATACTGACCCAGGTTTATAAAGAACAAAGAATAGTACAGCGCAGAAACAAGCTGTTTTGTCAACCAAGCCTGTGCTGATCATTTTGTCCTACTTAGACTAAACACTTGTATCCCCCTAGTCCCTGCCTGTTCATTTATCTATTCAGATTAGTGTTAAATGTCGCTAATGTGTTTGCCTCAACCACCTCACGTGGCAGCACATTCCCCACCACCCTTCATGTAAAAAAACTCCACCCCCCCCGCCACCTCTAGTGAACCTTCTGCACCAACCCCCCACCCGCCTTGAATTTGTGCCTCCTTGTCATTATCATTTCTGCTCTAGGAAAAATCCTCCAATTATTCACCCTATCTGTGCCCCTCAGTAATTTATAAATTACTATCAGGTCGCCCCTCAGAGTCCGTCTTTCCAGAGAAAAATAATCCCACTTTATTCAATCTCACCTTATAACTAATATCCTCCATACCAGGCAACATCCTCCGTACCAGGTTTACCTGGTACTCTCTCCAAAGCCTCTATGTCTTTCTGGTAGTGTGATGACCAGAATTGGACACAATATTCCAAATGTGGCCTCACCAATATTTCATACAACTGTAACATAATTTACCAGCTTTTATACCCGATGCCGTGTCCAATGAAGGCAAGTGTGCCATATGCTTTCTCCACCTTCTGTGCTACCACTTTGAATTTCTGTGGAGCTCCCAGATCTCTGTGTGTCTATGGTCGTGATGGTTCTGCCATTTATTTTATAGCTCCCACCTGAGCTGGATTCACCAAAATGCATCACTTCGCATTTGTCCGGATTAAATTCCATCTGTCATTTCTCCGCCCAATTTTCCAGCTTGTCTATATCCTGATGTATTCCCTGACAATCTTCCTCACCATACACAACTCCAGCAATGTTAGCATCATCCGCAAATTTGCTAATCAGACCAGCTCCATTTTCTCCCAAGTCACGTATATACATTACGAACAGCAGAGGTCCCGGCACTGATCCCTGCAGAACACCACTAATTACAGACCTCCATTCAGTAAAACACCCTTCCACCTCTACCCTCTGTGGCCAAGCCAGATCGGAATCCATCCAGCTAGTTCACCTTTGATCTAATTTAATCTTTTGCACCAGACTGCCATGAGGGACCTTGTCAAATGCTTTCCTGAAATCCATGGGCCTTCCCTCAATCATTTTTGTCACCTCCTCAAAAAACTCAATCAAACTAGTGAACCACAATCTCTCGTACAAAACCATACTGTCTGTCACTAATGAGACCATTCAATTCCAAATGTGCATACAAAAAAAAAGCTTGGGCTCATTTGCAATAAGATAGGCTTGGAAGTAGAGAAGTTCTCTAAAACTTGTATAGAAACGTGATTAGACTCACAGAGAACAAGACACAACTCCGGTCTCCATGTCATCAAAAGGCACTGGGAGAAGATGTAAGAATGACTGACTAAAATGGTGCCAGAAATGAGAGACTATCCCAGAGAGGAGAGACTGAACAGGCTGGGTCTATTTTCACTCAGAGACTGTGGGGCACAATTGGCATTGACTGAGTGACCGCATGGGTGACCCTCCTTCATCTGTGTGACCACAAGATTGAAATGGGGTTTGTCCACTAACCATGAGCCTGCAAATAACATTTAATACACACTGAATATTTCAAAATGAGTTATAGGAAATGCTTAACCATTGATATGTTAATAGATATCAGTTAAAAACAAAAGCAATATTAACACTTTGGACACAGGGAGCGCATGGCCCTCAGTCAATGCTGTGAGCACGCTCCACTCGCCCTGGCTTTACCAGTGAATTACTTCAGCTACACCGGAACAAAATAACTAAGCGGACAGAAATCAGCAGAACGTGGTAACCCTGAATGGGCCGTATTCTGACATGACACAGGTGGCTCCTAGGCCAGAGGTTACCCACCACTGCTCTGGGATGACCTGATAGAGAGGGGTGGAGGAGAGAGAATGAGACAGTTTGATGGGGCAGGTGTTGAGACTGTCATTCCACTTGCAAATGGAACCAGAACCAGAGCCTTAAATCTAAGATATTCACATGGACAGCATGGTGGCACAGTGGTTAGCACTGCTGCCTCACAGCACTAGGGACCCAAATTCAATTCCGGCCTTGAGTCACTGGCTGTGTGGAGTTTGCACCTTCTCCTCGTATCTGCATGGGTTTCCTCCCACAGTCCCAAAGATGTGCAGGTTAGGTTGATTGGCCATGCTAAATTGGCCCGAGCGTTAGGAGATTAACAGGATATATAAGAGAGATTACAGGAACAGGGCCTGAATAGGATTGTGGTCAGTGCAGACTTGATGGACTGAATGGCCTCCTTCTGCACTGTAGGGATTCTATGAATTAATACATTAGGGGATCCAGGAAATCTCTTTATCCAGAGAGCAATTAGAATGTGGAACTCGCTACCCATAGGAAGTAGTTGAGATGAAGAGAATAGACATATTTTAAGAGAAGCTAAATAATTACAAGAGACAGAAAGGGAGAGTTTGAGAGGTTAAATAAAGGTCAGGCATGTGTAGAACATACATATCAGATGGGCTGAATGAACCTTTTTCTCTGCTGTAAGTACTTTATAGTCCAAGCTGAATGGAAAAGTTGGTCACTTGGATAAACTGTCAGAGGGAACCCAGAGAAGATTGGGAGGAAAAATAAAAGAAACCATTTTATCTCTGCCTTGAGGTAATTTTTCCTCAGATTTTCACCCTTCTCTCCTGAAGGCATTGACTGTTTCACAATCAGTTGACTCACACTCAGCCTATCCGAGACAGCTTTCCTTCAGTTACTTCTCTTGGGAGAATTCCCAACGGTTTTAGTGACAATGTCGACGGAGTGGAAATGAAGCTCAGAATGGGAGCCTTCAAATAATTATCTTTTCATTCATTAGCAACGTGTTATTGTGAGGGTGACATTAATCGAATCACCAATGCTTGCAGTTTGATGAACCGTGCACTGATTGAACATTTTTGAATAGGGGCATATCATTCACCTGGGTAGAAAGAGGACAGGATATCTATCCAGCTATTCTCCTGCTGTCAAACAATGCTGAAATATCAGTGAATGCTCAATTAAACTGTAAGTTGCAGCAAAGCTATAAAAACGGTGTTGTTATCTTATCAGTAGTGTGACAATGATTACAGAGCAAATGTAAAAGCAGTAAATGGCACTCTGTAATGGTTCAGTTCACAAACTCCAAAGTGTTTTATGAAGCCTGCCTGAATCATACGTTCTGAGAGGCACCACAGCGATTAGCACTGCTGCCTCACAGCGCCTGGGACCCGGCTTCAATTCCCGGCTTGGGTCACCGTCTGTGTGAAGTTTGCATGTTCTCCCTGTGTCTGCATGGGTTTCCTCTCAGTTCAAAGATGCATGGATTAGGTTGATTGGCTAAGCTAAATTGCTGTACACAAGTTTCAGGTGACCCAGACAAGTAGACAAGCTCTTGCTATTATACATAACAACATGATAAGCCCACTCAGAAATGTAGCTGACCCAGGCTGTAGTTAAGTTGTGTCTTTAATTTTGTGGACTTTTGCCTAATATAGTGATGCCTGCATGTCCTAAATATATTTCATATATATTCATTACATACTGCTTATGTGTCATGTGCCAACATATTATACATATACATATGTTATACAACTTATGAGCGTAGATTGTTATACTGGCCGGTTAATTTTAACTTGTCAGTCTGTACGTTAGCTAAGGGCTAACCACACACGTCAATTGCAGCCTTGAGATAACCATGAAGAAATGCCGAGGCAGCCAAGTTCCCATGATGGAGGGCAACCCACAACCTACTGAGAATGAGAAGATGCGTACGTGACTGGGGGAGGGGGTATAAATATTTGCTCTTAACTTGTATTTGAAGAGAAGCCTGGGGAACCGCTGTTAAGTGACTTGGCATGTCTCCCAAAAACTTTTGGGTAAACTACTGTACTTTGACTCACAATTCGTCTCAGAGGTATTTTTACCTAGAACAATTGCCCTTAGTGTCAGGGAGATTACCAGGGTAAACGTGTAAGGTTACAGGAATAGGACCCAGGTGGGATGTGGTCAGTGCAGACTCCATGGGCTGAATGGCCTCCTTCGGTACAATAGGGACTCTGTGTATGAATTTCAGTGGCAGTGTGATGCCAGGCACATGCAGATGATCCAATCAAACAGCGTGTTTCTTTGGTTGTATTTAGTTAATAATGCCGCCTCACAACTCCAGGGGCTTGGGTTCAATTTTGAATGCTCAATATACCTAACCTGCACAGCCTGGGACACTTAAGGGGCAATTTATCATGGCCAATCCACCTAACTCGCACATCTTTACATTGTGGGAGGAAACTCACGCAGACACGAGGAGAATGTGCACAGACTGTGACCCGAGGCCAGAATCGAACCCAGGTCTCCCTTCTGTACAATATGAGTAGACTCAGGGCTGGGGATCAGGGGTAGATAAGAGGTGGGATTGGATGCAGGGAATGTGAGTCACTCGCGTACAGTGGAATAATTTAACACTGGAGAAACATAACGTTGTGACTTGTTGCTGAATCCTGCCCAGTCAGGATTAAATGGGGGGATTGTGGGCTACCTCACTGTATCCAGAAATAACCCGTTGCTGTTGCTGTTTCCAATCATTAAAGAATCACACTGCAGATCTGGTGTGGGTGTGCTGCAGGTTCTGAAGTGTGTGCACTGTGTAATCAGACACACAGCCCACCCACCAATACAACACACAAAATAAAACTCAGGAGCATCTCAGTGTGTGAGAATGCCACAGTGTGACACAGACACGCAAACCAGCTCAGCGACAAACACTTTCTCTTTAACTCTGGACAGAGTTCCTGAGGTTTGTGAGAATGAACAGATCTGAGGGAAGGGGAACAAAATCATCCCAGGTTCAGGTGCTTTGACCACAGCATCTTTGAGGAGCGGGATTTCTAACCCAGAGGGGGTTAGCGAGGTCAGGGTTTTCACCCAGACACAGGGGGTGGGAACGGAAGCCAGAGGGGGCACACATTCACACTGCCAGCCACCGTGGTTGGTTCTTACTGCCTGCTGTTTGGTTTGAGGGGTGAGGGGCGACAGATCCCGCATCTTTCTCAGAGCTCAGGCTGGGAGAGAGCTGATGAACTTTGTAGGATTTTCTGGGAGGTGGAACCTCTCTCTGGCTGACAGAGGAGTGATTATTAGTAGAACGTTTCTCTTTCTCTCTCGATCCGTCTCTTCATAGAATCCCTATAGCGCACAAGGAGGCCATTCAGCCCATCGAGCCTGCACCGACAACAATCCCACCCAGGCCCTTTCCCCGTAACCCCACATATTTACCCTGTTAATCCCCCTGACACTATGGTCATTCTAAATTGCCCCAATCAACCATTAGTGTTGAGGTCTAGCAGGGTAAATATGTGGGGTTACAGAGATAGGGTCTGGCTGGGATTGTTGTCAGTGCAGGTTCAATGGGCTGAATGGCTTCTTGTAGGGATTCTATGATTCTAACTCGCACACATTTGGAGTGTGGAGAGGAAAATGGAGTAGCTGGAGGAAACCCACACAGACATGGGGAGAATGTGTGAACTGTACACAGTCACCCAAGGTCACAGTTGAATCCTGATCCCTGATGTTAAGAGGCAGCAAGGGGTGGTGGGCAGTGGGGGGACCGACCCAAAACATTAACTCTGGCCCAAATTCTCTGCCTCGCTACCAGCGAGGACAGGGAATTTGCTGCTCAGCCAAACCTCTGTTCACAGCAACAGGATGCGAGGATCCCAACTGAGAGGAGTTTGAAGAAATCCAGCAAATTCAAAAAATGGGACGTGACCACAAGACAAAGGGCAGCCATTGAAAACGGAGATGCGCAGAAATTTCTTCTCGCAGAGGACGGTGAATCTCTGGAATTCTCTGCCCCAAAGGGTGGAGGAGGCTGGATCATTAGAAGTGTTCAAAGTGGAGGTTGATA
Source organism: Sphyrna mokarran (assembly GCA_024679065.1). Taxonomy (NCBI): domain Eukaryota; kingdom Metazoa; phylum Chordata; class Chondrichthyes; order Carcharhiniformes; family Carcharhinidae; genus Sphyrna; species Sphyrna mokarran. The sequence goes on along the minus strand of JAGIQG010000021.1, from coordinate 7,366,751 downwards.
GATATTTAATAGATTGAAGAATTTAGGGCAATGGGGAAATAGCAGAGGAAAGGAGCTGAGACCAGCATAGATCAGCCAATGATTGTATTGAATGGTGGGGTAGGCCCAAAGGTGGCCTATTACTGCTTCTATTTCTTGTGTTCGCTCTCTCTCCTCCGATGCTGCCTGACCTGCTGAGCACATCCTGTATGTTCTATTTTTTTTAATTTAGTCTCTTCACGTGATTGGGAAAAGATTAATAAGGAGAAGCTGCTCTCCACTCCAACCATTAGTTTTTGGCGGGACACTAAGGGCTAGATCATGTTTGACATTGAGGAAATTGAGTGCAGATTCTGGGAGCTACACAAAGTGGTAGCCTTTTAGTTAACTAGAGGAATGTGAGGATTGTACAATTCATGAAATGGTCAAGTTGACACATTAATAATACACCTGTAGGAAATGTTAACATTAGTGGTTACATTACTGGATTGGTAATCCGGAGAGACCTGGAGGCAAAAGGTAAAGTCCTCCCTGACCTCTGGGGAATTGAAATGCTGTGAATAAATAAATCTCAAAAATGGTGTCAGTAACAGTGAGCAAAGAATTACTGGATTGGCATGGCAACCATCTACAGCTGGAATGTTTCTTTGGGCTGAAGTCATATTATCCGGTCTGCTTGACATACAAAGAACAAAGAAAAATACAGCACAGGAACAGGCCCGTCGGCCCTCCAAGCCCATGCTGATAATGATACCTTAACTAAACTAGAAATAGATCTTCTGACCTTAGTCTGTATCCCTCTGTTCCCTTCCTAATCACGTCCCCATCCAGCAGTCTCTTAAATGTTGCTAATGTGCCTGTTTCCATCACCTCCTATGATTGCGGATTTCAGGCACGCATTCTCTCTGCGTAAAAACTTTCCTCCCCCACATTTCCCTTAACTTTCCCCCTCTCACCTTGAACACGAACTTGTAATTGACATATTCACTCTGGGGAAAAAGCCTCTGACTATCCACCCTGTCTCTGCCTCTCGGAAGTTTTGTAGACCTTTATTAGGTTTCTCCTCAGCCTCCATCTTTCCAGTGAAAACAATCCTGGTTTATTCAATCTCTCCTCATAGCCACTCTCAAGACCAGGCAACATCCTCGTGAACCTTTTTTTAACCACTTTCCAAAGCTTCCATGCCTTTCCAGTGATGTGGTGACCAGAACTGCACGCAATATTCCAAATGTGGACCAATTGATGTTTTATACAGCTGCAACATAATTTCCCAATGTTTGTACTCAATACTGTGGTTGATGAAGACAAGCATGCCATATTCCTTCTTAATCACCCTGGCTCTCTGCGTTGCCACTTTTATGGAAGTGTGGACCTGCATACCAGATCCCTCTGTATATTAATGTTCCTAAGAGTTCTACTATTTACAATATAATACACACTTAAATTTGATCCTCCAAAATGCATCACCTCACATTTAACCTGGATTAAACTCCATCTACCATTTCTGTGCCCAAGTCTCCAATCTGTATCTTGTACATCCTCTGACAATACCTGGCACTATTAGCAACTCGCACCAATCGTTGTGTCATCTGCAAGCTTACTAATCAGGCCACCTACATTTTTCTCCAGATCATTTCTATATGTTACAACCAACAGAGGTCCCAGCACTGATCCCAGGGGGAACACCACTAGCTATAGATCACCATTCTGAAAAGCATCCATTATTGCTCTGTGCCCTATAACCAAGCCAGTTCTGTATTCAGAGTGAGACCATCCCAAACCCGGTGTGATTTTAATTTTTGTACCAGTTTGCAATATCAAACACCTTACTAAAGTCCATATAAACTACATCCATAGCTCTTCCCTCATCAATTATCTTTGTCATCGCTTTGAAAAACTCAATCAAGTTGGTGAAACATGACCTTTTCTGTACAAACCATGCTGTACGGAATCATGCTGCTTGTTGCTAACTAGTCCATTTTCCTCCAAACGTGCATATACTCTTGTAGTGTTACGTCAGGTCCACAGTGGGTCACAGTCTGAGGATACAGCGTAGACCTTTTAGGTCAGAGACGAGGTGAGATTTCTTCACCCAGAGGCTGGTGAATCTGTGGAATTTGCCACCAAGAAAGCAGTTGCAGCCAACTGCGAGAAGCAGTTAGATAAAACTCTTGGGGGCAGAGGGACCAAAGGGTGTGGGGAGAAGACGGGATCAGACTATTGAACTGGATGATCAGCCATGATCATAATGAATGGTGGAGCAGGATAGAAGGGCTGAATGGCCATCTCCTGTCCCTATTTTCTGTATTGCAAAGGTGGAAATAGGCAGTTTTAGTGATGATCGGAGGTGGACCTGTATAAAACCCATTTCTGCTGCATGAATCTGCCCAGGGGCAACTGTATATCTTGTGAAAGTTTAATTCAATGGAACAAATGTCATTTATTCAAAGCAGTTTGGGATATTGCTCTCTGCCAACTGTTCCCCTGCATGATTTTAATGGAACAAATGTCATCTCAAGGAGAATCCAGTAGGAAACATCTGCTCCCAAAATGCCCTTCGATTGCAGCTTAATGTAAGGATGTGACATGCTAGAGACATCTGTTAGGTAGCTTATTCTCCATTCGAACTTTCAGCTGATTCATCTCCCAGACTGAAACACTGGCCAGGAGAGAGCTAGAGAGAGAAGGTGGGTCTGTCTCGATGTATTCCTACACCTATAGAGACATTGAATTTCTTATATCAATAGCCATGATGTGGAGTTGCCAGCATTGGACAATAAGTGGTCTCACAGCACCAGGTTAAAGTCCAACAGGTTTATTTGGTGCCATGAGCTTTCGGAGCACTGCTCCTTCATCAGGTGAGTGGATGAAGGATCGTCGCTCCGAAAGCTCGAACTACCAAACAAACCTGTTGGATTTTAACCTGGTGCTGTGAGACTATTTATTGTGCTTACACCAATAGAACTATTGTATTTTTTGTTTTTACATCTATAGAGCCATTACGTCTTCTCCACAACAGCCACCATGTAAAAGGACTGCACATTAAATTAAAATGGTAGTTTGATGAGGGGATATTTGCTGATTGGAGGGGGGAGTAATGGCTGTTCTGGATTATGCTAACCTAGCCATTTTATATTTATTTTCCTTCACTGACACCATCTAGAAGGACAAAGGCAGCAGATACTTGGGAACATCACCTGCAAGTTCCCCTCCAAGCCACTCACCATTCTGACTTGGAAATATACCACCGTTCCTTCACAGTTGCTGGGTCAAAATCCTGGAATTCCCTTCCTAATGGCGTTATGGATCAACTCATGGAATGTGGACTGTGGTGCACCATCACTTTCTCAAGGGTAACTGGGGATAAATGCTGGCCAGCCAATGATGCCCACGTCCCACACGTTAATGGAAAAAAACAGCCTGGGAGGTCAGTGCTTATGGCCAACAAACAACGATTGCCCTGCAGTGCAGGAAAAGGATGAGTGATTTGATGCACGGCGCTGGGGTAGATGGAACTTCCCTTCACTCTGAACACTCACTCCCAGAAGAGCATCACTCTGAGGGTTAGAGTCACACCGATGTCCATATGACCAGTAGGATGTGACATCAACACTGAACACCAGACACTCACTTTAAGTTCACCATTTGATACAAGTTCTTGCACGAACAATGTCCCAATCCCTTACAGAGGCTGGCTCAGCAACAAACAACAGAATGCATGCTTCTGAACTGCCCTTGTATCCATAGCGTTTCCACTCAATCAACCTGTCTTTATGCAGGATAGAATTGCTCACAATAGGGAAGTAGGAAAAGAGTGAAGGCCAAAGGGGATTTCCCAGAGCTGAGGACACTCTCTTCCTGGTGGCAGAGCTCACTGGACAGGATAGAGATTCCTCCTGTGCAATGGGCAAGATTGTCCTTCCCCACTAAAATGAAGTGACTTTACCTGACAACAGATCAAGCACTCTGAAAGCTCGTGATTTCAAATAAACATTTGGACTATAACATGGTGTCATGTGATCTTTCATCCTTCTCCATCCCAGTATAACACTAGCATCTCAACATCATTGATAATCTTGTTATTGGGCAAATCAATCAATCTCATTGCTCCCCTGGATGCCTACTAAGCTTTGTTACTGGGCAAATCATATCTTATTATTCCTCCGGACGCCCGCTAATCTTGTTACTTTTCTGTTATTTTGTTATCATCTCAAATTCAGCTGTTAATTTCCCAAATTCCTAACAAGTATTATTTGGTTTTATTTTACAAGTGAGTTTCTGGGAAAGGTAGTATACATTAAGTATGACAGCTTTATATGCTTCCCTGCAACATGTTTTCATCTCTATGTTTAAGACTGAACATTACTCATTTCTTCATTCCCGCTTTCCCCAGGCATGACATTGAACGATGGAATTTGATTTCACTCGGTGATATTTGAAATGCCTGTTAAAGGGGAATGAGTGCATGAGGTTCCAGGGTGAGTGCTCATGTCCTGATAGAGGTCAATTTACCTGTGGCTTTTATTGTGCTTCTGAGCAATTACCTAGCATGATTCACAGAATCCTTCTGTAGAGACGGTGCAGTGGAATTCATTGCATGAATGGGTGCTCATCGAGTTAGGGTTTGTGGAAAGAATTGGCCTTTGTGATACGAGAAATGCCCAGGACTGTAATGTTCTGAAAGCAACACTGTGGCAGATCTCCTGAGTGCTCAGCAGGATCTATTCCAATGCAGATTTCCATAAATATAGACAAGGGTCACGGGTGGAAGTGGGAACATGAAAATGGCAGCATGGGTTCGTTGGGCCAAAGGGCCTGTTTCCCGTGCTGTGTCGTTCTTTGTTCTGGACCATTTGATGGGCAACACGACAGTGCAGTGACTATTGCTGTGCTGTGCAGATACATGGATTTGAACCTGTGTCTGTGGGAGTTTGCGCATTCTCCCTGTGCTTGCGTGGGTTTTCTCGGTGCTCCGGTTTCCTCCCACATCCCAAAGATGTGCTCTGAGGCTGATTGGCAAAACAAATTCTCCCTAAATTGTCTCAAATTTGGTTTCAATGCATAGATCTATAAACATAGACAGGGATCACGGGTAGAAGTGGGAACATTGAGGTGGCAGCGCGGGCTCGTTGAGCCGAAGGGCCTGTTTCCCATGCTGTTTTGTTCTTTGTTCTAGAGGGAAGAAGTTGTGACTGAGTGTTGTGCTAATATTGACTACGTCTCTCTCCCAAATACCACCGCAATGGAGGACACAGTCTTGGCAGGTGTCCGATAAATGCAGGGCAATGGGTATTTATATGATGCTGCTGAACCACTATGAGGGCAATGCAAACATTACTTGCAGCTCAGAATGGAGTAACAAACTGCTTCTCAATGTCCAGTGGCAACTTGGGGCTCAGTATCAAGATGCATCCTCTGTATTATTCCACCGCCAGAGCCTATGGTTAGGGAGATGGTGCTGTCTGGGTGTTGCTCCCTCTTCAGAGGGAGACACACTAACCATCGATGAGTAATTTCCTGTTCACTCTGCCTTGCCAAGGTGCTGTCATACTGACAGGAGGACATGGATGTGTGAAATGTCTTTGAGCCGCTTGAAAACTGCTGTGGACACTAACCTGGTACTGCCGTGTTTTAAATGTAACTGATTGAGATATTTCACCAGTAGAGAGCCAGATCCCAAAGCCACTGTTTCCGGGATCACTGCAATATTGGAGACCTTTCATAATGTGTGGACATTGACACTGAACGTTTCTTCGTGTTTCCTGCATCAAAACGTGAAGAAAACTTCATCTGATTCCTGTGGAAGTATTTTAACAGCGCGGTGGCACAGTGGTTAACACTGTAGCCTCACAGCATCAGAGACCCAGATTCAATTCTCGGCTTGGCTCACTACCTGTGTGGAGTTCGCATGTTCTCCCCATGTCTGCGTGGGTTTCTTCCGGGTTTCCCAGTTTCCTCCCACAGTATGAAAGCAGCACAGATTAGGTCCTAATCAGAACTTTCCACACACCTTACAGAGTAACAGCGTTTCCGAAAGCTTGTGGGTTTTACTATCAAATAAACTGGTTGGACTTTAACCTGATGTTGTGAGACTTCTTGCATTGTACCTGTACAATGGTACCCTCATTTACCCCTCAAAATCTTTTCCCCTTCAGATTCACCCCTTCCAAGTCCTCTTTGTCCACGGAGATGACTCGCTCCTCAATGTTTGACTCTGTTAACACTCTCCCCCCTGTAAATGCCAGGGTGTGTAGGGCATAGTAAACAATGATGGATGATACTCTCTCTGGTGACTATTGGAGAATCATGCCAGACTCATTTCAAACAGAGGTATATCTTTCAGACACCAATAGTTTGCTTTATGAAGGAACCTGTGGCAGGGCTGGCACAGTGATTAGCACTGCTGTCTCAGAGCTCCAGGGACCTAGCTTTGATTCCCGGCTTGGGTCACTGTGCAGACTCTGCTCAGACATTCTCCCCATGTCTGTATGGGTTTTCTTTAGGTGCTCCAGTTTACACCCACAGACCAGAAATGTGTGGGTTAAGTAGATTGGCCATGCTAAATTGACCCTTAGTGTCCTGGGAAATATAACTTAGAGGGATTAGCAGGGTAAGTGTGTGGGGTTGTGGAATAGCGCCTGAGGTGGGATTGCTGTCAGTGCAGACTCAATGGAACGAATGGCCTCCTTTTGCACTGTAGAGTTTCAATGGTTCAGTGCAGCATTATGTCTCTCCTCAGATACACTGTGTGGCTGACGAATGGCCATCAATGGCCACATCTTCTGGGGGCTATCACTGAGAAACTAACCCTCTAAGTGCTGAGCTCATGGCTGAGAATATAAATTCTGAGAATATACTTAGGTGCCTATGTGGATTATACTCAGTCCTGTGGGGCAATGGAATATCACATTGAAATGTCTTGATCTGAAAAACAAAGGAAAAAGCAATTCAGAAACCAACTGTAATCTCCTGTGGAGACAATGGAGGCTGAATAGCATCTTATCCAAAACTACAACCTTTTTGTGAAGTATATGCCAGACACACTTGTGCTTTTTTGCCCTTCCAGAATACACAAAAAAAAGGGATTAAAAACCAATTCTGGTCTCTGCAGTGCTGGTCTGCTGTTCTGGTTCCACAGTGCTGGTATAGGCTGTGAAGGGGGACAGCTAAAGAACATTGACTGGGTACCCCTGATGTTTTCAGGTTAAAAAGTCTCTCTCTGATTGCTGGAAGCAGGTCAAGACATCAAACGCATTATTGAAGCAGGAACAGGACAATCTGCTCAACCAAACTGTGGCACTAAGAATCTCCAAATTAACTGGTAAAATCAGTGCAACTTCACTATCCACTCCTTATGGATAAGTCAAAGACTGATACGTACTTTCTTAAACTTTTATTTTTGGACTAGCTTTTCAATTCCAATCTCTGTCTACGTGTGTGCATGCATTTTTATCATTTTTCCTCATTTTAATAACTAATAAGCTCATCCTTTCAAACATCAATACATTTGGACAGGGTAGATGGATTGAATAGAAAAAGGCTGTCAGTTTATCCCTCCTCACCTGGGGCATAAAAATTTGGGGATTTCCCATGTGGAATCATCGGAAATTGAGGTTCATGTTGAGATAGTTCCTACTGAGGGGAACAAATCCACAGTCCACAGAATCCCTACGGTGCAGAAGGAGACCATTCAGTTCATCAAATCTGCATTGCCCTCTGAAAAATCATCTTGCCTAGGCCCAACCCCTTCCCCTACCCATGTGGCATGGCACAGGGTAGTATGGATGTTAGCACTGCTGCCTTACAGTGCCAGTGACTTGGGTTTGATTCCCGACTTGGATGGCTGTCTGTGTGGAGTTTGCACATTCTCCCTGTGTCCATGTGGGTTTCCTCTTAGTGAACCGATTTCCTCCCATACTCCAAAGATGTATAAGTTAGGTTGATCGGCTATGCTAAATTGCTTCTTGGTGTCCCAGGATGTGTAGATTAGAGGGATTAACAGGATAAACATATGGGATTACAGGGATTGGGAGTGTGGTCAGTGCAGACTCAATGGGCCGAATGGCCTCCTTCTGCATAGTAGGGATTCTAAGATTCCATGACACCCAACTGGAGTATAGAGCACAAAACATGCAGCATCTATTCCTGTAGTAACAAATGAGCTGAACATTCAGAGTGTGAAATTGTTACTTAATGAATTTTTAATTGAATCCACGGGCAATTGCCTGCGAGATCTCAGGGCTACGTGTGTGCAGTGGAGGGTGCACTGCACTTGCAGGAAGCCTAAGTTCACAGCAAGTCCCACAGATGCAGCAGCCCAGCTTGCTTACTTCATGCAGAACTGCACGTAATGGTGAGCTTTACTGGAAAAGATCATCTGTCACCTCAGTTAGATATTTGTGTGTCAATGTGACTGTCCCCAGCGGAGATTTGGAAGGTCCTTTTGGCCACAGAGCAGTAACCTTCAGACCAACTGACATTGTCCTCAAGTCCGTGTGGCATGAGTTCCTCAGGGAGGAGGTGGTAATCGTGAGCTACCACACCCCAGAGAAGCAGAGCAACACTGTCTCTTCCTCAACTCCATGTAAGAGCCCCAACTTCTTGGTCATGCCAAAAATCTTGGTCCCTCCTCATCAACATCTGGATCTTCCAGGAGCACCGCTGGCTCCTGTTCGTCAGGGTGACTCTCCCTGATACAATCATACTCTTTACGTCAGGCAAAATGTTGTGTGATTTCAAGAAGAAACTGGATATAATTCTAAGGGCTAAAGAGATCAAGGGATAATGAGGGAGAGGGGGAGGAATCAGGATATTGAATTTGATGATCAGCCATGATCAAGATGAATGGCAGAACAGGCTGGAAGGGCCGAATGGCCTATTCTTGCATGCTTCAATGGCTATTCCTGGTAAAATTTATTGCAGACATGTATCATTAATTTTTAAAGCAGAATTTCTATCACATTCACTCTGAGGTTGTGTAAGGTGTTAAAGAATATAGAAGTGCAGAAGGAGGCCATTTGGCCCATCAAGTCTGCACTGACCACAATTCCATCCAGACCCTATCCCCATAACTCCATGCATTTACCCTAACTAGTCCCCCTGACACTAAGGGGCAATTTAGCATGGCCAATCAATCTAACTCGCACATCTTTGGAATGTGGGAGGAAACCAGAGCACCTGGAGGAAATCCACTCAGATATGGGGAGAATGTGCAGACTCCACATAGACAGTGACCCGAATTAAACAGGGGGCCCTGGCACTATCAGGCAGCAGTGCCAACCACTATGCCACCTTGCCATATAAACATAAGGTCTTTCAGGAAATGCTTGGCAACAACATTTCAGTGGAGTCCTGAAACACACATTGGTGTTAGGAGAAAAAAAAAAAATCAAAAAATTAATGGATGAGCTCTGAAATAATGGGAGAGGTAGTGCAGTGTATTATTAATTAAAATTCTCCTCACACACCAATAAAAACACATTGGTTTGTATAATCACAGGAACATAATCCAAGCAGCTAATGGGGAAAGAGAACTGTAGAAGATAATTTGTATTTATTTATAAACACCTTCCTGGAATATCTTCACTTTTGTCTAAGTTTCTGTCTTGTAAGTTTATCATTAAAAGCTCGTGAACATTTCCTGGGTTTCATCAGACAGTGGTGATGTTGGTTAGATTGGACAGAGGGGTCCATAAGGTCAGGCTGGAAGGGAGTCAGCAGGAAGATTGAAAAATTAAAGTTTATTTATTAGTCACAAGTAAGGGTAACATTAACGCTGCAACGAAGTTACTGTGAAATTTCCCCTTGTTGCCGCACTCTTGGCGCCTGCTTGAGTCAATGTGTCTAACCAACTTGTCTTCCAGATTGTGGGAGGAAACCAGAGCACCTGGAGGAAACCCACGCAGGCACAGGGAGAATGTGCAAACTCCACACAGAGTGACTCACGTCAAGAATTGAACTTGGGTCCCTGGCACTGTGAGGCAGCAGTGCTAACCACTGTGCCACCCATTTAATATAACAGAACCTGATTATAACATTAGAATTGACAATTTTTTTTTTTTTAAAATTTAGACATTGATTGGTATCCAATGCAACCATTTCCTGAAAACCTTAGAAATGGAAAAAAAATAGAAAGTATTTCTGGATACCAGACGCTGCCCCTTTAAATCTCGGAAACATTAATTAGATCCAGCCTAAAGTAATACATCTGCTTCTGACCCCTGTGTATCCTAAAAGGTCACTGATGCATTAGAACAAGTGCAGAAAAGAATGTCAAGAATAATTGATTTTGACATTAGTCCCGTGACACAGCTCTGAGCTCCGAGTAAAATTATTAAGATACAATAAATAATTGAAGTGAGGCGTTATTAGGCCTCGGTGGATCATGTTTAATTACACAACACAGGCTGGAAAATGCTTTGCAATGAATCAGAGAAAGTGATTCGAAAAGGCATCTGGCAGGCAAATCAAAGTGCAAGAGATTGCCTCCTCTATGTCTTTGCAACACCATTGTAAACCAACATATGGTAATAATTCTCACACAAGCTACAAGCAGATCAATCTGGAGGGTGATAACTCTGCACAGAGAAGGTAAGAGGTTGTAAAACATCCAGCAATATTAATCTGAAACAGAGCAGTAGGTTGTAAACATAAGAAATTAATTTTACAAAATAGGTAACCAAATTGAGCTGCTTCTATCAACGTGTGAGGCGATGTATGCAATAAATCAGTTGTTTAGTTTAGTTTTTTGTTAGTCACACATAGGCTCACATTAACACTGCATTGAAGTTACTGTGAAAATCCCCTAGTCGCCACACTCTGGCGCCTGCTCGGGTACACCGAGGGAGAATTTAGCACGGCCAATGCATTGAACCAGCATGTCTTTCGGACTGTGGGAGGAAACTGGATAATTTGGAGGAAATCCACACACAGACACCGACCCAAACTGGGAATCAAATCCAGGTCCCCGGCGCTGTGAGGCAGCAGTGCTAATCATTGTGCCACTGTACCACCCTAGCTGGGGCAAAAATAAACAAAAGGAGATGAGTCAGTGGAAAGTATCAGGTGCTGCCTATCGATCAGCTGAACTGCAAAGAAATGTGTTAGGTTGAAGATTTTGCGATTACAGACGGAGGATATCATTGTGGAATGGGTACCGAGTTCCGGAGGAGGATAGGGAAGGTGTAGATTGAACCTGAACGAGTGTGTTACAAACTCCATTAAGAGGTGTCAGGAACTATGAAGAGTGTTAGACAGCGAGAGAGAGAGGGCTGTGGAAAAAAATCATAGTCGGAGCAAAGCAGAAAATGGGACACAAATTCTTGCTCCTGTATTCAGGCTGTGGAACAATAGAACACGCTTCAAAACTAGCAAATCACTCTCGGTGGAAGCACATCCCCAGATGGAACTTCTGCTTCCAAACCATGATTAACAAACAGAATAAACCTCACTGCCCGCAGCAGAAAAGGTGGAGTCACCTTATATTTCCAAATAAGCACAAAGCGGAATTAATCATCCAGAGGATGCTTTGGGGTCAAGATTTGTGACTGGTTTCAGACAATGAGAGACGTGTTGCAGATTTTATTTCAGTTGATTTATGTGCTTGAGGTGATATTTCTCTCACTTGTGATGAGTAAGAGACTTTCTCACTTTTATCTCTCATTGTCAGTACCACACTCTCTGAAATTGGGTACAGTCTCATTCAGATGCAGTGTAAAATTTTTTCTACTCTGTTTCAGTATCTTAATCTCAGAAGACCATCTCTTACCGCAGCCGTGTGACATCTGTGCTTGCTGGGTAACCCACCTTGTGATCTTATCGATAAGCTGCTTCCTATACAGCGCTATGGGGCAGAGCCAGAATAACCACAACATTTCATTCTGATCTGCATCGCGTTAGCCATCCCAACCAATCTTACTTTTGCACACATTTTGAAAAGAAAGTGACTAATAGGTTTATTTACACCAAAAGGTGACTTTGTGGAGACAAACTTGCCTCATTGGACACCATCAATAAGTATTAATAATCAGATTTCTTGTCAGGGGGGGTCACACTGAGGAAATTCTGAGGGAACCAGCTGTATAAACTGGGGGCAATGTCTAAAAATGAAATACAGATTCACAAACTATTAACGATGCAGACAATTTGAAAGAGCTCACCATAAAAAGCGTTCTTTCTGGTTGGATCACAGCTTAGTCTGCCTCCTACTCTGTCCAAGACTGCAAGAAACTACAAAATCATGAATGTAACCCAGGACATCACACAAACCAGCCTCCCATCCATTGACTCTGTCTACACTTTCCACTGTCTCAGAAAAGCAGCCAACATAATTAAGGACCGCAGACATTCTCTCTTCCAACTTCTTCCATCAGGAAAAAAAGGTACAGGAGTCTGAGCTCACGTACCAACCGATTCAGGAACAGCTTCTTCCCTGCTGCTGTCAGACTTTTGAATGGATCTACCTTGCATTAAGTTGATCTTTCTCTACACCCTAGCTATGACTGTAACATTACATTCTGCACCCTCTTCTTTCCTTCTCTATGAACAGTATGCTTTGTCTGTATAGCACACGAGAAACAATACTTTTCACCATATATTAACGTGACAATAATAAATCACAAAATATTGAGCAAGAATATTAGAATGAAAATTACAACACAAAAACAGATTGTTCATTCCAGTTTCTACACGAGTTGGTTTAACCCGCTCACAAATAGTCATGAATATCTCATCGAATCATAGAATCCCTACAGTGCAGAAAGAGACCATTCGGCCCATTGAGCCTGCACCACCAACAATTCCACTCAGTTCCTATCCCTGTGATCCCACATACTTGTCCTGCTATTCCCTGTTATACAAGGGGCAATTGAGCATGGCCAATCACCTAAACCCCCACATCTTTGCACTTATTTCCCTTCAGCCTATCTAATCTATTGTTAAAAGTTAATCTCTGCCTCTATCACAAACTCAGGGCTAGCGTATCCTGGGTCTCTCAGTCCTCACTGAGGAACAAATTCCTCTTCCAATCACTAACATTTAACCACCTACCCATTCTAGATACTTCAATCTCATTCCTTCATTTCTTAAACATCTTCATCAAATCATTCTAAAATCACAAAGCAACTATTTCTTCAAGTCTTCTTGTATTTTTATTTCCTAATATCATTCTGGTGGAACCCGGGTGAGTTGGTTTGTTCTGTTTCTATTGTATCAGCATCCTCCCTATAGTTGTGAACCCAAAACTCCACACAATGGCCGGAATTTTACCGAATGGAATTCTTTGTTGACCTCAGGCGGGATTTTACAAGCCTCACCCGAGTGAGTTCATAAAATATTGGCCAATATCTCCAGCTGTGGAGTGGTTAAGATTATCCAGAAATTCCTCAACTCCTTTCTTTTATATCTCACCATTAAATGCAATATTCTATCTACATTGTTTTAGCAACTTAACTTGCTGCTTTTGGCATCTTTTGAACCTGAACCACACTAAGTGACTCTCTTCTGCCACCACCGAACCTCCTCTCTGTCAAACTCCAATCATCCTTTCTCCAAACCAGAAGCACAGTCACTACCTTTCAATTCTGTCTCCTATGTTTTGCCCATTCCATCACTGTATCAATAACCACTTGGTCTTCACCATTATTTATTATGCCTCCTATTTAGGTACCTGCAAACTTGGATGCTGCTCCCTCGTGAAGGGTGGCACAGCGGTTAGCACTGCTGCCTCTCAGCGCCAGCGACCCGGGTTCGATTCCCAGCTGGGGTCACTGTCTGTGCGGAATCTGCACATTCTCCCCGTGTATGATTGGATTTGCTCCGGTTTCCTCCAGCAATGCAAAAGATGTGCAGATTAGGCAAATTGGCCACACTAAATTGGCCCTCAGGGTCCAAAGCTATATACGTTAGCTGGATTGGCCATGCTAAATTGACCCTTAGCATCCAAAGGTGTATAGGTTAAGTGGATTGACTATGTTAAATGAGTTGCCCCATAATCTCCAAAGTTACACAGGTTAAGTTAATTGGCCATGCTAAATTGCCTGTTAGTGTCCAAAGATGTGTAGGTTAGGGAGATTAGCAGGATAAATGTATGAGGTGACAGAGATAGGACCTGGGTGCGATGCTTTATTAGAGAGTTAGTGCAGACTCAATGGGCCGAATGGCCTCCTTCTGCCCTGTAGGGATTCTATGTCACAAAACTGGCTGGAAGGAACCCTTGACCCCGGGATGCAAAGAAGCTGAATTAATAAGTCTGAATTCCCTGAATACATGCTGTAGCCCATGAGAATAGTTCAGTAGCCAGGCACAGCAAGCTCTGCTGCTCCTTGCCTGAGGCACTGCACAATGAAAATATTTTTAAATAACAGAGAGCAATAAAATGTCAAAACAAAATCAGCATTATTTTTTAAAATGAAAGCACTGTCTGTAAATATTATTCATCCTAATCATGCTCGTAACATGATCTGCGTATGGCTAACTTAATGGTGGTAACATGCAATTTGTTTAAACGTTGAAGGCTTTGTTACAATTACAGCTTATCAGCATCTCACAAATAAAGCTTCTCAGAAAGCTCTGAAACCTTAGTATAGAAAATGGTAAAATATATTGATTCATTTAAATGTTCAGGAATTGATATGAGTGAATTGGCCACAGCTTGCAACAGGCACAGAGACAGTGGATGACATTAAGGAATTACTAGTGCTGGAACTCAGTCAATAACCTTGCTTTGTCTGATGCGATTTTGTATGATTACAGTCATTGCACCACTCTGTAATTATCCGAGCTCTGACTATGTATTCTGCAGCAAGAGGTCACAGTGAATGATCCAGGAGAAAGCTGAGTGGTGAGTACAGCTAGCCAACTGCTATCTGTGCTCGAGAGAGCGAAAGTAAAGTGAGGAATCGCTGACCTCAATGATTGATGTTAAAACCCAATCTCCCCAGTTAATAATCAGACTCACAGCGAGAGGAGAGTGTAGAGATTTTGGCAATTATTAAAGAAAATATACTCGCACACAATCCATTAAGGACTTTAATATTATACAATCTGGAGGTGCAACCTCATTATTGTTCCCCTCTCCCCTCCATCAACTCAATTAAAATCGGGACTCTTTTGGAGAAATCGGAATGACAGAAGTCAGTGAGGGTTATTCTGGATCACAGATTTTCCCTGAACTTCTTTCCTACCCTCTACCCTTTTCCATTTTATTCACTTTGATTGATCAGTTAGGGCACAATGGTTAGCACTGCTGCCTCTCAGCACCAGGGACCCGGGTTAAATTTCCAGTGAATTGGTCACTGTTGGTGTGGAATTTACACATTCTCCGCGTGTTTGCATGGGTTTCCTCCCATACGACGTGCAGGTTTGGTGGATTGACCATGCTAAATTGCTCCTTCGTGTCCCAAGATGTGTATGTTAGATAGATTAACCATGGTAAATATGTGGTCTTATGGGGACAGATGGGGAGAGGGCCTGGGTAAGATATTCTATCAGAGAGTCGAGGCAGATTTGATAAACTGCTTTCAGACCATTTATGCACTGACAGCAAACCCACCCAGGCCCTATCCCCATAACCCCACATATTACCCTAGTACTCCCCCTGGCACCAAGGGGCAATTTAGCATGGCCAACCAACCTAAACTGCACATTTTTGGATGTGCAAACTCCATACAGACAGTGAAAACCTAAGCCCAGAATTGAAAACCTGGTACTGTGAGATAGCAGTGCTAATCACTGTGTTGCCCTATAATTGAAAGATTCCTTCTCCTTTCTTCTGGTTAAATGCATTGCTGCATTGAAGTGTTTCTCATTGCCTTGGCGCAGTGGCACAGAGGCTGCCTCACAGCGCCAGGGACCCGAGTTTGATTCCTGGCACATTCTCCCCATATCTGCATGGGTTTCCTCCGGCTGCTGCGGTCTCTGAAAGACATGTTGGTTAGGTGCATTGACCATGCTAAATTCTCCCTCAGACAGGCGCCGGAGTGTGGACTAGCGGATTTTCACAGTAACTTCATTGCAGTGTTAATATAAGCCTACCTGTGACACTAATAAACAAACTTGATGAAACTTTATGAAAACTTTACAGCTCCTATTTAGCCATTCCTCCCTGTGGTTTATCCAGTAATGGAGCTCCTAGATTTATCATTTGTTGTGGTTTTCAGCCATGTTCTGCGGACATTGTCACGTCTCATTAAATAGCTAAAATAACCCTGTTTTTACCTCTTGATGGTGTCTTTCAGATCTGTGCCTGTCCCGGGGCATTCTCGTTGTTTCCTCTCAGACATGGCAAACATTCTCCAATTTCAAAACTCTTTTGCCTATTTAGCTGACTGCACTCCAGCTCTCAGCCACTGAGAAGCATTGTCGGGACACAGCATTTGAAGTGTTTACTTGTGCACAAACTTATTCTTTTATAGAATCATAAAATCCTACAGTGCAGAAGGAGCCCATTGATTCTGCACAGACCATAATCCCACCTATCCCCATGCATTTACCCTAGCTAGTCCCCCTGACACTAAGGAACAATTTAGCAAGGCTAATCCACCTAATCAACACATCTTTCAGAGCAAAAGAGAGCACATGGAGGAAACCCATGCAGGCATGGGGAGAATGTGCAAACTCCATATAGACAGTGACCCAAGGCCAGAATTGAACCTAGATCCCTGGCACTCTGAGGCAGCAGTGCTAACCACTGTGCCATCCTTTTAGAATTGAATTGATTTTGTTGAAAACAACTTTGCTATACAAGTTTCTTTTGGTAATTTCACCAATAACCAGACTAAGATACACAGATTTATTCATATGCTCCACATTGTTCCCCTTTGCTTTTGTGTACTTTTGATGAATAACCATCATTCTGGTTTTCTTAAAGGTTTATTTTCATTCTAACTCTCTGCCCAACCTCACCACCCACCCAGAGCCATTGCCTTTTCTTCTCAACCATCAGATCTATTTCTTTCAGCATCATTAAAAAAATTCGCAGTTCTGACCATTCTGCCACCATGCCTGTGCTATCTCTTTGTGAGAACAATGAGTCTCCTCCCACACTCCTCCCCCTGTGGCCAAGAAATCTCACCCCTTTCAAATATATACCCAAAACCCATTGCAAACTGCTTGACAAAGAGTCATCCAGACTCGAAACACTGGCACTATTTTTTGCTCACCGCTGCTTAAAGTTTAAAGTTAAGACTTAAAGTTTTTTTTTAAAGTTTAAAGTTTATTTATTAGTGTCACAAGTAGGCTTACATTATCACTGCAATGAAGTTACTATGGAAGTCCCCTAGTTGCACACTCCGGCACCTGTTCGGGTTGCACTGGGGGAGAATTTAATATGGCTAATGCAGCTAACCAGCATGTCTTTCAGACTGTGGGAAGAAACCGGAGCACCCGGAGGAAACCCACGCAGACACAAGGAGAACATGCAAACTCCGCACAGACAGTGACCGAAACTGGGAATTGAACCCAGGCCACAGATTTTGAGACCAGCTGAGATTTTCCAGCAATTTTGTTTCAGATTCCAGCATCCACAGAAATTTCCTTTTAACTGTTTGAAAGTTACTGCTTAACCTGTTTTCACCCCTCCCTTCCAGGCAGTACACCCCAGATTAACACCAACCGAGGAAAAAAAACTCCCTCTGCATTAATAATACTGCCCTTCATATTTAATAATCAAAATCCTGCTATTTAAACACTTCTATCATGTATCTCGCACCTTTGGAACAGTCTGTGATGAGTGGAAGGTACAAATCCCCTCTAAATATATCTCCCTCTGCACACTCAGACAGACAGCTTCCACTCCAGATGCAGACAGCCTGGATCCCAGTTCATTAGCAATAGGATCTTTGGGAGCCATTCACTGGGGGATAATTACCATATTTCACACGTTTCCCGCAGCACTAGGGAAGTGAAGCGGACGGAGCTGTAGTGAGTGAAACTTCTGTTTGATTGGAGGTTTTTCAGTAAGAAAGAAGTTAAATTTCTATCCCGCACGTGTCTCTTGAAATAATCCTACCCAAACTCACACTGCTGCCTCTCTGCTCGGAGTAAAGGGTTTCATGATAAAATCTTTCCAAGGGGCTTCACAGCCTCATTATACACAGAGTACAGAATAGAGCACCATCAGCCATATGATAACTAGGTTAAAACATACCCTGCTTTTCAGACAGACTCTGATATGGTGGAGATGCCGGTGTTGGACTGGGGTGGGTCAGTCTCACGTTGTCAGGTTGGATTTTAATCCTGTTGTTGTGAGACTTCTTACTATAAGGTCAGTGTGTTTAATGTTTCTGTTTGTTGATTATGGTCTGTACAGCCTACACAATGGGAGGCTACAATAAACTATCCCTGACACAGACATGAACAGTGCTCAGGGTAAAGCAGTGGTCTGGTTTCAGACCGTGCACACACACAGAAGGTTCTGTACATTTAGCAAATCTATCTGGGTAAATGTTAATATCTGCAAATAAGGCGGCTGTGCTTTAGAGCTTGTTTTTGACAATCCAAGTTACAATATAAACCACACTTCAACGATAAATATTGAAAACAGTTCCTGAGCAGACGCACGCTCCCTCCCAGCCCACACTTAGAGGTGACCCGTACACACACTACACTCACACCGGGCTGGGAGTTCAGAGCGAGAGTTTCAATTTCAATTCGTTTTAAATCCTCCCAACACTGAATATAAGCAGCCTGGGTGTGTGAGAGGTTTGAGTGTGAGCAGGACAGACATGGTAACATATGCACAATTCTTACCTTCAGCACCAATCCCAGCCACAAGGATTAAGTGTAACTCTGCTCCCAGGATGTGTCGGCGCAGAGAGATGCAGCTCACACTCTTGAGTGTCAAATGCAATCAGCCTTGGGAGCAAGAGAGGAGTGATAGAAACTTTCAGTGAGGAACCACAGCAGCCTGTGTGTGCTTGCTCGGCTCTTCACTCTTGCTACAGCCTCTCTGCCAAGCTGGATGTGAAGAGTTTGAATGCTTCTGGGCGGAGTGAATAAGGGCGGACTGGAGGCTGGGAAGGAGGGAGGGGAGCTGTGGTCACATTATCGCAACACGTGCTTCCAGAACTGTCAGATCCGCCACCCACACACGAGAGTGAGAGAATAATTTTATTCAACCCAAATCCCAAACCGGAAAGATTCTTTAATAGCAAAGAGAGTTTCAATAATCTGGAAGCCCAACCAACCTGGGTTCAGGAACCACTGACCACGGCAACTGGAACTGAAATTCAATGAATTACTCTGAAATTAAAAGATGATGGTGATCAGGAAACTAGCATTGATTTGTTATAAAATCCACCTGGATCACTAATGATCTTGTAAGGAAGAAAATCTGCCACCCTCACAGGGATTAGCCTATATGTGGCTCCAATAATGTGTCTGAATCTTAACTGCCCATTTAGGATAGGATTGTAGGAATTAGGAGCAGAAGTAGCAGAGTGGCACAGTGTTTGGCACTGCTGCCTCACAGTGCCAGGAATCTGGGTTCAATTCCCAGCTTGAGTCACTGTGCAGAATCTGCATGTTCTCCCTGTGTCTGTGTGGGTTTCCTCCAGATGCTCCGATTTCTTCCCATAGTCCAAACATTAGGTCAATTGGCCATGCCAAATTCTCCCTCAGTGTACCTGAACAGGCATTGGAGGAGTGGCAGCTGGGGGATTTTCACAGTAACTTCATTGCAGTGTTCATGTGGGACCACTTGTGACTAGTAACTAAACTTTACTTTTAAGTAGGTAAATTCAGCCTATCAAACCTGCTCTACCGTTCAATGTCTGCTCTCTCCCTGGTCTCAAATTCACCTCACTCATACTTTTTTTATTATTAGAAATATGTTTATCTCTGTCTTGAAACCATTCAATGATTCAGACTCCACTGCGCTGTGATGCCTCACAGTGCCAGGGATTCTGGTTCAATTCCCAGCTTGGGTCACTGTCTATGTGGGGTTTTGTCCAGTGTCTGTGTGGGTTTCCTCTGGGTGCTCTGATTTCCTCCTACAGTTTGAAAGACGTGCTGGTTAGGTGCATTGATCATACTAAATTCTCGAACAGGTGCTGGAGTGTGGTGACTAGAATATTTTCACAGTAACTTCATTGCAGGAAGCCTACTTGTGACACAACTAATAAATAAATTTAAAAAAAACTAAACCTGTGATCTCTTGTTCGAGACTGCCCTATAAGGGGAAGCATTTGGTCTATGTTACTTTATCAATCCTTTTTATGTACCTCGATCACATCCCCACTCATGCTGAGGGAATGGGATAGCTTGATCTTGGGCTTGGACACAGTTCGGTACAACTTCGAGTGCTGAAGGACCTTACTGTGCTTTACTGTTCTATGTTCTATCCTTCTAAACTCCAGCAAGTACAAGACCAAACTGTTCAATCTCTTCTCACACATTAACTCTTCCATCCCCGGAAACATTCTGATGAACCTCCTCTGAACTGCCTCCAATGCCATCACATCCTTCCTCAAAATTGGACACAATACTCCAGGTGTGGCCTCACCAATCCCCTGTACGATTGCAATTTGTCAATTGATTGTCAACAAATGCTGGCTTTGCCATTCCTTTTGGCAAACCAATTAAACTAAATCAAACAGACTGAGGGATGAAGTACAAGAGCAATTCCTCAAGTGGGGGGAACCGAACAGTCTGAATAAAAATAAGGCACAAATGAAACTTAAAATATTAAACTGCAAGGGGATTAAACGGATTAATATATACCCCAGTCCCTATTGTGCCCAACAGGTATATAAGACCTCAAGGGTGTCCTTGTGCGGGAATCACAAGGAATTGGTTTGCAGGTGCAGCAGGTAATTAAGAAGGCAATTGGAATTTTGTCCTTCATTGCGAGAGGGATAGAGTTTAAAAACAGCAAGGTTATTTTACAGCTGTATAAGGTGCTGGTGAGACCACACTGGAATATTGTGTAGAGTTTGAATCTCCTTACTTGAGAAAAGATATACTGGCACTGGAGGGGGTGCAGAGGAGATTCACTAGGTTGATTCCAGAGTTGAGGGAGTTGGCTTATGAGAGGAGACTGAATAGACTGGGGCTATACTCATTGGAATTCAGAAGAATGAGGGGAGATCTTATAGAAACATATAAGATTATGAAGGGAATAGAAAGGTAGAAGCAGGGAAGTTGCTTCCATTGACGTGTGAAACAAGAACTAGGGGGCACAGCCTCAAAATAAGGGGAAGCAGATTTAAGACTGAGTTGAGGAGGAATTTCTTCACACAAAGGGTTGTGAATCTGTGAAATTCCCAGCCCAAGGAAGCAGTTGAAGCTACCTCATTGAATGTTTTTAAGGCAAGGATAGATAAATTTTTGAACAGTAAAGAAATTAAGGATTATGGTGAGTGGGCGGGTAAGTAGAACTGAGTCCACAAAAAGATCAGCCATGATTTTATTGAATACCGGAGCAGACTCGAGGGGCCAGATGGCCAGCTCCTGCTCCTGGTTCTTATGTTCTTATAGTGCCCGCTGACACTGCATGTTTCCTGTCCAGGGACACCCAGCTGTGAATATAGCCATGGTAGAGGGGCGGACACACAGTTTGGATCACCCTCTCAGTCGTCCACTGTCTGGACCTGCTGATGAATGCTGACCTTGCCCGTGACAGCCACATCCCATGAAAGAATAAACAAAATTAAAGATTTAAACAAGACACATGTGAGCTTTACAATTGGGCTGGTGGATGTCTGTGTGGAGCCTGCATGTTCTCCCCATGTCTGCATGGGTTTCCTTCGGGTGCTCCGGTTTCCTCCTCCAGTCCAAAAATGTTTGGGTTAGTCTGATTGGTCATGCTAAATTGCCCCTTAATGTTAGGGAGATTTACTGGGTAAATACATGGGGCTATGAGGATATGGTCTGGGTGGGATTGCTATTGGTGCAGGTTTGATGGGTTGAATGGTCTCCTTCTGCACTGTAGGAATTGTATAATTGTATTCCATGAAAGAAAACAGATGTTTTGGGTCGATAGGATGGGAATTTGGGATTTTTCTTCATGGGATGAGAATGTCTCTGGATGACCAACATTTATTTCCTCTCCCTAGTTGCCCTTAAGAAGGTGATGGTGAACTGTGGAATCGCTGCAGGCCACGTTCTGTGGGTTAACCCACAATGCCGATAGAGAGGGAATTCCAGGATTTTGACCCTGCGACTGTGAAGGAAAGGCTGATATATTTTGCCCGAGAATAAAGAGGAAGAAAATTAGATTAAGGAATATGAGTGATTATAGGGAATGTTTAAATTTTTTTTTAAAAGAAAGGAGATACTGTACATCTAAATAATCCAATAATATCCAGGTATCTTAAGTGAGGATGGGAGCCTTTGATAAGGATACTGTGAGCTGGAAGTAGAAATGGGAACAAATCTCGAGCTGGTACTGTATCCTTCACAATCCTTATTTGAGAAGATGTGGGGGACAATCAGCAGAATCTTAAAAACTTGGAAGCTTTCAGTTTTTTCCCAGTCGTGATTTTCAATACCTGTTTCTCTTTATGTGAACCTCTGAGTTGCCCTCTGTCACTATTTCCCATTCGATTTCAGTGATGTTAACCTCTACAGGAGAATTACTGTCCCAATTCCACTTCTCACCTTGTGTATTAAGGATAGAATGATAAAAATCCAACTGAGTAATGGACAACATCACGGACAATTGACTAACAACAACCACTCAATTGTAACTATTTTTCATCTGATTAAGATTGGATGATAAAAGGTCACTCAGTATTACATTAACTTGTATTTAATTACAACCACCTGGTCCATAGACACCTCCATCAATTATTTGTGGATAAAAGTACATCAATATACATTAATTATAAAGCTTTCAAGACAATAATTTATGAGAATGCCTTTCAGTTGTGGTTTTGGCAACTGTCTTATTTGTCAAAGTAATTTATGTTCCGGTACTCAGCTATAGGGGAAGCAGCTTATCAATGCTAGGCTGTGACAGACTGGTGGGAGAGTGTGGAAAGTTTACTGAGGGGAGTGAAAGCACAACCTGAAATAATAGAGGGGTCATAGGCAGAAATCTTGTAGGAGAAGCTTTGGTCAAACTTGTAGGGAAGGTCTAAATGACTGAAGTAGAAGTAATAGCCCCTCAAACTGAGGGGAAAACGCAGCGTAAACAAGTGCCTGAGGTATCATAGAATCCAAGAGGGATACCATTCAGCTCATCAAGTCTGCACTGACTCTTACCCAGGACCTATCTCTGTCACCTCAAGCATTTACTCCTATATAGTTTAGGACATTAAGTGACAATTTAGCATGGCCAATCAACCGGACTTTGGACTGTGAGAGGAAACCGGAGCACCCAGAGGAAACTCACGCAGATACAGGGAGAATGTACAAACCCCACACAGTGACCCGAGGCCAGAATCGAACCCGGGTCCCTGGTGCCGTGAGGCAGCAGTGCTGATAACTGGGCCACCATGATACCTGTCCATGATACAACAATTAACATGGAGGTTACTGAGTCATGGTGATCAGATTATGGAAACGTTTGGAGACAGGAACAAGGCTGAGAGGCTGAGAGCCAAGGCATTCTGAACAAACTGCCAGTTATTAAGAGTGGACGTGGATAGGACAATTTTTCTCCATGTCCAATCTGCATTCTATAGAAACCCTGCAGTGCAGAAAGAGGCCATTCTTCATTCATGGGACATGAACATGGGCAGATTTATTGCCCATTCCGAGTTGCACTCGGAGGGCAGTTGAGAGTCAACCACATTGCTGTGGCTCTCAAGTCGCATGTAGACTAGACCAGGTAAGGATGGCAAATTTCCCTCCCTAAAGAACAATTGACAATGGTTTCACGGTCATCACTAGATTCTTAATTCCAGATTTTTTTTTATTGAATTCAAATTCAACCATCCCGTGGCAGGATTCGAATCCAGGTCCCCCGAACATTAGCTGAATATCTGGATTAATGGTCTTAGCAATAATACCATTAGGCTATTGCATCCCTGCTTATCAAAAATTATTTCCCTTCATGCATAAGATCATAAGACATAGGAGCAGAATTCGGCTATTCAGCCCATTGAGTCCCTCCACCATTCAATCGTGGCTGATATTTTTCTCATCCCCATTCTCCTGCTTTCTCCATAACCCCTGATCACCTTATTAATCAAGAACCTATCTATCTCTGTCTTAAAGATACTCAATGACCTGGCCTCCACAGCCTTCCGGCAAAAAATTCCATAGATTCACCACTCTCTAGCTGAAGAAATTAGTCCTCATCTCTGTTTTAAAAGATCGTCCCTTTAGTGTGAAGTTGTGCCTTCTGGATTTAGATATTCCTACTGATGAAAACATCCTGTCCATGTCCACTCTATCCAGGTCTCGCAGTATCCTGTAAGTTCCAATAAGATACCCCCTCATCCTTCTAAACTCAAATCCACGCTGACAATGCCCAATCAGTTCATGATTGTCCAAGTGCCTATTTATCATGGGCCGGGATTTCTGTTCACCCCGCAGGGTTATTTGCAGAGGCAGAGATGGCTTGCCATTGGCCAGAGGCAGGTTTTTACAGTCCTTCTGCTGTCAATGGGGTTTCCCATTGTTCGCACCCTCCGCTGCTGGAGAACCTGCGGGAGGGGTCAGCGGGACTGGAATCTTTATAATAGATTTCCCTGTCATTGATGCACAGCTAGCAGATGTGTCGTCCTCTGTTTTCTTCTCTCCCTCTCTTAAGTAATAGGGTGACATTTGCTACCTTCTCATCTTCAATGTATGAAAACATTTCATTCACATGGTGAACTTTAAAACACATCATTTATTTGAAGTTATCATTTGAATGTCACGATTTACATTTACAAATGAAAAATTAATGTGAATTGCTGCTAGCTGTGTGAGTGGGCAGAGATTCACCGACTGTCTGGTGAAGGGAGGCAGAAAGTAACCTCGGTCTGTGCTGTTTAACGTCCAGCAGGAATCTAGTCTTCAAACTGATTCTTTCTTTTTTTAAGAATCTATTAATGAAGGAATCCAGCCGTCTTTACAGAAATCCTTATTTTGTGCTGAGACTTCTTGTGGAGTTGTTTTTTATCTTGTTTTTGCCCATCCTCTTACATGTTCTTTCTTTGTGTCTATCTCTTTCTCTCTCCCTGTGCGTCTCTCACTCTGTAACTCTAGCTGAATTTCTGTGTCCTCTCTAAATCTTCTTCCTCACTCTGTGTGTGGTTTCTCTCTGCGTGTCTGTCTCACTCTTGAGTTAAGAATAGAGATAGTTTTAAGTAAGTTAGATTTGTGTGTGTTGGCACACAAGGAAAGTAGATGAAGAGAAGGCAGTGGATGTTGCCTACATGGACTTCAGTCTTTGACAAGGTCCCGCATGGGAGGTTAGTTAGGAAGGTTCCTAACTAGGTTGCTAGGAAGAAGCCAGAGAATGGTAATGGAGGATTGCTTCTGAGTGGAGGGTTGTGACTCGTGGTAGACCACAGGGATCAGTGTTGGGTCCATTGTTGTTTGTCATCTATATCAATGATCTGGATGATAATGTGATAAATTAAATCAGCAAATTTGCTGATGATACAAAGATTGAAGGTGTAGTGGACAGTGAGGAAGATTTTCAAAGCTTGCAGAGGGATTTAGACCAGCTAGAAAAATGGTGAAAAATGGCAGAAAGAGTTTAATGCATACAAGTGTGAGATACTGCACTTTTGAAGGACAAACCAAGGTAGAACATATAAGGTAAATGGTAGGAGGAGTGCAGTAGAACAAAGGAATCTGGGAATACAGATACGTAATTCTCTCGAAGTGGCGTCACAGGTAGATAGGGTTGTAAAGAGTGCTTTTGGTACATCGGCCTTTATAAATTGAAGTATTGAGTATAAGAGTTGGAATGTTATAGTGAGGTTGTATAAGGCATTGATGAGGCTGAATTTCAAGTATTGTGTGCAGTTTTGGTCACTTAATTACAGGAAGGGTATTAATAAAGTTGAAAGAGTGCAGGGAAGGTTTACAAGGATGTTGCCGGGACTTGAGAAACTGAGTTACAGAGAAAGGTTGAATAGGTTAGGACTTTATTCCCAGCTATGACAGAGCAGGTAACTCCTTCAAACCCATCCACAACACACTCAGCCTCAGGATACAGAATCCGTGATTGGAAGAGTGCCTTTGTCTTCCCCTGCTACCCTTCCTGACGAAGGCTATAAAGCCGAAAGCTTGCGAGTTTACTATCAAATAAATTGATTGGATTTAAAACTGATGTTGTCAGAACTCTTACTGTGTTTACCCCAGTCCAACGCCGGCATCTCTACACCATGGCTAGAGCCGTAGAGGTTAACAGCATGGAAACAGACCCTTCAGCCCAACTTGTTCATGCTGCCCCTTGATCTTTTCCAAACCTGTTGCAATATCAAATCACCCCAAATTTCCATTACTGCAAAGACAAAAAAGAATCCAACCTAACCTTGTAGCTAAAATCCCTCAGCCCTAGAAACATTCTGGGAAACCTTCTCCACACTATCTCAAGGACTCTCACACCCTTCTGAAAGTATGGTAGTTAGAATGGACACAATACTCTGGCTGTAGCTGCAATAACTCTCATTGGGAATCATAAATTGATTTCCCTGTGGGGCTCATTGACTATGAGTTCCCCTGGTAACAGGCAGTGTCCTGCCCAACTGGAACTCATTACCTGAGAAGTTCATAAGGAGGCCCAGACTGGGTCTGCTGAACTGCAGACCCAGGCAAGGACTAGTGTGTGTATACACTCCGGCAGTGATTTTACTTCGCACTCTGTAATAAACTATGTTCCTTTCCAGTCGAGAATCCTGAGTTATTACACTGGCCTAACCAAAGCTTTGTCAAGATTTCCATCATATGCTCCCGGCATTTATACTCAATGCTTTTCTTTGTTAATTCCTCTCTCCTCTAGACCCTGTCACCTGTAACTATGTTGTTAAGACTAAACTGAATCGTCAACCAAAATGCATCAGCTCATATTTCTCTGCATTAAATTCCATCTATTACTTGGTTTCAGTAGATGATGTGGAATCAATGTCCTTTTAATAAACTGGAATGTTAAATAAGCTGCGTGTGGGCTGGAAAATCTTCATTACTTGAAGCACTAGTTTCCATTGAGCAGTGTAAATGCATTTTCTGGCTGCATATGACCCAGTTTGTACTTAGGCTTTTGTTTAAAAACTGGTGATCATTTCACTGTAAAAAGGATATTTTCTTCAAGTTTGTAAGTGAAATAGGGCATTTTCATTCTATCTAAGTTTGTACTTGATTAACTTCGACCATGGTAATTACTGTCTTTGGTGATAAGAGCTTTAATTCTAAAATTTAAGCATGCTCAATCCTTTTAACCTACACATCTTGGGACACTAAAAGTCAATTTCCCGTGGCCTAACTGCCTAACCCGCAATTCTTTGGACTGTGGGAGGAAACTGGAACACTTGGAGGAAACCCACGCAGACATGGGGAGAATGTGCAAACGCTACACAGACAATGACCCGAGACAGGAATTGAACCCAGGTCCCTGGTGCTGTGAGGCAGCAGTGCTGACCACTGTACTGCCACATAAAATATCGTTCCTGGATTAGGATTTCTCTTTTGTATCACAAAGTAACAGAAAGCAGTGTGTTTAAAGTTTATTAGTGTCACAAGTAGACTTATATTAACACTGCAATGAAGTAACTGTGAAAATTCTCTAGTCACACCTGTTCAGGTATCCTGAGGGAGAATTTAACATGGCCAGTACACCTTTAGAGTGTGGGCGGAAACTGGAGCACTTGGAGGAAACCTACACAGACACAGGGAGAATGTGTAAACTCCACAATGACAGTGACCCAAGCCTAGAATTGAACCGGCTCCCCAGTGCTGTGAGGTAGCAGTGCTAACCAGTGTGCCGCCGTCAGTGAACAGTCATTCCTGTAGATCCTGATGTGGTTTGGTTGGAGGCTCTCTGCGCTGAAACTACGAAGTTCACAGACAAATCTTGTGCCCTGACCAGCATTGACACTGGACAATGCAGTAACTTCCAGCTTCTTTGCACAAGGAAGAAGTCAGACAGAAATCACTTTACGAGTACATTCATCTCAAGGAGGACATAGTTGACAGCCACTTTGTTTATTTTTTTACACATTGTCGAACTACAATTAACATATAACAAACAATACCATGCAAAACAATTTCAGGAAAGCGAGTTGCTTATATATAATAGAAAAAAGAAAACATTATGCTTTAGTAGTACACCATCTCCTACCAACTTCTAAATGAATATTGTGACCTCTGTACCTATTCCTTTGCCGGCTTGCTACTATTCCTAACTGTATAGCGTGAAATGGAAAAGAAAATAATATCACTGCTTATGATAAAGGAGGAGAATAGAACTTCTGGCATTGCAAATCAGAAACTTAAAGCAACGCCTTCAAAATGGTTAGAGTGTTGTAAATAGATTTCTTTTTGGTTTATATGGGCATACCGTCCTTGTCAAATGATTCACCAGTCATTTTACGAGATTGTAAACAATAATATGACTTGAAATAGGATGGAGTCATGGGATCTCTGCAGTTCAAGGTCTGCAGGTTAACTATGGTGCACGATATATTGGGGCTTTCTGCAGTGTAAATGACTCCCGCAGCCAATGCAACAACTGCACTGTTCAAATTCAGCAGCTGAGTCTAGCCAGGACTCCCTGAAAGTTTTGCAACAGTCCGGTGAGTTACAGCAACACAAAAACAGAAAATGCTGGAAAATCTCAGCAGGTCTGACAGTGTCTATGGAGAGAGAGAACGTTTCAGGTCTGGATGACGCTTCGTCGGATAAGAATCTGACAAAGGATTCTCCAGATTCAAAACATTGTCTCTATTCTTGCTCCACAGACACTGTCAGACCTGCTGAGATTTTCCAGCATTTTCTGTTTTTGTTTCCGATTCCAGTATCCGCAGTTTCATCACTGTCTTTTCCCGTTTCTGCAATGTGATTCGTTTGGAACAAAGAGGTCTGGATGCTTTAAGAATTTTGATGTCAGTGCTCTTTATGAACATTCATATTTTTAAAAACACAAGGGAATTCTATATATGTAGATGTTTATTCACCCCTCCAGTGTGAAAACAAGAAAAGAAAACACGAGTTTCGCTACTGGATACAAATGCCCACAATAAACTCTATGAAACGTTACATAAATCATTTGCAGAGAAACTTAACCACTTCAAGATGCTAAAATCTCTAAGCTTTATGCAGAATTATAGCAAAGTACAAACTCCTGGACTTCCTGAAATATTCAGAAAAATTGATCATCTCTCCCGACTCTCCTCCCCTCTTTCAATCTTGGTGACTAAGTTGGTGCACCGTTCATTTTAAATAATCTGCATGATTGATGTGTGTAACAATTATGTATAAAATGCATGGTTCTGCTTCCTTGCCTGTGGATAATGTATTCCTGTGTACTCAAACAAAAACAGTAAATGCTGGAGAATCTCAGCAGGTCTGAGAGAAGTGGCATGGCGGCACCGTGGTTAGCACTGCTACCTCACGGTGCCAGGGACCTGGGTTCAATTCCCGGTTTGGGGTCACTGTATGTGTAGAGTCTGCACATTTTCCCCATGTCTCGTTCCTCTGGCTGCTCTGCTTTCCTCCCACAGTTCACAGGCATGCTGGTTAGGGTGAATTGGCCATGCTAAATTCTCCCTCCGTGTACCTGAACAGGTGCCGGAGTGTGGTGACTAGGGGATTTTCACAGTAACTTCATTGCAGTGTTAATGTAAGTCTACTTGTGACTAATAAATAAACTTAAAGAAACACAATTTTGAGTCTGGGTGATTTCAGATCAGAGGTAAAAACAATTGGAAATAGGGTGAGATTTATAACTGTTTGGCGGGGCGGGGGGCGGTGGTTGTGGAGGCGTGTGCCATGGGGGGCTGGATAGAGGGCTGGGATAGATGGAGACCAGAGAGATTGACAAAGATGTACTGACAAAAAGAAAAAGGAGACGTAAATGGTGGCAATCGTGGATAAGAAGGATGCTAATCGCGGCACACTTGAGAGATCAGAATTTATCAACGGCACAACAAAGGTAAGTAGAGTGACAAAGAACAGCCTCAGACAAGTTGCAGATGGCTATCGTGAGGGTGGAGGGAGAGGGAGGCGAGGAGAGGCAGGGGTAAGGAAAAAAAGATGGAAAGTGAGATTTGAAAAAATTGAAAAATAAAGCCATGGAAGAAATGAAAATAACATAATAAGTTGATGGAAATGGGGTGAAGGTGGAGGAGGGAGTTCATGGTCTGAAGCTGTTGATCTCATTGTTAAGTCTGGGAGGCTATAAAGTGCCTTATCTCTCTGCAGACACTGTCAGGCCTGCTGAGATTTTCTGGCATTTTGGTTTTTGTTTCAGATTCCAGCATGCGCAGTAATTTGCTTTGTCTATTGTACCCCACTGGAGTCACGGCTTAGCATGATTTTTATAGAATCCCTACAGTGCAGAAGGAGGCCATTCAGCCCATCGAGTCTGCATCAAACACAATCCCACTCAGTGCTATTCCCGAAATCCCTCTTATTTACCCTGCTGATCCCCCTGACATTAGGGTCAATTTAGCACGGCCCATCAACCTAACCCGCACATGTTTGGAGTGTGGGAGGAAACTGGAGCAACCGGAGGAAACCCACGCAGACACGGAGAGAAGCGTGCAAACTCCACACAGATAGTGACCCGAGGCTGGGTCCCTGGTGCTGTGAGGCAGCAGTGCTGGCACAGTGGTTGTTTGGAGAAGCAATTATTTGAACCACAACAATCTGATATCGTTTTGGAAGAGAGATAGATCTAGGACGTGGGTGCTTTGGACAGAGTGCAAAGAAGGTTCACCAGATGTTGCCTGGACTCGAAGGTATTGACTATGAGGAGAAGGTGAATAAACTAGGATTGTTTTCACTGGAAAGACAGAGGCTGAGGGGAGACCTGTATCAGGTCTACAAAATTCTGATAGGCAGAGACAGGCTGGATAGTCAGGAGCTTTCTCTCAGGGAAGTGTCAATTACAAGGGAGCACAGGTTCAAGGTGAGAGGGGCAAAGTTTAAGAGAGATGTGTGGAGGGAAGTTTTTTACGCAGAGAGTCGTGGGTGCCTGGAATGTGCTGCTCGGGGAGATGGTGGAAGCAGGCAGATTAGCAACATTTAAGAGGCATCTAGATGGGTACGTGAATAGGAATGGAATAGAGGGATACGGACCAAGTAAGAGAGGAAAGTTTTTTTTAAGTGTAGTTGGGGCATCATGATTGGTACAGGCTTAGATGGCTAAGGGTTCCTGTTCTTGTGTGGTACTTTTCTTTGTTCTTTGGAGTGCTTACTGATTGAAACAATGTAAGGGGTTAGAATGAATGCTACCACGATATTTTAGCTTTGTTTGTGCTTATTCACTTTTCTTCAGCTACGGGAGTTAGCGGCCTCTCGAGTCACTGCCTCAGTGATAATTTCACCATTCCCATTGATAACTAAATAACCAGGTCAATGTCAATGTTAATCCTACTCAATGTGGAGAGACTGCCTTTCGAAATAGTTTTGGGATAGATGAAAAGAGATCAGATATCTGATTAATCTTGAACTTTTTCCCCCAATTTTAAATAACAGAAAATTATACTTTTTAAAAATATATATTAGCATTTAATTTACAAGCATATTCCCTCCTTACTACCGCAGCTTTAGTAAATATTCACATTCAAGCTCACTAGGTATAAACTCAATGAGTAAAAAGTTTGGTCCACGAGGTTGTTGTAAAATTCGGCGGTGTTTAAAGTCTATACTAGGCAAGACGTGCATTTCAATCATTTCTTTTTCATTCATCTAAAATTCTGGCATTTAGCATCTGTTAATGCTTGTTTTAAATATGGATATTCCAACAAATGGGCTGGGGTGCATAGATCCACTTACTACAGGCTGGATTCTCCGGCCTCACTGCAGAGACTGGAGATTTGGCTGAGTGCCGAATTCTCCGTTCTCGCTGGCAGCAGCTGGGGATTTGGGAGAAGGGAGGGGATGGTGGGCATGCGTGAACAGCCAGAGAATTCCGGCCTGTATCTTCAATGAATTGGCAGGATCAGGCTTTGAGTGATATGAAAATTTGTACAAAGGAGTGTAAATATCAATCAGCCCAACACACACGCAATGTGATTTAAAAACAAAACTTGCCATTTTCAATTGTAATTATCTTTTTAAACGGTGCACTTTTTAAACTTGGATATGGCAAACACTGTTTAGACCAACAACCAAACATACGTGCTTTCGTAATGTTGTTCCATACAGCACCTATCGACAACATGCTAATTGTATTATGACATGCATTTCTTAAAGGCAGAATAGTAAGTCACTAAATTACTGTTTCCAAAATCAAGGCAAAAGATGATCAGAACTCGTTCCCAGGTTGTAACTGAGCAGAGGTACACACATGGACTTACTGTGGCTCTTTAAGAATCAGCATTTACTTTTCAACCTTAAGAAAAATAAAGCAAGTTTGACCAAAATAGTTCTGTTTACTGTAGTGGTAAGTACAGGAGCTAAACAATACATCAAGAAGTTTAATCTTTTTGAAAATTGTATTTTCCTTTATCAGCTAATTTGTAATAGTACAAGCAAATGTCTTTAAAAAGAAAAAAAGAAATACTTTCCTGTGCCTTAGTTTAAAAATTGCAATAGGTCTTTGAAAATTTTGAAAAAGCTCGCAGTTACGATCTGAAAGGAGGACTGTCATGAGAAGTACCACGGAATTTTTCTCAAAAATGTCACTCGTGACTGGATTCTATCTTAGTGACACAATTTACATAATTACATTTGCAGATTTAACAAAAAAAGAAAGACAATTTGCCAAATGCTGTTTGTGTGAAATTAGTGCTCCGGTAACACGTGGAAAGGAAGCTTCGAACAAAGCCAAAGCTTTGCTGAAAGCCAAACATTGCTATTTCTAAGAAACAAAAACCCATTCCACACAATAAACTAGTAACGAGATACGTGCTAGAGAAGTGTAGCACAGCATTCTCTGTAGTTTAATATAAAATTAGTAGAATGGTCTCTAGCACTGTTAGTTTATCATGTGCAATAGACTTGAGTTTCTGTGTCTCTGAACGAGAATGTGCTAAATTCACATGAGAAATGTATTACATCCTCTCAGTGGCGACTCTGGACGAGTGATCTCTAGAACGTGTTAAAATACCTAAATTATTTGATCGACATCTTGTTTCTCCTCTGCTTCCCTTGCAACTATTTCTCACCAAAAGAAATTCAGATTCCTTGTTCTGTAATCCAAATGGTAATCTCAGGTCTCTACATTAGTGCAAATTACAGGTGGAGAACATTTTTGAGATACAAATTTTAATTTGCTCAAACGTATTATATCTATGACGCTTTTGAAGAGATGGTTACTTTCGCAGCCGAGATTATTAACTAGCTTTGACTTTTTGGGAAGACAAGGCAGAACGAACTGGTCCCTTGGGGGCCAAATGTGTATTGCAATTCATATCTCAATACTTAAAAAATTAGAATCCAGCAGAGGAGAATTCATTCTTAAAAATCTTTCTGTCCTTTTAATTATCAGAACAATCCATAATTATATTAGACTGGTTTAAAGCTGGACTTTAAAATTGTCAATATATCTTCTTAAAGTACATTAATTTTTTTTTCTAAAAGTTAAAAGTGCTTGTTCCTTAATCTTTACTGAACATTTTAATTCTGTAAAATTAATCATTGATTATAGACATTTTAAACAAAGGCCCATTTACTACTCAAGATGCCTCTCTGTTTCATTCTTAGTTTCATACAACATTGGTTAAACTGGGGTGAACAAATTCTTGGTTTACAAATGAGAATCCTTCAAACTCTGCCTGGTCGATGTTAGCTATGACCAGCTGGTCGGGTGGTGTTAACACTGGTTGGCCTCGTGTGAAGAACTTGTCAAAGTTTTCGGCACTTCTGCCACACTGCGGAAAGAGAAACAAGTCAGAGTGTTTATTGGGTGAACGGAAGTAATGCCTTAGCGAAAATACACCAGCAATCATAGAATCCCGACAGTGTAGTAAAAGGCCATTCAACCCATCAAGGCTGCAGCAACTCTCAGCACCTTACCGAAGTCCTGTCACCCCACATATTTACTTCACCCCTTGGGGCAGCATGGTGGCACAGTGGTTAGCACTGCTGTCTCACAGCACCAGGGGTCTGGGTTCAATTCCCGCTTTGGGTCACTGTCTGTCTGGAGTTTGCCCATTCTCCCCGTGTCTGTGTGGGTTTCCTCTGAGTGCTCCAGTTTCCTCCCACAGTTTGAAAGATGTGTTGATTAGGTTCATTGGCTATGCTAAATTCTGCACAGTGTACCTGAACAGTCACCACAAATTGGATTTTCACAGTAATTTCATTTTTTTAATTCATTTGTGGGACGTGGTATCACTGGTTGGGCCAGCATTTATTGCCCATCCCTAATTGCCAATTAACAGCTTAGAGTCAACCACATTGCTGTGGCTTTGGAGTCACACGTAGGCCAGACCAGGTAAGGACGGCAGATTTCCTTCCCTAAAGGACACTAGTGAAGCAGATGGGATTTTCCGACAATCGACAATGATTTCACAGCCATCAGCAGATTCTTAATTCCAGACTTTTTTTTAGCAGTGTGAATGTACTGGTGACTAATAAATAAAAATTTATTAAATAAATTAACACTAATCCCCTTACCTTACATAGCTTGGGACACTAAGGGGCAATTTAACATGGCCAATCCACTTAACCTGCACATCTTCAGGCTGTAGGAGAAAACTGGAGCATCCGGAGGAAACCCATGAGCAAAATGTGTAAACTCCATATAGACATTGATGCAAGGCTGGGATTGAACTGGGATTTCCAGCGCTGTGAGACAGCATTGCTAACTACTGTGCCACTGTACTCATTCCTGGAGCCCTATGGCACATAATATCATCATTCATCGCTGGATTCAAATATACTCAAGATACAAGAAAATAAATTGAAATTATGACATAACTTACAAGACAGCATAACCTCAAAACTTATAAGAGGGAGGATGAAATCAAAAATTTGATAGAATTATTTTATGTGGAAGTGCAGAATGGATAAAACAGATGACTGGTGGGTTGGGAAATAATCCTATTCGCAAATTTGAGAGAAAGTTGGATAAATGCTGATCAGAAATTTGTGCGCTAGAATGAAATCAGATACTGGGAAGGCAAGATGGTCCTTGCATTCTTTTGTCTTCTCATTCTGTGGCTGATACCTAGAATTAGAGATTAAACTGATCTTTAAATCTTCTAACTGGCTACGATCCGTTAAAATTGTACTCTGGAGTATAAACCTATCTGTGTTTTATGGATGCAATATTCAGCCATTTCTACATCAAAAGGTGTTTATATACATATTGAATGTAATTAATGTCTCGGGTGCTTTAAAGAGATGAATCGAATACCAAGCAGTAGATAAAGTTCAGAGGAGGTGCTGAAGGCATAATTGAAGAGTTGAGCTTTGAAAATGCTTCAGAAGGTGACAGGCACTGAGAGATTTGGGAAGAGTAACCTAGAAATCAGTGTACAGGTTGCCTGTCATTTGCATCAATTGAATATTGTGTTGATACAAGAGGGATGCAAAGGAGGCCAGCATTAAAAACACTACAGGGTGTGGAGATTAGTTACAGCAAGGCCCCCAAGGTATTTAACATCAAAAGGATCTTGAATTCAACAATGTGCAGATTGGTGAGAATAATTCTGATAAAGGACATAATTTGGTGTTAGATGGGAAGTGGGGGAGCAATTATGGAAGACTTGGACCTCGGGTAAATGTTGCCTTGGAGATAACGTGATAGGAACATGGGAAATAGGAGCAGAAGTTGACAAATTCAGCCCTCTGAGCCTGCTCTGCCATTCAATCAGATCGTGGATGATCTCTCCCTGATCTCAAACTTCCTCCCCAATTATTCTCCATATCCCTTTAACCAATTTGTTAAATGAGAAATATATCTCTCTCCTTCTTGAAACCATTCAATGATTCAGACTCCACCGCACTATGGGGCAGCGAGTTCCACAAATTCACCACCCTCTGCAAGAAATAGTCCCTTCTCATCTCAGTTTTAAATCTACCGCCTCCCAACCTATACCTGTCATCTCTTCTTCTAGATTGCCCACAAAGAGAAACATTTGGACTAAATTTACTTCAATCCTTTTAGTATTTTATATACCTCGATCAGATCCCCTCTCATCCTTCCAAACCCCAGCGAGGAGAAGCCCAAACTGTTTAATCTCTCCTTACACGCCAACTTTCATCCCCGGAATCAATCAGGTAAATCTCCTCGGAACTGTCTCCAATGCCACCACATCCTTCCTCTAATAAGGAGACCAAAACTGGACACCATACCCCAGAACTGGTCTCATCAACACCCTGTACAACTGCAACAACACTTTCCTTTTATACTCTAATCTTTTTGCAATAAATGCCAACATCCCATTTACCTTTTTTATTACATGTTGCACCTGAACACTGATTTCCTGTGATTCTTGAACAAAGACTTACTTATTAGTGTTACAAGTGGGCTTACATTCACACTGCAATGAAGTTACTGTGAAAATCCTCTAGTCACCACACTTTGGCGCGCTGCTCAGGGAGAGTTTAGCTTGGCCCATGCACCTAACCAGCATGTCTTTTGGACTGTGGGAGGAAAATGGAGCACCTGGAGGAAACCCACGCAGACACGGGGAGAACATGCAGACTCTGCACAGATAGTGACCCAAGCTGGAAATTGAGCCCAGGTCCCTGGTACTATGAAATAGCAGTGCTAACCATTGTGCCACTGTGCCACCCACTGTGACACCCAGATCCCTCTGCCTGGATGCATTTTGAATCCGCTTTCCATTTAGATAATAATTTGCCTTTCTAACTTTCTGGCCAAAATGATGACCTCACGTGTATCCACGTGAAACCGTGATGTGAACGAGGGAGAGGTAAGTACGGAGTGGGGATAGTGGAGAGAGGTCTTTGTTAAGAATTTGATGTTCCATTCACACGCATCCTGTGAAGAAAATAGCTATTTCTATTTATTCTCGTTAAGTCACAGTTCAGGAACTGCTGCTTTTCAGTGAGAGCAGCAATTTATTTTCAGGTTGGATTCCCCTTGGTGATCCCAGTGTGGCTGTCACTCAAAAATAGTTCAATCACTGTTCCTGTGACTTCCAACCCATTTCCCAGAGAAAAAACAGAAACACCATAGATAATGCAGATCGCAATATCACAGAATGAGAAAGAGAGGAACTAAACAATCCAGCCGTGGCAAATTTCTTTCATTGTGTCCAGAAACCAAGGCTGTGATTTACTGCAGGAGACAAC
The DNA here is from genome assembly GCA_024679065.1 of Sphyrna mokarran. NCBI lineage: Eukaryota > Metazoa > Chordata > Chondrichthyes > Carcharhiniformes > Carcharhinidae > Sphyrna > Sphyrna mokarran. The sequence goes on along the minus strand of JAGIQG010000021.1, from coordinate 7,329,461 downwards.
TGGCGGCCATGTTGTCTCTTTATAGAATCCCTACAATGCATAAGAAGGCCATTCGGCCCATCGAGTCTGCACCGACCACAATTCCACTCAGCCACTATCCCCGTAACTCCACATATTTACGCCGCTAATTCGTCTAACGCTAGGGTTAATTGAGTATGGCCAATCAACCTAACCTGGCACAGTGGTTAGCGCAGCTGCCTCACAGTGCTAGGGTCCCAGGTTTGATTCACTGTCTGTGTGGAGTTTGCATGTTCTCCCCGTGTCTGTGTGGGTTTTCTCCGGGTGCTCTGGTTTCCTCCCCAAGTCCAAAGATGCGTGGATTAGATCGATTGGCCATGATAAATTGCCCCTTGGTGTCAGGATAAATGCACGGGGTTATGGGGATAGGGCTTGGGTGGGAATAGTATTTGAGAAAGCTCGATTGGCCAAATGGCCTCCTCTGTACTGCAGGGATTCTAAAACATGTTGGCTTTTTCCTCTCTCCACAGATGCTGTTAAACCTGCTGAGATTAGGTGTTTATAAGTGAACAAATATAACGCTGGTTTCATATCTGAAAACCTCTAACAATTTGCAATTGTGCACAGACTGTGGACATTATCCACAGAACGGGCCTTTCTAACAGGTCGTGGGGCAAAGCCAGTGGCTTTAGTAACATCGAGGAGGCTACTCTGAGTAAATAAGGGCTTGCTGGGATGCCATCTGTACAAAAGTGAAGCATTTCACTGATCTATCCTTTAGTCCATGATTCACTCAATACAGTTCAAAGAGGCAAACAGTACAAAGATTGAGATGGAAATGATATTAATGAGCGGATACATTGATCTGGTTCCCAGCTGGCAAAAGAGCAGAAGATTCTGGGGGTCAGTTTCCTGTCTTTAATGTGCCTTGTCTGCATCTTAATAAAAATTAAAAGTTAAAACAAAATGACTGAGTGAATCTTATCAAAGAATCCTTACAGTGCAGATGAGACCATTTAGCCCATTGAGTCTGCATCAACTTTCCGACAGACCCACTTCCTGCCCTGTCCCCGTAATCCCATACATTTATCCCCCTAATCTCCCTAACCTACACATCTTGGAACACTAAGGGGCAATTTAGCACGGCCAATCCACCTAACCCCGCGCATGTTTGGACTGTGGGAGGAAACCGGAGCATCCGGAGGTAACCCACGCAGACACAGAGAGAATGTACAAATCCACACAGACAGTGATGCGAGGTTGGAATTGAAAGGTCCCTGCCGCTGTGAGGCAGCAGTGCTAACCACTGTGACACCGTGCTGCCCTTGTATCAGCATTTGTAAGAATACAGTTCAAAATGTGATATTTGTATGTTACATTTAACAAGCTAATGAATCATAAGTGAGTAATTGGAGTGAGTAAGCAGGGGTGAATGGATCAAAGGCTATGGGAAGAAAGCAGGATTAGGCTGTTGAGTTGGACGATCAGCCATGATCGTGATGAATGGTAAAGAAGCTCAAAGGGCCAAATGGCCTCCTCCTGCTTTTATCTTCTACAGTCATAGAGTCATAAAGGTTTACAGCATGGAAACAGGCCCTTCTGCCCAACGTCCCTGCCGCCCTTTTTTTTAAACCCCTAAGTTCGTCCTAATTGCCCACGTTTGGCCCATATCCCTCAATACCCATCTTACCCAAGCAGCTGTCTAAACGCTTTTTAAAAGACAAAATTGTACCCACCTCTGCTATTACTTCTGGCAGCTTGTCCAGACACTCACCACCCTCTGTGTGAAAGAATTGCCCCTCTGAGCATTTATGTATCTCCCCCCTCTTACCTTAAACCCATGCCCTCTACTTGTAGGCTCCTCTATCTTAGGTATGTTTCTATGTAAAGGACATAGTCCTTCTAGCTTCTCAAATTGCAGCACAAGTTAGATACATTGTGCTTCTTAGGATACAATACAATATTTGCCTGTGCGGAGCAGTGTGAGGTGTGGTAACTAGCGATGCCGTAATAAATTAGTCATTATCAGTCACTTCGCTCTGCAGCTGTTGTGTCTTTTCGGCTTGAGCCACAGTTACGTTTTTAGCTGTTTTGTTTTGCTCGGTGAATGATGAGATGTTGGAGGAAAATTGCACTCCTTGTCTATTTCTGGCATGCTCTGAATGTGTCAGGAAATTCTACGCTCTCAAACTTAGCAATGGATCAGCAGCAACGGTTGTGACCTGAATGCGTGTGTCCAGGTGATCACTGTAATCTGACTGACTGCAAGGAACTACATCACGAATCATTTTAACTCTCACATATAGCCAGGAAATTATCCAGGTCTGTTTGCTCTGATGTTAGTTGTGAGGAGGTTACTAATATCTATTATTAGGGGACAGAGTGACTGAGCTTTTAGTCCAGCATGTGCTAGCTAGGGACAGCTCATGTGGATTTGTGAACAGCAAGTTATGTCTTTGAGGAGGTAACAAACGTGGTTGATGAGGTGTGTCTGGGCCCTCTATCTGTGTGAACAATCAGCAGACATTCAGCAAGATTTCACATAAAACCGGCAATAACAAAAATGAGGGTATGTCAAACTGGAACCAATCTCTTGTTTTGGATAAGGAGCTGATTAGGAGATTGGAGATTGTAAACAGATAATGGGTATGTACTCAAATTGACAGAATGTGACTTCAGTAGAATCCCTACAGTGCAGAAGAAGGCCATTCAGCCCATCAAACCTGCACAGACAACAATCCCACCCTATCCCTGTAAACCCCTGTATTTACCCTACTTGTTCCCCTGACACTAAGGGGCAATTTAGCATAGCTGATCCATCAACCCGCACATTAAATAGTGCAGATGGGAGGACAAAGTTGCAGTGGGCTATTGTAGAGTGAGTAATTGGATAGAACAGATGGAGCTCGATGTGGCAGTCATCAACTCCCAATCAGAATAATTTCTAAATGGTGAGAAGCTCAGAACTGTGGAGAGGCGGAGAAATTTACACATCCAGGCACAGGAATCGCTGAAATCTTCTGAAGGAATACCAGAGGGTATTTAAAATGTGAATGAAATGTTGTCCTTTCTTACAAAAGGGCTGGGATTTCCACTGTGAAAACTGAACTGAAATACGGCCCGGCCCCATTTGATACATCTCCAGAGATCTCACCGCACCTCAGGTTTATCAGGGTGATTCCATAGTGAGAAAGATTAAATGACATGGACGAGTGCATAGACAAGGCTATTTTTCCCTTGAATAGAGAAGACTAAGGAATGCTTTGATGGGAATGTTTAAGTTGATTAAAGAAGTTTGAGGGGAGATAGGGGGTAAATAATTCCTCCAGTTGGAGTAGTCCAGAACAAAGGGGCAAACCCTTCAAATCAGAGACGGGCTGTTCCGGGTTGATGCCAGGAAGATATTCTTCCCGCACGGGACAGTGAGAAGCTGGAGCTCTGTCTCCTCCACAGAGCTGGAGAATTGAAATTGATAATGCTGAGATTGACAGGTTTCAGTTCAGCCAGGGGACTATGTTATCAGAGCACTTCACTGGAATACAGACACACAGCAGCATGAGCGGTGAATTGATGGTGAATCCTGTCTCCATGGGTGAAAAGGTCCCAAGCCAGTGTTCCTGATGGCAGGCATGGTGGGAGAATACAGCGGGAGGCCTAGGAATCAGTCACTCACCGGCATGGATTAACAGCGGAATCCTCTACCGGCACCTGGAAAAGCCACCACAAGCTGGTATTATCCTGATTTGTATCCCGTTAATGGGATATGGATGGAGCCTGTACCACCACCCTCCCCTCAACCCCAATCCCAGTGCCAGCTTCAACCCATTCGGAACAACATGGGACTCATCGGAACGATGCCTGGGACTGTATCCGGAGATCGGGATGGAGGCCTGCCCAAAACCCTGGAATACCACAGCAGCAGATCGGGGGAGCGTGGTGGTGGGGTGCGGTGGTCATTTGCAGCTGGACCTTCTGGATTTGATGTCCTGGAGCAGGGGTGGGGGAAGCCATTTCCCGGCTTCAGAACCTTCTATCATTGTTCTCAGGAGGTGCATCCCCCTGTGTGAATCGTTCCTGGACATTTCATTCTCGGGAGCTCCACCTTCTCTCTTCAATAATGGCTCAGTGATGTTGTCCGCCTTTTCAATATGGTGCCCAGAAACACGTCACCCAGGTCCCTCCTGTCACTGAATTACTCAGTGTGGTGTCTCACACCCTGGTGCAGAATTAGTGAGGTCGGGGCTAGATGATTTGGAGTGCTTCCCAACCACTAACCATCCCCCCCGACCTGGTCCCAGCCGCCACAGTGGGAAACACTCCACATTCCTGGCTCCTCCACGGCACTTGCAGCGAAAGAATTCTATCCCATGTTTCGGAGTTCTGATTATAACTGACGTATGGTTCCACAGTGGTTTGCGATTGCCTATCACCTCACTCAAGTGGCAATCTCCAAGTCACAAACCAAATTAATTAAGGTTCTCACAGATAAGTCATGTCCGTACTGGATGTTTACTGAACTCATTTCATCATTCGAATCAGAATGGTCTCCTCCGGTGCTATAACTATTCATCCTGTTGTATCCATCCTGGGTATCCATCAGCTAGCCACACTCCCCTGACCTTTTCTTATGGCCCTGCAAATCTCCTCTCATCAGGTAATGATCCAAATCCCTTTTGAAAGCCACAGTTAGATCTGCTTCCATCACAGACTCCAACATTCTGGATCCTAACCACGCAATGCATGAAAACGTTTTTCCTCATGTTGTGTCTGGTTCTTTGGCCAATAGGGACAATTGTTCCCTTTCTACTGTATCCAGACCTCTTGTCATTTTGAACACCCCATCAAATCTCCTCTCAAACTTGTCTTCTCTGAAGAATGCACAGAAATACAGAAAGTAGAAGCAGGAGGAGGCCATTTGGCCTTCGATGATGATCAGGCATGATCATCAAATTCAAGATCCTGATCCTGCCTTCCCTAGCTTCTCCAATCTACTGACATATCGCCCAATCCATCACGCAAACCAACCTCCCATCCACTGATTCTGTCTACTCTTCCCATTGCCTCAGCAAAGCAGCCAGCATAATTAAGCGGATGAGATGGTAGCACAGTGCTTAACCCTATTGCTTCACAGCTCCAGGGACCTGGATTCGATCCCAGCTTGGGTCACTGAATGCGTGGAGTTTGTACATTCTCCTTGTGTCTGCTCCGGTTTCCTCCCGCAGTCCAAAGATGTGCAAAGATGTCCAAAGATTGGCCATGCTAAAATTGCCCCTTAGTGTCCTGAGATGTGTAGGTTAGAAGGATTAGCGGGTGGATATGGGGATAGGGCTTGGGTGGGATTGTGGTCGGTGCAGACTTGATGGGCCAAGTGGCCTCTTTCTGCACTGTAGAGTTTCTATGATTTTAAACACTCTGCTCACTCCGGACATTCTCTCTTCCACCTCTTTCAGTTGGGAAAGAGTTACAAAAGTCTGAAGTCACGTATTAACCGACTCAAGAACAGCTTCTTCCCTGCTGCCACCAGACTTTTGAATGGACTTACCCTGCATTAAGTTGATTTTCTCTACACCCTAGCTATGACTGTGATACTAGATTCTGCACTCTCTCATTTCCTTCTCTGTGCTTTGTCTGTGTTGCGCATAAGAAACAATACTTTTCACTGTATATTAATGCACATGACAATAATAAATCAAATTGAATCAAGTAACTGGAAAATGGATCTCTGGATTTGAATGAGAAAGGTCCATGGATGGGAAAGGTTTAGAGGGAGATGGGCCAAACACAGACTAACGGGGCTAGTTCAGTTTAGGAAACCTGGCTTGCATGGACAACTTGGGCCGAAGGGCCTGTTTCTGTGCTGTCTATCTCTATGATTCTAAATCAGCTTTTCCGATTCTAACTCAGAAACTCTGAGGCAAATGCCCAACTGCTGCCCCAGATAAAATTCAGCACCTACATGGTACCATCTGCTCTGTTATCACACAAACAAATTAATTTGTTGGCCATCAAGGAAGCAAAACCTCTTAAACACAATCTCAGTTTCTCGTTACGTTTCAGTTCCGACATTTCCTACCCTGAACGTTAACAGTTCAGAGAACGCCATTCTTGCTAACGCTGACTGCCGCAAGGAAAAACAAACAATCATAAATTCAACAGATTAGTTCTGGTTTCTATATGAAATATGTCTCGTGCACACTCCAATACAACAAGCATTTCAGTGCGATCAAAATCAACCTTCAGAAACAAACACATGCTTCACTGATTCATTGTGCAACAGATTCAGATTAGTATAATAAATGCAACAAAGCAAAGCGGTACCATTAGTATGGAGTCAAATTCGAAACTCTGCAGTTAAACACAGTTTAATGAATTCATCTGAATGCCATCTACTCAGCTAAATAATCATTTAAATTTAGAAATGTGCATTATGAAGATTATTGTCAACTAACTTTTTTTTATTAATTAGGGGACAGGGGCATCGCTGGCTGGCCAACATTTATTGCCCATCTCTAGTTGTCCTTGGAGGGCAACCACATTGCTGTGGCTCTGGAGTCACATGTAGGCCAAACCGGGTAAGGATGGCAGATTTCCTTCCCTAAAGGGAATCAGTGAACCAGATGGGTTTTTTCATCAATTAATAATGATTTCATGGCCATCATTAGATTCTTTAATTCTAGATTTTTTTTTATTGAGTTCAACAGCTGCCGTGGAGGTCCCAGAACATCAGCTGAGTCTCTGGATTAATAGTCTAGCAATAAATAATACCACAAGGCCATCACCATCCCACTGATTATTGTGTGGGGTTGTCGGTGTTGGACTGCGATGAATACAGTCAGAAGTTTCACAGCACCACGTTAAAGTCCAACAGGTTTACTTGGTATTCAACACTGAAGGAGCAGTGCTCCGAAAGCTCATGATACCAAATAAACCTGTTGGACTTTAACCTGGTGTTGTGAGACTTCTTATTGTGCCCAATAACTATTGACTCTTTTAGGATGGGAATAGAGGGATATGGTCCCTGGAAGGGTAAAGGTTTTAGTTCAGTTGGACCTCATGGTCAGTACAGGTTGGGAGGGCTGAAGGGCCTGTTCCTGTGCTGTAATTTTCTTTGTTCTTTGAAGCAGGCATGTTTCCAGCTAATGTTATTTTTCATCTAGTTTACTCTCCTCCCTCCCTTCTCAGTCCATATGGGATTATGTGACAAGGAGCAGACACAGAATCTAGTCCCTCCTCCCGTTAACTGGTTTTTATTAGCTGCCCTCAGGGATGGCAGGGGCCAGTTGACTACAATTGTCCCTCCCTTTCTTGCGATAAACTGCCATACCTCCATTTGATACACACTCAAGTATCGACAGCAGAACAGATCAAATATAGATCAGTTCTCTAACTGCCACACAATGATTTGTTGGAACGTGAGGATAAACGTGACTGGCCATTTAGTGGCAAACTCACTACAATCCCGAATGCTTCAGTTAGCTTTGCACTGTGGTCAGTGGGAGGACGACAAGATTCCTTTTTAGTGTCGAAAGAACGAGAAAGTATTGAGTGATCACGGTCGTATCCACGCCATTCTTTAGTGGTATTTAATCCTGAGATTCACTTGCTGAAGTATATTTCTAATACTTATGCTCCTGTTGGTGCTTTGTTGAAATTTGAACACACACAAAAGTGTTACAGCACAAACACTGAATTCCTGGCTTGCAGCATGTTAAGAAAAGGGAAATGAAGCACAAACAGAATGGCCCTGTGATTACAACAAGATCACACTGCTGTCAGAAATGTCACTGCTGTTCCAGAAGGGTTAGTTGAACAAAGCCTTTAGGATGCTCCTTAGCTGTGAAGTCAGACTTACATGAATGAAACCTGCGTTGTTTGTGGTGCTCTGTAAAATGAAAACTGATTTAAGATCTGGTACAAAGCCACTGTTAACATACCGCACTGTGTATCCATTCTTTGTTGCTGGAACTATGAATATTCATCGAATGCTAAAATTATTTGTTTCATCAAGTGTGCTTAAAATTAGAAAGCCTGTTTTTATAGACCCACTGGAATCGGAAGGCATTACAGAAAACAGCACTGGGCAAATTGAGTCAACCACCTGTTTCTACATGGACCTGTTAAACCTAAATTCCAGGCTGTTTTAAAATGTTGTTGTGCGAGCTTTGCTCTGTTCCTTGTCAGTTGCAGCTCAGCCAATCACGCTCCAGCCTGAGTCAAAAGCTGGTGGGTTCAAATCCCACTCTAGGAGCTGAAAAATAGAATCTAATATTCCAGTGCGGTGCTGAGGGACTGCAACACTGGCTGAGATGCCCAGTTAGATATGCTGTCCATTTGCTCAGTAATTCCTCATTTAGTGTCACTGGCAAATCTGAGCCTCTTGTAATCAGCCTTTTAATCCAACTGCAAGTCCCAATTGCAGTGATCCAGGAGACACCTAACTCCGTGCTTCTTCCGATACAGATACGGTTCCTCCAAGATAATGTTCCACCTTCAACTCTTTCCTTACCCCTGGCTATGACTGTGACGAAGGTAAACTATTCCTCACTGTCCTCCTCAACCTGTCTGCAACCTTCAATATGCACTATCCTCTTCCTCTGAAAGAATGCAGTGATTACCACTACAGTAAATATATCGTCATAATTCCCTCTGTCAACCTCAGTTTCTGTTTTGATTTTCACCTGTGTTAAATATAGTCTGCAAAACAGTTCCTCACCAGTTGAGGAACTAACGTCTGTATCTGTATTCAGTGAAGACAGCAAAATGGTTATTCCCTGGCTGTTGCCAGTGCGATATGTATCAGCACTGCCAGAGTATCCTGCCATGCTGAGACTGACTGGGTACCTGCCCCCATCCTGATCCAAAACCTTTTTTAAGAAAGGATACATTAAGCATGTGTGGTGGCACAGTGATTGGCACTGCTGCACAGCCCCGCGGACCCAGGTTCAATTCTGGCTTTGGGTCACTGTCTATGTGGAGACTGCACATTCTCCCTGTCTCTGCATGGGTTTCTTATGGCGCTCCAGTTTTCTCCCACAGTCCGAAAGGTATGCTGGTTTGGTGCATTGGCCACGCTAAATATGCAGGATTATGGGGATGGGAAGAGGGGTGGGGGCGGTGGTTGTTGGATGTGTCTGGATAAGATGCTCTTTTGGGTGAACTGGCCATGCTAAATTCCCCTTCGTATGAGGGGCACTAGGTAGAGTCTATGGGAATGGTGCCTGGGTGGGATTGATGGGCTGAATGGCCTCCTTGTGCAGAGTTTCATTCTAACTCCACATGAGAAGGTATGGTTGCAAAATAAACCCTCAAAAATCCTTCTGCCAAGGAACATACAGCACTGCTGGATAAAATCAAGATCATCTCACTGAGCAAAGCTGATAACAGCTCACTCTCCTACTTCACAAACATAGAAACTAATCTGATATCACTCAAGAAAGCTCGACTCTCCTCATTTGTCTGTCAGGAGCTTGGCTTGCTTTATTTTCTAAACATGGGTATATATTCCCAGATGCCTTTCCCATCCATCCTGCAGGCTACCTGTTTGGCAATAATTTGGGGTGGGACGGGGGCACTGTGGTTAGTACTGCTACCCCACAGCGCCAGGGAGCCGGGTTCAATTCTAGCTCCGTTCACTGTCTGCGTGGAGTCTGCATATTCTCCTTGTGTCTGTGTGACATTCCTCTGATTTCCTCCCACAGTCTAAAAATGTGCAGATTAGATTAATTGGTCATAGTAAATTCTTTCTCAGTATACCCGAACACACACCGGACTGTGGCGACTAGGGGATTTTTACAGTGACTTCATTGCAGTGTTAATGTAAGCCTTTCTTGTCACTAATAAATAAATTTCTCATGTTACAGCTTCAAGATTATTTGGTTTCCTGTAGCTCAGAAAAGTCTTCCTTAAAGGAAACAGCAAACTTCAATTCATAACTCTTAGAAAAGGTAGTACTTGAAATGTATGAAGCCTTATACTGTACCTGACCTATTTATTTTAAACTCTGCTGCCTCAGCCCAACTATTATTGAATGGAAATATTACATCAATGTGAAATCAGCAGTTCCTTCATGTGCACCCAGCCTTATACATGACATAATGGGGCCTGGATTTCAGCACACTCACCACTTTTGGTTTGAAGGGAGGCTGTATCTCCCGTTGCTCCAATTTCTCCCAATCAATCCTCCGGAAGAAAGCATGATCCCGGATATCTCTCTCTCCCTCGGGTCCACAGCCAAGACGTTTTGCTGGATGTTTTGTCATTAGCTGTGAAAGAGAGTAATTAAAAGAAAACTTGAGCTAAAATGAATTAGGTGATGAAAGGTAGCTTGCAAGGGACAGAGAGAGAGACAGAGATACATAAACTCTTTTAAGTGCTTTGCAAAACTGAATCCTGTTGCATGATATTCGCTATATGTAAAACTCCCCTCTAAATCGCACAACTGTTCACTGCTCCTTCATCACTTTTTCTCTATATTTTTTTTCTTTGTAAGATGTCCTTCATGATACTAAATAAACCTGCTGGACTTTAACCTGGTGTTGTGGGACTTCTTACTGTGCCCACCCCAGTTCAATGCTGGCAACTCCACATCATTTCTTTTCTCTACCACAGAAAGTTGTGGGGCCAGTTCATTCGATATATTCAAGAGAGAGCTGGATGTGGCCCTTCTGGCAAAAGAAATCAAGGGTATGGAGAGAAAGCAGGAGTGGGATACTAAAAGCGCATGATCAGCTATGATCCTATTGACTAGTGGTGCAGGTTTGAAGGGCCGAATGGCCTACTCCTGCACCTATTTTCTATGTTTCCCCAGTACTGTAACAGTATCACCAGAAACAGTGACTCGCCATCACCGCCTCCTCCAAGGCGGTTAGACAACACCAAGATCCCATGAGTAAATGAGAAAAATAAATCACTGGATAGTGAGGTACAAATGCAGCTCAAACGTACCTGCCTCAAAACCAATTTTCCAGGCATTAAAGGACAACTACTTGCTCACGTTGAACAGCTAGTGCTGCAGCATTTTGTCAACAAACTGCAAAGTGCTTTTCCCAGAGGTAGGGGAATCTAAAGCTCGAGGACATAGGTTTAAGGTGAGAGGGGAGAGATACAAAAGGGTCCAGAGGACAATTATTTTCATGCAGAGGGTGGTGAGTGTCTGGAACAAGCTCCCAGAGACAGCAGTAGAGGCAATTTGGACTAGCTTAGTGGTAAAAACTGGGTGGCATGGACAGTTTGGGCCAAAGGGCCTGTTTCCCTATTGTAAAGTTCTAGGACTCCACTGGGATGTAGGAATGTTGTTTGGGAGCAGAATTAAGGTGGCACAGTGGCAGAGTAGTTAGCACTGCTGCCTCACAGCGCCAGGGACCCAGGTTTGATTCCCTGCTTGGGTCACTGTCTGTGCCGAGTCTGCGCGTTTTCCCTGTGTCTGCGTGGATTTCCTCCGGGTGCTCCGGTTTCTTCCCATAGTCCGAAAGATGTGCTGGTTAGGGGCATTGGCCATACTAAATTCTCCCTCGGTGTATCTGAACAGGTGTCGGAGTGTGGCGACTAGGGGACTTTCGCACTAACTTCATTGCTGTGTGAATGTAAACCTTTTGTGACACAAATAAATGAATAAATAAGAATGGGCGGACCCAGGTGATACCTGGTGTCTGAGTGTGTGTTTTTGGAACCAGGTTTTGGCCAATTTCAGAGTTTTACTTCACAAACTGCATTTTAGCAGGATGCCAACATCTGCATTGTTATGGAACACAATTTCAAAGAACTCTAATTGTGAGTGTTTAACCCTTCCTATGTTAATTGTGTTAATGATGACAAGTGCATTGTTTGAACAGTGAAAATTGGGGAGAAGATCAGGGAGATTGGTTTGTAGCAAGGGTCAGGAAAATTCTGTTTAATCCGTCAGTATAATGAGTATCAGTAGAGGAAGATCCATTAGCTGTTGGTGATTTAACTTTCAAATGTGTTTGTTATTCTAGCTTCTTCACACTCTCACGCAAAGTAACACTTTGTTACTTGTCATTTCCTCTGGTGGGTTTGAGTGTTCCTTGTTTTAAGTAAAAATACCGGAGAAATCTGACAAAAAGCCAAAAATTAAAATAAAATAAGAATTCTACACGTTTATTTTTGAAAGAGGATGTGAGGTTCGCATTGTGTTAATTTCAACCTCCGCAATATTCGGCAAATCTGAAATGACACTGTGTGTAATGTGAGTGCTTGTTTGTACAGAATGTATGTGTCCACTGCTTTAATTTTCTCAGGATATTCGTCTAAGCTGCTAAGAAATTGTTTAATGATTGTCAGTAACACACTCAATCCTTTGGATAGAACATGCCCGTCCCGCCCACCACAGAATGACCAGGCAAAAGTCTACTGATCTGGGCGGGATTTTGTGTATTTGGGCCGAGTGTGGCTGGAAAATCCTGCCCTTTGTCACCAACTAGTTCAAAGTAAGTCAGTGTCATATTGGCAGGTGGACAGGAAGCAACACTATCATGTAGCGTTGTATCATTCACTGAGTACAGACACCTTGCCTTGATATTAGCCTCACATGATGGGTTTGCTAAATGTGATAACTCCCAGGATCTGCATAGAACATAGAACATAGAACATTACAGCACAGAACAGGCCCTTCGGCCTTCGATGTTGTGCCGACCAAAATAAAAAGCAATGCCCCTCCAAACTAAACCATTCCCTGCAGTGGGGAAATCACTGATTGACCTCCCTGTAGGACTCATTGAATATGAGCTCCCTGGTGATTAGTAATAATAACCTTACCAGGGTAGAGCTTGTATACTGAGCCCTTTATAAAGCAGGTCCCTGAGCGGGTCCATTGTCGCACTGTCTGAATTGGGATCTGTTTGTGTTCACCACAAGCCTGTGGTTTTGCTTTACATTATTTTTAGTAATAAAGAACTGTTCCTTTACAATTCCTGGAGTTATTGCAGCATGGTGGCACAGTGGTTAGCACTGCTGCCTCACTGCGCTAGGGACCCGGGTTCAATTCCAGCTTCTGGTCACTGTTTGTGTGGAGTCTGCACATTCTCCCAGTTCTGTGTGAGTTTCCTCTGAGTGATCTGGTTTCCTCCCACAGTCCAAAGATGTGTGGATTAGGTGAGTTGGCCATGCTAAACTAACCCCGTGAGAGGAGATTAGCAAGGTAAGTGAGGTTATGGGAATAGGGCCTGGGTGGGATTGTAGTCCGTACTGACACAATGGGCTGAATAGCCCTCTTCTGCACAATAGGGATTATATTCTATGAAATTACATTTTTTAAAAAATAGTAAAGTGCCTTTAACTTGCCACATATATTCCCTTCCACACTCCAAAGCTGTGCTGGTTAGATCGATTGGCCATGCTAAATTGCCACTGAGTATCTGGGGAATTAGCAGGGTAAGTGGGGTTATGAGGATAGGGCCTGGGTGAGACTGTGTTCGGTACAGACTCGATGGGCTGACTGGTCTCTTTCTGCACTATAGGGATTCTATGATTTAAACCAGAATTAAAGACCCCACAAAAGGCAAAATACTTCAGCTATTGGAAACAAAATCTGGGACCGGTGGAAATATTAGCCTGGCAGCCGGTATAGAGAGGCGAACTGAGTTAGTGGGCTGGATGGAATAAAAAACTGAGGTAAGTGGCTATGAAAACTGGCACACTGGCCGGCGGGCATACTTCCCAGTTTCATCCCACTCCAAGCCACGTTCCAGAGGCTGATTCAGATGGAAATCTGTTGCTGACTAACGGAGGCCAACAGGGATTTTCCAATCAGTCTCCAAGTTTCTGCAGGAGGCAGGCAGTCAGTGTCACTGCCTGTAGGCCAGGGAGGGTCAGCTACCCGGCATGCTGCCAGGACATCCCCGCTTCACTTCACTAGGGCGGCACGGTGGCACAGTGGTTAGTACTGCTGCCTCCCAGCGTCAGGGTACCATGTTTGATTCCCGGCTTGGGTCAGTGTTTGTGTGGAGTTTACACATTCTCCCAATGTCTGGGTGGGTTTCCTCCGGGTGCTCTGGTTTCTTCCCACAATCTGGAAGATGTGCAGGTTAGGGTGCATTGATCTGAACAGGTGCCGGAGTGTGGCGGCTAAGGGAATTTCACAGGAACTTCATTGTAGTGTTAATGTAAGCCTACTTGTGACTAATAAATAAACTTTACTTTACTGGTTGCAGCTGTGGCTACAGACCACTCTGGGGAAACCTACCAACCCCTTTCCCACAGTGGTGGCCAGACTCCAAAGGACATTATTTTGTTTAAACTTGTTAAACTTCCACTATGAAATCCCCTCTCTCTTGTTCCCCTGTATCCTGGGGTTACTTCCAAGTTGGACAGTTTTGGATTGAGCCCTGCTCTCTATCCTGAATTAGACTGAAGCCCATTCTCTGGGGAAAATCAGATTCCCACACCCCGCCTCTGTGGCAGGATTGGTGCCAGGGAAGCATTTAATCGGGTAGGTAGAGACCATCCTGCCTCCAATTGGATTAAATCCACGGCAGGAAGGCCCAATTAATACCCACCAACCACCTAGGCAGGAGGATCCCACTTCCCTCATTGGTCAGCAGCTCTCAGTGAGTGGAGCCTCTCCCTCAGAGTCCTTGATCCTGGGGAAGGCCCATCACTGCCCAGGTAAGTGCCCGCGTGACAGTTCATTCAGCTGAACTTCTCTAAAAGAAATGATGCGGGGATCTCACCAACTCTCTCTCCTACGGGCAAGAACTCCATCACTTCTGTTAAATATCAGTCAGTGAAGCCCATTTTACTGGTAGCACAGTTTCGAGATGTCGCAGAGATAATCCTGTCTTAAATTTCAGACCAATGACCTTTAATCACATTTCCTGAGTTAGAATCCAGCTACACCATCGATGAGACGATTGATTAAGAAACATGGGTTGAGTCAAAAAGCTTTAAATGAATAGGGGTGGCACAGTGGCTAGCGTTGCTTCTTCACAGCGCCAAGACCTGGGTTCAATTCCAGCTTTGGGCTCACTGTCTGTATGGTGTTTGCATGTTCTCCCCGTATCTGCGTGGGTTTTCTCTGGGTGCTCCGGCTTCCTCCCACAGTCCAAAGATGTGCAGGTTAGGTTGATTGGCCATGCAAAATTGCCCTTAGTGTCAGGGGGATTAGCAGGATAAATGTGTCGGGTTATAAGAATAGGGCCTGGGTGGGATTGTAGTCAGTGCAGATTCAACGGGCTGAATGGCCCCCTTTCTATACTAAAGGGAAATGATTACATGAAAGATTAACAGCTCGATCAAAGTCTTATGTATGGAGATGGATACTTCAAGAAGTTGGGTAACACTGTTAATTGTCTCAATTACTATAAAATATTTATGTTGACCAAGAATCAGCACGAAAGCTCTTAATCTGTCACATCACTTAGTGCTGTAATCATTAACCTCATAATATAAAGTACATTGTTACCGTACAGCCCTTAGTAAGTGTTGTCATGACAGGAGAGTGATGTCTTACCCCCTTGCAGATTAAGACAGCTTCCTTTGTCAGTGATTTTGGATATGAGACATTGTGCTCCATTATAGACTGGAAAAGCTCATCCTCATCCTCGCCATCAAACGGGGGCTGTCAGAACACAAAGAGCAAGCTTCAGTTACAGCTCCATTAAAACTGACAAGAGGATCTGAAACAAGATAATGAGGCTATTCAATTCTTAAACTTAAGCTGAATTTATACCACATTGATAGATTCACACACGCATTCTTTAACTTGGAGATTTCAAAAATAGATTTGACAATTTTGCTTTCTTTGTAAGGGTGCAGGGATCACGGGATTTGATTCTCCACATCTGGCTGACCCAGACCCGAGACATTGCCTCTATTCTCTCTCCACAGATGCTGTCAGACCTGCTGGGATTTTCCAACATTTTCCATTTTTGTTCTATTTGGAACTCAGTTGCAGCTGGAAATTCCCAAGAGGAGAGTGGAAACACTTTAGGGATTTTCTCAAAGTGTCCCTGAGGATGTTAAACATCCCTGCCGACTCTTCGAAGGCCCTGATTTGTGGAGAAGGTTTATTCTGGAAGGCACTGAACATGTCAAGAATCTGCAGTGGTAAATCATATTAGGGGAGGTAATGACTTAGTAGTATTATCACTAGCCTATTAATTCAGAAACTCAGCTAATGTTCTGAGGCCCGGATTCGAATCCCACCGCGGCAGATGATGGAATTTGAATTCAATTTTTTAAAAATCTGGAATTAAGAACGGCCATGAAAACATTGTCGATTGTTTGAAAATGCCATCTGGTTCACTGACATCTTTTAGGGAAATCTGCTGTCCTTGCCTGGTCTGGCCAACATGTGACTCCAAAACCGCAGCAATGTGGTTGATTCTCAACTGCCCTCTGAGGACAATTAGGGATGAGCAATAAATGATGGCTAGCCAGTGACGCCCATGTCCCACAAAATAGTTTTTAAAAAGTCGAGACGTCGGCAAGTATGAGCGAACCTCATCTACCCGAGCACCTCCGTGTGGATTGTACACTGGACTTATCTGCCTTCCATCGAATCAAAGTGGAGGCAAGTCACCCTCAATGTCAAGAGGGCGATGGCCAGTCTGAGGTCTTGCTTCCTCTTTAGGTATAGTTTTGTTTCAATTTTGATGCTTCTTAACTCTCCTATAAAGCCCTTGTTCAAATTTCAGACTAACAATGATAACAGCTGCTCTTTCTCTCTTCCGGCAATCCGTGAGCTGTCATTGGCTGTGGAAGTGGTTCAATTTCCTGCTCCAACAGCCAATCACAGGCTCCTGCAGGTTCGGATCGATATAGACCACATGTCAGCAGTGCTTCAATTGCCATGGCGCACTCTGGAACATCCTGACATCGTGTTGAACAAATGCAAGTTCTCTCATTCTTCTGAAACTGATTCCCTCGTCCTTTATCTGCCCATTTCCCCGTTCAAATCTCTTGCTTCAACTTTACAAACATAATTCTTCACGTTCCTCCCACTTCCAGCCACTCGCCTGACACACAAAGTTTCTTCCAATCTTACTTTGAGGCTAGTTGGAGTTCACTGCTTTAATAACAAATGGGGTGGCACGGTGGCACAGTGGTTAGCACTGCTGTCTCACAACTTCAGGGACCTGTGTTCGCTTCCTGGCTTGGGTTACCGTCTGTGTGGAATTTGCATATTCTCCCCATGGCTGCATGGGCTTGTGCTCCGGTTTCCTTCCACAGTCTGAAAGATGTGTGGGATAGGTTGATTGGCCGTGCTAAATTGCCCCTTAGTGTCCTGGAATGCATAGGTTAGAGGGATTAGCGGAGTAAATATGTGGGGTTACGGGGCCTGGATGGGATTGTAGTTGGTGCAGACTCGATGGGCTGAATGGTCTCTGTTTGCACTGACGGGTCCTGTGATTCTA
This sequence comes from Sphyrna mokarran, assembly GCA_024679065.1. Lineage (NCBI taxonomy): Eukaryota > Metazoa > Chordata > Chondrichthyes > Carcharhiniformes > Carcharhinidae > Sphyrna > Sphyrna mokarran. Next base: position 7,312,131 of record JAGIQG010000021.1, on the reverse strand, counting down.
TGAAATAAATTAGGATTCACTTGAATTTTTTTAGAAAACCATCTCATTTGATGGCTGCTTGGGCATTCCTGCTCTCATTTTTCACCGTATATCTTCTTTTACAGAAGAAAAATGTTGATATTTCATCAGACCAGTTTTCCAGGAATTGATGTCTCTCTAAATAATGGAAATCTTTGAAGAGTAAAGATAATAAAAGAAAAATCAACTCTTTCTGATCACTCAGATCTTCAATCATTTTATTATTAAAAATCAAACTTTATTTGTCACAAGTAAGGCTTATGTTAACACTGCAATGAAGTTATAGTAAATTCCCCTAGTTGCCGCAGTTTGAGTCAATGCACTTAACCTTTCAGACTGTGGGAGGAAATCAGAGCACCTGGAGGAAACCCAAACAGACATGGGGAGAACATGCAAACTCCACATAATGACCCAAGCTGGGGATTGAACCCGGGTCCCTGGTACTGTGAAGCAGCAGTGCTAACCACTGTGCCATTTAGTTGCTACCAAACAGGGATATATTGTTAGACACAAAATACTGTGGATGCTCGAATCTGAAACAAAAGCAGAAAAATGCTGGAAGATCTCAGCAGATCTGACAGCAACTGTGGAGAGAGAATAGACCCAGTGTTTCAAGTTTGGATGACCCTTCATCATAGCTAGGTTTCCTCCGCTCTGACAAAGGATCGTCTAGACTCAAAAATTCTTGAAATAAATCCTGCAGGAATATATTGTTGTCCAAAATCAACTTTTCCAAAAAGGTTCCTTACCTGTCCAGCCAACATTTCATAAAGTAAGACTCCGTACGCCCACCAGTCCACAGACTTCCCATACGGCTGATAAGCAATAATCTAAAAAAAGAGAGAAAAGGTCTAAAATATGAGGGAAATAAAGACAGAAGAAGTACAACACAGTTACATTGAGAGTGCTTCAACACCTGGCTGCTTTGCCACTCCAACCCCTTCACAGAAACTTTTTCCAGCATCAGTCACCATGACTACTTCATGATTAACAATTGTGCAGCAGGACACAAGAATGTATTTCCCGAATTTCACTTGTTCTGGCAAAGCAGTTCATAGAATCAGAGGGCGCGATCCTAAAACTGTTCCCGCCAGATTCCCGCTGCAACGAAGTCGGAGAATTTGGTGGCCAGCCAAATCTCTATTCATTGCAGGATGAGAAAATCCCACTGGCCTATAACATTCCAGCCTTAGAATCTCTACAGTGCAGAAGAGGCCATTCGGCTCATTGAATTTGTATTGACTCCCTGACAAAGTATCTTACCCAGGCCTTCACGCCTGCCCTATCTAATCTCACACATTTCCTATGGCTAATCCATCTAACCCACGCATCATGGGACACTAAGGGACAATTTAGCAATTCCACCTATTTCTGTGTCATCTGGAAATTTGGCTACAGAACGTTTACTTCCTTCCTCTAAGTCATTAATATATACCGTAAACAGTTGTAGTCTGGCACTGATCCCTCTGGAACCCACTGGTTACAGGTCGTCAATCTGAAAAAGAATCCCTTATCCCCACTCGCTGTTTTCTGCTCATTCTCTATTTCTCTACCTCCAACACCACGGACTCCTATCTTATTACTCAACCTTTAGTGAAGTATCTTGCCAAACACCTTCTGGAAGTGCAAATACAACACATCTACTGATTCCCCTCCATCCACTGTGGTTGAGACTTTCTTGAAAAACTCTAATAAATTAGTCAGACACAGTTTCTGATTGATTTGATTATTTTCTAAATATGTTGCTATCATTTCCTTAATAATTGATTCCAACATTTTTCCAACAGATATTAAGCTAACCAGCTAATAGTTATCTGCTTTTTGCCTCTCTCCTTTTCTGGATAGGGGTGTCACATTGGTAGTTTTCCAATCCTTATGTACTTCGCCACAATCCAAGGATTTTTGGAAAACTACCATCAATACGTTCCACTGTAGCTACTTATTTTAAGATCCTGGGATGCAATCCATTAGGGCCAGGGGACTTAGCTAGCTTTAGCTTGTCTAATGCTACTCTAGTGATAGTGCTTAATTCCTCCCCTGTATTCTTTAATATTAATAGGATAGGCTAGTACTAATGCTCTGGGGACACAGGTTCCACAATGATAGCTGGGAGAATTTAATTTCTGGACTATAAAGCTAGTCTCTGTAATGGTGACCATGAAACCATCATAGATTAACATTAAGACTGTCTAGTTCATTAATGTCTTTTAGGGAAGGGAATCTGCTATCCTTATCTGGTCTGGCCTACTCCAGAGAACTCTCCACTCGCCTGATGAAAGAGCAGTGCTCCAAAAGCTAGTGACATTTGCTACCGAATAAATCTGTTGGACTTTAACTTGGTGTTGTGAAACTTTTTACTGCGTCTACTCCAGACCCACAGCAATGTGGTTAACACTTAACTACCCTTTCAAATGTTCAGTTTGAGGGCAATTAGAGATGGGGAACAAATGCCGGCTTTGCCGATGATGGGTAGGGTACTTCCCATGAAGCAGTGCGGTGATTAGCACTGCTGCCTCACAGCGCTAGGGACCTGGATTTCCTCCCATACTCCAAAGACATGTGGGTTAGGTGAATTGGCGGTGCTAAATTGCCCCTTAGTGTTGGGAGGATTAGCAGGGTAAATACATGGGGATTGGGCTTGGGTGGATTGTTGTCAGTGCAGGCTCAATAGCCCAAATAGTCTCCTCCTGCACTGTAGGGATATTATGAAGAAAACTATTGTAAGGTCACATCCATAAGGGTCTGTGATGTTGCTGGCTGTCAGATAGGTAGCTTATATTAAAGAGAAAGGTGCTGAGAAAACAATATCTGCTAGCAGCTGCTCTCTCCAGTGTAACAGTGCCTTGAGACTTGTCGAATGCGTGTGTGCTATCACAATGCAGAATTCTATATTCAGGCATTAGGTGCCAGAATGTTTGCTCATAGATTAGTCATTCTCTGCCACCTTCCTATAAATAGAGACAATGTTGCTACATGTGTACAGACACTTGCAAACTATCTTCCCTTTCTTTAGCTGGAATAAGATTAACCGAAAAAAAGTTTTCTGTAAACTCTGGGGCAGTTTTGCCAATTCATGAATCTTCTAAAGATGGAATATTTTGCGTTTAATCATGGTCGGGTCCATTTCAAGGATGTTGGGGCAATATGGTGGCACAGCGGTTAGCGCTGCTGCCTCACAGCGCCAGGGACCTGGGTTCGATTCCGGCTTTGGGTCACTGCCTGTGTGGAGTCTGCATGTCCTCCACGTGTCTGCGTGGGGTGCTCCGGTTTCCTCCCACAGTCCAAAGATGTGCAGCTCAAGTAAACTGGCCATGCCAAACTGCCCTTAGTGTCAAGGGGACAGGCAGGCTAAATGAGTGGGATTTTGGGGATAGGGCCTGGGTGGGGTTGCAGGCTCGATGGGCCGAGTGGCCTCTTTCTGCACTGTAGGGAATCTGGGAGCAGCACTGCGCTGCTCTTATAGAACAGCTGGCTGGGAGACTGTGGCCGAGGCTGGTCTCCGGCTTCTAGATTCCTGCGGTGTGGACCTGAATAATGTATGCAAACCACCATTTAAATAATATTTTAATACAAATAGCCGGCTGCCAGCCTTCCTGCCCCCAAGCTCCCGGCCAGGAGTGATCTATTCCAGCAGGGTTTAGTAAAACTCCCCACTTGCAGGCCTGACCCTGTTGGAGTGAAGGGGAGGGGGTGCCATTGAGATGCTGGGGAGGATGCCCAGTGGGTATTGCCATCATGGCAGTGCCAGTCTAGGCTCCCTGGCACTGCCCAAGAGGCAAAGTGCCAATGCCGAAGGGGCACCTTGGCACTGCCCACCGAGCATGGGACAGCATCAAGGGGATGAAGCCTAACGGATGTTCGGGCCTCTGAGGGGGTGGGGTGATCGGTGAGGGTCCCACTGCCACTCTGCACTGGGATCGCAATCAAGAGGGAGGGAGGCCAGCCATCAGGCTGGGCATCGGGATGGCGGGGGGGGAATGGAGGTTGGGGCAGGCCGGGGGTGGGGGACTGAGGTTGGCTCAGGCATGTTTGAGGGTCAGCGATTGGGCCTTGGCTGGGTCAGAGGGCCAGCAGTGTGGGGGTTGCGGAGCTGGCCAGCGATCGGGAGGTCGGCAGTGTGGGGCTACTACGCATGTGCCGATTTCAGTGCTGACAGATTGGTACATGTAGAGGCTCACTCAGCGCTATGCTGCCAGCCTCTCCAGCGGGAATAAGCCCCATGTCCTGATTTTTAATTATATTCATAGAACCCTACAGTGCAGAAAGAGGTCCTTCAGCCCATCGAGTCTGAACCAAACACAATCCCACCCAAGCCCTACCCCCATATCCCTACATATTATACCCACTAGTCCCTCTAACCTACACATCCCTGAATACTAAGGGACAATTTCTCAGCATGGCCAATCAACCTAACCCGCATATCTTTGGGATGTGGGAGGAAACTGGAGCACCCAGAGGAAACCCACGCAGACATGAAGAGAATGTGCAAACTCCACACAGACAGTGATCCGAGGTGGGAATTGAACCCACACCTGGAGCTGTGAAGCAGCAGTGTTAACCACTGTGCCACTATGCCGCCCTATTCCATACCATATTGATGCTGAGGTTCTTTGCAGTGCACATAGTGTGTAGGAGATTCATTTTGAAACTTCTGCTGTTTCTATCAGTTTTTACTTCAGTTTTTACGCAAATTTGACATTGAGAATGGTTTTGGTGGAATCGCCCCCTCTATGTCTAGAATAATCAATCAAAAGCCCAAAACCTTGATTCTCATACCCAGGAGATGCTGACTGGCAACAGAGAAAAACGGTGAGAGCTCCCCTGAACTGCCCTGTCTCACCATCAGGATTGGGGCCCACTGGAATTGGCAACAGGTGCCAAAGGCCAAAACAAGGCAGCAACATCTGGGCACTTGTGGCACAGCTGGACTCTCAAGGATTAGCCCATTAAGCCATCAGAAAAGGTGAACTATCTGCAATGGATTGCTTTCCGTAAACAGTAAGGTGTCAATTAATCACACATGGGCCAGACTCCAATTCCTTCAATCACACAAATCAGAGATAATTCAATAACTTCAGATGATTAGTTCTACCCCACCTCAACATCTTTGTCTTGACGTTATTTAATTTTTAAGTTATTTTTATTTTGTTTTTAATTTTTATTTCTTCACTGTCTTTCTTTATTTTTCTTTCCTCCCACATCCTTCCCTCTTATTTTGTCCCCCATTTCATTCCCTCTTTGCTTTCTTTTCCCCCTTTTTTCTCAATTTTATCTCTCTCCCAATCATTTCCTCTCCCTTCTCTCATATCTTCCTCTGTCACAGTTTATCCTCTGATTTTAGCTTAACGAGAAGATGTTGGCTGATAGGATTAAGGAGAATCCTAAAGCTTTCTTTCGATATGTTAAGAATAGAAGATTGGTTAGGGCAAGATTAGGGCCAGTCATAGACAGCAGTGGGAAGTTGTGCGTGGAGCCTGAAGAGATTGGTGAGGCACTGAATAAATATTTCTCTTCGGTATTCACGCAGAGTGCTGGAAATGTAGCTGTGGAGAGCACTGAGGTACAGGGTTGCAAATTGGGGAGTATTGTAGTAGATAGGGAGGATGTGTTAGAAATTCTCGAGGGTTTGAAGTTGGATAAGTCCCCTGGGCCGGACGGGATTTACCCTAGGATTCTCTGGGAGGCAAGAGAGGAGATTGCAGAGCCTCTGGCTCTGATCTTCAGGTCCTCGTTGGTTACGGGTGTGGTTCCGGAGGACTGGAGGATGGCGAATGTGGTCCCATTGTTTAAGAAGGGGAAGAGAGACCTTCCTGGGAATTATAGGCCAGTGAGTCTTACTTCTGTGGTGGGCAAGGTATTGGAGAGAATTATTAGGGATAGGATTTATAGTTATTTAGAGAGAAATGAATTGATTGGGGATAGTCAGCATGGTTTCGTGAAGGGTAGGTCATGCCTTACTAACCTCATTGAGTTTTTTGAGAAAGTGACCAGAGAGGTGGATGGGGGTAAGGCGGTTGATGTAGTATATATGGACTTTAGTAAGGCGTTTGATAAGGTGGCCCATGGAAGACTTCTACAGAAAATGCAGATGTGTGGAATAGAGGGTGATTTAGCTAATTGGATTAGAAATTGGCTGGCAGATAGAAGACAGAGGGTGGTGGTTGATGGGAGATATTCATCGTGGAGTTCGGTGACGAGTGGTGTGCCTCAGGGGTCTGTTTTGGGGCCCCTGCTGTTTGTAATTTTTATAAATGATCTGGATGAGGGTATTGAGGGATGGATCAGTAAATTTGCAGATGATACTAAAGTTGGTGGTGTGGTAGATAGTGAAGAGGGGTGTTTTAGTTTACAGAGTGACTTGGACAAGTTGCAGAGCTGGGCCGAGAGGTGGCAAATGGAGTTTAATGTGGAAAAGTGTGAGGTAATGCACTTTGGCAGGAACAATAAATGTGTAGAGTATAGGGCTAATGGTAGGGCTCTTAATAGTGTTGAGGAACAGAAGGATCTTGGTGTATGTGTCAATAGATCCCTGAAAGTAGGCAGTCAAGTGGATAAAGTTGTTAAGAAGGCATATGGAGTCTTAGCTTTTATTGGTAGGGGGATTGAATTTAGGAGCCGCAGCATCATGTTGCAACTGTACAAAACTCTAGTGCGGCCGCACTTGGAGTATTGTGTGCAGTTCTGGTCGCCACATTATAAGAAAGATGTGGAGGCATTGGAGAGGGTACAGAGGAGGTTTACCAGGATGTTGCCTGGTATGGAGGGCAGGTCCTATGAAGAGAGGTTGAAGGATTTGAGGCTGTTTTCGTTAGAAAGGAGGCGGCTAAGGGGGGATCTTATTGAAACATATAAGATAATTAGAGGTTTAGATAGGGTGGACAGTGATAGCCTTTTTCCTAGGATGGAAAAAGCTAGCACGAGGGGACACAACTTTAAATTAAGGGGTATGAGTTATAGGACGGATATCAGAGGTAGGTTCTTTACTCAAAGAGTGATTAGGGAGTGGAATGCCCTGCCTGCAGCTGTTGTAGATGCGCCAAGTTTGGTGGCGTTTAAGAGGTTAGTTGATAAGTATATGGATGAGAAGGGAATGGTTTAGTTAGGAGGGGCATTGCTTTTTATTTTGGTCGGCACAACATCGAGGGCCGAAGGGCCTGTTCTGTGCTGTATTGTTCTATGTTCTATGTTCTATGTTCTCTGCCATTTAGTCATTCACACCTTCTATTCTCTCTATGGGCTGCCATTAGCAGCCTTTCCCCTGGTTTCTGTGGCAATGACTCATCTTTCATTCCCTCACCCTGCAGAGTAAATATCTCCCACTTTCTCTGCCTTTTAGCTTTGACAAAAGGATCATCTGCACTGGAAACATCAGCTTTTTTCTCTCCTTACAGATGCTGCCAGACCTGCTGAAATTTTCCAGCATTTTCTCTTTTGGTTTCAGATTCCAGCATCCACAGTAAATTTGCTTTTATCCAGAGATAGTTGCTTGAGCTATTCTGAGCACTTTGAATTGGAGATTGTTAATCTAGAGCACTTCTTTGCAAGTTCCTAATCGACTTGCCAAGATTGGAAGTTGTGATTATCATTTATAGGCGAGGGGGCAGTGGTGGAAGATTGAAAACATATTGTAGAAGATGCAGTGGAAGCCAGCTTTGTTCATTTTATCCAATTTACACCTAAGGGACGGGAAACATTTCCACGTGGGAACAAAAGGAGGTTCCTCAATGCCACAAGCTTGTTCTGCCATTCAAATAGATCACAAATGATCTGTTCCTCAATTCTATTTTTGCCTTTAGCCCACCCACATCCAAACCTTAATCCAATACAATGCTGTCCATCTCAGTCTGGAGAAAATGCATCTATTCAACATCCACAATCGCTGAGGGAGCAGGTTCAAGAGTTCCATTGATCTTTGCATGATAAATGTTACCCAAATTGAGTTTCTAACAGCAGAATTGTAATGTTAACATTGTTCTGGACTTATCTGCCCACTGCCTTCCCCAATCCCACCCCAATCTACCCTAACAAATCCTTCACTTATTTTAAATGTCTTCATTAGATTACTTCTCAATCTTCCAAATTTCAGGGAATACAAACCTAATTTATACAATCAAGCCACATAATTTAACCCTAGAAAATGCTGCACTGTTCTAGACATCGTACTCCTTCAAGGTAGCACAGTGGTTAGCATTGCTGCTTACAGAGCCTGGGACCCGGGTTCGATTCCCAGCTTGGGTCACTTTCTGTGTGGAGTCCACACATTCTTCCCGTGCCTGCATGGGTTTCCTCTGGGTGCTCTGGTTTCCTCGACTCTCCAAAAGTGTTCGGGTTACGTGGATTGGTCATGCTAAATTGCCCCTTAGTGACAAGGAGAATAGCAGGATAAACATGTGGTGTTATGGGAATAGGGCGTGGATGGGATTATTGCTGGAGCATGCTTGATGGGCTGAATGGCCTCCTTCAGCACTGTAGGGATTCTATGAGAAGTCAATCTTGTAGTTCCTGAGCTTAAGTGTCTAAAACGGAATACTCAACCATATGGAATCTGACTAATGCTCTGTAAAATCAAAGCATAACACCCTCAGTTTCAAATGCCAACCCCATCAAGATGAAAGCTTCTTTTCATTAACTTCCTTTGTTACTTCCAGCATCAACACACTAACTTTTAGTGGCTTCTGTAATTAGACACCTAGATGCCTGGTATGGAGGGCAGGTCCTATGAAGAGAGGTTGAAGGATTTGAGGTTGTTTTCGTTAGAAAGGAGGCAGCTAAGAGGGGATCTTATTGAAGCATATAAGATGATTAGAGGTTTAGATAGGGTGGACAGTGATAGCCTTTTTCCTAGGATGGAGAAAGCTAGCACGAGGGGACACAGCTTTAAATTAAGGGGTATGAGTTATAGGACGGATATCAGAGGTAGGTTCTTTACTCAAAGAGTGATTAGGGAGTGGAATGCCCTGCCTGCAGCTGTTGTAGATGCGCCAAGTTTGGTGGCGTTTAAGAGGTTAATTGATAAGTATATGGAAGAGAAGGGAATGGTTTAGTTTGGAGGGGCATTGCTTTTTATTTTGGTCGGCACAACATCGAAGGCCGAAGGGCCTGTTCTGTGCTGTAATGTTCTATGTTCTATGTTCTAGATTCTTTTGACCAAGAATGTGGAACCTGCTCCACATTCTTGGTCTCCTAACATTGTGGAAATAACGGAGTTCATAAATTGTACTTCAACTTAATTAAGAGCTGTGATGGGCAATAAATTAAAAGCCCATGGCATTAATCTCAAATACAAATTAACTGAGAACATTGGCTTTTACGAAACTATTAACTTTGTGCTTCCCAAGTGTTTGTGTTTCTCACAACAATCACAAAATGCTTTCTCCTTAGACTCTTTCTTCCAAGTCCTGTAAAAATGTAGCAAAGCTTCAGCATCAACAGTGGAAAAGAAAAGTAAGTGAATTAGCCAGTTACTATGAATAGAGAGAAGCTTTTTCCCAGGATGGAAGAGTCAATTTCTAGGGGACATCGGTTTAAGGTGCGAGGGGCAAGGTTGAAAGGAGATGTACGAGGCAGGTTTGTTTACACTGAGGGTAGTGGGTATTTGGAACTCGCTGCTGGGGGAGGTTGTGGAAGCAGATACAATAATGAGTTTTAAGGGGTGCCTTGACAAATACATAGATAGGATGGGAATAGAGGAATATGGTCCCTGGGAGAGTAGGAGATTTTAGTTAAGTCGGACAACATAGTTGGTTCAGGCTTGGAGGGCTGAAGGGCCTGTTCCTGTGCTGTAATTTTCTTTGTTCTTTGAGACAATACAGCACTGTAGTGACCAGAGTAAACTAATGTTTAAGACTAATGTTGGCCAATGTTGTTTAGATATCGTTGGAATTTGGTGGCAGTGATTCCCGAGGATGTGACCAACATTTTATAACAAGCATTAGCTGAATGCAGTCCAATTCATTTGTTATGGAATATGTGAATAGTGATGACCTAGTGTACCACATTCTGCAAGTCAGGGAGTTCAAGGAACCTCAGGCTGAATAACTGTTGATCTTTCATGAAATATAATTAATTAAAACTGAAGGACCCAAGTGTATTCCACATGAATAACCTCACACTATGGGTAAAAAGATACTACTAATTCTTCGCTCAGCCACCTTCCAGCATCTTCTGCTCAGTGAACAGCTCTCGAGTGTCTCCACCACTCAGTTAAACATTCCTTCTCAAGAATGAAACTATGCTTTTGTCAAGAAAGCTATTTTCTAGCCAGGAACATTACAGGTCACTCAGTCCCCTTCGATATCCTGGGACAGTACATCGCACTGGGACAGTACATCTCACTGGGACGGTACATCTCACTGGGACGGTACATCTCACTGGGACAGTACATCTCACTGTGATACTGCATCGCTCTGGGATAGTAAATCGCACTGGGATAGTACATTGCCCTGGGATAGTACATTGCCCTGGGATAGTACATCGTTCTGGAATAGTAATCCCACTGGGAAAATACATCTCATACCCAATGTCTGACATATCCAGTTGGAGGATGAATTCCTGGGACAAATCTAGAACCACCTGCACTATATTTCCAATTCTGTTTATCTTCCAAGAATTTATTGGGCCAGACTTGGCTGCTGAGATTTGATTGGATCTGGCACTTATTATGAAATCTGCAATGCGTAACCAATAAGGTGCAGAAAAATCCACCTTTTTCCTGTCACTGCCGTTTCCTAATAGTCTTTACTTTGGAAAGCTGGGGCTTAATAAGCTGCCTCCAACTCCAGCTTTCCAGAACCCAGTGCTTAATTGGACAGAAAGTAACAGCATTGAACACACTGGGTCCCTGGCATTATGAGTCAGTAGTGCTAATCAGCTGCTGCTGTGCTGATGTGGTTCTGTATCTGTGTCCTCACCTGAAGCAGATACGCAATTCAATCATCAGTTAAATCAAAGCTTGAATGGTTAAAATCTCTCAGGTCCAATCACCCACTGGGAGTTGGAAAAGTGCGGGGATGAACCATTAAATCTTTACAGTGCAGAAGGAGGCCAGTCACCCCATTGAGTCTGCACCACCCACAATCCCTCACATATTTACCTCACTAATCCCTCTAACTTACACTTCCTAGGACAATAGGGGTAAATCAGCATGGCCAATCAACTTAACCCACACAATTTTGGACTGTAGGAGGAAACCAGAGCAACAGGAGGAAACCATATAGACACAGTGAGAATGTGCAAACTCTGCACAGACAATGACTCAAGCCGGGAATTGAAACCAGGTCCTGGTGCTGTGAGGCAGCAGTGCTAACCACTGTGCCACTATGCCACCTTTTATGCAGCTCAATGCTTGAATCATGGAGCCAGTGCACTGGAACCAAACATGTCATCCCAAGCACAGCAGCGTACGGGTGGAGTAGGGCATGGTTTGAAATGCATATACTTTAATGCAAGAAGTATTCGCAATAAGGTGGAGGAACTTGCAGCTTGGATCAGTACCTGGAACTTCGATGTTGTGGCCATTTCAGAGACATGGATAGAGCAGGGACAGGAATGGTTGTTGCAGGTTCCGGGGTTCAAATGCTTCAGTCAGAGTAGAGAAGGAGGTAGAAGGGGGGAGGAGTGGCATTATTAGTCAAAGACTGTATCACAGTGACAGAAAAGAAGTTTGATGAGGACTTGTCTGTTGAGGTAGTATGGGCTGAGATTAGAAACAGGAAAGGAGAGGTCACCCTGTTGGGAGTCTTTTATAGACCTCCTAAAAGTTCTAGAGAGGTTGAGGAAAGGATTGCAAAGTCAATTCTGGTCAGGAGTGAAAGTAATAGGGTAATTGTTATGGGGGACTTTAACTTTACTAATATTGATTGGAATAGCTATAGCTCTAGCTCGTTAGAGGGGTCAGTTTTTGTACAAAGTGTGCAGGAAGGTTTTTTGACTCAGTATGTAGATAGGCCAACTAGAGGTGAGGCTACATTGGATTTGGTGCTGGGCAATGAGCCAGACCAGGTGTTAGGCTTGGAAGTTAGTGAACATTTTGGTGATAGTGACCACAATTCGGTTACGTTCACCTTAGTGATGGATAGGGATAGGCATGAACCTGGGGGCAGTAGTTATAGCTGGGGGAATGATAATTATGAGGCCATAAGGAGAGAATTAGGGTGCATAGGTTGGACTAGGAAACTACAGGGACTGGGAACATCTGAAATGTGGAGCTTATTCAAGGAGCAGCTACTGCGAGTCCTTGATAAGTATGTCCCTGTCAGGCAAGGAGGAAATGGTCGAGTAAGGGAACGTTGGTGTACTAAAAAAGTTAATTAGCTGGTTAAAAGGAAAAAAGAGGCTTATGTCAGGATGAGGCTTGAAGGCTCAGTTAGTGCAATGGATAGCTATAGATTAGCCAGGAGTGAGCTAAAGAGTGAGTTGAGGAGAGCTAAAAGGGAACACGAGAAGACTTTGGCTGATAGGATCAAGGAGAATCCTAAAGCTTTCTTTACATATGTTAAGAATAGAAGATTGGTTAGGGCAAGATTAGGGCCAGTCATAGACAGCAGTGGGAAGTTGTGCGTGGAGCCTGAAGAGATTGGTGAGGCACTGAATACATATTTCTCTTCGGTATTCACGCAGAGTGCTGGAAATGTAGCTATGGAGAACACTGAGGTACAGGGTTGCAAATTGGGAAGTATTGAAGTAGATAGGGAGGATGTGCTAGAAATTCTCGAGGGTTTGAAGTTGGATAAGTCCCCTGGGCCGGACGGGATTTACCCTAGGATTCTCTGGGAGGCAAGAGAGGCCATTGCAGAGCCTCTGGCTCTGATCTTCAGGTCGTCGTTGGTTACGGGTGTGGTTCCGGAGGACTGGAGGATAGCGAATGTGGTCCCATTGTTTAAGAAGGGGAAGAGAGACCTTCCAGGGAATTATAGGCCAGTGAGTCTTACTTCTGTAGTGGGCAAGGTATTGGAGAGAATTATTAGGGATAGGATTTATAGTTATTTAGAGAGAAATGAATTGACTGGGGATAGTCAGCATGGTTTTGTGAAGGGTAGGTCGTGCTTTACTAACCTTATTGAGTTTTTTGAAAAAGTGACTAAAGAGGTGGATGGGGGTAAGGCGGTTGATGTGGTATATATGGACTTTAGTAGGGCGTTTGATAAGGTGGCCCATGGAAGACTTCTGCAGAAAATGCAGATGTATGGGATAGAGAGTGATTTAGCTAATTGGGTTAGGAATTGGCTAGCAGATAGAAGACAGAGGATGGTGGTTGATGGGAGATATTCATCGTGGAGTTCGGTGACAAGTGATGTACCTCAGGGGTCTGTTTTGGGGCCCCTGCTGTTTGTAATTTTTATAAATGATCTAGATGAGGGTATTGAAGGATGGATTAGTAAATTTGCGGATGACACTAAAGTCGGTGGAGTGGTAGATAGTGAATAGGGGTGTTATAGTTTGCAGAGAGACTTGGACAAGTTGCAGAGCTGGGCCGAGAGGTGGCAAATGGAATTTAATGCAGAAAAGTGTGAGGTAATTCACTTTGGCAGGAATAACAAATGTGTAGAGTATAGGGCTAATGGTAGACTCTTAATAGTGTTGAAGAACAGAGGGATCTTGGTGTATATGTGCATAGATCCCTGAAAGTTGGCAATCAAGTTGATAAGGTTGTTAAGAAGGCATACGGAGTCTTAGCTTTTATTGGTAGGGGGATTGAATTTCGGAGCCGCAACGTCATGTTGCAACTGTCCAAAACTCTAGTGCGGCCGCACTTGGAGTATTGTGTGCAGTTCTGGTCCCCACATTATAAGAAAGATGTGGAGGCATTGGAGAGGGTACAGAGGAGGTTTACCAGGATGTTGCCTTGTATGGAGGGCAGGTCTTATGAAGAGAGGCTGAGGGATTTGAGGTTGTTTTCGTTAGAAAGGAGGCGGCTAAGAGGGAACCTTATTGAAACATATAAGATGATTAGAGGTTTAGATAGGGTGGACAGTGATAGCCTTTTTCCTCGGATGGAGAAAGCTAGCATGAGGGGACATAGCTTTAAATTAAGGGTGGTAGTTATAGGATGGATGTCAGAGGTAGGTTCTTTACCCAGAGGGTGGTAAAGGTATGGAATGCCCTGCCTGCTGCAGTTGTAGATGCGCCAAGTTTGGGGGCGTTTAAGAGGTTAGTAGATAAGTTTATGGATGAAAGGGGAATGGTTTAGGTTAGAGGGTCATTGCTTTTTCTTAATTGGTCGGTGCAACATCGAAGGCCGAAAGGCCTGTTCTGCGCTGTAATGTTCTAATGTTCTAATTATTCCAGGACTCTGAAATTAGTGGTAGGAAACTACACTGGTCGGAGTGATAATAACACATGAGGATGGGAGTGGGGAAGAAGTTTGAAGTTTGAAGCTTATACATTAGTGTCACAAGTAGGCTTACACTTACATTGCAATGAAGTTACTGCGAAAATCACCACACTCCGGTGCCTGTTTAGGTACATTGAGGTAGAATTTAGCACAGCTAATATATCTAACCAGCAAGCCTCCCGGAGGAAACTGGAGCACCGGGAGGAAATCCATATAGACACAGGGAGAACGTGCAGACTCCGCACACACAGTCACCCTAGCTGGGAATCGAACCGGGTCTCTGGCGCTGTGAGGCAGCAGTGCTAACCACTGTACCACCTTTTCAAATTGCAGTCACAAAAATTGTCACTCTCTGTGTGTGACTGTGTGGTTATTTTGCGCGAGAAGAGAATGGGAAATTGCTTTTCCATTTCTTCAGCAATATAAAACTCTTTATAAACTGGTGCAAAATTGCAAGCCTCACCTCTCCTCCTATGTCAGAACGTAGCTGAAGTGACAGCTGTCAATCTCCATCCTGTCACTAACTCTTGCTAACCTAACGCAGAGTGACATTTCCAATTTCTCATTTTTTTGTAACGGCAGCAAGAGACTCAGATCTGCACAGACTTCAGGACACAGTGACGTTACAATCACTGTCTGAATAAAGCTCCAGATTACACGAAATATATCGTACAGCCCAACAGCAAATTGTGGAGTTACACTTTCACCGCTGAGTAATCAAAGCATCATAAATCTTTCACACTGCACTGGACTCACCGCAGCATAAACTGTGGCAAGTTTAGAAACTTTCATGAAAACACAATTTGTCCCTGGAGGGCAAGGCGGCAACAAATGCTGACATTTTGTGACTATAATAATCTGACAAACACAACAGAGGATACATGCGGTTCGAGGAAATTGCATCAAGCATTGTGTACAGAATTAAATACTGATTGGGTGAGATAATTTTCCGGCTGTTAAGTTAATTATTATTCATCTATGAAGAGGGTAAGTAGCCAGATAATTGCAACAGCCCAGAGGAGCTGGGTCCATCCACCATCTCAGGTGGACACGTGCTTCCCAGAGCAGCTGGTGCTACAGTGCATGTTGTAACAGCTATGCTGCTCTGTGGCTGGGTCCATGGCGTTGGCAACATTCCCATGTTGCAATAATGTCAATAAAGGTCATTGTTGGGACTTCTAAAGTTTATTTATTTATTAATCAACAAGTGGGCTTACATTAACACTGCAATGAAGTCACTGTGAAAATCCCCTAGTCGCCACACTCCGGCACCTATTCGGGTACACTGAGGGAGAACTTAGCATGGCCAATGCACCCTAACCAGCATGTTTTTCAGACTCTTTATTAACGAAACTCAAAAGAGACCTGGGAATCACTAATTTCTGTGATCTGTCTGATGGTAATTTTTGTATTCGCTCATAGCAGATGAGTGCCACTGGCTGGGCCATCATTTATTGCCCATTCTTGAGGACATTGTAGATATAAGCCTGACCGGATAAGGATGGCAGATTTCCTCCCCAAAAGGACATTAATGAACCAAGTTGTTTTTACGACAATGGTTCCATGGTCATCTTTAAGGCAGCACCGTAGCACAGTGATACTGTGGTAAGCATTCCAGCCTCACAGCACCAGGCACCTGGGTTCAATTCCTGGTTTGGATCACTGTCTGTGTGAAATTTGGTAAAGTTTGACAACACCAATTTTAAATCCAACCGATTTATTTGACAGAAATTTGCACATTCTATCTGTGTCTGCGTGAATTTCCTCCAAGTGCTTTGGTTTCCTCCCACAGTCCAAAGATATGCAGAATAAGTGCATTGGCCATGCTAAATTCTCCCTCAGTGTACCCAAACAGTCTCTGCAGTGTGGCGACTAGGAGATTTCCACAATAACTTTGTTACAGTGTGAATGAAAGCCTAATAAATAAACTTCACTTCACTTTTAATTCTGGATTTTTATTGAATTTAAATTTCACCATCTGCCATGGTGGGATTACAACCCATATCCCCAGAGCAATATCCTGCTTCTCTGGATTACTAGTCCAGTGATAACACCATTACCCCATGCCTCCTCGAATAGTCTATGTACTGATAAACTGGACTTGGCATTGGCCTTACCTCTGGTGCTATGTAGTCTGGGGTGCCACAAAAGGTTCGAGTTGTCACACTGTCGAATATGCCCTCTTTGCACATGCCAAAATCTGCAATTTTAATGTGTCCCTCGGCATCCAGCATCACATTATCCAGCTTCAAATCTCTGAAAACAATTGAAACGTGGATTAAATCAATGATAATCAAGGTGGAAATGCTGGCTGCTTTGACAGTACGTTAATCTACATGTTCCACAGGATAGAACATAGAACATAGAACATAGAACATTACAGCGCAGAACAGGCCCTTCGGCCTTCGATGTTGCGCCGACCAATTATGAAAAAAAAGCAATGACCCTCCAAACTAAACCATTCCCTTCTCTTCCATAAACTTATCAACTAACCTCTTAAACGCCACCCAACTTGGCACATCTACAACTGCCGCAGGCAGGGCATTCCACTCCCTAACCACCCTCTGGGTAAAGAACCTACCTCTGATATCAGTCCTATAACTATCACCCCTTAATTTAAAGCTGTGTCCCCTCGTGCTAGCTTTCTCCATCCTAGGAAAAAGGCTTTCACTGTCCACCCTATCTAAACCTCTAATCATCATATACATTTTGATTAGGTCCCCTCTTAGCCGCCTCCTTGCTAACGAAAACAACCTCAAATCCCTCAGCCTCTCTTCATAAGACCTGTCCTCCATACCAGGCAACATCCTGGTAAACCTCCTCTGTACCCTCTCCAATGCCTCCACATCTTTCTTATAATGTGGGACCAGAACTGCACACAATACTCCAAGTGCGGCCGCACTAGAGTTTTGTACGGTTGCAACATGACGTTGCGGCTCCGAAATTCAATCCCCCTACCAATAAAAGCTAAGACTCCGTATGCCTTCTTGACAACTTTATCGACTTGACTGCCTACTTTCAGGGATCTATGCACATATACACCAAGATCCCTCTGTTCATCAACACTATTAAGAATCCTACCATTAGCCGTATACTCTACACATTTATTATTCCTGCCAAAGTGCATTATCTCACACTTTTCCACATTAAACTCCATTTGCCACCTCTCGGCCCAGCTCTGAAACTTGTCCAAGTCTCTCTGCAAACTAGAACACCCCTCTTCACTATCTACCACTCCACCGACTTTAGTGTCATCTGCAAATTTACTGATCCATCCCTCAATACCCTCATCCAGATCATTTATAAAAATTACAAACAGCAGGGGCCCAAAACAGACCCCTGAGGCACACCACTCGTCACCGAACTCCACGATGAATATCTCCCATCAACCACCACCCTCTGTCTTCTATCTGCTAGCCAATTTCTAATCCAATTAGCTAAATCACCCTCTATCCCATACATCTGCATTTTCTGCAGAAGCCTTCCAAGGGCCACCTTATCGATGAATCCACTATGAAGGTATGATCAACCAGGGACCCTGGTTCAATTCCCAGCTTGGGTCACTAACTGTGTGGAGTTTGCACGTTCTCCCTTTGTCTGCGTGGGTTTTCTCCGGGTGCTCCTGTTTCCTCCCACACTCCAAAGATGCGTGGATTAGGTTGATTGGCCAGACTAAATTGCCCCTTAGTGTCAGGGGGACAAACTACAGTAAATACATGGGGTTGTCAGGATAGGGCCTGGGCGGAATTGTGCTCGGTGCAGACTCAACAGGCCGAATGATCTCCTTCTGATCTGTAGGGGTTCTATGAATTTTATACTCTGAAACTATGCAATGGTTACGACAATTTTCTCCAGCTCTGACATTATATTGAATCTCACTGTGCATTGGGCCTACTAATGTAACCAAGAAACTACTAGAAAAAATTAATTGGTTCTCGTTAACTGCTGTTAAGGAAGGAAGCCTGGTGTCACATTGGGCCTGGCCAATGTGTGACCCCTGTCTTGCCCCAGGCTGTTGGCTCTTAACTCTTTTCTAAGTGGCCAAGCAAGCCAAACCATTGTTCCAAACTGGCAACCAGGAATGTGTCAGCACCGCCCAGCTTCCCACATTGTTTCTGTGACAGTGGGTGAAATCTTACAAGAATTTGGCAGAATGTTAATCCTGGTGAGAAAACTGCTATGGAACTCCACTGGTTTTCCCTCCAGATCTTGTCTGTTTAACTGCCAACGAAATGAATGGGTGTCGTTTGCTCTGGCAAGGCAGGACTCTTGGTGCCGGGAAATCACCACCACTGAGATCGGGGCGCGGTTTTTAAACAGTGTTCTGATAATTATAAAACGAGGAATCTCGCCCATCTTCATCCCAAATAACTGAGTCCTTGCATGTGAGGCTCCCTCTAAAGTGTGACCCTGACACTGTCCGTTGGTACAAGTTGGCACTGCCTGGGCACTGTTTTGTCACGTCCCTCTCTTCCAGGGGCTATACTGGCCTTTGAGCCCCAAGGTGGAGATCCCGCAACAGGATCACGTCTGGGTGAACCTGTTGTAACCGTATGGGAATCCAGTGGCGTGTGACAGACAGAGATAGTTCCAAGGTGGGGGCTCTTTAATGATATTTAAATTTACTGAAATGTATGGAAATCTGGCTCTTGCCCGCTATAGAATCGCACCTGATTACATCACCAGCAGCGGACAGCAGAAAGCAAAAACTACCTTCTCACCAGCGAGATTCACGATTTTTGGGTTTCAACAGACCTTGAACCCAGCGGCAATCTCACGGACTGAGAGTGTGGGCTCAAGGTCCCACAAAACATTTCTTAATCTTCTTCCCATCCTTTCTGAGTGAAAAGAACCCAAGTATGAAAGAAATATCTCCAAGATCTCGGAATACATCACTTCCTGGATCGGAGTGAGTGCTTCAATATTTGGTAAATAGTACTGAATATCATTCACAATATAGATGTGGGGCACATTAACCAACAGCTGCTGATAGGGAGACAAAATTATCCCAAGCCTCAATAGGGAGCGGCACAGTGTTTGGCACTGCTGCCTCACAGTACCAGGGACCCGGGTTTGATTCCCAACTTGGGTCACTGCCTGTCTGGAGTTTGCACATTCTCCCTGGTGACTACATGGGTTTCCTCCGGGTGCTCCTGTTTCCCCCACACAAAGATGCCCAGGTTAGGTGAATTGATTGTGATAAGTTCTCCCTCAGTGTGGCCAAACAGGAACTGGATTGTGGCAACTAGGGAATTTTCACAGTAACTTGACAGTGATAGCCTTTTTCCTAGGATGGAGAAAGCTAGCACGAGGGGACACAGCTTTAAATTAAGGGGTGATAGTTATAGGATGGATATCAGAGGTAGGCTCTTTACCCAAAGGGTGGTTCGGGAGTGGAATGCCCTGCCTGCATCAGTTGTAGATGCGCCAAGTTTGGTGGCGTTTAAGAGGTTAGTTGATAAGTATATGGAAGAGAAGGGAATGGTTTAGTTTGGAGGGTCATTGCTTTTTATATTGGTTGGCGCAACATCGAAGGCCAAAGGGCCTGTTCTGTGCTGTAATGTTCTATGTTCTACTTCATTGCAGTGTGAATATAAGTTTACTTGCGACTAATAAATAAGCTTTAAGAAAGACATCGCTATTTTGATCGAACTCAAACCTAGTGTGCCAAGACTCCCACCAGCTTTTATAGATGCACCATAAAAGCAAACTTTCTGGTTATATCACAGCTTGCTATGGCTCCTGGTGTGTCCGAGCGCAAGAAACTATAAAGGATTGTGAATGTAACCCAGTCCCTCTCGCCAACTAGCTTCCCATCCATTGACTCTGTCTACACTTCCTGCTGCTTTGGAAAAGCAGCCAGCATAATCAAGGATCTCCACATTCCTCGGACAGTCTCTCTTCTATCAAGAAAAAGATACAAAAGTCTAAGATCACATACCAACTGACTCAAGACCAGCTTCTTCCCTGTTGCTGTCAGGCTTTTGAACGGACTTACCTTATATTAAGCTGATCCTCCTCTACACCCTAGCTATTACTGTAACACGATATTCTGCACCCTCTCTTTTCCTTCTTCCTTATGTACTCAGTGAATAATCCACATAGCACACAAGAAACAATAGTTTTCACTATATACTAATACTTATTGTGGAGATGCCGGTGTTGGACTGGAGCTGGACTTTAACCTGGTGTTGTGAGACTTCTTACTAATACATGTGACAATAATGATCAAATCACTGTCCTTATCAATGTTACAGTATACAGAGTATGGTAAATGTGTTGATAGCTTTCAACATTTATCAATAAACTATTGAAAGCAAACTATTATAATTTGTTACCATTTTCCTCCTCATTTCCCCTCCTTAGACCTCAGTGCATTAGCCTAGAGATGCCATGTTCAGGAGAACTGCTCAGATTTTCGTACAGGAGTCACTGTATTATCAGATCACAAAATCTATCAGGTATTCTGTGTTCTGGATGTAGGGAGGCAAAGAATCTAAGGAGAAATCCCGTGGAAAGTCCTCAAAGGAAGCAGTGCTGCCTTTATACATTTAATATTTGTGTTCCTGACTTTTTCTCCATTGACATTATCACACCAAGCAAGAAGTCGCGTGATGGATATCATTAAACATTGCTGTTATTTATGAAATAGGACATTGTAAGTCTTGCTTCGCTGCATCTGTGCAGATTTGAACTGTGAATAAGCTCAGCGTCATTATCCAGGATCCAACACTCACCTGTAAATGATCCCCTTCTTATGTAAGAAAAACAGCCCCACAGCGATCTCTGCTGCATAAAACCTAGATAAAAAAAGAAATGTCAAGATGACTTGCCTTGAAACAGCCTTGAAATGGTGCCCAGATATTACCAACAATCTCAGATCTTTCAACTGAAGATTTTTTACAGAATATTTCCTTTAAAATGGAGGAACCCTTTTATAAATTCTGCAAATTCAATCAAACTGCCTTCGTAAATTACTGAAGACAAAAAGATGAGACAGCAGGCCTGATTTCTACTCTGAGTTGGAAATGGAATGGACAAAGTAGGGTGTGTGTGTGTGTGTGTGTGTGTAAGTAGGTGACGGGGTGTAGCTTGTAACGAGCCCACACGGGGAATTATATTCTCTTGGTGTACAGCAGTGATAGGTAACAAGGCCAGTGAGTGGACTGTACGATTGAACCTCCTTCATCTCAGTGGACTGCAAGTGAGCCCATGAATAAGACTGAATACATTTAATACACTCCAAATATTTCATAAAGAGTTATAGAAAATGCTTAATCATTTATATAGAGAAGGCATAACTTTAAGGCTCATGGTGGGAGATATAGGAGGGATGTCCGAGGTAGATTCTTTACTTAGAGAATGGTTGGGGTGTGGAATGTACTGCCTGCTGTGATATTGGAGTCAGACACTTTAGGAACTTTCAAGTGGTTAATGGAGAGGCACATGAAGTACACCAGAATGATAGGGAGTGGGATAGCCTGATCTTGGGTTTGGATATAGCTCGGCACAACATTGAAGGCTAAAGGGCCTGTACTGTGCTGTAATGTTCTATATCAACAGAACTGTCATTAATTTCAAATGATAAAAATAGAAGACATAATTTGGATGCAGAGGGAGCACACAGCTCTTACAGTCAATGTTGTGAGCAAGCAGCACACACCTCATTTCACTCGCCCTGGCTTTGCGTGCGAATCAATTCCGTCACACCGATAGGAAAAAAATATGCGGACGAGAATCAGAGGAATGTGGTGACCCCGTGCACGGGCAACGGTCAACAAGATGTCTCCTGGGTCGCACTCAGAACCCTAATGTGACCCCCGGACTGCAGGCTGCCCACTGCTGTACAGATATATTTATCTGCTAGATTAAGAGGTGCAAGTACACTGTGTCTCACCTTTAAGACTACTGCAAGTCAGGGCACTCGTGTACATAGAGGTTTACAGCATGGAAACAGGCCCTTTGGCCCAACTTGTCCATGCTGCCCTTTCCTTTAAACCCTGAAGCTAGTCCCAATTGCCCGTAGTGAGAACCCTTCACCCCGAAGAAATCCGGCTCATGTCCATCCCTCCCAGTGAAGCCATAGAAACATTGCTTTCTGCAGGAAGGGCTGATGGAACAATACAGAACAACATCACAGAGGGTCACAGGGGTAAATGCTTACACTGCCTGGGGTTCCTTGAACTTTCCGACTTGCTGAATGTGGTACATGAGGTCACCGCCGTTCACGTATTCCATGACAAAATAAAGTCGATCCTAGAATGGAAGATTTAAAGACTATTAGTGTCAAAAGGTGGCTTACATTAACACTGCAATGATGTTACTGTGAAAATCCGCAAGTCGCCACATTCCGGTGCCTGTTTGGGTACACTGAGGGAGGATTTAGCATGGCCAATGCACTCTAACCAGCACGTCATTCAGACTGTGAGAGGAAACCGAAGCACCCAGAGGAAACCCATGCAGACACGGGGAGAACATGCAGAGTCCACATCAGACAGTGACTCAAGCCGGGAATTGAACCTGGGTCCCTGGCACTGTGAGACAGCAGTACCAATCACTGTGCTACTGTGCCGCCCCCAAGCTAAGTGAGCAGAAAGAAAACCCTCTCGTCGGCTGCAAAGAAACTGCAATGGCCCTTAGTCTATGACCAGGGGGATCAACACTTTCCAGGATAGGGATAAAAGGCAGAAGGGTCACAGCCTGTTGCTTTACTTTTTTCTCTGTTTGATCGCTGTGGAAGCAGGTGGCCTCTATTCAGACCATTCTGACTAGAGGGTCTGTCTTATCTGCAGACAAGACAGTCCATTCTCAGACCATGGGGAGTGAGGAGGTCTGCCCAGGGATAACTGGGTGAAGAGGGTCCATCCTTAGAGTACGGGTGCGGGGGTGGGGGCGGGGTGGGGGGTGATGAGAGGGTCTGTCCCCAGACAGCTGCAAACATGAGGATTTTTTTTCCAGCTTAACTTCTGGAGACTTCATTCAAAGCCCTCTCTCGGCTCACTCTCCCAGTGCAAATACTGAGCTGTATGGGTGTCCGTGCCATGAAATTAACACTCGGTCTGCCCTAGAACTCTTAGAAATCACTCTATTTAAAGAAAATCAGCCAAGGTTTCTCCAGTGTTTTGCTTTCAATCAACACGTCTGAAAAGAAACTCGGCTGGATCTTGCTGGATGTGGCAATCCATCACATGTCATCTAAGACTTATTCCTACATTCTTAAGTTCAAATAATTCTTGTGCTATAACCTGCTGGAAAAGTCAGCTGATAACAGCACAGAACATGTACAAACAAAGACTGACAGTGTCTCCTTTAATTAATGAGATTCAAGGATTGAGAAAAAAGTGAAGGAAGATGGAGCAGCAGGAGACTGGAAAAGAGTCAAATTCCAATGCCAAATTCTTAATACTTAATTGTAAAATTTTTAACTTTTCAATTTTTTAAGTTCCATCTTCAAACTTTTGTTCTAAATTTTTAATTTTATAAATTTTTAGCTTTTCTATTTTTTAAGTTCCAATTCCAAAGGTTTGCAGCGAGTTCAAATTAATATGCAAATCTTGGAAGTTCTCAAAAGTTGTCGTGGGTGAAGTGTTGTCTGTGCAATGGAAACAGCAGAGATTCATAAACTCAGCATCAAATTCTGGAAATTTGTAACACAAGGAATGGAATTTTCCTGCCCCATTTGCCACAGGAATTATAGCGGGTGGGGGACACACAATACAAAGGTCTGTTGACCTCAGGTGGGGGTCTGGGACAAATGAGGCCGTAAACTTTCACCCATGGCATATCTCTTAATCCCTCGAACTTGCTGGTTGATAAACGCTGTTATTTTTCTCGTGAGGACTGTAATTTACTTTATCTTTGTCTGTGAGCAGAGGCGGGTTAAGACAAATGGACACAGGCACCTTGGTCCATTAAACCTGTCATCAAATATTCAAAGAAGCAAGCTCACTGATAGCTACACACTGCATTAATGATAGAGCAAATCATGTGACAATCTGTGCTCCAGTTAAATAAGTCTGATCCAGCAGTTTTATATGGGGTTTTGTGCTATAGTGAATTTTAATAAGGATCTCAGGTTTGATTAGTAAGTTTGCAGATAACACGAAGGTTGATGGATTTACAGATAACGATGAGGACCATCAAAGGATACAGCAGGATATAGATCGGTTGGAGACTTGGGCAGAGAAATGGCAGATGGAGATTAATCTGGACAAATGTGAGATCATGCATTTTGGAAAGTCTGATAAACACAGGAAATTTGCAGTAAATGGCAGAACCTTTAAGAATACTGATAGACAGAGGGACCTGGGTGTGCAGGTACACAGGTTACTGAAAGTGGCAATGCAAGTGGAGAAGGTAGTCAAGAAGGCATACAGCATGCTTGCTTTCATCGGCCGGGGCATTGAATTTAAAAATTAGCAAGTAATGTTGCAGCTTTATGGAACCTTAGTTAGGCGCACTTGGAATATAGTGTTCAATTCTGGTCACCACACTACCAGAAGGATGTGGAAGCTTTGGAGAAGGTACAGAAAAGATTTACCAGCATGTTGCCTGTACGGAGGGCATTAACTATAAGGAGAGACTGGAGAAACTTGGTTTGGTCTCACTGGAGTGACAGAGGTTGAGGGGAGACCCTGATAGAAGTCTACAAGATTATGAGAGGCATGGACAGAGTGGATAGTCAGAAGCTTTTTCCCAGAGTGGAAGAGTCAATTACCAGGGGGCACAGGTTTAAGATGCGAGGGACAAGGTTTAAAGGAGATGTATGAGGTAAGTTTTTTACACAGAGGGTGGTGGGTGCTTGCAACTCGCTGCTGGGAAGCAGATACAGTAGTGACTTTTAAGAGGCGTCTTGACAAATCCATGAATAGGATAGGAATGGAGGGATATGGTTCCCAGAAGGGTCACAGCATGATCAGTATAGACTTGGGGGGCCGAAGGGCCTGTTCTGTGCTATAATTTTCCGACTGTTCCGGGACCATATCCCTCCATTTCCATCTTTGTTCTTTGAGATTAAGGCCACTGGGCGAAGATCCTATTGGCTCATGTGTTAATCTGTAATCCCTCCTCCCACATTTGTGGGATCTTGCTGTGCAAAACACTTACTGTCACATTTACATCCAAATGAAAGCAGCCACATTTCAAAAGTTAGTTCAGTGGCTGTGGATGGGGAAGATGCTTTACAAATGCAAGTTCTTCCTTTGATATTTGTTGTTCTACCGACATCGCAACTCGTAATCAGCTTTTCTCGTCACACTGTCTCAAAGCTTGAAGCTACAAATGGAGCAATTTGCTGCAGTTATTATCATTCCATGGTGATTTTCCTGTTATGAATTAACGCTCGAGTTAAGGCATGGATCCAAATTAAAATGCAACCCACTGAGTGTTGATAATGGCCGGCTAACACTCACATCGCAAGGAGGACACAGCTCAATTATGACTGACACAATTCATCATATTTACCGAGCAGATTGTTTCGAAGTTTGCGTGCCAGAGTTTCTACAAAGGTAGATCAGCCCTTATCAGTTTCCAAAATAGACCTCAAAAATGTAAATAAACAGCCCAACGTTCCTGTGACTGACAGCTGAATTTATCCAGTAAGTCATTTATATGTCCCAACATACTTCATAGGAGCAACAATCAAACAAAACTGACACAGCTACGTAAGGAGATACTTGGTGGTGGTGATGGTGGTAGTGGTGGGGGCAGGGTGAGGAGGAGGACGAGGAGGAGAGATGAACAAAAGCTTGGACAAAGAGACAGGTTTTAACGAGTGCCTTAAAGGAGGAGAGTGAGGCTATAATGACCTCAATGAAGCCCATGAGGTTGGTCTCTTGGAGAACGGGCTCCCTGACTGAGGTAATGGCTGCCTAGTTAATGCTTTCCATACTGCAGGGACTGGGGTGCATTACTGAACTCTTTAAGCACATTTTGATTTGATATTTTAAGTTTCCTTTCCATTTTGTCCTTTATTTTGGGCGGTTCCCCTCATTTTGGGAGCTGCCCCGTTTAGTTTGTCCCTAAATTTGATTTAGTCTATTTGTTTGGCCAAAAAGATTGGTAATGATTGCCTGTCCAATCAGGGAGTCTCATCTGTGTGTGTATATAGTGAGAAGTGACACTCTGGGTTCTGACTGAAGCATTTTGAGAAGTGGAATTGAATTTCAAAGTAAAGAGAATCTGGTGAAGGGACAATGGTCTCTGAGGGTTAGGACAGAAACAGAAAAGTTTAAGGAGGTCATTCCGGAGATTTGGGCCGAGGCAGCTGAAGGCACAGCCACTGATACGGGAATGACGGAAATTGCAGTGTGCATTGGCCAGAATTTTTGAGAACAGGGAAGTGCAGGCTCTGTGCTTGGTTAGCTGACCCTGCAAGGCAAGAGGAAGTGCAAGTGGCATCAGTGCTGATGAATGAATCAACATAACCCACACACCCTTACGTGTGCGAGACTTGGCTATCAGTTTCTGCTCAGCAATTCTGTGTTGTTGTGTGCAGTGAGGGGAATTGATGGTAAAAACATTTGACCCACATCTTAAAACATGGGAACAGGAGTAGGTCATTCAGCCCCTCAAACAAGCTCCATCATTTAATAAGTTCTTGGCTGACCTGTGGCCTAACTCCAGATAACTAGGCCTATAACCCTTGATATCCCTACTCAATAAAAACTCTCTTGGCATTGCAGTCATGGACAATGAGAGAGGTCCGGCTTAGATTAGTAGCAGACACTAATAATCCCCAGGAACGGTTGTCCTCAGTGAGTTTTCAAATAATGAACCAAGCCATGTAATTAAGATTGGCAACCGCTTACAGGAGGGGGTTTAAACTGTGGTCTCTTAGCTGAGTCCAGACTGCCATAAGTATTGGTCAATCCACTTGCAATTCCCAGCAATATTTTCTGAATGATTGTGAATATTTCCATCTTGTAGATTTTATTGCATGCGATCACCATTGAATTATTAATCTATTTTATTTATCCAACCTATAACTGTTTAGATTTTGTATCCTTCTTGGAGACAAAATGTTTGATCTGTTTGTAATAATTTTGGCCCTGAGACAATTGTTGTGCCCACCAAGACGTGGCAAATGGGTTTATATTTGCAACTGTTAACGTGATCACGGTTGATCACTCTTTTTCTGTTGAATTGCTTTTATTTTTAGTGTGAAGTCTATGCATTCTCCTTTAAATCACAGGACTTCTGAACAATGCACATCCTGCTCAAATTATCAAACTGATATCAAAACTTTTCAGCACGCAGCTGGCAGCAGGCAAGTTAAAGAGAACAGAGTTAGCCATGTGCATCCACCCTGTCGTTTGCCACAGCACACACCACCATGATACTGGATGTGGAAATACTAGCATTGGACTGGGGTGGGCACAGTAAGAGGTTTCACAACACCAGGTTAAAGTCCAACAGGGTTTATTTGGTAGCACGAGCTTTCGGAGCGCTGCTCTTTCATCAGGTGAGTGAAGAGTTGGGTTCACAAATAGGGCATACATAGACACAAACTCAATTTACAAGGGCGCCTTCACGGCAGAATTGCTGAGCAGAAACTGAAAGCCAAGTTTCGCACACATAAGGGTGTGTGGGTTATGTTGATTGGCCATGTTAAATTAACCCGAGTGTCCGGGGAATTAGGGGGGTAAATATGAGGGGCTACAGAAATAGGGCCCAGGTAGGATTGTGGTTGGTGCAGACTTGATGGGTCGAATGGCCTCGTTCTGCACTGTAGGGATTCTATGAGATAGTAGAAAAATATTCAGCAGAAGAGATGGAAGTGACCAAATTGTATTTAAAGTTTGATCTGATTTGATTTATTATTGCCATTTGTATTAGTATACAGTGAAAGGTATTATTTCTTGTGCGTTATACAAGAAATAAAGATAAAGCATACCGTTCATAGAGAAGGAGAGGATGCAGAATGTAGAGTTACCGTCATAGTTAGGAATAGGGAAAGATCAACTTAATGTGAGGTAGGTCCATTCAAAAATCTGACAGCAGCAGGGAAGAAGCTGTTCTTGAGTCAGTTGGTATGTGTCCTCAGACTTTTGTATTTTTTTCGATGGAAGAAGGTGGAAGAGAGAATGTCTTGGGTGCGTGGGGTCCTTAATTATGCTAACTGCTTAGTCACAAGTAGGCTTACATTAACACTGCAATGAAGATAATGTGAAAATCCCCTAGTCACCACAGTCTGGAGCCTGTTCGGGTACTCTGAGGGAGAATTTAGCACGGCCAATGCACCTAACCAGCACACCTTTCAGACTGTAGCAGCACCTGGAGGAAACCCACGGAGACATAGGGAGAATGTACAGAGTCCACACAGACAGTGAGTCAAGCCGGGGATTGAACCTGGATCCCTGGTGAAGCAGCAGGGTTAATCACTGTAACGTTCCATATTAAGAGAAGAGGCTGGATGGCCAGAAATGCGTTCCAAGGCTGTCAATCCAACACAGGGTCTCTATAATCGGACTGCAAAGTTTAAACACTCACCTGCACTGTGAAATAATTGACAAATATTCCAGAATCTTATGTTCAAAAGGCCAGTTTCAGATGGTGAGTTATACCAAAATTGACTCACCTCTATAAAACACAGTTTAATACAGTTTTATTCAGTGCTATTCTTTCAAAGGCTCTCACAGAGAATCCCCAGCACAAGCCTTTCTGATGTGCAGATTAATAACTGCAATGGAAGGCTAGTTATACAAAGCATTATTTCAATTGCCTGAAGGAAAAGTTTGCAGAGTTAATGCAAGTTGTTTGTCAAGAAATTCCAGGGTTTGAGAGGAACAGAGAAATGCATATGTGCTTAGACATTGGCACAGACACTTTGTTATCTCACTCTGTACAGCTGTCGGGGACTCTGAACCAGAAGGAAGATTAAGCACTTGAGGTGAACAAGATTTCATTTTGCTTGTAGATGTCTTATTCAGATATGTGCTGGATTGACAGCAAGAAAAGCAATGTAGAATGGATAAGATTGTGGAGCTATATCTGGTATTCTTGAATCCTAACTCGCTTTGAAAACTGTGGTAAGAGTTAAGAGTGACTGATGTCAACATCCAGGTAGCATTTGACCGAGTGTGATATCAATAAAATCACTAGAAGTTGAAATCATCACAGTGCAGAAGGAGACCATTTGGCCCATTGAGTCTGCACTCACAACAATCCCACCTGATTGCCATAACCCCACAGGTTTACCCTGCTAATCCCCTGAAACTAAGGTCAATTTATCATGACCAATCAATCTAACCCGCACGTCTTTGAACTGTGGGAGGAAACCGCAGCACACAGAGGAAACCCTCGCAGACACGGGGAGAAAGTGCACACTCCACTTAAACAGTCTTTCCAGGCCGATATCGAACCCTGGTTCCTGGCGCTATGGGGCAGCAGTGCTAACCATTGTGCCACCATGCCATTCCATCAATGCTCCACTCCAGCACAGAACGTTTTGGAATATATAAAGAAGGTGGAAGACAGAATGTCTGGGGTGTGCGGGGTCTTTAATCACGCTGGCTGCTTTTCCAAGGCAGCAGGACGTGTAGACAGAGTCAATGGATGACAGGCTGCTTCGCGTAATGGATTGGGCTATATACACGACCTTTTGTAGTTTGCTGCGGCCTTGGGCAGAGCAGGAGCCGTACCAGGCTGGACGTGAGAGACATGATACAATTTTAATCCCACACTCCCATTTTCCAGGTGTATCTCAGTTTGGAAATCTATCCTCTTTTCTCCAGTCCAGGCGTGTCTGATCCACATACGTGATTACATGTTTTAGACGTGCAGCTTTTCTCTATTCACAGGCTAAACGTCAGGAAGAAGCTGGTGAAAGAGACCCAGCTTCAAACTGTGTTTAAAATCAAGAAGGGACGCCGGATTTTCACAAATTGGAATGAAGCCATCCAAAGTAATTTTTTTCCCCTGCATGACTTCGATGTACAACAGTTGGCTTCTTAAAATCAATTATCAGGGTTGTATTTGTTGTGCTAATGTGTTGGGGATTCTCAATGGGTGAAGTGAATGAACCTTCTTCAGGTGTTAGTTTGGTTCTGAACTTATCCACAGGATCATTATTTGTTACTATTTCCACTCCAGACTTTCGAGTCAACAACAAAGAAAGACTTGCATTCATGTGGTACCTCCCACAACTGCATAAGGTCGCAAAGTGTCTTATAATCAATTTTGATATGTCACGGTAGTCACGTAGGAAACACAGCAGTGCTTTGCATACAGCAAGATCCCACAAATGGCAATAAAATAATGATCAGAAATTCTGCTGTCTCTGAGTGATGTTTGGTGAGGGATAAACATTGGCTAGCGCACTGAGCAGAATGAACCTGTTCTCTGTTCAAAAGATGCCACACATCTCTTATATTCACAGGAGAAGGCAGAACTGAAAGTCCACACCTCAACAGTGTAGCATTCTTTCAGTACTTCAATAGAGTACCTGACAGCTTAGCATTATCCTAGTACTGACATGCGTATCAGACAGTTCCTCAACAGTGTAGCACACTCTCAACACTGCAGTGTAATGTCTGACAGTTCCTTGACAGTGTAGCACTCTTTCAGTACTACATTGTAATATCAGACAGTTAGTCAACAAAGTAGCACTCTGTCAGTATTACAATGGAGTGTCAGACAGTTCCTCGACAGTGTAGCACCCTCTCAGTTCTACAACGGGGTATCAGACAATTCCTTGACAATACATCATCCCTCAATACTACAATGGAGTATTGGACAGTTCCTCAACAGTGTAACGCTCTCTCAGTACTGCAGTGGAATAGCAGACAGTTCCTCGACAATGTAGAACACTTTCAGTACTGCAGTGGAGTATCGTACAGTTCCTCGACACTGTAGCACCTTCTCAGTACTGCAGTGGAGTATTGTACAGTTCCTCGACACTGTAGCACTCTCTCAGTACTGCAGTGGAGTATTGTACAGTTCCTCGACACTGTAGCACTCTCTCAGTACTGCAGTGGAGTATTGTACAGTTCCTCGACACTTAGCACCTTCTCAGTACTGCAGTGGAGTATTGTACAGTTCCTCGACACTGTAGCACCTTCTCAGTACTGCAGTGGAGTATCGTACAGTTCCTCGACAGTGTAGCACTCTCTCAGTACTGCAGTGGAGTATTGTACAGTTCCTCGACACTGTAGCACTCTCTCAGTACTGCAGTGGAGTATCATACAGTTCCTCGACACTGTAACACCTTCTCAGTACTGCAGTGGAGTATCGTACAGTTCCTCGACACTGTAGCACTCTCTCAGTACTGCAGTGGAGTATCATACAGTTCCTCGACACTGTAGCACCTTCTCAGTACTGCAGTGGAGTATCGTACAGTTCCTCGACACTGTAGCCCTCTCTCAGTACTGCAGTGGAGTATCATACAGTTCCTCGACACTGTAGCACCTTTTCAGTACTGCAGTGGAGTATCGTACAGTTCCTCGACACTGTAGCACTCTCTCAATACTGCAGTGGAGTATTGTACAGTTCCTCGACAGTGTAGCACTCTGTCAGGACTGCAGTGGAGTATCAGCCTAGATTTTGTGCTAATCGTTCAAGAGCAGGACTCAAATCCACAATCTTCTATTCAGAGGCAGGAGAGTGAATCACCAAGTCACAACTTATACTGTACACTGCCCAGTGTAGAAATGAATCAGGAAGGTGTAAATGGAGTGACAGTGGATTGTTTTCCTGGCCCAGCAGTTCATGGATCAGAACTCTTTCACATTACACACAGTTATGAGTAGCTTATGGCCTAGTGGTATTATTGCTAGATTATTAATTCAGAAACTCAGTTCTGGGTACCTGAGTTCAAATCCCGCCAAGGCAGATGGTAGGATCTGAATTCAAATATCTGGAATTAAAAATCTACTGATGACCATGAAACCATTGTCGATCGTTGGGAAAACCCACCTGCTTCACTAATGTCCTTCAGAGAAGGAAATCTGCTGGCCTTACCTGGTCTGGACTAATGTGACTCCAGACCGACAGCAATGTAGTTGACTCTCAACTGCCCTATGAATAAGGGCAACTAGGGATGGGCATTAAACTCTGGCCAGCCAGGGACACCCGTGTCCCATGAATGAATTTTTAAAAAGTTACTATTCATAGTTCCAACATGCAACAGGTTTAACTTTCTTCCCACCCAAACAACATACTGGAGATAATTACAGATCTGGTGTAAGTTTTCCTTCTATATTGCAGCCATGTGCATAACTTTATGTCACCAACAAGTTTGGGAAAACCATTACAAAGATCTTGCTACATTTCACTGAAAAATATTTGGAGGCCAGAGTTCTCCAAGCAGGTTGACACATAATATCACTAAAACAATGAAGGAATTTGGTAGGGTTGATGTAGAAAAATTGCTTCCACTAGTGAGGAAAGTCCAACACTTGGACAATCTTAGATAGTCACCAGTGAATCCTCTTGGGAATTCAGGAGAAACTTTTTAAGCTCCCCGGAAGGCTACAACATGGAAGCTGCTGCCACCTGGAGGGAGTCAGGGGAATATCTTCAGCAGAAATTGGATACAGAACTGGACAGGGAGGTTGTGCTGACAGAGTTAGACAAAGCAGGAAAGTCAAAGTGACCTGTGGGTTAGCATAGATGAACTAAATGCCCTGTTTCTGTGCTGTAATTTTGAAGTAATGTGTCATCCAAAACATTTTTTTCCACCTATCCTATGTTCTAAAGTCTAATTAGTTTTGGACAAAGAATCACTTCATTACCACAAGACTACTGATAAAATAGGAAAAATAAGAAATCCAATCATAGAATCCTACAGAGCAGAAGGAGGCCATTTGGCCCATCGAATTTGCACCGACCACAATTCCACCCAGTCCCTATCTCTGTTACCCAGCATATTTACCATAGGTAGTCCCCCTGACACAATGGCCAATCCACCTAACCCCACACACCTTTGGACTGTGGGAGGAAACCGGAGCACCCGGAGGAAATTCACACAGACACGGGGAGAATGTGCAGACTCCACACAGACAGTGGCCTGAGGCTGGGAATCAAACCAGGGTCCCTGGCGCTGTGAGGCAGCAGTGCTAACCCACTGTGCCACCCCATTGGGAATATGCCGTGGTGGTTATATGTTTAAAGAAAAAAACCAAATTTTTAAAAAATATTTGCAGAGTGGAGAAACAGCAGATTGGCTGCACTGATGGATGTCGGGCTTTGATCTGCTGATCATCCACGGAGGCAGGTTGGTAACAATGAAAGATGGGGGTGGATTTTACATCAAAGGCGAGACTCTGTAATAAAGGTAATTAAAAGTGATTTCTAAGAAAGTTAGTTTAAATAAGGAAGATCAAAAGCGAAGACAGTACATTAGAGGCAAGGTCAGCCTCTTATAGAATCCTGACAGTGCACAAGAAGGCCATTTGGCCCATTAAACCTGCACCGACCACAATCCCACCCAGACTCTGTCACAATAACCACATCTATTTATCCTGCTAATTCTCCTGACACAAAGGGTAAATTTAACATGGCCAATCCACCTAACTCTTAGATGGATTGGACATGTTAAATTAACCCTGAATGCCAGGGAGACTAGCTAGGGTAAATGCATGGGGTTATCATCAAACCCTACAGTACAGAAAGAGACCCTTTAGCCCATCGAGTCTGCACCGAACACAATCCCACCCAGGCTCTGCCCCCATTTCCCTATATATTATGCCCACTAATCTTTCTAACCTATGCACCCTTGGGCACTAAGGGGCAATTTCTTAGCATGGCCAATCAACCTAACCCATACATCTTTGGACTGTGGGAGGAAACTGGAGTACCCAGAGGAAACCCACGCAGACATGAGGGGAACATGCAAACTCCACACAGACACTGACTTGAGTCAGGAATCAAACCTAGGACCCTGGAGCTGTGAAGCAGCTGTGCTAACCACCGTGCTAGCATGCCACCCGTCGGGATAAGGTGTGGGTGGGATTGTGGTTGGTGCAGCTCGATGGGCGGAATGGCCTCGTTATGTAGTGTAGGACTCTATCATTTTTGGACTGTGGGAGGAAACTGGAGGAAATCCATGAGACAGGAGGAGAACATGCAAACTCCACAAAGACAGTAACCGAGGCCGGGAATCGAACCCAGGTCCCTTGTGCTATGCAGCAACAGTGCTAACCACTGTGTTGCCCTATGTAAGGGAACTGTTTGCAATTGCAGATCACTCAGCAGGAAGCTAAGCCCACTTTCAACAAACTGTATTTGGAGAAAACCTGTTTAAGAAGCCAGTTGTCTCCATCCTAACCGAAAGATGCTGGTGTCTGGTGTGGTAGCAATTGCTGGATTTCACTTATAGTTTTAAAACCCATGGGATATTGTTTGTGGAGGGTTAGCTCTGAGATTAGGAATGTACAAGGGTTTGGAAATGGGGAAAATTTAAAGACATTGTGGATAGCCATTAATGTAGTTAAGTGTATTTTTAGTTGAGATTATTGAGTGTTTAATAAATGTATTTTTTAAAAATCATCACCCAAGAGTCCGAGACATCCTTTGCTGGTCTTCGTATCTCGCCTCACAAGCTGCACAGTTGCGAGCGGGCATCCCAAAATTCCTTTTGGGTTTTGGAATTCCCCAGATTCAAGATCAACAATGATCTTAACAACCCATAAAAGCTGGACAGTCTGGGATTTTTTTCCCTGGAGTGTAGGAGGCTGAAGGGCGATCTTATAGAGGTCTATAAAATAATGAGGGGCACAGATCAGCTAGATAGTCAACATCATTTTCCAAAGTCTAAAACTATAGGACATATTTTTAAGGTGAGAGGGGAGAGATACGAAAGTGTCCAGAGGAGCAATTGTTTCATACAGAGGATGGTGAGTGTCTGGAACAAGCTGCCAGAGGCAGAAGTAGAAGTGGTTACAATTTTGTCTTTTAAAAAGCGGTGAGGTAGTTACATGGGTACGATAGGTATAGAGGGACATAGGCTAAATGTGGGAAATTGGAATTGTTTAGTGGTTAAAGAAAAGGGCTGCATGGCCAAGTTGGGCTGAAGGGCCTGTTTCCATGCTGTAAACCTCAATGGCTCTGAGGCTAGTCTCATCACATTGCTCTATTTGGGTTTTACTTCCAACAACAAAGCAAATCTAATAAAACAACGCTCACTAGACCCCATGTGTAAAAGAAAAACTTTTACATTAAGAACCATTGTCAGTAAATTATTGAACATTAAATCCAACGCAATCTTTTCCAGCGATTAGGGATGGGCAATAAATGTTGCCGAGCCAACCACACTCACTTCCCACAAATGGACAGAAACATTACTGACCTGCAAGTGAAGAAATTATCCCCAAATGTCTTGGCAAAGGGAAGGCTTGCAGCTGAAAAGAATGTGGTTTTACTGGAAGGGCACAGTAAGAAGTCTCACAATGCCAGATTAAAGTTTGCCTTCACCTGATGAAGGAACAGTGCTCCAAATGCTCGTGATTTCAAATAAACCTGTTGGACTTTAACCTGGTGTTGGGAGACTTTTTACCCCAGCCCAACGCCGGCGTCTCCATATCATTGCTAGGAGGAGCCCAGCACAGCACTTCACTCAGTTTAATACCGAGAATCACCACTGTCTCACATTTGAGCAAACATCCAGCAGGTAAAAATGTAAACACATTGGACAGACACACCTGTACACAGCCAGATTTACTTGTCATTCCGACTTTGAAGCAGAAGTAGGCCATTCAGCCCATCACATCTACCCCACCATTCAAAGAAAAAACAAAACCAAAGACCTTGCTCGTTTGTAAGGATGCTGCTATTTTCTACTCGACTCATTAAAACACACCCTTACTTATTTAAAAGTGAGCTTCCCTCTAAAATTGTTCAACCTCAGCCACAGAAGTGAAGCGATTAAACAGCAGATGCGCAGTTTGCGAGACCTCTCTCTCTGTTCTCAGAGCAGACACTTACTGAGGTTTGAAAGCAGGAATGCAGCTGTGTGAGGAAGTGGGGCTTTTCCATCAATGCCAAAACCCTCTTCTCAATCATGGTACATTCCACATCATCGTCCTGAATGACAACGTCTTTCTTCAAGATCTTGATGGCGTACAGCTCATTGGTTCCCTTCCTTTCTGACAGCATAACCTGTGGAAGGGAATCAGTCAACATCAATAAAGATCTGTGCAAGAATAATAGAGGAAGCCCAGTGTAACAGGCACACACAAAAATCCACAGTAAACCTGCTGCTTCTCAAAATAATACCACTATATATCTGTTGCCATTCACACCTGCCTTTTGGCCTTTCATACCATTTATTCTCTCTCTGGGCTGCCATTAGCAGCCTTTCCCCTCGGTTTTGAAGCTCTGATTCATCTTTCATTCTCTCTCCCTGCAGTATAAATATCTCCCACTTCCTGTGCCTTTTTGTTTTGACAAAGGGCCATCCAGACTCGAAACATCAGCTCTTTTCTCTCCCTATGGACGCTGCCACACCTGCTGAGATTTTCCAGCATTTTCTCTTCGGGTTTCAGATTCCAGCGTCCGTAGGAACTTGCTTTTATATTTAAGGTGCTATTTCTTTTAGATAAACTCTTGTTAAGAGCAAAGTGTCACTACTTGTGAGAAAAGATCTGACCACCCGGGGTGAGGGGCGATAATTTTACCATCCCACCTGCCACGGGAATTGTAGTGGGCAGGACTCAGATCATGCAAAGATCTGTTGACCTCGGATGTAATCCTCGGGACTCGGGATGAGCATGGCTGGAAAATCCTGCCTAATTTTCTCAAAATCTCAGTCAAAATCTCAGTTTTGGATTAGTAAATTTGTTGACGATACCAAAGTGGGGGGAGTTGTAGACAGCGAGGATGGATGTTACAGTTTGCAGAGGGACATAGATAGGTTGCACAGCTAGGCCGTGAGGTGGCAAATGGAATTCAATACAGATAAGTGTGAGGTGATTCACTTTGGTAGGAATAACAGGCATATGAAATATAGGGCTAATGGAAGGACCCTTAATAGTGTTGTCGAGCAGAGGGATCTTGGGGTACAAGTACATAGCTCTTTGAAAGTTGGCACCCAGGTTGATAAAGTTGTTAAGAAGGCGTACGGTGTGTTAGCTTTTATTGGTAGAGGGATTGAATTTAGGAGCCGTGAGGTTATGTTACAACTGTACAAAACTCTGGTGCGGCCGCACTTGGAGTATTGCGTACAGTTCTGGTCGCCGCATTATAAGAAAGATGTGGAAGCATTGGAAAGGGTGCAGAGGAGGTTTACCAGGATGTTGCCTGGTATGGTGGGAAGGCCTTATGAGGAAAGGCTGAGGGACCTGAGGTTATTTTCATTAGAGAGAAGAAGGTTACGCGGTGACCTAATTGAGGCGTATAAGATGATCAAGGGATTGGATAGGGTGGATAGTGAGAGCCTTTTTCCTCGGATGGTGATGACCAACACGAGGGGACATAACTTTAAATTAAGAGGTGGTAGTTATAGGACGGATGTCAGAGGCAGGTTCTTTACACAGAGGGTGGTGAGAGCGTGGAATGCCCTGCCTGCAGCAGTTGTGGACTTGCCTACTTTTGGGGCATTCAAATGGTCGGTAGATAGGCATATGGATGATATTGGTATAGTTTAGGTTAGAGGGTCTGCTGGCCGGCGCAACATCGAGGGCCGCTGTACTGCGCTGTAATGTTCTATGTTCTATAAAACCACATTCAGAAAGGTGCAACTTCTGAGGGATTTTAACACTGGAACTAAAACGTTTATTTAATGTCACGAGTAGGCTTACATTAATACTGCAATGAAGTTACTGTGAACATCCCCTAGTCACCACATTCCGGCGCCTGTTTGGGTACACTGAGGGAGAATTTAGCACGGCCAATGTACCTAACCAGACACGTTTCCTTGTGTCTGCAAGGAAACCCATGTAGACACGGGGAGAATGTGCAGACTCCACACAGATAGCGACCCAAGCTGAAACTGAACCCGGGTTTGTGGCGCTGTGAGGCAGCAATGCTAACCACTGTGCCACTTTGCCACCAGTAGGGCCAGATGGGGGAGTGCTCAGCAGCTCAGTCATTTCTATTCATTGCAATCGGAGTGATGTTTAATATCATAATCTGTGTGTATAAACGAGGGGTCACCGATAATTGCACACATTGACTCCAGACATTGCTGTGAGTTTCAAAGGAGCAATGACAACAAACGCTAACAATTCCTCAGCTCAAGCTGCTGTAACATCCAGACCAATCATTTGAAGTGGTTCACTCTGCACCAGCGTACAAACCTTTCCAAAACTCCCTTTGCCCAACACCATGAGGAAGTTAAAGTCCTCCAGGTGCACGTGGTCCAAGTTGTTTGTCGGTGAACTCGGCTTCTTCTCAATCACCTTCTTTCCGGCAGGGCCCAGTTTGGCTTTCTGGTGGGGATTTAAAGGAAAACAAAATGAACTTGGCTTCAGCGTTAGCAAGTTCCAGCCTTGGCCCTCGTTCTGGAGTGAGTCCAGTCGTGGGTTCTGATAATGTGCACAGCCAGTTCACAAAAGGCTAATGAGATATATGCCTTTCACCTCTGGACTGACTCTCCACATTATTAACTAAATCCAATGCACCATTGTACTGGGTCTGATACGGCAGGTTCACTGAATTTATTTCCTTTCATTTGCAACTTCCTTCTCTCCCTCTTATGAAAATACTATCCTGACAGGGTATGACTACATGCTCAACAGAAGGCCCTCCAGTAACGTGCTCATGTGAGTGTCAACAGGCTACAACAGGTCACAGAGAATCATCACCAAGCCTGATCCTTCCCTCACTAAACACTCACATGCATACAAGCACACAATTCCTACAGCACAGAATGAGTGCCATTCCCCCATCTCCTCCAGAACCGGGGGTCACAGTCTGAGGATTTGGGGTAGACTGTTCAGGATGAAGGTGAGGAGACATTTCTTCACCCAAAGAGTGATGAACCTGTGGAATTCATTACCACAGGAAGTAGCTGATGCCAAAACATTGAATGTATTCAACAGGCGGTTGGATATAGCACCCGGGGTGAACAGGATCAAAGGTTATGGGGAGAAAGCAGGATTAGGCTATTGAGTTGGACAATCAGCCATGATCGTGATGAATAGTGGAGCCGAATGGTCTCCTCCTGCTCCTATCTTCTATGTTTCTGTATAACCCGACGTATTCTTCAGAAAATAATCCAATTCCCTCTCAAATGTTTGGATTAAAGTTATCTCCACCGTGCCCACATTCCAGATACTAACCGCTCGCTGTGTAAAAACATTTCTCCTATTGCCTTTGTTGCTCTTTTTTGAGCCAATTAACTTACATGGTGCCTTATCATTCTCACTGCTTCCACCAATGGGAACAGTTTTCCCCTTATTCATTCTGTCCAAATCCTCGTGATTTTGAACACTTCGTTCAAATTTCCTCTCAAGCTTCTCTTTTCCAGACAGAATTGATCCAGTTTCTACAATCTATCCACATAAATGAGGTTCTACCTCCCAGAATTCATTTGCTTGGAAGTTGGAGTTGCTGAAGAGATATTGTGATGACACTGGACCTTCTTATATTATAGTCATGTTTCTTGTGCAGGATCAGTTTTAGTTGCTATTAGTGACCAATATCTTATACTGTTACTGTAACAGCCTAACGGATCTTAATTGCTACAATGCTTGTTTTAATCTGGACTAATGCAGGGGTATTACTTCTGAGATTCCCCCGGGGCTTTGCAGAGTAGGGTTTGATTAGGTTGATTGGCAAGTAAGATCATGTGACTGGGTAGAACAAGGCTTACATAGAGAATTCCAGCTTAGTTGTTGCTAGGGGGCTGCAGAGAGAGGTAGCTCTTTTTCTCAATGGACATGAAGAGGCACCAGACTGCAGCAACTAGAGGAAGTTATATAGTAACTTCACTGCAGTGTTAATGTAAGCTGACTTGTGATACTAATAAATGAATTGAAACTTAAGTATGGAGACTGGGATCTGCCCGAGACTAGGTTTATTTTTGAAGATATATCCTTCTCCGGAAACTGCTGTCCAGATATGTTAAAAGGCTGGAAGTCTAGCATTCATGTGAGCATATTGATTTTTGGTGCTAACTGATGCTGAGAAAGGGATTAATGTTCATGGGGTACCGCTTATATTTGGAACTACAGACATAGCTAGCTGTTAAAAATTATAACTTAACCATAGAACGCTATAGTGCAAGATGAGGCCATTTGGCCCACCGATCACAATTCCACCCAGATCCTATTCCCATAACCTCATGTATTTATCCTAGCTAGTTCCCCCGACACTAAGGGACAATTTATCATGGCCAATCAACCTAACCCACATATCTTTGGACTTTGGGTAGAAACTGGAGCACCCAGAGAAAACTCTCACAGACATCGGGAGAACATGCAAACTCCATACAGACAGTTGTCATGTTTAAATATTCAAATATTAAAAGTTATCTTTTTTTAAAATTATATTCTAACTGTGTTCCTAAATAAAGTTTGTTTCAATAAAATCTTTCTAATGGGTCAGTTGAATCATACCTGAAGCTCAGCCTAATGACAAAATTAAACAAAAAAATTAGGGTCCAGTCTAATGTCACAAAATACCTCGGAATTTCTGGTCTGAACAGGATGGAGAGCAACAATTCTGGTTGATTTTGTTGTACTATAATCCAGGAACAGCGACTGCCATTCTCACAGCAACAACTGAGATCAGAGACTGACCATTGACCAGAACTAACCCTACTCTTTGTGATCCATATTGATTAATACAATCTTGGCTGTGACCTATCCCAAACTGTTCATGCCTGAATCCATGTCGCCTTCTCTGGCATGATGTCTTGGAAGATAAGATAAAAGTATGATTGTGTAACTGCAGCTTCTTAAACTAAAACCAAAATTCAGAATTTTGTTTTTATTCTGATTCAATCAAATCAAGTCCAACTCAGAATCTCAACAAGTTGAGACATTCCCGATCCAAGCTGATAAGACAGGGATCCCACCTCCTGTCTTGGGCTTGATCTACAGGATCCAAGCTGATTGGAGCAGACATAGCTCCTCCTCCAAGGCTTGATCTCATTTGCATCTTAGCCAAAAGGCCGAGATGCCGCTTTTAAAAATTACTTCAAATGAAGCTAAAATGTAACCTAATGACTTCAACCAAGCACAGCATGTCGATATTACACTTGATCTTAGTCAAAAGGTAGAGAAGTGATCTTTTTAGATGCCTGGCATTAGGAAGGAACTCGATAAGGTAGATACTGAGAAGGTGTTTTCCCAGAGACCAGAACCAGTGACACAGTTCAATAATAAGCCGTCTCTATTTAAGGCAGAGATGAAAATTTGTTTTTCTCTCAGAAGATCAAGTACTAGGGGACATAGGTTTAAGGTGCATGGTGAAAAGTTTAGAGGAGATGGTGAGGTAAGTTTTTTATAAATGGGTAGTGAATGTTTGGAAGGCGCTGGGAGGTGGTGGGAGCAGGTATGATAGCGGCATTTAAGGGACACCTAGACAAATACACGAATAGCATGGGAATCCTAATAGGAGAGTGATACAGGCGGGATGCCTCCTGTTCTTTAAAAAGTATCTGGATGAGTACCTGACATGCTATATGACTATGGGCTGTGTGCTGGAAGTGGGATTAGGTGGGCTGGTCAGAGCATTTTATATAGACTTAATGGGCCAAAGGGCCTCTTCTGCACTGTAATATTCTGTGGTTCTGTGAATGGAAGGAAATGGACTCTGTAAGTGCTTTAGTTGAGGTAAGCATCATGATCAGCGCAGGAGGGGCTGTTTCTATGCTGTAATTTATTCTTTATCTGCTGACCTCTCTTTCCCAGAGTGCTAGTAGAGGTAGGGATATGGCAGCGACAGATAAATTCTTGACTAACGAGAGAGTCAAAGGTCATCGGGGTAAATAGATGTGTTCAATCAGATCTGTCATGGTTTTGTTGAATGGTAAAGAAGGCTCGAGGGCCAAATGGTTTACCTTTACTCCCAGTTTTTAAGTGCCCAGGTCTCTAACACAACATTACTCCTAACTGTGTCTGTGAGAAAACTCCCCACTTAGGCAGCACAGGTCTTCTTCATACATAAAGGTGAAATCGCCATAGTCCCAGACAACCATAAGCTGATGGTGATTTAACCCAAGGTTACCACGCCTCAGCTGAAGGAAAAGGCTGAGAAGACATGGCCTTCACAGATAAGCTCAGCCGGAAGAAGAACTGA
Source organism: Sphyrna mokarran (assembly GCA_024679065.1). Lineage (NCBI taxonomy): Eukaryota > Metazoa > Chordata > Chondrichthyes > Carcharhiniformes > Carcharhinidae > Sphyrna > Sphyrna mokarran. The sequence continues at coordinate 7,269,599 of JAGIQG010000021.1, read as the reverse complement.
ACCCACACTGTTGGTGTCTGCTCTGCATCACGAACCAGCCACCCAGTCAACTGAGCTAAACTGATCTACTGCTCTGGAAGATGGTGAATAAAGCAATAGCTGGGTCAATCTGCCCAAATTCTTTGGTTGTTATTTCCAGATGGTTAACCAGAAATATCAAACCAGATTCTGGGTGACTAATACTTTGAGTTCAAGACTGTTCAATTATGGAACCATGGAATCCCTGTAGTGCAGAGGAGCCCATTCTTTCCCCTGCATGACTTCCATATATAACAGTGGGCTTTTTAAAATCATTTATCAGGATTGTATTCGTTGTGCTAACATGTTGGGGATTCTCAATGGGTGAAGTAAATGAAACTTCTTCAGATGTTAGTTTGGTTCTGAAGTTATCCACAAAATCATTATTTGTTACTATTTCTACCCCAGCTTTTCAAGTCAATAACAAAGAAAGACTTGCACTCATTTAGCAATATGAGGCCCCACAACCGCATGGGGCCTCAAAGTGTTTTATAGGTAATTCTGACATGTTACGTTGGTCATGTAGAAATGCAGCAGCCGCTCTGCACATATTCAGCAATAAGATAATGACCAGAAATTCTGCTGTCTCTGAGTGATGTTAGGTGAGGTATAAAGATTGGCCAACACATTGGGTATAATGAGCCACTTCTTTGTTCAAAAGATGCCATATCATCTCTTATATTCACCAGCAAGGGCAGACCTGCAAGTCTGCACCTTTACAATGTAGCACTCTCTCAATATGGCAGTGTACTGCCAGACAGTTCAATGACAGTGTAGCACTCTCTCAGTACTGCAGTGTTATGTCAGATTGTTCCACAACAATGTAGCACTCTCATTGCAGCAGTGTAATATCAGACAGTTCCTTGACAGTGTAGTATTCTCTCAGTACTGCAGTGTAATATCAGACAGTTCCTTGACAATGCAGCATTCTCTCAGTACTGCAGTGTATTATCAGATAGTTCCTCGACAGTGTAGCACTCTATCAGTACTTCAGTGTATTATCAGATAGTTCCTCGACAGTGTAGCACTCTATCAGTGCTACAGTGGAGTATCAGACAGACCTTTGACATCAGATCTGCATCAACTTTCCAAAAGGGTATCATACAAAGGCTGATCCCCTTGTCCTATCCCCATAACCTACTATGGTTAATCCCCTTAACCTACACATGCTGATATACTGAGGGGCAATTAGCACGGCCAATCCACCTAATCTGCATATCTTTGGTCTGTGGGAGGAAACTAGATCAATCTGAAGAGAGTGTGCAGACTCCACACAGGCAGTAACCCAAGCCGTGAATCGAATCCAGATCCCTGGTGCTATGAGGCAGCAGTGCTAACCACTGTGCCTCATCACCTTTAATGTCTCCAGCTTATTTGTACTTTTTTGCCATTTTTAAAATAGTGATGTTAGCTCAATTTCTGCTCCCTTTCAGGCCAAATGATTACCGACTCCTCTCCCTCCATCCACCCCAGCCCCAAACAGTCAATCCCTGGCTCACAACAGGTTAAACAAAGCCCATGGTATAGCATTGACGATATTTGGGAATTTTTTTGAGAAGCTGACTGTGAGCGTCAATTCGATAGCTCGCTGGGGCAGTGGGAATTCACAAAACTCAGGTACAGAATGACAATAATTATTTTGAGACCCCTGTCTGTAATTGCAAGGCAAACTATTTCAGGGCAAGAAATGCCTACCTTTTGAGGGATAAGCTACAGCCTAGTTTTTTTTACCAACCCAGTCTATGAATCAGGAACCTCACCCAGTCTCACTGGCATTTGGATATCTGGATGTTATTGGGCAGGGTGGAGATTGTATCTGTGATCACCCCCAGGAATGGCTTAGGAGTCCCTCATTGACTTCCCTGTAGGATTTATAAAATACAAACTTCCTGGTGAGGTGATGGCTTATTGGCATTATCGCTAGACTTTTATCCAGAAACTAAACTAATGTTCTGGAATTTTGACCGGGGTTTGAATCCCACCACACCAGATGGTGGAATTTAAACTCAATAAAAAATGTCTGGAATTAAAGATCGACTGATAGCCATGAAACCATTGTTGGAAAAACCCATCTGGTTCACTACTGTCCTTTTGGGAAGAAAATCTGCTGTCCTCACCTGATCTGGCCTACTTGTGACTCCAGAGCCACAGCAATGTGGTTGACTCTCAATTGCTCTGAATAAGGACAACTAGAGATGGGCAATGAATACTGGCCCAGCCAGCGACATTTGTGTACTACAAATGAATACCAGGTAAAGTTCATATACTGAACTCTATATAAAGCAGGCCCCTGAGCAGGTCCATTATTGTATTGTCCTGGTTGGGACCGGTTTGTGTTCACACTTGTGGTTTTTGCTTTACTTTATTTTGTGCAATCAAGCTGTCTCCAGGGGTTATCATAGTCCCCTACCTCTGACCTGCACTGACTGCACACAGATCTCCTGCTGGAAGCCTGGCATCATGCACCTTTCTAAATAAAAGATATTTATAACTAGGAGAGAAATAAAAAAAAACTGGTTAAAGAGAGAACATTACTGCATCGTGTTGTCTATACTGATGTATCTTTTATAAGCGATTAGACTGGAGTCTCTCATCAAAAATCACTCTGTAGTGAATCATGCAGTTATTTCTCACGACATCCCAGAAGTCTTGTACGTTACATTACCTTGAAAGGTTGACACTAATTACTGAGTTTACTCAGCAAATTTTTATTCCCCAAGTGTGTGATGCCAGATATTTTGTGAAGTATAATTTAAATAATGCAAAAGTAAGTTATACCTTCCATTTTGACCTGTCTTCTGAAGGATTTCTCACCCATATTACATTAAATTATGTATCTGGTTATAAGTATTGAACTCCTTTGCGGATTGTTTTCTGTTGAGTCTTTTGTGTTATATGGAGAGAGCCGAGAAGATCTCTGCCAGATTCCATTCTGCCGCCCACCCATGCACACTGATTCCAAAATCCAGTAATCATGTTGTTTCATCGCTAGATGGACAATTATGTCTAGAAAAGATCTATAAAATAATGAGGAGCATAGACAAGGTGGATAGCCAGTATCTTTTCCCAAAGGTAGGGGAGTCTAAAACTAGAGGGCAGAGGTTTAAGGTGAGAGAGGAGAGATACAAAAGTGTCCAGAGGGGCAATTTTTTCACATAGAGAGTGATGAGTGTCCGGAACGAGCTGCCAGAGGCCGTAGTGTGAGGCGAGTACAATTTCATCTTTTAAAAAGCATTTAGATAGTTGCATAGGTATGATGGGTATGGAGGGATATGGGCCAAATGCGGACAACTGGGATTAGTTTAGGGGTTTTAACAAAAAATAAGGGCGGCATGGACAAGTTGGGCTGAAGGACTGTTTCCATGCTGTAAAGTTCTATCACTCTATGTAGCAGCCTTTATCACAGGCCTGATTACAGATATTTTAACAGCAGATTCACTGGTATCTCTCCATGTGACTACTGGGGCTGAGGGAGCCTGGACTTTAACAGTTACTGGGATATTCGGGATTATATTTGGGGTGAGGATCCTGTCTGGTTTGAGCCCTAATCCACTGCTCTTTCTAGGGATTGCGGAAGTTGATGTGGGGGCATACGGTACTGAAGATTGATGCAAGTGTAGGAACAGCAAATCAGCTTTGTCCTCAGAGATTACATTTAATAACTTTCATTCAGAGCGAACAATATTTTAATTTGCACTGTGCTGATTTGCTGTGCCAGTGGGTCAGGTAAGAATGAATGAGTGATTATTCTGAACTCACTACTTTAGTAGTGCAAACATGTTTTAGTGCTGGTATGAGACTGTCCACAGAACGCCAGTGTGAGTGTGCTCAGTATGTCTCAGTCCCCACAGTGTGACTGTACTCAGTGTGTCTCAATGCCCACAGTGTGACTGTACTCAGTGTGTCTCCGTGCCTGCAGTGTGACCGTACTCAGTGTGTCTCCGTGCCCACAGTGTGACTGTACTCAGTGTGTATGTGTGCCACAGTGTGACTGTACTCAGTGTGTCTCCGTGCCCACAGTGTGACCGTACTCAGTGTGTGTCCGTGCCCACAGTGTGACTGTACTCAGTGTGTATCCGTGCCACAGTGTGACTGTACTCAGTGTGTATCCGTGCCCACAGTGTGACTGTACTGTGTGTCTCCGTGCCCACAGTGTGACTGTACTCAGTGTGTCTCAGTCCCCACAGTGTGACTGTACTCAGTGTGTATCCGTGCCCACAGTGTGACTGTACTCACTGTGTCTCAGTCCCCACAGTGTGACTGTACTCAGTGAGTCTCCGTGCCCGCAGTGTGACTATGCTCAGTGTGTCTTAGTGCCCACAGTGTGATTGTACTCAGTGTGTCTCAATGTCCACAGTGTGATTGTACTCAGTGTGTCTCAGTGCCCGCAGTGTGAATGTGCTCAGTGTGTCTCCGTGCCCACAGTGTGACTGTACTCAGTGTGTCTCAATGCCCACAGTGTGACTGTACTGTGTGTCTCAGTGCCCACAGTGTGACTGTACTCAGTGTGTCTCAGTCCCCACAGTGTGATTGTACTCAGTGTGTCTCAGTGCCTGCAGTGTGAGTGTGCTCAGTGTGTCTCAGTGCCCACAGTGTGACTGTACTCAGTGTGTCTCAGTGCCCACAGTGTGACTGTACTCAGTGTGTCTCAGTGCCTGCAGTGTGACTGTACTCAGTGTGTCTCAGTGTCCGCAGTGTGACTATGCTCAGTGTGTCTCAGTGCCCACAGTGTGACTGTACTCAGTGTGTCTCAATGCCCACAGTGTGACTGTACTCAATGTGTCTCAGTGCCTGCAGTGTGACTGTGCTCAGTGTGTCTCTGTGACCACAGTGTGACTGTAGTCAGTGTGTCTCAATGCCCACAGTGTGACCGTACTCAGTGTGTCTCAGTGCCTGCAGTGTGACTGTATTCAGTGTGTCTTACTGCCCATAGTGTGACAAAAGATACAAGAACATAACAAACAGGAGCAGGAGTAGGTCATCTGGCCCCTTCAGCCTGCCCCACCTTTCAATAAGATCATTGCGGGTGACTGTATATGTGTGTCTCAGTGTCCACAGTGTGACTGTACTCAGTGTGTCTCAGTGCCCACAGTGTGAGTGTGCTCAGTGTGTCTCAGTGCCTGCAGTGTGACTGTACTCAGTGTGTCTCAGTGCCCACAGTGTGACTGTAGTGTGTCTCAGTGCCCGCAGTGTGACTGTACTCAGTGTGTCTCAGTGCCTGCAGTGTGACTGTGCTCAGTGTGTCTCAATGTCTCCAGTGTGACTGTACTCTGTGTGTTTCAATGCCCACAGTGTAACTGTACTCAGTGTGTCTCAGTGCCTGCAGTGTGACTGTGCTCAGTGGGTCTCAGTGCCCGCAGTGTGATTGTACTCAGTGTATCTCAATGCCCACAGTGTGACTGTACTATGTGTCTCAGTCCCCGCAGTGTGACTGTGCTCAGTGTGTCTCAGTGCCCACAGTGTGACTGTGTTCAGTGTGTCTCAGTGCCCAAAGTGTGACTGTACTGTCTGTCTCAGTGCCCACAGTGTGACTGTGTTCAGTGTGTCTCAGTGCCCAAAGTGTGACTGTGCTCAGCGTATCTCGGTGCCAACAGTGTGACTGTACTGTGTATCTTGATGCCCGCAGTGTGACTTACTGTGTATCTCAGTGCCCGCAGTGTGACTGTACTGTGTGTCTCAGTGCCCGCAATGTGACTGTACTGCGTGTCTCAGTGCCCGCAGTGTGACTGTACTGTGTATCTCAGTGCCTGCAGTGTGACTGTACTGTGTGTCTCAGTGCCCGCAGTGTGACTGTACTGTGTGTCTCAGTGCCTGCAGTGTGACTGTACTGTGTGTCTCAGTGCCTGCAGTGTGACTGTATTGTGTGTCTCAGTGCCTGCAGTGTGACTGTACTGTGTGTCTCAGTGCCTGCAGTATGACTGTACTCACATCATTGCACACCAATCCTGAGCTCCTGCTCCACAGTTTGAATCCTGCGCTCCTCTTCTGCCACCTGCTGGTGACCATATATTATGGCTTCAAATACATTACAGCCTGATCCTGGAGAGAATCCCAAAGATGACCCTGGACAGGATCCCGGAGAGGATCCCGCCTTATAGAATCTACAGTGCAGAAGGAGGCCATTTGATTTGACTTATTATTGTCATGTATTAGTAAACAGTTAAAAGTATTATTTTTTGTGTTCTATACAGACAAAACATACTGTTCATAGAGAACAAAAGGAGAGAGTGCAGAATGGAGTATCACAGTCATAGCTACGGTGCAGAGAGAGATCAACTTTACGCAAGTTAAGTCCATTCAAAAGAGTGACAGTAGCAGAGAAGAAACTGTTCTTGAGTCAATTGGTACATGACCTCAGACTTTTGTATCTTTTTCCCGATGGAAAAAGGTGGAAGAGAGAACGCCTGGGGTGCATGGGGCCCTTAATTATGCTGGCTGCTTTGCCAAGGCAGTGGGAAGTTTAGACAGAGTCAATGAATGGACGGTTGGTTTGTGTGATAGCTCATCGAGTCTGCGCAGATAACAATCCCACCCAGGTTCTATCCCAATAACCCCATGTACTTACCCTGCTAATCCCTCTGACATTAAGGAACAATTTAGCACGGCCAATCCACCTACACATCTTTGGAACGTGGGGGGAAACCAAAGCACCCAGAGGAAACTCATGCCACCTTGGGGTGGGGGTAGAATGCAAGATTCTGGCCAATGATTCAAGTTGTAGAGTGCAGTTGATTACAGAACACAAAGGACACGGGATGGAACTCATGTCCCCAAGAAAACATTTCACCGAAAATGCCAGGAATATAATGTGGAGAATGTGAAATGGGAAGAACACAGAGGAAATATGAAACAAAAGGGTTCAATTGTAAAACGGCTACAGGAACAGAGAGAGCACTCTTCACAGTGGCATGGTGGTTAGCACTGCTGCCTCACAGCACCACAGACCTGGGTTTGATTCCCAGCTTGGGTCACTGTCTGTGCGGAATTTGCATGTTCTCCCCGTGTTTGTATGGGTTTCTTCCAGGTGCTCCAGTTTCCTCCCACTGTCTGAAAGATTAGGTGCATTGGCCATGCTAAATTCTCCCTCACTGTTAACTGAACAGGTGCCAGAGCGTGGTGGCGACTAGGGGATTTTCACAGTAACTTCATTGCAGCGTTAATGTCAGCCTACTTGTGACTAATAAATAAACTTTATCTTTAATCTGGGGTACGTGTGCACAAATCAGAGGATATTTTAAGAAAATAGTTTAATAAAATGCAGGTAAGACCTGGGTTTTAAAAATCGACACAAGCTACACTAGCAAGGAGGTTATGGTGAATCTTTATAATTGTTTTTATTCATTCCTGGGACATGGGTGTCACTGACTGACCAATATTTATCCCTAGTTGCCTGAGGGCAGTTGAGAGTTAACCTTAAAGCTGTGGTTCTGGAGTCACATGTAGACCAGACCAAGTAAGGACAGCAGATTTCCTTCCCTGAAGGACATTAAAGTTAAAGCTAAAAGTTTATTTATTGTCACAAGTAAGACATACATTATTGCAATGAAGTATCTGTGAAATTTCCCTAGTCGCCACATCCCGGGTCCTGTTCGGGTCAATGTACCCTAAACAGCACGTCTTTCGAACAGTGGGAGGAAATCGGCGCACCCGGAAGAAACCCACGCAGACACGGATAGAACATGCAGATACCACACAGCCAAGCCGGGAATCGAACCCGGGTCCCTGGCGCTATGAGGCAGCAGTGCTAACCACTGTGCTACTCAGTAAACCAGATAGGTTTCATGGTCACCAGTAGACTCTTAATTCCAGATTTTTTTTTATTGAATTCAAATCCATGGCAGGATTTGAACCTGGGTCCCCAGATCATTTGCTGAGTTTCTGGATTAATTATCTAGCGATTATACCACTAAGTCATCATCTCTCTTGGCTCAGCCTTAGCTGTAGAGTCAAATTGTGGACAGCGCACAGGCTTACAGAGGGTGCAAGGAAGATGACAAGGGCTGCTGTAGAATCAGAGACTTCAGTTACATGGAGAAGCTGAGACTGGCCGCTGTAGGCGTGTGAGGGGCAATCTAACAAAGAGGCTCATCATCATGAAGAGTTTGGACTGAATTGGTCGAAAGAAACTGTTCTCATTAGCCAAAGATTCACGAACCAGAGAAAACCAATGAAAGGTAATTAGCAACAGCACCATGGGGAGAAATGTTTTGACACAGCGTGTGGTTAGGATCTGGAAAATAATTATTAGAGTTCATAGAATCCTTACAGTGCAGAAGGAGGGTATTCAGCCCATTGAGTCTTCACTGACCACAATCCCACCCATAACTCCATGCATTTACCCTAGCTAGTTCCCCTGACACTAAGGGGCAATTTAGCACGACCAATCCACCTAACCCGCATATCTTTCAGACTAAGAGGGGAAACAAGAGCACCAGGAGGAAACCCACGCTGACACAGGGAGAACATGCAAATTCAACACAGACAGTGACCCAAGCCGGGAATCACAGAACATAGAAAATCTACAGCACAAACAGACCCTTTGGCCCACAAGTTATGCCGAAAATATCCCTACCTACTAGGCTTACCAATAACCCTTTATCTTACTAAGTCCCATGTACTCATCCAAAAGTCTCTTAAATGATCTTATTGAATCTTCCTCATCACCACTGCTGGCAGCCGATTCCATGCACCCACCATTCTGTGAGTGAAAAACTTACCCCTGACAACATTTGGGAATCAAACCTAGGTCCCTCGTGAGGCAGCAGTGCTAACCACTGTGCTACCGTGCCATCCCTGTATGAGAGTGAGTGGATTCTATTGAGGCTTTCCAAAGGAAATTGGATAGAGACAGGAAGAGAAGCAGTTTGTGAGCTAAAAGGAGAGGATGGAGGATCAGGATTGGCTGACGGCTCCTGTTGTGCTGAAACCATTCTCTGATTATCTGAGTCATTGGTATCAGATGGATACCCGGCTGCTACAGAACAGGTTGGGCTCACAGGGAACTGCTGTCCATTTGACTGGCCAGCAATAGCTGTGAGTTTCTGCTTACTGAATAAAAATAGCCCCCAGCTGTGCAGGAGAGCCGGTCACCGCAGATCAATAGCTGCTCTGCTCAATAAACAGAATCCAAAACCTAACTCTGGCCTGGGGGAAGGCCAAAGATCCCGTATCACCCTCAGTCCAGTTCAGGTAACATTGTTCTTGCCTATGCATCTGAAGGTTCAAGATTTATACCCCACTTTTACTTGGTCCTTTAGCACAAATGTGCTTGTCCAATCTCCGCATCTCCAGCCTCCCAATGTTAATTGTTCCCAAGTCTGGGAGAGTCCAGAAGAAGACGGCATAATTTGAGGATAAGAGGTAAACCTTTTAGGACTGAGGTGAGGAAAAATTTCTTCACCCAGAAAGTGATGGGATTCATAGAAAGTAGTTGAGGCCAAAACATTGTGTGATTTAAAGAAAAAAGTAGATATAGCTCTAGGAGCTAAAGAGATGAAGGGATATGGGGGAAAGGAGGATTAGGATATTGAATTCAATGATCAGCCATGATCAGAATGAAAGGTGGAACAGGCTTGAAGGGCCGAATGGCCTACTCCTGTTCTAGTTTCTATATTCAGCCATGAGCAGCTGTGGATTCAACTGCCTTTTGGGACATGGGCATCGCTGGCTGGCCAGCATTTATTACCCATCCCTAATTATCTGAGGGCAGTTGACAGTCAACCACATTACTGTGGCTCTGGAGTCACATGTAGACCAGACCAGTAAGGACAGCAGATTTCCTTCCCTAAAGTGACGTTAGTGAAGCAGATGGGTTTTTCTGACAATTATCTTCATGGTTTCATGGTCATCTGTAGATTCTTAATTCCAGATTTTTTTTTTATTGAATTCAAATTCCACCATCTGCCATGGCAGGATTTGAACCCAGGTCCTGAACTGAGTTTCTGGATTAGTAGTCCATCGATAATGCCACAAGACCATTGCTTCTCCACATCATCAGGTCCTGACCATTAGCTCTGGAATTCCCTCCTGAATCTTCTCCTTGCCTCTTTCTCTCCTTTGGAAAACCTAAGTTTTTTTTACTCTGCTTGCTCTCCTGTTCAAAGATCTCCCAAATCTGGCTGGCTGTCAGATTCTGTTTCATAACCACTCCTGTGAACTGCTCTGGGACATTTTTGAAGGTTAAAAAGGTTTATGTAAATGGAAGTTGCTGCTGTCACATTGACACACACGTGGCATTCGGGGAAGATGAACCCTGTTTGCCTGTTGTGAGCGAGGAGGGTTCCAGTCACTGCATTCAGAGAGTGGGGCTCACGCTGCTGTACTTGTCAACACTCATCCTTCAACTGGAAAGCTCTTTAACTGGCTGCTCTGCTCTTTGTGGAGCTGGGCCGCAATGTAATTGGCTGCTATGATTGTCCACTGAATGGAACTAATGACATGTCAAAAGCAATTTACGGGCTGCATTGCTCCTTGGGTGCTGAGGATGTGAGCAGACGCGGTAAATATGCAATGTCATTTCTGGTTTTTCCCAATTAATGTTGAACAGGAGCCAGAGCAATGCAATCTATTCACAGTGCTCCTGCAACCCATAATAACAAAGAGTTTTACACCACATTCTGCCCCGAGTCGTCTTGAAGCTGTGTTTCTTTTACTGCCACTTTTCTTCAACAAGCTCCAACATGGTTAGTCATTAAGTCGCTGATGAAGCAATCAGAGGGCGTCCATCACTTTCCCCATGTTTGTACACTCTGCAATTTCTTCCAAGTTTTTAGTCAGTCAAACACCGCCTTCTCTGAAGATCCATTGTTGCTCTGCTATTCACTGAAACCCGTTGCATCCACTCTTAAAGCAACCATGATAAAAAGCTACAATGGGTCGTAAATGTAGCTCAGTCCATCATGCAAATCAGCCTCCCATCCACTGACTTTGTCTACACTTCCCGCTGCCTCAGTAAAGCGGCTAGCATGATTAAGGACCCCACGCACCAGGACATTCTCTCTTCCACCTTCTTCCGTCGGGAAAATGTCTGAGGTCACATACCAATCAACTCAAGAACAGCTTTTCTACTGCTGTCAGACTTTTGAATGGACCTACCTTTTATGAAGTTAATCTTTTTCCACATCCTAGTTTTGATCATAACATGACATTCTGAATTTTCTCTTTTCCTTCTCTATGAACAGTATGCTTTGTATAGCGTGCAAGTAACAATACTTTTCACTGTATACTAATACATGTGACAATAATAAATTAAATCAAGTCAAATCAGAATAATACAAACTGTTGTGTAGCTTATGGTGTGGGACTTTGCAGGTTATTATTGTCAAAATGGATTGAGCAGTCTGGGATTCTTTACTTCTGAAAGGAGAAAGTCAAGAGGAATCAAGATTTTTAAGATTGAAAACAGGGTCAGCAGATACCTTTCCAATAAACTTCAGGCCTTAAAGATGCTGATCAACGCACGACAGCGCACAGTCAGAGAACAGAGACTGATGCCCAAGTTCCACACACATGAGGACGGCCTCAACCGGGATCTTGGGTTTATGTCACACTATTTGTAACCCCTCACGGCTTGCTTGGGCTTCAAAATCTCACTAACTGTCCTGGCTGGAAACAAGACACATCTCTTTAATCTGTGCTTAACCCTCTCTACACTCACATTGTCTATACCTTCAAGGCTTGATTAGCTGTAAAAACTCACATCCCAACCATTATTTTGTAAATTGAGTTTATGTCTTTACATAAGAAGACGTGTTCTCTTTGTGAACAGAACTCCCATTCACCTGATGAAGGGGCAGCACTCCAAAAGCTAGTGGCTTTTGCTATCAAATAAACCTGTTGGACTTTAATCTGGTGTGTGAGACTTCTTGCTGTGTGAACAATAAATTCAACAGGAAATCTGGGAGAAACCTTTTACCCAGCGAAAATGTGGAACTCGCTACCCTGCACACAGGTCAAGGTAAACAGAATAAATATACTCAAGGAGAGACAGAGTTTGACAAAGAGGGAGCATGAACACTGCTGTGGATCAGTGGGACAGAATGGTCTATGTCTGCGATATGAATTCTGGGTAATTCTACGTCAGGCTTAATCTTGGTTCATTAATGATTGAGATGAGGGAACTAAATACAATATCTCAAAATTTGCAGACGATACAAAGCTGAGTGGGGGAGTGAACTGTTGAGAAGGATGCAAAGATGCTTCATTGTGATTTGGGCAAGTTGAGAGAGTGGGCCAATGCGTTATAAATTGAATAAAAGTGACATTATCCACTTTGGTAGCAAAAACAGGAAGGCAGATTATCTGAATGGCCATAAATTAGGAGAGGAAAATGCACAACAAGACCTAATGTCCTTATATACCAATCACTGAAGCTCAGCGTGCAGATGCAGCAGGCAGTAAGAAAGGCCAGTGATATACTGGCCTCCATAGCAAGAGGGTCTGCATACAGCAGCAGGGATGACTTGTTGCAGTTGTACAGAATCCTGGTGAGGCCACACCTGGAATATTGTGTGCAGTTTTGGTCTTCTTACCTGAAAATGTTCTTGTTACAGAGGAAGTGCAGTGAAGGTTTACCAAACTGATTCCGGGATAATGGGACTGATGTGTGAGGAGAGATTGAGTTAGTTGGGATTGTATTTGCTGGAGTTCAGAAAATTGACAGGGAAATCTCATAAAAACCCATAAAATTCTAACAGGACTTGACAGGATAGATTGAGGTAGGATATTCCCGACGGTGGGAGTGTCCAGAACCAGGGACCACAGTCTGAGATTGCTTAGGACAGAGATAAGGAGACTTTTCTTCATCTAAAGAATGGTAAGCCTGTGGGATCCACCACTGTGGAAAGTTGAAGCCAAAGCATTGCACATTTTCAAGGAGTTAGATATAACGCTTGGGGTGAAGGGATCAAAGGATATGGAGGGAAGGTGGGATTAGGCTATTGAACTGGATGATCAGCCATGATCATAATGAATGGTGGAGCAGGCTCAAAGGGCTGAATGGCCTCCTTCTGCTCTTATTTTTGATGTTTCTGGAATGTATTTATCACCTTGTGCACAAATTAGTGTATTCCTATTTATTACTTTTCCAAACCTGGATGAATGTGAATAATCTGGCATCCGGCTACATCAAAGATAAGCAACATATTCTCTGTGAAACTCTGAAAAACCATTTCCTAAACCACAGCCCAGAAAGCCAACCCAAAACGCACTCCACCTGAGGAGAAAAAGGAGACATTCATTGATGGGAAAGGAATCCACACACTCTGGACAGTGCTCACCTCAAATTTCTTGCGAAGTTCAGAATCTTCGTCATCCTCAATGATAGGTACGTTATAATACTCCCCTTCCTCCTGGCTCAGGAGTTTGAACCTGTGGGGGTGACAGAGGAGAGGGGTTAATTCTCCGGCCCAAAGACGAGGGAGGATTGGTGGATATTGCAGTTGCATCAAAGTCTTAATGGTAAGGGAGAAACTCAGGCCTTTCCTGCTCAATATGGACACAGCAGAGAGAGATGCCAAACTGGTGTGGTGGCACAGTGGTTAGCACTGCTGCCTCACAGTGCCAGGGACTTGGGTTCAATTCCTGGCTTGGGTCATTGTCTGTGTGGAGTTTGCACATTCTCCCCGTGTCTGCATGGGTTTCCTCCGGGTGCTCCAGTTTCCTCCCACAGTCTGAAAGAATGAGGGTTAGGTTGATTGGCCATGCTAAATTGACCCTTGGTGTCAGGGGGATTAGCAGGATAAATATGTGGGAATAGGGCCTGGATGGAATTGTAGTCAGTGCAGACTTGATGGGCTGAATGGCCTCCTTCTGCGCAGTAGGGATTCCACAACGTAAAGAGAGTAACAAGCAATCAGGACTGGCCTCAATTTCAGCACCAAGATATTTCTCTCCACACTGCAGCCCCAGTTTATAAAGTCATCTTCATGCCCCACATTCTCTGCATGTATCGACAATGCAATTCCAGCTCTGTCTGAATGGGACACTGATATAGCCCAGCTCCCTCACACTAACACTCCTTTACCAATGGAATGTAGATTAGTGTTAAATCAAACCACACCCAGAATAGTTCAGGGACCCTGTGTCCTTCCACATCTTCACCCCCAACTTTATTTATCAATCACAATCTCACTTACACAATTACATTAGTCACATGGAATTAACACTGCAATGAAGTTACTGTGAAAATCCCCTATCGCGGGTTAAAGCTCCTTGTGGCTGGGAGATGTTTAACTCCCAGCAAGAAACAAGCAAACACTTCAACACATGGTGACAATTCAGTCCCTTAACCTTAATCCACTCTCAAACAGGTCACAGCTGATCTGTAACTGAACGTCGTTCTCCCAGAACCCCGCTCCCCCAGAATCCTGTTCCCCCAGAACCCCGCTCCCCCAGAATCCTGTTCTCCCGGGACCCCGCTCCCCTGAAATCCCAAACCCCATTATCCTAGAATCATGTCCCCCATATATCCGCTCCCCCAGAATGCCGCCCCTTCAGAACCCCGTTTCCTTCTGGACCTCACTCTTAGAACCCCATTTTCCTGAACCCTGTTTCCCCCAGAACCCCATTCCCCAGAACCCCGCTCCTTCTGAACCCCATTCCCCAAAATCCCATTCCCCCTGAACCCCGCTCCCCCTGAACCCCGCTTTTGGAACCCCACTCCTGGAATCCCATTCTCCCGAACCCTGTTTCCTCCAGAACCCTGTTCACATAGAACCCCATTCCTCCAAACCCTGTTCCCCAGGATAGATTCCTGGAACCTCGTTCCCCGGAACTCTGCTTCCACAGGACCTCACTCCCCCAAACCCTGTTCCCCAGGATAGATTCCTGGAACTGTCAGACCATTCCTCCAAACCCTGTTCCCCAGGATAGATTCCTGGAACCTCGTTCCCCGGAACTCTGCTTCCACAGGACCTCACTCCCCCAAACCCTGTTCCCCAGGATAGATTCCTGGAACCTCGTTCCCCGGACCTCTGCTTCCACAGGACCCCATTCCTCCACAAGTCCTCTCCTGGAACCCCATTCCCTCGAACCCCGTTCCCCCAGAACCCTGTTTCCTGATCCCCTGAATCCCATTTCCTCCAAATCCCCTTCCCCGAACCTCTGCTTCCCCGGATCCCATTCCCCACGAACCCTGTTTCTCTGAATCCCTTCTTCTCCCTCAATGGCTGGGAAATAACGACCATTCTCAATTTTGAAATGTCTACGGACCCCAGTCCTTGAGGAAGAGGTTTGCGGTTTTCCACCACCGATTATCTCAGAACGTTCTTCCCTATTTAACTTTCAATTTTACAGGTTTCAATTTTAAACTTCTTTGTTCTAGGATTTTCTCCATCAAAGGAAACAATTTCTTTCTTTTTTTTAATTTGTTCATGGATTGGTCAGCATTTATTGCCCATCCCCAAGGGTATTTAAGAGTCAACCATATTGCTGTGGTTCTGGAGTTACATGTAGACCAGACCAGGTAAGGACGGCAGATTTCCTTCCCTAAAGGATATGAGTGAAGCAGATGATTTTTTTTTAAACGATAGTTGACAATGGTTCATCATTAGACTTCTAATTAGAACATAGAACATAGAACAATACAGCACAAACAGGCCCTTCGGCCCACGAGTTGCGCCGATCACATCTACCAATCCTATCTATAACCCCCTATCCCATTCGTTTCCATATACTCATCCAGAAGTCTTTTAAAAGGCCCCAGTGAGTTTGCCTTAACAACCTCCGACGGCAGCCGGTTCCATTCACTCACCACCTCTGAGTGAAAAACCTACCCCTAACGTCCCATCTGTATTTGCTTCCCTGCACCTTAAATCTGTGTCCTCTCGTAGTGACCATTTCAGCCCGGGGAAATATTCTCTGAGAATCCACCCTATCTATTCCTCTCAACATTTTATAAACCTCTATCAGGTCGCCTCTCAACCTACGTCTCTCCAGTGAGAAGAGTCCCAGCTCCCTCAGCCTATCTTCATAAGGGCTGCCTCCCAATCCAGGAAGCATCCTTGTACATCTCCTCTGCACCCTCTCAATAGCTTCCACATCCTTCCTATAGTGAGGCGACCAGAACTGCTCACAATACTCCAAGTGGGGTCTGACAAGGGTCTTATAAAGCTGCATCATTACCTCCCGACTCCTAAACTCGATTAATGAAGGCCAGTACACCGTATGCCTTCTTGACCACTTCCTCCACCTGCGAGGCCGATTTAAGAGTCCTATGGACCCGGACCCCGAGATCCTTCTGCTCTACAACACAGCTAAGACTCCTACCCCTTATATTGTACTCCTTCATCCCATTATTCCTGCCAAAATGGACCACTACACATTTATCTGCGTTGAAGTCCATCTGCCACTTCTCCGTCCAGTCTTACATCCTGCCTATGTCCCGCTGCAACTTTTGACGTCTCTCCAGACCATCCCAACACCACCGACCTTTGTATCGTCGGCGAACTTACTAACCCATCCCTCCACTTCCTCATTCAGGTCATTTATGAAAATGACAAACAGCAAGGGTCCCAGAACAGACCCCTGGGGCACTCCACTGGTTACCGACCTCCACGCAGAACAAGACCCATCCACAACCACTCTCTGCCTTCTGCCGGCAAGCTAGTTCTGGATCCACAAGGCCAAAGCCCCTTGGATCCCATGCCCTCTCACCTTCTCCAGAAGCCTTGCCTGGGGGACCTTATCAAATGCCTTGCTAAAGTCCAAGTACACTACGTCCACCGCTCTTCCTTCGTCAATTCCAAATATTTTTTATTGAATTCAAATTTCACCATCTGCTCTGGTGGGATTTGAACCCAGATCCCAGGATGCAAGACTGGACGGAGAAGTGGCAGATGGACTTCAATGCAGATAAATGTGTAATGGTCCATTTTGGCAGGAATAATGGGATGAAAGAGTACAATATAAGGGTAGGAGTCTTAGCTGTGTTGTAGAGCAGAAGGATCTCGGGGTCCGGGTTCATAGGACATAGGACTCTTAAATTGGCCTCGCAGGTGGAGGAAGTGGTCAAGAAGGTGTAAGGTGTACTGGCCTTCATTAATCGAGGAAGAGAGTTGAGGAGTCGGGAAGTAATGATGCAGAGTTTACCCTGGGTTTCTGGATCATTAGTCCAGCGGTGATACCATTAGACCACAGCTTTCCCTCCTCTCCAATCCGGAATCCATTTATAATGTTAAACAACTCGATGACATCACCACTTTATCTCCAATCTCCAGGGTTTTACTGAGGATGGACTGGGAATGGGACGTACCAGCCAATCACAGGCATCTTCATCAGTTCCGATACTCCAAAGGACAAGGCACCCATAAAGTCATTCCTTGTGGTCCGATCCCAATCCCAGATTTCCACTGAGAGTCGGCGATCCTTGTCACTACTTTTCAGTTTACTGGGAAGAGAGATAGAGAACGATTACAATTTACATCAACCACCAAGAAACAAACACAAATTGAGTCACTAAGATCAACTTGAACTGGCTTCATTGGTAATAATGCACAATTTCCCCTCCCTCTCCCTCCCACACCTCAGGAGCTGTGACTTGGACTATGGCCTGTATATTAAGCAGGAGCTGAGGGGAGATGACTGACATTCCGGAGATTAATGTGAGAATTGAACAGTGTCTAAGCATCAAGGGAGCAGAGCTTTCACAACCCAGATCTTTTCCCACCAAAGGTTCCCCTTGGTTGAAGGATCTGTCACAAGGGGACACAGGTTCAAGGTGAGGGACAGGAGGCTTTGGAGGGATGTGAGGAAAAGCTTTTTATCCAGAGGGTGGTGACAGTCTGGAATACGCTGCCTTTTTAAAAACTTCCTTCATGGGACATAGGCTCCGCTGGCTGGCCAGCATTTATTGCCCATCCCTCACTACCCTTGAGAAGGTGGTGGTAAATGGAGTGGCTTGTCTGGACATTTCAGAGGGCAATTGAGAATCCACCACATTGTTGTGGCTCAGGCATGTAGGCCAGACTAGGTAAGGAGAGATTTCCTTCCCTAAAGGATACTAGCCCTGGGAGAGTGATAGAGGTGAATTGCCTCACATCCTTTAAAAAGGATCTGGATGAGTACTTGGCATGTTCAGGGCTATGGGCCAAGTGCTGGTAAATGGGATTAGGTGGGAATTCAGATGGTTCCAATGTGTTGGTGTGGATTTAGTGGGCTGAAGGTCCTCTTCATGTACTATGACTTCTTTGGAACCAGGTGGAAGGAATAATGTTTCTATTGTTTAATTCAGATTGACTATAATTTACCAAATTGTAAATATGTCCTTCAGTGAACAGAATCAACACCTTGTACAGAAACATGGGAAAAGAAGAGTACAGCAGGATGACAACCTCCAGTTCTTCGTCCTTTTTCAAGTGCAGATCACTTCATAAAACGCATACTCTGATCTGCCCGGGCTGTGGTTATATCATTTATGGTTATACCTGCAGCAACCAACAAGATCCCACAAAGCAATCGCACGAATGAGCAGTTGATCTGCCTTTTTTTGCTATTCTGGTTGAGGGAGGCACACTGAGCTGGATATCCGGGTAGTCTACCCTCTCACCTCCAGACAATGGAACATTAATATTCATCAAAACAGGGTGCTGGAGCCTCAGTTTAATATCTTACTGAAGGGATGTAATGCTTCCTCAGTGACCTGGACAGAGAGCGTTAGAGTCTCACAACTTCCTCAGAAAACTCATCCCAATCCTGGTTTAAGCACTGAAACCATAAAGGTTTACCAATCTCAATAATCCGGCCAAAACATTATCCAAATCACACAATTCCCCAGCATCCACCTTCACTGCCACATATACTCTCACGTCTTCAAGAAACAACTGTCACATGTAAACAGCGCATTACAAGAGATAACTGTCCCATATACACGCACATGTACAAGGGATATTTATCACATATACACTCACATGTACAAGGGATAACTGTCACATGTAGATAGCACATGTGTAAAGGATAACTGTCACATACACACTCTCGTGTACAAGGGATAATTATCAAATATATATTCTTAAAGTTTATTTATTAGTCACAAGTAAGGCTTACATTAACACCGCAATGAAGTTACTGTGAAATTCTCCTAGTCACTACAGTCTGGTGCCTGTTCGGGTCAATGCACCTAATCAGCACGTCTTCCAGAATGTAGAAGAAAACCAGAGCACCCAGAGGAAACCCAAGCAGACACTGGGAGAACGTGCAGTGATCCAAGCTGGGAAACGACCCTGGGTTCCTGGCACTGCTAACCACTGTGCTACTGTGCCGCCCTGTGTACACGGGATCACTGCTGCATATACACTCATGTGTACAAGGGATAACTGTCACATATACACTCATGTGTACAAGGGATAACTGTCACATATACACTCATGTGTACAAGGGATAACTCACATGTACATGGTATGCCATGTTAAGAAACCAAAAGTACTTTTCAGGGATTTATGTTTATATGGGTAAAGATTGAAATTAGCTTGAGTTTTAGATGGGTTTAATTTCATGTTTCTCTGCCTGAAAGAGACGCAGAGTTAGAATTCATGCTGGGAAAAGACATTTGCATGTGTGGGGGTCAGTTTCAATTCAGCTCGAATTCTATTGCATTTCGAGAATTGCGGTGTGAAGAATATGTGCTTAGTAACTAAGGGACCTTGTAAAGTAAAGCAAAAGCTTTCTTTATTCTTTAGTTTTTAACTGGAAGCTGGGGCAGTTGGAGATGGGTCACAGAGCAGCGAACAGCTCTCTCTCAACCAGCCAAGAGTAGTTGGACAGGAAGGGAACTGCGAAGATACAGCCTTCCTCAGAAACAAGACACTGTCCAGACACCCAGGGAACTGTGGCTGAAAGAAGATTTCAGGCATCTGGAGCTAAGGGAACAGAGCCTAAGGTACTGTTAGGAAGAAACTTAACAAAGAGTGAACAAAGGGCTCTGCGTTAAAGAGACAATTGCATTTAACAAGACCTAAAGTGGGGAGCAGACCTTCAAAGATAGCTGTAAAGTTTAAAGTAATTTTAACACGAATCAGGAATTGGAAGTTAAAACAATTGTGACCATTTGAACAACAGTCAAAACAAAGACCTACAGGGGTTGATACAGAATCCTGGAACGGACTCACTGCTAAAAGAGTTGCAGAAGCCTTGGTCATAAGGAGTTGTTTGGGAAATGTGGAGCAGATTTCAGAATGCGAACCGCTAAGTGGAAGTATTACTGTCAGAGGAGATTCTAAAGCATGTTTTTGGGATGGAGTTTGGAACATGTGACAGTCACCTGAGAGATTCTACAACTCCCAATTTCTTCATGAGATCATTGCATCTTATAATGTGCTCTATAATTGTTAGGTTAAAGGGGGAGTGGAGGAGCATTGTTTGATAATCCAGTTTTCATGTTTAGTAAATGCTTTTTCTTGTTAACAAAACTAATTAGTGGCCCTGTGACTTTGTTCCTCCACACTTAATTAACAAAGAAGTGAAAATTACAGTCTTTTGCGCCAGATTTCATTTTGGAATTTTCCTATCTATTAAAGCATCAACTGGGACCATAACTGTATAGAAAAATAGAAGATAGGAACAGGAGGAGGCCATTTGCCCCTTCAAGTCTGCTCCATCATTCATTATGATCCTGGGTGATCATCCAGCTCAATAGTCTGATCCTGCTTTAACCGTCTCACAGACACAGAATGCGTACAAAGACCGTGCATATTCTCCCCATGCCTGCATGGGTTTTTTCCAGGTGCTCCGGTTTCCTCCCACAATCTGAAAGACGTGCTGGTTAGGTGCATTGACTGTGCTAAATTCTCCCTCAGTGTACCCAAACAGGCACCGGGATATGGCAACTCGGGGATTTTCACAGTAACTTCATTGCAATGTTAATGCAAGCTTACTTGTGATTAATAAATAAATTTCAAGCTTTAAAGTTATTAAACCTCATTTCAAATTAACAATGTCAAATTGGTTTTCTTCTTATTAACTTCTCCTTCAGTTCTTTCAGGGATGTTGATGAGATGCTTCTTACGTTTATTCCCAATGTGTCGTGTTCTTGCGCGGTTTGCTCTTTGAACTTTTTGTTTCCTCGCCGTTTCTCCCAGTCCCATTTCATACAAGTTCTGTTTCAATTCGGTTTGAACCCTGCCAGTCGCTTCCTCTCTCTGGAGTTACACAGTTTGTTCTAAATGCTTCAACTGGTTTGCACAATTTTGGAACTATCTCGTTCTGGTCCTCAGCAGCTTTTGATTGGTTTTTTTGCACTGTTCGCTTGCTTGCATTCCAGCTGTTACATCTGGTGTAATATCACCAACAAGAATTTTTAAATCTCATCTCTGGTCACTGACCCAGAAAGATAATTTGGCAATTTCAATCCTTCTTGTTAACAAATTGTAATTTCCAATGTCGCAAATACTTTCCAATGTTGCAAATTGCTTTCCAATAGTCCATTTACTAACTTTGATACATTAGTAATATTGCTTGTTCAGTTTCTTGATCAACTACACTATTTGGCACAGTGACACAGTGGTTAGCACTGCTGCCTCACAGTGCCAAGGACCTGGGTTCAGCCCACCAACCCTGCACTGACACAGGGTTTCTATCCCTCTGTTTACCTCCCTCTGACTCACCTGCTGGGCATGCTGAAGGGCAAGCCTATCAAGATACACCTTGAACATTTGCTTCCACCATCTCATTTGGCAACACGTTCCAGGCATCCATCACCCTCTTTCCCGCATATCTCCTCTAAACCTACCCCCTCTCATCTTGAACCTATGCTATCTTGTAATTGACTGTTCCATTCTGGAGAAGAAGCCTCTGACTATCCACCTGGACCTCTATCAGATCTGCCCTCAGTCTCCAACTTTCCAGTGAAAACAATCCTAGTTTATCCAACTTCTCCTGAAGTGTGAGGATTTGGTGTTTCACTCCATGTGTGATTCTACTTACACACTAGGAAGATTTTATCGAAAAGAATTTTATTTTAACAATAGTTTAGGTATAACAAATAAATTAGCTTAACTTTTAACAACTGAACTACTTAAAAATGACAAAATACATTCTGTAACTGCTAATTTGTCTCTATTAGTTCCAATGTAAGCACTATTCCTCTTGTAGACTTAAACGCCGCTTTAAAATTGGAAAACAAACAATACCAGCTTATATGCTGACACGTGAGCTGCTGGTCTTCAAGTCTCCATAACATCTCTGGAGAGATATACCTTTTTTCTAGCAGATGATAAACACCCCATTATCTAGGATCAATTATTCTTCTGCATTCTCAGCATGTGGGCTACATGGAACAGATAAATTGGCACCATGTAAACAAGCTGATTTCTAAACATACCCTCCACAAGAAACATGATATGAATATATTTCTTAAAGGCACAGTATTCTCACAAACTGATAACTGTCTCACACACACCGTATGTGTACAAGTGATATACATATACATGCAGTACATGTGCATGGGATAATTATAACACAAGTCATGAGGTTTAGGGTATGTGAGAGTGATGCTGATGATAAGTAGGATCTGAAACATGATACGTGCTCTCTTGTGGAAAATAAATTCTGCAACATTCCTCCCTGAGCCTCTTGGTACTCACAATTTGAATGATTCATTCCAGGTGGGATTGAGGGTTGATCGGATGGTTTTTGTCTTTTGTTTGCTTTCACTTTTGGGGTCAGGGATGAGTTTAAGTTTCACATAGGGGTCTGAAAGACCATTGGGGTCCATGGGGATAAGATTCTTTGCATCTCGGACTGTAAAATAGAAAAAAAAACAATTTAACATTAAGACTGACCATTCCAGAATATAATTTAATATTAAGAATGACCTTTTCTAGAACACAGTTTAACAATCAGAGTGACCATTCCAGAACACAGTTTAATATTAAAAGTGATTGTTCCAGAACACAGTTTAATATTAAGAGTGCCCATTCTAGAACACAACTTAACATTAAGAGTGACCGTTCCAGAACACAATTTAACATTAAGAGTGACTGTTCCAGAACACAGTTTAACATTAAGAGCGACTGTTCCAGAACACAGTTTAACAATCAGAGCAACTATTCCAGAACACAGTTTAACATTAAGAGTGACGTTCCATTACACAATTTAACATTAAGAGTGACCATTCCAGAACACAGTTTAACAATCAGAGCAACTATTCCAGAACACAGTTTAACAATCAGAGTGACCGTTCCAGAACACAGTTTAACATTAAGAGTGACCGTTCCAGAACACAGTTTAACATTAAGAGTGACCATTCCAGAACGCAGTTTAACATTAAGAGTGACTGTTCCAGAACACAGTTTAATATTAAAAGTGATTGCTCCAGAACACAGTTTAATATTGAGTGCCTGTTCTAGAACACAACTTAACATTAAGAGTGACCGTTCCAGAACGCAGTTTAATATTAAAAGTGATTGCTCCAGAACACAGTTTAACAATCAGAGCAACTTTTCAGAACACAGTTTAACATTAAGAGTGACTGTTCCAGAACACAGTTTAATATTAAAAGTGATTGCTTCAGAACACAGTTTAGTATTAAGAGTGCCTGTTCTAGAACACAGTTTAACAGAGTGACCATTCCAGAACACAGTTTAATACCAAAAGTGGCCATTCCAAATCACAATTTAACAATCAGAGAGCAGGGCTCTCGAGCAACCACCTCAGATTTAAACATGTATCTTGGGTTTTAAAATATATTTCAGATATATTCTCAAAATGGTCTGAGCACTTTAGCCAAAATCAGGCAGCTCCAGTGGCATGATGGCAAGATTTAGCGAGATAAACCACATTCTTTGGAACAATGAAACACAGAATGTGTGTACTTTGATCAGTAAGAGTTACGAAAATCTGGTTCCCAAAGCCACTTCATGAACTGGGCTGTTCACATTGTCCTGATAAGACGGTTTCTCTTGGATGTGAGAATTTCAGCTGTCTTGACTCAGCTATTGACATAAATGAGATTTGGTGAGCACAGTAACTTTGACCATTCTAGCTAAGTGTCTGGGGTTGCTAAGCTACAGGAGGAAGAAGCATCCGGATTCTACAGACTAGTGAAACCCCATGATGTCGAGGGTATAATGTAATTGGCTAAAGTATGTGACAACTGTTAACAATGATTAATTTGTAGGAATAGTGACTGGTTCCTAACTGTCGGGAAGGCGGGAAAAGCAAATTTGAAAATGTATAATTGTTTTGATAGACATACAAACCTCAGAGTGATACTGGGACGCTGAGACCCTCTCTTTCAGAAGGGCATCGGACTGCTCAGTGTTAACCTCCCCTATCAATCATTAATTAAATAAAGATATGTCTTTAACCGAGACGCTGGCTTCATGAGTCTTTGTATTTGCTGAGCTTTTATGGCAATATACAGTCTCTGAAAACACCCTGCAACAACTCTGGCACTACGAGCAGGGTAGAATCACAGGGATCAGTGGTGGGATGCGTCTCTTACAACAGGGTAAGTACATTTTATTGTTACCATTTCAGTAGTTAGAGGAGTCATGTGTCAAACTGTCAGAGCTGTAAGTGGATCTACCTGCACAAGTAGGGTTCCAAAAAGAGGGATTACAAAAACAGTGTCACTGCCTAAATAAATCACACTTAAAGTCAGTGGGAGGGAGGGCAAATGGATTCTTGCAGGTGCCTTATTCAGCAGAGTGAAATGCCGTGTAATAGACAAAGACGCGCTTAGTGTGGGGGACCAGGGACGGACTCCTGGCACGCCCCGAGGTGCAGAGCTAAAAAACCATGCACTGGGAAGGTGTCAAGGGACGGGACCACACCCAGAGAGGTGCCGGTATGTTCCAACAGGTCTCGGGTCTCTAGAAAAGACTCAAGACTAAAACAGAACAAGAGAGCGGCAGGCAGAGAGAGAGAGAGAAATACAGGGAAAAGCAGCCTGTGTTACAGAGCTGATTTAAGAATACCTGATAATTTGAGTACGTTTCTGGCAAAAGAAGTTTAGAAGTTGAGATTGCTGTGGAATTGCTTTCATTTGTATCTGAGATGCAGAGTTTAAAATCCAATGGGAATCGGATTAAACTATAAAGCAGAATAAAATAAGTTCTTGAAATTCCTTAATCTCTGGAACAATTGATGGTCTTGGTTGTCTTCAAGAAAATGCAAGAATTCGACAGATTTTAAGCTCTATCACTTTGAGATGTTGGAAGAGGAAAGTGAAAATCCATAAGGTGCAGTAATCCCAGAATGGCGTTACATTCCGCTTGGAATACAGTCGGGAAAATTAACTATTTCAGCAAACAATTGATCTGATTTTATATCGCTCTGAAACTTGTGTTTGCCTTGGTTTATAAAGACAGTATTGTGGGAAACAAATGTGCAAATTTTAGGTGTAGGCTGGAGATTTGGTGAAATAAGTGTGAGCCTTAATTTGATAGGAATAATTAAAAATTGGGATATTTGAAATGATTCTGATAAATCTTGTTTTGGATTAATCTTGGATCAAAACTTTCTGTTAGGTTTGAGAATATATTCTTGACACAGCTGATCAAATACTGGGGTGCTGGCTTCCTGAGTGTTTGTATTAGCTGAAGTTTCAACATGACTTGGTCTCTGAAAAGATCCCACAACACGCTGTCAGGAACATTGCGGAGACATGAAAATATTGGAGAAATTGCAATATTTGCTGCTGGTTATACATTTAATAACATTGTGGGAAAATGTTGCAGAATCTGTTTGCCAATGTTAATGGAGCTAACATCTTTGAGGTGTTGATGAGGTTAGCAACATTATAAACAGACGTTTACCTAAAGCAAGTTGATAACAATGGGAGACAGAACATAAACAGAAATGAATAAGGTGTTAGAGGCTGAAAGAAAGAAAGAAGAGGTGGCGGAATTTTTCCGTCAACAGGAATTGTAGCGGGCAAGGTGTGAAGAGAGGGTTATAAAGACAAAGTGCAATTTACATTCACACTCAAAGCTAAAATTAAGAAGTGAAGGTAAAGAAGTTTAACCCTTGATGGAGTAGCAGGGTGGTACAGTGGTGAACACTGCTGCCTCACAGCGCCAGGAACCTGGATTCGATTCCGGCCTCGGTGACTGTGTGGAGTTTGCATGTTCTCCCCATGTCTGTGTGGGTTTCCTTTGGTGTTCCAGTTTGCTCCCACACTCCAAAGATATTTGGGTTAGGTTGACTGGCCATGCTAAATTAACTCTTAGTGTCAGAGGATCAGCAGAGTAAATACGTGGGTTAACGTGGATAGGGCCTGGATAGGATTATGGTCGATGCAGACTCAATGGGCCGAATGGTCTTCTCCTGCACTGAAGGGATTGTACGATTCTATGATTGGAAGATGTGCATTGCCAAGCTAAATTCTCCCTTAGTGTAGCTGAACAGGCGCTGAAGTGTGGCAACTCGGGGATTTTCACAGTAACTTCATTGCAATGTTAGTGTAAGCCTGCTTGTGACACTAATAAATAAACTTTAATAAGATCCCCACTCATTGTTTTAAATTTCAATAAGTATAGTCCCAATGTGCTCAGTCTCTCTTCATAAGTCAATCTCTTGAACCCAGAATCAACCTAGTGAATCTTCTCTGCACTCCTTCCAGCCAGGACAGAAATGGTGTTAAAGCCAAACCAGATCAATACTGATGATGTAAGATTGGGGTGTTACAGTGGAGTAATTATCTTACCAAGAAATAAAAACTGGGTTGTGGGAGACTGGTGCAGAAAGCTACCATAAGAATCTACTTACAATCAGTGCCACCCAACAATTTATATAGACAGTGTACAAGTGCTGATTTAACAGGGGCTGTTATTATAAAACCCTTGACATAATGAAATACTGCACAAAACAACTCAAAATCAATTATCACTTATTCACTCTACACACCCCCAGCTTATGAACTGATTTTTCAGGATTATCATAGCATCCCTACTGTACACAAGGAGGCCATTTGGCCCATTGAGCCTGCACCCACTGCAATCCCATTCTATCCCCTGTAAAGCCACATGTTTACCCTGCTGAAACTAGGGTGGATTTAGCATGGCCAGTCAACTTAATCCTCCCATCTTTGGTTATTTTGGGGGATTTTTCTAAGCCTTAGAATTGATTCCAGGTGTAGCAATTTGCGTAATCTATTAATGATACACTGGCCAAAGCTTTAAATCATCCAATAATCTCAAACCTTCCCGAAAAAAAATAAATCCTCAGCAACAGACAAAATATTCCTTTCTGAACGCCGTCCAGCTTCAGTTCAGCTGCAGAACATACATTGGCCACTTGGTGGAGCTGAAAGACCACTCTAGTCTCGGAGTCCCTGGATGCTCTCAGGTTCCTGGCGCAGGGGGATGTGTTAGATTTGCTCAGATGGTTTATTATTGGGAAGCTCCCACTCTGGACTACACGATTCAGGATGAAGGAGAGGGTGCAGGCCTTCCTGCATGACAGCATCACCAAAAAACTTAAACTTCCACACGCGGAGGCAATGGCATAATGGTATTGTCACTGGGCTAGTAATCCAGAGATCCGGATTCAGAGCCTGTCATCGTAGATTGAATATTCAATAATGCCCTTTAGGGAAGGAAATCTACCGTCTTTATCCAATCTGGCCTACACGTGACTCCAAACCCACAGCAATGCGGTCGACTGTCCTCTGAAATGGTCATTTGATTTGATTTACTATTGCCATATGTACTAACATACAGTGAAAAATATTATTTCTTGCACGCTATACAAAGCATACTGTTCATAGAGAAGGAAACAAGAGGGTACCGAATGTAGTGTTATAGCCAAAACTAGGGTGTGGAGAGAGATCAACTTAATGCGAGATAGGTTCATTCAAAAGTCTGACAGCAGCAGGGAAGGAGCTGGTCTCGAGTCAGTTGATACGTGACCTCAGACTTTTGTATCTTTTTCCCGAGGGAAGAAGGTGGAAGAGAGAATGTCCGAGGTGCTTAATTAGGGGTGAGCAATGAATTCTGGATAGGTGCCGATGCCCATATCCCATAAATGAATAAAACAATCCTCAAATGTAAGCAAAACACTGCAGAAACTGGAAATGAAGACAAAATGTTGGAATGTGGCGACTTGGGGATTTTCATAGTAACTTCATTGCAGATTTAATGTAAGCCTTACTCGTGACACTAAATAAATTTAACTTTAAATGTTTCTGGAGTGCGGGAGGAAGATGTTAGCTGAACACGTGGACTACAGACTCCACACAACAAGGATTTGACATCGGCAAGAAGGAATCTGAGGATTGTAGCCGTGTGCTCGGCAGAAGAGATCACTAAAGATGTCAGCCAATGAGAACTGGCTCTGGAATTTGCCCTATTCCCATATTCGTCCACAATTGGGCTGTTTTGGGCAGATGCTATTTGTTTGACAGTCTGTGACAGGGACTCCGTGCCTCCCCAGGGACTCCCCCACCCCGGCCTGTGTGAAATTAATTATTTCTGCTAACTTGGCCCTTTCCATGTCCTGGGATAATCCCACATATGGAATTGTGTGTTACTGATCACTCTGCGCAGACTTTCATAACTGACCCTCTCAAAACCTTTCAAAAATCTTCCACCTGACATTCCTTCACCCTCTCTCTTCCAGTTTGAAACAAAATTCCTGATTCCTCGAGCTATCTCGACATCACACTGCAACAACCTGCATTTATATAGCATAGTGGTGAATCAAAATTGAGGGTATAATGGGATTGATCACAGAGATAGACTTGAAGGAATATCATAATGGAGGCAAGAGGGGTGGAGATATTGGGGTGGCACAGTGGTTAGCACCGCCACCTCATAGTGCCAGGGACCCAGATTCGATTCTCGGCTTGGGTCACTGTCTGTGTGGAGTTTGCACATTGTCCCTGTGTCTGCGTGGGTTTTCTCTGAATGCTCCAGTTTCCTCCAAAGATGTGCAGGATGGGTGGATTGGCCAGGCTAAAATTGCCCCTTAGTGTCAGGGGAACTGGCTCAGGTAAATATGTGGGATTATGGGGATAGGGCCTGGATGGGATTGTGGTTCTGATTGGATGGGCTGAATGGCCTCCTCCTGCACTGTAGGGATTCCACAGGGGCCGGGGAGTGTGTGTGGGGTGGGGGGGTGAATTTGGGGTTCTGGGCCAGGTACATCATTATACTAACAGCCCTGAATCTTGCAGTATGAAGGCAGGGCTCTGAGCTGGTTTCAGAAGCAAAGATGGGGTATGGTAAGAATGTAAGTGTTAAAATATCTGCAGAACTGGTTTCTGCGGTCTGACTGTGCTTGTCGATGTCACATCCACACACGCCAGTGTGATTCACCGGGTGGGAGAAGCTTCGAGGTGTTCCTAGCTGCTGTATAACCAGAGACACAGAGTCGATTCACCAGGGAAAAACAACCACAAGATTCAGGCGGACAAGCCTCTTTCCTGCACAGCTAATCTCTCAGCTGCTGGACCTTGCTGCCATCTCCCGTCTTTTGCCTCCGTTTTGAACTATTTTAGAGTTTTCTTTTACTGTCAATACCCAGCCTGGAATTCCTCATCCCAGCTGAGATTCTCCAACATCAGGGTGGCACAGTGGTTGGCACTGCTGCCTCTCAGCGCCAGGGACCCGGGCTCGATTCCAGCTTGGGTTACTATCTGTGTGGAGTTTGCACATTCTCCCCGGATGCTCCGGTTTCCTTCCACAGTTGAAAGATGTGCGGGTTAGGTTTATTGGCCGTGCTAAATTGCTCCTTAGTGTTGGGGGGTTGGAGGGGGGGAGGTAGTAGTGGCTAGTGGGGTAAATACATGTGGTTATGGGAACAGGCCTAGGTAGGATTCTGGTCGATACAGACTCGACGGGCTGAATTGCCTCCTTCTGTGCTGTAGGGATTCCATGAACATCGTAAATCATTTTGGCAAATCAAATAAACTGAGGAACAAAGTAGGAAGGGCAATCCCCAGAGAGAAGGGAACTGCCCAAGAGGCAAAATAAGACAGAATGGAAACTTAAAACATCAAATTAAAATGTAGTTAAAGGGTTCGATAATACACCCCAGCCCCTGCGGTGCCCAGCGGGCATGGAAAATCGCGATGGTTCCCTCGGACACAGTGTGCCCCTTCTCCAGGGATACCAGGCTGTGAAGGTAGCAGCATTAGTGGGTCTGACAGTCAAGCCGGACACCTCCCTCAGGCACCCGCTGCCTGCACCTGTTGATGGCTCACTCGGCAAAGGAGCAGGTTCACAAGGAGTTCTCCCCCCACCGCCTCCTCCATCCCACCCTCCTCACTGGGTGCCCGTGAATCAGGAGTCTGGGACTGAAGTGGAATACTGTGTGCAATTCTGGTCACCCTATCATAGAAAGGGTATTATTAAACCAGGAAGAGCACAGAAAAGGTTTACTAGGATGCTACTGGGATTGATGGTTTGAGTTATGAGGATAGACAGGGACCTTTTTCTCTCGAGTGTTAGAGGCTGAGGGGTGATCTTATAGAGGTCTACAAAATAATGAGGGGCACAGGTCAGCTAAACAGTCAATATCTTTTCCCAAAGGATAGGGCAGTCTAAAACTAGAAGGCATAGGTTAAAGGTGAGAGGGGAGAGATACGAAAGGGTTCAGAGAGGCAATTTTTTCACAGAAGGTGGTGAGAATCTGGAGCAAGCTGCCAGAGGTAGTAATAGAGGCAGGTACAATTTTGTCTTTGAAAAAGCATTTAGACAGTTACATGGGTAAGATGGGTACAGAGGGATATGGGCCAAACGCGGGCAACTGAGACTAGCTTAGTGTTTTTAAAAGAAGGGGCAACATGGACAAGTTGGGCCGAAGGGCCTGTTTCCATGCTGTAAACCTCTATGACTCTATGGTGCTGAATGCCACAGTGCTCAGTCACTCTGATTGCTCTCAGACAGTAGTTTAGATGCTGAGAGCTACCCCCCCCTCCCCTCGCACCCCCCCCCCCCCCCCCCCACACGCACGCACGCACACACACACACACACACACACACACACACACACGCAGGGGGGGGGTCACTGCCACAGAACACAAAGAGAAACAGAGAGCTGCAGAGCTGGAGCAGAACAGGATGCTCAGCGGAAGTGAATGGTTTCACTTTAACAATCTTCAAGAATCTGGTAAGAGTTGATATCTGGCTTCCTCGTGGCCCGGGGATTTCCCTGAGTGAGTTCACCCACACGGAGATAACATCAGCTGCCCGCCAGCGAGGTGCTGAGCTGAGTGTCAACAGCGGGTCTATTTCTGTAGCAGGCAGTCTGACACCGTGAAAACTCTCAACGGTGAAGTAACTTTCACTTATCACACCTTCCGAAAGCCCCTGGCAAAAACACTCAGCCAGAAAATCACAGAATCAGAGAATCCTGACAGTGCAGAAGGAGACCATTCGGCCCATCGAGACTGCACCGACCACAATCCCACCTAGGCCCTATCCTAGTAACCGCGTGCATTTAAAATTTAAACACCCTCCTTTTGCACTCCAGAAACATTTAAAGTTTATTTTATTTGTGTCACAAGTAGGCTTAATTAACACTGCACTGCAATTTTACTGCGAAAATCCCCTAGTCACCACACTCTGGCGCCTGTACAGGTACACTGAGGGAGAATTTAGCACGGCCGATGCATTTAACCAGCACGTCTTTGAGACTGTGGGAGGACACTCGACCACCTGAAGGAAACCCATGCAGACACGGGGAGAATGTGCAGACTCCATGCACAGTGAGCCAAGCCGGGAATCGAACCCAGTTCCCTGATGCTGTGAGTCAGCAGTGCTGACCACTGTGCCACTCCTTGCAGAATCCGGTGCACAGCTTTATTCACCAAGAATACCAGCTGGAAAATCTGTTGCGCCAACCAGAGATAAGGTGTCTTTGCATCCCCCTCACTGCTTTACCCAGACTGAGAGCACTCACAACTAGCCCCATTGCCGTTACATAACATCCTTAAAAACTTCAGGACATCTCCAAATGTTTACAATACTGACGGCAGCCAATGGAGTATTTCTGAAATAGGTTGGGATTGTTTTGAAAGGACGGACTCTGTTTTTCAATAATGATTAGAAAGGGCGAACAGAAACCAGGTCGCGGGTCACACAGAGATAACACTGGATGATGGGAATATGAATCAGTGCAGCTGGCTACATTCCCAGTAATTCAGCCACTATCTGTTCCACGGAATTCCAAGTACTCACTGACTGTGTCAAAGGAGAAATATGGAAAGTTGGGAAACTGAGGAAGTCAGGATTACCGAGGGAATTGCAACATCTAGGAGGGATCCCAGTAACTTTACAACCAATTAGAAATTTAAAGTTTAATTATTAGTGGCTCAACGAGGGGTGATGGCCTTGTTATAATATTGCTAGACTATTAAACTCAGCTAGTGCTCTGAGGAACCAGGTTTGAATCCCACCATGGCAGATGGTGGAATTTGAATTCAGTAAAAAGAAATATCTGGAATTAGCAATCTATTGATAATCATGAAATCATTGCTGATTATCAAAAAAACCCATCTGGTTCATAACGTTCTTTAGACAAGGAAATCTGTCATCCTTATCTGGTCTGGCGTACATTGACTTCAGAGCCATAGCAATATGGTTGACCCTCAACTGCACTCGCAAACTAGGGTTGGGCAATAAATGCTGGCCAACCAGTATCGGCCATGCCCCAAGAACGAATAAAAAAGTAGGCTTACATTAACACTGCAATGAAATTAGCGTGAAAATTCCCTAGTTGCCACACTCCAGTGCCTGTTCAGGTACGCTGAGGAAGAATTTAGCAAGGCCAATGCACCTCACCAGCACGCTTTTCAGATTGTGGGAGGAAACTGGAGCACTCGGAGGAAACCCACGTAGACACGGGGAGAACGTGCAGACTCCACACAGACAGTGACCTAAGCTGGGAATCGAACGCAGGGTCCCTGGTGCTGTGAGACAGCAGTGCTAATCATGACCATGAGAAAGGAAAGTTAAAGAAAGAAATTATCCCTAGCCAAATGTAGTACAGAATTGAACTGTGTTCTGGTAAAGTCAAACAATGTCAAATTCTTGGCTTATTGTTAACACAGCTGATCACAGGAATCATATAGTGGATGTAACTGACCCAACAAACATCTTCATTCGACTAGAACTTACTCCATAATAACCCCAAATTGGAGACAGATTCGCCAAGTGTATGGATAGAAACAGCACGGAAACGCTTTGAGAGGTTTCAGGTTGTCTTCCCCAAGAGTTCCTGCCTCTGTACACTCTTGTTGGACACAGATAAAAGCAGCCATGGTGAAGGGCAAGTAGGGCGATGAAAGGGTTAATTAGAAAGATCGAATCATGCTACAATATCTTGCAAGGAGTAGCCAAGCCCCTGCTGTGACACCCACAGCCCCCTCCTCCTGTACCCGGTGTCAGTCCCACTGCAAGAGGGTGATTATTGTAACCTTTCAGACACCCAGACACATCTTGTCTCAATGCCCTGCCTTGTGTCATTGCCCTGCAATAGAGAAGGGAGCAGACTCCAGAGCAAACTCACGTAGATACGGGGAGAATGTGCAGACTCCAAAACATAGAACATAGAACAATACAGCACAAACAGGCCCTTCGGCCCACAAGTTGCGCCAATCACACCTACCAATCCACTGACCTATCTATAACCCACTATCCTATTCTTTTCCATATACTCATCCAGAAGTCTTTTAAAAGACCCCAGTGAGTTTGCCTCAACAACCTCTGACGGCAGTTGGTTCCATTCACTCACCAGCCTCTGAGTGAAAAACCTATCCCTGACATCTCCTTTGTATTTGCTTCCCTGCACCTTAAATATGTGTCCTCTTGTAGTGACCATTTCAGCTCGGGGAAATAGTCTCTGAAAGTCCACCTTATCTATTCCTCTCAACATTTTATAAACCCCTATCAGGTCGCCTCTCAACCTACATCTCTCCAGTGAGAAGAGTCCCAGCTCCCTCAACCTATCTTCATAAGGACATTGAACATAGAACATAGAACATTACAGCGCAGTACAGGCCCTTCGGCCCTTGATGTTGCGCCGGCCAGTGGACCCTCTAACCTAAACTATTCCAATATCATCCATATGCCTATCTACCGAACATTTGAATGCCCCCAAAGTACGCGAGTCCACAACTGCTGCAGGCAGGGCATTCCACGCCCTCACCACTCTCTGTGTGAAGAACTTGCCTCTGACATCCGTCCTATAACTACCACCTCTTAATTTAAAGTTATGTCCCCTCGTGTTGGTCATCACCATCCGAGGAAAAAGGCTCTCACTATCCACCCTATCCAGTCCTTTGATCATCTTATACGCCTCAATTAGGTCACCGTGTAACCTTCTTCTCTCTAATGAAAATAACCTCAGGTCCCTCAGCCTTTCCTCATAAGGCCTTCCCACCATACCAGGCAACATCCTGGTAAACCTCCTCTGCACCCTTTCCAATGCTTCCACATCTTTCTTATAATGCGGCGACCAGAACTGTACGCAATACTCCAAGTGCGGCCGCACCAGAGTTTTGTACAGTTGTAACATAACCTCACGGCTCCTAAATTCAATCCCTCTACCAATAAAAGCTAACACACTGTACGCCTTCTTAACAACTTTATCAACCTGGGTGCCAACTTTCAAAGAGCTTTGTACTTGTACCCCAAGATTCCTCTCCTCGACAACACTATTAAGGGTCCTTCCATTAGCCCTATATTTCATATGCCTGTTATTCCTACCAAAGTGAATCACCTCACACTTATCCGTATTGAATTCCATTTGCCACCTCACGGCCCAGCTCTGCAACCTATCTATGTCCCTCTGCAAACTGTAACATCCATCCTCGCTGTCTACAACTCCCCCCACTTTGGTATCGTCAGCAAATTTACTAATCCAACCCTCTACACCCTCATCTAGGTCATTTATAAAAATGACAAACAGCAGTGGCCCTAAAACAGATCCTTGAGGTACACCACTTGTAACTGCACTCCAGGTTGAATATTTCCCATCAACCACCACCCTCTGTCTTCTATCAGCTAGCCAATTCCTAATCCAAACTGCTAAATCACCTTCAATCCCATGCATCTGCACTTTCTGCAGTAGCCTACCATGGGGAACCTTATCAAATGCTTTGCTAAAATCCATATACACTACATCAACTGCCTTACCCTTATC
This sequence comes from Sphyrna mokarran, assembly GCA_024679065.1. Classification (NCBI taxonomy): domain Eukaryota; kingdom Metazoa; phylum Chordata; class Chondrichthyes; order Carcharhiniformes; family Carcharhinidae; genus Sphyrna; species Sphyrna mokarran. The sequence goes on along the minus strand of JAGIQG010000021.1, from coordinate 7,234,499 downwards.
TACCTCTTTGGTCACCTCCTCAAAAAACTCAATAAGGTTTGTGAGGCACGACCTACCCTTCACAAAACCGTGCTGACTATCCCTAATCAATTTATTTCTCTCTAGATGCTTATAAATCCTATCCCTTATAATTCTTTCCAAGACCTTGCCCACAACAGAAGTCAGGCTCACCGGTCTATAATTTCCAGGATGGTCCCTACTCCCCTTTTTGAACAAAGGGACAACATTTGCCATCCTCCAGTCTTCCGGCACTATACCTGTAGCTAACGATGACATGAAGATCAAAGCCAAAGGCTCTGCAATCTCCTCTCTAGCCTCCCAGAGAATCCTAGGGTAAATCCCATCTGGCCCAGGGGACTTATCAATTTTCATACCCTCAAGATTCGCTAACACCTCCTCCTTATGAACCTCAATCCTGCCCAGTCTACAACCTAGTATCGCAGTATTCTCCCCGACAACATTGTCTTTCTCCTGCGTGAATACTGACGAAAAAAGGCAGTGACCCAGGCCAGGAATTGAGCCCGGGTCCCTGGCGCTGTGAGGCAGCAGTGCTAACCACTGTGCCATCTGTCCCCTTAGAGTCAGAGTTCAAATTCTAACCTGAGACTCGAGTACAGGATCCAGACAGTCACTGTAAGACTGAAGGAGTGCTGCTCTGTCTGATGGATTCAGTAAGAAATCAGAATCTCACCTGCTCCTCTGGGTCCCTACAAAAGGGGTCCGTCCCATGGCATTACATCATAACAGGAGGGTTACTCCCCAGTGTCCAGCCCAATACTGCCCCTCAACCAACACCAGGAGGGCACATCGTCCAGACATTTTATGGCATCGCACTTGTGGGATCTTGCTGTGCCACCCCCTTTCCTGCATTACAACAGCAACTGCATTTCAAAAGCTTCCTCCATTGGTTGAGGATGCCCGAAGATGGTAATGGACGCTACGGAAATGCAAGTTCTTCCTCCCGACCAGACTCCCTGCAACGGCGAGCGGAGGGACGGGAGACTGACCGATGGACTATATCACCGACACTGGAGCAACGGGAGAATCCGTCTCAGACTGAGAGTCCCTCGGACCTGGGTTAAATATCCGCTCACTTTCCATTCAGAAATTGTCAGCATATAACTCAGTGGGGACCCCATGTGATCCTCGATAGTTAACATTTCCCCAGACTCTCCGGGAAAACAACTATCTCAGAATGAGGGTGAACGGGGAAGTTATTGTCTGAATTGTTTGGGAATTCTGCTCCGTGGCTGGGGAAGGAATGACCTTAACATCAAGAGCAAGCAGTGAGAAGGGATGTATCTGTCAGAAGTTTCTTCTCTGTGCGGGGATTTGGAGCTGTCTGTCGGAGTCACTCACTCGGAGCAAATCCTCTTCGGGATTACACACTCTGGAGCTCGAATATAGTAAAGCTCGATCCTCTGCTTGGTTTGTACAGATTGTTGAGACAGTCAAAGAGTCTGGAGGAAGCTGATTGACTCAGAGATCATTCCCCTGGTCAGAGAGTCATAGAATTCTACAGTGCAGAAAGAGATCATTTAGCCCATCGAGCCTGCCCACAATCCCACCCAAGCCCTATCCTTGTACCTACATACATTAAGCATAGTGAGTCCCCCTGACACTTAGGGGCAATTTAGCATGGCCAATCCATCTAACCTTTGGACTGTGGGAGGAAACTGGAGCAACCGGAGAAAACCCATGCAGACACAGGGAGAACGTGCAAACTCCACACAGACAGCAATCCGAGCAGGTAATTGAACCCAGGTCACTGGCGTAGCGAGGCAGCAGTGCTAACCACTGTGCCACCCACTGTTTATTTAGCTCATTCACTGATTGTCCAGAGGTCACCCCCGCATCTCTGACCCACATTACTCTGCCACGGGAGATACTGGGCCTGACCGCAGGGTTAGCTTGCTGTTAGCGAGGACAGAGCTGTGATGGAGGTGATTCTGGTTATTAATACTCAATTCCTGCACCAAACACAAGCAAAGTAAACTTGCTGGAAGGTTACTAACTCCAACACTTTCAGGGAGTCAGTGACATTGTCACTGGACTAGTAATCCAGAGAGCCAGGCTAATGGGGACCTGGGTCCGAATCCCACCATGGCGGATGGTGAAATTTCAAATCAACAGAAGTTTGGAATGGTGAACAGAGATGGCGCTGGAATGAGGCGATTTCTTGCCTGCCGTGCCCAGCACATCCTATCTTCCACTCTCCTTCTGAGAATCTAAAACTTAATTTCAACTCCTTTAAACTCTCTAACAATGCAAAGACTACATTCTGCATGATCTCCTTTTTTTCTCTATGAAAAGTATGTTTTGTCTGTATCGCGTGCAGGAAACAATAATTTTCAGTGCGTGGCTCCGGTCAGTGCGGTGCTCCGGTCAGTGCGTCGCTCCGGTCAGTGCGGTGTCCCGGTCAGTGTGGTGCTCCGGTCAGTGTGGTGTCCCGGTCAGTGCGTCGTCCCGGTCAGTGCGTCGTCCCGGTCAGTGAGGTGTCCCGGTCAGTGTGATGCTCCGGTCAGTGCGGTGTCCTGGTCAGTGCGGTGCCCTGGTCAGTGCGGTGTCCCGGTCAGTGCGGTTCCGGTCAGTGCGGTGTCCCGGTCAGTGCGGTGCTCCAGTCAGTGCGTCATTCCGATCAGTGTGGTGTCCCGGTCAGTGCATCACTCCGATCAGTGCGGTGTCCTGGTCAGTGCGGTGTCCCGGTCAGTGCGGTGCCCCGGTCAGTGTGTCATGAGTGTCCGGTCAGTGCGTCGCTCCGGTCAGTGCAGTGCTCCAGTCAGTGTGTCGCTCTGGTCAGTGCAGTGTCCCGGTCAGTGCGTCGCTCTGGTCAGTGCAGTGTCCCGGTCAGTGTGGTGTCCTGGTCAGTGTGGTGTCTCGGTCAGTGCGGTGCTCCAGTCAGCGTGTCACTCCGATCAGTGTGGTGTCCCGGTCAGTGCGTCACTCCGATCAGTGCGGTGTCCCGGTCAGTGTGGTGCTCCGGTCAGTGCGGTGTCCTGGTCAGTGTGGTGCCCCGGTCAGTGTGTCGCTCTGGTCAGTGAGTGTCCCGGACAGTGCGTCGCTCCGGTCAGTGCAGTGCTCCAGTCAGTGCGTCGCTCCGGTCAGTGTGGTGTCCCGGTCAGTGCATCACTCCGGGCAGTGCGGTGTCCGGTCAGTGCATCATTCTGATCAGTGCGGTGTCCCAGTCAGTGCGGTGTCCCGGTCAGTGCGGTGCTCTGGTCAGTGCGGTGTCCTGGTCAGTGTGGTGTTGCGGTCAGTGTGGTGTCCCGGTCAGTGTGGTGCTACGGTCAGTGCGGTGTCCCGGTCAGTGCAGTGCGCCAGTCAGTGCGTCACTCTGATCAGTATGGTGTCCCGGTCAGTGCGTCACTCCGATCAGTGCGGTGTCCCAGTCAGTGCGGTGCCCCGGTCAGTGCGGTGCCCCGGTCAGTGCGGTGCCCCGGTCAGTGCGGTGCTCAGGTCAGTGCGGTGCCCCGGTCAGTGTGGTGCCCCGGTCAGTGTGTCGCTCTGGTCAGTGAGTGTTCCGGTCAGTGCGTCGCTCCGGTCAGTGCAGTGCTCCAGTCAGTGCGTCACTCTGATCAGAACGGTGTCCCGGTCAGTGAGGTGTCCCGGTCAGTGAGGTGTCCCGATCAGTGCGGTGTCCCAGTCAGTGCGGTGTCCCAGTCAGTGCGGTGCCCCGGTCAGTGCGGTGCCCTGGTCAGTGCGGTGCCCCGGTCAGTGCGGTGCCCCGGTCAGTGCGGTGTCCCAGTCAGTGCGGTGTCCCAGTCAGTGCGGTGCTCAGGTCAATGTGGTGTTCCGGTCAGTGTGGTGCTCCGGTCAGTGTGGTGTCCCGGTCGGTGCGGTGTCCCGGTCAGTGCTGTGCTCCAGTCAGTGCGGTGCTCCGGTAAATGAAATGTCCTGGTCAGGGCGGTGCTCTGGTCAGTGCGGTGCCCCGGTCAGTGCGGTGCCCCGGTCAGTGTGTCGCTCTGGTCAGTGAGTGTCCTGGTCAGTGTGTTGCTCCTGTCAGTGCAGTGCTCCAGTCAGTGCGTCGCTCCGGTCAGTGCGGTCTCCCAGTCAGTGCATCGCTCCGGTCAGTGCGGTGTCCCAGTCAGTGCGTCACTCTGATCAGAAAGTGTCCCGGTCAGTGCGGTGCCCCGGTCACTGCGGTGCCCCGGTCACTGCAGTGTCCCGGTCACTGCAGTGTCCGGTCAGTGCGGTGCCCCGGTCAGTGCGGTGCCCCGGTCAGTGCGGTGCTCAGGTCAATGTGGTGCTCAGGTCAATGAAATGTCCCGGTCAGGGCGGTGCTCTGGTCAGTGTGGTGACCTGGTCAGTGCGGTGTCCCGGTCAGTGCGGTGCCCTGGTCAGTGCGGTGCCCTGGTCAGTGCGGTGTCCCGGGCAGTGCGGTGTCCCGGGCAGTGCGGTGCTCCGGTCAGTGCGGTGTCCCGGTCAGGGAAGTGTCCCAGTCAGGGAAGTGTCCCAGTCAGGGAAGTGTCCCAGTCAGGGCGGTGTCCCGGTCAGGGCGTCGCTCCGGTCAGTGCGGAGCTCCGGTCAGTGCGGTGCCCCGGTCAGTGTGTCGCTCCCGTCAGTGCGGAGCTCTGGTCAGTGTGTCACTCTGGTCAGTGCGTCACTCTGGTCAGTGCGTCACTCTGGTCAGTGTGTCACTCTGGTCAGTGCGTCACTCTGGTCAGTGTGTCACTCTGGTCAGTGCGGTGCTCCGGTCAGCGTGGAGTTCCGGTCAGTGTGGTGCTCCAGTAAATGCAATGTCCAGGTCAGGGTGGTGCTCTGGTCAGTGCGGTGACCTGGTCAGTGCGGTGCTCTGGTCAGTGCGGTGCTCTAGTCAGTGAGGTGTCCCAGTCAGTGACGTGTCCCGGTCAGTGCGGTGCCCCGGCCAGTGCAGTGTCCCGGCCAGTGCAGTGTCCCAGTCAGTGCGGTGCTCCGGTCAGTGTGGTGTTCCGGTCAGTGTGGTGTTCCGGTAAATGCAATGTCCCGGTCACGGCGGTGCTCTGGTCAATGCGGTGACCTGGTCAGTGCGGTGCTCTGGTCAGTGAGGTGCCCCAGTCAGTGCGGTGTCCCAGTCAGTGCGGTGTCCCGGTCAGTGCGGTGCTCTGGTCAGTGCGGTGTCCTGGTCAGTGTGGTGTTGCGGTCATGTGTCCCGGTCAGTGCGTCGCTCCGGTCAGTGCGGTGCTCCGGTCAGTGCGTCACTCCGGTCAGTGCGGTGCCCTGGTCCTTGCGGTGCTCCGTCAGTGCGTCACTCACCCGTCAGTGCGGTGCCCTGGTCCTTGCGGTGCTCCAGTCAGTGCGGTGTCCCGGTCACTGCGGTGCTCCGGTCAATGCAGTGTCCGGTCAGTGCGGTGTCCCGGTCACTGCGGTGCTCCGTCAGTGCGTGCTCGTCAGTGCGGTGCTCCGGTCAGTGCAGTGTCCCGGTCAGTGCGGTGCTCCAGTCAGTGCAGAGTCCCGGTCAGTGCGGTGCTCCGGTCAGTGCGGTGTCCCGGTCTATGCGGTGTCCCGGTCATTGTGTGCTCCGGTCAGTGCGGTGCTCCAGTCTGTGCGGTGTCCTGGTCAGTGCGGTGATCCGGTCAGTGCGATGCTCCGGTCAGTGCGATGCTCCGGTCAGTGATGCCCGGTCAGTGCAGTGTCCCGGTCAGTGCGGTGTCTCGGTCAGTGCGGTGTCCCGGTCAGTGCGGTGTCCTCGGTCAGTGCGGTGTCCCGGTCAGGGCGGTGTCCCGGTCAGGGCGGTGTCCGGTCACTGCGTCGCTCCGGTCAGTGCAGTGTCCCGGTCAGTGCGGTGTCCCGGTCAGTGCCGTGACCCGGTCAATGCAGTGTCCCAGTTAGTGCGGTGCTCCAGTGCTGTCCCGGTCAGTGCGGTGACCCGGTCAGTGCAGTGACCCGGTCAGTGCAGTGACCCGGTCAGTGTGCGCTGCTCCAGTCAGTGCAGTGTCCTGGTCAGTGTGGTGCTCCAGTCAGTGCAGTGACCCGATCAGTGCGGTGCTCCAGTCAGTGCAGTGCTCCGGTCAGTGCGGTGTCCCGGTCAGTGCGGTGTCCCCGGTCATGCGGTGCTCCAGTCAATGCTCCAGTCAATGCGGTGTGCTCCAGTGCGGTGTCCAGTGCGGTGCTCCAGTCAGTGCAGTGTTCCGGTCAGTGCGGTGCTCCAGTCAGTGCGGTGTTCCGGTCAGTGCAGTTCACCCGGTCAGTGCGGTGCTCCCGTTAGTGCGGTGCCCCGGTCCGTGCGGTGCTCCGGTCAGTACGGTGCCCCGGTCAGTGCGGGTGCTCCGGTCAGTGCATTGTCCCGGTCAGTGCAGTGGTCCGGTCAGTGCATTGTCCCGGTCTGTGCGGTGCTCCGGTCAGTGCGGTGTCCCGCTCAGTGCGGTATCCCGGTCAGTGCGGTATCCCGGTCAGTGCGGTATCCCGGTCAGTGCGTCACTCCAGTCAGTGCAGTGTCCCGGTCAGTGCATCGCTCCGGTCAGTGTGGTGCTCTGGTCAGTGCATTGTTCCGGTCAGTGTGGTGTCCCGCTCAGTGCGGTGCTCCGGTCAGTGCGGTGCTCCGGTCAGTGCGGTGTTTAGATCAGTGCGGTGCCTCAGTCAGTTTGGTGCTCCAGTCAGTGCGGTGATCCGGTCAGTGCGGTGCTCCGGTCAGTGCGGTGCTCCGGTCAGTGCAGTGTCCCGCTCAGTGCAGTGTCCCGCTCAGTGCAGTGTCCCGCTCAGTACGGTATCCCGGTCAGTGCATCACTCTGGTCAGTACGGTGTCCCGGTCAGTGCATCACTCCGGTCAGTGCGGTGTCCCAGTCAGTGCATCGCTCCGGTCAGTGCAGTGCTCTGGTCAGTGCGGTGTCCCACTCAGTGCGGTGTTCCGGTCAGTGCATCGCTCTGGTCTGTGTGGTGTCCCGCTCAGTGCGGTACTCCGGTCAATGCGGTGCCCCGGTCAGTGCCTCGCTCCGGTCAGTGTGGTGTCCCGGTCAGTGCAGTACTCCGGTCAATGCAGTGCCCCAGTCAGTGCGGTGCCCCTGTCAGTGCGGTGTCCTGATCAATGCCTCGCTCCGGTCAATGCAGTGCCCCGGTCAGTGCGGTGCCCCGGTCAGTGCGGTGTCCTGATCAGTGCCTTGCTCCGGTCAGTGCGGTGCCCTTGTCAGTGCGGTGTCCTGGTCAGTGCAGTACTCCGGTCAATGTGGTGTCCCGGTCAGTGCGGTGTCCCGGTCAGTGCGGTACTCCGGTCAATGCGGTGCCCTGGTCAGTGCGATGTCTTGGTCAGTGTGGTGTCCTGGTCAGTGCGGTGTCCTGGTCAGTGCGGTACTCCGGTCAATGCTGTGCCCTGGTCAGTGCGATGTCTTGGTCAGTGTGACACTCCAGTCAGGATGACTCTCCGGCCACTGTCCTCGTCAGGATGACTCTCCAGCCAGTATCCCGGTCAGTGTGGTACTCCGGCCACTGTCCCGGTCAGGGTGACACTCTGGCCACTGTCCCGGTCAGGGTGACACTCCGGCCACTGTGACACTCCGGCCAGTGTTCTGGTCAGTATGACACTCTGGCCAGTGTCCCGGTCAGTGTGGCACTCCAGTCAGTGTGACACTCCGGCCAGTGTACTGGTCAGTGTGGCTCTCCGGTCAGTGTGACACTCCGGCCAGTGTCCCGGTCAGTGTGGCACTCCGGTCAGTGTGACACTCCGGCCAGTGTCCCGGTCAGTCACTGCGAGGTATTTTTTTTTAACTCTGTCATTGTACGATATGAAGAGTGCTGCTGGAATTGTTGTCTGGGTTTGTCCTGGGGATGTGTTTTGGTTCGACCGCTGTGTTTGTTTTTAAACTCCTCAGCAAGACGCAATAAATCAGCAGCACACAGGGCGCCCCAGCACACTCTGCCCCCGTGCAATTATCAATTATAAGTGCGCTGCCTCGCTCGCAGAGTAAACCCTCCCCTGGCACTGTTACAGATTATATCAGAACAATATTCAGTGCAAAATGTCTGGGCTGCAATCTGCTCGCAGGAAGACTCTGTCTGTAACACAGCTTTTTGCACAGATATTATTCTGATATCTGATCATTGTTTTCATTGCTATTACGCTGCAGAATAAATGTCACCCAGCAAGCAATGTAAACTGCAGGGCCAAGTTTTGCAAATGTAAAAAGTTTGAAGTTTTTTTAAAGGTTAACAGTTTATTTATTAGTGTCACAAGTCGGCTTACATTAAAACTGCAATGAAGTTACTATGAAAATCCCCTAGTTGCCACACTCGGGCACCTGTTCAGGTCAATGCAACTAACCAGCACATCTTTCAGACTGTGGGAGGAAATCAGAGCACCTAAAGGAAACCCACACAGACATGGGGAGAATGTGCAGGCTCCACACACACTGTGATCCAAGCCGGGAATCGAACCCTAGTCCCTGGTGCTAAACACTGTGTCACTCCACAGGCCCCTATCTGCGCTCCTCCAGTCTGGCCTGTTGTATATCTCTGAATTCTGTCAGCTTCCAGCCTCTTGGGTCATAAGCCGTGAAAAATCTCCCCATAAACCTGTGCCTTTAAGTCACTCTCCCAACCCAACCTCTTTGACTGATGATCAGTCACCCACCCTAATACTCAGTGCAGCATCCAGTTTACAGAATCTGAATCCCTACCATTCAGAAAACCATTCAGCCCATCAAGCTTATACTGACCACAATTCTACCCAGGCCCTATATACTGTAAATCCATGTATTTACCCTGCTAATTCCTTCTGACACTAAGGGGCAATTTAGCACAGCCACCTCACCTTTTCCTCTGGGTGATTTGCTACATGAAAGGTGCTACATAAATGCAGATCATTGTTCAAAAACTATTCTCAATGAATATCGATGCTTGAGCTGGAGAGCGAATGGTAGATGGATGTGTAACCCTTCACCGGAATGGATGGCAGGGGCTGAACGAGTGGCAGCGGAGAGGCTGGAAATAACGGATGGAATTTTACAGCCTCGCTCGTTCCGAATCCATAAAATATCTCCAGAGGTCAGTGGACTTTCCCGGCTTGGTCACTCTCTGTGCAGAGTCTCTACGTTAAAAAGTCCCTACCACGCAGAAGGAGGCCATTCTACTCATCGGGTCTGCACTCATCACAATCCCACCCAGTCTCTACCCCCACAACCCCATGCGTTTACCCCAACTAGACACCCTGACACTAAGGGGCAATTTAGCATGGCCAATCCCGCTCACCTTTGGACTGTGGGAGAAAACCAGAGGAAACCCACGCAGACACGAGGAGAATATGCAAACTCCACAAAGACGGTGATCGGAGGCTGGAATTGAACCTGGATTCTCAGCGCTGTGAGACAGCAGTGCTAACCGCTGTGCCACCTTACCTTCCGTTCTCCCCATGTCTGCTCGCTTTTCCTCCGGATGCTCCAATTTCTTCCCATAATCTAAAAGACATGCTGATTAGTTGATCATACTAAATTGCCTTTTAGTGCCCCAAATTGCATAGTTACGGGGATTAGGCGTTATGGGGATAGGAGCTGTGAAAGATGCTGAGCCAGCAGACCTTCTTCTGTACTGCAAAGATTTATCTCACAGGGCAGATGGAGACTTGTTTGAAGATGGCACCTCCAACCATGCTGCACTCTCTCAGTGTTGCCTGCCAGCTGCAGGCTTGCGCTCAGGTCTCTGGGGCGGGTCCATCCCTCGCCCGCTCCGATTCCCGTGACAGACGGGGCAGTAAAACTCCAGTTACTGAGTGAGACATGTCAGAAGACTGGGTCTGACTCTGGGATCGCACTCCTGCATGAGTTTTCCTCGCTGTGTGGGAATGATTAGGAAGCTCATCCTCTGCTTCAGGTAGAAATGGAAATTTTGGATCAGAGATGAAGGTGTTTGATTGATGCCCTGTGTAGCTGCTTCTCAGACCCCGCGCATTTTGGCCATCGACAGAGATATTTGATGAGTCAAATGCATGACTAGCAAAGCTTCAGCTCAGTCACGGATAGTGACAAAGTCCTCATCATCAGGCAGTGTGCCAGGTCAGTGAGGATGACAGCTTTACTATCGCTGTGAGATTTCTCCACGATATTGAAATGGGCTGTGCAGGTTGGCAGATTACAGAGCAGTGCTGTAAAGTGCTTTCCACTTGTAACCTCAGGAAAGTCCAATCACAGCCGGAGATCAGGGCTGTCCGAGGAACGGTGCTCACATCGAGTGTCCATTACCCTGCCAGAGCTTTTCTCGAGAGGAGAGGAAGGCTTGCATTGATATAGCACCTATGACAATCTCAGGATTGCAGTCTACAAAATAAGGTCTCTGCTGCTTAATAGGCAAGGCAGTGGCTAACGTAGGCACAGCAAGATCCCACAGGCAGCAGTGTGATCAGAACCAGATAATTTGTTTTTAGGTTGAGTCGGAAGGGTAGGTGTTGGCCTTGGCACCATGGAGAATCACCCCATCAAATTCCAAATGCTATCCTGATATCTTTTACAGGCCCAGTGGTTAGCACTGCTGCCTCACGGTGCCAGGGACCCAGGTTCAGTTCCCAGCTTGGGGTCATTGTCTGTGTAAAGTTTGCATATTCTCCTTGTGTCTGCGTGGGTTTCTTCTGGTGCTCCGGTTTCCTCCCACAATACGAAAGACAGATTAGATAGATTGGCCATGCTAAATTGCCTCTCAGGGTCTCAAATTGTGTAGGCTGGAGGGGATTAGGCATTATGTGGACAGGGCCTGGGTAAGATGCTAAGTCAATGCAAACCCAGTGGGCTGAATGGCCTCCTTTTGCAGTACAGGAAGTCCATGATTTGCCTCACAGGGCACCTCCGACCATGCTGTACCCCCTCAGGAATGCCTGCCAGCTGTGGTGAGGTCTCGGGAGCTGGGCTCCAATCTACAATCTCCTGGTTTAAAGGTGAGAATGCGACAAATCAGTAGTAAAAAAGGATTTTTTTTTAGGATGTATTTTAAACGCTGGTGTGGTGAATTCCAATGGATTCCCATTGGATCCCGGGCTGGCAGACTTCCTCTCTGTCAGGCTCCCTTGCTTTGCGAGACTTGTCTTCATGTTGCCTGCTGCTGTCTGTGTTCCTGACACACGCATTCACTTACTATCACGAGCTTAACTGCTAGTTGCTAAGGGGGGGTTGCCAAGGTAACACTGTGTGGTACAGAGCCCGTGTACTATTAGCTCACTGAGTGGGGGGTGGGGGGGGGGGGGGGGGGGGGGGGGGAGGGGGGGGGGGGTGGAGAAATCAGATTAATGAAGAGCAAAGTGAGGAGGGTTGGTTATAGATTGGAGTTAGTACCAGTCTGTCAATATCTCAGAGATATTCCTCACACAATCTGTGCTTATCAATACTTGGCAGGAAATTAAAGGCACTGACTGCAGCCTTGCTATTTACTGATCCAAAATTACCCCAAATGACAATTCCCTGTTCCCTTCCACAATATAACGACTTAAAGCAGTCATGTTTCTCCACGCAAGACAGAGACAATACCTGTCACAACCTGTCAGCACCTTTCCAAGTAGAAAAGTAGTAATTACACAAAGCTTTTTCCACCAATCAACCAACCCGTTTTATTCATTCATTGGACATGAGAGTCGCTGGGCTGAGCCAGCATTTATTGCCCATCCCTAATTGCCCTTGTTCAGAGGGCAGTTGAGAGTGAACCACATTGCTGCGGCTCCGGAGTCACATGTAGACCAGACCGGCTGTTGTCATTGTCTGGTTAGCTGCTCACAATGTCAAACAAGCTTTACACCGGTGGCACAGTGGTTAGCTTCCAGCCCCAGGTCACTGTCTGTGTGGAATCTGCGCGTTATTCTCATGTTTGCATGGGTTTCCTCCCACACTCCAAAGATATGCAGGTTAGGTGGATTGGCTATGCTAAATTGCCCCTTTCTGTCAGGGGGATTAGCAGGGTAAATATGTGGGGTTATGGGGTAGGGGCTGGGTGGGATTGTTGTCACTTCAGCCTGATGGGCTGAATGGCTGCAGTGTTGCTCAGTCTGCAATGTTGGGATTCTATGACCAGGTAAAGGACGGCAGATTTCCTTCCCTAAAGGACATTAGTGAACCAAATGGGTTTTTCTAACAATCGACAATGGTTTCACAGTCATCAGAAGATTCTTAATTCCAGATTTTTTTTATTGAATTCAAATTCCATGATTTGCCATGTCACATTTGTTGAATTTCTGGATTAATAAGCAGCAGTAATACCACTAAACCATCGGCATCCTCTCTCTCTCTGGCAACATCCTAATTTATTTCCCGTCAACCCCTGTCACCCGCTTTCCTTCTCCACTCCAGTTCAGGAGGTGAAGAACCTGCCACCTCACCAACTGAGATTCTCCAAACAATCAATTAAATATCCTTCAACACAGGATACCGTGATTCATAGAATCATAAGCTCACCCCTGTTGCGCTATCTCCGTGACCCCATACATTTACCCCACTAATCCCCCTCATCTACATATTTTTGGATTATGGGAGGAAACCAGAGCACCCAGAGGAAATCCACACACACAGAGGGAGAAGGTGCAGACTCTACACAGTGACCCGAGGCCACAATTGAATCCTGATGGTGTGACGCAGTAGCACAAATCACTGTGCCACCATGCTACCCAGTGTTTGATTAGTGTGTGCTGTTCCCTATAATAGGGAATGAATGGACAACCAAGAGCCCTCCCATTGGATCAGGGTGGCCTTGGTTCTGTCACTCTGCCACCCCTTATACTCTCTGAGCTCACACTCTATAGTTTATATTCAACCACTCACAAGGTGCCAGTAATTAATCTTTTCCTTCTGGCGTTTTCCAGTCCTCTGGCAACAATATCTAAGTCCCTTTAATATCCAAATCTGCTATTAACTTTCCTTTTGAGAATCACATGTCGTTCTGAGAAGTTCCCAAGACAATACAAAGGGATCGCTTTTGTGGTTGAAAGCTTTACATTTCTGAGTAGTCAGAATTGCTGCCAGCTTCCCTCTGAAAACATGGATGTGAATTGGCACGTTTTGAATCAGTTTCAGTCTCAGTGAACTTAAAAGCACAAAACAGGAACTGCACTTCCTTCCAGAATGCCTATTTACAATAAAACCCCCTTCATGGGTTTCCTTTTCCCCATCTCCACAACAAAAGCTGATCCTGTAACTCCCTCCAACCCTTCAACGCGGTGCAACCCTGCAACCTCTTCCAATCCTGCGACTTCGTCCAATCCTGCGTCCTCCTCCAACCTTGCATCCCCGTCCAACTCTGCATCTCTGTCCAATCCTGCACCCCATCCAACCCCGCAACCCCCTCCAACCCTGCAACCTCTTTCAACCCTGCGTCTCCATCCAACTTAAAGCTTAAATGTTGCCAGATGTCATGGGGAGATGGTTAGATCCTTGTTGAGGAATACAGTCAATGACTCTGTGATGTGAATATTGCAATCTGAGTGCTGACTGTATGGAATGGTCACCATAGTTCTCAATCAGAGACCTGGATGGGATCAGAAGAATTGGACACATCCCAAGGTCAACCTCGAGAGAAACACTGTCTCTGAAATAATCCTCGCACTTACAGCCCCACTGGTCTGACCCACATGCGACAAAATCTAACACCAGCTCACTGCAGCCAAATTCTCCTCTTCCATTATCAGCATTTTTAAAAAAGGTTCTCTCCTCAGAGCTCCAATTGTTAATAACTTTAAAAAAAATTAAATAGAAAATCTGGAGACCAACCAGAGGAACACAAGGAATATCAGGTGACAAAAGTGGAACTGGGTGGGGGAAGAGCTCTGTGTGGGGAGGGGCTGTGGGGAGAGGAGGGGGGCTATGGGAAAGGGGGGGGGGCTTTGGGAAAGGGGAGGGCTATGGAAAGGGGAGGGGCTATGGGGAGGGTGAGGGGCTATAGGGAAGGTGAGGGGGGGCTATGGGGAAGGGGGGGCTAATGGGAAGGGGAGGGGCTATGGGGAAGGGGAGGGGCTGTGTGAAGAGAGAACAGGCTGTGGGGAGGGGGTTTCATTGGCAGTAAGGTTGAGGTAGGCAAGGTTCCAGAGATAGGGGTAAGCTAGGGGTGCAATGGGAATGAATCCCAGGATCAGTGTGATGCTCAGAATGAGCAGGGACTTGGCAGCGAGGGAATGGAGTGAATGAGGACAATGGTCCCAGTCTGTCCAACATTTAAGTGGAGTAAATTATTTCTATTATTCATCCATGGCCATCGCTGGCCATAAATAAAGTCCAGCATTTATTGTCCATCCCTACCTGCCCTTGGAGGGCAGTTGAAAGTCAACCACATTGCTGTGGCTCTGGAGTCACATGTAGGCCAGCCCAGGTAAGGACAGCAGATTTCCTTCCCTAAAGGACATTAGAGAAGTAGATGGGTTTTTCTGATAATTGATAATGATTTCACGGTCATCAGCAGATTCTTAATTCCAGATTTTTTTTATTGAATTTGAATTCCACTATCTGCTGTGGTGGGATTCGAACCTGAGTCCCTGGAGCATTCACTGAGTTTTTGGATTAATTGTCTAGCGATAATGCCACTAGGCCATTTGCTCATCTGGAACCAGAGGTGAGAGCAACAACGCCGAGATGGTGTAAGGAGTGAGAGCAGAAAACTGAGAATCAAAAACATCTAATTAAAGAAAGGGGGAGCTGGGTAATGTCATCTGAAGCCTTGGTTGAAGCTTTGAGACACAGGTTCGAATCTCACTGCAGCAGCTAGCAGGATTTCAATTCAATTCGTAAAATCTGGAATCGAAAGCAGGCTCAGTAACAGCGATCATGACAATTATTATTGATCATCATTCAACTCATCTGGTTCACTAATATAGAATCCTTCCAGTACAGAAGGAGGATATTTAGCCCATCGCATCTACACCGACAACAATCCCACTCAGGTCCTATTCCCCTAACCTCACCTATTCACCCTGTTAACTCCTCTGGCTCTAAGGGTCAATTTAGCATGGCCAATCCACTCACCTGCATATCATTTGAATTGTGAAACGAAGCCAGAGCACCCGGGGGAAACCCATGCAGACATGGGGAGAATGTGCAAACTCCACACAGATGGTGACTCAAGCTGGGAATTGAACCCAGGTCCCTGGTGCTGTGAGGCAGCACAGCTAACCACTGTGCCACCACAATATCCTTTAGGGATGGAAATCTGTCATTGTTACAAGTGACTCCAAACCCACAGCAACATAATTGAGTCTTAACTACCCCCTAAAATAGCTGTGCAAGGCACTTAACAGCAATTAGAGCTGGGCAATAAATATTGGTCCAGTCAGCAGAACCCATGTCTGATGAAAGAACATTTTATAATAAGCACGTCGTAAAAGCCCACACAAAATTTAAAATGAGAGGGAAGCTGAGTGGGTAATGCATTCATGTCAGAGTCATAAGGTCAGAGGTTAAATTCACAGAATCAATGCTGACCTTTCAACAGAGTAGCAAGGTGGCTCTAGCACAGCACCGAGGGAGCTCCAACACAGCACCTGTATCTCTCCAGCTCAGTTATAACCGTGGGTACACATTGAAAGTACTTATTTTCCTGTAAAGCTTTTTGCGATATCTCAGGGAGGGGGTGATATGAGAACAGGACTTTCATTCAGAGAGGAGTTAGTTTTGTGGGTGTGATTTCTTAGCACAGCGGAATCAGACCTTGGCTTTGGGAATAACAGCTGTGCAGTGACTGCAGGAATGGAGCTGGGAACGTTTCCTGGCTCATCGCCAAGTACAGCCTAACATTTCTAAACCAACCAGTCAGAACAGCTTTATGTTGGAGAGCAGCACGGTCTGGATTAGCAACACCCAGAGATACTGGAGCAAGTCACTGTGAGACTGCTGACAGGAGGCTACTGCCTGACTAAAGGATAATTTAATTTGATATTAGCCAGAACCTTTAATAGTGCAAGTTTATTTTATTAACTCATGCTCACGGTTACATTTACATCTTGAAAGCAGAGTGACTGGCTTTTTACTTCTGCCAATTCTTTTAACACATTATCATAAGCTTTTAATTGTGCGCTGTGTCAAAGTTACTGCAGCAAAACAGCTTTTTGTTACCATAAAACTGTCATGAGCGACCATCGGATCTGAAACAGGCAGAGCCTTTACAATCAGATTTCTTCTCATTTATCCTCAGTTGCATTCCCTCTGTGGGTCAACGTGAGAATAAAGCCTTGCTCCTGCTCAGAATCTCACTGAGAGTGCATCAAAACTCCAACTGCAGTAACAGCCTGCATTTATGTGGTGCCTTTAATGTTGTAATGGCCTCCCAGAGCACTTTGTGGAAGCTTTATCAAACAAAACATGACACTGAGGGCAGAATTTTCCCATCCCGCCTGCTGTGGGAATCCGAGTGGACAAGGGGGCGGACTACGCAAAGATCTGTTGACCCCAGACGGGATTTTCCGATTCTGGGGTGAGGGCGGTGGAAAATCTGCCCTGGAAACCGTGTCTGCGTGGAGTTTACACATTCTCCCCGTGTCTGCGTGGGTTTCCTCCGGGTGCCCCAGTTTCCTCTCGCATTCCAAAGATGTGCGAGTTAGGTTGATTGGCTCAATTGCCCCTTAGTGTCAGGGGGACTCTGAAATCAATCTCCATTGGTGTGAGGGATAAATCCTACAATGCTCTGCAAAATACAGCCTGGTCTCCTCAGGGTTGAAGAGTGAGGGGTGTTTTCTTTTAGCCTATGGTGCTCATTCAGCTCTGTAGTGCTGCACTTGCTGCATTGAAACCATCACCGTGCTTACAAAGTTACCCTGCCTATAAAGCACTGCTTTCTACATGTACATTCTTCTTGTTCTGTTACTGCTGACCTGACAATACAGCGAGTTACCAAAACAACACACAGCTGCAGATTAGATCCAGCTGTTGTTTAATCCGATCAGGAATCACCGCAACCTCTCCACACAGTCACTCAGAATCTCCTCAGCACCCAGTCTGTGCTCTCTCTGTGCCCCACTGTCCTCTACTCTCTTCCTCTGCTGTTCCCACTCTCTCGCTGTGGCCCAGTCTCCTTTCACTGACTGCATCTTAACACCTTAATCCAGCACAGATCAGCTGCTGACAGTTAATTCCAGTTAACAACTTCAATTTCAATCTCTGACCTTTTCCAATTTCCATCTCGCTGAGCTGGGAGGAGTGCTGAGGTTAGGGATCGGTTGGGGGGGCGTTCACAGTCCATTTCATTGGCACTGCCTGACGCTGGCTACTAAAGCTTACCGATCACCGGGGTGCTTGCTCTGAGGGCCTGGAGATGTGGAGGCCTCAGAGTTTCTGAGTGAAAGGCAAGGAGGAGAGGCTGGCTCCATTTTTTGATTTGATTTATTATTATTACATATATTAACATACAGTGAAAAGTATTATTTCTTGCACACTATGCAGACAATGCATACCATTCATAGAGAAGGAAAGAGTGCAGAATGTAATCTTACAGTCATAGCTAGGGTGTAGAGAAAGATCAACTTAAAGCAAGGTGGGTCCATTCAAAAGTCTGACAGCAGCAGGGAAGAAACTATTCTTGAATTGGTTGGTACGTGACCTCAGATTTTTGTACCTTTTTCCTGAAGGAAGAAGGCGGAAGAGAGAATGTCCGGGGTCCTTAATTATGCTGGCTGCTTTGTCAAGGCAGCGGGAGGCCAATGGATGGCAGGCTGCACTGCATGATGGATTGGGCTACATTCACAACCTTTTGTAGTTTCTTACAGTCTTGGGCAAAGCAGGAGCCATACCAAGTTGTGATACAGCCAGAGAGAATGCTCTCTGTGGTGCATCTGTAAACATTGGTGAAAGTCACAGGTGACATGCCAAATTTCCATGTGCTCGTTGGATGAGGACAGTTCAGGTTCCTGGAAGGAGCCAGACCCACAAAAGTCATTTTCAAACTGGTCACTTTGGGTCAGGAACCAAAGGGCGTGGGCAGATTAACCAGATTCTCCAGGAGAGGAGAGAGAAAAATCCCTCAAGAACACAAACTGTAGCAACAGACAAAGAACCAGACATTTCATTCAACAATGTAAAATAGAATAATCCATTGGAATGGGTGAGGGAGAATGTTTCAAACTGATTTATAACTTCAATCCTGTACCGTTATTGGTGTGCTCTGTTTATATGGACATCCCTTCACTCCTTCCATCTACAAATCACGCTCAGTATTGAAACTGTGCCAAGGCGTTAATTTCACAGCCATTAACTTCACGCCTAAGGTTCTAAACATTAAATTAGACACAATTAAAATCTTGTAGAACCCATCTTCGGCAGACACTGACAATTCAGTTTCAGCACTGACATCAATCCTCCCTCCATCCATTCCTTCATCCCTCTGTCCATTCACTCCTTCTATTCATCCTTCCTTCCATTCCTCCCTCCCTCCATTCATCCCTCCCTCCATCTCTCCAATCTCCAATCTTCCCTCCATTCCATTGTTGGGATTATGTCAGGGATACGGGTTTGATTCCTGGCTTGCGTCACTGTCTGTATGGAGTTTGCACGTTCTCTCCGTGTCTGCGTGGGTTTCCTTTAGGTGCTCCGGTCTCCTCCCACAATCTGAAAGACATGCTGGTTTGGTGCACTGACCCAAACAGGTGCCGGACTGCGGCGCTTAGGGGATTTTCACAGTAGCTTCATTGCAGTGTTAATGTAAGCCTTATTTGTGACACTAATAAATAAGCAAACATCAGCTCCCACAGAAAGGTAACTGTACAAGTGTCTCCTCACATTGAGGAGGCAATGTTAATATAATCAATCGTAATATCCGTAATATCCAATGAAGGATGGCTCACATTACCCAAGGCGATAAAAGTCACTGCGGCTCCCACTCAGTGTTGAAGATTTGGAGTCTGGGTCTACAGGACTCTTAAATTGGCCTCGCAGGTGGAGGATGTGGTCAAGAAGGCGTATGGTGTATTGGCCTTCATTAATCGGGGGATTGAGTTTAGGAGTCGGGAGGTAATGCTGCAACTTTATAAGACCCTTGTCAGACCCCACTTGGAGTATTGTGCGCAGTTCTGGTTGCCTCATTACAGAAAGGATGTGGAAGCTATAGAGAGGATGCAGAGGAGATTTACAAGGATGTTGCCTGGATTGGGAGGCATGCCTTATGAAGATAGGTTGAGGGAGCTGGGACTGTTCTCCCTGGAGAGACGAAGGTTGAGAAGCGACCTGATAGAGGTTTGTAAAAACGTTGAGAGGAATAGATAGGGTGGATTCTCGGAGGCTATTTCCCCGGGCTGAAATGGTGGCTACGAGAGGACACAGGTTTAAAGTGCTGGGGGGTAAGTACAGAGGAGATGTTAGGGGTAAGTTTTTCACTCAGAGGGTGGTGAGTGAGTAGAATCGGCTGCCTTCAGTGGTGGTAGAAGTGAACTCACTGGGGTCTTTTAAAAGACTTCTGGATGAGTACATGGGAGTTAATGGGATTGGGAGTTACAGATAGTTCTACGGCCTGGTAAATATGGATATGATTGGCGCAACTTGTGGGCCGAAAGGCCTATTTGTGCTGTTGTGTTCTTTGTTCTATTCCGATTGTATCTATGGACTCAATGAGCACTCGCTAACTAAGCTGGTGCACCCAGTGCAGTACGGAGGGGAGGCTACACTGTTGGAGATGCCATCATTCAAATGTGACGTTAAACGTTAATCTGCTCTCTTACACGGATAGGAATGATCCACACCGCTATCTTGAAGAGGGGGGCAGGGTTTTGGTGTCATGGTCATAGTGACACAAAGGTTCGTAGCTCCTTGAAAGTGGAGTCACAGGTGGACAGAATGGTGAAGAAGGCATTCGGCATGCTTGATCTTATCAGTTAGAACACTGAATACAGGAGTTGGAATGTCCTGTTGAAGTTATACAAGACAGCGGTAAAGCTGCACTTGTAATACTGTGTACAGTTCTGATCGCCATATAATACAAAAGATATTATTAAACTAGATAGAGTGCAGAAAAGATTTACTAGGAATTTATTGGGACTTGATGGATTGAGTTATAAGGAGAGACTGGATAGACTGGACTTCTTTCTCTGGAGCTTAGAAGGCTTAGGGGTGATCTTATAGAAATCTATAAAATAATGAGGGCCGCAGATCAGCTAGATAGTCAATATCTTTTCCCAAAAGTAGAGGAGTCTAAAACTAGAGGGCATAGGTTTAAGGTGAGAGGGAAGAAATACAAAAAAGATCCAGAGGGGCAATTTTTTCACACAAAGGGTGGTTAAGTATTTGAACAAGCTGCCAGAGGTAGTAGTAGAGTCAATACAGTGTTGTCTTTTAAGAAGCATTTAGATAGTTACACGGGTACGATGAATAGAGAGGGAAACGGGCCAAATGCAGGCATTTGGGATTAGTTTAGGGGTTTAAAACAAAAGAGCGGCATGGACAAGTTGGGCCAAAGGGCCTGTTTCCATGCTGTAAGCCTCTGTAATTCTATTACTTGTTTCATAGGCAAACACTCATTGACCTGATTATATAATCCCTACAGGGCAAAAGGAGGCCATTCAGCCCATTGAGTCTGCACCGATCACAATCCCACCCAGGCCCCATCCCTGTAACTTGATATATTTACTCTGCAATTACCCCGACACTAAAGGTTAATTTAGTTTGGTCAATCCTCCTAACCCACACATCTTTCAACCATGGGAAGAAACCGGAGCACCCGGAGGAAAACCACACAGACACGAGGAGAACATGCAAACTCCACACAGACAGAGCTCCAAACTGGGACTCGAACCTGGATCCCTGATGCTGTGAGGCAGCAGTGCTAACCATTGTGCTGCCATCCCACCCTTAGTAGGCAGTTGAAGACATTGTGAAGGTGAGGAAGATGAAGTTTAACACAAATGTCAGAGGGATGTATTTATACAGAGGGTGATGGGGGCCTGGAATGCACCGCCAAGCAGGGTGGTGGAGGTGGACACGCTGGGATTGTTTAAGATTTACCTGGATAGCCCCATGAGCAGACTGGGAATGGAGGGATACAAACGAATAGACTAGTTGGAGTCATCCAGTTGGAGGCATGAGCGGCGCAGGCTTGGAGGACCGAAGGGCCTGTTTCCTGTGCTGTATTGATCTTTGTTCTTTGAACATTCCCAACTGTTTCACTGGGACTCTGTGGTTCACTCAGTAAAGTCTGGCAACACCAATTTTAAATCCAACCGATTTATTTGATAGTAAATCTGCTAGCTTTCGGCCTTTGTGGCCTTCGTCAGGCGAATGAGGTGTTCTGGTCTCCAAAAGCACACCTATCAGCACAGACCGTTTACAGACTGCTGATTAGAATGCGAATCCTTACACCTAACCTGCTATTCAAGTCTCATCATCACTCTGTGGTTCAGCAGAAACACTGGTTTCCCTTTCTCAGGCCTCTCCCCATCCACAGACAAGGCTCAATGGGGAAAAACAACTCAAACGTAAACAGCAGTGAAGCAGCAGCTGCTCACACTCGAGTCCAGAGCTGGTTTCCACAGGGGAGGGAGTGATATTACAAACACTGTGAATGGTTATCCTTCATTCAATATCAGATTCTCTGCTCATGATCACATCTCTGTTTGTAGGACATGGGAGAGGGGAAATGGGGGGTGGAGTGTGTGCATGAGCTTCAGGTAGAAATCCAACCAGGATCCCCAGTCATAGGGGTTTACAGCATAGAACCAGCCCTTCAGCCCAACTCGTCCATGCTGTCTAGTTTTTACCACTAAGCTAATCCCAACTGTCTGCATTTGGCCCATATCCCTCTAAACCCATCTTACTCATGTAAGTATCCAATGCTTTTTAAAAAGACAAAATTGTACCCGCCTCTACTACAGCCTCTGGCAGCTTGTTCCAGACACTCATTGCCCTTGGCATGAAAAATTGTCCCTCTGGACTCTCTTGTATCTCTCCTCCTCTCACCTTAAATCTATGCTCTCTAGTTTTAGACTCTTTGGCAAAAGCCATTGACTATTTAGCTAATCAATCCCTCCGTTATTTTAAAGACTTCCTTGATCATTCATGCAAAGTGCCTGATCGTGGATGTGGGTGGGGGCCTGGGATACAGGATCGATTGTCCCACCCAACAACTTGAGACTCAATATCTTTCTGTCACTGGTCAGCCTGCCACCGTGGTGAGATGTCAGGAGGGCCTTTAGTAAATGCAGCAAGGTTCAGGAGGAAGGCTTCCATGTCTGGGTTCACATCACAAACTGCTCCCTTTACCAAAGTATCTCCTGGTGCTGCTTTTCAACTTCTTCCCAAACATTAACGGAAGGGGGCAGAGGGGGAATAAAGAGCAGATTTAGGTTCATGCCGCACCTTATATGGTCTGCAGTGTTTCACACACAACCACATGTCTGAAATGCATCATCTTCTGCTTATGGAAGCAAATTCAGCAACTAATCTGTGCACAGCAAGATTCCACAAATACCAATGAGGTCCACGTGCAGTGAATGCGATGCTGGTTGTGCGGCAAGACTGTTTGTCGAGACAGGAGTATTCTGTTGGGATCATTGGGAGAATAAAACACCAATTGTTTAATGCTTCACCTAAAATATCACCCCTCCTGAAAGTGGCTCCCTTCACTGGCCTGGCCCTGACTGAAAGTCCTGACCCTTTCTCTTAACTCCTTGCTCATGGGGAAAAAAAAAATTCCCTATCATTCTTTTCCAAATCCAACAAACGTCTATTAAATCTCCTTCAATCATCAGCTAATGGAGGATTCAACCTCCAAATAATCCAACTCTCGGAGGAGTCCTGTGAGCAGAAGTGAAACTGCTCTGCGCTCCTTCAAGGGTCAAGATCACTTCAAATATGGTCATATCAGCCTGTTTATAGCAAATAGCAAACACAGAAGCCTAAATCTCTCTGGACTACACCATTTGTATAATTACTCAGATCTTCCCTGTTGGGACGAAAATCGATGACCTTACACTTAACTGCACTGCAATCTATCTGCACTCACTCCATCGATCGATATCTTTTGTATATTTATGCTTCTGTCTCCATTAGCTGCTATGGTACTAATCTCTACGTCACTCGAAAGCTTGGATGTGCCTCTCGGCACAGTCTCCTGAAGGAGGTGGTACAGGATCCTAGAGAGGTCAGCGTCTGTTTGTGTATTTATTATGAGCAATGCTTCACCACAGAGGCTCCCTCACATCTCAAACATCTTCAATTCCATCTGGTGCCTACTAGACAATCCTCTCGATGTTAAAAGCTATATCATTCATCAGACAACTACAAAAATAACTCTCAGACGAAGCCAGGAGAGTTTTTTATGAAGCAATGTGATGTTATACTCTGAATGTAAAGCCTGAAAGGTCGGTGGATTCAGATTAAATAATCTCCTTCAAAAGAAATTGGATAAATTCTTAAAGAGGAAGGACTGGGAGGTTTGAATTATAAGGAGAGGCTGTGACTTATTCCCCTGAAGTGTAAGAGGATGAGGGTGACCTTATAGAGGTTTATAAAATCATGAGAGCAATTGGTAAGTTGAATAGCCAAAGTGGCCTCCTCTCTGTCTTCATTGGGCAATCCGGTATCCTGGAACGGTGCCTCCGAGCTTTAGATCCCCCCGATTGAGAAGAAACATCCTCACACTACCTATCCTTCAATCCCCTTCAGAATTGGACATGATCCGATTCCATCAGCCCTCATTCTTCTGAACGAGAATACGCTAACTCTGCTTAGCCATTTCTCATTGGACACCATCTTCATCCCAGGAATCAATCAAACGAACTTTCTCTGGGCTGGTTCCAACGGAAGCTCTGACTTGATTTATTATTGTCACATGTATTAGCGTATATAGTGAAAAGTATTGTTTCTTGCGCACAACACAGACAAAGCATACTGTTCATAGAGAAGAAAAGGAGAGCGTGCAGAACGTAGGGTTATAATAATAGCTAGGCTGTAGAGAAAAATCAACTAAATATGAGATAGGTACATTCAAAAGTCTTGACAGCAGCAGGGAAGAAGCTGTTCTTGAGTCAGCTGGTATGTGACCTCAGACTTTTGTACCTTTATCCTGATGGAAGAATGCTAAATTGCCCCTTAGTATCCCAACGCGTGCAGATTAGATGGATTAGCCATAGTAAATTGCTCCTTAGTGTCATAAAATGTCTATTGGTTAGGTAGATTAGCCATAGTAAGTTGCCCCTTAGTGTCCCAAGATGTGTAGGTTAGGTGGATTAGCAGGATAAATGCGCAGAGTTAAGAGGATAGGGCCTCGATGGGTTGCTCTGTCAGAGAATTGGTGTAGGCTCGATGGGCTAAAAGGTCTCCTTCTCACTGTGGGCATTCTATTTGGAAAGCCAACTCAGCTGTCAGTTGCAGAGATTGTGGGTTGAGAGGATTGGTGCAACATGTGAGCATACTTCATGTAATTAAAACAAGCCACGTGCTTTGCTGCATCTCACATGATTGTAAAGCAAACTTGTACATTACAGACACTTGCGGGGAAACTGGATAAATACATAAGGGTGGAAGGAACAGAAGGAAAGAGGGTGAGATCAAGAGTGGGAGGAGGCTTGTGGAAAGCATACACTCCAGCATCCAACAGATTTATATGTGCTATAAATTCGAGATAATAATCCCACAGAGGATTCATCAAAATCTGGTGGATATGGAGGAATGGTCTGAAGCCCCTGTTTTGAGTTTCTCCTGTGCTGGGTTGCCTCATTTTCTCTTGGCTAGCGAACAGAAAAACATTGTTACATTTCAGAGGTTGTTTCCGATATCAATGCAGCTAATCCCGGACCCACTCAGCGCCCCCCACTTCACTGCGTTCCACCCTGGATACGGTGAGGAGTTTACCTGTAACGTGCAGCAAGTCTTCACTCTCGACCTCCACTTTCAGGAATATCCGGCCCCTCCTCTCCGTGTGGTCTGTCCCACACATACTCGGCACGTTAATAACGCATTTCTTATGCACGTTCAGGTCACAGGCTGTGGAGCAAAAAAAAATGACACACAAAAATTCAGAAACAGTCATTCTAAACTCTCCACCAAAACACTACGTGGATCCCCACCCCACCCCCCACAAAAACAAACTATTTTCCTTGTTTATGGCAAGGGAGGGGAGGGGAGGCTGGGGGTGTGGGATGCTGCAGGGGGAATAGAAAGGGAAATGGAAAGAAGAGAATGGAAATTAAACTTTCAGTGAACATGAATGAAGACATTCCTGGTCAAAATGGGTTTTCCTTTAAATATTCAAACTGAAATGTAAAAAATAAATATTGTTAATACTAAAAGCTGTGTGAGAATCCCGACTTTAACTCTTCATGTCTCTGGTTCGGAGAAATATTATCAATTTTCATGCACTGTGCATTGTCAGATCCTCCACATTTCTCAATAAGGGTTTTCAAAACTTAATTTTCATGAGGGAACGGGACAATGATCAGAAATGTAACATATACAGTATTGAATAAAAAGATTGATATTGGGATAAATTAGCTAGCTCTTTGAAAAGGCTGGCATCAGGAAGATGGGCTGAAACATCACTGAATGAACTGTGGAAATGAGCCCCACAGATGTGGATGGATCCCATCCTTGTCACCAGATTAGGTCAAGTTAACTGATCTCAAAAAATAG
Source organism: Sphyrna mokarran (assembly GCA_024679065.1). NCBI lineage: Eukaryota > Metazoa > Chordata > Chondrichthyes > Carcharhiniformes > Carcharhinidae > Sphyrna > Sphyrna mokarran. Next base: position 7,209,036 of record JAGIQG010000021.1, on the reverse strand, counting down.
GAAGGCTGTATTCATATAGCATTGTTCATAGCACCAGTACTGCCCAAGTTAGAGGCAGTGCAGTGTCATCATTGGTGGAAATGCAGCAGTTAATTTGTTGACAGCTAGATCCACAATGTGATAATAACCAGATAATCTGATTCCTATCATACTACTAAGGGATAAATGTTGGCCAGGATATCTGGGATAACTTCCCTGATTTTCCATGAAATGAGATCTTTTACATACAGCTGAGGGGAATGATATATAATGCGGCATTCTGAAAATATAGCGTTCTGACAGTGCAGCATCTCAGCAGTGTGGCGTTCTGAGAGTATGGCATTCTGTCAGTGTGGCATTCTGACAATATGGCGTTCTGATAGTGCAGCGTTCCAACAGTACGGCAGTCCAACAATGCAGCATTCTCAAACTGCGACATTCTAACAGTGTAGCATTTCATAGTGCTGCATTCAAAAATGTAGCGTTCCAAACACATTGCGTCAGTCTGACAGTGTGACATCCCAATAGTGCGGCATTCCGACAGTGCCGCATCCCGACAGTGCAGCAGTTCAATAGTGCAACATTCCGACGGTGCAGCAATCCGACAATGGCGCAGTCCAACAATGCAGCATTCAACAGTTTGGCTGTCCGACAGTGCGGTATTCCCACAGTGCGGCAGTCCGACAGTGCGGCAGTCCGACAGTGCGGCAGTCCGACAGTGCGGCATCCCGACAGTGCGGCAGTCCGACAGTGCGGCAGTCCGACAGTGCGGCAGTCCCACAGTGCGGCATTCCCACAGTGCGGCATTCCCACAGTGCGGCATCCCCAGTGCGGCGTCTGACAGTGCGGCATCCCGACAGTGCGGCAGTCCGACAGTGCGGCATTCCGACAGTGCGGCAGTCCGACAGTGCGGCAGTCCCACAGTGTGGCAGTCCCACAGTGCGGCATTCCCACAGTGCGGCATTCCCACAGTGCGGCATTCCCACAGTGCGGCAGTCCCACAGTGCGGCATTCCCACAGTGCGGCATTCCACAGTGCGGCATTCCCACAGTGCGGCAGTCCGACAGTGCGGCATTCCCACAGTGCGGCATTCCCACAGTGCGGCAGTCCGACAGTGCGGCATTCCCACAGTGCGGCAGTCCGACAGTGCGCAGTCCGACAGTGCAGTATTCCCAAGTGCGGCAGTCCGACAGTGCGGCAGTCCAACAGTGCGGCATTCCCACGTGCGGCAGTCCGACAGTGCGGCAGTCCGACAGTGCGGCAGTCTGACAGTGCGGCATTCCGACAGTGCGGCAGTCCGACAGTGCGGCATTCCCCCAGTGCGGCAGTTCCACAGTGCGGCAGTCCCACAGTGCGGCAGTCCCACAGTGCGGGGTTCCAACAGTATGATATTCCCACAGTGTGACATTCCCACAATGCGGCACTCCCACAGCACCCCAATGGAATGCTGCTCTGGATTTTTTGTGCCCAGATCTCTGGAGTGGGATTGCCCTCACCACCTTGTCACTCTGATCGGTGCCAATGCCCCACGGGCTGGCTGGGCAGTGGGGAGAAACTGGCGAAACCACTGCCTCTGACCCGAGTCAGTGACTATTGCTGAAGGTGCGTGTGAGGAGGTCAAAAGAGAATCAGGCTGAGATTCTCTCCACGTAGCTAATGCATGGCTCCCGGAGAATGGCCACATGGAGGTGGGAATGGGGAAGAAACCCAGTGCTCAGTGCCGGTCAGTCTCTCAGAAAGGAGGAGGGAATAAATACTCCCCAAAATAGATCAGTGAACCTGCAACCGCTGTCAGATTGGGTGAAACTAACAAAGATGAAGAAAGTCCAGCCGTGCTGCCGCTTCCCGGTGTGTTAACGGGATGGTTCGAATCCCGGCTCTGCTCCCTCTGAGCTGTTTCTCCCAGATACAGAAATACGGAATATACGTTGACTTTTAATAACTCAGTATGATGTCAGCCTCAAACTGCATTCTGCAAAGCTTCAGCCTCTAATAGACTGAGACTTCACATGGAGGAATCGTATCTCAGCGACTGCTGAGTGAAAGTCACTTGGGAATGAGTGTACCAGGAACCTGGACCTTGTTTTTTCACATGAACAGCACCTCCACAAACCCACTACCCCAACTCCATCCTCTCCCTTCCAACCACCCCCCCAACACACATCCTCACACACACACACACAGATTTGCCCCCCCCCCCACACACACACACACACACACACACACACACACACACAAAAACAGAAATGGTGACTCTGCCATTACATTTTAGCTGACATCCTTGCTTTGGTAACTTGATGGTTCCTTACACTTCACTAAGTGAGCTTTAGCTCAGTTGAACAACCATCTCTCTCACGTGATAAAACATTTCAAGGTGTTTCAGCGGACTATCATAAAACACAATCTGACACTCAGCCATGTCAGGAGATAATGGGACAGATGACCCTGACTCAGTGAAACTGTGAGCTATTAAGGAGTGGAGTTAATGTAAAGATAGATAGCTAGATACTTAGCTTCATGCTTTTCCCAGCATGCAGATGGATGGAACTGGGGAAAGCGCACACGACTGCGTTTGAGATTGTGTGTGTGAAAGAATGTGTGTGCAAGTGTGTGTGTAAGAGGAGGAGAGAATGTGTGTGTGTGTGTGTGTGTGTGTGTGTGTGTGTGACAGCGAGGAGTACATGTGTGAGAGAGTGTGTGAAAGAGTGAGTGTGTGCTGAGAGAGTGCGAGAATGGAAGTGTGTGTGAAAGTGACAGTGTGTGTGAGAGAGTGTGAAAATGTGTGAGGGTTAGAAGGAGTGCATGTGTGAGAGAGCGTGAGAGAATGAAAGCATGTGTGAAAGAGTAAGAGAGAGAGAGAGAGCACATTTGAGAGTGAGAAACAGTGTACGTCAGAGAGAGGAAAAGAGGTGTATGTGTGTGTGAGAGAGAGAGAGAAGTTTAAGAGTGTGTGTGTGTGAGAGAGAGAAGTTTAAGAGTGTGTGTGTGAGAGAAAGAGAAGTTTAAGAGTGGGTGTGTGAGAGAGAGAAACAAACATAGATGGAGGTGGTGTGAAAGTCTGTGTGAGAGAGTGAGAATGTGTGTGAGATAGAAAGACAGACAGATACAGGTGGTGTGAGAGTGAGATTTTTGGATCTTCACTAAGACAGTTTGAAATTGCTAAAAGCTCACACATGAGTGATAAAAAAACTTCATAATGCATCTGAATCATAAAGACACAATGTTATCTATCTTAAAACAACATTTTCCATCATGTCCAACATTAGTTAATGATTGTATTCACTTTGAGTAAACTGTCATGGTGATATATGAAGTTAGCGTGCTGTGATTTGAATGATTATATACATCGAGCAGTACAGCAGCACATTCTGTCCTTCCAAACTTGGCTCATATCTGGGATTCAGTCTGAAGTGCAAAAAAGCAGGAGCACGGAACTGACTTTCCTAGGTCTGTGGTGGATGGAGGAAGCCATCTATAAAGATTGGATTAACTGGATTGCAAGGCAATGAGATAATTGATGGGGAGGTTAGATTACGAGGGGAGGGAAGAGATCGATTCACATTGGCATAGATCAGTAAGAAGTGTTCTGATTTCCCTGATAGACCACCATTAAACAAATCCTGCATGTCTTTACTTCCTTCTGGAGCAGTTTAGTGAATCACTAAGAGGAAACTTACTGTCACATTTCATCCCCTGGTGAATGAGACCATACAGCAGAGAGCCGCAGTGATCACAGAACGTTGGGCTGCCATATGTGTGGATTTTAAATTTATGTTTGCTCCTCGGGTCCTGGAAATAGAAACAGAGAAACAAAGGTTTCATTCTTCGCTTTTAAAAAGAGATCTTGGCTTTTTCTCAATCATCCTCAACGTAAGAACAAAGAGAATTACAGCACAGAAACAGACCCTTCGGCCCTCCAAGCCCGCACTGACCATGCTGCCTGATTAAAGTAATCCCCCTACCCTTCCGGGGACCAGATCCCTCCATTCCCATCCTATTCATGTATTTGTCAAGAAGCCCCTTAAATTTGTCACTATCGCTACCTCCCCCGGCAGCGAGTTTCAGGCACCCACCACCATCTGTGTAAAAAACTTGCCTTGTACATCTAATTAAACTATGTCTTAACTAAAATAAAAAAAACTTGCTGCCCTTACTCGATGCTTCTATTCCTTCCCTATTCATGTCCCCATCCAGATGCCTCCTAAATGTTGCTGGTGTACCTGCTTCCATCACCTCCTCTGGCAGCGCGTCCCAGGTACTCACCACTATCTGCCTGAAAAACTTTCCCTGCACATCTCCCTTAAAATTTCTCCTTCTCAGCTTGAACTTTTGCCCCTTGTAATTGACATTTCCACCCTTGGAAAAGGCTCTGACTATCCAGCCTGTCTATGCCTCTCATAATTCTGTAGACCTCCATCACATCTCCCCTCAGCCTCTGTCTTTCCAGTGAAAGCAATCCTAGTTTATTCTCCCTCTCCTCATGGGTGACATTCTCGAGACCAGGTAAACCTTCACTTTGACAATTTCCACAAGATGACCTCACATTCCCTTCTGTGTGAATTCACACAACACAGAGAGTGAATCCAATCAGACACTGCCATCCCTTTACTCCAACTCCACCTTACAGTGAGAGGAACAGGGCAATATAGTAACCCTGCCTTCTCACTGACTGTCCCCAGCTCCATTTTTCTCAGTTTCTTTATTTATTAGTATCACAAGTAGGCTTACATTAACACTGCAGTGAAGTTACTGTGAAAATCCTCTAGTTGCCACACTTTGTTTGGCTACGCTGAAGGAGAATTTAGCATGGCCAACGCAGCACATCTTTCGGTCTGTGGGAAGAAACTTGAAGAAACTCTCGCAGACACGGGGAGAACGTGCAAACTCCATACGGGCAGTGACCCAAGGGAATCGAGTCTGCGTCCCTGGCGCTGTGTGTGCGCTGCAAGACTTTGTAATTGGTCGCTTAGTGACCTGATCTATTAATCACCAAAATTGCATCAGTTTGGCAGACAATGTGATGAGCACATTAACCAGAATGTAGCACTGTGAGGATCTCACAGGGCTGGTACTGGGGGAGGAGTGGGGGGAATGGTATCCTGGACAGCAAATTTAATTTGACTCAAAGATAGATGTGGAGATGAGACTTTAATACCTGCCAATGATGAGTAAGATCAGACCGTACTTCTCTGCTTCTTAGTTACCATGAAACCCCCCTTCACTTCGACAAGTCTGACTGATATAGGACTAAATGTGTCACATATTCCATTAATGAAGCTGTATCACTCAAGGTGATTAGGCCTTATTTTAGCCTTTTTTTTCCCTGTGTGTGTCTTTTTTTTACCCCCGTTAGCAAGTTGCCATGGGAACAACCTATTACTTATTGCTGCCAAAAATTGGTGTTGTGGCTGCGTTCATTCCCTCAGTATTGAGCTGGTGTAATGGGGAATTAAATGAAAATGTTAACAGAGCGGCACAGCCCTTCCCCGACGTGATAAATTCGGAAAGGTTTCGAGTGGTTTTTGGAACAGAGGTGACTCTGTTTGTATGGTTCATCCGCAGTCTCTTTCTCCACGGCAGTTACAATCTCATTATTCTCCTTATGAAGATGAAAGCTTAACAACCAAGGTCATGGTCTTGGTAACAGAGACTGTCTGAGCAGCCCATCCCCCCCCTCCCAGCCTGCATCCCCTCATGATCCCTTCATTTCCCACATCCTGTGATGGGTCTCACTGTTTAGCAAAATGCTTTCCAAGTTTGCAGGGTGAAAGTCCACCTCGCAAAGTGTGTACGAGGCCCGGTTCCAGAATCTATCATCCTGGATTTGGGAGCCGGACCATCGACCGGTGATCTCCTCCCCTACCCCTCTCCCCTCCTCTGACCATCGACCCCTGACCCCACGCCCTTCCATCAACTCCATCAACCCCTGACCCCCACCCCTCCAATCAGCCCCTGACCACTCCCCCACATCGACCCCTGATCCCCTGAGGCCCCCCTCCCCTGGCCATCGACCCCTGATCCCACAGATCACCCCCCTTCATCGGCCCCTGACCCCATGTCCCTGCGGGCACCAGGTCACGCTTCCGGGTGCAATCTGGTCGCTGCTTCTCTCCCGAGTGTGGGCATCGGTAAGTGATCACTCCCAGATTGAGAGTCTTACAGTATTGGCCCTTCGGCCCATCACGTCTCTGCCAGCCATCAAACACCCATCCGTTCCAATCCCATTTTCCAGCAGATGCTCCTTCCTGACAAAAAGCTGCTGTTCCTCTGCTTCCCGGTGAAGCAGTAACTCGGTTTCAGCTTCAAGGCCCCTCCACAGTTTCACCCTTCTCCATCTTTGTAATTTCCCCCAACTCCACCAGCCGTCTCCACTCCCTCCCGCGGCTCTCTCCTCCTGCTCCCTCCTCTCTGGCTCCCTCCCCTCCCTTGCCCAACTCCCTCCCCTGCGCTCCCTCCCCTCTCCAGCTTCCTCCCCCTCTCTCTCTCTCTGCGCATTTCTCAGTCCCGCGCTCTCTCTCCCTCTCTGTCTCTGTACTCTCCCTCTCTCTCTGTCTGTGACTGTCTCTCTGGCTCCGTGTTGAACAGAAAGACGTGCTGATGTATCTGTGTTTCAGATGGTGCTGGCACTAATGCACAGGGACAGCTCATCACCGCGATCACAGTGACAGGAAATCTCCAAAAACTTAATCTCACTCAATGTCACAAAATATCAGATAGAAAATACATCTCTGATGAGTGCACCCACACATTACACCCTCACTGGGCTGATTTATAAAGCAGCAGAAACAGAGACATAACTTCTGCCAAAGCCCTTCAGTATTGTGTGATATTATCACAGAATCCCTACAGTGCAGAAGGAAGCCATTCGGCCCTTTGAGCCTGGCCCTATCCCATAATCTCGTGTATTTACCCTGCTAATCCCCTGACACCAAGGGGCAATTTAGCATGGCCAATAAACCTAACCTGCACATCTTTGGAGTGTGGGAGGAAACTGGAAACATCTGGTAGAAACCCATACAGACATGGGGAGAATGTGCAAATTCCTTACAGACAGTGATCCAACCCAGGTCCCTGGAGTTGTGAGGCAGCAGCACTAACCACTGTGCTACCATTCTGCTGCCCACCTCAAAAGGCTCAAAGGGCCAGCAGAGGTATGAAGGGCCAAAGAGCCTCCTTCTGTTTGGCGTCATTCTGCGATTCACACTCCCTGCTTTGTTGCATTATCAGCATTTCATTCAATAATTAAATCCTGTAGAGTTTGGGGTTGAAGAGTTTGAAGCTGACACTCAGAGGATACTGCCTGATCCTTGTTGTGAGTGAAGCAGCTTTTGGGGCTCCTCACTGCTTCTATTTCTGGAATTGTATTAAAATCTGCTTCTCCGTACTCATGAGTCCTGCAAGCAGTACTCACTGTCCTGGGAGTCAGCGAACATTCATCAAGCTAATTACATGGGACGGCACAATGGCACAATGGTTAGCACTGTTGCCTCACAGCGCCACGGACCCGGGTTCGATTCCTGGCTTGGGTGACTGTCTCTGCGAAGTTTGCATGTTCTCCCCGTGTCTGCATGGGCTTCCTCTGGGTCGTTTTCTCCCACAGTTCAAACATGTGGAGGTTAGGTTGATTGGCCATGCTAAATTGCTCCTGGGTGTCAGGAAGATTAGCAAGCCAAATATATGGGGTAACAGGGGTAGGGTGTGGGAGGGGATTGTTGTCAGTGCAGACATGATGGGCCAAATGGCCTCTCTCCGCACTGTATGGATTCTATGATTTTATTCTCTGAAAATTGCCACTTAGTGTCTCAGGATGTCTTGATTATGCGGATTAGCTTTGGTAAATATGTAGGGATGGGCTAGGCCTGGGTAAGATGCTCTTCCAAGGGTTGGTGCAGACTCGATGGGTTGAATAGCCTCCTTCTGCACTGTAAGAATGCTATGGGATTTTAATATCTCCTCCCTCCTCCACCTACAAAAGCTGCAGCAAGGAGCTGCTTGTAGCTAATATTTCATAGACCAAAAGGGAGAAAGTATATTTCAGAAGTGCAGATTCCAAACATACATCATGTTAACAACAACAACCACTATTAATAAAACAACAGAGCAGAAAAATGACTGGGACAGATTCAGAATCACAATGTGACCTTTCCTCCTCACGATTTCTACTGTGGCATCACTAACCTTGTATCAGCATTTCAAAAATCCAGAATCAGCCCGAATGTTGAAACCGAGATATTAGGATAAGTGACAAAGCCCTTAATCAAAGGGACCAGGCTTAAGGACTAACTTATAAGAGGTGGGAAAAGCCGACAGATTCAAGGAGAGAAACCCAGGGCCGGGGCAGGTGAAGACACGGTGTGTGTGTTGGAAACAAACTGTAATGTTAAAGTTTATTTATTAGTGACACCAATAAGGCTTCGATTAACACCACAATGAAGTCACAGTGAAAATCCTCTACTCGCCACACTCCAGCACTTGTTCAGATACACAGTGAGAATTTAGCATGGCCAATACATCTAAACAGCACGTTTTTCAGACTATGGGAGGAAATAGAAAACAGGAAAGCAGGATGGATAGGGTGTACTCCCTGACTGATGCATCAGAAAGAAATCTTTGTGCAGCAAGACGCCATGTATGATAACCATCACAGACCCCCCCTCTCCTCCCCCACTCTCTGAGGACCATGGGGAGCCACTGATCTCCTTGTGGGACTCACTGAGTATGAGTTCCCCTGGTAAAGGCAGTGAGCTGTCCAGCTGCAACTCAGTACCTGAGCCTTTAATAAGACAGGCCCAGGACTGGGCCTGCTGAACTGTAGTCCCAGAAAGGGACTAGTGCACAGCTACGTTTGTGGCCGGGTGCTCCTGGAGAGGGAGTATGTGGTGTCCACAGGCACAATTGAGGTGCTCCATGCCCACTGGTCACTGCAGAGACCGATTTGCATTATTGACCTTTTAAATCACTTCTTGGTTTGATATTTAAAGTTTCACTTTTTGTTTCGGGAGGTTCCTCATTAAGAGGTTACCCTTCTTGCTCTGTCCCTTAATTTAATTGTTTTGCCAAGAAGAATGCCTGAGACTAGTGAATGTGTGTTATGGTAATGGAGTTACTTTGGAATTCTGTAATAAACGATGTTCCTTTCTAACCTGGCTTCCTGAGTGAATACACCTCGAAAGCCAGTGTGAGTTGAGTGACGAGCTATTTAGTTTTGCTGATTGGAGGGGCATGGAGCAAGGTGCTGGCGATAACTGCAGTGCTGGTGCCATGCATGCTGCTGTCTTTTCGGAAGTAATTCTTTACCAGCTGACAGAACCTGAGGACTCTTCAGGTGGTGTGCCGATGGCCAGCAGAGGGTGCTGGAACACAGCCACCAATCTCCTCCAATGTCCCTCAGTTTAACAGCAACGGTCACATATTAGCACTGCATTTATACTGTTCATTGAACGGTTGAGGACTCCGGGTCTGGGCTTTTTGGAGTTTAGAAGGATGAGGGGGGGGATCTTATTGAAATTTACAGGATACTGAGAGGCCTGAATAGAGTGGACTTAGGGAGGATGTTTTCACTAGTAGGAAAATGTAGAACCAGAGGGCACAACCTCAGGCCGAAGGGACGATCCTTTAAAATAAAAATGAGGAAGAATTTCTTCTGCCAGAGGGTGGTGAATCTGTGGAACTCTTTGCCGCAAAAGGCTGTGGAGGCTGAGTCATTGAGTGTCTTTAAGACAGAGATAGATAGGTTCTTGATTAATAAGGGGATCAGGGGTTATGGGGAAAAGGCAAGAAAATGGGGATGAGAAAAATATTGAATGACGGAGCAGACTTAATGGGCTGAGTGGCCTAATTCTGCTCCTGTGTTTTATGGTCATAAAGCAACCAATTTATAAACATGAGCAAAACCAGATTAAAGACAGGGAGAATCTTATTGATTGAAGGATAAATATTGGCTGAGGCATGAGAGAGAAAGTAGATGATCTACTATCATATGGATATTTTTCAAATTTTTCCATTTGAAGTTTATTAGTGTCACAAGTAGGCTTACATTAACACTGTAACGAAGTTACACTGAAAATCCCTTGCCACAACACTTTGGAGCCTGTTCAGATACACACTTGATTTATTATTGTCACATTGTTCATAGAGAAGGACAGGAGAGAGGGCAGAATGTGGTTTTACATCCATAGCCAGGGTGTAGAGAAAGATCAGCTTAATGCAAGTTAGGGCCACTCAAAAGTCTGATGGCAGCAGGGAAGAAGCTGTTCTTCAGTCGATTGGTACGTGACCTCAGACTCTTGTATCTTTTTCCTGACGGAAGAAGATAAATGTCGGGGGTGCGAGGGCTCCTTGATTATGCTGGCTGCTTTTCGGGGCAACACAAGTGTAGACAAAGTCAATGGATGGGAGGCTGATTTCCATGACGGACTGGGCTTCATTCACCAGCCTTTGGAGTTTCTTGCAGTTTTGGGTCGAGCAGAGACAATTTAGCATGGCCAATGCACCTAACCAGACAGTAACTAACGGGGGGTCCCACAGGAATCAGTACTTGGATGTTAACTACTCACAATATATAGCAATTGATGAGGGAACCAAAAGTAATATTTCCAAATTCACTAATGACATGGAACTTGGTGGGAATGTGTGATGAGGAGATTGTTATGGGACTTTAAGGTGATTTAGACAAGTTTAGTGAGTGGACAACTACATAGCAGATGCAATAAAGTGTGGATTAATGTGAAGTCATCCATTTGGACAGAGAAACAGTGACAGAGTATTATTTAAATGCTGTTGGATTGGGAAATGCTGACAATAAAAAGGGATTTGGGTATGATCATACACAATTCACTGAAAGCAAGCATGCAGATACAGCAAGTAGTTAAGAATTCAAATGGTATGTTGGTCTTCATTGCAAGAGGACTTGAATACAGGAGCAAGGATGTCTTACTGCAGCTATATGGGGTCTTGGTGAGACCACACCTGGAGCATTGTGCGCAGTTTTTGTCTCCTTATCTAATAAAGGATTTACTTGCCATAGAGGGAGTGCAATGAAAGTTCACTAGACTTGATTCCTGGGATGCCAGGATTGTTGTATGCGGAGAGATTGGGTCAACAGGGCTTGTATTCAGTGGAATTTGGAAGAATGAGAGGGAATCTAATTGAAACATGTAAAATTCTGACAAGGCTTGACAGACTGCATGATGTTTCTTTTGCCTGGGGGAAAGGGGTGTTCTAAAAGAAGGAGTCACAAGATCAGGATACGGGATAGGATATTTCAAGCTGAGATGATGAGAAAATTAAGGAGTGATGAACCTGTGGAATTCTCTATTACTGAAGGCCAAGTCACTGAATATGTTTAATCTGTGATTAATCCTCTCTCCACTCGCAAAGTCTGCACCTGTAAAGACTTGAGACCTGTAAAGACTTGAGACCTGTAAAGACTCACATTCCAACCATTATCTTGCAATTGAGTCTCTGTTTATGCATGTCGTGTTTGTGAACCCAACTCTCCCCTCACCTGACGAAGGAGCAGCACTCTGAAAGCTCATAATACCAAATAAACCTGTTGGATTTTAACCTGGTGTTGTGAGACTCCTTACTGTGCCCACTCCATCTGGCAACCCCACATCCTGATTAAGATGGATTTCTGGTCTCTAAAGATATAAAGGAGTATGGGGAGAGTACAGGAGTGTGGTGCTGAGATAGAGGATCAGCTGTGATCATAATAAACAGCAGGGCAGACTCAAAGGGCCGAATGGCCTACTCCTGCTCCTATTTTCTATGTTGTGGGAGTTCATCACGCACAGATTGGTTGTGATTTTCCAACTCACAAAGCTTGGTATACCTGGCTCGGAATTGGTTAAGTGCTTGTGAGAAAACAGATACAGTCTTGGTTTTAACATTTCATCCTACCCATGCCTTCTGACAGTGTGGCACTGGGGTGCCACTTTACACTTTATACCCCAGTCTCTGGAGTGGGGTCATTGTGACATTGACTTTATGAAGACTCCAGCAGCTCCCTGGAGCCACTAACAGGGCAGCTGCTGATCACTGACAGCCCCTCCCACTCACCCTTTACCTGGAATTTCAATAGGAACAGCTCAAATAGTGAGAGATCAATTGGATTTAAACAATTTCTGAACTTGAATATCGCTGGAAAATTACTGCTGAAGCTTTTCCTCTCCCACTCATCAGGACAAACACAAGAATACCAAGTTTCAAATTGTCACAATTTATACTCCAGGAGAAAGCCATGCTGATTGGTTGGTTGCTAAGTCACTTGATTTGTTGAGGACGACAACGAGCTTCAGCAACTCTTTACCGAAAGAATCATGTTTCAGTTCATGCCTCAAATTTTCACACAATGAATGTTGTATTTTTCTTACAAATAAAATCAAACCGGTCTCCTTTTTCACACACATACATAAACACACACACATAAACACACATACATGCGCGTACGCACACTCACTCACATGCATACACACATACATGCTCGCACACACATGCATTCACAGATGCGCACACATGCACGCATACATAGTCAAGCACGCAACCTATATATGTGCACTCACACACACAAAGTCAATGTTTATCTCTCTTCACTCAGACACTACCAGCTCTGCTACACACACAGAGAGTTTTCAGGATATCTGTCACAGATCCAAAAGCGCTCAAATCCTGTGATTTCCCAGAATGTCCCTGTCAGGAAAACCTCTGTCCCTCTCACCCTATAATGGATCAACTTAGGCTGGGAAGCAGCAAGCTCTGACCAATATCCCAGGGTGAAGCTACTTCTGCACCAGGGAATCTTTCTTTCAGTTTCTGGTTTAGCTTTTTCTACTGAATGAAGGGGGACAATTCCCTGTTGTAAGTCTCCTCACAATCCCACCATCTCCCAGCTCTGAAACAGGGAGGTCCCAGCCCTGAAACGGGGTGTGTGTGTGTGTGTGTGTGTGTGTGTGTGTGACCCAACCCTGAAACAAAGGAGGCTCAGTATTAAAATGTGCTTTGAGGCGGGCACAGGTTTGTCCTGTGGACACTTGATCCCTGTCGCCAGCACAGGGCTCAATATCCTCTGCGTGCAGACAACTATGAACAGTTCTGTCGTACAGAACTGTGGGGATCTGCAAAGGAACTCTGCGTCCTCCCTGGGAGGGAGGGTGATTCTGAACCAGTATTTCACAAGGACAGTCTCAAAATCAATACAACTATAAATCATAGTGCACAGATCGTTCATCGTTCACAGATACAATATGTATTTGATTTCAAATTAAATTTGTGATAAAAAAAAGCACAGAATATCCGAGTCCCACCTCAGCTCCAAGGTAACAGGGAAGTGTGTTCCACAGACTGAGATTTATGTTTATTGAGGACAATCTATTGGAATCCAGATAGGAAACTCAAACACAATAAATCATCGATTGGCTTCCACAGTGTGACTGCCAGGTATTGCCAACCACTGAGATTCCATTATTCCAGAACATTAGGGTGGCACAGTGGTTAGCACTGCTGCCTCACAGTGCCAGAGACCTGGGTTCGATTCCCGGCTTGTGTCACTGTCTGTGTGAAGTTGGTAAATTCTCCCTGTGTTTTCTCCTGGTGCTCCGGTTTCCTCCCAGTCTGAAAGACGTGCTGGTTAGGTGCATTGGCCGCGCTAAATTCTCCCTCAGTGTACCCGAACAGGCACCAGAGTGTGCAAACTAGAGGATTTTCATGGTAACTTCACTGCACTGTTAATGTAAGCCAACTTGTGACACTAATAAATAAACTTTTAAACATGAACCCTGTTGGTGCAGACTCCATCAGTGCATGCTCTGTCTCTGCAGGGTTCAGTCACTGAGAATTCAGTCATAGAATCATAGGATCTACAGTGCAGAAGGAAGCTATTCAGCCCATCGAGTTTGCACCGACCACAATCTCACCCAGATTCTATTCCCATAACCCCATGCCTTTACCTTAGTCCCCTTGAGACTAGGGTCAATTTAGCATGGCCAATCAAACTAACCGGCACACCTTTGCACTGTAGGAGGAAACTGGAGCACCTGGAGGAAACCCACGCAAACACGGGGAGAATGTGCAAACTTCACACAGTCAGTGACCCAAGCCGGGAATCAAAGCCGGATCCCTGGCAATTGTGAGGCAGCAGCGCTAACCACTGTGCCACTGTGCCATGGGTTCAGTCAACCTAGCCATAACTGTAACACTACATTCTGACTCTCTTGTTTCCTTCTCCATGAACAGTATGTTTTGTCTGCATAGCACGCAAGAAACAATACTTCTCACTGTATGTTAATACAGTGACATAATACTGTGATTATAATATTCACAATGTGAATATTATATTCACATTGACAATATGAATATACGTGACAATAATAAATCACATTTAACAGAGTTGAAGTCAGAGATTTGGAAGTGTACTTTAACAACACAGCAACACAGCAGACTGAAGCACCATTCAGATCCTGGTTCTGGATTATTTCACACACACAGTTCCATGTACAATTGCTGGAGAGTTTATACATCATTCTCTCCCACGTCACTGCGATGGTTCATAAACAGATTTGTATAAAAACCTTCACTAACCATTGAGCTGAGAATGCTGGCCAAATCTCGCGATTGTTTCCCCAGTGGGTTGCAGTATTCTGGGAACAGAGAGGGGGCCAGGAATCTATACCCTTGGACATGCTGTACCTGCACGTCATCAGAACACACGAGGGTGGGCAAGGGGTATAGCTCCCATCCCACTCAGTAGCAAACATATGCAGTAAGGGGCCATGTCTGGATTCTGGGTGAGAAAAGCATTGACTTGGGGTGTGATGCCCCTTGTGGTTAAATAGCCTGCTGATATTCAAGCTCATGTGTGGTGTGGTCACTGGTGGGCTACTGAGTAATCTATTGGCTGTGAAACTGAATTCCAGAAAACAACAGAGCCTTCTTGAAAAAGACAGGACGAAAAGAAAGGAATATTTTGGACTCTTGCCCTCTGCTCCTCCCACTCTGGGAGTTTGTCTATAATTCATTCCCGGGATGTGGGATATTGCCTATCCCTTACTGTCCTTGAACTGTTCAGCCATTTCAGAGGGTAAGAACAGCTGATTTCGCTCCCTGAAGAACATTACTGAACCAGATGGGTTTTTACAACAATTGACAATAGTTTCAATGGTTTTTTTTATTGAATTCAAATTTCACCATCTGCTGCAATGAGATTCGAACCTGTGTCACCAGAGTATTTTCATTGATCTCTGTGTGACTATTCCAGTGACAATATTACTGCGTTGCTGCCTTCCCCATTCCCCGCATTCTCGGCACTGTGATGATATTGTACTATCTTGCTATATTTCATGTGTAAGGTGGACTGATTTGTGTGACAGCGTTTTGTAACAAGCGTCAATTGCCTGAGAAGCCGTGCAGCTCAGATGCAGTTCTGAGAATGCTGGCTAATAACTGGTTTTGGCTAGGAATGTGTTATTTTGTGAATTTAATGGATCTTTTGTTTATTTAGATTTTTCTGGGATTTTAGACTAGGTATGCAGGGTCATATGAGTTTTGATTACTTGATTGACAGAGAGTGTCATGTGATTAATGTGAGGAACTAAACTTGCAGAAAAGACTAGTTTCATTTTAATTTTTAAATACAGGCAGTAGGCTGCCTGGACCTGTCAAGAGAAACAAGTATTCTGTCTCTCTCTCTCTCTCTCCCTGGAGGCTTTCCAAAAGCTTCATGACTGTTAACCTAAATCACAATCAAGTATGCTTGTGCTTTGCTAACTAATTTTAAAGAGGGGTTTAAGTCAAAAAGAGAAATATTGCTTGATTGGAACTCGTGGTGACAGATTAGCAGTTAAGAACTGTTTCTGGTTTATGTGTTAAAGGTTAAGCTAATTCAGTTGTTATAGTTAAAATGGGTTGCTAATTAAAATTTGTTTTGATAAAAGCTTCCTGGTTTGTCAGTGGATTTGTATTACTCCGGTGCCAGCGGCCATACCCACCTCTACCCCTGAGTCCAAAGTCTGCAATTTGCTCTCTAAGCGAGGTGGACTGACAACGTTGATACCAGAAATGTGAGGTGATGTACATCATAAACGGATTCACCGGCTGTGTCACTTTTCTCTTGAAAAAAGCTAAAGGGTGATCTCATTAAGGTCTTTAAAAGATGGGAGGATGAGTGGATCGAGAGAGAATGTTTCCTCTTGTGGGGAAGAGCATAACAAGAACCTATCAATATAAGATACTAGAGAAGTGAGAGGAAACCTCTGTACCCAGACAGTGAGAGAGTGTGGAACTCACTACTGCAGGGAGTAGTTGAGGAGGATAGTATCGATGTACTTAAGGGGAATCTAGACAAGTCTATGAGGGAGTGGAAAATCAGATTTAGATAAGGAAAGATGAGAGGAGAGTTGAATGGGATGTAAAGACCAGTATGGAATGGATGGGCCAAATGGCCTGTTTCTATGCTGTGTATCGCATATAATCCTGTAATCATATAATCTCAGCCTCTTTTTATCTTTTAAGGCAGCCTACATCTTTGACCAAGCTTTGGGTCAACCCTCTCAACATTTCTGTATTTATTTATGGGACATGGGCATCGCTGGCTGGCAGGCATTTATTGCCCATCCTTAGTTGCCCTTGAGAGGGGTAGTGAGTGTCTCACTCAGCCATTTCAGAGGGCAGTTGAGAGTCAACCAGACTGCTGTGGCTCTGGAGTCACATACAGGCCAGATTTCCTTCCCTAAAGGACATTAGTGAACCAGATAGTTTTTTTCCAACAATGGTTTCATGATCATCAGTAGATTCTTAATTCCAGATATTTTTATTGAATTCAAATTCCACCATCTGCCATGGCGGGATTCGAATCCGGGTCCCCAGAACATGAGCTGAGTTTCTGGATTAATAGTCTAGGGATAATAGCATTGGGCCATTATCTCCCTAGGTGTTTTGCGTGTCAAATTTTGATGGATTGCTCCTGTCAAACGCTTTGGAACATTTTACTTTGTTGAGGGCACTATGCAAATGCAGGTTGTTGTTGTCTGCTGGGATCACTCGAGCGAGGAGGGTTCAGTTTACACCATGAGTTGGATGCTCACCTTGAGTTAATAACAGAACAACACCCGTTTACTGTTTAACAACTGGCCCTTTGTAATGGGCCATGAATTATTTAAACCAAACGAAAAATAGCAACCAACACCGGCTAAATAATTCAGAGCAGAAAGGAATACAAGTGGCTGGCTGCTTCTAACTATCTGTTATCTCAGTCGCTGCCCGTGGTAATCATCTATAAGACAGCCTTAACTCGCCCACGCTCCTCCAGCTCCCTCCCTGAAGCTGGTCTGCTTTTGCTATCTCTCAGTCTCCTAACAGAGTTCTCTCAAAACCCGCATCTCTGCCCAAATTCCTCAAATAAAAAATTCCTGCTCCACATCTCGTTTCTGACTTCAGCCCAGCGAAAAATATCAGGGTCCTCGTCCGAGACCGAAATCAGTGACTTCACACAATCCAATCTGGCCATCCAAAGAAAGATCTGGATTCATATAGCACCTGTCGCGTCCTCAGGCACTTTACAGCCAACACTATTATCGTGTAGGTTAGCTGGGCTTTAGATTGGTTCCACTGGTCGGCGCAGCATCGAGGGCCGAAGGGCCTGTACTGCGCTGTAATGTCTATGCTCTATTGCTGGAAAGATGGCAGCCAATTTTGCATAGCAAGATCCCACAAGCAACAATGTGATAATGACCCAGTCATTTATTTTGCCTTATCGATTGAGAAATGAATATTCCCCAACACACCAGGGAGGTCTTCCCCATACAGGACAGCAAGAAGACAAACAATATGTTAGCCTTTATTGCTAAGAGGTGGGGGGTGGTCGTCAGAACAAGGAAGACTTGGTAAAATTCTAGCGAGCTTTGGTGAAATGCTTAGAATAGTGTGTACCATTATGGTCTCCACATTCAGGGAGGGATGGGAGACGGTTGGGGGAGAGAGGGAGATGGGTGGGGAGAGAGGGAGAAGGGTGGGAGGAGGGGGGGGGGGGGGGGGAGAGAGGTCAGGCAAGGTTGGGAAAGGGATTTGGAGAGAGGGGAAGGGGAAAAGGGGTGGAGGGGAAGGGGAAGGGCAGGGCAGAGGAGATCAGGGAAAGGTGGGGAAGGGACTTGGAGAGAGGGGGAGAAGGGAAGGGGTAGAGGGAAAGAAGAAGGAGGGAGGAGGGATAGAGAGAGATGGGAAGGGGGTAGGGTTGAGGAGAGGGGATGGGATGGGGGGTGACTGGGGGAAGTAATACAGTCACCACACTGTCACAATCCAAGCTGTATTGATTGTTGATTAACCATAGAGTCTCTTCTCTGAGTGGTGGCTTCACTGAAACTCATGTGTTTTCAGTACCCAACACGAATTATAAACATAACCAATAATTGCTGAAATAAACGACCTAACAAGATTAACGAACATTGCGGTGATTGGCTCAAAATGTGAATGTGTCTGCAGTCCGAGCACTCCTCGCCCTCCCAGTGGATCACAGCTACGTGTCGCTGAGAACTGGAGAGAGGTTTACTGGCAGCATCTGCTTCAGAAACAACTTGTGCCTGCTCGCTCCCTCCCTCTTCCTCTCGCAGGCAGATGGTTCAGTCAGTGCCTGTGCCTGGGCTGTTAAACACCCTTCAGAGGGTGAGGAAATAATTAAATATTAACTCACCCCAGCATTCAGAGTATCAGAATGTTATTAAGTATTAACTATCCTCCAATTTCTCACTGCACTCTCTGTAGCTCAACGTATACACAGCAATGTCTCAGTTAGATCTCTGGACGTATAGACAGCAATGCTTCTGTTCATTCTCTGGATATATACAGACACAGGTTTAGCTCAATTGGCTGGATAGTTGAACAGACACCAACAGCATGGGTTCAATTCCCATCTTGCTGAGGTTATTCATGAAAACCCTGTCTTCTCAACCTTGCCCCTTGCCTGAGGTGTGGTGATCATCAGGTTAAACCATCATTAGTCGGTTCACCCCTCAATGGGGAGAGTAACCCATGGTCATCTGGGACTGAGGTAATTTGAATTCCTTGGCTTGAAGCCTGATAAGGATTTCACTTCAATGGCTGTGGAAATGATCCTGAGGTGAGGAACAACACTAAATCCCCAGTCCCGCTTTTCCTTATGTTGAAGTCTCATGCTGGCCTGGCTAGGGAATGATACTGAGCCGTGGACATTGCCTTATGTTGGGGTAGAATGGGACAGATAAGAATAACTGGGGTAAGAATTGATAGCAATCAAAGCAACCAATTAGAAAGAAAAACACACAATAGCCATAACCAATCAGGAAGAAAACAAGCTATTCAAACAGCAACTCATACCCACATTCTCTCATTCATCTCACTGGCTTTGCATGCTGCAGAGAGACAGATTAGATCAATACTTTATTGATGCTGAGATCCCTGGATTCAAAACCTTAACTCCCCCTTTCATTCCTACTCTGACCTTTGCCCGCTGGCCCAATGAAGCGTCACTGCCTAAAACCTTCCAGCCACAGAAAACCAAGAGGAGCCAAAACCTCCTCGGGACAATGTTTCGCTGCAGACAGTGAACATGACACGTACCTCAGTCGTACTGAAACACCTCAGAGTACAACTTCGCCCAAGTGGACAACCTTCAAAATAACTTTGCAACATTTGTAAGGATGTGTGAACTATCTGAAACACTTCCTTTGCTGCACTGAAGCATCTCAGACCTGATGTATGTGAAAAACCTGAATATCATTGCCCTTTGTGTGATGGACATTTTGCAATGTTTGTAATGTTCTCACAGTTTTATGAATGAAGCATATCTTTGGGAAAAAAAAGCTCAATTAGAATCTCGAGAGAACGGGAAACAAGAGGGAAGACAGAGAAGAAGAGAGGTGAAGAAAGGAAGGGAAGAGGGGAGAAGTGGTGAGAAAATGTGGGTGGTGGGCAGGTAAAGAAAGTTATGAGGGGAGGGGAGGAAAGGAAGGGGGGGGAAGGGAAAGGGGAGGGAGAAGATAGGGAGGGGAGGTAAGGAAAGATGACAGGGGAGGGGAGTTTTATCCCTATAGCATAAAAGGTTGAAAGCTATAATGCTAATTTCCAATATACACGCAGATGACACAAGACAAGACAGGACACTAAGATCATTGAAGAAATAAAAACATTACAAATGGATATAGGTAGGTTAGGTGAGTGGGCCAAATGTGGCAGACGAAGTTTAATATAAGCGTGAGGTCATTTATCGTGGTCAGAAAAATAAGAAGGCGACTTATTACCTAAATGGAGAGAGACTTCGGAGTGCTCCAAGTGCAGAGGGATCTGGATGTCCTCATTCATGAGTCACACAAAATTGACCATGCAGGTACAGCAGATAATAAAGAGAACAAAACGTTGGCATTTATAACTAAAGGAATAGAACGTAAAGGTAAGGAAGTGTTGTTGCAACTATACAAGGCATAGGTGAGGCCACACGTGGAGTACTGTGCACAGTCTTAGTTGCCTTATTTGAGGGAAGATGTAGTGGCATTGGAGGCAGTTCAAAGGACGTTCACCAGATTGATTTCAGAAATGAGGGGTTTGTTGTATAAAGAGAGGTTGAACAGTTTAGGCCTGTGCTCTCTCGAATTGATAAGAATGAAGGGCAATCAAATTGAGGTATACAAGTAGAAGTGGAGCGGATGCTTCTTCTAGTGGAGCATTCTGGGACAAGAGGTCATTGTCTTCGGATAAAGGGCGGCAAATTTAAAACCGCGTTGAGGAGAAACTGCTTCTCCGAAAGGTCTGTGAATCTGTGGGATTCCCTACCGCAAGGTGCGGTGGATGCTAGGACAGCGAGTGAATTTAAGAAGGAGTTGGACAGAATTTTAATCGGTAATGGGATGAAGGGTTATGGGGAAATGGAGATGAGGAGCATATCAGCCATAATTGAATGACGGAGCGGAGTCGATGGGCCAAATGGCCTAATTCTGCTTCTATATCTTATGAACTTGCAAACTTATCAAGGATGTTGGATCAGTGTGACCAGAATCCAGAGGGAGATGATTCCGGAAGGAGCCTCATGTTCATTTATCTTTGTACATAAATGCACGTAGTGAATAAATGCTTGAAAGTTCCTAAGGGACCGTGTTTCTGGCACTGTGGAAGATGACACTAAATTGCAATGAAGAAATAAGAACGTTATAAATGGATATAGATAGGTTAGATGAATGGGCCAAAAGTAGCAGATGGAGTTTAATATGAATAAGTGTAAGGTCATTTATTTTGGTCCAAGAAATGAAGACGGAGGAGGGGAGAGAAGGTGAAGAAAGGAAGGGAAGAGGGGAGGGGGACAGTGCTGAGCCGATTGAATAGCTCAGTTCCCTGGCAGTGCTGGCTGTGTTACAGACATCAGGAGCAATGGGGGAGGACAAAGAACAAAAGAACAAAGAAAAGTGCAGCACAGGAACAGGCCCTTCGGCCCTCCAAGCCTGTGCTGATCACGATGCTCTAATTAAACTAAAATAAACCATCCGCCCTTAGTTGGTTCGTATCCCTCTATTGCCTTCCTAGCCATGTACCCATCTGTGTATCTGTTGAAAGCTCTTGCTGAAAGCCTAGTGGACGTCTAGGACAAGATGAGGCAATGAGTTGGTACACTGAGCTTTTCAAAGAACAAGAAGAAGCATCCGCTCCACTTCTACTTGTATACCTCAATTTACAGCACGGGAACAGGCCCTTTGGCCCTCCAAGCCTGCATCGATCATATGTCCATCTGAATTAAAACTCTCTACCCTTCTGGGGACCATATCTCTCAACTCCCATCCTATTCATCCATTTATCCAAATGCCCCTTAAAATTCACTATCGTATCGGCTTCCACTACCTTCCCCAGCAGCGAGATCCAGGCACCCACCAGCCTCTGAGTAAAAAAACTTGCCTCAAACATTTCCTTTAAAACTTGTCCCTCGCACCTTAAACCTGTGCCCCCTAGTAATTGACTCTTCCACCCTGGGAAGAAGCTTCCGACTATCCACCCTGAATCTCTGGCTCTTGAGTTTTTAATCCTGTGGCTGTGAGGTCTTCACCAAACAAGAAAACAACACCAGAAAACGGAAGAGGGAGTCCAGAGTGATACTCGTAAACTCGGCCGGTGTGAGAAAGAGAAAATAAATCTACCTGAATCAGGATGCAGAGATGATGTGGAGACGCTGACGTTGGACTGGGGTAAACACAGTAAGAAGACAACACCAGGTTTAAGTCCAACCGATTTATTTGATAGTAAACTCACAAGCTTTCCCCAAAACAAGCTAACTCTGAAGGCTCGTGAGTTCAGGGTGCAGAGACCAGAGCTCAACCCCACCACAAAACCAACACCTCTGAGGAGATCTCACCCAACCAGACAGCTCAAAACCAATTTCTTTAAGCTCAGAATATGTCTCATCACAACGAGCTAAAAATATGAGACACAACTTCATTACTGAATGCCCACAACTTGCGGCTAGACCGTAAGGTTTGTAACTTTGTGATGTGGTCTCTATTACTGACCGAAACATTGATTAGATGGTTGCATTTTGTGTGAGGAAATGGCTCCACTGCAGTGACAACTTCTTTTTTGCAGATTTAGACAGCTTATTGAACCAGAACCAGCTGTAAACAGCTGTAGGCATGTGTCAACACATCAGCCCCCCAAAAATCAGGAAATACAAGCCAGCAGATGCTGCAAGATGGAAATGAGAAAGTGAGGTCACGCCAGAGGTCAGAGAGAGAGAGAGAGAGAGAGGAATATCCGTTACAAATCCTCTCCTGCCCCAGGGTAACCTTTCCCTCTCAGTGAACTGTTGCTCGGTGGGTAGCACTGCCACCTCCCGGTCTGAGAGGCAAGAGTTCAAATCCCAGTCAGGCTGAAACTCTGGCTGCTCCACTGAGAGAGTGCTGCACGGTCACACACAGTAACTTTCAGAAGAGACACGCAAAATATTCCCTTCAGGTGGATGTAACAGGATCACAGAGCTGTTATGTTGAGGACAGCAGGGCAGATCTACCCAGGTGTCACGGTCAGTATCTAACCCCAGACACTTAAAACAGGGGATCTGGTGATTTTGCTGATTGGGATCTTTCTGCGTACAAATTAGCTGCTGCGGTTTCATGTAAGTTTATTTATTAGTGTCACAAGTAGGCTTACATTAACACTGCAATGAAGTTATCGTAAAAAATCTCCTCGTCACCGCACTCCGGCACCTGTTTGTATGCTGAGGGAGAATTTATACGGCCAATGCACCCAATTAGCACGCCTTTCAGACTGTGGAAGGAAATGGGAGCAGCCAGAGGAAACCCATGCAGACATGGGGAGAATGTACAGACAATCGAGCCATAAAACCGTAGAATTTGCAGTGCAGAAGGAGGCCATTTGGCCCATCAAACATGCACTGACAACAATCCCATACAGGTCCCACTCCAATGACGCCACATATTTACAGTTCCAATCCCTCTGACATTAAGGGTCAATTTAGCATGGCCAATCAACTAACCCAAACACCTTTGGAGTGTCGAAGGAAAACCGGAGCACACGGAGGAAACCCATATAGATATGGGGAGAATGTGTAGACTCAAGACAGACAGTGACCCAAGCCGGGAATCGAATCTGGTTCCCTGGCGATATGAGGGAGCAGTGCTAATCACTGAGCCACCTTGCTGCTTGATGACTTCCAAATGAGTTCCATGGTTGCAATGGTCCCAACTCTCAGCCAATGTTTGCGATGGCCGGCACGATGGGACAATCGGTCACTCACCGGCAGTGTCTGTCATGGCGGCTGAAAAACCTGCCAGAGGCCAGTCAGGAGTGTGATGGAAAACTCCCCACTTGCCTGGATAGATGCAGCTTCAACAGCACTCAAAAAGCTCAACATTATCCAGGACAAAGCAGCCCGATTGATTGTCACCATATATACAACATTCAGTCCCTCTACCATCGACATTCAGTAGCAGCAGTGTGTACGATCTATAAGATGCACTGCAGCGATTCATCAAAGATTCTTAGACAGCAAACCCACCACCATTTCCACTACAATGACAAAGGCAGTAGATACTTGAGAATGCCACCACCTGCAAGTTCCCCTCCAAGTCACTTACCATCCTGACTTGGAAATATATCACTGCTCCTTTATAGTTGCTAGGTCAAAATCCTGGAATTCCCTTCCTAATGGCATTGGTGGTCAACTCACAACTCATGGACTGCAGCGATTCAAGAAGGCAGCTCACCAGCATCTTCTCAAGGGCAACTAGGGATGGGCAATAAATGCTGGCCCAGCCAGCAATGCCCATGTCCAACAAACCAATAAAAAAAACAGTTTTGTTCTCCTGAAGGGTGAAAATCTGCTGTTATTGGGGGCGGGACCAGAATCTCTGAAGTTTTTGGAGCTGTTTTGTCTTCAAACTGTTTTGAGTCTCAAGAGCTTTTGACCGTAGAATTCAATTAACGGCCTCAATGCCATTATCACATGAGCAATAGACTTTGTTGTATTGACCCTGTTTAAAGGGTTGTTTTGGAGTTTGGTTTTGATTGGAACAGTTTATATATATTCATTAACAGTTATACATTATCACAATTGCTTGTTTCTTGTTTGTAATTGATAAAAGTTCTTGCTAATTTTCTTACTATACATGTTGGCTATATTCTTAAATAAATGTTGTTTGAGCAGAGCTTCCTAATGGCTCACTTGAATCATACCTGAAGTGAAACAAGTCATGCTTATCCCAGCCAAATTCAAAATGCAAAACATATGATCCAGATGGACTTCATAAAACACTTTGGAGTTTCTAAGCTGAACCAGCACACTTTACCCCACATTACCATCACTTCTGTCATTTCACCTTTGCTGTATTTTATCCTATCACGGCATAAATTAAATTCCTACTTCATGCCCACCCCAAGGAACACATGGCATCGACCCTGGCACCTGCTAAACGTGAACTCAACATGGGCTGAACTGCGGAGCCTCTTGGGAGGTGGGTAGCTTCATCAGACCTCAGGCAACAGCTGAGCCTTAGCAGGCTTTCCATGGGATTGTATTTCCTCAGCCCAGTAAATCAGTGTCCATGTTGGCTGGGTTACACTGAGACGCTCAGCATGAGTGGCTCAGCACAATAAATAACACTGAACGCTTGCTCAGTGCTCAGTAATGAGTCATCTTTCACACAGACACACAAACTTTTACTTTCACTGGAATCACCTTACAGGTCTATAGAAAGCTGATGTTCCATCTCAGAGAACACATGGCAACTTTTCTAACTTCTCACTTAGTAGTCTCACAACACCAGGTTAAAGCCCAACAGGTTTATTTGGTAGCACAAGCTTTTGGAACACCGATCCTTCGCTCACCAAATGCTACCAAATAAACTTGCTGGACTGTAACCTGGTGTTGTGAGACTTGTTAATGTGCCCACTCCAGTCCAACACTGGCAACTTCACACATCATAACTTCTCACTTAGCCTTTGTAGAAGGCTTTTGATTTTTTTCTTGGAATCATTTCCGAACAAGGCTCTAGCAGTGAATTCCAAAAATTATTCAATCTCCACTAGAAGATGAACATTGGAGAAACACACTCGCTCCACGCTGGTTCCTGGGGGAGAGAGTTCTGCTGACAGTTCAGGAACAGAAGGCTTTATGTTCGGAGAGTGTTTGCCACAGATAAGAGACTCTCACCAGGCCAAAAGTGAAGTTTAAACTCGGCGTGCAGTTGGAGGATGTCACAAGTTGTAAACGTTAACAGATCCAACGATACATGACATGTAGCGCAGTGGTTAGCACTGCTGCCTCACAGCACTGGGGACCCGGGTTCAATTCCTAGCTTGAGGCACTGTCTGTGTGGAGTCTGCACATTCTCCCCGTGTCTGCGTAGGCTTCCTCCGGGTGCTCCAGTTTCCTCCCACAGTCCAAAGATGTGCAGGTTAGGTTGACTGGCCATGCTAAATTGCCCATTAGTGTCAGGGGGATTAGCGGGATAAATGCATGGGGCTATGGGGATTGGGTCTGGGTGGGATTGTGGTTAGTGCAGATTTGATGGACCAAAAGGCCCTTTCTATATTGTAGGGATTCTATGATATTCTAATTAACAGGCGGGGAATAGAGGAATACGGATCCTGTCGAAGCAAAGGTCTTTTATTTAGAAAGGCATCATGTGTCAGTGCAGGCTCGGTGGGTTGAAGGGTCTGGTGCTGTGCTGTATTGTTCTCTGTTCTTAGATTTACATTGCATTTTATCATAATAAAATGTTCCACTGCGCTTCATAGAAGTGTTAGAAATCACAATATTATGAGGCGGCACTGCTGCCTCACGGTGCCAGGAACCCAGGTTCGATTCCAATCTCGGGTCACTGCCTGTGTGGAGTTTGCACATTCTCCCCGTGTGCAGTTTCTCCGGCTGCTCCAGTTTCTTCCCACAGTCCAAAGATGTGCCGGTTAGGAGCACTGGTCATGCTAAATTGTCCTTTGGTGTCCAAAGATGCGCAAGTTAGTTGAAAAATTGCCGCTTAGCGTCCCAAGATGTGTAAGTTAACAGAATTAGCAGGGTAAATTCATGGGATCATGGGATTAGGGTCTTGGTAAGATGCTATGGAGAGTCGGTTCAAGCTCGATGGGTCAAATAGCCACCTTCTGCACTGTAGGATTCTATGAATAACAAAATATGACAACCAACATATGACACCAGTAACAACTTTCCCAAATGTAAAGGTCACTGATTGTACACCTCATCTTTATGTCTCAGTTTGATCACAGTCCTGCCTCAGTGAATAGCATTCCTGCCTAGTGGTCAGAAGGTTCCATTCCAACACTGCCATTGCAATGGTTCCTGGGTGCAGAGCTGAGGGAGTGCTGCACTGTCGGAGGTGCTGGGGAGATATCAGATTGGGGCCAGGGAGCCTTTGCTTTGATGCTGCAGAAGTTTTCACTGAAATGAATCATCTTCCTTTGCGCGTATTGTTTTCCCAGTGAAACAAAGCAATGGTTTCACCAACTCGAGAGTACAAAACAATTGCTCACGTTTCTAATTCAGTCAGACTTCTGAAGCTCCGGCAGATTTGGCAAAGGAAACTGTGAGCAGCGAGAGGAAAATGTAAATAATTGGGTTAAAGACTGACAGTAATAAATGGAGTGTTAGGTGTCATGTTTCAGGCTGTTTCTGACAAGACATTAGTAATAGTTCAAGAACAGTCTTGCCTGCGAAAATGGTTGCTCTGTGAGAGGAGGCAAGACAGAGCTGACTGTGGATAACACTCCAGACCACCAGCTCCTGGGAAATATCAGTAAGAAGTCTATCAACACCAGGTTTAAGTCCAACCGATTTATTTGATAGTAAACACACAAGCTTTCGAAACTGACAAAGAGGAAAACCTCGAAAGCTTGTGAGCTTATTGTCAAATAAATTGGTTGGACTTAAACCTGATGTTGTCAGACTTCTTACTGTGTTTACCCCAGTCCAACGTCAGCATCTCCACATCAAATGTCAGTAAGTCAGAGGACTGGATAAAAGGTGGCTTTTTGTTAATGAGTAGGTTCATACTCAGAATACAAAACACAACTCCATCTTGCTCATGTTTTCCAAAACAGTTCTACTTAAAATAAATTCTAATGCCTCGTCACCTATTAACCCATCCCAGCCTGGCCAACAATTCCCTTCTACAAACAGTCTGCAGCTTTCCTGATCACCGATACCCCCATCTCAACTCCTGCACTGTATCCACTGCTCCTCAAAACAAGCCGAATATCCCAAATAGTGTTTAAAACTGGGGAGAGAGAGAGCGAGTGAGTGGAGGCAGAGAGAAGAGAGCGAGAGGGGTAGAAGAGAATGGGGGAAGAGAGGGGAAAGGAGACAGGGGAAAAAGGGGGAGAGACAGAAGGGGAGAGAGAGGGATGAGAGAGATTGGGAGAAAGGGAGGGGAGAAAGAGATGAGGAGAAAGAGAGAGAGAGAAAAAGGGGCAGAAGGGGGCATGTGAGAGGCGGAGAGAGATGGAGAAAGGGAGGATTGAGATGGGAAAGCGGAAGAGAGAGAGCATGGAGGTGAGGGGGATGAGTGAGAGAGTGGAGAAAGAGAGGGGGGAGAAAGAGAGGGGGAGAAGAAGAGGCGGGGGAGAAAGAGACGGGGGAGAAAGAGACGGGGGAGAAAGAGACGCGGGGGAGAAAGAGACGGGGGAGAAAGAGACGGGGAGAAAGAGACGGGGGAGAAAGAGACGGGGAGAAAGAGACGGGGGAGAAAGAGACGGGGGAGAGAAAGAGACGGGGGAGAAAGAGAGCGGGGGAGAAAGAGAGCGGGGAGAAAGAGAGCGGGGAGAAAGAGAGCGGGGAGAAAGAGAGCGGGGAGAAAGAGAGCGGGAAAAGGGAGAGATGGAGAGAGGAATGACTGAGATGGGGAGAGAGAAAGGGAAAGGAAAGAGCATGGAGATGAGGGGGTTTGAGGGGGGCTTGAATGAGACAGAGGGAGGGGGAGAGAGAGGGGGAGAGAGAGAAAGCGGAGGGATAAGTGGGAGTGAGTGAGAGAGAGGGGGAGGGGTGATGGTGGACTTTCACACAGATTAACTGGAGTTGTATTCAGCACCAATCGCCAGCCCATCTCATTATTTCTGTTTTCTTGCCAATGGCAAGGAAATATTTAAGTGATGGTTTGATTTAGTGACTCAGATTCCACAATCCCAGAAATCAACATCTTGACAGCAACAAACTAAACCCTCTGGGTATTTGCCTAATCAGCACAGCATCTGCAAGTTGCGTTATAATAGTGACCAGATTAACTCATTAGCACGCTCCAATTGGTGTAAAATGTGTACATGACCTCTCACCTCAGTGTTACCAACGACAGTCTCCAGGGAAAAGAACACTTTGCTTGAAGGGGGGATTGTCACTGAGCTACATAAATGATATCAGACCAGCTGAGCAAAAGGTGTCTGTTTCCAAGAGTGTCAAAGAGGAGCAGTGAGACGGAGAGATTTAGGGAGGAAATTCCAAGATTTAGCCTCCAGCAACTGAAGGTATGACTGTCGACGGTGGAGTGATTAAAAATGGGGATTCATGGGAGGCCTGGATTGGAGAAGTGTAGAAATCACAAGGTTACAGAGAGAGGGATTGGAGTACGGAGTATGTTAAAATCGGGGGTACTGAGAGCCAAGGCAGTCAGTGAAGACTGGGTCGAGGGGTGCAGAGGGCTTGGTGAGAGTTGGATGCCAGCAGCAGGGTATATGAACAATAGGAACTGGGAGTAGAAAGAGTGAGGGAATGGCTAACACAACAAAAATAGAAAATATTGGAGAATCTCAGCAGGTCTGACAGCATCTGTGGAGAGGGTTTAAAGACAGCGTTGTGAGTAAAGATCCAAACTCAAAATCTTGGCTCTATTCCCTCTCCACAGATGCTGTCAAACCTGCTGAGGTTTTCCAGCATTTTCTGTTTTAGTTTCAGATTCCAGCATCTGTTGTGGGCGGCAAGGTGGCACAGTGGTTAGCACTGCTACCTCACATTGCCAGGGACCTGGGTTCAATTCTAGCTTTGGGTCACTGTCTGTGTGAAGTTTTCACTTTCTCCCTATATCTGCGTGGGTTTCCTCCAAGTTGTCCGGTTTCCTCCCAGAATCTAATGACACGCCGATTAGATTGATTAGACAGGCTAAATTGAGCCTAGTGTTAGGATTAATAAGGTAAAATGTGTGAGATTATGGGAATAGGGTCTGGGTAGGATTGTGGTTAGAGCAGACTCAATGGGAGGAATGGTCTCCTCCTGCAGTATTTTGCTTTTGTTGACGGAGGGTCAAGTCGGGGGGAATCATACATCCCCAAGTTGCAGCACGCAGGACTGTACGCGATACTCCAAGTGCAGCCGCACCAGGGTTTTGTACAGCTGCAACATGACCTCAGGGCTCCAAAACTCAATTCCTCTACCGATGAAAGCTAACACACCATAAGGCTTCTTAACAGCCCAATCAACCTAGGTGCCAACTTTCAGGGATCTATACACATGGACACTGAGATCTCTCTGCTCACCCACACTACCAAATATCTTCCCACTACTCCAGTACTCTGTGTTCCTGTTACTCCTTCCAAAGTGAATCACTTCACACTTTTCCACATTAAACTCCATCTGCCACCTATCAGCCCAGCTCTGCAGCTTATCTATGTCCCAATATTTGCCGGTCCTCTGCGCTGGCACAGGAATAGTGGGGGTGAGGGATCCTTCAAATGCTGCCAGCCATCTGCTGTGCTGACACAATGGGGCAGTATTGGTTAGAGTGAGAAGGACAGATTTCTTATTTTTATCGAGGTCATTCGGGGACAGGGCAGAGAATATCAGCCCCATCGACGCTGAACTGCCAGGGCTCAGTTAACCAGTGATTTGTTGATCAGGAGTTGCAGATTTGTCTTCACAGTTTTTAAAAATTCATTCTTGGGACATGGGCGTTGCTGGCTGGGCCATTCCTAATTGCAGCTGAGAGTTAACTACATTGCTGTCTGTGGCTCTGGAGTCACATGTAGGCCAGGCTGGGTATGGATAGTAGATTTCCTTCCCTGAAGGACATTAGTGAATCAGATGGGTTTTTCCAACAATGGTTTCATCAGTAGGTTCTTAATTCCAAGTTTGATTTTATTGAAATTCAAATTCTATTTGGTGGGATTTGAACCCAGGTCCCCAGCATATTAGCTGATTCTCTGGATTAATAGTCTAGCGATAATACCACTAGGCCATCGCCTCCCCTGTCTAGCATATTAATACAATTCTGATACAAGAGTCAGGGAAAGTTAGTTCCTTTGTCTCTTGTTTAAACAGAGACATGAAACCGGCTCTAGTCCTTTGTCTAGAGGATGTAACAGGCAATGTTGTGGAGGTGTTTGTCCATTAATTCTGGCAGTAGTGATTCACAGCTCTGGACTCAATCAGGCCAAACCCCTTGATTTAAATGTGACTGCTCCCAGATCCCAGTTTCACACGGGCCACGCTCCAACTGACACACAACAGGTGGAGAGAAAGCAGACAGATCTCTGGTGGAACAGGTAATCCATCAAACAGCCTCTTCTCTTTTTAACTGTGGGATTTCAACCACAACTGCTTTATATCTACAGTTACGGTGCCTGGGAAACCACACACTGATCAGGAGCTACGGAAACTTCCACATCACCAGTTCTGGGGCTGAGGGTGGGCAAACAAATTCAAGAAATTCTGCACTGGCATGAAAAATAAACGTACATTTACAAAGACAACTTTTTACAAAGTATTTCTGAAGTGTGGCCACTGTTCGTAATGTAGGAAGCGTGGTGATTTGTACACAGCAAGATCCCACTGACAGCTAAAGAACTAAAGACAACTAAAGAATAGTTCATTTGTTTTTTAGTGATGTTGACTAGAGAATTATTGAATTGGATACCTGATGGAATTCCACTGCTATTCTTTGGAATACAATCCTGAGGAATTCTATATCCACTCAAGAACAGCTTTTTCCCTGCTGCTGTCAAATTTTTGAATGGACCTCCCTCATATTAAGTTGATCTTTCTCTATACCCTGTCTATGACTGTAACACTACATTCTGCTCCTTTTCTTCTCTATGAATAGTATGTTTTGTCTGTATAACACGAAGACACAATATTTTTCACTGTATACTAACACATGTGACAACCATAAATCAAATCAAACCTACTGGGGAAAATAGACTTTAACATTTCAGTTGAAACATAGTGCCAGCAACACTGCTGCAGCCCCACAATACTGCACTGGAAGTGTCAATCTTGGTTCGCATGTTCTGGAGGGGAAAGGAGAATCCACGGGCTCCCTGAGCTACTAACAGAACCATGCTGAAAACCGACAGAACACCAAGAACAGGGTTTAAAAAGACAGTCTTTTCTTATTCATTCATGGAATATAGACATCGCTGGCTGGGCCAGCATTTATTGCCCATCCCTAATTGCCCTTGGAGGGCAGTTGAGAGTCAACCATATTGCTATGGCTCTGGAGTCACATGTAGGCCAGATTGCGTAAGGACGGCAGATTTCCTTCGTTAAAGGACATTAGTGAACCAGATGGGTTTTTCCAACAAACAACAATAGTTTCATGGTCATTAGTAGATTCTTAATTCCCGATTTTTTTAATTGAATTCAAATTCCACCATCTGCTGTGGCAGGATTTGAACCTGGGTCCCCGGAACATTAGCTGAGTTTTTGGATTAATAGTCTAGCAATAATATCATAAGGCTATTGCTTTCCCAATGGAATGTCATTTACCCTCTCTTTATCAAGATTGTTTTTGTCAACTGTCAAAGACAAGGACCAGCAAAGAGGACCTTCAGTCAGTCAATGTTTTCTATGTTTCTGATGGGTTGACATTACAGGAACAACAGACAAGGTCCCCTCACCTCCATTTACATCACAATGATCCAACTGAAGATGGATGTACACGGATTGGAGGCACCTGGAATGCAATAGCCTATTGGTCAACCGTCACATTTACACCTCACTCCTGAAGAGTAGCCACTCGACTTGGGTAAAGAAAGATACAAGCCCCAGACCATGATATGGACTCTTCACTCACCTGAGGAAGGAGCAGTGCTCCAAAAGCTTGTGATTCCAAACAAAACTGTTGGACTTTAACTTGGTGTTGCGAGATCTCTTACAACCCCAGAGCAGACCCCAATAATTTTGTGATCTAGTTGAAGATCAGTAACACTTTTATTTTAAGAAGTAGATGATATTTGAATGCCCAGTTACAAAGAGAATAAAGTCATCAGATTCCATGGTTTTAAACAAACAGAAGTTTTTTTTTATTATACAAGAGTCAATAAAACAAAGTCAATACTTCCTTACACTCTAATATATCAAATTAATATGAGCTGAACTGTGGTTGGATATGCCTCAGATTCTACAATGGCAGGTCCCACTAAATTCTCAGCAATCTACCCAGACATCAGTGGTCATTCTGAATTACAAAATAATCCTCCAAACTCTGGCCTCGGACTTCAATTCAGGCTGCCAAGTTAGCCGTTTGTTCACCTCCCAGTTGCTCAATCTCTCCTTAGGGAATGAACTCGCTGGACTAACAAGACTACACTCTGCCAGCACAATCCCATCTCTCTAGCATTCAAAGTGGAACACCCCTGTTCCTGAGACTTCTCTGTTCCCATCCCCTCAACAGCAAGGAATTAACAGCAACACTTCAGCAGCATGAAGCCAACACTCATGTTCATCTGTTCCCCACTGGCTTCTCGGAATCCTGATCCTCTGGTTGTTATTCTGTGACAATCCTCCATGCGGGTGCACTGCCTGATCTCTGCTATTATCAGGAGCATGTCGGAATTGGGATATGCAGCCTGCCCTCCGCGAGGGATGCAGGAATTGGAGCCTTTGACCTCACCCAAAAAATTCATCAATACAACCCGGGAATACAAACTCCTTCACAATGGGATGGCATAGTGATTAGCACTGCTGCCTCATCGAACCAGGGACCCGGGTTCAATTCCAGCCTCGGGTCACTCTCTGTGTGGAGTTTGTACGTTCTCCCGTGTCTGCGTGGGCTTCCTCTAGATGCTCCAGTTTCCTCCCACACTCCAAAAGATGTGTGGGTTAGGTTGCTTGGCCATGCTGAATTGCCCCTCAGTGTTAGGAGGATTAGCAGGGTAAATATGTGGTGTTACAGGGATAGGACGGGACCTGGACAGGATTGTTGTCAGTGCAGGCTCAATGGGCTAAATGGTTTCCTTCTGCGCTGCAGATTCTATGAACTCACAAATTGTCACTCCGAGGAAGAGGCAGAAGATGGGAGCTAGGGAGGACAGAAAATTAGCAAGTGTTTTCCTCTTAAAGATTTGTGTTAAAATCTACCTGATTCTTATTTATATCTTAAACAGAAAAGAACACATGTTGGGGGACCATGGGGTGGTGACCAACATCACTCTGATGGTGCCAACTATCTCCCACTGGATGCTCCCTCAACTGGGATGTTGACCCTCTGGCCTGTTTCTTCATTACACTGAAAATACGGGAAGAGTTAGAGGTATATTAGGCACAGTACTGTCAGCTTCCATCTGCTGTTTGATCCCAAGGGGGTTTGAACAGATGATGCCTTTTAATTTTGCTGCCATGTTCCACTAAAGACTCAATAAGCTATACAATGTCACACAAAATAGACACAATCACTAAATGCCATTTAATTTTCCAGTTTCCCCTCAGGATGTTGACTGACACTAAGGATGCCACCCTCAGGATGATGATCACCAACCCATACCTCTCTTCAGTGGACAATCTCCGCATGCCAGTTCACGCGACCATGGAAAGCACCTCCCAGCGTGAGACAAGGCCACTGCATTTGTCATCTGACTTTTAAACAGATGCAAGATATTTGATAAAAGGAAATCCATTTCCGCTCATCTGAATGAGTCCATTCCAACAGAACCAGAAGATCCCACAATTCTATCCATGAATCCCCTCTCTGCAGGATTTGATTTATTATTGTCACATGTATTGGAATATAGCGAAAAATATTGTTTCTTGTGCACCATACAGACAAAGCACACCGTTCATAGAGAAGGAAAGGAGAGGGTGCAGAATGTAGTGTTACAGTCATAGCTAGGGTGGAGAGAAAGTTAATTAAAGCATTGTTACAGGAATTAAAAGAGTTAGAGTTATAAAATCAGGGAACAAGAGGAAAAAATAGAATTAGGGAATATACTGGGTACAGCTGGTAAGAAGTCACCATGCTCCAGCTTCCTGGTATCAATCCAAAACTTGCTTTTCCCAAATGCAATCAGTGACTCCCCCGTCTTCTCCTACAATTTAGTTTGATATCATTTACAGGGCTCGCTTTTTCGTCCTATTTTATTCATGCAGCAGTAAGATACACCTCATTTTAAAGTAAAAAGTCATTCCTCATAATTCAGGCTGTTGACACCAAGGATTCATTTCTCAGTCCATCTCTGCGCTCTCTCCAGAATCTTCTGTACCTTAGTGATCAGGACACATTGCCGGAAACAGAATATAGAGAGGTGGTTGGATTGATTCATTCCCTCTCTGACTTGTGTTCGACTGTACAAACTGCCAGACTCTCAACATTACTTTTACAGATGCAGCATACAAGACATCCTTTCTGGTTGTATCACAGCTTGGTACGGCTCCTGCTCTGTTCAAGACCGCGAGGAACAACAAAGGGTCGTGAACGTTGTCCAATCCATCACATAAACCAGTCTCCCATCCATTGACTCTGTTTACACTTCCCGCTGCCTCAGCAAAGCAGCCACATAATTAAGGACACCACGCACCCCGAACATTCTCTTTCCACCTTCTTCCGTCGGAAAAAAGATAAGAAGTCTAAAGTCACGTACCAACTGACTCAGGATCAGCTTCTTCCCTGCTGCTGTCAGGTTTTTAAATGGCTCTGCTTTGCATTAAGTAGATCTTTCTCTCCACCCTAGCTATGACTGTAACACTACATTTTGCACTTTCTCTTTTCATTCTCTATGAACGGTATGCTTTGCCTGTAAAGCGTTCAGGAAACAATACTTTTCACTGTATGCTAATACATGCAACAATAATAAATCAAATCAAATTACAAAGTGCTACTTCATTGTTGATACAGAGCTTTGGGACGGCCTGTAGTTGTGAAAGATGTTTTAGGTGTGCAGGTTCTTTCTCTCGCTTGGACTTGCTGCTCTGCATTATTCAAACACGGGGAGGATGGAGTTTATTCAGACCCCAGAGTTCCTGACCACACGGTTCACGGAAAGAGTCAAGTGCTTTACCGTACTTTGGGGTCACACAAGCAGCCTCACAATAAACCAATGTCACCCCCCTCTTTTAGTAACAGAGGTACGCGCAGGCGGTCTTGGTTATTCAGTATCGGGATGAACTGCTGTCGAAATTGCTGCCTTAAGTCCCTGGAGACTGAGCTTTCGACAGACAGAAGCTTCACTGATCACTTAATGTAGCAGAAAACGCTTTCATTTGAAGTTGTAGAGGAATATCAGCCAGCTGTACATCAGATTCTAGGATGCCTCAGTCTTTAACTGTCTTCAGGGATGTAGTTAACAGAAATGGAACATTTTCCTATTGCAGCCAGCACATTGCACTTTGAAAATCAGTATTCAGGATTTGGGCACTGTTGACATTTATCAAGTCGGGATTATTGCCAGTCCCTTGTTGACCCTAGGTGATGAATAAGCTGCCTTGGAGTATGTGATCATCGCCTGGAGTCACATAAACCACAACTGGCAACTTATCATTCTCAAAGGCCACTCGTATTTTTCTGACAAGAGAAAAGCTACCTTTTGTTAAATTGACAACCCTTCTATTGATTAAATTCAGAATCTGGTCATTGTCACAGTGCGATTTGAACTAACATTCAAATTCTCTGCAGCCATGAACAGGAGTTCCAACAATTGGACCCTTCGCCCCATGCAGGGCTCAGGACATCTCCTTATGGCTGGAGAACAGGATGGAGATGGAGGTAGTGGGAATTGTTTAGGCTAAATTGACATTAGAGAAGCAATATAAAACTATTTTAAAAAAACGCATAATTTACAATAAAAATGCATTTTCCAAAGAAATAAAAATCTCGCAGAAACAAATGTTCCAAGAGAACATAAAGATTGAATCACAGAATCCTCCCAGTGCAAACGGAGGCCATTTGGTCCATTGTGTCTGCGTTGACTCTCTGACAGAGTATCTTACCTAGATTCTATCCCCATAACCCTATGCATTTACCCCACCAATCCACCTAACATCTTGGGGCAATTTAGCATGGCCAATCAATCTAACCTGCACATCTTTGGACTCTGGTGGGTATCCAGTGCACCTGGAGGAAAGCTACGCAGATGTGGGGAGAACACGCAAACTCCATACAGGCAGTGACCCAAGGCCGGAATTGAACCCAAATCCGTGGTGCTGTGAGACAATGCTACTAAGATCTAAGGAAGAAGTTTAAAATATTGCTAAAAAGAGCAGAGATTGGCCAAGTGAGTGGCAGAATTTGAGAATAGCCCAAAGTGTGGCCAAGGAACTGCTAAAGAAAAGTAAATGAGAGTAAATTAGCAAGTGATGTGGAAATACATTGCAAAATCTTCTATGATTACAGAGGAAGGAAGAGATGACCAAAATTAAACAATGGGCCAACAGAGGTGTAAAACTATGATGCAGAATACAGAAATGGTAGAGACAAAGAACAAATGCTTTGTATTTGTTCACAGAGTCAGAGGCATAAAATATTCCAGAACAGTACACTCTAAAACCATAAGCCAATGAGCAACGCAAGCCCATAACCCACAAGCCAATGATTAAGGTATGCTGGAACTCACAAGCCAATGAGCAAGGGTGTGCCCAAATCCACCGAGCCAATGAGCAGGCCATGCCTGGATCCTGTAAGCCAATAATCAAAGCACACCGAAAACCAGCAAGCCAATGAATGAGGTGCACCCAGAGCCAATGAACAAGTTAGGTTCTCTAACCTCAGCTGGCAAGTTGGGGGGTGGGAGCATTTTAGGAATCTTCAAGAGAGCAACTGGGTTGGGGATTCTCTCATGCATTGTAATCCCAATGTGAAGGTTCGTGGTTCTGGGTTCCAGTTCTGCTTTAACCAGCTTTGTTAAGTGTAAATATGAGAGGAACAATCCAAACTCAGATCTAGAGTGAGTGACGCAAGCTTGACAACGTTACTCTACAGTGAGAGGCACTGATCCCTGTTGTACTGTGGGAGCTACCAACCAAATTATAACTTCATTCATACCTGAACAAATTAAATCAATGGATGCTGCTACTTCCAGTTCTTTTAAAATTTCATTTGATGTTTCTTCAGTAAGACATTAATTTTACAAAGTGTGGAAACATCTAAATTAATGAGATTTTGTTTCATTATTCTATCTGCTCTCTTGCAGCCTGTAGGACCCAATATAAGAAATAAAGATAATACATTTTTAATATTTCATATTAAATATATAAGTGGAACAGTGGTTCAATCCTGCAGTGAGGCTCACTCAGCCATTTCCTTGCTGACCAACGCACCATCTCAAACATTAGATTCTCAATCCTGCTCACCCCAGTGACCTATAACCCTCTGAGAATTTGGTGTTCTTCTGGAACTGGATTCATGCAGTTTGCATTTATACAGCACCTCTAACACAAACCAGTTCATTTTACAAGAAACATTTCATACTGAGTCACACAGAATCACTGAATCTCAACAGTGCAGAATGAGGCCATTCAGTTCATCAAGTCTGCACTGACAACAATCCCACCCAGGCCTTACCCTCCTAATCCCCCTGACACTAAGAGATAATTTAGCAATAGCCACTCCACCTAACCTACTTATCTTTGGAATGTGGGAGGAACCCAGAGGAAACCCACGCAGACATGGGGAGAACGTACAGACTCCGCACAGACAGTGATCCAAGTCGGGAATTGAACCCAGGTCCTTGGTGCTGTGGGCCAGCAGTGGTGACCGCCGTGCCACCGTGCAGAGATACAATGTCCAGCCAAATGGTCATTTTAAAAGACGCAAAGAGACAGAAACACAGAATTCCAAGGGAAAGAAATCCAGCGCAGAGTCTCAGCATCAAGACAGACCATTGCTGCCAATGGTGGAGTTACTCAAACCGGGAAGGAGTGAGAAGTTTGAAGGAGAAGATTGCCAAGATCTCAGTTTGAGAGGGATCAGGCCAGAAAGGAATTTGAATGCCAAGTTAGGAGTTTTAATTGAAGTGTTGCTCACCCTGGAGCAGGGTCACTGTGCCTGGGGGTCACTGGGAGTTGGTGCGAGTCAAGATGGCGGTAAGAGAGTTTTGGATGATCTCAGGATGATGGAGTCCACAGGCGGCTTCATTGCTCTGCTCTCATCGCAAGCATTACTGGAAATCATTCCCAGAATCTGGGTGGGATCTTCTGGTCATCCTCACTCTGCAACTGAAAAGTTGCGTCCAAGGGCTACGGGCCTTTAAATGGTCATCAAGTCATTTGGCCCCCTCATGGTGAATCCCACAGCCCTGGGGAACCGAAACATTTACCCACCCCACTCACTCCTCATTCCTAATAATCCAACCAACTGCAAAATACATTTTCAGAAACAAGACCCCCTCAAATAGTGACAGAAACACTCCACAGTCAGAAACGGAAGATTAAAGCTCCAGTGATTGAAAATGTGACTCCACAAGAGTGTGATCTATGCAGGCTTTTTAAATGAAAAATGCTAATTGGAGGACAAACTTAAAACAGCCAATCTGAACAGGGAGTGTAGATCAGGACAAATGTCAGAGACTCCAGTGCAGAGATCAGGGCAAAGGTCAGAGAATCCAGTGCAGACATCAGGGCAGAGGTCAAAGGATCCAGTGTAGAGATCAGGGCAGAGGTCAGAGAATCCAGTGCAGAGATCAGAGTAGAGGTCAGAGAATCCAGTGCAGAGATCAGGGCAGAGGTCAAAAGGATCCAGTGTAGAGATCAGGGCAGATTTCAGAGAATCCAGTGCAGAGATCAGGGCAGAGGTCAGAGAATCCAGTGCAGAGATCAGGGCAGAGGTCAAAGGATCCAGTGCAGAGATCAGGGCAGAGGTCAGAGAATCCAGTGCAGAGATCAGGGCAGAGGTCAGAGAATCCAGTGCAGAGATCAGGGCAGAGGTCAGAGAATCCACTGCACAGATCAGGGCAAGATCAGAGGATCCAGTGCAGAGATCAGGGCAGAGGTCAGAAGATCCAGTGCAGAGATCAGGGCAGAGGTCAGAGGATCTAGTGCAGAGATCAGGGCAAGATCAGAGGATCCAGTGCAGAGATCAGGGCAGAGGTCAGAGGATCCAGTGCATAGATCAGGGCAAGATCAGAGGATTCAGTGCAGAGATCAGGGCAGAGATTAGAGGATCCAGTACAGACTCTTAGCGTTGGGAGGCTGTGGGTTTAACCCCCATTTCAGGAAATTGGGAAGATAATCCCAGTTGGCACTCCTGGTGCAGCACAGAGGGAGTGCTGCACTGGAGAGAAATGTTTCTTTGTGGATGGCGCAGACCAGTTTGCCTGCTCAGATGGGTATAAACAATGGCCTGGCAATATTAAAAAGAACTGGAGGGGTCTCAATAATGCCCAGGACAACAGGTACCCTTCATTCAACAAAAATACATCTGTCTCTTTCTGTACACCAAGGGAATGTTGCATTTCTTAGATAAGTGACCACACTTAAAAACAACAGCATGGTTACAAAGTGCTTTGGAAAGTCCTCAAGTTTTGAGGGTGCTGTTTAAATACTTCCATCGGGAGATCACCTCGTGATCCTGTTCAATTCAACTAGAAAACAATAAACTGATTGTTCGCTCAGTCCTGACCTATCATCACAATCCCTTCCTCACAGCTCCTTCTCCACAGCGGAGGGAAATGTGAAATATCATCACTGCAAAAGCGTTTTTGTGATTCCTTTAATAGCAATGCCTCGTCTGTACACACTCTACTCCAATCAGAAACAGTACACTCTGCGTGCTCGTCATTAAAAGGCCATTTCAGACTGTCCCCTGTAGACAGGGAGAGGGGGGAAGTAAAATTATTTTTCTGGATGGCTTTCTGAGGCATAAACTGTGTGAACAGTGAGTGACCCGAGGCAACGAATAACACGCCAGCCTGCCAGGTCAACCGTGCCCGCCTGTCACAACCCACTCTGCAGCCCTGAAAGCACCTTCATCTAATGTGGCTCAGAATTCCCACAAACCACAGCCTCTCTGCAGCTTTACATCCCCGCCTGGAACACAGCAATTCACAGAAAATGTCTCATCGTCAAAGGTTCCCTTCCCTTGATTAGAAAAGTGCATTTCACAGAAACATAGAAGATAGGAGGCCATTCGGCCCTTTGAGCTTGATCCACCATTCATTATGATCATGGCTGATCATCCAATTCAATAGCCTAATCCTCTTTTCTCCCCATAACCTTCGATCCTGTTCATCCCAATGTTATATCCAGTCACCTCTTGAATATATGCAATGTTTTGGCATCAACCACTTTCTGTGGTAATGAATTCCACAGGTTCATCACTCTTTGGGTGAAGAAATGTCTCCTCACCTCTGTCTTAAATGGTTTCCCTGAATCCTCAGACTATGACCCCTGGTTCTGAATATCCCCACCATTGGGAACATCCTCCCTACACCCATCCTGTCTAGTCCTGTTTCAATTTTATAAGTCTCTATGAGATCACCCCTCATTTGTCTGAACTCCAGCAAAAACAATCCTAACCTGGTCAATATCGCCTCATACATCCTGCCATCCCCAGTATGGGTCTCAAGAAGTAATGTATCCAGGTTCCCAACTGCAAAAGCTTTTGACATTGTAGACCACAAGAATTGGGAACAGTTAGACTGAGGAACCCAAGGGCCAATGGATCCTTTTTTTAGACGCCTTTTCCAAATGCATCTAACCCTTGTCTGAAAGTGACAATGGAAAAGCTGAAAGGAATTAAACAGTAGCAATTGTTACAGACAGAACAACATCTGGATTCCAGGTGGCACAGTGGTTAGCACAACTGCCTCACAGCATCAGGGACCCAGCTTTGATTCTGGCCTTGAGTGACTGTGCGGAGTCTGCACGTTCTCCCTGTGTCAGCATGGGTTCCTCCAGGTATTCTGGTTTCCTCCCACAGCCCAAAAGGTGTGCCAGTTAGGTGGATTCGCCAGGTTAAAATGTGCTCCAGGTTGTGTAGTTTCGGAGGGATTAGCGGGGATAATTATGTGGGCTTATGAGGATAGGTTCGGAGAGTCGATATGAACCAGATAGGGCAAATGGCCTCCTTCTGCACTGCAGGGATTACATAATGATCAATATAGCAGCAATAAGACTCTTTTCCCAAAGGTAGGAGTGTTTAAAACTAGA
Organism: Sphyrna mokarran; assembly: GCA_024679065.1. Classification (NCBI taxonomy): domain Eukaryota; kingdom Metazoa; phylum Chordata; class Chondrichthyes; order Carcharhiniformes; family Carcharhinidae; genus Sphyrna; species Sphyrna mokarran. The sequence goes on along the minus strand of JAGIQG010000021.1, from coordinate 7,167,248 downwards.
GGGCACAGGTTTAAAGTGAGAGGGGAGAAAACTAAAGGGTCCAGGGAGGCATTTTTTTCACACAGAGTGTGGTGAGTGTCTGGAACAAGCTACCAGAGGTGGTAATAGAGGCAGGTACAATTTTGTCTTTTAAAAAGCACTTAGATAGTTATATGTGTAAGATGGGTACAGAGGGGTATGGGCCAAATGCTGGCAATTGGGACTAACTTAATTGTAAAAACTGGGCGGTATGGACAAGTTGGGCCGAAGGGCCTGTTCCCAAGCTGCAAATCTCTATGACTATTTCCATTCTTCACCCTCATTCTCTATATCATGTTCAATTCATGGTGGGAGGTGCAGGGGGGGCATTTCACAGATATTGACACCCCTTCCGTTACTCCTTCCCCTTTATGACCATTCTTCCCCCGGGAATACCGGCAGCCTAACCACCCTTTCCCGGTTTCAGATTTCCAGCCAATATTTCGGCCACCATTCCGGGTTTGGTCGACAATTCAACATCTGCAGCTGATGAGTTTTGACATAACTGCTGGCGTCGTTATTTCCTATTTATATCCGTCAGCGAAATAGAAGCACACTGCGCAAAGAGTTAAAATTATAGACAAGCGCATTCTTCTAATTAAGAGTTTCCTTGAATAGATTTGGTGTCTCAGAAAAGGAGCAGCATTCACTGATTACTCAGAGTTGCTCAACAAAAGTGCTGGAAACCGACCAGAGCTCAGACCTTTGAGTCTTGTATTATTCAAACGGGAGGGAGGTTTAATGATCAATGGCACAGAGAGACCTTAGCCATTACAAGAAGCTGCTCTGTCTCAAACAGCTCTGTATATATTGGACTGTAAAGTGTTGACATTTTAGTGTGCTTTGTTTCAACGTTCACACTTGGATAAGTGACTGCTGTTAAAAGTTCCATTTCTGGCAGCAATTAAACATGGCTCACGGCAGAGAAATAAATCCTCAACACTACAGGCTTCTTTTCTAATTATCACGTTGCTAAACTGCTCCCCTTACAGCTCTGTGGACTGGACTCCGGTTCAATTCCTGCCTTGGGTGTTGAGTGCCTGTCTGTGACGAGTTTTTTTTTATTCATTTGTGGAACAAGTTGCTCTTGGAGGGCAGGTGAGAATCAAGTGATACCACTTTGCTGAGGCTCCGGAGCCACATGTAGACCAGACCAGAGTGAGAACGGCAGATTTCCTTCCCTAAAGGGAATCAGATGGGATTTTCCAACAATCAACAATGGGTCATCAGTAGATTCTTAATTCCAGATATTTTTTATTGAATTCTTTTATTGAATTTATTGCAAAAACTCAGTCTGCAGGTGCAGCAGGTGATCAAGAAGGCGAATGGAATGTTGGCCTTTATAGTGAGGGGGATAGAATATAAAAGCAGGAAGGTCTTGCTGCAACCGTACAAGGCACTGATGAGGCCGCAACTGGAGTATTGCGTGCAGTTTTGGTCCCCTTATTTGCAAAAGGATACATTGGCCCTGGTGGGAGTACAGAGAAAGTTCACCAGGCTGACACCGGAGATGAGGGGGTTATGAGGAGAGATTGACCAGATTGGGCCTGTACTTGTTGGAGTTTAGAAGGCTGAGGGAGGGGATCTTATAGAAACTTACAAGATAATGAAGAAGCTAGATAGGGTAGAGGTAAAGAGACTCTTTCCACTTAGAAAGGAAACCAGAACTAGAGATCACAGAGTCAAAATAAGGGAGGGGCAATTTAGAACAGAGTTGAGGGGGAACTTCTTCTCTCAGAGAGTGGTGAATCTCTGGAATTCTCTGCCCATTGAAGTGGTGGAGGCTACCTTGTTGAATATATTTAAGTCATGGGTGGATAGATTTCTGATCGATAAGGGAATTAAGGGTTATGGGGAGAAAGCGGGAAAGTGGAACTGATCCACTTCAGATCAACTATGATCTTATTGAATGGCAGGGCAGGCTCGAGGGGCTAGATGGCCTACTCCTGCTCCTATTTTTTATGTTCTTATGTTATAATTCAAATACTACCATCTGCCGTGGCAGGATTTGAACCCAGATCCCCAGAACATTAGCTGAGTCTATGGAATAATAATCTACGAGAATATCACTAGGCCATCGCCTCTCCAGTTTTGCCAGTATCCAGTGGGTTTCCTCCCACAGTCCAAAGATGTGTGGGTTAGATAGATTGGGTAAATACGTGGCGTTACAGGAATAGAGCTTGGGTAAGGTGCATTCTTGGAGAGTGGTTGCAGCCTCAATGGGCCGAATAGCCTCCATCTACATTGTAGTGCTTCTATAATTCTGATAATGGGATCAAGTTCAGCTGTGAAGGTCCCTCAACTAAACAGCTCCATTGTCAGGCGGCACTGAAGAAAACTCACTTAAATAAAATACAGGGCCCTGTCAGGGGGCTTTTATCCAGACGTTTCAGCTGAGACTTGAAACTGACACCTCAGCTTTCCTCACAGATAGTTATTAAGCCTAAAGCTTCTTCTCAAAGGAAAGCCTTTTGCTCCATATTTATCCCTCAACTAACACCACTCAAACAGGTTGTTTAATCATTATCACGTGACTGTCTGTGGGATCTTGCTGTGCACAAACTATTGGCTGCATTCCTGACACCACAGCAGTGACAACACTTCAAAAGTGCATCATTGACTATGAACTGCTCTGGGACTTCCCGAGAAGCAGAAAGGCGCTAAACAAATACAAAACTTTTCTTTTTCACCATGCTCCCTAGGCCAGGTCTGGTACAATGCTCCTCCATGCAGTTGGGGGATAATTAGTAACCTGTTCTTAAATTTTCTAAACTTTCTAAGCTTTGCATGTTTAGGTGCACAAAGGTACATTCTTAGGTCAGACTGAGGTAGCTCGTATGGAGGAAGAATGTTTATTTTTAGTGAGTTACTTAACGTGTTCACCTTGTAATAGTAGGGGACAGGATATGTCGTTTAGATCAAAATCTCTTTCATGTCCTTGTCTCAGCAACAGAACAATAACTGCACAGTTCACACAACCTCCTAAATACTGCCTAATCTCAGTCCCTTCATTCTACCTCAGTGGGGTCTTGCTCTGCTCTGTAAAATTCTCTCCTCAATGGCTGGGCCCAGGATTAAGTTCTGTTCCTAACCACACTCCCATCGACCATTCCAAGCAAAGCCTGATCAAACTTTCCCTTGGAAGGTCTTATTCTCATTGGGGGAAGTGTTTACCTCAGCTCCTTCCTATTGCCAGATCCTGCTGGAAACTGTGAGTGAGAACCTGCTCCCTTGCTCCTCCCTGACACAGCCACAGCTGGGAGTCCCTGTCTGATATCTGAGCGTCAGAGGGTTCCATCACCTGAGATTATTCAGTTCAAGAGAAAACAGGAACTGCTTTGTTCATCTCAGCGGGATCAAAGAATCCCCACAATGCTGCAGGTGGCCATTCGGCCCATTGAGTCTGAACCAATTTTCCATCAGAACATCTTATCCAGCCCCACATACTCTCTGTCCTTTCCCCATAACCCAAACCCTAAATCCCCCTAACTTACACATCCTGGGACACCAAGAGACAATTTAGCATGGCGAATCAACCTAACCTGCACATCTTGACCGTCTGCGTAGAGTTTGCACGTTCTCCCCATGTCTGTATAGGTTTCCCTGGGTGCTGTGGTTTCCTTCCACAGTCCGAAAGACTTGTTGGTTAGGTGCATTGGCCATGCTAAATTTTCCCAGAGTGTGGCGACTAGGGGATTTTCACAGTAACTTCACTGCAGTGTTAATGCAGTGTTACTTGTGACACTAATAAATAAACTTTACTTTTATTGGAACTTGGCATGTTGCAAACCTGTTGTTGTGTGTTAATGTGTGATACATTACACGTCTTAGTGTGACACTCAGAAGAAGAAGAAGATGATGTGCTTGAACAGACTATTGACAGTATGAAAGCAAAGACTACTGAACGACGGATTCTGCCTAAGTGCAACTGATGTCCATCTAAATGTCTCCTCCTTTTTGTGGAGTTTGCACTTTCCCCTGGTATCTGCGTGGCTTTCCTCTGGGTGCTCTGGTTTCCGCCCACACTCCAAAGAGGTGCAGGTTAGGTTGACTGGCAGTGCTAAATTGACCGTAGTGTCAAGGGAATTAGCAGGGTAAATATGTGGGGCGATGGGAACAGGGCCTGGGTGGGATTGTGGTCAATGCAAACTCTATGGGCCAAATGGCCTCCATCTGTACTGTAGGATTCTATGATTCTAAAAAAACTCTCGTACTGATTGTGTGTGTATATATATATATATATATATAAACTGTATATAATGATACTTGATTAAATTTGTTTATATTGCGTAATAGTTAAAGTTAATGCTAGATGTACTACTGGAGTAAAGGGGGAGGGATGTTATATATTGTAAATCAATGAATCACATAAATGATTACATGGTGACATCTTCAGTGGCATTTGGGAGATTTCCCCTCCCTTCCAGCCTGGACTGTGAGCAAGCAACACCGTATCTCATAAAGCTCCGTAGATTGGTTAAATAACCCACACTGTGGCAATTATTTCACCCTTTTGCCTTTGCTGTGGGAGTGAGCTGACCGCAGCAGTGGTGATGAATCATTTTGCTGGGGTATTCATTGGTCAACATTGAACAGAGCCATGTTCTCTGTTTGCTAAACCAAGTATACGAGATGGTTCCAGGACCCAGATGTACCTTTATGAGTCAGTTACAGACATGTGGCTGAAATCAGGAGAGGTTGTTTCAAAACCTGACATTTAGTTCCCCCACACAACGGGCTCCTGATCTCAGCGGGATCACAGAGTTAAGGGGCGGTGGGGGGATGGTGACACAATGGCATAGTGGTTAGCACTGCTGCCTCACAGTCAGAGTTTGCACGTTCTCCCCGTGTCTGCGTGGCTTTCCTCTGGACGCTCCGGTTTCCTCCCACATTCTGAAAGATGCGCTGGTTAAGTGCATTGACCAAAACGAGTGTCAGAGTATGGCAACTTAGGGAATTTCGCAGTAACTTCATTGCAGTGTTAATGTAAGCCTTATTTGTGACTAATAAATAAACTTTAACATTTTAAACTTTTGATGGGGCATAACCATGGCATCCTCGACTAGAACGTGCCACAGAGCTCAGACATGAAATTATTACAAAATTGATTGGTTTTCATTCCACAGAAACTGTCGTAAAAAATAAATATTTAAACGTCCCTCACAGATGTTAGAATTAATCTGCAGGAAATTATTGAATACACCGGTCCAACTATTCAATTTCCATACATATGACACCCAAACACAATTGGATGCAGCTCTTTTCCAAAGCAGTGGGTCACACAGTGGGTTGCGTGGTTCAAGTCTCATTCTAGGGAGTGGTGTACACTCCCACTGAAGCACTAATGGAACGCTGCACCCTCGGAGATATTCTGTTTCAGTCGAGACATTAAACTGTCCCCCTACCTTGACAGATGATAATAAAGATCACACCACACTATTTAAGAGCAGGGAATTAATCCTGGGGCCCCAATCAATCAGTAAAAACAGATCATCTAGTTACTATCACATTCCTGGGATCTTGCTGTGTGCAAGTTGCTGTTGCAGTTTTTACATTTCACAGTGACTGCACTTCAAAAGTACCTTACTTGTCTAATGTCTACAACTTATTGGCTGTATAACATGCTGGAACCTTGGGAGCTTGTGAAAGGCCTTGATTGTGGAAATTAGGAAAGGCTGAGGGACTTAAGTTATTTTTATTAGAGAGAAGAAGGTTAAGAGGTGACCTAATTGTGGCATACAAGATGACCAGACGGTTAGATAGGTGGACAGTGAAGGCCTTTTTCCTCGGATGGTGATGGCCAACAGGAGGGGACATAGCTTTAAATTAAGGGGTGGTAGTTATAGGATGGATATCAGAGGTAGATTCTTTACTCAGAGGGTAGTAAGAGCGTGGAATGCCCTGCCTGCAGCAGTTGTGGACTCACCAACTTTAAGGGCGTTCAAATGGTCAGTGGATAGGCATATGGATAACATTGGAATAGTTTAGGTTAGAGGGTCATTAGATTGGTTCCACTGGTCGGCGCAATATCGAGGGCCGAAGAACTTGTACTGCACTGTAATGTTCTATGTTCTATTATCAAAATTGTAATAAAAATGAAACAGGATTCAACTAATTTTAAATGATTAAGTTAGTGTAGAATTCGAAACCTATTCTAAAATGGGTGTAGCAGCAGGGCACTGAGTCTACAGAAAACATTCTTTCTGGTTATATCACAGCTTGGCACGGCTCCTGCCTAAAGCTGCAAGAAACTACAAACAAAGAACAAAACAGCACGGGAAACAGGCCCTTCGGCCCAACGAGCCCGTGCTGCCAACCCAATGTTCCCACCTCTACCAGTGATCCCTGTCTATGTTTATAGATCTATGGATTAAAAACCAAATTTGAGACAATTTAGGGAGAATTTGTTTTGCCAATTAGCCTAAGAGCACGTCTTTGGGATGTGGGAGGAAACCGGAGCACCCGGAGAAAACCCACGCAAGCACGGGGAGAATGCGCAAACTCCCACAGACACAGGCCCAAATCCATGTATCTGCACAGCACAGCGATAGTCACTGAGCTGTCGTGTTGCCCATCAAATGGTCCAGGTCAGGCGTACACTAACGACGTGAAGCACTAGGATACTCTCGAAAAAAAAAATCCAAGAGCAGCGCTCTCATCGCATGTATGCCCCTTGTTAGACAACAAGGTGGACCAAAGCACCTGCTTCCCAGGGACTCCCAAGGCTCATGATCCCTATTTTAAATCAGTTTTCTATACCCCTCCATTCCCATTCTGTTCATGTACCCATCTAAGTATTTCTTAAATAACTCCAGAGTACCTGCCTCCACCACTTTACTTGGCAGCGCATTCCATACCCCCACCACCCTCTGTGTGAAAAAACTCCCTCTAGCATCCAAATTATACCTTACCCCCCTCACCCTAAGCCCGTGACCCCTCGTGCTATTTGAGTCCATCCTAGGAAAAAGCTTAACCCTGTTTACTCTATCTATACCCCTCATAATCTTGTACACCTCTATTAGATCTCCTCTAAGTCTATGTCTTTCTAAGGAAAACAGTCCCAATTTGCCTAACCTCTCCTCGTAACTCAGACCTTCCATACCAGGCAGCATCCTGGTAAACCTCCAAACAGTCGTGATCGAAGCCCAGTCGATCACACAAACCAGCCTCCCATCCACTGACTCTGTCTACACCTCCCACAACCTCGGAAAAACAGCCAGCATAAGCAAGACCTCACGCACCCTCCACATACTCTCTTCCACCTTCCTCCACTGGGAAAAATATACAGAAGTCTGAAGACATGTGCCAACTGACTCAAGACCAGCTTCTTCCCTGCTGCCATCAGACTTTTGAATGGACCTACCTCACATTAAGTTGATCTTTCTCTACATCCTAGCTATGACTGTAACACTACATTGAGCACTCTTTCCTCTCCTTTTCTATGAACAGTATGCTTTGTCTGTAAAGTGCACAAGAAACAATACTTTTTATTGTATGTTAATACATGGCAATAATAAATCAGATCAAATCAAAATCAAATAAATCATTGAACGTGGTAGGGTAAGTTGAGAGAATGTTTAATAAAGCATACAGCATTCTAGGCTTTAATAATAGGAGCATAGAGTCCCAAAGCAAGAAGATCAGTTAAGCTTGTATAGAGCACTGATTTGACCTCGACTGAAGCATTGGCTCCATTTCTGACTGCTACACTTCAGGAGAAAATGTAAACACATTAGAGATTGCAGAAAATATTCATGAGCCTGGTCCCTGGGGTGAGGAACTTCAGTTACAGAACAAAGATCAGTACAGCACATGAACAGGCTCTTTGCTGCTCCAGCCTATGCCAATCATGCCTGTCTAAACTGTATGCACTTACACAGTCTGTGTATCCTTCCTTTCCCCATCCTTTTCATGTATTTGTTTAGTTGCCCCTTAAATGCAGCTATCGTACCTGCCCCATCACCTCTCCAGGCAGCGCATTCCAGACATTCACCACCCTCTGTAAAAAAACTTGCCTTGCACATCTCCTGTAAACTTCTACCTCCGCACCTTAAACCTATGTCCCCCTCGTACTTGACTTTACTACCCTTGGAAAGAACAGTTGACTATCAACTCTGTCTATGCCACTCATAACCTCATAACCCACTATCGGGTCACCCCTCAACCTCCATTATTCCTGTCAGAACAAATCAAGTTTATCCAACTTCTCCTCATAGCTTGAAGAAATTGGGACTGGGTTTCTTGGAGAAGTGAAGATTGAGGGAAGATTTGATAAAAGTATTCAAAATCATGAGGGGTTTCTACAGAGTAGGTGAGAACAAAATGGTCCTATTTGGTGGAAGGACTGAGAATGGGAGGGCACAGGTTTAAGATAATTGGCAGAAGAAGAAACAGGAGCTGAAGGGATCATTTTCTGTGTATGGAGTGGTTAGGATCTGGAAGGTGCTGCTTGAGAATGTGGTGTAGGCAGGAAGATAGAATGAGATAATGATCTGAAAAGGAAGAATGTGGGCTGGGGATGGAGGAGTTGGAACAAGGTAAACTGCTCGATTTATGATAGGCCGAATGGTCTCCTGCGGTGTGAGATGAAGGTAAGGTCATTCTTTTCCCAGAGGCACTGAGGCCTAGTAGTCTGCCGCCCTCAAGCTGAGATCAACAGTCACTCTCTCTTTAATGACCTGAATTGACTTAAAGCATTGGTGGGGTGTGGTTTGCGAAGAATCTTGGTTTGTGCCAAGGGTAAAGAAGCTCCTCAAGCCAAAATGTTCCAGGATATCTTTAAAATTAAAGGAAGGCAAATTCCGCCAGGACCTTTAAATAAGGAGAAAATTGAAGGAAATGTGGTTGGCAAATATCCACCTTCCCCGGAGCTGTCGAGGCATCTCCTACGTTGTTGTGTCGCTGCCTTTTCTCCAGGATAAGCAGAGGTCTGCACTGTCACCATGGCAATGTATCATTAGCAAGTAGCATGACATTGATCTTGCTGCTTAACTATTTGAATTCCTGATCGCAGCATCTTCTCTTCTGAAGGTGTTTGATTCTCCCTTCATTTCATTCCCAGTTTCTCAGTAGAAAATCCATACGAGACCATAGCATCTTTCCTCATCTCAGGAAGCCCCAAAGCACCTTACACAGGGCCAAATACTTTAGTTGCGCAGTCCCTTTGGGAATGCAAGCTTCCACAAACAGCGATGGAAACTCTGACCAGGCAACCTATATCAATGTGGATGGCTGAGGGGATAAATATTGCCCAGGATTCCAGGGGTGGTTAAAGTCTTAGAGTCACAGAGATGTGTAGCAAGGAAACAGGCCCTTCGGCCCAACTTGTTCGTGCCGACCAGGTTTCGCAAACTGAACTACTCGTGTTTGCCTGCCTTTGGCTCATATCTGAGTCAGTACAGACTCTGGGACAGTATTTGTTGGAGTTTAGCAGGATGAGGAAAGATTTTATTGAAACCTACAGGATACTGTGAGGCCTAGACAGAGTGGACTTGCAGAGGATGTTTCCAGTAGTAGGAAAAACTAGATCCAGAGGCCATAACCTCAGGCTAAAGGGACGATCCTTTAAAACAGAGATGAGGAGGAATTTCTTTAACCAGGGAATAGTGAATCTGTAGAACTCTTCAGCATAGAAGGCTGTGGAGGCCAGGTCACTGAGTGTCTTCAAGACAAAGATAGATAGATTCTTGATTAATAAGGCGGCTCAGAATTTATGGGGAAAAGGCAGGAGAACGGGATTGAGAAAAATATCAGCCATGATTGAATGGCAGAGCAAACTCGATAGGCCGAGTGGCCTAATTTTACTCCTATGTTTTATGGTCTTATATCCCTCTAAATCTTTCCCATTAATGTATCTGTCCAAATGTCTTTTAATTGTTGCAATTGTACCCACTTCTACCACCTCCTTTGGCAGCTCATTCCATACACGCACCACCTTCTGTGTGAAAAAGTTGCCCTTTTAAATCTTTCCCCTCTTGCCTTAAACCCTGGAGAAAAGACATTGGCTATTTGCCTTATCAATACCCCTCATGATTTTATAAACCTCTGTAAGGTCACCCCTCATCCTCTAATCCCAGGGATAAAAGTCCCAGCCTATCCAGCTTCTCCCTATTAATCTCAGTGGCATCCTTGTAAATTCACTGCTTTTCTCTGAAGCAATGCCACAGGATCTCCACATTCCCCTGAGGAGATGGACGCAGCCTAAGTTTGATGTCTCATTGGAAAAGTGGTACCTTTGATAGTGCAGTGCCAACCACTTAGGTTGGGAATGTTGATTTGGACTCAGTGCTCTAGTCTCTGGGCTAGGACACTCACAGATCCTACAGTGCAGAAGGAAGCCATTCAGCATATTGAGCCTGCACCAACAACAAATCCACCCAGACTCTATCCCTGCTAATCCCCCTGACACTAAGAAGCAATTTAGCACGGCCAATCAACCTAACCAACACACATTTGGATTGTGGGAGAAAATTGCAGCAGCCAGAGGAAACACACGCAGACATGGGGAGAACATGCAGACTCCACACAGGCAGTCATCTGAGGCTGGAATTGAACCCAGTCCCTGGAGGTGGGAGGCTGCTAACCACCGTGCTACCCTAAGAGAACATTCAGCCATCTCCACCCACACATCCATGAGAAACCACTCTTGAAGGGCAGCAGGGGACACCATGCAGTCTCCTGGTCAACATTCTGTCCTTGGCAATCGGGACTTTAAAAAGGGTTAAACAATCGATCGATGGAGTGTCTCATTGCCCTTTACAGCTGCAGCCTTCAGCTATAAAACAGCATTCACTGTACCTCACAGTGAGGAGACTGGAGCTGCTTCAGAATGATGCAAGGGATTATATCAAATAATATTCCTAACCTTTCAAAGTAGTTTTCACAAACTACTTATATTTTTAACCTGCAAACTGATGGGAACCCTGCCTATCCTCTCAGTTGGATGATCCCATTTCGCTCTTTGGAAAAGAATATCTTTGATTTGATTTGATTTATTATTGTCACATGTATTAACATAGTGAAAAGTATTGTTTCTTCGCGCTATACACACGAAAAAAAACATTCATAGAAATGGAAGGGAGAGAGTGCAGAATGCAGTGTTACAGTCATAGCTAAGGTGTAGAGAACATAATGCAAGACAAAGTCTGATGGCAGCGAGGAAGAAGCTTTTTGAGTCGGTTGGTACGTGACCTCAGACTTCTGTATCTTTTTCTCGAAGGAAGAAGGTGGAAGAGAGAATGTCCAGGGTGCATGGGGGTCCTTAATTATGCTGGCTGCTTTTCTGAGGCAGTGGGAAGTGTAGACAGAGTCAATGGATGGGAGATAGTTTGCATGATGAATTGGGCTTCATTCACAACCTATTATCATTTCTTGCCGTTTTGAGCAGAGCAGGAACCCATACCAAGCTGCGATACAACCAGAAATAACGCTTTCTGTGGTCCAACATTCATCGCACGACTAACATTCCAAAATGCGCAATGTTGCATAATCAGCAGACTGCTATTTTGTGGGATCTTCGGATGCATAATTTAGCTCCTATGTTTTCTCCACATCAAAAGTGAAGAGAACAAAGAAAATTACAGCACACGAACAGGCCCTTCGCCCCTCCAAGCCTGCACTGACCATGCTGTCCGACTGAACTGAAACCCCCTATCCTTCCGGGAACCAGATCCCTCTACTCCCATCCTATTCATATATTTGTCCAGACGGTTCTTAAAGGTCACTATTGTACCTGCTTCCACTACCCCCCACCCCCGACAGCGAGTTCCAGACACCCACCAACCTCTGTGCATAAAAACTTGCCTCGTATATCTCCTTTAAACCTTGCCCCTCACATCTTAAACCTGTGCCCCCTAATAATTGACTCTTCCACCCTGGGAAAAAGCTTCTGACTATCCAAAATGTAAAGCACTTTGGGACAATCTGAGATAGCAAAGAGGTGCTATATAAATGCAAGTTTGTCTATAGTTTTTGTGCACCCTGAATTAACTGACAGGTTGAACAGCCTCATTCTGTCCTGTCATACTCTGTGAGGATGATGTCAGTGGCTGAAACACACAAAACGTCTGACCCATGCTTTGTTATGAAGTCACCAGGTTCTTGACAGAGAATTTTCCTGTCCCACCATCACGGGAATTGGACAGGATAAGACCATGCAGAAGCCTGGTGACCTTGGGTAGGATATTCCGGTCTTGGGATGAGCGCGGCCGGAGAATTCCACCCCTGGACCTCACGGTGATCACAGAATCTGGGAATCAACCAGAAATCGGAATGGATTCAAAGACCTGCCATGATGGCATTGAGGGGACTGCTGGGAGCTCCTGCTCCCTACATAGCCAAGTGATTGGGAGAGGGGGCTTTAGTCAGGGAGGTGTGGGAGTAGTCAGGTTAATTGAGGGATAGTCAGTGGGAGAGGGGGGAGAAGGGTTAGTCAGGTAGTGGGGAGAGGAGGAGTTTTGGAATCTGGGATGGTTAGTCTGTGGATCGGCGAGTGCGGTTAGTAGTTAGTAGTTACCCAGGAGTCAGGAATAGTTTTAATCCTCGCGTTTCTGACCAATTATTCTCCCAGGAGTGTCGGAACCATTCGAAGTCTCCGAGTTTAAATTGGGGTTTTGGAGGGTTCCAGGCTGTAATGACTTCAATCAGGACATTTAGGTTGGCCTATTAGAATATGAACTCCCTTACAGTCATAGCTGGGGTGTACAGAAAGATAAAGAAGATGCAAGATAAGTCCATTCAAAAGTCTGGCAGCAGCAAAGAAGAAGCTGTTTTTGAGTCGGTTGGTACGTGACCCAAAGGGAGAAGGTGGAAGAGAGAACAACGAGGTGCATGGGGTCCTTAATTATGCTGGCTTCTTTTCTGAGGCAGCAGGACATGTAGACAGAGTCAATGGATGGAAGGCTGGTTTGCGTGAGATTAGGCTACATTCACAACTTTTTCTTGCAGTCTGGCGGGGTGCATGGTAGGTCACTGAAAGTGGCAATGCAGGTGGAGAAGGTAGTCAAGAAGGCATACAGCATGCTTGCCTTCATCAGCCGGGGCACTGAGTTTAAAAATTGGCAAGTCATGCTGCAGCTTTATAGAACTTTGTTAGGGCTCACTTGGAATATAGTTTTCAGTTCTGGTCGCCACACTATCAGAAGATGTCGAGGCTTTGGAGAGGGTACAGAAAAGATTTACCAGGATGTTGTCTGGTGTGGAGAGCATTAGCTCTCAGGAGAGGTTGGAGAAATTTGGTTTGTTCTCACTGGAACGACAGAGGTTGAGGGGAGACCTGATAGAAGTCTACAAGAATATGAAGGGCATGGACAGAGTGGATAGTCAGAAGTTTTCTCCCAGGATGGAAGAGTCAATTACTAGGCGGCATAGGTTTAAGGTGTGAAGGGCAAGGTTTAAAGGAGATATGCGAGTCAAGTTTTTTTACACGGAGAGTAATGGGTGCCTGGAACTTGTTGCCAGGGGAGGTAGTAGAAGCGGATACGGTAGTTACTTTTAAGGGGTGCCTGGACAAGTACGTGAATAGGATGGGAATAGAGGGATATGGTCCCCGAAAAAATAGGGGGTTTTAGTTCAGTCGGGCAGCATGGTTGGTGTAGGCTTAGAGGGCCAAAAGGCCTGTTCTCTGTGCTGTAATTTTCTTTATTCTTTGTTCTAAGGATTCAATTGATGGGCTAATCAGGGAGTCCTTGTCTTGTATTTAACCGGGAGTGTCAGTTCCTCTGCCCAGCAGAAGTTGCTGTGAAGTCTTTGCAAGGGGACATTCAGGGGACCCCTGCGCATCTCCCAGGGAAGCTCCAGAGAACGGAATATCTGGGCCAATGCGATTAACTGTTGAGCTTCTTCTGTGAATACAACTGAACTCCTAAAACTGCTTTGACCCTGAGTAGCAGCAACAGATCTGTATCAGCCTGATTCATACCACAGATATGCAGCTCAACAAACTCCCTCCAGAGACAATCAAACTTGCAAAGGACGACATTTCTAATTACACCGGGGCCAATTTTCATGGTCGAATCGGAAGCTAGATGGAGATCACATCAGCTCTTAATGAGGCTGCACTGAAATTCCCATTACAGGAAGGCAGAAACAGCGCAGATAGAAATATAACCCGGATTGGGCTGGAATAGAATAGAATAGAATCCCCAAAGTGCAGAAAGCGGCTATTCATCCCATTGAGTTTGCACCAGCCACAATGCCACACAGGTCCTATCCCCGTAACCCCTCATATTTACCCTGCTAATCTCCCTGACACTAAGAGGCAATTTATCATGGCCAATCAACCTAACCTACACATCTTTGGACTGTGGAAGGAAACTGGAGCAGCCGGAGGAAACCCACGCAGACACGGGGAGAATATGCAAACTCCACACAGACAGTGACTCGAGGCCAGAAGTGGACCTGAGTCCTTGGCACTGTGAGGCAGCAGTGCTAATCACTGTGCCACTGTGCCGTGGAGTTTTCAGCATTTCAGGATTAATTGCCTGGAATTTGCCCGCGGCATCATTGTGAGAAAGAGGGGATAAAAAATACAAATGCTGTGATTTTGCGTCAGCCGATACACGGGGTTCACACACACGTTTGCACCTGATTGCATCTCCCAGCGCCAGATTTCCGGCTGTGGCTGGTCTGCGCTGGAAATCAGTGGGGAGGCATTCAAGATGATTTACATGGTCATTTAAATATCGTTTAAATACGATTAGCAGGCCCAGGATTGAAATCTCTGATCGCAACGCAGCTTAAAGTTTAAGAAGAAGTTTTAAAGTTTATTTACCAGTGTCACCAATAAAGCTTACATTAACGCTGCAATGAAGTTACTGTGAAATTCACCTAGTTGCCACAATCCGGCGCCTGTTCGGGTCAACGTACCTAACTGCACATCTTTCAGAACGTGGGAGGAAACGGGGAGCACCTGGAGGAAACCCATGCAGACACGGGGAGAATGTGCAGACTTCACACAGACAATGACCCAAACTGGGAATTAAACCCAGGTTCCTGGTGCTGTGAAGCTGTAGTGCTAACCAATGTGCCACCGTGTCGCTCCAAATCGGCGCGTGCGTAGTGACCCACTCAGCATGCTGATTTCAGTATCTCAGCAGAATTAGGCCTTGCCCCCTGAAACTTAACCATATTCTCACTGGTGGCCTCTGCAATGAACAGAGTGTGAGAGGTTCTTCTCCGAACTCTCTCTGAAAAAGAAACAGCGTGAATTACTCCAGTTTTCATGCAAATTCGAATTTTTTTGGGGAGAATTCCAGCCAAAGATCTTGTTCCAAGTTTTTTTTTTACTGTTTTCATTTCCAGTTGGACATCAGGGAAAATATTGTTTCGCTGGGCAGGAGGGTTGGGCATGGGATTTGATGTGACAATATAGCCAGAATTATTAACTCAGGACATACCATACAGCGCTGCTCTTTCATGACAGTGAGACAACTTAAGGTCTGTCTGTCCACAGGGGCAGATGATCAATAGTGGTTACGGTAGCACACTGACACAGTGGTTGGCACTGCTGCCTCACAGCGCCAGAGGCCCGGGTTCAATTCCCGGCCTTGGATCACTGCCTGTGTGGAGTTTGCACATTCTCCCCGTGTCTCTGTGGGTTTCCTCTGGGTGCTCCGGTTTCCTCCCACAGTCCAAAGGCATGTGGGTTAGGTTGATTGGCCATGCTAAATTGCCTCTTCCTGTCAGGGGGATTTGCAGGGTGAATATGTGGGGTTATAGTGAAAGGACCTGGTTGGGATCGATGTTGGTGCAGACTTGATAGGCTGAATGGAATTCTATGAAGCCTGAGTCACGGGAACAGTATGCATCGTCCTTTATTCCACTTGAGAGTGTACAAGTGCTTTGACACAGTAAAACATTCCAAAGCTTCACTGGAACACAAAAAAACAAACTTTGACATCGAGCCACAGACGGAGACATTGGGGCCCACACAAACACAGGAGCAGGCATAGGCCTCCAGGCCCTTCAAACCTGTCCCACCATTCAATACAACCTCAGGGAAGGTGAGCAGATGCTTGTTTTGTGGGATGGGTGGAGAGAGTGAGAGGGTTCTATCAGTCCTCTGTTCTGAAATCATCTCCTTACACAGCTTGGTGTCAAATCCTGCTCGATCATACACGGCCATTGATAGTGGAAGGATTCACATCGGGAATGCATGAGAATTAGAGGAGTGCAGAGGGCTGAGGGCTGGAGGAGGTTACAGAGTCCCTGGGACGAGATGGACAGAAGCGGTTACAAGAGGCCATGGAGGGATTTGAAAAGATGGATGAGAATTTTCAAGATTGGTTGTCTTGGAAACCTTCTCCAGTGATCACTGCCAAGTGCCTGGCTGTAGGTTGTCCAAACAGCCAGCAGTGCTGAGAATGAAGCAAACTGCCTCAAACTCCTCTGTTAATTCTCTCCCTAAGCACAATGCTGTCTTGTCTGCACTGCATCCCTGAAGAGATCTGAACATTCGAACAGGTTAAAGGGCACCTTTGAAGATGTCAATTATTTTCCATCCTATTTACAGAATTAACATTCCAGATAAGCGTTGTTTTAACTAACAACCATTCAGGGAAAATCAGAAAGCAATTTTTCCACATTAAAGGAGATAAGAAACGTGGAATTCTTTTCCCTAAAAGGCAGCGTATTTAAAAGGTCAATTTGAATTTTCAAAGGCAGATTTTTTTTTAAATTGAGACAAGGATATCGAGGGCTTGATAAACCACAGTTCAATGAGTTAATCCCCATTCTCGGTGATGGAGAAGCCCAGCACATCTGTGCAAAAAAAAAACAAGGCTGAAGCACTCGCAATAATCTTCAGGCAGAAATGCTGAGCGGATGATCCATCTCAGCCTCAATCAGAGGTCCCCAACATCACAGGTGCCAATTTTCAGCCAATTCTATTCATGCCACAGGTTATCAAGAAACATCTGGAAGCCGCAAAGGCAATGAGCCCTGACAATGTTCCAGCAATAATACTGAAGATTACACTCCAGAACTTGCTGCGCTCCTAGTGCAGTTACAGCACTGGCAACGTGGAAAATTGATGAGGAGATGCCAGCATTGGACTGGGGTAAAACAGAAAGAAATCCCACAACACCCGTTTAAAGTCCAAACAGGTTTATTTGTAGCAAAGCCACAAGCTTTTGCCCCGAAAGCTTGTGGCTTTTGCTACAAGTAAACCAATGTGGAAAATTGCCCAGGTATGTCCTACACAAAAAGCAGAACAAATCTAACCCATCCAATTACCGCCCAATGAAGCGACTCTCGATCATCAGTAAAGTGTGGAAGGGGTCATCGATAGTGCTACCAAGCAGCACTGCTCAGCAATAACCTGCTCAGTGACGCCCAGTTTGGGTTTTGCCAGGGTCACTCAGTCCCTGACCTCAGTACAGCCCTGGTTCAAATACGGACTAAAGATCTAATCTCCACAGTTAAGGTGTGACTGTCCTTGATACAAAGGTAGAGTTTGCCTGAGCGTGGTGTCAAGGAGCCCTGCTAAATCTGGAGTCAATAGGAATCAGGGGGAAAACTCTTCACTGGTACAAAGGAAGGTGGTTGTGGTGGTTGGAGGTCAATCAGCTCAGTTCCAGGACATCACTGTAGGAATTCCTCATGGTAGTGTCCTGAATTTCCCAAGTCACAGGCCACAATCAGTAAAGATAGGCAACATCACCTCCTCCACGTTAATCTCAACACCAGTGCTCCACATGTTCTCAGTCCCTTACAACACTCCTTGTACACCTATAATTGTACGGTCAAATTCCCCTCCAATTCCATTTTCAAGTTTGCTGATGACACTACCATAGTGGGTCAAATCTCAAACCATGGCGAGACAGAGTACAGGAATAAAGGTAGAGAATCTGGTGAAGTGGTAAGGGGACAATAATCTCTCCTTCAATGTCAACAAAACGAAAAGAGATTGTCATTGACTTCAGGAAGTGTAAAGGAGAACTTGTTCCTAACTAACTTTTACAGATGCACCTTAGAAAGCATTCTTTCTGATTGTATCACAGCTTAGTATGCTCCTACTCTGCCCAAGACTGCAAAAAACTAAAGATTGTGAATGTAGCCCAATCCATCACGCAAACCAGCCTTCCATCCATCGATTCTGTCTACCCTTCCTGTTGCCTTGGCAAAGCAGCCAGAATAATTAAGGACACCACACACTCTGGACATTCTTTCTTCTACCTTCTTCCTTTGGGAAAAAGATACAAAAGTCTGGGGTCATGTGCCAACAGACTCAAGAATAGCTTCTTCCCTGCTGCTCAGGCTTTTGAATTAAGTTGCTCCTTCTCTACACCCTAGCTATGACTGTAACTATTGCAAGCTCACCTAGACTTCATCCCCTTAATCCCATGCATTTACCTGAGCTAATCTCCCTGACACTAAGGGGCCAATCCACCTAACCTGCATATTTTTGGACTGTGAGAGGAAACCGGGTGAAACCCCCATGCAGACACTAGAATAATGTACAAATTCTACACAGGCAGTGACTCAAGTTGGGAATCGAACCCGGGCCCTTGGCACTGTAAGGCAGCAGTGCTAACCACTGTGCCACCATGGCCATATTTCACAAACACAGATTTCTTTGAGTTAATTTGGCACCCCACAGTCAAAAAACGATCTTCCAGAAACATTGCACAGATTATATACACCAGCTTCAACTAGTTACAGTTTGTGCATCAGGATTAAAAAAAGATTAAAAGGTAAATAGTGCCAGAGTTCACTCATGTGAGATCCCGTCTCACATCAGGTATCACCCCC
Organism: Sphyrna mokarran; assembly: GCA_024679065.1. NCBI lineage: Eukaryota > Metazoa > Chordata > Chondrichthyes > Carcharhiniformes > Carcharhinidae > Sphyrna > Sphyrna mokarran. The sequence goes on along the minus strand of JAGIQG010000021.1, from coordinate 7,148,480 downwards.
CCAGGGTGTGAATTTTAAATATGCGTGCAATTTGATCTCCATGTACACACTTACATTGCTATACACTCATCAGTACTTTGGAAAAGCAGTATTCATTGCTCATGTCATTTCAAGGAGTCTGGTTTCTTTTGCTCTTTGTGCTTTATAATAGATAACAAACTGGATTACCACAATGACATGTTATATTGAGGGACAGTCACAGAGTGCCTTAAAGGAGGAGAGAGCTGGTGAGATTTAGAGATAAATTTTGGGTCAACACATTTTATGACTTCTTCAATGGCAATGGTCTAGTGGTATTATCGCTGGACCAGAAACTCAGTTAATGTTACGGGGACCCGAGTTCGAATCCTGCCATGGCAGTTAGTGGGATTTGAATTCAATAAAAAATATTTGGAATTTAGAATCTACTGATGACCATGAAACTATTGTTGATTGTTAGGAAAACCCATCTGGTTCACTAGTGTCCTTTAAGGAAGGAATTCTGCCATCCTTATGTGGTCTGGCCTGCTTGTGACTCCAGAGTCAAAGAGCCACTCTCAGAAGGATGTGGAGGTTTTGGAGATGGTACAGAAACCACTTATCAGGATGTTGCCATTTATGGAGAGCATTAGCTATGAGGAGAGGTTGGAGAAACTTGGTTTGTTCTCATTGGAATGATGAAGATTGAGGGGAGACCAGATAGAAGTCTACAAGATTATGAGAGGTATGGACAGAGTGGATAGTCAGAAGCTTTTTCCCAGGATGGAAGAGTCAATTACTAGGGGGCAGTGGTTTAAGGTGTGAGGGGCAAGGTTTAAAGGAGATGTACAAAGCACATTTTTTACACAAAGGATATTGGAACTCACTGCCGGAGGAAGGTAGTGGAAGCAAATACGATGGTGAGTTTTAAGGAGCGACTTGACAAATAAATGAATAGGATGGGAATGGAGGATATGGTCCCCAGAAAGATAGGAGGTTTTAGTTTAGTCAGGCAGCATGGCCAGTGCAGGCTTAGAGGGCCTTTTCTGTACTATAAATTTCTTTGTTCCTTGACTCTCAACTGCCCTTAGGCAACCAGGGATGCGCAATAAAAGCTGGCCAGCCAATGGCGCCCATATCCCATAACTGTATAAAAAAGGGGGTGCATCATTCAGCTGTGTTTATATCATCAACATTTAAATTTTAATCACCCCAACACCCTCCCCAAAGTGAAAAGCACTGACCTGTGAGTTAACAACGTTCCCTTCCTGAGTCACATACAGGCTGTTGGCAATTTAGATTGCAAACAAAAACATAATCTCTTTATTTTACGCAGATGCAGCTTTAAGGTGAAGTTGGAAGTTGCATTAAAATGCTGCGCTCACCTTCAAAAGACTGGAGTTATAGAACAGCCAATCACGGCAGCACTGTCTAATGATTCTTTTCCCAAAAGCAATCCGACAAAGCCAACCTTGTGAAAGGAATCTCGTCAAGTGATAAGGCAATAACGTTGAATTAATTAGATAGAAGGACCTCGCTGGTTCACTAGTGCTAACACTGGGGCCTCGGTTTTGTGACATTCCTTCAGCATGATGGTTTAATTGGCAGATACGCTGACAGACACACAGACTTTAGCTTCAGGTTTTAGCTGGAGGGACAGTTAGCAGCACAGTGGCATATTCACCTACAGGGTGAGAATACTGACAGCTACTGTCCCGCTGTCCCACTCATTCTGTTACTACATTCCAATTTGCAGTCACAGCCTGTCAAACAAAACCCTTCCCCACACAACTACAATACTGAATAAAGATTATACAATATGTCAAAGAACAAAGAAAATTACAGCACAGGAACAGGCCCAAGCCTGCACCGATCATGCTGCCCGACTGAACTAAAACCCCCTACCTTCCAGGGACCATATCCCTCGATTCCCATCCTATTCATGTACTTGACCAGACACTCCTTAAAACTTACTACCGTATCTGCTTCCATTATTTTCCCTGGCAGCAAGTTCCAGGCACCCACCACCTTCTGTATAAAAAACTTGACTCATACATTTCCTTTAAACCTTGCCCCTCGCACCTTAAACCTATGCCCTCTAGTAATTGACTCTTCCACCCTGGAAAAATGCCTCTGACTATCCACTCTGTCCATGCCACTCATAATCTTGTAGACTCCAATTAGGTCGCCCCTCAACCTCCATCATTCCTTTGAGAACAAACCAAGTTTCTCCAATCTCTCCTTATAGTTAATGCCCTCCATATCAGGCAACATTCTGGTAAATCTTTTCTGTACCCTCTCCAAAGCCTCCACATCTTTCTGGTTGTGTGGCGACCAGAATTGAACACTATATTCCCATTTCCCCTAACTAAGGTTCTGTAAAGCTGCAACTTGCTATTTATAAAATCAATGCCCTGGCCGATGAAGGCAAGCATGCCATATGCCTTCTTGACTACATTCCCCATCTGCGTTGCCACTTTCAGTGACCTGTGTACGTGCACACCCAGATCCCTTCGCCTATCCATACTCTTAAGTGTTCTGCCATTTACGTTATTTTTCCTATCCTCCTTAGGCCTTCCAAAATGCATTACCTCACATTTATCTGGATTAAATTCCATCTGCCATCTCTCTGCCCAAGCCTCCAATTGATCTATATTCTGCTGTATCCTCTGATGATTCTCATTGCTATCCACAAATCCACCAACCTTTGTGTCATCTGCAAACTTACTAATCAAACCAGTTACATTTTTCTTCAAATCATTGATATATATATATTACAAAAGTAAAGGTCCCAGCACTGATCCCTGACATAGAGGTTTGGATTAATCGGTATTATTGTGAAAACATTAATTTTCTAAACTGATAAAGCCCAACTTTAGGGGACTGAGCTTTTTTGTTCTGAACTCAGAAACAGTAAGCAAAAGGAGACTGCCCCCAATAATAACCAGTAAGAGGCAGCTGATAAAATTGCATTGCACTGTGACTAGTAGTTCTGAAATTCAACCCATGGCCTGTGCTAATTTAACATGGCCCATTGCTATAAGAGGCAAGGCCAATCTTTAAACATCTCCAAGATGAAGGCTCTTCACCAATTTTCCCCAGAGAAACACTTGACTTCAGAAACTCTTGGATTAAAAAGTACGAGAGAAACTGCCCTCCGTGTAGGCGAGGTGGCTCTGGTGAATGTGCATATCTGAGCAAACACCTCTCCCAAAGGGACAACCATCGATGAGGAAACCTAGCACTGAGCCAACTGTGCCAGGCTGACTTCTTCAAGCTTTGTCAACATATCTTTGACAATAGGGACTTTTGGAAATCAACTAGGGTCTTGGTTTATAAGGTGTTGACTATCCACTGTAGCTAACTGGATTGACATCACATGAAGATCCTTGGGAGCTCCTATCAACAATCCTGGTGTTGAATCCTGGGGATTAAATGGGAGAATTGCTGGACCAACGCTAGCATCCTCCATGAAGCTGTGCCTCCCAGTATCAAAGCCCTGCCCTTTGGAGGCAACTCCAATGGACAGACCATTGCGTCCAGATGCCCAGAAATCATCTCCATCAGCAGGTTCTCTTCTCTCAGCTCACCACTGGCCAATGCTCTAAGGGTGGCCTGGAATAGGTACAATGATATCCACAAGACTTCCCAAAAACAAGGAGACATTAACATCACTGACTAGGGGGAGAAGGGAGCAGAGCACTCGACATGGCTCTACCTGGTCCATCGCTGCTTCGAGACTCCATGAGTCAGAACAGCTGCGGTGGAGGAAGGAGAGGGAAGCCTACCTGGGGCTGCAAATTCCACTCCTCCCCACACAACTGCGTGCCCTCGCTGCAAAAGAACTTGTGGCTGCAGAATTGGGCTCTCACCAAACCTGACGGAGATCATCCTCAGTTTCTAGGAACCGCTGATGATTTGGGGCACTACAAAGGACTGGGACCTTTGGATTAATTTAGTTTAGGCAGGTATCGTGTTCAGCATAGACTCGGAGGACCAAGTTCTAGTGGGAATGGTGAGGAAAATGGGAGAAAACATTTAAATTTCCATTGCCTAGTAGCTGCAATATCAACAACAACCTGCATTCACGTAGCAACCTCTCTAGTTTTGCAGGAGGCTAAGGAAATTTGGCATGACCACTACGAGTTTCACCAACTATTACAGATGTACCATAGAAAGCATCTTTTCCGGATGAATTACACTTGGTATGGTTCTTGTTCTCACCGAGACTGCAAGAAACTACAAAGGATTGTGGACGTAGCTCAGTCTATCACTCAAATCAACCTTCCATCCATTGATACTGTCTATACTTCCTGCTGCCTTGGAAAAGCAGGCAGCATATCAAGGACCCCATGCACCTTGGATGTTCTCTCTTCCACCTTCTTCCATAGGGAAAGGGATACAAAAGTCTGAGGTCACGTATCAACGACTCAAGAACAGCTTCTTCCCTGCTACTGTCAGACTTTTGAATGGAGAAAATGCTGGAAAACCTCAGGAGGTCTGGCAGCATTTGTAAGGAGGGAAAAGTTGTTTTGAGTCTAGATGACGCTTTGTCAAAAGGTTTTCTCTTTCAAATTCCAGCATCTGCAGTAATTTACTTTTATCCAGACTTTTGAATGGACTTACCTTGCATTAAGTTGATCTTTCTCTACATCCAAGCTATGACGATAACACTACATTCTGCACTTCCTCCTTTCCTTCTCTATGAACGCTATGCTCTGTCTATATAGTGCGCAAGAAACAAAACTTTTCACTTTACATTAATACGTGACAATAATAAATCAATTCAAATCTTTAATGGAGCAAAAACATTCCGAAAGGCTTCACATTCCAGACTATCAGCTTGGGGGAAAGAGGCTGAGTTTACATCTAGCCCATGTACCCAATGGTCTGAAAACTCTCCCTTAGTTTCCCATGTCATACATGGATAAAGGTTGTTCATGCTAATACATCACTCCTAGAGACTTCAACAGATCCCAACATCTCTTCCTAAAGGTTCAAAAATACAGCATCATCACACCCACATTGAGACTAAATCAGCTTAGATCAGACTTATTTACAGATTAAACATATAGATGATAAATTGCACAGCAAGATACCAAATCAGTCTATCATTGAAAATGAATTTGATTTCACCTGGGGCACAAAGATCAAATTACTGATACATAGAGAAATCAAGATTCTAGAGAACACCTCCTTGCCTACTTCCCATTCTCTCTCTTCAAGATACAGTAAGAAGTCTCACAACACCAGGTTAAAGTCCAAAAGGTTTATTTGATAGCAGAAGCTTTCGGAGTGCTGTCCCTTCATCAGGTGAGTAGAAAGCTGGTTTCACAAATACGGCATGCAACGACACAGACTCAGTTACAAGATAATGGTTGGAATGCGAGTCTGAACAGGTGATCAGGTCTTTACCAGTGCAGGCAATGACCAAATCTCCGCTCACCTGATGAAGGAGCAACACTCCAAAAGCTAGTGACTCCAAATAAACCTGTTGGACTTTAACCTGATGTTGTGAGACTTCTTACTGTGTCCACCCCAGACCAATGCTGACAACCCCTTGGTTTTGTGAAGGGTAGGTCGTGCCTTACTAACCTCATTGAGTTTTTTGAAAAAGTGACTAAAGAGGTGGATGGGGGTAAGGCGGTTGATGTGGTATATATTGACTTTAGTAAGGCGTTTGATAAGGTGGCCCATGGAAGACTTCTGCAGAAAATGCAGATGTATGGGATAGAGGGTGATTTAGCTAATTGGGTTAGGAATTGGCTAGCAGATAGAAGACAGAGGGTGGTGGTTGATGGGAGGTATTCATCTTGGAGTTCAGTGACAAGTGGTGTACCTCAGGGGTCTGTTTTGGGTCCCCTGCTGTTTGTAATTTTTAATGAATGATCTGGATGAGGGTATTGAAGGATGGATTAGTAAATTTGCAGATGACACTAAAGTCGGTGGAGTGGTAGATAGTGAAGAGGGGTGTTATAGTTTGCAGAGGGACTCGCCACATCCGCTCGCCTTTTTCCTAGGATGGAAAAAGCTAGCATGAGGGGACACAGCTTTAAATTAAGGGGTGATAGTTATAGGACGGATGTCAGAGGTAGGTTCTTTATCCAAAGGGTGGTTCGGGAGTGGAATGCCCTGCCTGCAGCAGTTGTAGATGCGCCAAGTTTGGTGGCGTTTAAGAGGTTAGTTGATAAGTATGTGGAAGAGAAGGGAATGGTTTAGTTTGGAGGGGCATTGCTTTTTATATTGGTCGGCACAACATCGAAGGCCGAAGGGCCTGTTCTGTGCTGTAGTGTTCTATGTTCTAATTCCACATCTTTGCAAGATAGCCTCTGCCACTCAGACACCAGAAGCCCTATTCAGAAAATCCAATAATTAGAGCCAATAATTCCTTTGTCAATCTCCTGAGCTTTCACACCACAGGAAACTTGAAGCTAATTGGATTTGTTATCAGAATTAAAAGTTAGGGGAGATTTCCTCAGGTATTTTTTAATATTTATTTACTAGTGTCACAAATGGGTTTACATTAACACTGCAACAAAGTTACTGTGAAAATCCCCTAGTTGCCACACACCAACACCTGTTCAGGTACACTGAGGGAGAATTTAGCGTGGACAATGCACCTAACCAGCATGTCTTTCAGACTGTGGGAGGAAACCAGCGCACTCAGAGAAAACCAGAGCACCCAGTGGAAACCCACACAGACATGGGAAGAACGTGCATACTCTGCACAGACAGTGACCTGAGTCAGGAATTGAACCCAGGCCCCTGGCACCATGAAGCAGCAGTGCTAACCATTGTGTCACCGCGCCTTCAGACAACCGCTCAACCTCAAACAGACTATTGTTCGCAGCAAACTACCCAGCCTTCAGAAGAACAGTGACCACAATACCACACAACCCTGCCACAGTAACCTCTGCAAGACATGCCGGATCATCAACATGGATGACATCATCAAACGTGAGAATACCATTCACCAGGTACACGGTACATACTCTTGCAAGTCGGCCAACGTTGTCTGCCTAATACGTTGCGAGAAAGGATGTCCCAAAGCATGGTACATTGGGGAGACCATGCAGACACTACAACAGCAGATGAATGAACATCGCTCAACAATCACCAGACAAAACAGTTCCTTTCCTGTGGGCGAACACTTCAGCAGTCACTGGCATTCGGCCTCCAACCTTCGGGTAAACGTTCTTCAAGGGGCTTTCGTGACACACGACAGCGCAGAGCCGCTGAGCAGAGACTGATAACCAAGTTCCGCACACATGAGGACGGTCTTAACAGGGATCTTGGCTTCATGTCACACTACCTGTAACCCCCTGACTTGCCTGGGTTAGCAAAAAACCTCACTTACTGTGCTGTCTGGAGACAATACACATCTCTCTAACCTGTGCTCAGTGCTCCTTCCACTCACATTGTTAGCCACTTTAAGACTTGAATAACAGGTTAGGTGTAAAGATTCGCATTCTAATCAGTAATCTGTAAACAGTCTGTGCTGGTATGTGTGCTGTTGGAGACCAGAACACCTCATTCGCCTGATGAAAGCTTGCGAGTTTACTAAATAAATTGGTTGGATTTAAACCTGGTATTGTCAGACTACTTACTGTGTTTACCCCAGTCCAACGCCGGCATCTCTACATCATCGCCGTGCTGCCAGGAATCAAACCCGGATCCCTAGCGCTGTGAGACAGCAGTGCTAATCACTGTGCCACTGTGCTGCCAGGAATTGAACCCAGGTCCCTGGTGCTGTGAGGCAGCAGTGCTAACCGCTGTGCCACCGTGCTGCCAGGAATCAAACCCGGATCCCTAGCGCTGTGAGGCAGCAGTGCTAACCGCTGTGCCACCGTGCTGTCAGGAATCAAACCCGGATCCCTAGCGCTGTGAGGCAGCAGTGCTAACCGCTGTGCCACCGTGCTGCCAGGAATTGAACCCAGGTCCCTGGTGCTGTGAGGCAGCAGTGCTAACCGCTGTGCCACCGTGCTGCCAGGAATCAAACCCTGATCCCTAGCGCTGTGAGGCAGCAGTGCTACCACTGTGCCACCGTGCCACCAGGAATAGAACCCGGATCCCTGACGCTGTGAGGCAGCAGTGCTAACCGCTGTGCCACCGTGCCACCAGGAATAGAACCCGGATCCCTGACGCTGTGAGGCAGCAATGATAGCTGCCGTGCCACATTTTGATCCAGCAGTTTCTGAAGTCAAATGTTGCTCCCTCCCATTTATTAGCCTGTTATTAGTCAGGACATTTCAGTTTGGTCACCCTCTCCCTTTCTCCTTACCTTAAAACACCTTCTCAGGAACTATCAATTACATTACAGCATTTTATCACCCCTTCCAATTTTTCAAACTTTGTGCAATGTGAATGTGTCCGCAGTGCTGTTTAAATGTTAATTTTACAGTGTCTCTGACAGGGTGCAGGCTGCGTGTTCGGGTTGAGGGGGCTTTCCATTCTGTGGCTTAGGCTGGATTTCAGGGTGAGATTTCCTGCGAAAGATGGATTAACTGGCGAAAGTGAATAAAGTTAAGGACTGGTTATGAAAGATGGAAACTGTAATTGATGCCTGGAGGCCACTCTCAACAGATCATTTAATGTAAAATATGCAAATGAGGTGAAGTGGCCAGGCATTAAATTCTGTGAATCTCGTCATTAATTCACCCTCAGAATTCTCTCCTCTTTCATTAGCTTACTGAATAGATCCAGGATTATGGGGTTAGGGCCTGCGTGGGACTATTTCCATTGCAGGCACAATGGGCTGAATGGCCTCCTTCAGCACTGCGGGGAGTCTATGATTCTGTGATAATGCTGGTGGAATCCCCAAGGCCACATGCAGATCATTGTTAATAGCTTCACTGTGCTCTGAATGGCTTAGAACAGTGTAGTTAGTTACAAATAGGTCAATTCCATTTTTATCATTCAGATGCTTAGAGTCATAGAGGTTTACAGCATGAAAACAGGCCCTTCAGCCCAGCTTGTCCATGCTGCTCCTTTTCTTTAAACCTTAAGCTAGTCCCAATTGCCTGCATTTGGTCCACACCCCTCTGTGCCCATCTTACCCATGTAACTGTCCAAATGTACCCACCTCCACTACTACCTCTGGCAGCTTGTTACAGACACTCACCACCCTCTGTATGAAAAAATTGCCCCTCTGAACCCTTCCTCCCACAGCCCAAAGATAGGTTGATTGGCCGGGTCCCTTATTGTCAGGAGCACTAGGACTGTAAATATGTGGGGTTACAGGGATGGGATCTGGGTGGGCTGAATGGCCTCCTCCTGCACTGTTGATTCTCTGTACTCCCTCTATAGTGTTCTCAGATGGACAGCTAATGCTTGACATAAAGCCAGTATCTCCAGGAGTGGACTTGGAAGGTTTGCAAATACAGTGAGGTTGTCAGAATGACAGCACCCCAGACAGACAGCCGCAAGAGAACCTGGGAGAATTAGTGAGTGAACAGGATGAGTGCCCAATAGCCACTGGCACTATTTCCCTCAGTTATAAAAAACTCAGTGCCATCGCTACCAGTTTCTGACAAACAGATGGGACCCGTGGGTCTTTCATTGGGGATGAGATGAGCGATAGGTCAAACACACCATCATTAATCCAGCTTTGATTACAAGCAGTGCCCAGATACCCAGCTGGTCTGGGAATATATTGGACGATTATTGTATCTGGATTAGAGTAACAGAGTGTTAGATTTGTGGACAAGTTGCCATCCCGTCAGGATAATGAATCTGCCTGCTGTCACTTTGTATAAAGAATGCATCCGCAGCTTTGAAAGATCATCATTGAAGTGTCTGTCATTCACAGAAAAAAATAAATCACAGAATTAATCGCTGTCCGCACCCATCCCCAACCCATTATACCTCCTCCTACTTGATGTTGCCCATCTCCCCACTGTTACTGCCCCATTTCCCATTGTTACAGCCCCGTGTCCCCACTGTTACAGCCCCGTGTCCCCACTGTTACAGCCCCGTCTCCCCACTGTTACAACCTCGTCTCCCCACTGTTACAACCTCGTCTCCCCACTGTTACAGCCTCGTCTCCCCACTGTTACAACCTCGTCTCCCCACTGTTACAGCCTCGTCTCCCCACTGTTACAACCTCGTCTCCCAACTGTTACAGCCTCGTCTCCTCACTGTTACAGTCCCGTCTCCTCACTGTTACAGCCCCGTCTCTCCACTGTTACAGCTCCGTCTCCCCACTATTGTAGCTCCGTCTCCCCACTGTTATAGCTCCGTCTCCCCACTGTTATAGCTCCGTCTCCCCACTGTTATAGCTCCGTCTCCCCACTGTTACAGCTCCGTCTCCCCACTGTTACAGCCCCGTCTCCCCACTGTTACAGCCCCGTCTCCCCACTGTTACAGCCCCGTCTCCCCACTGTTACAGCTCCGTCTCCCCACTATTGTAGCTCCGTCTCCCCACTGTTATAGCTCCGTCTCCCCACTGTTATAGCTCCGTCTCCCCACTGTTATAGCTCCGTCTCCCCACTGTTATAGCTCCGTCTCCCCACTGTTACAGCCCCGTCTCTCCACTGTTACAGCCTTGTCTCCCAACTGTTACAGCCTCGTCTCCCAACTGTTACAGCCTCGTCTCCTCACTGTTACAACCTCATCTCCTCACTGTTACAACCTCATCTCCTCACTGTTACAGTCTCATCTCCTCACTGTTACAGTCCCATCTCCCCACTGTTACAGTCCCATCTCCCCACTGTTACAGTCCCATCTCCCCACTGTTACAGCCCCATTTCCCCACTGTTACAGCCCCATTTCCCCACTGTTACAGCCCCATTTCCCCACTGTTACAGCCTCATCTCTCCACTGTTACAGCCCTATCTCCCCACTGTTACAGCGCCATCTCCCCACTGTTACAGCCCCATCTCCCCACTGTTACAGCCCCATCTCTCCACTGTACAGCCCATCTCCCCACTGTTACAGCTCCATCTCCCCACTGTTACAGCCTATCTCTCCACTGTACAGCTCCATCTCCCCACTGTTACAGCTCCATTCCCCACTGTACAGCTCCATCTCCCCACTGTTCAGCTCCATCTCCCCACTGTTACAGCTCCATTCTCCCCCACTGTTACAGCTCCATCTCCCCACTGTTACAGTTCCATCTCCTCATTGTTATAGCCTCACTCCCCACTGTTACAACTCCATCTGCCCACTGTTACAGCTCCATCTCCCCACTGTTACAGCTCCATCTCCCCACTGTTACAGCTCCATCTCCCCACTGTTACAGCTCCATCTCCCCACTGTTACAGCTCCATCTCCCCACTGTTACAGCTCCATCTCCCCACTGTTACAGCTCCATCTCCCCACTGTTACAGCTCCATCTCCCCACTGTTACAGCTCCATCTCCCCACTGTTACAGCTCCATCTCCTCACTGTTACAACTCCATCTCCCCACTGTTACAGCTCCATCTCCCCCCTGTTACAGCTCCATCTCCCCACTGTTACAGTTCCATCTCCTCATTGTTATAGCCTCATCTCCCCACTGTTACAGCTCCATCTCCCCACTGTTACAGCTCCATCTCCCCACTGTTACAGCTCCATCTCCCCACTGTTACAGCTCCATCTCCCCACTGTTACAGCTCCATCTCCCCACTGTTACAGCTCCATCTCTCCACTGTTACAGCTCCATCTCCCCACTGTTACAGCTCCATCTCCTCACTGTTACAACTCCATCTCCCCACTGTTACAGCTCCATCTCCCCACTGTTACAGCTCCATCTCCCCACTGTTACAGCCTCATCTTCCACCTTACAGCCTCATCTCCCCACTATTACAGCCCAATCTCCCCACTGTTACAGCCCCATCTCCACACTGTTACAACCTCCATCTCCCCAATGTTACAACCCCATCTCTCCATTGTTACAACCCCATCTCTCCACTGTTACAGTCCTATCCCCCACTGTTACAGCCTCATCTCCTCAGAGTTACAGCCCCATCTCCCCACTATTACAACCCCATCTCCACAATCTCGCTCCTTTCCAGCCCCATCTCCCAAATGTTACAATCCCATCTCCACACTGTTAGAGCCCCATCTCCCCAATGTTACAACAAAGTAAGTTACTTTGTGTAGTATAAAATTGATGCTCAAGTTTTCTCATAGTGTTTAATACTCTTATAGTCATTTGTAGGGTACAATAAACAAGATTTGTTGTGTAATAATTTGAGAGTTTGAGTGTCTTTGATCCACGGAATTAGTTGACACGAGTTTGAGAGCAAGAACATTCCACTGAAACCTCATAAATGAAGCTGTTAAGAATCCTTCTCACCCCCATCCAGCACGTAGAGAAACAAAACCACATTCAGTACCTCTTAAACTTGGGATCCACATGCAAAATCTAGACTTTTTCTCCTCCACTGCATTCTTGGGGCATTGCTAGCAAGTCAATATTTATTGCCCATCCCTAGTTACCCTTGAAATGTTACCCTGAAGATTGTTATTGGAATATCTTCCCATAATGTACCACAGTGCTGAAGTATTAAAGCACTCGACTCCACAGCATGTGAACTGGGCCATGTGGGGAAGAAATCCCTGCCTGCAATACACTGGGTCAACAGGCCAGGGGGATGGGATGTCTGTCAGAGGGAAGAGAAGCTGCCAAATCATGTCACAACAGGGGATGCGGCCGACAGAAAGGGGGAAGAAAAAGTGGGGCACACTCTTGAATTAAAAGCACTTAAAAAAAAAATTAATTTGTGGATCATGGGCATGACTGGTTGGCCAGCTTTTATTGTCCATCCCTAGGCGCCTGAGGGCAGTTGAGAGTCAACCACATTGCTGTGGCTCTGGAGTCACATGTAGGCCAGACCAGATAAGGAGGGCAGATTTCCTTCCCCGGAGAACATTAGTGAATTTGATGGGTTTTTCCAACAATGGTTGCACGGTCATGAGGAAATTCTTAATTCCAGATATTTCCTCATTGAATTCAAATTCCACCATCTGCCATGGCGGGATTCGAAGCCGGGTACCCAGAACATTAGCTGAGTCTCTGGATTAAGTCTAGCGATAATACCACTAGGGTATTACATTGACAACAGGTCAACAAGGCCCCCTTTACTTTAACCAGTGGCCTTCAGTAATTTTGACAGGAAAACCAGTCGAAGAGGCAACACTGCGCAGAATAAATTCATAAAGAATTCCTGGACATGAAATTAACTCTAAATCCCCCAACCTGCAGACAAAACGTTACCCACACCAACACAGCAATAATCACACATTTGAGAAAGTGATCACCATGATTTCAGATACTGAATCGGACAATCTGGTACTCACATCAGTGTCGGGTCCTTTGTCAGCTCCTGGACAGGAAAAGGTAACAAACTCGTGACATCTCTTGTGTACCACAAAGCAACAAACTGAATGAGAGAGAAACAGAAAAGAGAAAGAGCATTAAAACTCTTTAACAAACTAGATCCTGCAGCCAGGATGAAAGACAGCAATGAAACCATCACTAACGCAGCGCCCAGGTTCAGGGGAGAAGAGGCAGGTACCAGTGAGAAAGAGGACTGGATTGCACAGCAATGTCGATTCACCCACACTCGGCCAACAGCGTAAACATCCCTCTCCCACCCCGGTTCACACAGCATCAAGCGCGTGGGGGCAAGAGGGCCAGGGGGCCTATGATAACTAACCCAAAGCAATGCTGCCGGGGAAAACGGGGGGACATTGGTGCAGGTAGAGGGAAAAGTGTGTTAGCATTCCCTTGGGCTGAGCTCTATCTCTGTAATCTCAGAACTGCTCTGGTCATCTGGTGTTGACCATTGACAGTTCTCCTTGTGCAGAAGCAATTAAAGATCTTGCACTGGATGCAAGGTGTCCAGCACTCTTTGTGTTAAGAGTTGACTGTGTGACTTTAGACTGCTGTCACCCAGGAGAACACTAACAGGTGCAGGTTCTCCGCACTGCCTTGGTCTGGTTAATGCTCCTCCCTCTTCATCCCTACCTCCATATTTTCTTTGTACTGTTACCGAACCTCTCAATGGATCGCTCTTGATTTATTGCACTTGGTGTAAAAGGTTATGGAGCTGTAACGTTAACTCTGCTTCTCTCTCCACAGATGCTGCCTGACCTGCTGAGCATTTCCAGCATTTTTTCCTTTTGTTTACCAAGCTTCTGTTGTGTCGCACCGTCAACCATCCCCTTTATCATCTCAACCTTCTTGCCTCCATCCACGAGACACGGCCCCTCCTTTCATTATTGCCCCGTCCCGCACATTGCTTTCAACTTATTACCCCTCTCCAGCTTTTTCCACTTATTATTATAGCGTGGCCCCTTTAAGGACACACACACACACACACACACACACACACACACAGACACACACACACACACACGCACGCCGCACACATGCACGCCGCACGCACGCGCACACATGCACAGATGTGCATACATGCACACACACACATGCGTACAGACATACACACAGATATACACATAGATACACATGCACAAGACGCACGCACGTAGACACACACACATACACACACACAGACACAAACACACATGCACAGAATCACAGACACACACACATGCACAGACACACACGTGCATAGATACACAGACACATGCATCCATACAGACACACATGCACACACAGATCACCTTTATTGATTAGTAAGTACAGTCTGTGAGCTGTGTGGATAATTTTGTGATGAACACACTCTCAGACCTGGCTATGTATCAGTGGCCTCTCCTTTCCAGCCTCTCGTTCAGAGTGAACACTGTGAGCAGCTGGTGGAACCAGGACATTTGTTGTGTTCGGCCAGTGGGTCTAATCACAAGACCCCACCTCGCACCCCTGCTGCCATGGGTTAGACATGTAATCTAGAGTCAGCTTCACAGACGCACTGAGCTGTTAACTGCTCATCTGTGAAGCTGAGTTTCAGCCAGAGTCAATATTTCTACTTCCAACAACAGTAATCTGCATCTACTCCAATGTGTCGAATTGTGTATCCCTGTGGAGGACTATTAATAGTCAAAACACACAGTAAAAACAGCCTCCAAACCTCCTGTGAAATCTCAGCGTGTTTCCCCAGCACCTGATACACAGGCACCCTCTGAGTGCAGCAAACCCGGCTTGTCCCAGGATCCAGGCATCACTTAGTGCTGGGCCTGGGAACTTACATCACAAGAGATCTCAGCACTGTGACCCAACATACATTCAGGAAAGTTAGCTGGAGCTGTACAGCAGGCACAGAAACCTCTTAGAGACATAGGAAAAAGGAGCACGAAGAAGTTGTTCAGCCCCTCGAATTTGCTCCGCCATTCATTGATCATGGCTGATCATCCAACTCAATAGTCTGATCCCACTTCCCCCCCAAATCCTTTAATCCCTTGCCCCCAAGAGTTATATCTAACTGCTTCTTGGAAACATTCAATCTTTGGGCTCAGTTGCTTTCTGTGGTAGTGAATTTTATGGTTTGATCTCTCTCAGGTGAAGAAATGTCTCCTCATCTCCATCCTAAAGAATATACCCTTATCCTTAGACTGTGATCACTTATTCTACCCCTATCCATCAGGAACATCCTTCTTGCATTTACCCTGTCTGGTGTTGTTAGAATTTTACAGATTTCTATTAGATTTTCCCCTTATTCTTCAAAACTCCAACTAACATAAATCTAACTGACTCAATCTCTCCTCATATGTTGGCACTACCATCCCACAAATCAGTCTGATAAACCTTCACTGCACTCCCTAAACCATGTTATTAACTCATTCTCCATCCCCAACCCGCCTGCTAACAGCTCAACTGTCTCCCAGTGAAAGGTCACACAGAACACTGGAACTGAGTCATTCCCAAGCGTGTTACAGGCCTTGGATCTCTCTCGTGCTGGTGATCTGGGCTAGGTGGTACGTGCAGTGAAATCCTAACTAACCATTTCCTGGCACTCCAGGGCATTACTGATTGGGATTCACCAAGATTGGAGGTGGACCTGTTACCAGGGTTACCCGTCACCGGGCAACAAAAACCAAACACGAGAGTCTAACTGAGTATCGGCTTTCACAATTTGAAAGAATAAACAATGCTGAATGATGTGATGAAAGGTCCATTGACCAGAAACATCAACTCAGTTTCTCTAAGCTTAAACTGTATTAGTGTCACAAGTGGGCTTACATTAACACTGCAATGAAGTTACTGTGAAAATCCCCTCGTCATCACACTCCGGCACTTGTTCCGGTACATCGAAGGAGAATTTAGCCTGGCCAATGCACCTAGCCAGTACATCACTCAGACAGAGAGAAAACCAGAGAAAACCACAGGAAACCCACGCAGGGGAGAATGTGCAGACTCTGCACGGACAGTGACCCAACTGGGAATTGAACCTGGGTCCTTAGCGCTGTGAGGCAGCAGTGCTAACCACTGTGCCACCCTGCTGCCCGATGTTTGCCATGGGTGTTTTGAGTAATTTCCAGGATTTTTTCTATTTGGTTTAGGTTTCCAGCATCCGTGACATTATGCTCTGAATGCAAGGGTTTCGTAAGCTGATTTTAAATTGATCCATAATAGGTGGCCCTGTCTTTAGCTACCTCCACCCTAAACTCTGCAATTTTTTTCTGTAATCTCCTACCTCTCAATCCTCCTTTAAATCCCGCTATTTCAAAAGGGTGGTTAAGAGAAAACAGGGAGTTATAGAACAGTCAGGTGACATCGGCAGGAGGGAAAAGTCAAGAGATCATCAGCAAAGTGGACTTAGAAAAGTGACAGGATCAGACAGAGTCAGCGTGGATTTGTGAAAGAGAAATCATGCTTGACAAATTTACTGGAATTCTTCCAGGATGTGACTAATAGAGATGATGAGGCGAGGGATTTGATTTATTATTGTCACATGTATTAACATACAGTGAAAAGTATTGTTTCTTCGCACTATACAGACAAAACATACTGTTCGTAGAGATGGAAAGGAGGGAATACAGAATGTCGTGTTACAGTCATAACCAGGACAAGAAAAATCAACTTAATGCAAGGTAGATCCATTCAAAGTCTAACAGCAGCAGGGAAGAAGCTGTTCTAGAGTCGGTTGATACGTGACATCACTCAGACTTCTGTACCTTTTTCCCGAAGGAAGAAGGTGGAAGAGTGAATGTCCGGGGAGCTTGTGGTCCTTAATCAATGAGTTAGTGGATGTGGTTTATTTGGACTTTCAGAAGGCTTTCAACAAAAGTTCCAAGTAAAAGATTGGTGCGTAAAATTAAAGTGCGTGGGATTGTCGGGTAGTGGACTGAGATGAAGGAAAACCAGTCAGCAGACAGGAAACAATGGATCATTATCTGGCTGTCGAGTTCATTGTTCAGCCAAGATCATACTGAATAGTGGAGCAGGCTCGAAGGGCCGAATGGTTTATTTGTGGAATCAGAGAATCCCTACAGTACAGAAGAGGCCATTCGGCCCATTGAGTCTGCGCTGACTCTTTGACAGAGTATCTTACCCTGGCATCTTTATCCCTGTAACTCTGCTCCTATTTTCTACATTTCACTCAGTAACTTGTTGACCAAGCTTTTGATCATTAAGTTTTAAAGTTTATTTATTAGTGTCACAAGTAGGCTTACATTAACACTGCAATGAAGTTACTGTGAAAATCCCCTAGTTGCCACACTCTGGCACCTGTTCTGATGCACTGAGGGAGAACTTAGCACCGCCAATACATCTAACCAGCATGTCTTTCAGGCTGTGGGAGGAAACCGGAGCACCCGGAGGAAACCCACGCAGAAAGCGGAAAATGTGCAAACTTCACACAGACAGTGACCCAAGCCGGGAATTGAACCTGAGTGTCTGGCACTGTGAGGCAGCAGTGCAAACACTACGCTACCGCATTTATGCAATTTGCTATCAAATGTTATTGATAATTGCTTCTGCGAAGTGTCGTGGGACACTTGATCATTTTTGAGGTGCTATACAGATGCACATTGTCGTATTAGTGCCACTAACAGAACAATCTTCCAGCACTTCAGAACTCATGGAAACAAAACCATCACAGGAAAATGTAATTAGAGTGAACCCATTACTTTTAATGATACAAGAGCTGGTTAAATTTAATTACCTTAAACGTGTTATGTTTCTGCTATTATTGTCCTGTAATTATTCAATAAACTCCCTTGGGTTTTAAAGTATGAAATATGGTTTTCTGTACATGTCGCTCTGCAGCTTTTGAAGCCAGGAAGATTCCACACAGCAACAGAACAGAAGCAGTAATTGAAATGATTTAGACAGTTTACCCTGGGAGCACTCTGTATTCAGAAATCAGGCTAAGTGACAACACAGGGAATAGCGTGAGATACACAAATCAGAGGTACCTACAGCACAACAGGTAAAAGAACCCAAATAAGCCTGTAATCCTGCACATCTGTTTTGATCTGCAGACTTCAGGAAAGGGTGTGAAGGTCCTTGAGGAAGTGCAGGGGAGATTTACCAGAATCGCTTCAGGTGATGAGGGAATTTTACTGCAAGGTTAGTTCTTGGAGAAGCAGAGATTATTCTCCTTGGAGCAAAGGAGGTTGAGGGGACATCTGATAAAGATGGACAAAATTATCACAAACTTAGTTAAGGTCAATAAAAAAAGGCTGTTCTCAATAGCTGATGGTACGTAAGAACTAGGAACAGGGGTAGGCTATTCAGCCCTTCGAACCTGCTCCACCATTCAATACTACCATAACTGATCTCATCTCAGCTTCATTTAATTTGATTTATCATTGTGACATGTATTAACATACAGCGAAAAGTATTGTTTCTTGTGCACTATACAGACTAAACATATTGTTCATAGAGTAGGAAATGAGGCAGTGCAGAATGTAGTGTTACTGTCATAGCTAGAAAAATCAACTTAATGCAAAGTAAATCCATTCAAAAATCTGACAGCAGTAGGGAAGAATCTGTTTTTGAGTCAATTGATATGTGCCCTCAGACTTTTTCCAGACCATACCAACCGACTCAAGAACAGCTCCTTCCCTGCTGCTGTCAGATTTTAGAATGGACCTACCTCGCATTAAGTTGATCTTTCTCTAGACCCTAGCTATGACTGTAACGTGACATTCTGCACTCTCTCGTTTCCTTCTGCATGGCATGCTTTGTCTGCATAGCACACAAGAAACAATACTTTTCACTGTATAGTAATATACATGACAACAATAAATCAATTCAAACCAAGGGCCATCTGTACCGACTCTGTGATGGAGCATCTTACCCAGTCCCCAGTCCAATAACCATACATATTTATCCTGCTGATCCCCTTAACCTACTCCAAGGCGCAATTTAAGATGGCCAATCCATTTAACCTGTATATCTTTGGAATGTGGAAGGAAATGGGTGCACCCAGAGGAAACCCAAGCAGACATGGGGAGAACATGCAAATTCCACACAAACAGTGACCCATGCTGGGAATCAAACCTGGGTCCCTGGCTCTGTGAGGCAGCAGTGCTAAACAGTGTGCCACCACAAAATATTCAGGTCAGTTTGCCTATCAGTGGTCAAACTCAGAGCCTGCCATCCTACCGGGGAGGCAGATGGGGAGTCAGTGAGGAGGGAATGAGGGAGGAGGGGGGTATGTGAGGAAGGGGTGAGGGAGGAGGGGATGAGTGAGGAGGAAATAGATGAGGAGGGGGCGAGGGAGAAGGGGATGAGTGAGCAGGGGCTGAGGGAGGAGGGGGTGAATGAGGGAGGGGGTAAGTGAGGAGGAGATGGATGGAAAGGGTGAGAGAGGAGGGAATGAATGGGGGGAGGGCTGGATGAGGAAGGAAGGGCTGAAGAGTGGGTGAGGGAGGAGGGGTTGGGTGAGGAGGGGCTGTGGGAGGAGGGGGTGAGAGAGGAGGAGGTGAATGAGGGAGGGAGTGGGTGAGGAGGGGATGGCTGGAGGGGGTGAGGGAGGAGGGCGTGGGTGAGGAGGGATTAGATGAGAAGGCAGAGATCTTTTCCACGCCCGCTCCTTCCCCTGAGACTGGTGTGGCCTGTAAATCCAGCCCCTGGTGCGGGTCCTGAACCTGGAGCTTCTGACTCGGAGACAGGAATCACAAAGGCCTCCAACCCCCATCAGGCCACTCCTAATAAAAGAAAACACCGGCTCGCTGAGAAATCTGAGCTTAAAACTCAGCTTATTCTGTGCTGTCTGTGAAACCTGGAACTTTCACACAACGGGAGTTAATCTGCTTGTCCTTAGACACTAACAACTTGATCAGTCATTTTCTGGGACAGATCAATTCACTCGCAGGAAATTTAGACAAATTTAGACAGTCAGTTAAAGGAGTGTACTCTTTGTGTTATAGTCAGATAGCTTTGATGTTGAGCAAGCACTGACACAACAAGCTGAATGAACTTTCTGTGCTGAAGTTTCGGTTATTCTTAAACAAATTTGATTGAATATTGTGAAATGTGATTGTTCTATGAACGAGGGGTCATAGTTTGAGGATAAGAGTAAAGCTTACAGAACTGAGGTGAGGAGAAATTTCTTCACCCAGAGTGTGGTGATTATGTGGAATTCACTACCACAGAATGTACATGAAGCCAAAACGTTGTCTGATTTCAAGAAGAAATTAGATATCGCTCTTGGGGTTAAAGAGATCAAGTGATATGAGTTGGAAGGGGGAATTAGGATATCGGATTTGATGATCAGCCATGATCATAATGAATAGTAGAGCAGGCTCGAAGGACCAAATGGCCTACTCCTGTTTCTAGTTTCTATATATTAACCTTCCTGCTTTATCCAATAATTAGGTTATATAGAATTACATTGATTTTACAGCACAGAAACATGTTGATGCTAATGCTCCATATCAGCCTTCTCCCATTCTACAACATTTAACCCATCAACATCTCCTCCTATTGTTATCTCCCCAGTGTATTTATCCAGCTCATCCTTCAATGCATCTATGCTATTTGCATCAACTACTCCATGTAAAAAAATGTTTATGTATTAGTCACAAGTAGGGGTTAACATTGCAATGAAGTTTCTGTGAAAATTCCCATGGTGGCACAATGGTTAGCCCTGCAGCCTCACAGCGCCAGGGACCAGGGTTCAATTCCCAGCTTAGGTTACTGTGTGGAGTATGCACATTCTCCCTGTGTCTGTGTGGGTTTCCCCCAGGTGCTCTGGTTTGCTTCCAGAGTATAAAGGATGTGCTGGTTAGGGTGCATTGGCCATGCTAAATTCTCCCTCAGTGTACCTGAACGGGCACCGGAGTGTGGCATTTAGAAGATTTTCACAGTAACTGCATTGTAGTGTTAATGCAAGCCTATTTGTGGCATTAATAAATAAACTTGTTCTACTCCATGTGGTGATATATTCCAGTCTCTGGGTAAAGCCATTTGTCTTGAATTCCCTTTTAGGTTTATTAATGGCTGTTGAATATTAATGATATCCAATCAGGCACTGAGGTGGGTGAACAGGTTTGCCTCGTGGTTGTAGCTGCCATGCCTGGAGTTTGGCAACAGGTCAGCCCATTGCTAGGTTAGTACACAGGTGGCAGGACAGAACCCCGGGGTGGTATACGTTCACCACTTTAGACCCTTAGCTGGCAGGAGGCAGGATGGTCAACACAGGTCACCAGCATCAGGACTCCCCCGATGAGTTCCCTGGCCAACTCCCGGCAGACCCCCACCATTACGACCACCTCCGCAGCCCACCTCTGCACAGCTCCCCTGCATAAGCCTCCTTGTCATCGTGCATACTCCTCCCATCCCCTCAGGCGCTACCCCCTCGCCACTGCCAGACTAATGGTGTCCAACTGAGCACTGTCAGAGTGCCAGTGGGCACAGCCAGGTTGGCGCTGCCCAATGGGCACAGCCCAACCATGAGCCTGACCAATGGTCAGGCTTCAATGGTCTCTGAACCCCACCATCCCCCCTCCCCAGTTTGACCATGGTGCCTGGTCTCTGCTATTGCAGAGATCTCCGTCAATATCATGTCACACTGGTGCAGGGGGGTGGGGGAAGCAGTCTTGCTGAACCAGGTTAGACCTTTCAACTTGCATTTGTTTTCTGTAAAGAGGGGTTGTGTTCTTTCAGGGAGAAAATATTCATAGAATCCTTACAGTACAGAAAGAGGCCATTTGGCCCACTGAGTCTGCACCTGACACAGTCTCACCCAGCCCTGATTTACTCTGTTAATCCTCTGACACTGGGGTCAATTTAGCCAATCAACCTAATGCGCACATCTTTTGGACTGTGGGAGGAAACGGGAGCACTTGGAGGAAACCCACGCAGACACAGAGAGAACATGCAGATTCCACAGAGACAGAGACCCAAGCTGCTAATCGAACCCTGGTGCTGTGAGGCAGCAGTGATAGCTACAGTGCTGCCCCATGAGACTGAATTGCGTCTCTCACACCAGCTTCCTGGCTTGCGACATTGATCTACCGGCTTGAGGGTGCGGTTTCCCATCCCGCCCAAGAGGGTCAATGGGCAGGATTTTCTGGTTTTAGGTTGAGCGCAGCCGGAAAATCCCACCCATTATCTAACCAAGTCTCAGAGCACTGGGTAACTCCAGAGTTTCCTCGTTAAGCCCGACTGGAATCCTCATGCAATCATTCTGATGTGGCAACAATAATCTCTTCCTCAATGTCAACAAAATGAAGATTATCATCAACTTCAGGAAGCATAAAGGAAAACATGTCCCTGTCTACATCAATGGGGATGAAGTAGAAAGAATTGAGAGCTTCAGGTTTTTAGGTCTCCAGATCACCAAAAACCTGTCCTGGTCTCCCCAGCCAACACTATAGTTAAAAAAGCCTACCAATAATTCTACTTTCTCAGAAGACTAAGGAAATTTGGCTGTCTGCTAAGACTCTGATCAACTTTTACAGATACACCATCGAAAGCATTCTTTACACAGCTTGGTATGGCTCCTGCTCTATCCAAGATCGCAAGAAGCTACAAAGAGTTGTGAATGAAGCCCAGTCCATCACTCAAACCAGCCTCCCATCCGTTGACTCTGTCTACATGTCCCACTGCCTCAGCAAAGTAGCCAGAATAATTAAGGACCCTATGCACCCTGGACATTCTCTCTTCCACTCTCTTCCTTTGGGAAAAAGATACAAAAATCTGAGGTTACATACCAACTGACTCAAGAACAGCTTCTTCCCTGCTGCTATCAGACTTTTGAATGGACCTACCTCACATTAAGTTGATCTTTCTCTACACCCTAGCTATGACGGTTAACACTACATTCTGCATTCTCTCCTTTCCTTCTCTATGAATGGTACGCTTTGTATAGCATGCAAGAAGGAGTACTTTTCACTGTATACTGGTACATGTGACAATTATAAATCAAATCAAATCTGACACTGGAGGCACAGATTGTCTTTAGTACCATTGTTTCAGCAGCCACATGCGCCTGCTAACTCACAAACAGGGCTTACAAGGTCAGCTGGTAAATAGGAAGCACACAACAGACAATTGTATATTAAATTGAAAATATCACTCTGCCATCTCAAGGCTGTGGAAGGGAACAGGGGAACTATCAAGCTGTGTTGAAAGCTGCGTAACACAACAGTAAATCACTCTGTTTATGATCACAAATGAGTTTAATATAATGGCCCCAGCTTTGGCAGAGTGGAAGATGATAAAGGGCTCCCTATACACTGCATTCATGACTTATGACTGCATCAACATTTAAAATCTCAGCCTTCTGTTTCGTTTCCTCCTCCAGTCCTCCCGTCAGATCACAATTCAGGAAAATTCACCCAGTTCAAGAAAAAATATTCAGGAAACAGGAAAGGTTTAATGCCACAGAAGAAGGCCCTTTGGCCCATCCTGTTTGTACTAGCCATCAAACACTTCATAGAATCCCTACAGGATAGGAGGAAGCCATTTGGCCAATCAAGTCTGTACCGATTCTCTCTGACACAGTATCTTATTCTGGTCTTCTCCCCCATCCTATCCTTGTAAGCCGATACCTATAGCACGGCCAATCCACCTAACCTGCACATCTTTGGACAATGGGAGGAAACACATGCAGATACGGGGAGAATGTACAATGTCCACACATACAGTCCCAAGGTTGGATTCGAACCTGGCTCCCTGGCACTGTGAGGCAATAGTGCTAACCGTTGTGCCACCCATTGGCATAGTGCAGTTTCTTTAAAACCGCACCTTCTCCTGTGCTGCCTGATGCTCTCATTAGTGATGAAGTTGTTCGTTATGAACAGGCTCTGGTAGCAAGATCCCACAGCTTTCTTGGGTGAAAAGAAGGGGATAGCTCCCTGATGTCCTGAAGAATACTTACTTCTCAATCAATACCAAAAATAACCCACATGATCCAGTTATTCATTTTATTGTGATTTGTGGAAGTTTGGGGTGTGCAAATTGGTTTGTGATTACTCTGTTACAACAATGACAGCAATTCAAAAGTACTTCATTGGCTATAAAACACTTTGGGACAAGCTGAGGTCACGAACAGCACTATATACATGCAAATCTATTTTTCTCATTTAGTTGTGTGATTAAGGTGCGTATAAGGCACAGTACTGAAGACAGGAGTCAAGGACTAAATCTACTGATGATGTAGAGCTGCCAGCATTGGATTGGGGTGAGCACAGTAAGAAGTCTCACAACACCAGGTTAAAGTCCAACAAGTTTATTTGGAATCACGAGCTTTCGGAGCACTGCTCCTTCGTCAGGTGAATGTTCACAAACATAGCATATGTTAACAAAGACATTATAATCTGTAATTACCTTGATGAAGGAGCAGTGCTCTGAAAGCTCGTGATTCCAAATAAACCTGTTGGGCATTAACCTGGTGTTGTGAGACTTCTTACTGAACCTATTTAGTTAGAACGAAGCACAACAGAGGTGCCTTTATGCTATTGGGTGGATTCCATAGGCCCTCAACTAGTGAGAAAGATATAGAGGAACGAATCTGCAAGGATTTTTGATTTGATTTGATTTATTATTGTCAATTAGTCTACAGTGAAAAGTATTGTTTCTCACAAGCTATACGACAAAGCATACCGTTCATAGAGAAGAAAAGGAGAGAATGTAGTGTTACAGTCATAGCTAGGGTGTAGCGAGGTAGGTCCATTCAAAAGTTTGACAGCAGCAGGAAAGAAGCTGTTCTTGAGTCAGCTGATACGCGACCTCAGACTTTTGTATCTTTTACACAATGGAAGAAGGTGGAACAGAGAATGCTTGGGGTATGTGGGGTCCTTAATTATGCTGACTGCTTTGCCGAGGCAGCGGGAAGTGTAGACAGAGTCAATGAAACTGCAAAGTGATTGAAAACCAGAGAATTGTTATAATGGGGAACTTTAATGATCCTGATAAGAAAGCAACAAAGAAAAGGGCAGAGAAGCTAAAGAGTTTCTGAAATTTGTTCAGAAGAATTTTCTTGATCAGCATGTTTCTGGCTGATTGAACAGGGAGGCATTGCTGGAAGAATAGATTTAAACACAGCAGCAACAAGAATGAACATGTGGAGACTTTCACTCTGATGCAGAAAAGATTTACAGGAATGGTTCTACGTAGCAGTTGAGGCTGAACCAGTATTTATCTATTCACTGGTGTCACAAGTCAGCTTACAGTGACACTGGAATGAAGTTACTGTGAAAATCCCCTAGTCGCCACATTCCGGCACCTGTTTGGGTACATGGAGGGAGAATTTAGCATGACCAATGCACCTACCCACCATGTCTTTTGGACTGCAGGAGGAAACTGGAGCACCTGGAGAAAACCCACACAGACACGGGGAGAATGTGCAGACTTCACACAGACAGTGAGCCAAGCTAGGAATGGGACCCAGGTCCCTGGTGCTGAGAGGCAGCAGTACTAACCACTGTGCCATCGCGTATTTTATAACAGTTCGCTATAACTTCCTTGGTTTTGCACTCTATCTCAATTTATAAAAAACAGGATTTTATATTCCTTATCAACCACTTTCTCAAACTGCCCTGTCACCTTCAATAACGCAGAACTCCACTTACACCACGGGTTACCACCTGTTTCTAGAGGGGTGAGCAATAAACACCCATACCCCTTAAATTAATTTTTAAAAGTAGTCTAATTGGCAAAGCCAGGACTGATCTGCTGAAAGAGGGAGTGAGGCAATTTGATATAGATGAAAAAATGATGAGGGATTTACTCAGTAACAGGAGAGAGATTACTGTTCTCTTTGGCAGGAGACTGAGAAGCAGAGTGAAGGCAATTGGCTAAAGAATCAAATGGAAAAAATATTTTTTGTCAATGCAGTGGGTGATTAGAATCTGGAATGCCTGAGGCACTAGGGATAGATTCAATCATGGCTTTCCAAAGAAAACTGGATCATTTTCAGAAGGCAAAATATTAAATGTTTGGAGATGGAGGAATTGATCAAGAACAGTCAGTGTGATTTCGTCAAGGGGAAGTCATGTCTGACCAATTTGACAAATTTTTCAAAGAGGTGACCAAGTGTGTAGATGAGGCCAATGCATTTGATGTAGTCTTCTTGGACTTCAGCCAGGCTTTTGACAAGGCCCCAGACAGGAGACTGAGAGTAAGAGCCTTTGGGATCCAAGGACATTTGACAAATTGGATTCAGAATTGACTGAGTGGCAGGAAGTAAAAGGATGATGGTCAAGGAGTGTTTTTCAGACTGGAAGACTGTGTCCAGTGAGGTCCCACAGGGAGCAGTGTTAGGGCTCTTGCTGTTTATGATTTAGATCAATGATTTAAACTTGAATGTACGAGAGCTGATCAATAAATTCACAGAGAAGGAAATTGATGGGGTAGTAAATAGTGAGGAGGATAGCCTTAGATTACAGTAAGATATAGATGGGCTGGTCAGATGGGCTGATCAGTGGTCAATGGAATTCACTCTGGGTAAGTGTGTGGTGCTGCACATGGGCAGGACAAACAAGACAAGGAATCACATGATGAACGGCAGGAGCCTGGAAGGAACGAGGATCAGAGATTATGGTAGCTGGACATGTGGATAAAGTGGTTAAAAGGATTATAATTACTCAGAATCATAGAATCCCTCAGGGCTGGAAGAGGCCATTTGGCCCAGCAAGCCTTTGCCGACAATAATCCCACCAAAGCCCTATCCCCACAATCCTATGTATTTACCCTGATAATTCCCTGACGCTAGGGAGCAATTTAGTATGGCCAATCCACCTAACCTGCACATCCTTGGAATGTGCAAGGAAACCGGAGCACCCAGAGGAAACCCACGCAGACACGGGGAGGATGTGCAAACTCTGCACAGTGATCTGAGGCCAGGAATTGAACCTGGATCCCTGGTGCTGTAAGGCAGCAGTGTTAACCACTGTGTCATTACACTACAGTTAACTTGCTTCAACTTGCCTATATTAGCCAAACAGGGGGGATTATGTTGGAACGATATAAAATGTCAGTTGAGCCACAGCTAGAGTATTGTGTGCAGTTCTGGAATCTACATTCTGGGAGGGATGTGATAGCATTGGGGAAGGTGCAGAGGAGATTTACCAGGATGTTGCCTGGGCTGGACAGTTTTAGTTATGAAGAGAGATTGGATAAACTGAGGTTGTTTTCCTTGGAGCAGAAGAGAATACTGTGGTGGGGTGGAGGGGGGCTGCACATGATTGAAGTGTATAAAATTATGAGGGCATAGAGTAGACAGGGAGAAACGTTTCCCCTTGGTGGAGGGATCAGTGACAATGGGGTACAAAACTTAGAGGGGATGTAAAGAAAACTTTTTCACCCAAAGAGCAGTGGGCACCTGGAACTCGCTGTCTGAAAGGTGATGGAGGCAGGGACTTTCTTGGCATGAAAGAAGTATTTAGATGCACCCTTGTGATGCCAAGGCATACAAGACTATGAGCCAATTGCAGGAAAATGGGACTGGAAGTAATGGGTGATTTGTCTTTGACATTTATGCGATGGGCCCAAGGATCGTTTTCTGTGCTGTAAGCCTCAGTATTTATGGGACTATGGGGAAAGGGGGAGAAATGGGGCTCTTACAGTAACATAGCACAGACTTTCTGGGCTGAAGGGCCTCACTTTCTGTGCAGTAAACAATTGAGAGTCTATGATTGTAAGTGGCAGCCGGGAATGATCCTGTGTATTTCTAGAAGAAACCATCTACAAATGTGATCAGGAGCCACATGCAATTAGCAGGGGGGAAACATTCAGATTTGTTCACTCCAGATTTCTCCAGTAATTGGTATCAGTAAGTGGTGGTACAGAAAAGCTTATTGAAGCAATTCTTTAAAACGATAGCATGGCCCTTTTCACCAGAGCACGCAGTTAAAACCAGATTCATTCACTTGAATTATTCACTTGATAAGCGAACCTATCTCAGAATTCCATATTAATTCCAGAAAAAGCCAAACTGAGCAGGAATTTAATTCCGAAAGGAGCTGCAATTAGATTACAAGCAGCAGGATTTTAATGATTCGCCTCCGGCAGGACAGAGAAGCTGGCAACAGTGGCATAGAATGGGCCGTCTACAGACCAACAAACTCTGCCCAGATAGCAGGAGGTGGCACAAAGCGGGGGTGGATTTTTGTGGCAAATCTATCCCTCGCTCACGGCTTCGATGATAACTGAACTGCTAAACTGAACCCTGGAAACTCAGGCAAACACATGACAGGTCCGTCTGTAATCAGAGCAGATTTGGATTTATTCATTCACTTTAGGGCCAACTGGTTTAAAAAAACCCATTTACCAAGGAAAGAAAAATCTCGTACATTTGCAGCTTGTCCCAAAGGCGTTTATATCCAATCACATACTTCTGCAGAGTCATAACCAGGGAACATGATAGCTAATATACAAGCAGCAAACTCCCACAAATCATCAGGCTTCGAAAGATCAGACCGACTGTTTTAATCATATTGGTGACAGGATTTTAACTGATCAGGAGGTAGTGTGAGTGAGAAAGTGTGGTGTGAGAGTGTGTGTATATAAGAATGTGTGAGTGTGTGTGTGAGAGAAAGAGTGATGTGTGTGTGAGAGCATGTGCGAATATATGTGTGAGAGTGCATGTGTGGGAGTGTGAGACTGTGTGGGAGTGTGTGTGTGTGTGTGAGAGAGTGCATGTGCATGTATGTGTGTGTGTATGTGAGAGTGCATGTGTGTGTGTAACTGTGTGTGTATGTGAGAGAGTGTGTGTGTAACTGTGTGTGTGTGTGTGTGTAACTGTGTGTGTGTGTGTGTGTGAGTGTGAGAGAGAGTGTGTGACAGTATGTGTGAGTGTAAACGTGTGTATCAGAGTGAGTAAGTGTGTGTGTGTGTGTGTGTGTGTGTGTGTGTGTGTGTGTGTGTGTGTGTGGTGTGTTGTGGTGTTGTGTGTGTGTGTGTGTGTGTGTGTGGAGGAGGGGAGAAGGAGGACTTCTCTGTTCTTGTTTAAAATAGTGCCACGGGATGTTCTACGTCTACCTGGGGTCTGAGGCTAATGTTTCATGTGAAAGACAGCATCTCCAACAATGCAGCACTCTCCCCGTGCAATAATCATTCCTGTTTCACTTCTCCCCAACATTTCCTGCCTTGAAGGGCCTCAAACTTCTTCATGGCCTGATGGCAGGGTGGTTAGCACCAGGGACCTGGTTCAATTTCGGAATTGGTCTGTGCAGAGGCTGTACACTCTCCCAGTGTCTGTGTGGGTTTCTTCTGGGTGCTCAGGTTTCCTCCCACACATGTACAAGGGAGAAGGATTGGCTATGCTAAATTGCCCCTTAGTGTCCAAAGATGTCTAGGTTGGATGGATTAGCCATGGAAAATGTGTGAGGTTATGGGGATAAGGTGGAGGAG
Organism: Sphyrna mokarran; assembly: GCA_024679065.1. Classification (NCBI taxonomy): domain Eukaryota; kingdom Metazoa; phylum Chordata; class Chondrichthyes; order Carcharhiniformes; family Carcharhinidae; genus Sphyrna; species Sphyrna mokarran. Next base: position 7,118,830 of record JAGIQG010000021.1, on the reverse strand, counting down.
AGGGCCTGGGTAACTCAGAGAGCGAGTGCAGACTCAGTGGGCTGAATGGCCACATTCTGCACCATAGGGTTTCTGGGATTGTGTGTGATTTTTACAGCACGGTGAAGAGTTGAGCTACAGGAAGTTCTTTATGAATATACACAGCTCCTGGAGCATTCCTCACTGCCTGCCATCCCTTTAATCGCCTCATTATCTGGATCCTGATGATGACATTAAAAATAAATCATTCAGCCGCGGTAACAAGCTCCTGGCTTCCAGTTCCTGACTTTTGAGCAGCATTCACACATTCCTGGTCGGATCAGGGATAAGCCTGGCAGTGCGGATTACTGGGCCAGAAAAAAATAATTCTTACAGCAGCTGTGCCTGCTATTCCTGCTGATGATAGAGAGAGAGAGAGAGAGAGATGGACGCATCTTTATAGAGTGTCACTGACAAAGAGTGCCCAAAACATAACCCCATTCGACCCAGGGAGAACACTGTCAAGTGTACTCACTGTTGTCGGGAACACCGGTACCAATTTTCACACAGCAAGATCCCACAAAAATATTGAGTTAATGGCCAGATAGTCTGTTTTAATAATGGGTGAAGAATAAATATTAGCAAGGATATCAGGAATACCCTCCTGGTCTTATCTGAAATGGAATCTTTTCTGTTCCCACAACAGGGCAGACACGATAGCATCTCAGTAGAAAGATGGAAACTCTAGTTGGTCAGTATTGGATGGTCAGCCAGGACTGAGTGCTCCCACAGCAGGGTTATACAGACCGCTATTGTGACTTCAAGATAGTTGGCTGCCTCATGGGTGACACAGTGGCATAGTGGTTAGCACTGTTGTCTCACAGCGCCAGGGATCCGGGTTCAATTCCGAACTTGGGTCACTGTGTGGAGTTTGCACATTTTCCTTGTGTCTGCGTGGGTTTCCTCCGGGTATTCCAGTTTCCTCCCATACTCCAAAGATGTGCGGGATAGGTGGATTGGCCACAGTAAATTGACCCTCAGTGTCCCAAGATGTCTAGATAAGGCGGATTAATGGGAGATGTGCAGGGAAAGGACGGGGAAAAAGAGCAGGTACTCTGTCAGAGATGAATCAGTGCAGGCTCAATGGGCTAAATGGTATAGGTCTGTCCTCAACTCAGGTGGGAGGCGATGGCCTAGTGGTGTTACCGCCAGACTATTAATCCAGAAATTCAGCTAATGCTCTGGGTATCCAGGTTTGAATCCCACTATGACAGATGGTGGAATTTGAATTCAATAAAATAAATCTAGAATTAAGAATCTGCTGATGACCATGAAATTACTGTCAATTGTTGGAAAAAACCCATCTGGTTCACTAATGTCCTTTAGGGAAGGAAACCCATTCCCGGTCTGACCTGCATGTGACTCCAGAGCCACAGCAATGTGGTTGACTCTCAACTGCACTCGGGAACTAGAGTTGGACAATAAATGCTGGCCAGCCGGCAATGTCCATGTCCCACAAAGAATAAAATAAAAAGGTGTGACTCCAGAATTTGGGTTGAGGCAGGAATTCCAGTTCCTGAGCTCACTGGCTTGCCAGCAGGGATTACTTATTAATCAGTCATCCTAAGCATCTTTAGGAAGTTTGATACTTCCTAGCTATCTCCTCTGGACATGGCCGGCAGGATGAACAGTACCAGAACACATTCACGTTTCCAGATCAAACAGAGTTTGGCTAACATCATTCACAGCTATCCATCACATGGCCATTTGTCATCAGGATCCATTACCATAGTATGGTACACAGCTACAAACCATTTACAAATCACTCAACCCTTTTAGTGAAGGCTGTTGAAGGAACTACAGCTGGTTTATTATCCTGTTTACTGTAAACAGCCTCTTGCAATCTTAATGGAATTTATTTTTAATTGAAAGTCAGATTAGTGTGAGTGTGCAATGGAAACTCAGAGGCCAATCTGAATGGAGGGAGAAGATTACCATTGCTGAGTTTCTCCATCTGTCCACTTATAGTGACAAGACTAATACAAGAAATCAAATCATCAAAATGATACAGCATAGGAGGCAATTGGGCCCATCAGACCTGTGCTGGCCCTCCACACTATCTATTCAGTTCATAGAATCCCACCAGTCCAGAAGGAGGCCATTTGCCCACCAAGTCTGCACTGACTCTCCGCAAGAACATCTAACCTAGATCCATTCCATCCCCATAACCTCCTAAACTACACATCCTTTGACACTTAAGGGGCAATTTTACCATGGCTAATCCACTTAATCTACACATCCATGGACGTGAAGAGGCAATTTAGCACAACCAATCCACCTAACTTGCACAACTTTGGACTGTGAGAGGAAACCAGAGCAACCAGAGGAAACCCACGCAAACATGGGGAGAGTGTGCAAACTCCACACAGTCACCCAAGGTGGAATTGAACCTCGGTCCCTGGCGCTGTGAGGCAGCAGCACTAACCATTGTGCCATCCAAGTTTCCATTTTTACTCCAATAATCCTACCAATTAGCCCCCTTCAAGTACATGTTAATTGGAATCTGATTCTATTGACATTCCAGATCAGAACAAAACTCTCTGTCAGAGAGACACAGAGAGATGGAGACACAGAGAGACAGACACACAGCCATAGAGAGAGAGAGAGAATGTCAAAGAAAGTCAAAGATGGAGTCAGAGGCAAAGAAAGACAACAGGAGAGACAGAGGGAAGCAGAAACAAAAAGATAGGTGACAGGGAAGTATTGTTTTTTGGAAGCCTCCAGCTCCAGTTAATTAAATTCAGTGCACATTTTTCCTCGGAATTTGCCACCTACACACTGTTAATATCCACCAGAGATGATGCATTTCATCATTTTTTTCATACAAGCCAATGAATCAATAATGTGGTCTGGAACTCTCCGTACTAATTAGATGCTCAATATTCCACACCCGAAGAGTAAGATTGGGCATTGCTCATATGCTGCGCTATTCTGTGCCTGTCACTGTGAACTGCGGGATAACCTGCACAATCTAAACAGCAGAAAGGGAGACCTTTCCACTCAAGTAGGACATCAGCGTGACACCGGCACCTTTACACTGGCAGAGAGTTCGTACCCTCCAACAGCACTCACACACATACACAAACACACACACACATATACACCCCCACACACACAGGAGAGAGATACACAGAAGCTTCTGTATGAGCACACACACTCCTTAAATAGTCACACTCCCTGGGAATCACTGACCTTTCTGTCTGGGTCTGTCTGCTCATAGTGTGTCAGTTTAATAAATACAAAAGGGGCCACCAGACAGATATTTAACTCGAGGAGAAGGGTAGGTATGTGGTGTGGCCTGTGACTGAAGCTTTATATTCCAATTCTGGGCCAAACCATACCCACTCACACAGACAGAAATGCTGCAAATCGTTGTGGGATTTCAGAAGCAGATTTAGTGCCTTAATTAAATTATTGTCTTTTAATTACTCCAAGGAGCTCATTATTACCTACTTAATATGCACAACATAAAAACCAGATGTTGAAATGATGAATCCAGGTTTGACGTGTTCAGTGACATCATCAATGGTGGGGAAAATACTGGAGTCAATTATTAAGATGCAATATCGGAGCATTTGGAAAGCGGTGATTGGTCCAAGTCAGCATAGATTCACTCAAGGGAAATCATGCTTGACAAATCTTCTGGAATTTTTTGAGAATGTGGCCAGTACAGTATACAGGGGTGAACCAGTGGATGTATATCTGGACTTCCAAAAGGCTTTTGACAAGGTCTTAAACAAGATGTTAGTGAGCAAAATTAAAGCTCATAGTACTGTGGGTAATATATTGATGTGAATAGAGAACTGGTTGACAGCCAGGAAGAAGAGTGGGAATAAATGGGTCTCTTTCAGCATGGCAGGCTGAGACTAGTGGGGAACCGCAGGGTTCAGTGCTGGGACACCAGCTATTCACAATGTATATGAATGATTTGGATGAAGGAATTGAATGGAGTATCTTCAAATTTACAGATGACACCAAGCTGGGTGGTAGTGTGTGCTGTGAGGAGAATGCTAAGAGGTTACAGGGTGATTTGGACAGGCCGGCTGAATGGGCAAATACTTGGCAAATATAATATAATGTGGATAAATGTGAGGTTATCTACTTTGGTCGCAGTAACAGGAAGGAAGATTATTAGAATGGTGGCAGTTTGGGAAAAGGAGAAGTGCAATATGACCTGGATATCACAGTGGAACAGTCGCTGAAGGTTGGCATGCAGGTACAGCAGGCGGTGAGGAAGGCATGCTGGCCTTCATTGCAAGACTTTTGAATAGACGTATCATTAAGCTGATCTTTCTCTAAACCCTTTCGGTAAGTGTAACACTATATTCTGCATTCTGTCCTTTCCTTTTCTCCACATATTCTATGAACAGTATGCTTTGTCTGTAAAGCTCATAAGAAACAATATTTTTCCACTGTATCCCAATACATGTGACAATAATAACTTAAATCAATTCAATTTCAAAGAACACCAGGATGTTGCCTGGTATGGACGGCATTAGCTATGAGAAGCGGTTGGAGAAACTTGATTTAGTCTCCCTGAAATTATAAGGTTGAGGTGCGACCTACTGGAAGGCAACAAGATTATGATAGTCAGAAGCTTTTTCCCAGGATGGAAAAGTCAATTACTAGGGGGCACAGGTTTAAGGTGCGAGGGGCAAGGTTTGAAGGAGATGTATGAGGCAGATTTTTTACACTGATGGTGGTGGGTGCCTGGAACTCATTGCGGGAGGTAGTGGAAGTGGATACAGTAGTGACTTTTTAGTGACTTTTGACAAACATGAATAGGATGGGAATAGAGGGATACGGTCCCTGGAAGGGTAGGGGGTTTTAGTTCAGTCAGGCAGCATGGTCAGTGCAGGCTTGGAGGGCCGAAGGGCCTGTTTCTGTAATTTTCTTTGTTCTTAACAAAAGGGAAGGCCAGTGGTTGAATGCTGGGCAGGAGAGATTAAAGGACAAAAAGCTTCATGTTGCAAGGTCAAAGGGAGAGATTAAGTGTTATTATTGGAAGTTGTAGGGTGGCTTTAACAATCTCTTTTAATTTTGCTGGAGGGGGCGTGTGACTTCATATCAGCTTTGCCCAAAGATGAGCCCAGGTGATCTGGGGCTGGGGAAGGGTCAGCTCAAAATTTAGGTCAGATTAATTTAGGTAAGATGCTCTGACAGAGAGTCAGTGCAGATGCAATGGGACGAATGGCCACCTCTGGACTGTAAGGACTCAATGGATAATATGATAAATGTGGTGGAGGGTAATGGGTGTCTTAAGAAATGAATAAGGAATATCTTTTCTATAATTAAATGTATAGACAATAAAGTAATGTTTAGTCAACATTGATTTAATTTTTTTTGTTGCGGCAAAAGTCATCAAAGATGGAGTTTTTAAAATGACCTCTTAAGTCGGTTATCGGGAACTCAAATAATTTTTTATTGGTCTGGAGGGAGGCTGTAACACCTGAATACGCTACTTGAAAGAAATGTCAAAGAAATGAGAGAAACCTGACAGTGAGAACAAATCAGCAAAGAAAAATCAAACATGGGTGGGGGGAGCGGTGTAGAAGGAGGGGTTTGGGATGTAAAATTGAACTCAGTGTTGAGTTCAGAAGGCTGTAAAATCCCCAGCTGGAAGATAAGGTGTTTCTGAGTTTGCAACGAGCTTCAGTGGAACAGCACAGCAGCCCGGGGGCAGAATGGCCAGAGTGGGAGCCAGGTGGAGAACGAAATTAACAGGTGACAGGAAACTCAAGGCCACGCCTGCCGATTGGATGGGGTTGTGCCACAAAATGGTCACATGACCTGCATTTGGACCCCCCCCTGCAAAATAAGAGGGCACCATATCGTGAATAGCAAATATAGTTTACTAAGTTTAAAAGTAAAAGTACATTGCTAGTGTTTGGGATCGAGAGTAGAGGAGACATAAGGACAGATGTTCGCATCACCGGTGCTTGTATGAAGAGGTACCAACGGCAAACAGCGGTAGTGTTAGAAAAGAGGATGGGGAGGTGGCTGCGTGGACTGTGGAAAATTGTCAGAGAGAATTGTCCCTTAGTGTTCCAAGATAGTAACTTGAATGAATTGGCCATGATAAATGCATGGGTCCACAGGAATAGGGTGAGGAGAGGGCCCAGGTCGGATTCTCTGTCAGTCAATGCAGACTCGATGGGCCAAATGGCCTCCTTCTGCACTGTCAGGATTCTATGAAATGTGGGGAGTCAGCCACACTGCAAGGAGCAAATCCAACAAACTAAATTTTTAACCGGCTGAGATGTAGAGAAGTGTTAACTTGTGGGCATTCACTCCAGGTAATAGAATGTAAGTTTAAAGTTTATTTATTCAATAGTGTCACGAGTAGCTTACATTAACACTGCAATGAAGCAACTGCAAAAATCCTCCAGTTGCCACACTCTGGCACCCTTTCGGGTACACTGAGGGAGAATTTAGTGTGGCCAATATACTTAATCAGCACATCTTTTGGGAGGAAACCGGAACATCAGGAGGAGATCCATGGGAAGAATGTGCAAAGTCTACATAGACAATGACCCATGCTGGGAATCGAACCTGAGTCCCTGATGCTGAGAGGCAGCAATGCTAACCACTGTGCCATCAAGTCACCTTGATGAGACAAAAAGTACAACATGGTATCAAAATAGATAGGTTAGGTAGATAGGTTAGGTGGATTAGCCATGGTAAAAGTGCAGGGTTAGGGCCTGGGTAAGATGCTCTTTTGGTGCAGACTCGATGGGCCAAATGGCCTCCTTCTGCACTGTAGGAATTCTACAGTTAAATAAAAAGACCAATGACTTCAGATTTCATCAACTAATGCTGGATTTCCTAATATTGGAAAGCGATTTCAAACACTTGCCACTTTAGGCCGGCGATGTTGCTGAGTGAGCATTATCCCCCACCCACCTCAGTGAAGCAGCAGGTTGGACAGGGACATCTTTGTTCTGTCTCTGTGACAGGCCCATCCAGTTCTTTCACATTCAGCTTGTCTTATCTTCAGTTTGTTTGTCGACTGGAGATTGTGACATTGTTAAACATCCTTTAGTAAAGAAGGTGCCACTTGAAACCTGTGTAAATGTTGGCGTTTAACATCGGAAAGTGTTGTTTAAAATCTGCGATTCTGCAGGGTGATTTCCTTTATTCAGTCAGTTGTTCTGCAGTGCTTGTTTTGTGAATGATTTTTATATTCATCCCAGCATGCTGCTGCTGAGATGGTGAGAAATACAGTGAGTGAGAGTGTTTTTATCCCTTCCCCGCTCCCCTCCTCCCTTCCTGTTTTTTATTCATTCCCTCAATGTGGTGCTTTTTCTTTAATCGAGAAGCCGACATTCTTCTGTGTGAGCTCATTGTCTCTACATCGCTGACTGTTTAAAGCTTTTCAGGTGACCCTTTAACCGCAGAATCCTGATCGTGCTGAAAGAAGCCATTCAGCCCATCAGGTCTGTACTAAATGGTCCAAAGATGTGCAGGTTTAGTGGATTAGCCACGCTAAATTGTCCCTTGCTGCCATCAGACAATGCACCTACCTTCTATTAAGTTGATCTTTCTCTACACCCTAGCTATGACTGCAACACTACATTCTGCACCATCTCCTTTCCTTCTATATAAACGGTATGCTTTGTCTGTATACAGCGCAAGTAACAACACATTTCACTGTATGCTAATACATGTGATGATAATAAATCAAATCAATGTCAGTCACCAGGCACTCAGAAACATTCTTAAGAGTTATCTGTCTTTCTGGGGACTGTAGCCCTTTAACAGCCGAGAGAAATGAAGGAAAAGGCAAAACAGCAAGGGGAAAAAATGGGGCACAGATTATGATCTAAAATTAGTCAGTCAAATGTTGAGTCCAAAAGGCTGTAAAATGCCTGGTTACAAAGGTGGGTGTGGTTCCTCGAGCCTGCATTGAGCTTCCTCAGACTGGGACGGAAAGATCAGAGTGCGGGAACAAGGTGCAGGATTAAGTGACAGACAGCTAGACGCTCGAGGTGGTGCTTGCAGGCGGAATGAAGGCATTTCGCAAAGTGCTCAGCCAAAAAGTGGTCGCCAAAGCAGCCCCTGAACAGAGTTTTGCACATTCTCCCCATGTCTGTGTGAGTTTCCTCCGGATGCTCCTTTTTTTTCCCACACTCCAAAGATGTGGCCATGCTAAACTGCCCTTTAGTGTCCCAAGATGTGCAGGTTAGGGGGATTAGCCATGGTAAATACATGGGGTTATAGGGATGGGTTGGGGAATGAGGACACGGGCACGATCCTCTGTCAGAGAGAATCAGTACAAACTCAAATGAACCAAATGGCCTCTTCTGCACTGTCAGGATTCTATGATTCTCTGAAATGTGAGAGAGACCACACTGCAAGCAGCAAAAACAACAACTAAATTTTTAACCAGGCTGAAATGTAGAGTCATATCATAGAATCCCTACAGTGCAAAAGGAGGCCATTCAGCCCATCAAATCTGCACAACCACAATCCCACCAATGCCTATTCCTTTAACCCCACATCTTTACCCTGCTAATCCCCTGACATTAGGATCAATTTAGCATGGCCAATCAACCTAACCTGCACATCTTTGGACTGAGAGAGGAAACTGAAGCACCCAGAGGAAACCCACACAGACACAGGGAGAATGTGCAAACTCCACACAGACAATGACCCAAGGCAGGAATTGAACCTGGGCCCCTGGCACTGTGAGGCAGCAGTGCTAACCACTATGCTACCCCAGAGAAATGTTGACTAATAAGGTATTCCATGCAAGCAATAGAACACAATCACCTCGATTCAATGGAAAAACATAACATGGAAAGAATGAATTAAAAGTGTGGGGGGGCAGGGGGAAAGCAAAATTTCAGCCCTGGGATTTTGAACAATCCAGCACAGTAACACACAAACATCATCAACACCAGTGAGAAAGCAAAGGAGTGAAGATTTCTTTTCCACTCTCAAACTCACGCAGTTGTGACAATTAAGAGAGGTTTCGACAGCCTGGAATTTACTGCAATATAAACCTTCATGGATGGCTTTAAACAAAGGAAGATCGAAAAGGTTTATGACGAATTAAGAATACAGCGTACAAACGGATTCCTTCCACAACTTGGAGAGGGAACTGAACCCAATAGGAAAACCGTGAAAATAATTGAAATAAGCAGGAGGAGAGCCAGCTGACGGCAGATACTGAACAGACAGCGAGAGGGGAAGGATATATGAGCAGAGTTAATAAAGCTGGCTTGGGATATTGTCTCCACTGATGCGATTGATTCAGTGACATAAGTCATTACAAATGGCAAACCTTTCAAGAAGGCACTATTTATGTTAAAAACAATACAAAGATTGATAGGATGCTGAGATGTGAAAATGGCACAAGGAACTGCACAGGGATGATGAGTTAAGTTAGTAAGCAAAGATCGAGTAAATGGAGCATGATGTGTGACAATGGGAAATTGTCCAATTTTTTTGGTTTGATTTATTATTGTCAGGTGTATTGGGATACAGTGAAAAGTATTGTTTCTTATGCACATATAAAAACAAAGAGTGACATAGTGGTTAGCACTGTGTCTCACAGCGTCAGGGACCGGGGTTCAATTCCAGCCTTGGGTCACCGTCTATGTGGAGTTTGCTCATCTTCCCCGTGTCTGTGTCAGTTTCCCACATTCCAAAGATGTGCAGATTAGGTGGACTGGCCATGCTAAAATTGCGCTTAGTGTCCTGACCTTCATAGGTTAGAGTGATCAGTGGGTAAATATGTAGGGGTATGGGGGTAGGGCCTGGGCAGGATTGTGGTCAGTACAGACTTGATGGGCTGAATGGCCTCTTTCTGTACTATAAGGTTTCTATGTTTCTATTTCTATGATTTCTAAATTGCCGAGTGTCCAAAGATGTATAGGTTAGGGGGAATTATCAGAGTAAATACTTGGGAGTTAACAGGGAACAGGTCTGGATGGGATTATGTGGGGTTACAACAATAGAGCTTGGATAGGATTGTTGTCAGTACAGACTCGATGGGCCAAGTGGTCTCCTTCTGCACTGGAGGGATTCTATGATTCCAACATACAATTCATAGAGCTCACAGAGAAGAAGGAAAGGGGAAGGTATGGAATGTAGAGTTACAGTCATAGGTAGGGTGCAGAGAAAGATCAATTTAGAGAGTTTAAAGGAGTTAGAGTTTTAAAAGCACAGTATTTAACTCAAGCACGTGTAATACTCCCCTCCCTCCCACAATCATCATCTTGCCCCCAAAATTATTCTGTTTCGAAGTTTGCTGACAAGTTCATGCTTGGAACTTCAACTCATTATGGAGACAATTTTCCCATATTAACGGTGCTATATAAACACAAGTTGTTGTTATTGTTGATACACAAAGCTCCTTTACACCTGAATTCCTTACACATCTATCTGGGGCGAGTGATTGGTGCTATTGTAGAGTTGTACAAATTGAGACAAAGCCCTTGGTTAGACAATAAAAGATTTAGAAATCTCACAGTGCAAAAGAGGCCCATCGAGTCCACACCAACACATTAGAAATACCTGAACTCCCACTTAACTCCATCTGCCAGCACTTGGCCCATAGCCCTGAATGTTATGACATGCCAAGTGCTCATCCAGACACTTCGTAAAGAATGTGAAGCATCCCACCCCCAACACCCTCCCAGGCAGTGCACTGCAGGCTGTCACCACCTTCACATTCCACTCACCTTGAATCTATATGTCCTCGTAGCTGATCCTTCAGTTAAGAGGAACAGTTGCTCCTTATCTATACTATCCACTTCCCTTATAATCTTGAACACCTCAATCAGGTCACCCCTCAGTTTTCTCTGCTCCAGCGAAAACAACCCATGCTTACCCAACCTCTCTTCATAACTTAAATGTTCCATCCCAGGCAGCATCCTGGTAAATCTCCTCTGCACCCCTATCCAGTGCAATCACACCCTTCCTATAATGTGACAACCAGAACTGCGCACATTTCTCTTGCTGTGGTCTCACCAAATTTCTACACAACTCAAACATGAATTCCCTGCTTTTATAATTTGGATTGTAAAGAACTTTGGGGATTGTACTCATGCCAGAATACCAAGGACATTTTATAGTTCCAGTATGCTGCAGACCAGGGATTTAGATATAATATTGATTATATTTGTTTCAAGGTACACAGGGGGAAAAAAGCAGAGTTAAAACAGGGGACAATAAAGTTTTAGTATATGTATTAGTGTCATAAGTAGGCTTACATTAACACTGCAATGAAGTTACTGTAAAAATCCCCAAGTCACTATACTCCAATGTATTCAGATACACTGAGGAAGAATTTAGCATGGCGAATGCACCTAACCAGCACATCCTCCAGAGTGTGAGAGGAAACCGGAGCATCCAGAGGAAACCCTCGCAGAGAGAGGAGAATGTGCAGACTCCGCACAGACAGTGACCCAAGCCGGAAACTGAATATGGGTCCCTTGCACTGTGAGGCACCAGTGCTAAACACTGTGCTACCATGCCGCCCACAATAACTCAATTAGCCATACATAAATTGTAAAGAAACTACTAGAATCTATTATTAAGAACATTATTATGCAGAACTTGGATTTTATTAGTGCACTTCAAAGATGATGCTTTGATTTGGCAGAATCAACTGAAAAGGAAATCATGTTTGGCAATGTTACTTTGAGAATGTAGTTAACAGGATAAATAAGGGAGAACTGGTAGATGTAGTATATTAGGGTTTTCAAAAAGTATTTGATGAAGTGCCATACAAGAGGTTATTACACAAATACTGAGCTCATGGGATTGGGCTAGTATAGTACGGATTGGGGATTGGTTCATGAATAGAAAATAAACAGTAGGAATAGTCATTTTTGTAACTAGCGAGGTACCATGAGGATCATGAGTGCTTGGGCTCACTATTTACAGCTTAGGTTAATGACTTTGAGGTATCTGAATATAGCACGCCCACATTTCCTGAGCTGGGATGGGGACAAAGAGGTTACAAAGAGATTGAGACTGGTTAGGTGAGTAAGTAAGAAAATGGCAGGTAGAAAATAAGGTGGAGAAATGTGAAGCTATCCAGTTGGGTGGGAAAATTTTAAAAACAGAATGTTTTAAATATTGAGAGGCAGGGAAGTGTTGATGTTCAGAGGGATCTGGGTATCCTTGTGCACAAATCATTCAGAGTTAACATACAGGTATAGCAATCAATTAGGAAAAGAAATGGCATGTTAGCCTTTATTCGAAAAGGATTGGAGTATTTCTGAAAAAAATCTTGCTGCAATTTTATGGGGCATAAGTGAGATTAGATCCGGAATACAGTGCACAGTTTTATTCTCTTTACCTAAGGAAGGGTGCACTTACTTTTAACAGAGTTTCATTGGCCTAATTCTTCGAATATGGGGAGTGTCCAACCAAGAGATAATGTGTAGACTCGACCTTTGTTCCATCAAGTTTAGAAAAATGAGAGGTGATCTAATTGAAACACGGAAGAGGTTTTTCAAGGGGTTTGACAGGGTGGATGCAGAGTGGGTGGAACTTGGGACAAGAAAGTCAGTGTGATTCTCGCTGGCATTGCCAGTGCAAGCTGAATCCCCATCTTCCCGCACTGAGTCATTTATTGGAAGCAATCAGGTTTTGCATTGGGTAAGAGAGGGATGAGGCCTAGACAGGCTGGCAACTTCTCAGAGATCAGGGTCTATTTTTAAAGAAAGAAATTAAAGAAGAAATTAGATCTCACTGTTGCAGCTAAAGGGATATGGGGGTGAGGGGGGAAATCAGGGTATTGAATTTGATGATCAGTCATGATCAAAGTTGTTGGCAGAGCAGGCTCAAAGAACCGAATGGCCTACTCCTGCTTTTAGTTTCTATGTAAATTTGAAGAGCCACCTTGCTCACCACCGGCCCCAACACACACACACACACACACACACACACACACACACACACACAAAATGAACATTGAGAACCCTCATCTCACCCCAAACTGATGGCCTACACACATCATACACAACCAACAGAAATGTGTGTTGACCCTCAGGCAGGCTTTTCTGGTCTTAGATCAAGTTACACCATAAAATCCTGCCCACTGTCATCATCCAGATTCCCCAGTTCACTTCATCCAAACTGAAACTGATCAACACAAACTCCAATCCCTCCTCAGCGGGATCCTCTGTGCCCCGTCACCACACATTTGGTTCAAACACAGCACCCCCAGCACAGGTGAACTGTAATTTTTTTTCTATTCCACAATCTTCACCACAGCCTCACTTTGCTTCTTTCAAAGCCTAACCCAAACTAACCTCCCGCTCTGAGGTACAACTGCTTCTCCCTCGCTTGTTCACTGATTTTAACCGAGTCACCAGAGATCCTGCCTTCAACATTATTATTATCACAAAACTTGTCTCCAAACTCAGTGGCCTGGCCTCGGCACCTCCCTCTGCAATTGGATCCTGAACTTCCTAATTCACAGACCATAATCAGTAAGGACAGGCAACAACACGTCCTCCACGATCATGCTCAATACCAGTGCCCCATAAAGCTGTGTTCTCCCTACTATATTCCTTATACATCTATGACTCAGTGGCCAAATTCCCCTTCAATTCAATTTTCAAGTTTGTGGATGACACCACCGTAGTGGGTTGCATCTCAAACAATGATGAGGGTACAGGAATGAGATAGAGAATCTGGTGAACTGGTGCGGTGACAATAATCTCTCCCTCAGTGTCAACAAAACAAAAATTGTTATCGACTTCAGGAGGCACAAAGGAGAATATGCCCTGACAACATCAATGGGGACAAAATAGAAAGGGTCGAGAGGTTCACGCTTTTAAATGTCCAGATTGCCAACATCCTATCCAGGTCCCCCCATGCTGATACTATACTTAAGACAGCCCACCAACACCTCTACTTTCTCAGAAGGCTAAGGAAATTTGACATGTCAGATACGACTCTCACCAACTTTTACAGGTGCTCCACAGAAAGCATTCTTTCTGATTGTATCACAGCTTGGTATGGCTCCTGCTCTGCCCAAGACCACGAGGAACTACATCAGGTCATGAATGTAGCCCAATCCATCATGTAAATCAGCCTCCCATCCATTGATTCTGTCTACACTTCCTTGGCAAAGCAGCCAGCATAATTAAGGACCCCATGCATTCCAGACATTTTCTCTTCTACCTTTTTCCTTTGGAAAAAAGATACAAAAGTCTGAAGTCACGTACCAACCAACTTAAGAACAGTTTCTTCCATACTGCTGTCAGACTTTTGAATTGACTGACCTTGCATTAAGTTGATCTTTCTCTACACCCTGGCTATGATTGTGACGCTACATTCTGCACTGTCTCGTTTCCTTCTCTATGAATGGTATGAAACAATACAACTGCAAGAAACAATACTTTTCACAGTATGTTCATACATGTGACAACAATAAATCAAATCAAAACAAAAGTTCCATGAACTCAGAATTATACAGTGCAGAAGGAGGTCATTCAGCCCATCAAGTCTGTACTGACCACAATCCCACCCAGACCTTATCCCCATACTCCATGCATTTACCCCAAGCTAGTCCGCCGATACTAAGGAGCAATTTAGCATGGCCAATCCACCTGACTAATTCATCATGGACAGCAGGAACTGCTGTAGCCTCCCTGTCTTTCGCATTGGGAAACAGGGAATTTCAAACATCTTGTTGCAAACTGTGAAGTGATCTTTTTAAATTAAATTATTGATGAAAAATTTTAAAATGCTCTCAATTCTAATCAGGTGAATATATTACCAGCCTCTTGCCATTGGTGCAGCATTTTCCTGCTTCATCCTGAACAGTGGTAATTGCCTCGTCTGTCTCACTGTCAGCAACAGGTCCTGTAGCTGAATGTTATCAGTGAATAGCAGACCCAAACAGCAGCCTCCTGCCACTACCCAGATCATTCCAGCTGAACATCAAACTGACATGGAACAGGGAAGCGAGAGAACTGGAGAGAGAGAGAGGGAGGAGCGAGGGAGAGCTGGGGGAAAAGGGAGAGCGAGACGGGGAGCAAGAAAGAAGAGAGGGGGAGGAGCGAGGGAGATTGGGGAAGAGAGAGGTGAGCAGAGGGGGCGAGGAAGTTGGGGGGGGCAACAGAGAGAAGAGGAAGGAGTGTGAGAACTGGGGGGAAAGAAGAAGAGAAGCGGGGAGCGAGAGCGCAGGGGGAAGCGAGGGGGGTGGAGGATGGAAAGAGAGGCAGAAATAGATTACAGGGCAAATTTTCCCATTCTACCACAGGAATCATAGCGTGCTCGGGTTGGACCATGGAGAGGTCCATTGATCTCAGACAGGGTTTTCCGCGTTTCAGGGCAAGCACAGCTGGATAATCCTGCACTACGTCTCAATAGTGCCCTCCACAATCTCAGGGAATTCTAAAATGGTTTACAGGTTGCTGCATTTTTTAAAAATGAAAGTGTATTCACTGTTATAACATAGGAAACACAGTGACCATTCTGTTCACAACCAGCCCTCAGTAACAGATGACCAGATAATATGTTTTTTTTTAAGTGACATTGATCGAGGGAGAAATATTGGTCTTGAGATTTAACAGAAACACGAAAGGAACTCAACTCCGGCACAGAATCATAGAATTATGCAGTGAAGAAGGAGGCCATTTGGCCCATTGAGTCTGCATCAACCACAATCCCAGCCAGATCTTATCCCCATAACCCCATGCATTTACCCCAGCTAGTCCCCTTGCCACTAAGGGGCAATTTAGCATGGCCAATGTGCCTAACCCGTGCATCTTTGGACTGTGCGAGGAAACCAGAGCACCTGAAGGAAACCCATGTAGACATCGGGAGAGCAGAACGTGTAAACTCTGCACAGACAGTGATCCAAGCCGGGAATCAAACCCAGAGTCCTGCCGCTATGAGGCAGCAGTGCTACCCACTGCGCCACTGCCAAAGATTTTCCAAAGCCATTCCTACATTGGGAGGAGAGCATTGGGAATCCAGGCGCAGTGAGCATGATCCTTGACCAGTGAGTAAATACCTGCAGCATACACAACTCTCAGTCAGTACCTCTCTATTACCCACAGTGTGGACACCACTGAGAGCAACATCTGTCTGCTGGACATACACTGCCAGCCTGCTACACTTCCCTTGGGTTAAGTTTCACACATGTAGCTATTGCCCATTCTACACCCTCAATTTCCCAATGGACCAGCCGTGCTTACTACCCATTCAGTGCTAGCAGGCAGCTCCTGGCAAAGGCAGCATGAACGTGACACAATAAACCCAGTGCCAATTCTCACTGCAGCTTCCTCTCAATCCTTGGCGCATCCGCATACACGGAGTTTCACACTCTTCAACTGGTCTGACCATGGAATATTTTTGGATAATATCGCCCAGGCACACACAGCTATGTGCAGAGTGGAATATCAACACAAAGTGACCATTTTTAAAATTTATTTATTAGTCACAAATAAGCTTACATTAACGAAAGTTACTGTGAAGTTCCCCTAGTTGCCACAGTCTGGTGCCTTATCGGGTCAATGCATCTAACCATTTGGTAACATGGAACAGAGAAGAGTTCATGGGGAAGAAAGAGAGAAACTACTTCCGCTGGGGAGGCCAGAACACATGATCATGATGTTAAAATTAGAACAAGACTTTTCAGGAAGCATCTTTCACACAAAAAAGTCAACAAAAACCCAAAACACTCTCACTTCAATAGCCTTCAGGGGTGGGGGTCAAAAGATTCAGAAGAGATACAAAGAACAAAGAAAATTTCAGCACAGGAAAAGGCCCTTCGGCCCTCCAAACCTGCACAGACCATGCTGTCCGACTATACTGCCTACCCCCCTGGACTCAATATCCCTCCATTCCCATCCTAGTCATGTATTTATCAAGATTCCCCTTACATAGTATCTGCTTCCACTACCTCCCATGGCAGCGAGTTCCATGCACCCACCACCCTCTATGTAAAAAATCTGCCTTGTACATCTCCTTTAAACCTTGCCCCTCACATCTTAAACCTATGCCCTCTAGTAATTGACTCTTCCACCCTGGGAAAATGTTTCTGGCTGTCCACTCCTATCAGGTCTCCCTTCAACCTCCATCATTCCATTGTTCAGGTCATACCAATATTATCTCTATATCCATCTGAACAAACTCTTTCCTAATCTTAAAGGTGAGATTAGTTAAAGTACTAACACCTGTTAGTACTGTGCTCATGATGATTCTATGATTACACTGCGCTAGGATTCAAACCTATTGAACGAGTGATATATCAGTCAACTTTCTGTCTGAATGTGTTCATTTGTCTTAGAGCATCCAACCTAAACTCATCACTCAGATTGGACTGAAGGATGGGTTTAGTGTTCAGACAATCTCCATCTAAAGTGATGATGGTTTTACAAGCAATGCCCAGAGTTCAACACCTTAGATGTTATCTGAGACCAAAGGCTAACTGCAGGCATCACAAGATACATTCCTTCGTTCTCTCTCCCTGAACCGGCCAGAAAGTGTCAAAAAGACAAGATAGGTGAGAGGCAGGGAGCTCTCCAAAGACAGGCCTTAAAGCAACACACACTGGATCTCGGGAGCACTGCCTTGTAGAAAGTCTGTTGTATTGAATGGGGACAGCCGAGATCTGTATCACACCAACACATTTAATCAATTTGCCCACCATCAAAACACTTCTCCAGTTACAGAGCTGTTTACAGTGAATGTAACAGCATTGCCCTCAGTCAGCTGAAGGCAAAATACAGCTTTTGCTTCAGACAGGAACACCATCTGCTAGGCTGAAATCAAATCCTGTTGCTATATAATGTTCTTACATTACCAGTGCTGATGGCCAACTCCAAGTACAAAAACATATGGAACTTGGGTCGCTTTGGTGATGCTGAAGAAGCCATTTACAGAGCAGCCTTCATTAATCCTGGTTAAGGGCAGCGAGGAGATTCCAGTGCTTCTCGCTAAGGACATGGTGCAGGCAGTAGATGATAGCACAGTGACACAGTGTAATATTCTCCACTTACCTCTTTACAATGCTCCCAGTGCTATGCAGAGCACTGCAATAATAACCAGGTTATCTGGACTGACCACTGGGGCACTTTACAAGAAATGTATTAACTCAAAATGTCCACTGTTGTAATGTGAGGAACATGGCAGCCATTTTGTGTAGTAAGAAGTCTCATAACACCAGATTAAAGTCCAACAGGTTGATTTAGTAGCAAAAGCCACTAGCTTTCAGAGCACTGCCCCTTCGACAGCAGCGTGGGAGTTCTGTTCACAAACAGGGCATATAAAGACACAAACTCAGTTTACAAAATAATGGTTGGGTTGCGAGTCTTTACAGGTAATCATTGTGTTAAGACCATGTGAGGGGAGAGGGGGTTAAGCACAGGTTAAAGAGATGTGTATTGTCTCTAGCCAGGACAGGTAGTCAGATCTTGCAACCCCAGGCAAGTCATGGGAGTTACAGATAGAGTGACATGAACCCAAGGTCCCAGTTGAGGCCGTCCTCATGTGTGTGGAATTTGGCTATCAGTCTCTGCTCAGTGACTTTGTGCTGTCATGTATCGTGAAGACCACATTGGAGAATGCTTACCTGAAGATCAGAGTCCAAATGCCCGTGACCACTGAAGCGTTCCCCAACAGGAAGTCTTGCCTGGTGATTTTCGAGCAGTGTTCAGTCATCTGTTATTGTAGCGTCTGCATGGTCTCCCCAATGTACCATGCTTCAGGACATCCTTTCCTGTAGCATATCAGATAGACAACATTGACCGAGTCAACCGTGTTGACAGCTTGACAATCACCAGGCAGGAATGTTCTCTTCCTGTTGGCGAACACTTCAGCAGTCACAGACATTTGGCCTCTGGTCTTCAGGTAAGCATTCTCCAAGGTGGCCTTCATGACACACGATAGCGCACAGCCGCTGAGCAGAGACTGATAGCCAAATTCCACATGCATGTGGACGGCCTCAACCAGGATCTTGGGTTAATGTCACACTATCTGTAACTCCCATGACTTGCCTGGTCTTGCAAAATCTCACTAACTCACTAAGTCCGGGCTGGAGACAATACACATCTCTTTAACCTGTGCTTAACCCTCTCTCCACTCACATTGTCTGTATCTTTAAGACTTGATTACCTGTAAAGACTCACATTCCAACCATTATTTTGTAAATTGAGTTTGTGTCTTTATCTGCCCTGTTTGTGAACAGAACTCCCACTCACCTAATGAAGGAGCAGCACTCTGAAAACTAGTGGCTTTTGCTATCAAATAAACCTACTGGACTTTAACCTGGTGTTGTGAAACTTCTTAATGTGTTTACTCCAGTCCAACGCCAGCATCTCCACAGCATGACAGCCATTTTGTGTACAGCAAGCTCCCAGAAAGAGTAATGATGACCGAATAATCCAGTTACCTAGTTTTTGATTGCGGGTTAAAGACTGACCAGGAATGGCAACAACTCTCCTGCTCTTTTTCCTATTGGTTCTATTGGATTTTTTTTTTTACATACACCTGTGGTTGCAGACAGGAGCTTGGTGCAATGACTTGTCCAAAAGACAGTGCCTCAGACAGTGCAGCTCTCTCTGGGTACAGTATCCTCTCCATGCAGCACTCTCCCTGGGCACAGCCCTCTGTCTGGGCTCAGTGCTCCGTCTGGGTGCAGTGCTCCCTTGTTAGCCTGCTTTATAAATCCTGAACTAGCAAACTTTAGAGGTCACAGCGCTTCCCATTGAATCATAACTAACCAGGAACTTTCTCTGTCACATTTCTGCTTCCCTCCCCCTCAGCCCTCCCTATTTACATCTCCTTTAGACCCATCTTACGATTCTTTTTTGTCCCATTGTCACTCTCTTTTGCCTTATACCCATCATCCTGCTGACATTTAATCACTTCTGACCTACACCTTTCTGCCTACCATTAAATCACCAACACCTCCCGGTTTTCATGTTTTAAAATTTATTTATTAGTCACAAGTAGGCTGAAATTAACACTGCAATGAAACTGTTATGAAAATGCCCTGGTTGCCACACTCCAGCACCTGTTCAGGTACACTGAGGGAGAATTTAGTACGGCCAATACACCCTAACCCGCACATCTTTGGAATATGGGAGGAAACCGGAGCACCTGGAGGAAACCCAGGTAGACACGGGGAGAATATGCAGGCTCCATACAGACATGGACCCAAGGTGGGAATTGAACCCGGGTCCCTCGCGCTGTGAGGCAGCGAACCACTGTACCACCATGTCATCCTGATAGTCCCAAAATGTTAACTCTTCCGCTTCTCCAGAGATGTCGCCAACCTGCTGAGTTTTTCTAGCACATTCTGGACTTTATTCCGATCCCCCTGTGGTATCTCGCCTGCCTTCAACTCTTTGGAAATTCTGCCAGCAAATTTTAAGTGAGGTCATGGTGACTGCTCTGTGCCTGCGACTCAGAGTGCTGCAGAGCGACAGGCCCAAGGGGAAATCAGTTCAAGCTCATCAGTTTTCATCTTGTTTGTCGACAAGTTCAATTCAGAAATAACCCTGAGCAAAAAGTAGAGAGTTGCTTCCCCCCCTGCCCCACTCCAAAAGCTGAAGAATTAGAGATCTCAGCGCTCATTCACACCATCTGTAATTTACAAATTGCGCTGAATTCATTTGGCGTGAAATTGATTGCTCCTGATTATGAATTATTCATTCATTTAAAGAAAGAGAAATCAATATGTTGCAGTTCATAAATCTCCCAAACAGAGGGGTGAAAATAAACTACTCACCCAGTCACTGGGGAACCCATTAAAGAAAGACATTTGAGTCAATCTTGCATGCTAGGCTTCATTAAACATTTGTACAAATCACAGGAGTCACAAGGCACAAAAGTTGTTTTGTTAGCCTGGCAGCACTGAGCTACATCTTACCAGAGGCTGCAAGCTTCTCTCAGAAGTGCCATCAACCAGAAATGTGAGTAAAAATAAAATGCAGAAAGATACAAATTGCGAGAGAGCTCAAAACTAGGGGATATTTTTTATTTCTGTGTTAAGTTTGATCATTTAGGGGCGGTACAATGGCACAGTGGTTAGCGCTGCTACCTCACAGCGCCAGGGACCTGGGTTTTAATCTGGCCTTGGGTGACTGTTTGCACATTCTCCCTGTGTCTGTGCAGTTTCCTCCGGGTACTCAGATTCCTGCCACAGTCCAAAGATGTACTCGTTAAGTTGATTGGCAACGTTGAATTGACCCTAGTGTCAAGGGGATTAGCGAGGTAAATGTGTGGGGTTATGGGAATAGGATCTGGGTGGGATTGTGATTGGTACAGACTTGATGGGCCAAATGGCCTCCTTCTGTACTGTAGGGACTCTATGATCTATTGAAGTCATAGAACATAGAGTAGTACAGCACAGGGACAGACCCTTTGGCCCACACAGTGCTGTGCGAACATGACCCCAAATAATCCCTTCTGCCTGCTTTTGGTCTATGTGCCTCTATTTTAGAAACATATAAGATTATAGAGGGAATAGATAAGATAGGAGGGAAGTTGTTTCCATTGGCGGATGAAACTAGAACTAGGGGCATAGCCTCAAAATAAGGGGAGCAGATTTAGGATGGAGTTGAAGAGGAACTTCTTCACACAAAGGGATATGAATCTGTGGAATTCCTTGCCCAGTGAAACATTCATTGAATGTTTTTAAGGAAAAGAGAGAGAGATTTTTGAACAGTAAAGGAATTAAGGGTTATAGTGAGTGGGTGGGTAAGTGGCTCTGTCAATGAATGATGTTATAAGCACATGAGAGCGGGATCAGGAAACCAGGATGTGGAAGCAGTTTGAGTTGAAATGAGAAATAGTAAAGGCAAGAAGTTACTTGTTGAGGGCCCCTTGATTGTAACTACACAACAGGGTAAAAGAGAAAATGGGAGCTTGCCAGAAAGGTACTGCAATAATCATGAGGGATTTTAAAGAACATATAGACTGAAAAAACATCAGCCAGGCTAGGGTAGTGTAGATGAGAAGTTCATTGAATGATTTCAGAATAGTTTTTTTTGGAAAGAACAGTGCATTCTGCAGCCAGAGGGCAGGCTATACTAGACCGGGTTTTGTGCAATAAAAGAGGATAACCTCATTGCAAATATATCTCTCAGGTTATAGCAATCAGCTGACTGAATTTTACATTCAGTTGGTGGAGAGAAGAATGCATCCAAGACTGGTATTTTAAACTTAAATAAGGGCACTTATGAAGGGTATGAAAGCAGAGCTAGTGAGAGTGAACTGGCAAATGCTTACAGGGTGGGTCAATAAAGACTTGTTTGATGGCAGAGATTTAAAGGGATATTTCAGAGTAGACACATTGCAATGAAAAAGAAATATCCAAAGGGAGGGCCAGTCATCTGAGGTTAACTTCAAGAGTTATAGACAATAATAAACTTAATTTCAATACTTAAAACAAAATATATAATTGCATGAAGATAAGGAGGAGATCACAAAAAGTAAATAATATAAAAGAATAACAAAGAATGACAAAAAGATTGGTAAGGAGAAGAACTAGAATATGAGAGTATGCTAACTAGTAATATAAAGATGTATAGTAAGAGTTTCTATAGATACGTAAAAATAAGAAGAATTAAGTGAGCACTGGTCTTATAGAAGATGTGTCTGGACAACTGACAATGGAAAGCAGGGCCATGGAAGATGAATTGAATATGTATTTCATATCAGTTTTCTCTATAGTGGAAATCAGTGATGTCTCAGAAATAGCTGCAAATCAGATTACAGGAGGCTTATTATCTAAACGGTGGGAGCTCGCAGAAGCAGAGGGATTTGGGTGTCCAAGTGCATGAATCGCAGAAGTCAGGTATTCAGGTACAGGATGTAATTAGGAAAAATGCTCTCAATCTTTCCACTTTGCTACACAAAGCATCTTTCTCAACATCTCACACATGGCTCTGACTTTGCTTCCCTGTATGGGCATGTTGACAGTACATTCCTAAACACAGGAATTCTGATGCAAGAACCCTCACTGTGTGCCGTTTTCTAATATCTACAGAATCTTAAACTCAACTCAGTCAAGAATCTGTCAAAAATATTAAACTTCCAACATCCCCCCTCTGCACGGCACATACAGCTGACAGGACCTGCAGCTTGCAAATTCCTACAGATGTAATTTTTGTGCACAAGCTGGAAACTGTGTGTTATTTTTATCTCCAAAGTCTTTCTCGATTAATTTGTTTCATCCTTGGACAAGCCTTCACCTAAAGAGACACCAGACTACATAAACAGCGCCACAGCCAGTGACGGACCCTCCATTCAGCTGTCATGACAAAGACACATCTCTGAAGTAAACAGCACATAATTAACTTACACGAGCCAGTCAAGTAGATAAAATGAAGCTAGGGCAATGTTATTAAATCCTACCCTCTCACTCCCAACCATCTCTTGGGTGTATTTTTAAACTGGCATTTCGGATGTTGACTGGGAAAGTCATCAAATAATGCCTTTATTTTTAGGCAATGCAATGTCCACAAAAGTGTCCATATTTGAATATTCACACAGCACAGTGGGTTAGCACTGCTCCTCACAGCACCAGGGCCCTGGGTTCAATTCTGGCCGCGGGTCACTGTCTGCTTGGAGTCTACACAGTCTCCCTGTGTCTGTGTGGGTTTCCTTCAGGTGCTCCAGTTTTCTCCCATAGAACATAGAACAATACAGCACAAACAGGCCCTTCGGTCCACCAGTTGCGCCGATCACATCTACCAATCCACAGACCTATCTATAACCCCCTATCCTATTCTTTTCCATATACTCATCCAGAAGTCTCTTAAAAGACCCCAGTGAGTTTGCCTCAACAATCTCCAACGGCAGTCGGTTCCATTCACTCACCACCCTGAGTGAAAAACCTACCCCTGACATCTCCTTTGTATTTGCTTCCCTGCACCTTAACTCTGTGTCCTCTCGTAGTGACCATTTCAGCTCGGGAAAATAGTCTCTGAGAGTCCACCCTATCTATTCCTCTCAACATTTTATAAACCTCTATCAGGTCGCCTCTCAACCTACGTCGCTCCAGTGAGAAGAGTCCCAGCTCCCTCAACCTATCTTCATAAGGCCTGCCTCCCAATCCAGGCAGCATCCTTGTAAATCTCCTCTGAACCCTCTCAATAGCCTCTACATCCTTCCTATAATGAGGCGACCAGAACTGCGCACAATACTCCAACTGGGGTCTGACAAGAGTCTTATAGAGCTGCATCATTACTCCTGACTCCTAAACTCTATTCCTCGATTAATGAAGGCCAGTACACCGTACGCCTTCTTGACCACTTCCTCCACCTGCGAGGCCGATTTAAGAGTCCTATGGATCCGGACCCCGAGATCCTTCTGCTCTACAACACAGCTAAGACTCCTACCCCTTATATTGTACTCCTTCATCCCATTATTCCTGCCAAAATGGGCCACTACACATTTATCTGCGTTGAAGTCCATCTGCCACTTCTCCGCCCAGTCTTATATAGTCCAAAGATGTGCAGGTTTGGCAGATTGGCCATGCTAAACTGACCTAAAGTGTCAGGGGGATTAGCAGGGTAAATACACAATGTTCTGGGGACAGGGCCCAGGTGGGATTGTGGTCGGTGCAATCTTGATGGGCCAAATGGCCTCCTTCTGCACTGTAGGATTTTTATGATATACTTGGCAGCAGTACAGGATGGCACTAATAAACTTGTAGAATAGGCATACAATTGGAAAACTAGTTCCAACATTGATAAGTGTGAGTGCACTTTGGAAGCATAAGCAGATAATAGTGCTTAAATAATGATGAGGTAGAGGCGCACAAGGGGCCTGGGGATACAGATATATAAATCAGTAAAGCAGGTTGACAAGATCATTACTAAATCAAATACCTGGGGTTTGTTTCTGGAAGGATAGAATTAAACGATAGCAAAGTTAACGGAGCCTCGTTAGACTGTACATGAGCAATATTATGGGCAATTCTCATCTCCATTGAAGATAAGGGATAAAAAGGTACTATGCAAAAAAAATAGATTCACCGGGATGATACCAGAATCAAGATGAATCATCCTGTCACGGTTGGTATTCTTGGTTAATGTGACCTGATAAAAGATAACAAAAGGGCTGGAGGACTTTATATGTCGATAGTGCTGGGTTTGTCGTCGTTGTTTCTGGCATCTAGGTCGATGCCAGGTGGTCTGTCTAGTTTCATTCCTTTTAGGCTTCTTTGTGGTTTGTTACAAGCGAGTGGTTTGCTCAGCTCTGAGAGGCAACCACATTGCTGAGGCTCTGGAATCACATGTAGGCCAGACCAGGTAAGGATGGCAGATTCCCTCCCCCAAAGGGCATTAGGGAACCAAATGAGTTCTGATGACAAATCAACAATAGTTTCATGGTCATTATTAGATATTTTCATTTCCAGATTTTTACTGAATTCAAGTCTTATCATCTACCATGATGGGATTTGAACCTGTGCCCCAGAGCATTGTCCTGGGTCTCTGGATTACTAGTCTAGTGACAATACCACCACGCCACTCACTCCCCATATGAACTGTATACTCCCACAAACAATAATACAATAACGATAATTTGTTTTTAGTGATAGCAAAAAAGAAAAGGCTTGAAAATCTCAGCAGGTCTGACAGCATCTGTAAGGAGAGAAAAGAACTGACATTTTGAGTCTGGATGACCCTTTGACAAAGCTAAAAGGCATAGAAAGTGGGAGATATTTATACTGCAGAGGGAGGGAATGTAAGATGAGTCAAAGCTAGAGAAACGAGGGTTAAGGCTGCAAAGAGCAGCCCAGAGAGAATAAAGGGTGTGAATGGCCAAATGACAGAGAAGCTGTAAGCTGTGACAGATGGAGATATTGGGGAGGGAGGAGGGGGAAACAGGACAGAGATAGAATGTAAAAACGGGGAAGTGAAAGGAGAAAATAGAAGGGAAGGGGGATGAAATGAGGGGAAGAGTGGAGAGGGGAAGAAAAATGAAGAAAGACAATGAAGAAATAAAAGTAGAAAACAGTAAAAAATTAAATAAAATAGAATGAAACCAAGGAAGGGCTGAGGTGGGGTAGAGTAAATTATCTGAAGTTGTTGAATTCGATGTTGAGACTGGAAGGCTGTAAAGTGCCGAGCCGGAAGATGAGATGCTGTTTCGTCAGTTTGTGTTGAGCTTCCCTGGAACATTGCAGCAGGCCAAGGACAGATATGTGGGCATGGGGACAGGATCATGTGTTAAAATGGCAAAGCAACAGGAAGATCAGGGCTCAGGTTGCACACAGAACCGAAGGTGCTCAGCAAAGTCTTTTAGTGATGTTGACTGAGAGATAAGCACTGTTGGGATCGCCCAAAAGAACTTCCCTGCCTGTCTTTCAACTCGTGTCACAGAATTGAGTGTAGATGGAGCCTCAGTTTAAAACAGCATCGAAGAAATTGCACTTCTGACAGTGCAGCATCCCCTCAGTCCTGCACTGGGTACCAGGCAACCTGGATTTTATGCTTAAATCTCTCTGGAGTGGGACACAAACCCAGAACCTTCTGAGTCAGAGGTAAGAATGCTCACACAGGTTAAGTCCTGGGGGCCAACCCACCACCCCTTACTTCAACATTCCACTTGGAATAGTCAGCTATTTCAGACCAAGTTAAAGAGCTAAAGCCAGTGATAGTGGCACCGGGTAAGATGTCAGTAAAATCATCTCCAATAATCCCAGCCCAGAACATAGACCTTCCTTGTCCATATACAGCACTTTTCCAATATTCAGCAGGCTGAAACCACCAATGGGCTTTTTCACTTTGTTTTATTGTTATTTTGATAAATCTCTCCACAAGATTGCAATGTCTGGGTTGAGGGTCTAACACACTGAATGTGCTATATATCCGACTGCTGGTGAGCACTTTTTTTTTATTCATTCGTGGGAACTTGGGTTGGCCAGAATTATTGCCCATCCCTCGTGCTCTGGAGGCACACGTAGACCAGATCAGGTAAGGACAGCAGATTTCCTTCTCTAAAGGACACTAGTGAATCAGATGGGTTTTTCCAACAATTTACAATGATTTCACGTTCATCAGTAGAATCCTAATTCCAGATTTTTTTTTTTACTGAATTCAAATTCCACCACCTGCTGTGGCAGGATTCAAACCTGGGTTCCCAGAACATTGGCTGAGTTTCTGGATTGATAGGCTAGCGATGATACCACGAAGCCATCGCCTCCCTGTGCTGTTCCAGGTCAACTGGCCAGAGCTACATCATCACTCAGTATAATGGTGCTGTAAATTTATTCAATGCTCTTTCAGATTCTAATTTTGTGCTGGAAGTGCGTATAGTTGAACATGAAGGGTAGCACGAGATACCTACCATTGTATCACCTTCAGTTAATTACAATCCAACTCGCCAGCACTCCTGCTGAAGAGGGAGCTGGCAATTATGTCCATGAAGAGGCATAAACATGGTCTGTTATGCTGTAGATAAATCTGTTTACAACTTAATGAGCTTATATGTTAATATTCAACAGTGAAAGAGCAACCCGAGAAGTGTGAAATAAAGCAAACAGACCGTCAGTGTGAATGGGGGAGATCAGAGAGCAGTCTGCTAGTCTCCCAAACAAATTACCCAAAATTACAAAGAGCAAACTTGCATTTAGATAGCACCTTTCAAATCCTAACAATGTTTCAGAAGTGTTTTTCAGCCAATTAAGTGCTTTTGAAGCATTGTTAGTGTAGTCACATGGGAAACAGGGCAGCAGTTTTCACACAGGAAGATCCCGCAAACAGCCATGTTATTTTTTTATTGCGACATTGAGTGAGGGATAATTACTGCCCAGGACAGTAATAGCCTAGTGTTATCATCACTAAACTATTAATCCAGAAATTTAGCTAACGTTCTGGAGACCCAGTTTTCATGGCAGATGACAGAACGGAATTCAGCAAAAAAAATCTGGAATTAGGAATCTACCCACGACCATGAAACCATTGTCGATTGTCGGAAAAACCCATCTGGATCACTAATGCCCTTTTAGGGAAGGAAATCTGCCATCCTTACCCGGTCTGGCCAACATGTGGCTCCAGAACCACAGCAATGTGGTTGGCTCTCAATTGCCCTCCAAGAGCAGATAGGGAATGGGCAATAAATGGTGGTCAGCCAGCAGCAGCCATGTCCCATGAATTAATTAAAAAAAAGGACACTGGGGAGAACTCCCCTGCTCTTATTGAAGGCAGTGACATGGAACTTTTGTGTTATTAATGAGGGGACAAGCAGACACTTATCTCGATTGAAAAGCAGGGCATCTGACAGTGCCGCACTCCCTCAGTACTGTACTAGGAACATCAGCCTAGATATTTAGACAGGGATTTTTTACCAACCCATCCACCACAGGAAATATAGAGCAGGCGTGGGGTGGACCATGGAAAGTCTGTTGATCTCGGGCAGGATTTTATGGTTTCAAGGCCAGAGAACCCCACTCTAAGACACAAATGTTTGGAATGGGACTTGGAGTCAAAGACTGGGGAAAGTGCATAACCCACTGAACCCAGATAACTACATCCAAAAATATAACGCTGTACAACAGGGTTTCAGCAGTGTCCGGACACCACCTACCCAGGGCAGCAGCAATGTCAGCTCTTCCCAGCAAATCCAAGTTTCCAAACTCTCTAGAAACATGGTCACTGACTGGGATTTGAAGCAAGTGGAATCAGGAACAGAATATGAGCGATCCGAGAGTTGCACAACAAGCAGACCCTGGGTGTTATACACTGGGGTTGGTGGTGTGAGCTGCCCCTACAGATCAGGTGACCCCTCCCCCCCACTCCCAAGGGTGTTAGTTCCTCCCAGTGTGAGACCTGTTGGCAGTCTTAGGCCTGACTAGAATCATTGCAGTTCTCAAACCTAACTCTTGTGCATCTTTACTCCATTGGGGCAGATAGGATACATTCCATACACCCATCAGAGTGAAATAGAGCAAGGCTGGGGCGCGGTGGGGCAAGTGGAGAGAGGGAGAGAACAAACTTTGACAAAGGGTCATCTGGAGTGGAAACATCAACTCTTTTCTCCCCTTACAGAGATTTTCTGTGCTGAGATTTTCCAGCATTTTCTCTTTTGGCTTCAGATTCCAACATCTGTAGTAATTTGTTTTTACCTAGCCAGCACTGTGGGAGAAAGAGGGAGCATCCGCAACATCATGTTGCAACTGCACAAAACTCTAGTGCGGCCGCACTTGGAGTATTGTGTACAGTTCTGGTCCCCGCATTATAAGAAAGATGTGGAGGCATTGGAGAGGGTACAGAGGAGGTTTACCAGGATGTTGCCTGTTATGGAGGGCAGGTCCTATGAAGAGAGGTTGAAGGATTTGAGGTTGTTTTCGTTAGAAAGGAGGCGGCTAAGAGGGGATCTTATTGAAGCATATAAGATGATTAGAGGTTTAGATAGGGTGGACATTGATAGCCTTTTTCCGAGGATGGAGAAAGCTAGCACGAGGGGACATAGCTTTAAATTAAGAGGTGGCAGTTATAGGACGGATGTCAGAGGTAGGTTCTTTACCCAGAGGGTGGTAAGGGTATGGAATGCCCTGCCTGCTGCAGTTGTAGATGCGCCCAGTTTGGTGGCATTTAAGAGGTTAGTAGATAAGTTTATGGATGAAAAGGGAATGGTTTAGGTTAGAGGGTCACTGCTTTTTCTTAATTGGGCGGCGCAACATCGAAGGCTGAAGGGCCTGTTCTGCGCTGTAATGTTCTATGTTCATCCCAGAGAAAACCCATGCAGACACGGGGAGAACATACAGATTCCACACAGACAGTAACCTAAGTCGGGAATCAAACCTGGGTCCCTGGCAGTGTTAACCACTGCGCCACCATGCCAACCCTGGCTATCAAGTTGGGTGATCAGCATGATCATAATGAATGGTGGAGCAGGCTCGATGGACCGAATGGCCTCCTCTTGCTATCTTTTCTGTTCCTGTGCTCACAACAAAAATTGGATTTCAAGATTGAGCTGTGATCACAGCTCAATCTCTGTATCATCCTCATTCAATCGTCTTCACTCACTCACTTCAGAGATCCTCAGGATTCTGCTCCAAAGCAATTAAACTCCTCCATTAACAAAAGCATCACGTACTAAACCCGGCAACCTTTCCTTTTCTCACACTTACTATTCTCAGCTTCTCAGAGCAGGGACTGTCAAAGATGCCAAATATTCCTAGAATCGGGACTCATGCCAGAGGTCACGAGCTGACAGATGTATTTAAGGGGAAGTAAGATAAACTCGGGGGGGAGAAATTAGAAGGAAATGCTGATATGGTAAGAGGCAGTGGGGCAGGAGGAGGCAGGGCCAGGGATTGGCTGTGCTGAAAGGCCTGTATACAGTGCAGTAAATACCAGCCGACTCTGTAAATAAACCCATGGGGTTTCCCCCTCGGGGTACCTGAACAGGACTCGATGACGCAGCAGTTTAGGGAGTTTGAAGGGAAATGCTGCTGGGTGGAATCTCCATCTCAGCAGCTTTGCCCTCAATTTGAATAACTGACTTTCTTTTTAAGCTGTTATTCAGTCCATCTGCATTGCTATAAATAAAACCACACTCAGCTGTGAGGCAGCAAAGTCTGTTCAAGCAGCGAGTCTCACCATCTACTCACCACAATCATTTTTCTCCTCTAGTCTCCAGCGACAGTGAAGGAATGGTGACATATTTCCCAGGCAGCGTGATTTGGGCCTCGGGAAGAGAGGGTGCAGCTCCAATTATGTTATACACAAGGCCTCAAAGCTTTATAATGACAGAGAGATTTCTCAACAGCTCACAAACATTGGCTAGAAGGTATATTGTGATAAGAACAAAGACTGCTCATTAACAAGTCCCAATCCTTTCCCTACTGATGACCCTGCCCTCCATTACAGGTTTCCCCCACCCACTGGAGGGGCCCTACTCAATCTACCCAGCCTATTCCTGACCACGGGTCCAATCCGTGATGTCCAGAGATCTTTTACTGAAAGGATATGTGAGTGAATCATAGAATCACTACAGTGAAGAAGGAAGCCATTCGGCCCATTGAGTCTACATTAACCACAATCCCATCCAGGCCATAACCCCACATATTTACCCTGTTAGTCGCCCTGACACTAAGGGCGTGGCAATCTAGCATGGCAATCAACCTAATCCATACCTTTGGAGTGTGGGAGGAACTTCTAAACTCCAATGTGCAAACCCCACACAGACAGTGGCCTGAGGCCAGAATTGAACCCGAGTCCCTAGCGCTACCGGCAGCAGTGCTAACCACTGTGCCGCCTGGGTGTGGGGGACAGAAAAGACAAAATAGTAGTTAGCACAGATCCTTGCAGCGCTGGGGTCCTGGATTCAATTCTGACCTCGGATGACTGTCTGTTTGCATGTTCTTCCTGTGTCAGTGTGGGTATCCTCCGGGTGCTCCGGTTTCCTCCCACACTTCAAAAGATGTGTCTGTTAATGGACAGCCATGCTAAACTGCTTCTTCGTATCCCAAGATATGCTGGTTAGATGGATTATCTATTGGAAACTTGGGGTCCTGATGTGAAGATGCCGGTGTTGGACTGGGGTATACACAGTAAAAAGTCTCACAACACCAGGTTAAAGTCCAACCAGTTTATTTGATAGTAAACCTACAAGCTATTGGGGTTTGCCCCTTCGTCACCTGGGTAAACTGGTTGGACTTTAACCTGGCGATGTGAGACTTCAAACTATGGGGTTACAGGGATAGGGCAGGGGTGGGGGCCTGAGTAAGACGCTGTCAGAGAGTTAGCACAGACTTGATGGACTGAATGGCCTTCTTCTGCTCAGTAGGGATTTTTCAGTATGAAATCAGGGTCATGTGTGGCGGTGATGCTGCACACAGTCGAACAGTCCCAATGGACCATGTGCCACTACCTGTGGAAACAAACACCAGTCTGAGATTGAGAATTGGGTAGTTATCTTTTGGGCTTTGGGGGTTAGAATGGGAACATGGGATTAACAGAGTTCATCTCATAGAGGGCTAATTGAGGGGCCTCTCCCTGCACTGTAGCCTCAAGGCAGCACTGAGGCAGGAGGTGGCCACTCTGTTGATAACTTTTTCCTCCCACATTGACAGCTCTCCTCATCTTAAGAACTAGAAGATATAATCTCAGGGTAAGGGGGTCTATGACTCTCATCAGTTTTTACAAATGCACCATAGAAAGGATCCTTTCTGGCTGTATCATAGCTTGGTACGGCTCCTGCTCTGTCCAAAAGCACAAGAAAATACAAAGGGTTGTGAATAAAGCTCGGTCCATCACACAAACCAGCCTCATAGCCATTGACTCTGGCTATACTTCCCACTGCCTTGGGAAAGCAGCCAGCATAATAAAGGACCCCACACATCCCAGACATTCTCTCTTCCACCTTCTTCCATCGGGAAAAAGATACAAAAGTCTGAGGTCACATACCAACTGACACAAGAACAGCTTCTTCCCTGTTGCTGTCTGACTTTTGAATACACCTACCTTATATGAAGCTGATCTTTCTCCGCACCCTAGCTATGATATGCAGAATAGTGTTACAATCTCTTTCCTTCTCCCCCATGAATGATATGCTTTGTTTGTACAAAGTGCAGCAAACAATGCTTTTCACTGTATCCCAATACATGTGATAATAATAAATCAAATTATTTTGAACTGAAAGGAAAATTTCCTTTACACAGCAAGACTATAAATCTTTGGAACCCTCTACACCAGAGAGCTGTAGATACAATGCATGGAGATTGTCCATTCCATACAGTGATTAATAGATTTTTGGGGACTAAGGGGTATGGGGGAAATCAGGGTAAATCATCCGTGATCTTATTGAAAGATGGACCAGGTGTGAAAATCCAGCGGATCGACTCCCTTCCTGATTTCTGTGCTGTAGGAAGTATAGATGGATGAATAAAAACATTACTGTATTTATATAAACACTAATATACTGTGGACACTGTAACAGGGAAACATAAAGCCTATAAAATCAATGACAGCCTGACTAGTGGGAGCGATTTGCAAATCCTGATCACCTGCTTTGACAGAAGGTGAGTTATGTTGAAGCAGCTAAGGCAGGTCCAGGTTCCCTCAGACAGGAGGTCTCACAGTAACAGAAGCCCAAAACTAACCAAGTTCCACTGGGTGACAGCTGAATCTGTGCGTCTAAGCAAAGGCCTTGGTTAGACTCTGATTAATGGCTTTTGTCCCCATTCCAGTTTGTTGAATGATTTTGTCGTGTTCCTCAGTCTCCAGTATACAGCCTGTGGAATGGGATCCTCTGGGGCTATGCAGCCTTTGTGTGGTTTAATTCACGCACCAAACTCCAGATTAACAAACATTTCTTCAAAATGTGAACACAATCACTTCCTGACAGCTCTGATAATCCTTATCTTAGATCATTCACACTTAACTGGCAATTCATCCAACAAATGAGATGAACTCTCAGTCCATCACTGAACATTGCTTTTGGCACTTAGTATTCTCAGGGCAGGAAGGAGGGGTGGTCTATGCATGGCAGAGAGAGAGTGGGATAGACAGAGCAGGACAGGCAGAGCAGGATAGGCACTAGTTTTTTTTTATTAGTGTCACAAATAGATTTACATTAACACTGCAATGAAGTTACTGTGAAAACCTTCCAGCTGCCACACTCTGGTGCCTAATTAGGTACACTGAGGGAGAATTTAGCATGGCCAATGCATCTAACCAGAATGTCTTTTGGGCTGTGGGGCAAAACCAGGGCACCCAAAGGAAACCTGTGCAGACACGGGGAGAACACCATTATTCCCATTATTCTCCAAACTCCATGGCCTGGATCTCGGCACTTCCCTTTGCGACTGGATCCTGAACTTCCTAACTCACAGACCACAATCGGGAAGGATAAGGCAACAACACCTCCTCCGTGCTCATCCTCAACACTGGTGTCCCACAGTGCTGTGTCATCAGCCCTGTACTGTAGTCTTTATACAAGTTTGCTGATGACACTATTGTAGTGAGCCAGATTGCAAACAATGATGACAGAGTGCACGAATGGGA
This sequence comes from Sphyrna mokarran, assembly GCA_024679065.1. Classification (NCBI taxonomy): domain Eukaryota; kingdom Metazoa; phylum Chordata; class Chondrichthyes; order Carcharhiniformes; family Carcharhinidae; genus Sphyrna; species Sphyrna mokarran. The sequence continues at coordinate 7,084,865 of JAGIQG010000021.1, read as the reverse complement.
TCAAGAACAGCAACAATAATCTCTCCCTCAATGTCAACAAAATGAATTGTCATCGACTTCAGAGAGTAAAGGAGAACATGTCCCTGTCTACATCAATGGGATGAAGCAGAAAGGGTCAAGAGTTTCAAGTTTTTAGGTGTCCAGATTGCCAACAACCTGTCCTGGGCCCCCCATGGCGACACTATAGATAAGAAAGCCCACCAACTTTCTCAGAAGACTAAGGAAAGTTGGCATGTACGCTACAACTTCACCAACTTTTACAGATGCACCATAAAAAGCATTCTTTCTGATTTATCACAGCTTGGTATGGCTCCAGCTCAGCCCAAGACCGCAAGGAACCACAAAAGATTGTGAATGAAGCTCAGTCCATCACACAAACCAGCCTCCCACCCACTGACTCCGTCTGCACTCCCCACTGTCTCAGCAAAGCAGGCAGCATAATCAAAGACCTCATGCACTCCGAATATTTTCCATTTTCTTCCTTCGGCAAAAATACAAAAGTCTGAGATCACATACCAACCGACTCAAGAACAGCTTCTTCCTTGCTGCTGTCAGACTTTTGAATGGTCCTACCTTGCATTAAGTTGATCTTTCTCTACACCCTAGCTATGACCATAACACCACATTCTGCTATCCTTTTCTTCGCTATGAATGGTATGCTTTGTCTGTACAGCTCGCAAGAAACAATACTTTTCACTGTATACTAATACATGACAATAATAAATCAAATCAAATTAAAATCATGCAAACTCCACACAGACAGTGATCCAAGCTGGGAATCGAACCCAGGCCCCCGGCACTGTGAGGCAGAAGCGCTACCACCATGCCACCCCTAATGTGTATGATGAGGCTTTATCCAAGAGTGATATTCAGAGGCCACCCCCTCCCCCCACCCCCCACACCACCATTCTCTCAAGCACAGTGATGCCTCAGTTGGGACAAATCCTTGATCCGATCATACTGGGACAAAGCACCTCAGACTACGCGGTGCCTTTGAGGAACTGCAGCAGGTTCATTGAAGAACTCCCAGAACTGAATCGGTGACCAGTTTCAATTTAATAAACTTGATTTGTATTTCCTGGAATTTTAGAACAAAGAAGAAATCTGATTGTGGAGATAATCAAAGATGTTTTCCCTCAGTAGGAGAATGCAGAGCTCAGAATCCCTGTTTGAAAATCAGAGCTCGATCACTCCGGAAAATTTGGAATCAATTTCTCCACCTCCAGTACAGGGAATCTCAAACCCCGCTCGGCTGGGAGGTGTGGGTCAGTTGAACGTTTCTGGACTGAATGTTCATGTATTTTTTTGTTGGATTAGAGCATTGAACATGGGAACAAAGCCAGGATGAAGGGAGTGGAGATGTAGATGGAGGAATAGATTTAAAATAAAGAGGAAAGAATAAAAAAAACTTACAGCACAGGAAAAGGCCCTTTGGCCTTCCAAGCCTACACTGACCATGATGCTCAACTGAACTAAAACCCCTAAACCCTTCTGGGGACCATCTTTATTCCCACCCTCTTCATGTATTTGTCAAGACTCCCCTTGAAAATCACGACATATCTGCTTCTACTGTCTCCCCAGTTCCAGGAACTCCCCATCTTCTGTGTAGAAAACTTGCCTCATGCATCTCCTTCAAACATTGCCCTTCACACCTTAAACTTATGCCCCCTAGTAATTGGCTCTTCCACCCTGGGAAAAAGCTTCTGACTATCCACTCTGTCCATGCCCCTCGTCATCATGTAGACTTCTATCAGGTCTCCCCTCAACTTCTATCGTTCCACTGAAAACAAACCAAGGTTCTCCAACCTCTTCTCATAGCTAATGGTCTCCATACCAGGCAACATGACCCACTCTTTGCTCTGACAGAGTTGGTGCTACTATCTGTCCAGAGATACCATCTCATAACGAGGAGGTTAAAGCTTCATGTTTATTTATTAGTGTCATAAGTCAGCCTACATTAACACTGCAATGAAGTTACTGTGAAAATCCCCCAGTCACTACACTCTGGCATCTGTTCGGACACATTGAGGGAGAATTTAGCATGGCCAATGCACTTAACCAACATGTCTCTTGGACTGCAAAAGGAAACTGGAGCACCTGGAGGAAACCCATGCAGATACGGGCAGAATGTGCAGACTCCACTGTGAGGCAGTAGTAATAGGCCAGAAGCCAAAGGTTTGTCTCATTTCAATACAGGTAGAGGAAACTGGTTATTGCTGCTGGCTCAGGTAATCTTTATGAAGGCTTGCACTTACTGCCCTCTCTCACTGCACTGAGAAGCTGGTGAATGACCCACTTTGCTGCCAATTAACTAAAAATCTAATGATGGCCATTATCAGCTGTGGTGAAAACCCTGATTCACTAATGTCCTTTAGGGAAGGAATCTGCCATCCTTATCTGGTCTGTAATTCTAATGTGGTTGACTGCCTTCTGAGCAACTCACTCAGTTCAAGGGGCAATTAGGGACGGGCAGTGCTGTTCTAGCCAACGATGCCCACATCCCATGAATGAGAAGAAACGTAAGAAACAGGAGCAGAGTAGATACTATGGTGCATCCAGCCTGCTCCATCATTTCGAACAATCACTGCACACAGCTCCACTTTCCTGCCACCTTCACCCTTCCCTTGCTTACCCGAGAGACTTGACATCTTTTTATCAAAGTCTGAAATATATTTAACAACAGAGCATTCATAACCCCCTGGGGCCAAGAATGCCAAAGATACACAAATAAAAACAGAGAAAGTTGGAAAAACTCAGAGAGAAACGCTGACATTTTGACTCCAATTTGATTCAGTTCTGAAGAAGATTCATATTGGACTCCAAACATCCACACTGTTTCTCTTTCCAAAGATACTGCCAGATTGCTGGGTCTTTCCAACATTTTCTGTTTTTATTTCAGATTTCCAACATCTCCAGTATTTTGCTTTTCATCCAGAATTCACACGCTGAGTGAAAAGATGGGCAGCACGGTGGCACAGTGGTTAGTGCTGCTGCCTCATAGCGCCAGAGACCTGGGTTCAGTTCCCAGCTTAGGTCACTGTCTGTGTGGAGTCTGCACATCCTCTCTGTGTCTGCGTGGATTTCCTCTGGGTGCTCCAGTTTCCTCCCACAGTCCAAAAGATGTGTCGGTTAGGCGTATTGGCCCTCAGTATACCCGAACAGGTTTAAAGTTTATTTATTAGTCACAAGTAATGCTTACCTTAACACTGCAATGAAGTTACTGTGAAATTCCCCCAATTGCCACAGTCTGGCACCTGTTTGGGTCAATGCATCTAACCAGCACATCTTTCAGAATGTGGGAGGAAACCCATGCAGACACAGGGAGAACGTGCAGACTCCACACAGTCAGTGAACCCAAGCCAGGAATCGAAAGGGGGTCCTTGGTGTTGTGGGGCTGCAGTGTTAACCACTGTGCTACCGTGCCAGAGTGTGACGATGAAAGGATTTCCACAGTAACTTCATTGCAGTGTTAATGTAAGCCTACCTGTGACACTAATAAATAAATAAATTCCCTTCATCTTAGTTTCCAGGAGACTGTTCCCTCATTCTACATTCCCCAGTCAGGAGGAGAGAACCTCTCAGCATTTATCCCCTTCAGAACGTCTCAACGAGGTCTTGGGCTGATGGTTCTTCCAACCACATTAAGCAGAAGCTTCCAGAATATCGACTTATTAACAATGAACAATAGCTATAAATTGTCTACATTGTGTCTTTAATGCAGTAAAACATCCCAAGCTGCATCATGGGCAACATTATCGGACAAAAGTCTGATACCAAATCACATAAGGGGATACCAGGGGAGATGAACAAAAGCTTGGGATAAAAAGATAAATTTGCATTTATGTACCGTCTTTAACAACCACTAGACCTCTCCATGCACCTTACAGTATTTTGAAGTGACCTCACTGTTTTAATGCTCAGAAAGTTCCCAGAAACAGCAAGGTAAAGCCCAAGGTGTGTGGGTTAGGTTGATTGATTGTGCTAAATTAATCTTAGTGTCAGGGGATTAGCAGCATAAATATGTGGGGTTATGGAGATTGGGCCTGGGTGAGATTGTGGTCAGTGCAGACTTGATGGTCTGAATGGCCTCCTTCTGCACAGTAGAGATTCTATGATCAGGATAAATATCGTCGATGACATTGGTGGTAACAAAATCTTTTACGCTCACCATAGGGACCCTCGGTTAAACATTTCATTCAAAGGACAGCACCTCCAACAGTGCAGCGCTCCTTCAGCACTGCACTGGAGTGTCAACCTCGATCCCTGTCATCAAGTCTGTGGAGCAGGACTTGAACCCACAACCTTCTGACTTGAGATCAGAGTGCTGTTAACTGACCATGATGGCAAAAAGGTTTGGGGAGGGTTTTTGAGAACTCAGTGCCTGGGCAGCAGGAGGTATAGCCACAAATAATGGGCTGAAGGATAATCGGGGCCAGTATAGGAGGGTGCGTTTAACTTACAGAGGGTTGGACTGAAGGAGGCTACGGATACAGACAGAGGGGGGCAACATCATGGAGAAATTTAAACACAAGGATGGGCATCTATTGTCAGGTCAGGAACCAATATAGGCCAGTGAGCACCAGGGTGCTGGGTGAATAACATTTGCAAATACATGGGAATACCACACTTCAAGTTCCCCTCCAAGCCACTCGCCATCCTGACTTAGAAATACATTGCCGTTCCTTTGCAGTCACTGGGTCAAAATCCTGGAATTCCCTCCCTAACAGCATTCTGGGTCAACCCATAGAAGATGGATGGCAGCGATTCAAGAAGGCAGCTCCCCACCACCTTCCTAAGGGCAACTAGGGACAGGCAATAAATGTTGGCCAACCAGCAGCACCCATGTCCCACGAATGAATTAAAAAAAGGTTTGATGCGAATTAGGATACTAGTAGCAGAGCTGATTTGATTTATTATTGTCACATGTGTAAGGGCAAGGTTTTCCACACAGAAGGTGGTGGATGCCGGATGGAAGCAGATTCTATAACAACATTCAAGAGGCATCTGGATAGGTACATGAATAGAGAGGGAATAGAGGGATACGACACTCTTAGAGGCAAGAAAATATTAGATCAGAAAGGCATCTGTGTCAGCACAGACTTGCTGGGCCGAAGGGCCTGTTCCTGTGCTGTACTGTTCTCTGTATGCTGGTTCTGGTTCTGCTCAACTTTCTGAAGAATGAGAACTGGGAGGCCAGTCAGGGAAAATTTGTCCAAACCAGGATGATGTATGCCTGGAAAATGATGGCTTGTCCTTCTTGCTGGTGAAGACCGCAGAGAGGGAGGGGCTTTTACAGTAACCTCAGAGTTGATTTGATGCATCCTGTAAAGCAGCGATATGGACAGCCACTACAGTGGGTGGAGGACATTACTGTGTCCAGTGGCCTGACCGTGGATGGGTGGTGGCAGAGCTGGCAGGTTAGTGTGACTGAAGCCATTGACAGGAGCATTGCATCATCCTTTGACTGGAAGCTTGCAGATGTTGTTGTACAGATGTGCGAACAGAATTTCTGTACTCTCAATACACATGCCAGGTAAGCTCTTATTTAATCAACTATGACAACAGGCAGGTGTATAAGTAACAAGTCACACACAACAAACAAAGTGTCACTAATCCTCAGCAGCACCACAAAACAAAGAACTGTACCGTACAGGGACAGGCCCTTTGGCCCTCCAAGCCTACGCCGATCACATTGCCCTAGCTAGACCAACTGTTTATATCTCACTATTCCCCGACTGTTCATGTGTCTATCCAGATAAATCTTAAATGTGACAAATGAACCACTTCACAGTGCATTCCAGATCCCCACCACCCCTCTGTATCAAAAAACTTTCCCCCGCACATCTCCACGGAACCTTCCCCCCTTGAACTTGTGCATCCTTGTGATTGTCATTTCTTCCCCAGAAAAAAAGTTCCAATTGTTCACCCCATCTGTACCCCTCATAATTTTATAAACTTCTAGGGAGAAGTTTATTCAATCTCTCCTCATAGCGAATACCAGGCAACATCCTGGTAAACCTTTTCTGTATTCTCTCCAAAGTCTTACTAGAACACACAAAATAACCAATCATAGAGTCAGGCCTCAATCCTCCTCTCTGTTTGAATTAAATACTCCCTCCTCTTCGAAAATCTTGGGACACCTTTACTGGGATGAGTCTCCACCGTGATTGGGAAATACAGCCACACACACACACACGAGACATCCATGGGTTCCCTGGGTGGAACAGCCCAGGTAAATTTAATAAACCTACCCTAGCCGGACAGTGTAGCCTCCTGAGTGGATGAGCTGGAAATTGCGGCAAATTCAATGTTCAAAATCCCAGGCAAAAGGCAAGAGGACAGTGAAGTGGGATCCAGAGTGAGGCAGGTAATGCCACAGAGGACAGCGGGGATGTGGCCATGGAGCAAGAGAGAGAGAGAGATGAGATGTGTGTGAGAGCAAGAGAAAGAGAGAGAGAAAGGGTGGACAGCTTCATGTTTTTAGGTGTCCAGATCATCAACAACCTGTCCTAATTCCCATGTTGACACGAGTTAAGAAAGCTCACCAACTCCTCTACTTCGTCAGAAGACTAAGGAAATTTGGCATGTCAGCTACAATACTCACCAACTTTTACAGATGCATTATAGAAAGCTCTCTTTCTGATTGTATCTCAGCTTGGTATGGCTCTGCCCAAGATTGCAATGAACTACGAAAATTCGTGGATGTAGCCCAATCCATCACACAAACCAGCTTCCCATCCATTAACTCTGTGTACACTTCGTCCTGTCTTAGCAAAGTAGGCAGCATAATTAAGGACCCTACGCACACCGGACATTCTCTCCTCCATTTTCTTCCGTCAGGAAAAAGATACAAAAGTCTGAGGTCAAGTACCAACTGACACAAGAACAGCTTCTTCCCTGCTGCCATCAGACTTTTGAATGGATCTACCTTGCATTAAATTGATCTTTCTCTACATCCTAGCTATGACTGTAACACTACGTTCTGCACTCTTTCCTTTCCTTCTCTATGAACTGTGTGCTTTGTCTGTATAGTGCATAAGCAACAATACTTTTCACTTTACGTTAATACATGTGGCAATAATAAATCAAATCAAGAGAGGAAGACAGACAAAGAAAGGAGAGAAAGACAGAAAGAGAGGGAGAGAGAAAGAGAGAGAGAGAGAAAGAGAAGAGAGGAGTGTGTACATATACCTGATATGAGAATCTAGTTCTGTAGAAACACTTGTATTCAACAAATTTAGTAAGAATCTGGCAACACCAATTTTAAATCCAACCGATTTATTTGATAGTAAATCTGCGAGCTTTCGGTGTTTGTGCATTCGCCTGACGAAGGCACAAACGCCAAAAGCTAGCAGATTTACTATTAAATAAATCGGTTGGATTTAAAATTGGTGTTGCCAGACTCTTACCCCAGTCCAACGCCGGCATCTCTACTTCAACAAATTTGACAGAGAAAGTATCAGCATCACTCATCCCAATAAAAATGACAAAAAACTTCAGTAAATGTGTTTTTGTTGGTTTGAACCTACTGCGCAAATAAAACATCAATTTAGACCGTCAAAATGAGAATGCTTCTCAACGGCTTTGTCTGCACTCAAAAGCGTTCCATGGCTGAGAAGTTTGGGAAAGAAACTCTGTTCTGTTCCATTGATTTCAGATACGAGAATTCCAAAAGTTCTAAATCACTGGTGAGGAAACATCTCAATCCTGATTGGCATTCCCTTCATCCAGAAGACTGAATCTTGGACAGAGGTTTGGGCGATGGGTGGACTGTGTTTCTGTTCCCAGTTAACAGACAGTGAGCACTCCCTCCTTCTCCCCGTAGCCTTGCTGAGAAGCCAGTGTTTGAATATTGGTGGAAGGATGGCAGGAAATTTGGTTACAAACATCTACATTCTCACTGGAGTTGGTGCTTGGCTGGGGTACAGGAAGCTGTGAACATTCACCTGCACTCAGTGGTGAGGTGTTGGTGGAGCTGGGCACTAACTGAAGATGGGTGCACGAGCAAATCTCACACCTTGTCCAGGGTTTAACATTAGTGGGCAAATGAATTGCAGTCCCAGGAGTCAGGTTCCCACCAGCCTGTGTGTCACAAGCTCATCAGGTACTGAGACTCAGGATAGCACTGCGCTGGAACACAGGAAGAAGGAGTGTTGTGGTAGTACCTTTCACAGCTCAACAAATCTTCCAAAAATCTGTTTTACAGCCAATGAAGTACACTCAAAATGTAGTCACTGTTTGTAATATGGGAAATACAGCAGTCAATAGGTACATTGCAAAATGCCAAAAACAGAAAAGGAAATTTTTTTATTCATTTGTGGGATATGGGCATTGCTAGCTGGGCCAGCATTTATTGCCCGCTCCCAGTTGCCCTTGTTCAGGGGGCAGTTGAGAATCAACCACATTGCTGAGGGTCCGGAGTCACACGTACACCAGACCAGATAAGGGCAACAGATTTCCTTCCCTAAAGAACATTAGTGAACCAGCTGGGTTTTTAGAACAATCATTTCACCGTCATCAGTTGATTTTTAATTCCAGATTTTATTTTTGTTGAATTCAAATTCCACCATCTGCTGTGGCAGGATTCGAACCCAGGTCCCCAGAACATTAGCTGAGCTTCTGGTTTAATAATCCAGCGATAATACCACTGAGCCATCACCTCCCTGGTCCAGATAATTAAAATAAAGCAGTTTCAGGTTGAGGGATGACTTTCAGTCCAGCTTTGTTTCGGCCTCCCTCAGCTTTTCTTCCAATAGTAATAAAATCATCGAGGTAAACAGCACAGAAAAAGACCTTTCAGCCCATCGCATCAGCACCGCTCAAAGATAAACCATCTAACCATTCTAATCCCATTCTCAAGCACTTGGCCCATAGCCTTGTTTGCTTTGGCTCGCGAGTGAACATCTAAATACTTCTGCAATGATCTGAGTGTCTCTGCTTCTGTCACCCTTTCAGCTCCAGACTCCCATCACCCTCTGGGTAAAAAAGCTTTTCTTCACATTCCCTCTGGGCCTCCTGGCTCTGATCTTAAATCTACAGCCTCAGCTCCCACTGACTAACCAATCTTCCATCCAAACCAATATGTTACCCCCTACACTATGAGGAGCTTGGATGAGGTGAATAGTGTTAAAGGATAAGTTGGTCTAAAACAAGGGAGCACGGATTTAAAGAGAAAGGGGAAAGATTTAAAAGGGAACTGAAGGGCATTTTTTTCACACAGAGGATGGTGTGTGTATGGAATGAGCTGCCAGAGGAAGTGGTAGAGGCAGGTACAATTACAATATTTAAAACATTGAATCTGCACCAACGGCCAGAGGTGGTAGGAGAGGCAGATATAATTTTGTCTTTTAAAATGCATTTAGACAATGGCAGGGGTATGATGGGTGTAGAGGGATATGGGCCAAATGCGGCAAGATGGACTAGCTTTGAGGTTTAATAAAAAGGGAAGCATGGACAAGTTGGGCCAAAGGGCCTGTTTCCGCGCTGTAAACCTTCATGACTCTAAGACATCTTGTCAGAGACATGGATGGAAAAGGTTTAAACGGAAATGGGCAAATGGGACTAGTTCAGATTAGGAATCCTGGGCAGCATGGGCAGGTTGGGCCAAAGGGCCTGTTTTCGTACTGTACATCTTGATGACTGTATAACCTTTGATGTGGTAGCTTATTGAATTGCAGTGGGATTTTTCAGATCCAACTGTGACAGATGATAGAGACTGGGTTAATAAGTTTAGCTGGAAGAGAGTATGGATGACTAGTTTCACCCACATGAACAGTCGCTTTAGAACAACAAGCTCATGCGTACAATGCATGCCGTCCAAACTACGGCACAATCCGTTCCCCTTCCTCCTTCCCATCCCCAGGGACAATTCTGGAAGATTAATGTCATTCACCAATGCAGAGCTTAGTCCTGTTGGATCATATTTTCTCCCTGGCTCGCTCCACTATTTAATCATCCAGAACACTTTATTAGTGGGCCCTGTTCCCAGTTCTGCAGGAACTTTTATTATTATTTTATTCATGAATGACTCTAATTGAATCCACTTAACATTCACGTGTAACCAACACAATAACTGAACATTCTACACGAGCGGCCTCCCTTCACCTGACTTCTTTTAAAGGCAAATTACTGCGGATGTTGGAATCTGAAACAAACAGAAAATGCTGGAAAAAAATAACCTTGGCTCCACAAATGCTGTCAGACCTGCTGAGATATTCCAGCATTTTTCCCCCCCTCAGTGAACGATTCCATTTGTCCTGAGCATTAACTGGAACTTTTTTAAAGAATTATTATTATCACAAGTAGGCTTACATTAACATTGCAACGAAGTTACTGTGAAAATCCCCTGGTTGCCACACTCTGTCACCAAGGGAGAACTTAGCACGGCTAACGCATCTCACCAGCACATTTGTCGGACTGCGGGAGGAAACTGGACCAGACACAGGGAGAATGTGCAGAATCAGTACAGAAAGTGACCCAACCTGGGAATCGAACCCGGGTTTGTGGCACTGTGAAACAGAAGTGCTAACCACTGTGCCACTGCGCTGCCCTTGAACTTGAGGCTGAGGATTTTAAAGGTTTGGGGGAGACAGTGTGCAGAGATGAGGCATTTTTAATTTTAATAAATAGTTGCATTTTTAAATATTGAACAGAGCCCTCAAGAACGGCCGCCTCACCTGCTCAACAAGACTGAAACAGGAAAATCTAAACTGGGCTTGATTCTGTATATGCAAGTGGAAGCAGAGGCTGTGGATAGAGGTGGCATTAATAAAGATATTAAGGAGAAGAGAAGGGGTAAACAGAAATTATTTCAATTGGTTGAAAAGTACAGGATGAGGAGACAGTGCGGAAATTAGAGCTCCACCCTTCAGCAGTGAAGTTCGGGAATATTCTGAATGTAGACAAGGAGGGTAGAGGTTTGAAACTCTCTCCCACCAACAGAAGTGACTAAGTTTAAAACATTTTGCCAGTGGGAGGTAGTGAGGGATATGGGACAAAAGTGGGTAAATGGGCACAGGTCAGCCACAATCTCACCAAATAGCAGAACTGCCGATGGGCCAAATGGTCTCCTCTCACTCAGATCACTGGTCAAGCATTGAGTCAAACCATAGAACGACTACAGCACAGGAAGCCATTCAGCCCATCTTGTTCATGCCAGTCCAAGGACACCCACCCTTTCGAACCCCTGTTCCAGCCCATAGCCCTGTAGCTCTCGGCACTTAAGCTGCAGATCCAGATACTTTTTAAAAGAGTTTAGGGTCTCTCCTTCCACCACCAACTCGGGCAGCAAATTCCAGACACCCACTATCCTCTACATAAAAAAGTTCTTCCTCATTTTCCTTCAACACCTAATATCATCTATCTTGAACTTGGCCCTGGTTCGAGAATTCTCCAGCAAGGGAAACAATTTTATCCTGTCCACTCTATCTCTTCCCATATAATTTGTGCACCTTTATCACATCACTCGTCAGCCTTTTTTGCTCGAAGGAAAATAACTCCAGTCTATCGTGTCTAACAAACCTGATTGAATTTTTTGAGGAGGTGACCTGATGTGAGACAAGGGTAGTGTAGCTGATGTAGTTTATATGGATTTCAGCAAAGTCTTTAACAAGGTCCCACATGGGAGACCTGTAAAGAGGGTAAATTCACATGGGATACAGGGTAATTTGATAAAGTGGATTCAAGATTGGCTCAGTTGTAGGGACAGAGGGTGATGACAGAAGGCTGCTTTAGTGATTGGAAGCCAGTGTCCAGTGGCGTACTACAGATCTGTGCTGGGTCCCCTATTGTTCATCAATTATATGAATGACATTGATACATGGGGTGTAGGATTAGTAAGTTTGCGGATGACACAAGGATTGGCCAGGTGGTTAACAGTGAGTGTCTTAGACTACAAGTAGATATAGATGGAATGGTCAAATAGGAAGATAAAATTTAACCCTGAAAACTGTGAGGTGACACACTTTGGAAGGATTAATTTGACATGGAAGTTTTCAATGAATGGTAGGACACTAGGAAGTTCTGAGGAACAAAGGGACCTTGGCGTGTTTGTCTACAGATCTCTGAAAGCAAAAGGGCATGTTAGTAGGATGGTGAAAAAGGCTTTATCGATCGAAGCATAGATTACAAAAGCAGGGAAGTCGTGTTGAAGCTGTATTGACCTTTAGTGAGACCACAGCTAGAGTACTATGGATAGTTCTAGTCGCCACGTTATAAGAAGGATGTGATTGCACTGGAGATGGGATACTTAAGTTATGAAGAGAGATTGGGTAGGCTTGGGTTGTTTTCATTGAAGCAGAGAAGATTGAGGGGCGACCTGATTGAGGTGTATAAGACTATGAGGGATATGATGTGGAGATGCTGATGTTGGACTGGGCTGGGCAAGATGAGAAGCCACACACTATTGGGTTATAATCCAACAGGTTTATTTGAAATCACAAACTTTTGGAGCGTTGTTTCTTCCTCAGGCTCCGGCAATGGAGTTACGGTGAAAATCCCTGAGTCGCCACATGCCAGCGCCTGTTCGGGTACACGGAGGGAGAATTTAGCATGGCCAATGCACCTAACCAGCACGTCTTTCAGACTGTGGGAGGAAACCAGAGCACCTGGAGGAAACCCATGTAGACACGGGGAGAATGTGCAGACTCTGCACAGATAGTGACCAGAGGCCAGAATTGAACCCAGGTCCCTGATGCTATGAGGCAGCAGTGTTAACCACTGTGCTGTCATGCTGCTGTAATTGTAGTTTATATACTTCCAACATTATATCCTTCCTTTTCTATTCCAACCCTCTGCCAAATCTTGGCAGGGAAAGAGATCTGACAGCACTGAAGGGCCAAAACATTCAAATCCTGCAATTTCAGCTGTAAACATAGTTGAGCGCTCCCCAGTGTCAAAGTGAAGCTCCTCTGAGTGCATGCGACAGACAAACAGCCAGTCAGTCAGCTTCACTCCAGGATAAACATCGAATCCCCAGCCTCCAGCCAAGCCCCCAGTGGCATCCCTGACAAATCAATCACTTCCCCATTCTGCTGTCCTGGGTGAAGACGATGGCACCCAGTTCACTGTGATCGCTCCCACCCGCTGTCGGAGCCCAGTGGAGATTCAGCAAGACTCAAACACTCTTCAGTAAACAAATGCATGCCTGACACCAACCTTTCAAAATTCATCACTTAAACCTAGACAGCAACTGAAAACGAAAGCCCAGCCAGACTGGGCAAGAGAAATCATCTTTCAGGAATGTGCATATATTTATTAATATTGTATCAAAACCAAATCTGCAGAGCCTCATCACATATTCAGCACTTCAGAACTCTAAGTTATTGTATTTGAAGTGTTTTTTTCTATTCTCCAGGCATATCTTACATAAACATATCAGAGATGGATGGGCAGTTTGATCCGTTGCCATGGTCGTGTTGTGGCACAGAACTTCTTGAAAGAACAGTTGGCCGGACAGATGGCTCGGATTCACATGAATTTCAGGGCTCCTCTGGCAATGCAGCACTTTTCAGTGCTGCACTTGAGTTTGACACAGGATCGAAGGCACTTGTCAGGTCTCCTGTGGAAGCTGGTTTGTGGGTTCAAGGCTGGAAATGGTCTGAGGCACAGGAACCCAACCCGACCTTGCAAAACAATATCCAGAATAAGCTCAGTTCCTGAGCCACTCACACTGGATACGGCATTGCAGGGATCTGGACAAGTGGGCCAACAAGACTTGTGAATTTGCCCCCATGTTCTCCATCCCGCGCAGGTACAATTAAAGGGATGTGACAGCACAAGAGGGGGTACACAGAAGATTCACCAGGATTTATATATTCACTCATGGATGTGAGCATCACTAGCTGGGTCAGCATTTATTGCCCATTTCTAAGGGCATTTAAGAGTCAACCACATTGCTGTGACTCTGGAGTCACATGTAGGCCAGACCAGGTTAGGACAGCAGGTTTTCTTCCTTTAAAGACATAAGTGAACCAGATAGATTTTTATGATAATTGACAATGGTTTCATAGTCATCGTTAGACTTTTAATTCCAGATTTTATTGAATTCAAATTCCATCAACATGATGGATTTTGAACCTGGGTCCCTAGAACATTACCGTGGGTCTCCAGTTGTTGCCTGGGATGGACTACAAGGAGAGACTGGATAGACTTAGATGGTTTTTCTTTAGAGCAGAGAGGGCTGGGGAGGTGGGGAGGGGGTGGCGGGACATGATTGAGGTATATAAGTTTATGAGGGGTTGGGACAGCTGTTCCCCTTGGTTGAGGGATCAAAGTTTTAGGGCAAGAGGAGGAGATTCAGAGGGGATTTGAGAAAATATCTTTTCACTCAGCAGGTGGTGGGAATCTGGAATGCACTGCATGGAATGCTGGATACCTTACAATCTTCTAAAAAATACTGACCTTCGAGGTTATGGAATAACTACTGGAAAAATAGGATTTGTGCAACTTCAGTGGTAGTTATTATTGGTGCAAACTCAATAGGACGAGGCACCTTTTCTCTGACATCAGTGGGTCAGCTGGCAGCTTTAATAAGCTGTATATGCAGTGCCAACCGACTCACACAATCCAAACATTTACAAAACACCCCAACTCCAGGTTCAGAACTTGAATTCTGTAAATTTTTTTTCCAAAAAGAGGGGTCAGTGGCCAAGAGGCCACACAGGTCCAGCAATTATTGGGAAGTACAGAGGTCCCAGAATTATTTCCCTAATCCCCTAGACTCCTGAACTAGGGGAACCCGCTCCCTGTATTCACGCTCTCAAGCCTCTTCAGAAATTTCTCAGTTTCAGTGAGATCACCTCTCACTTCTCTCCACACTGGGGAATATACACTCAGACAGAAGTTCTTCTTGTGAATACTCTTCTTCAATGAATTCTCATTGTTGTCTCTCGCAGGTAAATCCATTCTTCATTAGTTAAACAGTGACAAGTGCACAATCCAGGTCTCACCAAGGTTCCACATGATTGTAAAGATGATTTTGTTACTCTGATATTTTAAACTTCTTATATTAAAAGATGAACATGTCATTTTTCCAGGAGAGGGGCAGAGCTTTCCAGGATGGATTTTACAAACAGGATGCATCATTTGAGAACACCAAAGTCTTTCATATTCACACAAAAGCAGTAAGCCCATCCTTAAGGGATGAAATTGAATATTTCTGTCCAAGCCACACCTGCTTACAGAGACACTATGTTAGTCGCACGTAGGAATCCCAATTTCCTTCAGCAGAAAGCCTCACTGTTTCTCTTTGCAAGGTGGCATCTCTGCAATGACTTTATCAGCAGCAGCATATCTTGGTACAGCTTCTAAGTTCATGCCCAAATTTGAAATTGTATTTTGATTTTCAGATGGATTACTCTGAATGTTGACTTGTACAATAGGGGCGGGGTTTTCCAGTTGCCCTTGCCACAAGATCAGAAAATTCGCCCAAAATCAATGGATCTTTGCATGGTCCTGTCCGACCTGCTACGATTCCTGTGGTGAGCAGGGCAAAAAAAACTATCCTTAAGATTCACTGGAGTATGGAGGGATATGGGCCAGATGTGGGCAACTGGGATGACTTAGGGTTTTAAAAAAAAACGGCATGGACAAGTTGGGCCAAAGAGCCTGTTTCCAAGCTATAAACCTCAATGCCTCTATTAGAACTATTGCGTGTTACATATCAATTATACACACCACAGATAGCACAGTGACACAGTGGTTAGCACTGCTACCTTTCAGCACCAGGGGCCTGGGTTCAATTCCAGCCTTGGGTGCAGTGTGTGGAATCTGCACCTTCTCCCCGTGTCTGTGTGGGTTTCCTCCGGGTGCTCCAATTTCCTCCCATAGTCCAAAGATATGCAGGTGAGGTGCATTGGCCATGCTAAATTGCGCCTTACTGTCCAAGGATGTGTAGGTTAGGGGGATTAGCAGGATAAATGTGTGGATTTGTGGGGTTAGGGCATGGGTGCGACACTCTGTTCAAGGTCAGTGCAGAATTGATGGGTCAAATGGCCTCCTTCCTCACTGCGGGGATTCTATAATGATTATTTGCAGTTAACTGAACAGCCGTAACCAGTACACACACACACACACACACAACTTTATATAAATAGCAAGTGAATCTGAGGAACCCACTCAGCAAATGCACAATTAAAACGTAATTCAGCGCATCTGGATCCCCAGTTAGACTGCGTGTTACACGGCTGATGTGTTAGACTGGATTAAGATCAAACAGAAAACTCATTAGTCACGTCATACACCTCGTGCTGCCTCCGGCCTTCACATTTCTATTGTAAAGATTCAGAAGCAGTCCCCTGGTGATAACAAATCACTTTCCTCAATGGATCCCTCGTCCTGAATGGCAGTTTGATGGTTTCCTGGACTTTTCCTGTGCAGCTGCTTTCTGTCTCCTTGAGAAGGATTGAGATCAGGAGGTTATTATGTGAACAATGTCTGTCCAGGGCATCCCACACAGCAACATACTGAGAAACCTTTCAGGATCTCCCCTTCCATCTGTGGGACAGGGACAGTTGACAAGTGCCTGCTACAGCCTCTACTCACACAGAGCAGGAGTGGACAGCTCGGTCCACACAGTCTGCAAGCTCAGTTTTGGCTACTCCACCTTTTTTAGCTCCAATTTCTGGCCTCTTTCTTTTCTTCCCAGGGAGACTTTCCCCTCCCTGCATCCCTATCCGAATTTGTACTGTAGCTGGGTTCCTGTACGCACATACAAATTAAACCCCAGAAATTCAAAATATCAATCAGTTCAAGACAAAGGAGGATTGACAAGGAGGCAAACATGGTCGAAAACACAGGCCCTTTGAGCCTGCTCTGCCATTCATCATGAGCATGGCTGAGCATCCAGCCTGATCCTGCTTCCCCCCCAGCCCCCAAAGATTTTCAGGAGTGAAATTAGGAAACACTTGTACAATTGGCAACAATGTGAATCCCTCTTCCACAAATGGCAATTGATGTGAGATCCATTGTTACATTTAAAATCAGAGATCTTTATTGTCTAATAATGCTCAAGGAAAATGGGTCAAAGGTATACACATGAAGCTGCAAATCAGTCATGATCTCATTACATAGTAGAACAGGCTCAAAGGGCTAAATGACCAGTCTTGTTGTTTGGAATATATTCACTACTCCCAGATCCAGTTATTTTCTAAACAAAGCCTAGATTTCCTGCCTTGTTGAAAGTTCACTCACAATGATTTCCTGTGTTTGGTGTTCCAGTTTATTAATGTAAGCACGCAAATGAGTCGCTGTAATCCAATGGCACTAGCTCTGCTCAAAGCAAAGGATAAAAAAGGTGTAACCTCTCTCAGGAGGAAGACGGTAGAAATCTTCACAAATTGATGGGCAGGGAGGAGGAGACCAGGTTCAGACACGGGATAGAAAGGGTGCAGGATAATTAAGTGCTGCTGACATATGAAGCACATCCTATGACAGAGTATTTGCAACTCACTGCATGTGCTAGAGGAACAGCATGCAAGAGGGAGTCAGCCACCATTCCAGATCAATAACCAATTCTCCCTAATGGAGCACACACATTAATCAACATTGGACAGGACAGGACTTGGCTATAATGCATCCTGCGGGTGAACAGACGATCAGCATTTACTGCCGTGGCTCTGGATGGGAATTGCAATCAAAGGGTCCGTTTTATCAGGATGGAGCAGAGAAACCAGCTCGCCTTTTAACTCAAGTCATTTTGAAATAGATTTTGCTCCCCCTTTCAAAAGGATTCTTTTGATTTGATTTTTATCGTCACATGTATTAGCATGTAGTGAAAAGTATTGTTTCTTGGGTGCTGGACAGACAAAGCAAACTGTTCACAGAGAAGGAAAAGAGAGTGCAGAATGTAATGTTACAGTCATTGCTAGGGTGTAGAGAAAGATCAATTTAACGCAAGATAGAAAAAAGGCAAATTACTGCACATGCTGGAATCTGAAACCAAAAGAGAAAATGCTGGAAAATCTCAACAGGTCTAGCAGCATCTGCAAGGGGAGAAAAAAGCCAATGCTTTGAGCCCAGAAGACTCCTTGTCAAAGCTCAAGATGGGAATCTGGATTTGACAAAGCTTTGACAAAGGCTCATATGGACTCATAACGTCAGCTCTTTTCCCTCCTTACAGGTGCTGCCAGACCTGCTGAGATTTTCCAGCTCTTTTGATTATTGCAAGGCGGGTCCATTTAAAAGTCTGACAGCAGCAGGGAAGAAGTGTTCTTGAGTTGGTTGGTACATGACCTCAGACTTTTGTAACTTCTTTTCAATGGAAGAAGGTAAAAAAGCGAATGTCCTCTTTTAATCACAGGCCCTTGTCAAATGAAGGAAAATGGCACTCTGGTCAAACAGCTGGTGCCCTTTGAGCTTACGCATGTAAGCAGTTCTGAACTCTATCTGGTGCCCATCACCATTCTCTCTGACTGCAGAGCTAGCTGACAGGGTGTGCTATCTTCTTCTCAGCTTCTCCTTGCTGAACGAGGAAGCCAGGCCACTCTGTGCTGCGGGACAGCCAGCTTGCCCACTGCTCATATTCTTACTTTAGATGATGTGCCTCCCATTCATGGCACCAACCCAATTCCTCACCCCAACCATGGCACCAAGCCCAACTACCCCACTCCACTCCCAATCCCCCACCCCCAACCATGGCACCAACCCCAACCACCCCACTCCACTCCGACTATGGCATCAACACAATTCCTCACCCCCAACCACGGCACCAAGCCCAACGACCCCACTCCACTCCGACTACAGCACCAACCCCAACCACCCACCACACCCCCCGACTATGGCACCAACCTAATTCCTCGCCTCCAACCACGGCACCAAGCCCAACTACCCCACTCCACTCCGACTATGGCACCAATCCCAATTCCCCACCTCCAACCATGGCACTCTGGGCACCTGTGAGGCCAACACCAATTGGTCAGCATTCCCACATGATTTCATGGACCCTCCTGAAAATCCTGTCCCATCCTCAATTGTCCAGAGATCCCAGTTTGAATCTAACTAACCCCGTTTGTCGACGCATCACGAGATTAAAACATGCGTCAAATAGATTTCCAAAATAAATTACTGCATAAAAAGGGATTAAGGAAAGGATACTTAGCGACAATGTAAGCATTTTAAATTTACACCATCACCCCTCCATCTGTAACTATTAAGCTTTATTTAATACCATTCATTAAAATACGCATTATCCATATTTGATTAAATGGATTCTAAGCTCTTCACAACAACACAAAAATGGCTCCCATCCCACAGCTTTCCATTAACTCATGGCACAGTCTGCCTGATTGAAAATGAGTGAGTCAACATCAGAGTCAGAGAACAACCCAGCACGTGTCACAAAAACTAACAACCCATGATTTTCACAGTGAATTGGAGGTAGAACATTGTAAGACCATAAGACACTCGAGCAGATTTAGGCCATTCAGCCCATCGAGTCTGCTCTATCATTCAATCGTGGTTAATATGATTCTCATCCCCATTCTCCTGCCCTTTCTCCATAATCCTTGATCCCCTTATTAATCAAGATCGTATCTATCTCTGTCTTCAATACATTCAATGACCTGGCTTCCACAACCTTCTGCGGCAAAGAGTTCCACAGATTCCCCACGCTCTGGCTGAAGAAATTCCTCCTCATCTATGTTTTAAAGGATTGTCCCTTTAGCCTGAGGTTGTGCCCTCTTGTTCTAGTGAAGTGCAGTGTCCCTCCTCGAATAGGCGTTCAAACCCAGCACAGTTCATGGGGCTGTCAGCTCCAAGCTAATATCTTGCCTTTGAAATATCAACTGTGGAAGAGATAGAATGCAGACCATTGTAGCACAGAAGCAGTCCATTCGCCCCACTGAGATTTTGCTAGTTATTTCCGCTACACAAACCACATAGTTCGAGCCCGCTCTCCTTGCAGTTTCCCCATATCCTTTATATATCCCTCTTTCTCAAGCAACAAGTTCATTTTTTCCAAAGGAATTCAGGAAGGAATTTCCTTTAATGTAAGGATTTGTGCACAGAATCCTATTCTCTGTGTGAGATTGGAACCTCTGGATCAATATATGTCTTGTTAATATCACTATGAACATGTTCAGAGCGATATTAACAAATATTTGATTCCAGGATTGAGGGGTTTGCCTTACAAAGAGAGATTGAGCAGTTCAGGGAGTTACTCTCTAGAGTTTAAGAACAAGACGAGATCTAATTGAGGTGTAGAAGATACTAAAAGGGATTGACAGGATAGATATGAAGATGATGTTTCCTCCTGTGGGGCAAACTAGAACAAGAGCTCATAGTGTAAGCATAAGAAGTGGCAGATTTAAAATAGATGATTTAAAACAGAGAAATTTTTTCTCTTGAAGGTTTGTGAATCTGTTGATTTCACTATCTCAGAGTGCGGTTGATGCCGGGACATTGAGTAAATTTGAGGAGAGGGACAGATTTTTAATTATTAATGGGTTGAAGGGTTATGGAGAGCGGGCAGGAGAGTGGAGATGAGGGAGAGACAAGATCAGGTTTGAGGAGTTGCCCTGCCTACTCCTGCTCTTAGTTCTTATGGTCTAACAGTTACAGGTTACTTTAAGAGCTGAACACACAGTTTGCTGGTGAGGTCATTAGGGTGTTGTGGAGGCAGTTTGTCTTCTGTACAGGCAAGAGCTCCTACAATAAACCCTGTTGTTTTTGGTGAATCTGTACATGCAAACCACATCTTTTCATTGTGTGTAAAACCCACAACCCGCAACACAGTTAGGACAATACTAAAAGTGTTGACGAATCTGGATTTTGCTTCATTGAGGACATCGAGAAGTGATCCAGAATAGAAAGAAAAATGCATTGCCAGTCCTCAAATTTGAAAACTTAGAAAGCTCAGGAAAGCAACAACAGGATTAAGGATTGCAGCACCAGCAGCAAGACTAAGCAAGAGCCAAAAAAATTTCTTGTATGTAGTTTTAAAAGAAGGGGATATTCTGAGGAGAAAAGGTGGGGTCCAGGGAGGATCAGACATATTGAAAAAGAGAGATGCTTTGCTTTGTGACAGCTAAATCTGACCCAATCATTTGGGCGTTGTGCCATACACACTGTAAATCTAAAACACTGTCCAGTTCCGAAATAAGAATCAAATGACCAATGGCCTTGGAAACACCGTGTTTCACACCGTCTCGCACTGTGCACAGCACAGACATCAGAATGTTCTAGGTCCGTGCTTCGAGTCAATGAACTGTGTATGTGAGTGAAGGAGTGAGTTACAGTTTTACTGTCGCTGTGCACAGTAATTGGGATATTTACCTCAATGGTACTTGATGATTTCGTGATGTTCTCTGATTTATCCTCACTGCAATTACTGAGAATATGCTCCAAGTCTAACAGTGTCATCAAACCCATTAGAGCTGATAGTTATTACCCTGCTCAACACCAAGAAGCTCTTAATCAGAGCCTCCAAATACAAGTAGGAAATAGCTCCAGATTCCAACATTTTAAAAGCAAGGTTAATCAAAGTTATTCTACAAAGCGTAATCGTGCTAAATTAATTACACGAATCCTGTGGGAAGGGGATAAAGAGTTAGACAAGTCAGGGGGTGAGTGATGGGGAAGGGAATCTCTGGAGGAAAGATCTCCGGGCACATGTTGTGTTTTCAGAGTAATTTTTTTTTCCCCAGAAAACTGGACAGATTGGAGTTATTTTTTCCCCTATCACCCAGTCGATACAAATGGGTGGCAGTCAGTTCCAAGTACTGCCACCCAGTACTGCTGGTTGATGTGAGGTTAATCATTTTCAGTTTCAGCTGTGAGCGCTACATTGGCCATTTCACACGTGGACTGAGTTATCCAGGCCAATTTCCAGCTACTGATCCTCTTGGATGGGCCACGGGCTGAATCCCCACACCAAACGGAGGGAGCTCTCAGCCAAAGGGGACCCAGTATTCTGGCCAGTATTTAATCAGAAATTAATCCTGCCAATAACAACTGTTCTCACTTTTATATTTTTTGAGAGTTTATTCATTAGTGTCACAAGTAGATTTACATTGACACTGCAATGAAGTTACGGTGAAAATCCCTGAGTCACCACACTCCGGTGCCTGTTTGCGAACACTGAGGGAGAATTTAGCACGGCCAATGCACCTAACCGGCATGTCTTTGGTGGGGGAAAAGAGGAGACAAAGGAACCCAGGGGAAACCTACACAGACAAGGGGAATATATGCAGACTCTGCATCGACAGTGACCCATCGCCGGAATCGAACCCGGGTCCCGGCGCCGTGAGGCAGCAGTACTAACCACTGTGCCACCCCATCTGAAGCAACACAGTTCACTTTGAAAGAATTGTAAACAACATTCTTCCTCCAGGCAACAGGAAGACACAAGTTATTTACTCAATTGTTTATGAGCTTCAAAAGAGCTGACAACATTCAGGGCACACTCTCTGCTTCATGTTAACGAAGCGAAACCTTCCACGGCAACAGCCCCACTCTGCCCAGCCCAAGGACTGCCCGGTGCCCAGTATTGACCCCAGTGCCGAGCCCCACCTTGCCCAGCGACTGCCCCGCACTGCCCAATACCCTGCTCAGTCCCATACTGCCTGGTGCTGAGCCCCACCCTGCCCAGCAACTGCCCGATACCCAGAGTTCACACTGCCCAGTGCCTTGCACTGACCCACACTGCCCGGTGCCCAGCTACTGCCCGGTGCCCAGCGACTGCCCAATGGCTCAGTGACTGCCTTGTGCCCTGCATAGCCCACACTGGAAGATGCCCAGCCCAGGGACTACCCTGCGCTGCCCAATGCCCAGCTTCCCAGCCGCCCTGCTGTTTCCAACACTCCAACAGTAACTACTCTACAAAAGCTATGAAATGGTTCGAGATGCTCAGGATGAATCGCTGCACAAAGGCGAAGATTAATATTTCTTTCAACACCATGGTTCTGTATGCCAGGATACAGCTGAGTAATGAGCTGGTGAATTAGTGTGTGTAAATATTCGGAGATAGTGCAGCAGCGAGGTGTGAATGGAGCCCAGCTCTGCACAGCTGCTGTCTTGGCCACGTCAACAGAAAGTCCACTCAACAGCTGACCAACTTCACTCAAAACATCAGTCACACATCCTGAAGCAACTGGTGCGCTGCAAACAGCACAATCATCTCATTCACAGGGGATGCAGCCTTTGGGTGTGAGTCGCTCAGAGTCCAGAACCTGCTGACTAACACTTGAACAAGAAATGATACAAGGTCTTTTTGGCCAGCAGATTATTTAATCAGTGCTGAACTTCAATTAATCTCAGAGTGAATAAGGATCCAAATCTGGATTTGAATCAGCTGGCAGATATTGAGATTTTGGGGAGGGCATTAGATAACCACACCCATTTACCCAATGCCACCAGATCAATCTAATCTGAGGTCCATAACTATCCTAACTAAAATTCATGTTTATTTATTAGTGTCACTAATAGGTTTACATTAACATTGCAATGAAGTTACTGTGAAAATCCCCTAGCCGCCACACTCTGGCACCTGTTTGGGTACACTGTGGGAGAACTTAGCATGCCCAATGCACATAACCAGCACAGTCTTTCGGACTGTGGGAGGAAACCGGAGCACTAGCAGGAAACCCACACAGACTCAGTGAGAACGTGCAGACTCCACACAGACAGTGACCCAAGCCGAGAATCGAACCCAGGTCCTTGTCGCTGTGAAGCAGCAGGGCTAACCACTATGCCACCCCAAAAGAACTCACACCAATTCGTAGTTATCATCACCCCTGGTGCTCATTCCAGCAATTCCTCAATTTAAACTTTCTCAATCTAGTTTAAAATCTCTCCAGAGCCTCACCACTCCCTATCGCCACAGATTGCTCCAGCCTCAGCCTTTCAACATCTCCATACTTCCATATGTAAGACTCCTGGATTTTACTGGCTTTGAATCAGCATGTTCTCTCCACATCTGCGTGGATTGTCTCCGGATACTCCGGTTTCCCTCTACAGTTCAAAGTTATGCTGGTTAGGTGGATTGACCATGGTAAATATGTAGGGTTACAGGGGTAGGGCTTGGGCGAGCTACGCTGTCAGAGAGTCGGTGCAGACTTGATGGGCTGAATGGCCTCCTTCTACACTGTCAGGATTCTAACAACAGTAAACCCGGAGAAGAGCGGGACAATGGCCCAGGCAGCAGTGGGAGCAGGCAGAGATTGATTCAAATTCCCTTCATGTATCAATCAGATCAAACACGTGTTTGATTCTAAATTCCTCGTATCCTTGGTAACCATGCACACTTTACAATACTAATGATTGTACATTAGCTGTAAAACACTTCAAGACATCTGGTGGATAAGAGAGGCACCATGCCAATGTAAGTCTTTCTCCTCTAGAGAATAGCAAACAAACATGAAGTTCACAATAACTTCATTGCAGTATTAATGTAAGCTCTACTTGTGACTAATAAATAAACTTTGAATTCTGTAACATGGAAATTTGTCATAAATACTGCTGCATCCTACAACAGAGATTACGCCTATAAAGGTACCTCACTGCCTGGAAAGCGATTTAAAACGTCCTGGGGATGTAAAAGGCATTATATAAATGCAAGTTCATTCATCTTTGTCAATGGTATTTGGATTCTGTAACCCTGGCATTCTCAATTGTGTCTGTCCTAGAATATAAAGCTTACATTGTACGACACATCACAGAGAGCTTCCATATCGATTCATCAAGCAACCGCTGATCTCTAATGATGCTGGGGGTGAGGGACTCAGCTACCTGTGGACGCTGGAATCATGAGGATAGAGAGAGAGTGCACTCAGTTACAGTGTGTTGGGGGGATAGTTACAGTGTGATGGGGGGATAGTTACAGCGTGATGGGGGGGGGCAGAGGGGTTTGATAGATGTTCAAAAATCATTCTGAATCAATATGGAGAAACCGCTCCAGCCTGGCAAGAGGGCCAGCAGCCGAAGGACATGAGCTTCAGCTGATTAGAAAACAATAATCCTTTTAGAAATGCAGCAAGTTATGATCTGGAAGGTGCTTCCTGAAAGGACAGTGAAAGCAGATTCAATTAGAACTTTCAAAAGGAAACTTACAGGAAAATATTTGTAGAGCTTGTGGGGGAAGGGCAGAGAAGCGGAACTAACATAGAAAATAGAAGCCAGGAGACCAATCAGCCCTCTGCATCTGCTCCACCATTTATTTTGATCATGGCTGATCATCCAACTCAATACTCTGATGCCCCCTTCCCCCCATATCCTGTGATCTCCTTTGCCATCAGTGCTACATCCAACTGCTTCTTGAAAATATACAATGTTTGCAGCTGTACTACTTCCTGTAGGACTGAATTCCACTCCCTGGGTGTCTACTCTACTTTGACACACTCAAACTGTGTCCCCTGCTTCTGGACTTCCCCGCCGTCTGGAACACCCTTCTTGTATCTGCCCTGTTTAAACCTGTTACAATTTTATAGGCTTGTTTGAGGGTCCCTCCACATTGTTCTGAATCACTTGGATAGCTCTCTCTAAGAACTAACACAGACATGATAGGCCAAATGGCCTCCATCAATGCCACACCATTTTAATAGTGCCAACAGCAATGGGTGTTAACCTGGCTATTTTTTGGGGAGGAAGAGTGGTTGGAGCTTTTTTTTTTAATTTGCTCCTCGTTATGTCTTGGAATCTTCCACAATACCACATGTTCCGTAACGAAGACACAACCCAAAGCTGTATTGTTGGCGTGGAAGAGTATTCAAGGCTCTGCCATGGAGTTTGAACCCTCAGTTCTCTCACCATGCTGCTACCACTCAACTATGCGGCCAATCTAACAATTGCCCTGAAGACAAGGCGATTGAAAGAACCTGACTGCATCGTAAAACCGCCCTGGAAAAAAGTACATTATCCAGGAGTAAGGAGAGAGAAGGCACGTTATCCAGGAGTAAGGAGAGAGAAGGCACGTTATCCAGGAGTAAGTATCCGCCATCTCCGTCAAAGCGTAGAGTTTGACCCATGTTTTCTACTTCTATTAGTTTGGTCAACTTTTTCTTCAACTCCCAACAGCCAAGCTGGCAATTTAAATAGCCATTACTAATGGCCATTAGAGGAGGAAATCTGCTGTCCTTACCTGGTCTGGCCTACACGTATCACCAATGCCACAGTAATGTGGTTGACTCACAACTGCCCTCCAAGGGCAAATAGAGATGGGCAGTAAATGCTGGACAGCCAGCGACATCCATGTCCCATGAATAAATAAAAAAAAAGGACATTACCTCAACACTCTGAGCTTGACTGCACATCCCTATTGGCAACTGTGCCCTCAGAGGTCTGTCTAAGCACTGGAATAAGAACAAAAAGTACCGGAAATACTCAGCAGGGCAGGCAGCATCTGTGGAGAGAGAAACAGCGTTAACAGCCAGAATTTTACCAGCACGTCCACTGCGATTCCGGGCAAGGCCCAGAGAATGGTATTCTCCTGCGGCCTCGGGTGGGATCGTACAAACCTCGGGCGGACATGTAGGTAAAATTGCGCCCAATGCTTTGTCAATGACCTTTGAACAGATCTGGGAAATGTTTGAAATGTAGTCACTCAGTCGGTGGGACAAGGGTAAAGGGAAGCCTGTGAAAGGAGGGAAAACAGGAGAGAATGAATAACAGAATCAAAGCAAACGGTAAAAAGGTAAGAAACAAAAGCTGTTTCTAAAGTCAGTGTGCTGGTAATTGACTGCAATAACAAAATCAAAAACTGTGAAAGAAAACATAAACATTCAGTGCAGAAGGAGGCCATTCGGCCCATCAAGTCTGCACTGACCACAATCCTGCCCATACCTATCTCCATATATTTATCCTGCTAGTCCCCCTGACACTAACGGACATGGCCAATCCACCTAACCCACATACATTTTTGGAGCGTGGGAGAAAATCGAAGCATCCAGAGGAAACCCACACAGATACGAGAAGAATGTGCAAATTCCACACAGACAGTGACCCGAGCTGGGAATTGAACCAGGGTCCCTGGCACTGTGAGGCAGCAGTGCTAACCACTACACTACCGTTCTGTCCCAGTAAACAAAATGGAAAGGTCTAAGTTCATGGTGTGAAATTGCGGAACTCAGTCTGGGAGACCAGAACGTTCTGTTGTGTTGTGGATGGTCCGGAGGGATGCCAAAAGTTGCAGCGGGACATAGACAGGGTGCAAGACTGGGCGGAGAAGTGGCAGGTGGACTTCAACGCAGATAAATGTGTAGTGGTCCATTTTGGCAGGAATAATGGGATGAAGGAGTACAATATAAGGGGTAGGAGTCTTAGCTGTGTTGTAGAGCAGAAGGATCTCGGGGTCCGGGTCCATAGGACTCTTAAATCAGCCTCGCAGGTGGAAGAAGTGGTCAAGAAGGCGTACGGTGTACTGGCCTCCATTAATCGAGGAATAGAGTTTAGGAATCAGGAGGTAATGATGCAGCTCTATAAGACTCTTGTCAGACCCCAGTTGGAGTATTGTGCGCAGTTCTGGTCGCCTCATTATAGTAAGGATGTAGAGGCTATTGAGAGGGTTCAGAGGAGATTTACAAGGATGCTGCCTGGATTGGGAGGCAGGCCTTATGAAGATAGGTTGAGGGAGCTGGGACTCTTCTCACTGGAGAGACGTAGGTTGAGATGCGACCTGATAAAGGTTTATAAAATGTTGAGAGGGATAGATAGGGTGGACTCTCAGAGACTATTTCCCCGAGCTGAAATGGTCACTACGAGAGGACACAGATTTAAGGTGCAGGGAAGCAAATACAAAGGAGATGTCAGGGGTAGGTTTTTCACTCAGAGGGTGGTGAGTGAATGGAACCGACTGTCGTCGGAGGTTATTGAGGCAAACTCACGGGGGTCTTTTAAGAGACTTCTGGATGAGTATATGGAAAAGAATAGGATCGGGGGTTATAGATAGCTCTGTGGATTGGTAGATGTGATCGGCGCAACTGGTGGGCCAAAGGGCCTGTTTGTGCTGTATTGTTCTATGTTCCTTACTGAAGGACAAAGTGCAACTTCTCAAAATTAAAGAGAGTGTCACTGGAACAGACCAGCTGGTCAAGATGTCAGTGGAAGGGCAGGGTGGAGAATGACAGTGAGAGGTAACTAAGCTCAGGGTAACGCTTACGGACTCAGAGAAAACATTCCGCAAGGTAGCCACTCAATCGTAGAGGAGACCCCATCATGAACAGTGAATACAGTCAGACAAAATTGAAAGACATACGATCACTGCTTCACTAAAGGAGTGTTTGACATCTCAGACGGTGACAAGAGAGGGAGTACAAGGACAGGTGTGAGATTTCCAGTGTTTGCAAGAGAAGAACATTGGAATCTCTCTTGGATCACAGTCAACTGTCCCAATACCTCTTAAAGAACCTCTTCTTGAACTTCAGATCCACATTCTGTTAAACTTCACCCTGCGAACTCCTTGGGGTGTTTACTTCACAAGATGTTGTATAAATGGTCCTGTATAAATGCAGCCAGGTAAAAGGGGCTGTAGAAAGAAAACGGAGATAATACGCGAGATTTGCAGCTTGCTCGCATCACAGCCTGCCCCCTGTTTAAAGGAGATGTACAAGATAAGTTTTTTTTAAACACAAAGGGTGATGGGTGTTTGGAACTTGCTGCTGGAGGTGGTAGTGGAAGCAGATACGATAGTGAATTTTAAAGGACGTCTTGACAAAGACATGAATAGGGTGGGAATAGAGGGATATGGTCCCCGGAAGAGTAGGGGGTTTTAGTTCAGTCGGGCAGCATGGTCAGTGCAGGCTTGGAGGGCTGAAGGGCCTGTTCCTGTGCTGTAATTTATACAAAGTGACAGTCACTGACCCCACCATTAATAACCGACCCTGCAGGAGAGGGGGTTTTGTGGTGGAGGAAGAGGAGGAGGCGGCGACATGGAGGCTGCTTTCACTTCAATACTCTGGTTTTGAGTTCAGCCATGACAGCAAAAGAGTAAATAAGGCTGACGCTCTCAGGCTCAAGAGCCGGTAACAATTTCACTCAAATCAGCAGTGATCTCACACACACACACACACACACACACACACGTTTCCAGCACATAGAGCACTGAACAATGCTGCTGATAATGTTCCTTTCACAGATTTTCCTTCTTCCCCCTTCTCTCACAGACTCAGCAGGTTTGTTTTTGAAGCATTCTAAGTGCTGCACTGGATGGCACAGTGGGTTAGCACTGCTGCCTCACAGCGCCAGGGACCTGGGTTCAATTCCTGGCTTGGGTCAGTGTCTGTGTGGAATCTGCATGCTCTCCCCATGTCTGCATGGGTTTCCTCTGGATGCTGCAGTAACAAAGAACAAAACAGCACGGGAAACAGGCCCTTCGGCCCATCGAGCCCGTGCCGCCACCCCGATGTTCCCACCTCTATCCGTGATCCTGTCCATGTTTATAGATCTATGGATTAAAAACCAAATTTGAGACAATGTAGGGAGAATTTATTTTGCCAATTCGCCTAAGAGCACATCTTTGGGATGTGGGAAGAAACCGGAGCACAGGAAGAATGCGCAAATTCCCACAGACACAGGCCCAAATCCATGTATCTGCACAGCACAGCGATAGTCATTGAGCTGTCGTGTTGTTCATCAAATGGTCCAGGTCAAGCGTACACTAACGACGTGAAGCACTAGGGTACTCTCGGGAAAAAATCCAAGAGCAGTCCTCTCACGACCCATCGCGTGTATGCCCCTCGTTAGACAACAAGGTGGACCAAAGCACCTGTAGAATAAAAACAAGTACATCAATATCATCATCTATTTACATACTTCCCAGGGACTCCCAAGGCTCATGATCCCTATTTTAAATCAGTTTTCTATACCCCTCCATTCCCATTCCGTTCATGTGCCCATCTAAGTATTTCTTAAATAACTCCAAGTGCCTGCCTCCACCACTTTACTTGGCAGCGCATTCCATACCCCCACCACCCTCTGTGTGAAAAAACTCCCTCTAGCATCCAAATTATACCTTACCCACCTCACCCTAAGCCCGTGACCCCTCGTGCTATTTGAGTCCATCCTAGGAAAAAGCTTAACCCTGTTTAATCTATCAATCCCCTTCAAAATATTGTACACCTCTATCAGATCTCCTCTAAGTCTACGTCTTTCTAAGGAAAACAGTCCCAATTTGCCTAATCTCTCCTCGTAACTCAGACCTTCCATACCAGGCAGCATCCTGGTAAAACTCCTCTGCACTCTCTCCAGAGTCTCCATGTCCTTCCGGTAGTAGGGCGACCAGAACTGGACGCAGTATTCCAAATGAGGTCTAACCAACGTTTTATACAACTGCAACATTAAAGGCCAGCTCTTGTACTCTATACCCTTCCTATAAAGGCTAGCATACTATATGCTTTCTTCACAACCTTCTCCACTTGCTCTGCCACCTTCAGAGACTTGTTCACTTGCACCCCCAGGTCCCTCTGCGTTTCTATACTCTTAATAGGTCTACCCTTTATCATATACCTCCCCCCTATATTCTTTCTCCCAAAATGCATCACCTCACATTTATCAGGATTGAATTCCATCTGCCATCTGTCTGCCCAAGCTACCAGCCTATGTCCTGCTGCATCGCCTAACAATGCTCCTCACTATCCGCAAGTCCAGCCATCTTTGTATCGTCTGCAAACTTGCTGATCACTTCACTTACTCCCTCTTCCAAGTCATTTATATATATTACAAATAGAAGAGGTCCCAGTACCGAGCCCTGCGGCACACCACTAGTGACCGACCTCCAGCTAGAGAAACACCCTTCCACTATTAATCTCTGTCTCCTATTACCAAGCCAGTTACTTATCCATCTAGCTACCTGTCCTTGTATCCCATGAGCCTTGACCTTCTCAACTAACCTCCCATGAGGGACTTTGTCAAACGCCTTACTAAAATCCATATAGATGACATAAACAGCTCGCCCTCCGTCAACCACTTTCGTCACCTCCTCAAAAATTCTACCAGATTCGTAAGGCACGACCTCCCCTTAAAGCCATGCTGCGTATCCCTAATCAGATCGCAACGCTCTATACATCCTATCTCTAAGAATCTCCTCCAGCAGCTTCCCTACCACTGACGTCAAACTCACAGGCCTATAATTTCCAGGGTTATCCCTACTACCCTTTTTAAACAACGGTACATAGAGGGCAGGGTAAAGCTGAAGTAACTGTCACACGTTCTACAGTCGCACAATCCATCAATATCTACTGCCTAGGCTCAGAGACAGCAACATTCACTTGGGGAAAGCAGCTGGAAAGCTGCTCTTGGAACCAGAGCCACAAAGTTACAAACTTGAGACATAGGGCAGTAAGAAGGAAAAAAAATTAACGAATGGGGGTGTCGGAGAAGTAGTAAGGTGAACAGAATAGATGCCAATAGAATCCCTGCAGTGTAGAAGCAGGCCATTTGGCCCATTCATTCTGCACCAACAATAATTTACCCTGTCTGCCCTCGGTACCAAGGGGCAATTTAGTCAATGGCCAATCAACCTAATCTGCACATCTTTAGACTGTGGGAGGAAACCAGAGCACCCAGAGGAAACCCACACAGATATGGGGAGAACATGCAGACGCCATACAGGCAGTCACCCGAGGCCAGAATTGAACATAGGTTCCTTGTGCTGTGAGGCAGTACTGCTAATCGCTATGCCGCCCCAGATTCCAGAACCCCTTCCACAGTCTGAAAGACGTGCTGGTTAGGTGCATTGGCCGTGGTAAATTCTCCCTCCGGGTACCCGAACAGGTGCCAGGATGTGGTGAGTTGGATATTTTCACAGTAACTTCATTGCAGTGTTAATGTAAGCCTTCTTGTGACTATTAAATAAACATTTACTTTTTAATTGGTTGGGTATTGGTGTAGAGAATGGAAAAGATTGAATTATGAAGAGATGCTTCTCAGAATTAGAGGTTAAAGAAGTACTGCCACTGAGGGGGGGAAAAGAGGAAAGAAAACTCAGGAGACTTTCATTTCTTGTTGACATAGTTTCATTATTATTCTTTTTTGTTTGTGAAGAAAAGCCAGCCAGAGGAAATTTTCCAAAATTCTTCCATACTGCTACAATCATAGAACTCCTACAGTGCAAAAGGTCTTTCAGCCCATCGAGTCTGCACCAACTCTCCCAAGCATATTCCGCATTACCCACAGTGGCACAGCAGGGTTAGCACTGTTGCTTCACAGTGTCAGGGACCTGGCTTTATTCCAGCTTGGCTGACTGTGTGGAATCTGCACATTCTCCTCATGTCTTCGTGGTTTTCCTCCGGCTCTTCCAGTTTACTCCCACAGTCTGCAAGATGTGCTGGTTAGGTGTACTAGCCACATTAAATTCTCCCTCAGTGTACCCAAACAGGCACCAGAATGTGGCGACAAGAGGAATTTCACAGTTACTGCATTGAAGTGTTAATGTAAGCCTTACTTGTGACTAATAAATAAACTGTAACTTTAATAATTGGGGATCTCCCAAGCCTTGACACGTTTCTGAAAGCTCCACACTCTCTCGATCTTCAAAGCCACAGCATCAGTCAACCAGAAGGAGCACAGCAGCAAACACACGAGGAGATTAGCATGGAACTGATGAAGCGTTGGGCAAGAGAGGTCAGGCAGAGAAGGAGAATTGTTCTGCCATCAGTGAAGCCAAGAACGAATATATTCCAATCCTCTGACTCATCCACATTAAACATCTGAATGCACAAAGCAATGGGTGAGGTTGGCAAGAGGTTAACAACAATGCAAATGCTGTGGTGAAAGAGTCCAGCCACACAAACATGATTCTAAACCCAGGAAAATGCACAGTCCACTTAAAAACTAGATAGGATGTTTAGAATGGAGCTCAAAATCTTCCCAGACATTGGGACATACCAAGTGTGAGATCTGTAGCCCGACAGGAAGAACATGTGATAGGAATTGGGAGGGGTAAATACAAGACTTTGTGTCTACCTGTAACCAGGAGCATTATATACATGAGATAGTCTTATTCTCTCTCAAACCCTCCCGATCTTCTTCCCTCTTGACGTACCTTCATACATTTTCCATTCAGCATGTCACTACATGAGACTATCCTACTGGTTGTAATTGTTATACGTTTCATTATCTTGCACATGCTCAGCCTCTGACTTCTTGTGGAATGCCATTGGATTGATCTAGAGGAGGGGATGGAGCCATTTAGACACACAAGATAGGAAGCTACTCCTTTAAAAGGTATTGGATACAGAAGGATGGTGAGAGTGGGTAATGCACAGGCTAATCACTGGAGATTTCTTTAAAAGGATGACTCTGCATTGATTTTAGCACCTTTCACTAGCTCAGGATGCCTCAGTGTTTTGCAGCCAATTAAGAATTTCTTGTGGAATAGTCACTAGATATTTAAATAAGATATTTAAGCACAGCAAGCTCCTACTGAGCAGTGTGATCTTTGCGTGCAAAGTTGTGCAGGTTAGGTTGACAGGCCATGCTAAATTGCCGTTTAGCGTCCCAAGATAAACAGTTGTATATAAAATAATAAGGCTATTATTTTATAGAGGTCAGTAAAATAATGTGGGGCATAGATCAGCAGGATAGGCATCATCTTTTCCCAAAGTTGGGATGTCTAAAATTAGAGGGCATGGGTTTAAGAGAGGGGAAAGATACAAAAGATACAAAGGGGCAAATTTTTCACAGAGTGTTGAGAATCTGGAATAAGCTGCCAGAGCTGGTAGTAATGGAGGCAGGTACAATTTTGTCTTTCAAAAAGCATTTAGACTGTTACATGGGTAAGATGGGTATAGAGGGATATGGGCCAAACATAGGCAATTGGGACTAGCTTAGTGGTAAAAAAATAGCAGCATCGGTCAGTTGGGCCAAAGGGCCTGTTTCCATATTGTAAACCTCTATGACTAAGTTCGGGGAACTAGCAAGGTAAATATCTGGGGTTATGGGGTAAGCCTAGATAAGTGTTAGTGCAGACTCAATGGACTAAATAGCTTCCTTGTGCTCTGTGGAGATTTTGACCAGAGCATCTGTTTCTGTGATTGAGTGATAAGTATTGGCCAGAGCACCAGAGATACGCTCCCTTGTCCTGGGAGACCAGAGGATCTTTTTTATCAGGAGGCAGAGAGGACCTTGGATTAACATCTTATCCGAAAAGATCAGAGTACCGGCACTGCAACAGAGGAATATTAATCTCAATAATGTGGGCAAGTCTCCAGAATGGGACTCGAAGCCAGAACATTTTGACTCCCAAGGCATGAGTGCTACCCACTGTGCCATGACCAACATGAAATGTTCTGTAAATGAATCAGTTTTGCAGCTGTTTAGCAGGATTGATTATTTGGAGATGGCACAACACAACACAACACAGAATCTCAACCAGGAAGGTAACACAATAACTCATCCTCAAGGAAGTCTTTTGGACTGTGGGACGAAATGGGAGAAGCCAGAGGAAAGCCATGCGGCAGAACACACAGACTCTGTACAGTGACCCAATCCAGGAATCAAACCCAGTCCCTTGGCACTGTGAGGCAGCAGTGCTAACCACTGTGCCCCTGTGAAACCAACCGGGTTTACATTTTTCTTTGTTTGATTTGATTTATTATTGTCACATGTATTGGATACAGTGAAAAGTATTGTTTCTCATGCCCTATACAGACAAAGCAGATCATTCATGGAGTACCAAGAGGAGAGGGTATAGAATGGAGTGTTACAGTTATAGCTAGAGTGTAGAGAGAGATCAGCTTAATGTAAGGTAGGTCCATTCAAAAGTCTGATGGCAGGAAGGAAGAAGCTGTTCTTGAGTTGGTTTGTATGTGCTCTCAGACTTTTTTATCGTTTTTCTACAGAAGAAAGTGGAAGAGAGTATGTCTGGGGTGCAAGGGGCTGGCAACGATGAAATGTAGACAATGGATGGGAGGCTGGTTTGCATGATGGACTGGGCTACATTCACAACTCTTTGTAGTTTCTTG
The DNA here is from genome assembly GCA_024679065.1 of Sphyrna mokarran. NCBI lineage: Eukaryota > Metazoa > Chordata > Chondrichthyes > Carcharhiniformes > Carcharhinidae > Sphyrna > Sphyrna mokarran. The sequence goes on along the minus strand of JAGIQG010000021.1, from coordinate 7,049,976 downwards.
CAGTCCTAGGTCAGAGTAGGAGGCGGAAAGGATGCTTTTTATGATGCATCTTCTTATCTGCAATATGTTCCTGCAAAAGCAGTTCAAAAATTAAGGAATGAACAGAATTTTTGGCCAAGGATGCTTGGGCTGGGCAGGGTAGGGGTGCAATGTCTGGCAAAGCCTATCAGAGTCCTTCCCTAGTACCCCCACTGTGTAACACAGCTCCACTTCAATCCAAACTGAACTGCAGGCATCAGTAAAGGACTCTGGATTGTATGAGGTTTGTTTTTTTTTCAAAAAAGGAGGGGTAGGAGAAATGAGTGAAATAAATTGACAAGTTTGTATATGCAGGAATCTTGCCAGCCCCACTTCCTTCCCTGGAGGTACCTGGTGTTTAATTTTATCAACAGCCTCCCTGTGGTTCCTGTTGGAGGCCAACGTCAGAATGCCCAGAGGCAGGCTTCTACAGAGAGACAGACTTTTCATTTACACGCTGCCCTTCGCAACACCTCAAGACATCCTAAAAACTATCACAAATGGCAAAGTGTTTTTTAGAAGTTTATTAGTCACAAGTAGGCTTACATTAACACTGCAATGAAGTTACTATGAAAATCCCCTAGTCACCACACTCCAGCATCCATTTGGGTACACTGGGGGAGAATTTAGCATGGCCAATGTATGTAACCAGCATGTTGTTCAGACTGTGGGAGAGAACCGGAGCACCCGGGGGAAACCCACCCAGAGATAGGGAGAATGTACAGACTCCGCACAGACAATGACTCAAGCCGGGAATCGAACGCGGGTCCACGGTGCTGGCCAAGTCATCAGAAGAGACCATTGCAATCAAAGAAAGACAGCAGCTAATTTCTGCACGGCAAGCTCCCACAAATAGCAATGAGATCAACTAGATGCCACTTTCTGGTTTAAAATGGCATTGTGCATCCTTTTTCACCCAACTGACAGAGCAGGCAGAGCCAAAACGCTGGAAAATCTCAAGAGGTCTGGCAGCATCAGTAAGGAGAGCAGAGAGCTGATGCTTCGAGTCCAGGTGACTCTTTGTCAAAGCTTACCTCCCCCAAAGTACCAGCTTTGACAAAGGGTCATTTGGACTCGAAACATCAGCTCTTTTCTCCCCTTACAGATGCTGCCAGGCCTGTTGAGATTTTCCAGCATTTTCTCTTTTGGGTTCAGATTCCAGCATCTGTAGTAATTTGCGTTTATTAGAGCAGATAGGGCCTTGGCTTAGCATCTCATCCGAAAGATGGTATCTGCAACAGTGCAGCACTGCCTCACGAGAGCACCAACACCTCATTATAAACTCACTTCCCTGCAAGTACCTGGATTCAGGTATTGGATCCATTGAGACACAGTGACAGGCCTTTCTTATAACTAGTCGTTTCATTCAATTTATATGTAATAAACAGGGCCCCTTGTTATCCATTTTTCCCACTGAAATTTTCCCATCTCAGCTGTTACCCCAGGCTAGTACTCAGCTTTGTTTAGCCAATAATACAATAACAGTAGATGACAGTGTCAAAGGTTGTTCTTAGCAAAAAAGTCACAAACATAGAACTGGTTTGCCTGAAGCAGAGATAAGCAGCAGCAGATATCAAGCTACTGCACAAGGCAGGGCCTATTTATAGTCGATCAAAGGTGATTTGCTCTGTAGGACAGGATTCAGTCAGCACCAACATTTCAAAACTAAAAGAAATAAATACACACAAGGTTAATTGTTCTCCTCATCCCCGTGCTGCTCACTTCCAGGAAGGGGTTACTAACATTTCAGGAATGTTGTGGAGTTTCCAGGACTGGTTGTTTCATCTTAGGCACTGCTGCGGGCAGGGGGCAGCTAAATCAGAGCGGGAAGTTGCCAGCTGGGTAAGGCAGGGTACAGTACAAGGCACAGAAGGCAAGTGGATTCAGACATGTGTGTGGTGTGTACGTGTGATCTGCAAGTGTGAGCTGTGTACGATTATGTACATGGCACATGTGTGGTCCATGTATACACACTGATATAGAATATATATATATGCCATACATATATATTTTATTGTATGTGTGTGAGTGGTATTGTGTGCATGTCTGCGTATGGATGTGTGAAATAGTCAGGTTTGCTTGGGAGAAAAATGTTGGTTTTAATTTTTTATTATTAGAAGTCCTAAAATAAACGCTAACGGATTCACGCTAACCACATCATCAATCATCATACATACCACAATGGCCCATGTTACTGAAGCAACATTTAAAATCCAATCAGCATAATTACAATCTCACGGACCCATCAGACACCCTGGATAAATTTATATCTCTGCACTGAAAAACAAAGTCTATCAAAGCTTTTTGCCTTACAATCATCAGGACAGCCACATAAGATAAATGAATAGGGAAGCAGAAAATCCCTACAGAGGCCATCAAGTCTGCACTGACAACAATTCCACCCAGGTCCTATCCTCATAACCCCATGCTCATAGTCTCCTCATTTACGAGCAGGCTAGCTTGCACTGGGGTCAAGATGGGTCGATTCCTGGGGTGAAGGGGCTTGTTTGCTAAAGAAAGGTTAAGCAGGTTTGATTGATACTCATTAGAGTTTAGAATAATGAGATGTGGGCTTATTGTGTACTGAAGATTCTGAGGGGGCTTGACAACTGCCAAGAGAAATTTTAATCTCCAGGTTGAATCCAGAGCTAAGGGTCTTGTTTTCATTAACTGTTTCTCTCTCCACAGATGCTGCCAGGCCTGCTGAATTTTCTGTTAGTGATCAATTTCAGAATAAGGAATCTCCCATTTAACACCATAGAATCCTATAGCATAGAAGGAGGCTATTTGGCCCATCAAATTTGCATTGACCACAATCCCACCCAGGCCCTATTCCATAGCCCTCTGCATTTATCCTAGCTAATCCCCCTGACACTATGGGGCAATTTCGTATGGCCAATCCACACCCAACCCTTTGGGCTGTGGGAGGAAACCAGAGCACCCCGAGGAAACCCACACAGACATGGGAGAATGTGCAAACTCCACATGGTCAGTGACCCAAGCCGGGAATTGAACTGGCGTCCCTGGATGTGAGGCAGCAGTGCTAACTACTGTGCCATCCTTCCACCATGATGGAGAGGCTCATTATTGTCTTCCACAAAACCTTGAATATTTGCAATGATCAATTTGGACAGTTTTTTTTTATTCATTGGGACATAGGTGTCACTGGCTGGGCCAGCACTTATCCAGCGACTGTGAAGGAAGGGCGATCTATTTCCAGGTGAGGATGGTGAGTGGCTTGGAGGGGAGCTTGCCTGTGGTCGTGTTCGCATGTATCTGCTGCCCTTGTTCTTCTAAATGGAAGTGGTCATGGTTTGGAAGGATCTTTGGTGAATTGCTGCAGTTTGGGATTAAGATGTGCAGGCAAGGAAGTGGAGTCATGGTGCTGAGCAGATTTGCTATGATCTTATTGAATGGAGAAGCAGCTTCAAGGGGCTGAATGGCCTACCCATACCAACAATTGGGCACATGGGGGCTGGGCTTCAAGTCTAATACAGCAGGAAATAGCTCAGCGTGTGATCAAAATCTTTCTCCATTCACTGCACCAAGCTTTATTTGTGGTATCCGGTGGAGGTGTCTCTCTAGCACTGTGTATCAACTCCAATCAGGTGCAATGCACATCTCCTGCTCAATTCATCCTGGCCCATTTCATACACTCATCACAAGGAACAATGTGATGCAGTGCGCAGAAAAAAAAAGTCAGTCAGCAGTTAAGTTAAAAGCAAAATATTGTGAATGCTGGAAATCTGAAATTAAAACAGAAAATGCTGGAAAAAAATCTCAGCAGGTCTGGTAATGTCAGTGAGGAGAAAAGTGGAATTAACATCTCAATTTCATTGCTAGAGGTTCTGAGTACAGGAGCAGGGATGTGTTGTTGCAATATTACAGGGCCTTGGTGAGGCCACACCGAGAGTACTGTGTGCAGTTTTGGTCTCCTTTTCTGAGGAAGGATGTTCTTGCTCTCAAGGGAGTGAAGCAAAGATTTACCAGGTTGATTCCAGGGATGGCGGGACTGGTGTGTGAGGAGAGATCGACTAGGTTAGAATTGTTTTTGCTGGAGTTGAGAGAATTGGGGGAGAATCTCAGAGGCTTACAAAATTCTAACAGGACTAGACAGGGTAGATGCAGGGAGGATATTAAATCTGGGCCCCTGGCGTAGCGAAGCAGCAGTGCTAACCACTGTGCCACACTAGATGGAACGCAAAGGATGGAATTTTCCAACCATTCACACTGGCGGAATTTTCTGGTCCTTTTGCAGTGAGTGGAGATTTGCCAGGGGGGCCCCCTGAGTGTCAAACTCTCAAACCCCAATGGCAATAAGACACGAACAACATGAAAATTCCTTGTATTGCTGGTGTGGCAGTGGATGCGGTTCATTTGGAAATATAGAAGCACAGAAAATAGGAGCAGGAGGAGGCCATTTGGCCCTTCAAGCCTCCTCCACTATTTGTTATGATCATGGCTAATCATCCAACTTAATAGCCTGATCTTGCTTTGATCCCATTTGCCCCAAGTGCTATACCCAAAGTTTTGGGGTCAACTACTTCCTGTGGTAAATTAATTCCACAGGCTCACCACTCTTTGGTTGAAGAAACGTCTGCTCACCTCTGTCCTAAATGGTCTACTCTGAAAACATTACACACGCTCACACACAGCTCCTCCACACTGGGTTATTCTGTGGTCACCAGCAGTCACTCTCACAGCACGTCACAGCCGAGCCTTCAGCCAGCACTCTCAATAGGGCAGAGGGGAGGTCCTCAGTACGATGCTCCTTCAGAGAGCCAGTGCAGACCAGATGGGCCGAATGGCCTCTTTATGTGCTTTAGAAGCTCTAGAGTTTTAAGACCTTGGGGCTGTGAAAGACAATACACAAAACACCAATCTTCCTTCTCCTTGAAGGAGATAAAGCTTAAAATTAAACAACCCTAACACATTAGATAGAGGACGTTGAATAGAGAATAGTGAATAGGCCAATGTTTACAATCCATGCTGCACCTTCAGCTCCCACACAGTGGGCAGAGATCCACAAAGGATCAATCTGGACTGTTTAGATTTATTTATAAAATAGGCTTTGGGTTTTGTGGGAAGGAATAAAAGAAAATGTATGGAAAACTTCACTTTCAGAATCGGGTGAATGGTTTCTCTAAGCCACAGAAAAGCAGCGCAGTAAGTCCAGTCCCTTCTCACTTCCCTGTTGAAGGCTGCTTCCAGTTCTTCAACTTCCAAATGCAAATTATTTCAGAGAAAATTGTTGAATAAAGATATGCAGGAAAACCAGTTCCTAAATAAATGCAAAGTAGCTTCAGTCAAGTTGAAATGCCTTATTGCTTTTTGCAGATTTCCTTTGTGAAGAATAAATCTCACCACAATGCTGCAACAATGCGTCTGTGGAAGGCGGCGGGGAACAGAAAGGAGGGAGGGTGGCTTGATTTGATTTGTGATTGTATTAGTGTACAGTGAAAAATATTGTTTTATGTATGATATACAGCCAAAGCATACCATTCACAGAGAAGGAAAGGAGAGAGTGAAGAATGTAGTGTTACAGTCATAGCTAGGGGTGTAGAGAAAGATCAACTTCATGCAAGGCGGGTCCATTCAAAAGTCTGACAGCAGCAGGGAAGAAGTTGTTCTTGAGTGGGTTGGTATGTGACCTTAGACTTTTGCATCTTTTTCCTAATAGAAGGTGGAAGAATGTCCGGGTGAGTAGGATCCTGAATTATATTGGCTGCTTTTCTGAGGCAGCAAGAAGAGTAGACAGAGTCAATGATTGGCAGGATGGTTTGCATGATGGACTGGGCTACATTCAGGTAGCCATCTGTGTGGAGTTTGCACATTCTCCCTGTGTCTGCATGGGTTTTCCTCTGGGTGCTCCAGTTTTCTCCCACAGTCCGAAAGATGTGCAGGTTAAGTTGATTAGCCATGCTAAATGGTGCCTTAGTATCAGGAAGTTTAGCAGAGTAAATATGTGGGGTTACAGGGGTAGGGCCTGGATGGGAATAGTTGTCAGTGAAGGTTCAATGGGCCAAATGGCCTCCTTCTGCACTGTAGGGATTCTATGTAGGAGTGGAGGAGGGGGGAATTGGGTGCAAATTGGAGCTCTCTGGACTGCACTACCACCTTACAGTTAGATGGCTGTGTGTTTGAAATCCATTTTGGAGGCTTGGCTGACATTCCATTGCCTCACTGAGGGAAGCCTGCACTGTCAGAGGGCAGCACTGGCAGAGGAGGTGTCCATCAGGTGAGATGTGTCCTGTCTACCTCGGATGGATGTGCAAGATTCCACAGGATTATTCTGAGGAAGGGCAGAATGGTTCTCCCAGGTGTCCTGATTTATTTTTAACCACACCCCCCCCCTTACTCCTCTCAGACTGACTACCGCGTCATCATCACACTGCTATTCATGGGATCTTGCTCTGCTGCCATATTTTCTACAACAGTGAATTCGACTGTCAAGCGCTTTGCCACCTCTGGTGTTTGTGAAAGCTGCCAGAAGATTGCAAGTCTTTCCATTGAATAAATATTGAAAAGCAACTTTAAACTTAATCCTCCAAAATAGCAGTTGTGCCTTCATCAAAGGATGGGTGTGTGTGTGTTTGGAGTTGGGGATTACTGCTCTCTTCGGAGAGAGGGGGAGGTGAATGTTTGGATTAATGATCTTGCAAGGAAACACTTTGTAACTCGCCCTGAAGACAGTTACTTTGTTTCTGATCAGAAAAGGTGCAAATGGAATGTGCTTTCACACTGACTGCAAAACACCAAAATTAGACATTTTGTATTTAATCCTCTTCTTAACCTTCAGATGCGTCACCTCCGATCTTGTCTGGTCTTTCAGTTGTATGGAATCGCTTACAGTCTATTATCTTCATCTTAGCCCCAATACAGCCAAGAACAGGAACATTGTGTCTTAAACACTGTAACAGCCGTGAAATTGTTATGAGTGAATAGAGTTTGTTGCTTTTGCAATCACTGTTCAGCAGGAAGTCCACATTTCAGCTTCACCGAGGATCAATCTTGATCCTTCGAGAAAAATATAGCCTTAAATACCATTGTGCAGTCAGGTTTTGTGAAAAATACCCCCTTGATTTCTTTGGGCAAATGTCATAACATCGCAAGAGAAAACTCACTCGTTTCTCTGGTTCTGGTTCTTGCGCCAGAAATATTCTGTTTTTTTTGTCCCTCATTTCTGGAATCAATCTCACAAACCTCTCTGAGCTGAACAAAGAACAGTGCAGCACAGGAACAGGCCTTTCGGCTCACCAAGTCTGTGTCTGCACAGATGTCTCTTATCTAATATTTTCCTGCCTCTACATGATCCATAACGCTCTAATCCCTGCCTATTGATGTATCCATCCAGATGGCTCTTGAACGCTGTTATAGAATCTGCTCCCACCACCTCCTCCAGCAGCGCATTTCAGGCATTCACCACCCTTTGTGTGAAAAACTTGTCCTTTACATCTCTTTTCAACTTTCACCCTCTCACTTCCAACCTATGCCCCCGAGTAATTGACCCCTCGACCCTGAGATAAAGACTCTGACTATCCACTTTATCCAAGCCTGTCATAATCTTGTAAACCTCTATCAGGACCCCCTCATCCTTCAACGCTTCAATAAAAACAATCCAAGTTTGTTCAATCTTCATAGTTTATATCCTCCAAACCAGACAACAACCTGGTAAATCTCTTCCGCAGCCTTTCCAATGCATCGACATCTTCCTGCTAGTGTGGTAATCAGAATTGTACATAACACTCTAAACGTAGCCTAACCAAAAGCTGCAACATGATTTTCCAATTCCTATACAGTATGCCATACACTTTCTTGAATGCCTTGTCCACCCGAGTTGCCACCTTCAAGGAACTGTGGATCTGTAGGCCTCTATTGCCACCACATCCTTCCTCAAATAAGGGGACCAAAACTGTACACAGTACTCCAGTTGCAGTCTCTGCAATGCCTTGCATAGTTCGGCAACACTTCCTTATTTTTATACCCTAGTCCTTTAGCTATAAATACCAAATTCCTTTTGCTTTTCTTATTATCTGCTGCGCCTGTATACCAGTTTTCTGCAACTCATGCACAAGGACACCCTGATCCATCTGCACCGAGACACCCCAAACTCTGTTTAATCTGTTGCCTTTCTATTTTTTTTTGACCAAAATGAGGATAACCTCATGTTAGCCATGTTAAACTCTAGCTGCCACATTTTGGCCCACTCATTAAATCTATTTATATCCATTTGTAAATTTCTTATTTCCTCATTGCAACTTATTATCCCACTGATTTTAGTGTCATCTGCAAATCTGGCTATAATACCTTCAATCCCTGTATCCAACTAATTCATATAGATTGTTGGGGTCCAAGAGTTGAACCCTGTGGCACCCCTCTAGTTACATCTTGCCAACCAGAAAAAGTGATGTGCCAGACCAATTAAAAGTTTAAGTTTGTTTATGAGTGTAGGCTTACATTAATGCCACACTGAAGTTTGTGTGAAATTTCCCTAGCTGCCACATTACGGCACCTGTTCAGGTACACCAAGGGAGAATTTAGCACGGCCAACACATTTAACCAGCATGTCTTTCAGAGTGTGGGAGGAAACTGGAGCATCCAGAGGAAACTCATGCAGACACTGGAGAATGTACAAACTCTGCACGACAGTGACTCAAGCCGGGAATTGAACCCAGGTCCCTGGAGCTGTGAGTTACATAAGGGACCAAGAGAAGAACTTTCAATATTCCTCCCTTCTTAGCATGGATTTATCTTCTGTTTTTCTCCATCTTTCCCTGGAAGTTTGTGTGTGTGTGTGTGTGTGTGTGTGTGTGTGTCTTCATCAAGATGCACAAGGTATCACAATTACATGGGACAAAGCTGGTTGGCTTATTGGGGTGTATCAGGTTCATGTTCCTGAAATTCCACATGAATATTTCTCATTATCTCTCACCGCAATTCGTATCTTATTGTCATGGCCTCTCTTCATTGCTCTCCCAAAAGTAGGAAATAGATTTTTCCAACATCTTCAAAAACCTTAAGAAATTGTAAAATTCTCTATGAAAAAATCTTCATGGCCTTCTCTACTCCAATGGGAATAATCCCAGATTCTCTCTCTGCCTCACATTTCCTTAGGTTTCCCAATCTGGAGAACGGCAAACTACAAAAGGTTGTGAATGTAGCCTGATCCATCATACAAACCAGCCTTCCATCCATTGATTCTGTCTACACTTTCCTCTGCCTCAGCAAAGCAGCCAGCGTAATTAAGGACCTCACGCACCCCGGGCGTTCTCTCTTCCACTTTCTTCCATCGGGAAAAGGATACAAAAGTTTGAAGTCACGTATTAACTGACTCAAGAACATCTCCTTCCCTGCTGCTGTCAGACTTTTAAATGGACCTACCTTGCATTAAGTTAATCTTTCTCTACACCCCAGATATGACTGTAACACTACATTCTGAACTCTCTCCTTTCCTTTTCTATGAAGGATATGTTTTAACTGCACAGCACGCAAGAAACAATACTTTTCACTGTACGTTAATACATGTGACAATAATAAAAATGGCAACTTGGAGAAGAGAGGGTAACTGCTCTGCACATCGCTAGGGAGAGAACCTGAGGGAGAAAATAGAATGAAAAGCAACAATCTAACTTTCAATTAGTTGATAGAAAAACAAAGGGCTTCTCATGACCTTAGGATGCTCCCAAAGCACTTAACAGCCAATGAAGTACTTTGGAAATGTAATTGCTGTCGTAATGCAGCAAACGCAATCACTATTTTATGTACAGCAATTTCCTACAACAGCAATTTGATAACAACCTGATAAACTTTATCACCAAAAGCAGGTTATTTATTAGTAGTACAAGTAATGTTACATTAACACTGCAGTGAAGTTACTGTGAAATCCCCTAGTCACTACGTTCTGGTCTGTTCGGATATGCTGAGGGAGAATTTAGCATGGCCGATGCACTTAACCAGCATGGCTTTCAATGGCGACAGAGAGAGAAATACTGACCCCAGCACATTGGGGAGAACTTCCCTTATCTCTTCAAAATAGCACTATGGGATCTTGGATGGTGGGGGGGAAAGAGGGGAATGAGAAAGCAGCTTACTCTATTATACAACAGTATGATACAGCAGTCAGTTCTGCTGTCCCATAACTCCAGCGACCCAGGTTCAATTCCAGCCTTGGGTAAGTGTGTGTGTGGAGTCTACCTGTTCTCCCCAAGTCTGCGTGGGCTTCCTCCCACACACCCAGGATGTGCAGTTTAGGTTGACTGGCCATGCTAAATTGCCCCTTACTGTCTCAAAACGTGTTGTTTAGGAGAATAGCAGGATAAATACATGGGGTTACAGGGATAGGATCTGTCAGAGAGTCAGTGCAGACTCGATGGACTAAATGATCTCTTTCTGCAGGGGTTCTATGTCCCAACAATCTCAGTCTGCCTTCCCCTCTGCCCAAGCTCATTCTCTGTTACTTCTGAAGAAGTGGTTTTTCAGTGGACATTAAATGCTTGTTCATGTTCTGATGACTGTGTGGAGCTGCTTTGCCTTGTTGTCCATCCACAACATGGACACAGTCTGAGCAGCGCCAGTGCTCAGAAGATCCTATTTCATATGTAGGCCACTAGCTTTCAAAAAAAACCTTTCAGAGGGAAGGACAAGGGCAGCAGGTGAATGCTGCTGGGTTATTGGAGTGGAATATATAATTTTTTAAAAAGATAATCAATTAATGGGACTCCTGGCAGCTTGGATGGTATTTACAGGATAGGCTGTACTTACTATGGGCACTGGCTATTAAGCTTCTCTCTGTGACGCAATGAAAAACCACAGGATTACAGTGGATTAATCAAAATCTTTTTGCAGCATAATTTAGGGAAAAGGGTTGGCAGTCACAAAATCTGCACTACATGGCAGGATATCAACACAGGTCCACTCTGTACAACTGAACAGAACATCACTGCACTCTCTGTGCACTGTGTTATCCTGCAGGGCATCACTGGGAGGTCAGCAGATTTCAACTTCCTCAAACCGAGACTCTGCTAACTGAATGTCAATGTTTCCAATGACTGGCACACAGAGCCACAGGCTAGCCAGGCAAAATAAAAATGGCCAAACAGAAAGGTTCCATCTGGGACACCCAGACATGAGTACGGCTCCCAACCATCAGCTCACCAATCCAATTACTGCTCTACAATGTTTTACATTCCCATAAAGCAAACTCAATATCTATTTGAGCTTTTGTTTCCATTTATAAAGACATTTAATTATCAGCTAGTTGTTGTTTAACTATATTAAGTGGGTTCCAGCATCCAAGTGATCTGATTTTGCCCAAAAAACTATAATTACTCCAGGAGTCGGCTGTAAAAGGAACCATGCTTTATAGTTCAAAATGAGAATTAAGAATAACCCCAAGGCTGTGATGAACACAACAGGTCCCAACCGGGACTGAAAGGATAATGGATCCACTCAGTTTTTGCTTTATACAGGGCTCTGTATACATGTTCCAACTAGTTGATTAATTACCAATCCCCAGGGAGCTCGTATTCAAGAGTCCTATTGAAAGGTCAATTAGTGATTCCCCATGCAGATCATAGGGGTTATCACAAAAACAACGCCAGGAAGGAACTAAAATGAGGATATTTCTTTTAAGACAAGGTACAGTCCCGAGAAACCTAGATGAAATGTCAAGCGTTGTAATGGAGTCATAGAGGTTTACAGCATGGAAACAGACCTCTGAGTACAGGACTTGGGATGTCTTGTTGAAGTTGTACAAGACATTGGTAAGACCACACTTGGAATATAGTTCTTGTCACTTGTCCATGCTGACCCTTTTCCTTTTAAGCCCCTAAGCTAGTTCCAATCACCTGCATTTGGCCCATATCCTTCTATACCCATCTTATCCATGTAACTGTCTATAAACAATTTTTAAAAGATTGTAGCAGTAGAGGCGGGTACATCTGGCAGTTTGTTTCAGATACTCACCATCCTCTCTGAAAAAAATTGCCCCTCTGGTCCCTTTTCTCTCCCCTCTCACCTTAAACCTATGCCCTCTTGTTTTAGACTCCTCTAGGTTTGGGAAAAGATATGACTATCTAGCTGATCTGTGCCCCTCATTATTTGAAAGACCTCTGTAAGATCACCTTTCAGCCTTCTATGCTCCAGAGAGAAAAGTCCCAGTCCAACCAACCTCTCCTTATAACTCAAATCATCAAGTCCTGGTAGCAACCTAGTAAATTTCTTCTGCACTTCTTCCAACTTACTAATATCATTTCTATAATAGGGTGACCAGAACTATCTTCCAAGTGTGGTCTTACCAATGTCTTGTACAACTTCAACAAGACATCCCAAGTCCTGTATTCAATGTTCTGACCAATGAAACCAAGCATGCCGAATGTCTTCTTCACCACTCTGTCCACCTGTGACTCCACTTTCAAGGAGCTATGAACCTGTATCCCTAGATCTAGGTCACCAACAATCATGGAGTGCAGAACTGATAAGCCAGACAATACCGACGGTGGGTAATAAAAGGCCAAGAAAGGAGGAAGGGAAGATTGCAAAAGGCATGAAAAGAACAGGCTCAGATGTGCTGGGCCCAATGGCTGTACTACTCTGAGGATTCCAGGTACAACAAAACCAAATTAGAAGTGGACAGCAGCCGATCAGTCTGGATATCATTGCAGTAAGGAAACTGTTGATGCAGATTGCATATATTTTTCATATTATGACCCCAGTGGATGTTATAACTGGACAGGAAGATCCCAGAATGGGATCTCAGAGGGTGGTGAGTGTCTGGAACAAACTGTCAGAGACAGGTACAAAAAATTGTACAAATGACAAAAAAAGTCTTTTAAACAACGTTTAAATAGTTACATGGGTAAGATGGGTATAGAGAGATATGGACCAAATGCAGGCAATTGGGACTAGCTCAGTGGTAGAAAACTGGGCAGCATGGACAAGTTGGACTGAAGGATCTTTTTCTATGCATTAAACCTCTATGATTCTATAACCCTGGTTCAAAAGACCATAATTTTTTTTGTTTAATCAAACATGAAAGAACAAATTCACAGACTATGAATTAGTTTTAACAAGTAAAAAAAATGATTAAAATGAATTATAATACAATACTCCTTTGCTCTATCTGGAGATTAACAAATACACATGGATTTTAAGACCAACATTTGAAGCTACAATGGTCTCATTAGCACACAAAGTTAGTGTTTGCTGTCCTTTGAGAGGTCCCACTCTCTACTCCCAAAATATGCTTTGGGAGCTCTCGTGTTAATACATTCATTTAGCAGTTCACATTCCAAAATCTAGTTCACGTTTTTCAAAATACCAGGTGATCTATTCCATTTTTAGCAGTCAGCTCTGCACCAGGATTTCATCATTACACTAATTCAGATATTCATTCAATACTCTTATACTTAACTTATGGACAATACGAAGTAAATTTGAACTTCAGGATTACTTTCAGAAAACCTTTGTCTAATACCTCACCAATCAATTTCTTCTCAGCTGGTGTCCCTGTTCTATTTCCTAATTTCTTCTTTGTTCTCTTTAACTCCAGACTTTCTCAAAATATCTCTTTATTTCTCCACATTTTAGCCAATTTCTTTAGATTTGTGCACTGGTTGCCTGAACCATTATTCCATTGTAGGGTTTTTCTTATAACAAGGCTAAAAGAGCTGGGGTTTTTTTCTCCCCCCTTTAACTTTCCATAGGAGAGCTGAGAGAGAGTGGTTCATGGCTTCACTATCTGCCTCCAACTTTTGGCTGAAACTGAAGCTCAGAGAAGAAAACAAGCTTGTGCTCCCCTTACAGAGCCTCTCCATTTGCTAAGCAATTATCTTTCTTCATGACATAGCTCTCTGATGGTAGATAAACTTTTAAGATTACTTTTTGAAAATTTTTGTCTCGTATCCTCACCAATCAATTTCTTCTCAGCTTCATCTAGTACAAAATCTTGCTCTATTTCCTAGTAACAGTATCTTAGCTGGAACTTAAACTAACCCCCACACAGACAAACACTTCTCTTCAGCATGATATCTTAACTACAGTCCCCTTCCAGGCACAGAACATTCAATTAAATCTACCTAAAATTGTTCTTTAGGAGATATACGAGGCAAGTCTTTTATACAGAGGGTGGTGGGTGCCTGGAACTCACTGCTGGGGAAGGTAGTGGAAGCAGATATGATAGTGACATTTAAGGGTGTCTGGACAAATACATGAATAGGATGGGAATGGAGGGAAGAGGAGGTTTTAGTTCAATTGGGCAGCATGGTCAGTGAGGCTTGCAGGGCCGATGAGCCTGTTCCTGGGCTGTAATTTTCTCTGCTCTTTGTTAAGGCTAGACCTTATTTCTAAGTTTAGCACACAAATATGAATATTTTAAAACTACCTTTAGTTTCCTATAATTCAAAGGATCCAAGAATTCCTTGATAAAGAGAAATATTAAGGGTGACAGAGAAGCAAAGAACTACGCTGGTGGAACATGGGAAAACGCAGTAGGCCTAATATTTTTACAGCAATGGGTCATTTGGATGAGTGTCTAAGTTGTTGTATTTGAAATTTGGGAGTGCCAAACATGTCCCTTTACAACCATTAAAGAGCAAATACATCTTCTCTTCAATTTGGGATATATTAGCTGCACACTTGACAGCTGCGAATGACACATCCCCACACCTTCTTGGAATAGTTCGATGTATTCTCGATTGGGATTCAGATTCGATCTAAATATAAAATGATCAAGTGGGTGGCTCTATTCCCTTCAGTCTGTATCTTATGCCTCATTCTCCTCCGCCTCCTTCTCCAAATGTCAGGCTACAAATTTCCACTGGCTTTGATTTGGCTCGTGGTGGTACGCGAGCCCCTATCAAACAGTGCGCCTTTGTATTCTCTGCCCCATGAGCCCTCACTCAGAGGCATTCCTGACATTTCAATAGCATTTCTACTTACATTTCTTCCTTGGAAAAAACAAGAAACAAGTTGGGCAACTTGTCAAATTTTATTTTTACTTCAGGTGTGTTGTCAAGGAAGTAACACAATTCACGAATAGATACAGTTCTTAGGCAGATGAATACTGTTAAATGAAAGCGTCCCACACATATCTCTTAGCACATGCTATGAATACACTGATTGTATTCCCTCCTTCCCTCTGTGTGGAGATGCCGGTGTTAGACTGGGGTGGGCACAGTAAGAAGTCTCACAACACCAGGTTAAAGTCCCAACAGGTTTATTGGCAATCACGAGCTTTCGGAGTGCTGCTCCTTCATCAGGTGAGTGGCAAAGGATCATCTGGATTCGAAACGTCAGCTCTTTTCTCTCCTTACAGATACTGCGGGACCTGCTGAGATTTTCCAGCATTCTCCCTTTCAGATTCCAGCACCTGCAGTAATTTGCTTTTAATAATTATCAGAGCAATGCCCATCACGATCTGTATGAGGTTCAGAGTGCACTAAACTGCTGGAAAATTCATACACTGAAACCAAATTGCAGGAAATAGTTACTGAGCACTTGGGCAGCAGGGTGACACAGTACCTAGAACTGCTGCCTCAGTGCCAGGGGACCCAGATCCAATTCCGGGTTTAGAAACAGAAAATCTACAGCACAATACAGGCCCTTTGTCCCACAAAGTTGTGCAGAATGTGTCCCTACCTTAGAGGGTTATGGGTAAGCCTAGTAATCTCTATCTTACTAAGTTCAATGTACTTATATAAAAGTCTCTTAAAAGACTATTAAATCTGTCTCCACGAACGTTGACGGCAGTCCATTCCATGAGTAAAAAAACTTACCCCTGACATCTCCTCTGTACCTACCCTCCAGCACCTTAAACCTGTGTCCTCTTGTGGCAACCATTTCAGCCCTGGGAAAAAGCCTCTGACTATCCATTTGATCAAAACCTCTCAACATCTTATACATCTCTATCAGGTCATGCCTCATCTTTCGTCTCTCCAAGAAGAAAAGGCCAAACTCCCTCAACCTATTTTCATAAGGCATGCTCTCCAATCCAGGCAACATCCTTGTAAATTTTCTCTGCATCTGTTCTATGGTTTCCACATCCTTCCTGTAATGAGGCGACCAGAACTGAGCACAATACTCCAAGTGGGGTCTGAGCAGGGTCCTGTATATCTACAACATTATCTCTTGGCTCATATACTCAATTCCTTGATTGATGAAGGCCAGTACACCATACATCTTCTTAACCACCGCTTCAACTGCACAGCTGCTTTGAGTGTCCTATGAACTCGGACACCAAGATCCTTCTAATCTTCCACATGCCAAGAGTCCTACTATTCTGCCATTCTCTTTGATCTGCCAAAATGAACCATTTCATACTTATCTGGGTTGAACTCCATCTGCCACTTCTTCGCCCAGTCTTACATCCTATCAATGTCTCGCTGCAACTTCTGACATCCCTCCACACTATCCACAGCACCTCCAAGCTTTGTGTCATCAGTAAACTTACCAACCTATCCCTCCACTTCCTCATTCAGGTCATTTATAAAGATCACAAAAGAGTAAGGTCCCAGAACAGATCCCTGGGGCATTCCACTGGTGACCAACCTCCATGCAAAATATGACCCATCTATAACCACTCTTTGCCTTTTGTGGGCAAACTAGTTCTGGATTCACAAAGCAATGTCCCCTTGGATCTCATGCCCCCTCACTTTCTCGATAAGCCTTGCATGGGGCACCTTATCAAATGCCTTTCTGAAGTCCATATGTACTACATCTACTGCTCTTCTTTCAATGTGTTTAGACACATCTTCAAAAAATTCAGTCAGGCTCATAAGGCAGTCTGCCATTACAGACACTTGGCATGATCTGCCTTTCACAAAGCCATGCTGACTATTCTTAATCATATTATACCTTTCCAAACGTTCATAAATCCTGCCTCTCAAGAGCTGCTCCATCAACTTACCAACCCCTGAGGTTAGACTCACTGGTCTATAATTTCCAGGGCTATCTCTACTCCCTTTCTTGAATAAAGGAACAACATTCACAATCCTCCAATCCTCCGGAACCTCTCCCTTCTCCATTGATGTTGCAGAGATCATCGCCAGAGGCTCAGGAATCTCCTCCTTCACCTCCCACAGTAGCCTGGGGTACATCCCATCTGGTACCGGCGACTTATCTAACTTGATGCTTTTCAAAAGCTCTAACACATCCTCTTTCTTAATATCTACTTGCTTAAGCTTTTCAGTCTGCTGCAAGTCTGCACCACAACCAAGGTCCTTTTCCATAGTGAATACTGAAATAAAGTATTCTTAAATGCCTTGCTATTTCTTTCGGTTCCATACAAACTTTCCCACCGTCACACTTGATAAGTCCTATTCTTTCATGTCTTATCCTCTTGCTCTTCGCATACTTGTAGAATGTCTTGGGGTTTTCCTTATTCCTGCCTGCCAAGGCCTTGATGTAGAGATGCCGGCGTTGGACTGGGGTAAACTCAGTAAGAGTCTGGCAACACAAATTTTAAATCCAACCGATTTATTTGATAGTAAATCTGCTCGCTTGAAGACGAAAGTCGAAAACTTGCAGATTTACTATCAAATAAATCGGTTGGATTTAAAATTGATGTTGCCAGACTCTTACTGTGCCAAGGCCTTCTTGTGACCCCTTCTGGATCTCCTAATTTCCTTAAGATCCTTCCTATTAGCTGAATACTCTTCTAGATTTTTAACATTACCTAGCTCCCCGAACCTTTTGTAAGCTTTTCTTTTCTTCTTGACTAGATTTATTACAGCCTTTGTACACCATGGTTCCTATAACCTATCATAACTTCCCTGTCTCATTGGAACGTTGCTATGCAGAACTCCAGACAAATATTCCCTGAAGTTTGCCACATTTCTTCTGTACATTTCCCTGAGAAAACCTCTTTCCAATTTAAGCCTCCAATTTCCTGTCTGATAGCCTCACAATTCCCTTTATCCAATCAAACACTTCTCTAATTTGTCTGATCCTATCTCTCTGCAATGCTATGGTAAAGGAGATAGAATTATGATCACTACCTTCAAAATGTTCTCCCACAGAGATCTGACACTTGACCAGATTCATTCCCTAATACCAAATCAAGTACAGCCCCTCCTCTTGTAAGCTTATCCACATACTGTGTCAAGAAACCCTCCTACACATACCTAACAAACTCCGCCCCATCTAAACCTCTTAAGTCGAGGGAGATTCCAATCAATATTTGGGAAATTAAAATCTCCCATCACGACAAGTGTTATTATTATACTTTTCCAGGATCTGCTTCCCAATCTGCTCCTCAATACTATTGGGCGGCCTATAGAAAACACCCAGTAGAGTTATTGACCCCTTCCCGTTCCTAACTTTCACCACAGAGACTCCGTGGCAATCCCTCCATGGCATCCATCTTTTCTACAGCCGTGACACTATCCCTGATCAACAATGCCACTCCCCCACCTCTTTTGCCTTCCTCCCTGTCCCTTCTGAAATCCCGTACTTGAAGTAACCAGTTCTGTCCCTGAGTCATCCAAGTGTCTGTAATGGCCACCACATCACATTTCCAAATAGTGATCCATGCTCTAAGCTCATCCACTTTGTTCACAACACTTTAGCATTAAAATAGACACATCTCAAACATTTGGTCTGAGTGCTCCCCTTCTCTATCACCTCCCTCTCACACTGTTGACAACCTTTGCCCATTTGTGAGCTAATCTCCTCCCTCCTAGTCACTTCAATTTGATTCCCACCCCCTCACCTTTCTAGTTTAAACTCTCCCCAGTAGCCTTAGCAAACCTCTCTGCACTTGAATCCAGAGGGACCAATATTCTGGCAATCCGTTTGGGTGATTGTGCGGAGTCTGCATGTTCTCCCCATCTTTGTGTGGGTTCCCTCCAGATGCTCCAGTTTCCTCCCATTGTCCAATAGGGTAAGGTGGATTCATAAAACCCCTACAGTGCAGGAGGGCCATTTGGTCCATCCATCCTGCACTGACAACAATCCTACCTCAGGCCCAATCCCACATGTATTAACCCTGCTACTTCCCCTGGCACTAAGAAGCAATGTAGCATGGCCAATCAACCTAACACACGTTTGCTAAATTGCCCCTTGGCGTCAAGGGATTAGCAGGGTAAATGCATGGTGTTGCCAGGATAAGGCTTGGTGGGTTAGTGCAGGCTTGATGGGCTGAATGGCTTCCTTCTGCACTGGAAGGATTCTATGGTTCTATTTTATGAAAATGCTGAAACTTGATGCGTGTGCCCAAGACACATGATACAATGAAACCAAAATAATTAATATCACAGTCAGACCTGTAGGTTGTTGGAGAAAGATAAATGCATCATTATTTCCCCTGGGAACACTTTCACATTGCACAACTGTAAAAGGCAATGGTTAAATTATTACGAGGGGGTATAGGTTTAAGGTGTGAGCACAAAATTCAAAGGTGACGTATGAGGCAAGTTTTCTTTTACATAGAGGGTGCTGAGTGCCTGGAACTCACTGCCAGGAGAGGTAATGGAAGCAGCTATGATAGTGACTTAAGGAAAGTGTAGACAAATGTAAGAATCGGATGGGAAGAGGGATACGGTCCCTGGAAGTGTGGGTGTTTTTAGAATGAATAGAGTCATAGAATCCCTGTAGTGCAGAAGGAGGCCATTCAGCCCATCAAGTTTACACTAACCACAATCCCACCTATTCCCATAACCCTACATATTTACCGCTAATCTTCTGACACTAAGTGTTAACTTAAACTGGCCAAATCAACCTAACCTGCACATCTTTGGACTGTGGGGGAGAACCCACAGCACTCGGCGGAAACCTACGCAGACACTGGGAGAACATACAAACTCCACACAGACAGTGACTTGAGGCTGGAATTGAACCCAGGTCCCTGGCGCTGTGAGGCAGCAGGTGCTACCCACTGTACCAATCATAGAAAGGGGACTCCTGGTCTCCAGAGCTCATTAATCTCGGAAGAGTCTCCACGGCTTTAAGAGACCAATACCAACAAAGGGGAACAACAGCCAGGAATAGAGACTGGGGGAAATGAGTGGAGCAGAGAAGCCAGAGGGAGAATGTTTGAGTTTCATTGGCTGTTAAGTGCCACGGGTGACTCTGCCCATTGGGAGGAGGACTGGAAAGTTACCAGCCTCCCCCATAGAGGGATACCTCAGCATGGAGCCCAGGAAACACAGAGAAAGAAAAGAAAAGGTGCAGGTGAGTAACTGAATTCTCCAACAGTGATGCTCCAACAGGCAAAGCTCCTGTTGTCAGTAAGCATAATGACAGATGGGGAGATACCACACGTCGTTTAGTTACAAATGGTGCTGGATATGCCTGGCACATCCCGGGAGTGAGACAATAACAGCACAACCTCAGCACAAATGAGACTCGGAAACCATTCTCTGGCTCCATGGTCTCATTGAACTAATACTTGCTCCCCCGGAGACAATTTTTTTTTTTGACTGTTTACACTCTGTGCTGCTGTAGCTCCAGGTGATGTTACAGGACCAGTGATCCATTGGCTAATCGTAGAATTCCTACGAGCAGAAAACGCCAGTCAGCCCATTGGTCTGCAACAACTCTCTGGCAAGAGCATCTCACTCAGGCCCTTTCATCCGTCCTATCACCACAGTTTAACCATGGCTAATCTATCTAACCTGCACATTTTTCAGACTCTGGGAGGAAACCAGAGCACTCGGAGGAAACCTACACAGACGTGGGGAGGACAGCAAACTCCACACAGACAGTAGTCATGAATGTAACCCAATCCATCATGCAACCAGCCTCCCATCCATTGATTCTGTCTACATTTCCCACTGCCTTGGCAGAGTAGCCAACATAATTAAGGACCCAAGCTCCCTGGACATTCTCTTCCACCTTCTTCCGTTGGGAAAAAGATACAAGAGTCTGAGGTCACGTACCAACTGACTCAAGAACAGCTTCTTCCCTGCTGCTGTCAGACTTTTGAATGGACTTACCTCACGCTAAGTTGATTTTTCTCTACACTCCAGCTATGACTGTAATACTACATTCTGCACTCTCTCCTTTCTTTCTCTATGAACGGTATGCTTTGTCTGTATAGCGTGCAAGAAATAATACTTTTCACCATATACCAATACACGTGACAATAACAAATCAAATCAAAGACAGTCACCCTAGGCCAGAATTGAACTCAGATCCCTCAAGCTATAAGAGTCTAGAAATACATTCCAATTTCACCTTTACTGCTGGGGAATTTAGATTCAAATGTTTAAATAAATCTGGAATAAGAAGTTGGTTTTGTGGTGGGCATTATTGATATTACCAGATCGCAGTGTACCACATGGGTTTTTACAATTGTCCTTTGGAGATAATGACCTGCGGCCCTCATTCAGCCGTTCTGGATGTGGTTTCAGATCCACACCAATGTGATCAACTGCAATGGGCCCAGCACTCACTCAGTATAGGGAGGAGTGGAAATGCCCTTCTGACAACCCCCACCCCCATTCTGCAGGGAAAATACTGCCTCTTGAACTCAAAAATAATAGATGGATCCCTGGGATAAGAAGGATGGTCCTATGTGGAAGGTCCGAGCTGTACACTTCTGTGAAGAACGAGGGGAGATCTCATTGCAATGCATAACTCCTCTCCTCCTCCAAGAGAGGGCCTAACAGACAGGCAGTTTCCTTTCAACCTCTTGCTTTTTTCCAAGACGCTGCCAGAGTGAGGTGACTTCTTGCAAGCTGTGCCCAGCATGTCTTCAAATTCCATCTATTACTCTCGTTCTACGCTTCTCAAACTTCATTCTAACTGTTAAACTCTCCAACTATGCTTTAATTGGACCTGCCTTATGTTATGTTGATCCTTCTCTACACTCTAGCTATGACTGTAACACTACATTCTGCACTCTCTCGTCTCCTTCTCTATGAACAGTATGCTCTGTCTGTATAGCAAGCAAGAAACAATACTTTCCACTGTGTACTAATACATGTGACAAAAATAAATCAAATCAGAATTGATCTCTCTCCTCCTTTTAAGACACTCTCTAAATTCCGCGTTTGTAACAAGCATTTGTTCACCTGACCTTATATCTCCCAATATTCCTCGGTGTCTAGTCTGGTTTGACAAAGCTCCCAAAGGGTACCTTGGAAAATTTAAAAGATGCTGTATAAATACAATCTAGGAGTCACAGTCTCAGAACGAAGGGTTGGGCTTAGGTCATTGCCTATGTGGAGTTTACATGTTCTCCTGTATCTGCACGAGTTTCCTCTGGGTGCCCTGGTTTCCTCCCACAGTCCAAAAGCTGTGCGGGTTAGGTGGATTGCCCATTGCTAAATTGATCCTTAGTGTCAGGGGGAGTAGCTAGGGTAAATGCATAGGGTTATGGGAATAGGGGCTGGGTGGGATTGTGGTCAGTGCAGACTCAATGGGCTGAATGGCCGCCTTCTGCTCTGTAGGATTCTATGATCATTTCGGATGGAGAAATTCAGAGGGGAAATCTCTGCAACCAGCAGCTGCAGAGGACTGTAGAGTCGCAGTCATCAAGTATGTTTCAGTCGGTGACTGAGAGACTTTTGGACTGAGGGAATTGAGGGAAAAAAGGGGCCAAGATTAAAGATCAGCCGAGAATGTAATGAGCAGGAGAGAAGACTGAGGGGATGTGTGGCTGAATCCTTCCCCGAATGCTTAAATGTCAAAATGATAAAAGTTACCAAGGGAAAAAGATCTGATTCAACCAATAACGCCACAGATTTCAACAAAAACAGAGTAAAGATTAGATGCACATACTGCTGAATGGTATCACAGGGAGATATCAAACAACACAAAATAATTTAAAACAGCTAAAAAAAAATCACCTTTTCTAAATGTTCCATACTTTGGATCTGCAGGTATGTGATGTTTACAGACAGCGAGATCTCAGTGTAACAGAGAGTCAGACCAGTGCTCAGAACACATGCCGAATGCTGTGGAATTCTGTATTATACAGAATTCTTACATGCAAGAGAAATATTAAACACAGCACCCCGGACTCAGCAATCTGGAATCAAAGAATATGGTTACACATCCTTCTGACACCAAACAGATGTTTGGCTGAAACCAGAGAGATTAGCAAACAACGTAATATCTGATGCATTTAAGAAACAACCATTCTATGAAATAACCTCCAAGAATTAAATTATTTCCTGAACACCATGATTTTTTCCATCCCCACAGTTTAAGAAATGGAGTGATTCAGATATTGATCAGTCCATTTCGCTGCTGCGCTGGCTTTTGCTGAGCTGAAAGAACAAACTCGAGTAAATCGTTAGTATTTAATGTCCCAAATAGCAAGAAAAATCCTGTCTGAAAAAGGGACAGAGTGTGAGAGCGAGAGAATCAACTCCATCGACAGGGAGTTAATCCAACAGCAGCAGTAGCCATGTTGAGATGAGTCGCGGTGGGTGTTGAGTTAACATGATGTGGAGATGCCGGTGTTGCACTGGGGTAAACACAGTACTTTAACCTGGTGTTGTGAGACTTCTTACGGTTGTTGAGTTAACAGCCAGGTTCATGTCCCATTCCTTGTCCAGTGTATAGCGGTCAAAATGCAGCAATCAACCCAAATCCACATCTGTTCAGCAGAGCACAGGAAAAAGTGCAACTGGGTACTTCTATGTGCCTTACAGCACCAGGGGTCCGGGTTCAATTCCCGGCTCAGGTCACTGTTTGTATGGAGTCTGCACGTTCTCCCTGTATCTGCATGGGTTTTCTCCGTGTGCTCCAGTTTTCTCCCACAGTCCAAAGATGTACAGATTAGGTTGATTGCTAAATTGACCTACAGTGTCCCACGGTGTGTAGGTTAGGTGGATTAGCAACGTTAAATGTGTGTGGGGTTACCGGGACCGGGTAAGAATTTCTGTCAGGGTAGGTAAGACTTGATGGACCATGTGGGATTCTATGAACCCCTTCCTGGTCTTCTTCCCATGTCAGAACCTGCTTCCCAAATGGAGTTTCACCAACTTCCCCTCTTTGCACCTGTCCCAAAATTTGCTGTCTCCAACTGCAGACTTTCCAAAGGACTGCTAAAACTCTTGGGTTCCCTTCTTTCCACAAGATATTCCTACTAAAATCGCAGCGCCAGCATCACATAACACTTGCTCCTCGATTTCCTTCGTCTCGCAGTGACTGTCCAGCACCATCAACCTTCCAACTCGACTTCTCAATTAGACAGCAAATAAACTGCAGATTTGAACTCGCTATCTCAAACCATGCATCAATCCGTGTCCCCATTGTTTCTGAAATTCCGAGTAATGATCCAATTTTTTTTCTCAGTGAAACAGATGGCGAGCTGAAGAACTAGCAAGAACTTTCCAATCATCGCAAACATCCTCACAGACTGCAAACCATTAAGGAAAGTCAATCACTGGGATTGACTTGGAAACAGAGGGCAGCCAAGGCAGTTTATCACAATTGTTCAATTCAAGTGGCATGTAATATACCCAGCCATAAAACAGCCCAGTCAGAGATTTCCTCCAGTCCAGAACGGCTCAATTCAACAAACCCTAATGACCTTGTCTGGCATCCATTACACACACAATCCCAAGTGTAATATTTCCCTGTGTCTTAAGTCACCACCATGAACTCTGTTTCAATTAAGGTTAATAACTGCACCAAGTACACAGGGCAAAGAAACCTGCAACAAATTACTACCAATCTCACAACTGGAAAATGAGCTGAGTGTTAATAACAGACACACAGCTAGCGACAAGCTTCAGAGGTTATTGCAGAGACCATGCAATCAGCTATATGTAGGCACCCTTTCTCTCCTGAAGGAGCAAACCTGTGCATGGCAAACAAAGAACAAAGAAAATTACAGCATAGGAACAGGCCCTTCAGCCCTTCAAGCCTGCACCAACTATGCTGTCTGTCTGAACTAAAACCTCCCTACCCTTCCAGGGACTATATCCCTCTATTCCCATCCTATTCATGTAATTCATGACTGTATTTATTTAGCACCTTGTAAACATAGAAAAATGTCCCAAGGTACTCTACGGAAACATTGGCAAACCAGATTTGACACTAAGGAATATAAAGAGATAAGAAGTCAGATGCTTGGTCAAAGAGATCAGAAATTTCCACCTGAGGTCAATGGAAATTTCCGTTGTCGGACCCTCACCCACTCCGATTCTGGGCAGGTGAGGTGGTAAGATCTCCAGCTGTGGGATTTAGGCACCAAAAGACGCAGTGACTGACGTTGGAGCGGTGAAAATCAGGAATACACAAGGGAGGACAGAAGTGGAGTTTTCAGAGGACCTTGGGGTTGAAGAACATGAGAGAGCACAAGAAATATCATGGAATGATTTTAAAATAAGGAAAGGCAGTGTAAATCAGTAAACTGATGGGCGAATGAGATTTGGTTCATGTGAGCATAATGGGTGGATGACCTTGAGTTTATTTTGGGTGCAAAGTGGGAGGTCAGCTCAGAGATCACTGGGATGTATACGTGACCTTTAAGCACCCTC
The DNA here is from genome assembly GCA_024679065.1 of Sphyrna mokarran. Classification (NCBI taxonomy): domain Eukaryota; kingdom Metazoa; phylum Chordata; class Chondrichthyes; order Carcharhiniformes; family Carcharhinidae; genus Sphyrna; species Sphyrna mokarran. The sequence continues at coordinate 7,024,525 of JAGIQG010000021.1, read as the reverse complement.
CCACTGTCCTCACATCATGTGGGATTGACAGCGTCTCAATCCCACACCCGAAATCACCTAATCATGAGGATTGAACCCAGGACTGTTCCAAGCTTAGCGTTTGGGGAGGCAGTGGGCATTGTCACTGGATTAGTAATCCAGAGACATGGAGCAACACCTGGGGACCCAGGTTCAAATCCCACCACGACAAAGGATGAAATTTGAATTTGAAATTTGAATTCAAGAATCTGAAATTTAAAGTCCAATCAACCAAGACTATGTTTGCTCTCAACAGACTCAACAACCTTGAGTACCACTGTCAACTGTCGTAAAAAACCACCTGGTTCACTAATGTCCTTTACGGAAGGAAATCTGCCATCCTTACTTGGTCTGGCCTACATGTGATTCCAGAATCACAGCTGAATCTCAAATGTCCTCTGAAACGGAGGGCAGTTAGGGACAGACAATAAGTGCTGGCCCAGAAGGAAGCCATTCAGCCCATCGAGTCTACACCGACCACAATTCCATCTTGGTATTTACCCTAGCTGGTTCCCCTGACACTAAAGGTTCAATTTAGCATGGCTAAACCACCTAACCTGCACATCTTTGGACTGTGGGAGAAAACCTGAGCCCTTGGAGGAAACCCAAGCAGACACAGGTAGCATGCAGACTCCACACAGACAGTGACAAACGAGGAAGCGAACCTGGCATTGAGACAGCAGTGCCAATGACTGTGCCACTGTGCCACCCAGCAATTCCAAATTTAATTGCAGATTGGTCAAACAAAACATGTGGACAGAATATTTCTGCATGAACCGTATCCCTGGTACTCCTGTCAATAATTAAATGTTTGAAATCAAGAGCAGTGGCAGTTGAAACCTGAAACATCGAAGGATGAGATGATACAATATCTCTTGCACATTGACCACATAGCAACCTCAGCGTCACTCTCCCCGCTCATTAACTATTCTGAAATTACAAGCTGGCCTGGAGGCGGAGTGAAGAGAGAAGCAGCAGAAATAGACCAGCGGATATGTTTGGGGGAAAAATAAGTTGGTGGAACTCTACTACAAAAGCAAAATATTTCCGATTTCTAACACCTCCAGTAAGAACAGGAAATCTCTTCAGGTCAAACAGTATCTGTGAAAAGTGAAACAGAGCACCCGTTAGGTGACGACAGGTTGATGACTTTTCATCAGAACTTCCCTGTTGATCCTCTGATCGCATCTTTGGATCTTTCTGAATACCCAAGTTTGGGAAGCCGGGGCACCTTTGTTTCTTTGAAAAGATAGCACCTCTGACAATGCAGCACTCCCTCAGTACTGCATTGGAGATATCAGCCGAGATTACAGGTTCACGTCTCTGGAGTAGATGTGAACCAGAGCAAGGAGTTTTCTTTTTAAGTTCATTCATGGGACAAGCGCTTCACTGGCTGTCTAGCATTTATTGCCCATCTCTGCTTGCCCTTGTTCAGAGGGCAGTTGACAGTCAACCACATTGCTCTGGAGTCACATATAGGCCAGACCAGGTAAGGATAGCAGATTTCCTTCCCTGAAGGACATTCGTGAACGTGTATTTTTCCAACAATTGACAATGGTTTTGTGGTCATCAGTTGATTCTTAATTCCAGATTTTTTTTATTGAATTCAAGTTCCACCATTTGCCGTGGCAGGATTCGAACCCGGGTCCCCAGAAGATCAGTTGAGTTTCTTAATCAATAGGCTAGCGGTAATGTCACTAGGCCAATGCCTCCCCTACTGTCCAATGAACCAACGTTGATGTTTGTTCTCAATGGTCTTTACAGCCCAACCTCCGAATACCAGCACACTGAACAATAATCAAAGCATCTTGGGAGAATGCAGAAAGCAGGAGCAAGTAAAGGGGTGAGAGAATTCTATCAGGTCTTGGAAAATGTCAGAAGAGATGCATAATCTGATTTGAAACCAGGTTATTCAAATTTGTATTCAAACTGTAACACAGAGTAGGGATAAAATATCTCGCACCAGACTTCAGATGAGAGGGATTTACATTGATCCCAATGAGTAATGGATTATGTGGCACAGATGTCCAGCAGCAGTGGTTAACACCGTGCCAATTAGACTTGTTAAAGATACACAGGATCAGAAACAAAGATAGGCATAAACCCAAATATCTGAGATTATGGAACTGTTGCCTGCAGAAAACAAGACATCAAAAGTACCAATCTTAAGGGTGAATTCATATTCAAGAACTTTGCTCTTGAGTCTCTCAGGAGCAGAGAGTAAATCCAGTCAAATGGGATTTCCATCTCCTCAGAAACTGACCCAAGCCAGTGTCAGTGAAAGGAAGATTGTCTGCTCACAAAACCTTTCATTCTATGATGCATTAACACACCCCATTGCATGTGTCCAGCACTGGGGTGGTGGTAATGGGCACAGCACTTGCTGCCTTGAGTTCAAACCAATGCAGCACTTTTGTTACTGCAGGAGGGAGAATAAAGGAAGTTAGTGACATTGTGAGAGGAAATCTTGGAAGTTTAAATGGCAGAAAATGTTCCTTATCGTAAGTTGTGAGTTCTTCTTTTAACCAGTCTCCCATCCATCAACTCTGTCTATACATCTCACTGCCTCAGCAAAGCAGTCATCATAATTAAGGATCCCACACACCCCAGACATTCTCTCTTACACCTTCTTCCATTGGGAAATACAAAAGTCTGAGGTCACGTACCAACCGACTCAAGAACAGCTTCTTCCCTGCAGCTGTCAGAATTTTGAATGGACCTACCTTGCATTAAGTTGATCTTTCTCTACACCCTAGCTATGACTACATTTCTGTACTCTCTAGTTTCCTTCTCAATGAACAGTATGCTTTGTCTGTATAGTGCACAAGGAACAATACTTTTCATTGTATGTTAATAAACACGGCAACAATAAATCAAATCAAAATCACCAGTCAGCTCATGGTCATCTGGGACAATGGTGACTTTACCTTCATTCACTCTCCATACACCTACCCTCCTTCTAACCACAGGGTACTTCACCTAGAAGCCAATGAGACACTGCCACGTCCTGTGTATGATGGTTAACACACAGGTAGTTAATGACATCATTCCATTTCCAACTGGTATTTGCAAGGATAAAGCTTACTGATGGGAGAAGAAACTTAAAAATTGGTACATGCCAAGAGTAATTTTGCTCGTTTATCATCTAGAGGAAGTAGGAAGCGAGATTAAACCATGACAAGGAAAAAGGAATAAATAATCCTACGCAGTGCTTGAGACATTTGAATCTTATTCAATAGTTGGAGGGATTTGGAACAGAGTGATTCATCTGTAATGTATCGCTGTCACATATTTGATTCTCTGGGCATTTTAACACTTTCCAATGGGACCAGACTGTAAGCTTGAAACAGAATACTTAAAGTAATAAACAAACCAAGAACCAAAAATATCACACAGTCTGATCAAGCTCCTCAGGCCCTGGTGATTCCTTCAAATTCACAAAGATGACAGAGTAGCTGCTTTTAGTGACTGTCACTTGCACCCAATTTATTTATTATTGTCAACAGTAAGCTAACATTAATGCTGCAATGAAGTTATTGTGAAAATCCCCTAGTTGCCACACTCCGGTGCCTGTTCAGTTACACTGAGGGAGAATTTAGCATGGCTTGTGCATCTAACCAGCACATCTTTCAGGCTGTGGGAGGAAACCTGAGCACCCAGAGTAAACCCATGCAGACATGGGGAGAACGTGTAGACTCCACACAGTCATCCAAGGCTGGAACTGGACCCGGGGCTTTGTGCTATGGGGCAACAGTGCTAACCATTGTGCCACCTTGCTTCGGGCAATCGGATTACTTCATACTTGCGCTGTGACACAGTGATGTTAAACGTAGCGGAAAGATTGGAACACAGTTCAATTTAGTGCATGTAGAAGCAGGCGGTCAGAGATTAGCTAGAAGGAGACATTCCTCCATCTCCTGCCGTTCTGCACTGTTTTCCCTGCTAACTGAGATAGGCATGCAGTGAGCATGGGATTAATTTTGGAGGGGGTGGTGGGGAATGTTACATTTCTTGTCAGATACGAGGTGGCTCATTTTGGCAGGGGAACACTGGGAAAACTCTAGACCGACACCTAAGTGCAACATTGAGGGAAGACCACTCCATTTGCAGGCAGTTGGGAGGGGTGGGACACAATCAGGGGTAGGGCACCAAGCGAGCACAGCACCAACAGCAAGGACAGTGCCAAGACAGCACACAGAGGATGTGAGCGCCATACTGTCTGTGAAAATAGTGCCAAAGGGGGTGCCACACCAAGGAGCTGTTTTCAGTCATGACATTATAAGCATTTCCAGTAAACCAAGCCATTCGCTTCAACAAGTCAAGCTGTTTCACATTTCACATTAATCTCTTCCTATTCTCCTTCATCTGATCCAATTAAATGTCCCGCATTTGTTACCTGCTTCAGTACATTATGTGATAGTAAGTTCCACATTCTAACCACTCTCTTCAACTCATTCCTCTGTCAGTGAGTACTCTGTATTTATGTTCCGCAAGGTCTGATCCTCCCCACAAGTTGAATCATTTTTTGATGTCAATGCTGTCAAATGTTGCCATGTTCACGAGGCCTAGCAGCACGGTGGCACAGTGGTTAGCCCTGCTGCCAGGGACCCAGGTTCGATTCCCAGCTTTGGGTGACTGTCTGTGTGGAGTTTGCACATTCTCCCCATGTCTGTGTGGGTTTCCTCCTGCACTCCAAAAATGTGTGGGTTAGATGGATTGGCTATGCTAAATTGCCCCTTAGTGTCAAGCAGACTAACTAGGGTGAATATACGGAGTTGTGGGGTGGGACTGTGGTCAGTGCAGACTCGATGGGCCGAATGGCCTCCTTCTGCACTGTCAGGTTCTATGATCTGGCCTCAGTTGAAGGATTTTCCAGCTCCGCTCACCCCGAAGCCAGAAATTCTCACCTGAAGTCAACAGACCTTAGCACAGTCCAACCTTGCCTGCTACGATTCCCATGGCGAGCGGGGCAGGAAAATTCTACCCCGTGTTTTTCATCTTTCCTACTAAACCGCTCAGTTCTATCACCACTTCAAGTAAATCTCTCATTGCATCAACACGGGTGCCCTTACCTTCTTTCAGTTACATGGGGTATGGTTGACAATTTTGATCCCCAAATTCTACAAGTTTAAGTGCATTTTGAAACCCAACCCATTCCAGTATCGGTGAGAAGTCTGAAGCTTTGTCTCCTAATGTTATCCCCAGAAGCTGGGATGTTGTGGGGTGAAAGAGGCAGCAAGGCTCAGTTCTGACAAGGTTGGCCCACCATGTGGCTCTAACAAAGGGTCATCCAGGCTCAAAACGTTAGCTCTATTCTCTCTCCACAGATGCTGTCAGACCTGCTGAGATTTTCCAGCATTTTTTTGTTTTTGTTACAGATTCCAGCATCCGCAGTGTTTTGCATTTATCACCTTATGGCCAGTTGGCATGGATTCGGAGATAGAACCAGTTTGTATCATTTCACTTGGCTGGGCTATTCAATAAGGTCTTGGTTGATTTGATTTTAACCTCAATTTCATATTCCTGCCCAGCCCAGTAACCTTTCACCCCCTCATTTATTAAGAATCTACCTCTGCCACAGGAATATTTAAGGCCTCAGCTTCAGTTATCTTTTGAGGGATAGAGTTCTGAGCTCTCAACAATCAGAAAAAATATTTCCTCCATCTTTGTCCTAAAAGGGTGACCCTTTATTTTGAAACAGTGGCTCACCCTCCCACGAGAGGGGTTCAGCGGAGTGGCCGTGCTAAATTGCCCCAAGACATTATGAGAATAGGGTGGTAAAGCAAAAATGGACCTGGATAAGGTGCTCTTTCAGAAAGTCGATGTAGATTCGATGGGCCAAACGGCCTCCTTCTGCACTTAGGGATGATAAGATTCTGCAAGAGGACACATCCTTTCCACATCCACCCCTGTCAAGTCCCCTTCAGCATCTTATAAGTTTCAATCAAGTCATCTCTTACACTTCTCCAACCAATGATCGGATCACAGCTTCAAAGGCTGATGCTTTTGAATTGTGTATAGTCAAATATCATTGTAACCGTCAGGTATATGACCTGTAATGAATTCCAATCAATAATTTGTCATCTGGAACAATGTGACATGGGTTGCTCTGATAAGAAGGGTTTATTCCAGCTCTACCATCTCACGTCACTAGTAAAGGGGATAAATTCTGGTCAGAGATGTTTCTGTGTCAATCCAGTGGTTTTATAATCATTATATCACTGGTTTATATGGGTCACACGGTAATTCAGAGGTGTAACTGTTCTTTATTGCAAAAGCCGTCAACAGCAGGCCACACAAGAACATCCATATCACTGGCAAATCATGGCAAACAGAAAAATTTCAAATCTCTGTGCCTTACACCATCCTTTGCAAATACAATGACAATACAACTTGAATTTATACAGTACCCTAAAATGTTTAAAATGAACCCCAAAGAAGAAGTGCTATCAAACAATATTCCACATGTAGGCAATGTAAAGCTTTTGGGTAGGATTAGGGGAGGCGATGGCCTATTGGTATTATCGCTAGATTATTAATCCAGAAACTCAGCTGATGTTCTGGGGACCCGGGTTCCAATCCGGTCAAAGCAGATGGTAGACTTGGCACTCAAAAAATTTCTGGAATTAAAAATCTACTGATGACAATGAAATCATTGCTGATTGTTGGAAAAACCCACCTCGTTCACTAATGCCCTTCAGGGAAGGAAATCCGCAGTCCTTACCCAGTCTGGTCTATATATGACTCCAGAGCCAAAGCAATGAATTTGACTCTCAATTGCCCTTGGGCAACTAGGGATGGACAATAAATACTGGCCAGCTAATGGTGCCCACGTTGAATGAATGAAATGAATGAATGAAAAAATTTTCCAGTCCCATTGCAAGTGAACAGAGATCTGGCTGGGCAGCAGTGGTGGACAGAGAATAACCAGAGAATTCCAGCCAATAGGGCAGATCAAAATCTTGACTAGAGTGGTAATTTTATTGAATGGTCAAAATGGAACAGAGAGAGATGGAGAAATGGTGAGGTTTATAGAGGAAATTACAGAGCTTGACGGAGAATGGCAGACTGACATCAGCAGGGAAGAAGCTGTTGTTGAGTCGGTTGGTACGTGACCTCAGACTTTTGTGTCTTTTTCCCCAAAGTAAGAAGTTGGAATAGAGAATGTCCAAACTGCATGGGGTTCTTAATTATGCTGGCTGCTTTGCTGAGGCAGTGGGAGGTGTAGACCAGAGTCAATGAATTGGTCAAGAGGCTACGCCTGGAGAAGAGCAGAATTCTGAAGGCTTGTGGGACCGAAAGAAGCTATAGAGATGAACTGGCCTCTGCGTGAGTAAGAATACAAGCCGCAGAGATCTGAAGGATTGAAGTGAGTGAGAGGTGGGCCAGCAGAAATAAATCAATCCAGGAGGTGAGATGAGATGGATGTGACTTTTATCAACAGTGCAGCTGGTGGGCCGATCTGCCAGAGGTGGATGTAAGCTGGCTAGGTGATGCCCTGGATAACTGCCCAGAAGTGTCACTGGTGTTAGGAACAGTCAGGCTCACATCAGATCTTTGCCAGAGAGACTAATGGAGCTAATCGCAAAACCAAAGACAGTTGATTTTTATATCTTCCCAATATTTAATTAAAAAGTGCCTCTGAAGAATTTGCATAAAGCTTCCAAGAGATCAGGTGATGGCTGGTGTCACTTTGATTAATTTGTTCCGTTGGAAGTGCTCATTATGTGCCTCGATCCCAGGAGCCCAGTCATTTATTCTCCTTTACCCCAGCAGTCAACCCATTAACACAGGAGAAACTGATGCTAGGAAATGACATGCCTGAACTTTGTGCCAATCTGTACCCCCCCCCACTTCACACCCCCTTGGCATTGCAACTCTCCCCCCAGTGAATTGTCCAGAAACAGTTGGCAGAAGAGTGACCTCCTGAGAGAAGCAGCAAGGGGTCAGCTGCAAAGAGGGAAGAGGATGTGTGCTTTTAAAAAAAAATTTCAATTTCAGAATACCATCCTTTGTAAAAGATATGTCCTGTAAGAAGACCAAAAAGGATCACACTAAACCTGCTTCCTCCAAAAATGCTGCCAAACCCTGCAGAGTGAGGGCAGCATTTTTAGGGTTTTCATTTTGACAGCAATCGTATGTGGGTGTTGGACTTGCTGACATTCCCAATGGCACCAGGAACACCAACAATCGTCAATGGATCTTAACCCACTGCTATGGGAGGGATCGGGTACAAAGAATCAAGATGGTTTTAAAAAAAAAATCTCTTGTTTACCAACTCCCTTCCGCTAGTGAGCGGCGCCTTGACTGCATGAGCAGTTATCAAGATTTACATGGCTACCACCTCTCAGACTTGTGATTAACATCTGATTTGCTTCAATTTATTATTGTCACATGTATTAGTATACAGTGAAAAATATTGTTTCTTGCACTATACAGATAAAACATACCACTCAGAGAAGGAGAGAGTGCAGAAGGTAATGTTACAGTCACAGCTAGGGTGCAGAGAAAGATCAACTTAATACAAAGGTAGGTACATTCAAGAGTTACAATGCAGCCAGTTACAATCCAATGTAAACATATTCAAATCAGTTGTACATTCCATACGAGGTAGGCGGTGATGTAGCCAATAGCAATTGCAGTGGCTGGAAGGAGAGTGCCATTCTCCTTCCTGGTTTAATAATAGAGAATGGGTGCCAACTGATCAGAATCCAAGATTACACGATACAGATCCTTGTAAACTATCAAAAAAAGGGAAGGAATTGAAGAGCTCAGGAGAAAGAGCAGTGGAGAGATTAATCAGATGGCTCACTCAAAGACATACTACAGGTCCTGTGATTTACATGTCCTCATTCTGAGATGTATCAAACAACTGAAGATAAAAGAGGGCGAGAAAAGGATTTGATTTGATTTATTATTGTCACACGTATTAACATACAGTGAAAAGCATCATTTCTTGTGTGCTAAATAGACAGAGCATACCATTCATAGAGAAGGAAACTAGGGAGTGTGAATGTAGTATTATAGTCATAGCGGGAATGTAGACAAAGACCGTCTTAGTGCGAGGTAGTGGGAGGGATCGGGTACAAAGAATCAAGACATCTGATGGCAGCAGAGAAGAGGCTGTTCTTGAGTTGGTTGGTACGTGGCCTCAAACTTTTGTATCTTTTCCCCCAATGAAAGAAGGTGAAAGAGAGAATGTCCGGGGTGCATTGTCTCTTTAATTATGCTGGCTACTTTTCCAAGGTAGCGGGAAATGTAGACAGAGTCAATGAATGGGAGGCTGGTTTGCGCGGCAGATTGCGCGGCACATTCACAACCTTTTTTAGTTCCCTGCAGTCTTGGGCAGAGCAGGAGCCCATACCAAGCTGTGATACAACCAGAAAGAATGCTTTCTATGGTGCATTTGTAAAAGCTGGAGAGAGTTGTAACCGACACAGACAGAGACAGCATTCCCAAGAGTGGCACGGTACCACAGTGATTAGCACTGCTGTCTCAGTGTCAGAGACTCGGGTTCAATTCCTGGCTTGGGTCACTGTCTGTATGGAGTTTGCATGTTCTCCCCATGTGTGTGTGGGGTTCTTCCTAGTGCTCCAGTTTCCTTTCACATTCTGAAAGACATGCTGGTTAGGTGCAGGGACTCGAACAGACACCAGACTGTGGCACCAGGGAAATTTCACAGCAACTTCATTGCAGTGTAAATGTAAGCCTTAGTCGCGACTAATAAACTACTTTTACTTTTATGCCTTCCCATGACTCCATGCTGCTCTCCGGTAAGGAAAAGAATGAAAATCTTCTCCCAGTGCTGTTTAAATATTTATCCACTTTCTATCTCTGTCCCCAGGGTCTGCTCAATACTTGTAGCAATTCTGTTCATTCTCCAAGCACGTCCATTGGAAAAACAGAGGGAGATAGTCAACTTCAGGGTCAAACACCATGGCATCAAAGGACAATCCTTACACCCGGGGATACAGTCCTGATCTTCCACCAAGTCTTGTTCACTAGAAATCCCTGATCATCTGCAGGAGAGGCCAACCTGACAGCTTTAGCTGCATGCACGAATCCCAGCTGAAACCATTTTACACAAACATGCACAATCCACATCATATTTACTGAACTAACATCTACCACCATTCAGTAACCAAGGAAGTAAAGCACATTGAACAATAAAAACTCTTCCATTGTGTTTTACCATTTACTAACAAATGCAGAACAAGCTCATGTTCACCTGCCTTAGCTGTGCCAATAGGAATAGTAAGATCATATTGAGCACCTTTTACTCATTCACTAATCAGTAACAGAATTAGTCATACTCAGATTCCAAGCTCCTGGTCAATATACTGTAGAGTGATACAGAGGAATGACAGTCAAAATGAGAATAAAGGGGAACTGGTTCCAGCAGTAGATGGGTCAAATATCAAGTGACATCAGGAAACTTGTTTGAACAAGGCACAGCAAATTGTGATTGGAATGTGCTGCCTGAAGAGGGCTGAGAAAGCAGATCAACAGCAATGTATAGGAGAGAAGTGGAAGGAACTTAGAGCTAATGGGGCCCAGCAGTTAGCACTGCTGCTTCTCAGCGCCTGGATTCAATTCCCAGCTTAGGTCACTGTCTGTGCTGAGTCTGCACGTTCTCCCCCTGTCTGCATGGGTCTCCTCCAGATACTCCGAATTTCTTCCACAGTCCAAAACACACGCTGGTTAGGTGCACTGGCCATGCTAAACTCTCCATTGGTGTACCCGAACAGGTGCCGGCGTGTGGTAACTAGGAGGTTTTCACAGTAATTGCATTGCAGTGTTCATGTAAGCTTACTTGTGAGACTAATAAATAAATTTTACAACTTTTTGGAGAAAGAGACCTGGAGAGGAATTAATTGGATAGCTCTAACAGCCAGCCAGTCAGCTGGCAAATGGCTTCGTTCACTGCTGCATCATCTGGGAAGAGGACCATCAGGTAAGTATACCTGGGAACCAGAGGCCAGAAATCTCAGCTAATTTTTCTACTAAACCCTGTGTCTCCAGCACCCAGAGAAAGTCAATGAGGGACACCTGGGATTCTCAATCCCATCCACGGCTGGTGACCTGACCACACCAGCACTGGACAGAGTTTCTAGAACAACGGCAGACAACCTGTGACCTGGGGCCCCACATGCGGTACATCTGAGCACAGCCCACAGGATATTTTGTTGACTACTGCCCACGTGCAGGGGTTAATTTCCATCCAAGTAGCTTTTGTCCGACTGGCATAACTGAAGATATGCACATCTAAAGCAAGAGCAAGTGAAGTGAGGTGCATGCGGAAGGTCACAACATTGACCAAGAGAGCTGTGTGCTCCCTCTGTGTCCAATCATGCGTAAATATCTCTTGTGCTTTCACAACTTAAAGCTGATGACAGCTATATTAATGTATGAATGATTAAGCACTTTCTATAACTTATAAAATATTCAGATGTATTAAAAGTATTCAATCGTATTCATGGGGCCATGGTTGGTGAACAAGTCCAATTTCAATCTTGTGCCCACTCAACTCTTCCATCAGGAAAAAGATACAAAAGTCTGAAGTCATGTACCAACCAACTCAGGAATAGCTTCTTCCCTGCTGTTGTCAGACTTTTGAATGGTCTTACCACTGTAATACTACATTCTGCACTCTTTCCTTCTCTATGAATGGTATGCTTTGTCTGTATAGTGTGCAAGAAACAATACTTTTCACTGTATGTTAATACATGTGACAACAATAAATCAAATCAAAACAAATCACGGAGCAGAAGAAAGGCCACTCACGCGACCCACTCGCTAGCCGAGACTGTCCATTACTGTTCTAGATTATACGAATTATAAATATCATTGATGGAATACCAGTTTGTTTTTTGGGATGTCAGCAGCCATGGCACGGCCAGCATTTATTGCCAATGCCTCATTGCCCTTTGAGATTGTAGTAAGGAGTCACTTTCTTGAACCATCTCAATGCATGTGGAATAGGCTCCCCCCCCTCCAGGGTACTCTGCCACCTTTTGAAATAAATGGCTCTCTGGGAAACTTCACAGGGCAATTCAGAGTCAACTACATTGCTGTGGCTCTGGAATCATGTGTAGATTAGACCAGGTAAGGATAACAGCTTTCCTTCTCTGAAAGACATTAGCAAACCAGATGGGTTTTTCCAACAATCTGGTAGTTCCATCATCATTATTAATGGCACTAGCATATTATTCCAGATTTACTAATTAATTGAATTGAAATTCCTCCAGCTGCTGTCTCTCTGAAACATTAGTCCAAGCCTCTGGCTATCTTGTCCCTTATCATCTGCATAAATACTACCATACTCCGATTAGGTTCTTTGATCTTTCTGTAAAAGACTTGTTAACATCTTCCAGAATTGTTCTTTAGGAATCAGCCTTTTGGCTAAGATTAAGCCCAGAATGAGGTGAAATGCCTTATCTTGTCAGCCTGGACCTTTTTCGTCTCTCTTGTGGGGACTATGAATTGGATTCAATTAGATTTTGAATTTGATTTTGGGAGCAAGCAGGGAATGGGTTTGCCTGGTCCATTCTAAGCATTGGTTTTATAACTTTAAGAATGGAATAATTTTTCTTAAAAAAAAGAAAGCAATTTCAAGGCTTTCAAGTCAATTGCTTTTCTTCACTGTCCTAATATCTAGGCCACAGGACCAGCACGAATAATTCTCCTCTAACATAGTGACCATGGGAATAAAACCAGAACAATGCACGGTTCCCAATGGGTCAGCACTTTCTACACTGCATGTGGAATGAATAATCAATGGTGTCCCTGGGATGGAAGGTGGCTTTGGAAAGTAGTTTATATTTAACTAACATGTGCCCGTCAAACAACCCATCCAATTAACTTCACACCCACTGACCTTGGGACATAAACATCATTCAATGGATTTTCCAAACACCATACTTTCCACTGCACTGACCCGTTTTCATTTCACAATCTTAATATTTTTAGCCAAAGTTTGAACAAAAAATATTTCAAAATGGTTCAATATGGAGTCATCACAGAGGGGCTCAAATACTTAGTCTCCTCCTTCACTGGTCTACCACACAAACCAGCTTCCCATCCATCAACTCTGTCTACATTTCACACTGGCTAGGGAAAAACAAACTTCAGAGAGACAGCAGCTGAAGGAATTTCAATTCAATTAATCCAGGACTCCATGCACCCCAAATATTCTCTCTTCCAACTTCTTCCATGAGGAAAAAGATACAAAAGTCTGAGATCGCATACCAACTGACTCAAGAACAGTTTCTTCCCTGCTGCTGTCAGACTTTCGAATGGGCCTACCTTGTACTAAGATGATCTTTCATGACACACTGTTACTGTAACATTACATTCTGCACCTTCTCCTTTCCCCCAATGTATTCTTTGTCTGTACAGTGCAAAAGAAACAATACGTTTCTCCGTATGCCAATACATGTAACAATAATAAATCAAACTAAAATTTCTCAGCTATAAATGCTTCAGCGAATGTTATTCTAATTGAAGAGGACTGATCTCACAATAGAACTAGCAGATTCTATTATTTGAGAATACAGGGCAAGCTACGGTGATGAATTAAAAGACAGACCTTGTGGGCAATAAATCACACAAGCCAATGTAGGGGCACATGACATTCACACTGTGCAACACAAAAAGCATTTAATTCAAAGCATAAATAAGCACCAACATGTATCAAAATATCTCGGAATAGAAAGATGCTGGTACCATAGCCTTACTTTATCTACACGGATCAGAATAATCATAGAAACCCTACAGTGCAGAAAGAGGCCCTTTGAGTCTGCATCGACCATAATCCCACCCAGGCCCTACACCCATATCCCTACATATTTTACCTGCTAATCCCTCTAACCTAAACATTTCAGGATGCTAAGGGGCAATTTTAACATGCCAATCAACCTAACCCACACATCTTTAGTCTGTAGGAAGAAACCAGAACACCTGAAAGAAACACACACAGACACGAGGAGAATGTACAAACTCCACACAGATGGTGACCCAAGCCGGGAATCAAACCCAGGTTCCTGGAGCTGTGTAGCAGCAGTGCTCACCACTATGCTACCATTTCGCCCATCTAATCTAATCCACATTTATCTCACCAAATTTTACAGATACACCATAGAAAGCTTCCTTTCTGTATCACAGCTTGGTATGGCTCCTGCTCTGCCCAACACCACAAGGAACTACAAAAGGTCGTAAACAAAGTCCAGCCCATCACGCAGACCAGTCTCCCATCCATTGACTCCATCTACACTTCCTGTTATCAGCATAAGTAAGGACTGTACGCACATTCTCTCTTCCACCATCTTCCATCAGGAAAAAGATACAAAAGTTTGAGCCCACATACCAACCAACTCAAGAATAGCTTCTTCTCTGCTGCCATCAGACTTGCGAATAGACCCACCTTTTTTTTAAATTCATTCATAGGACATGACTGTCGCTAGCTGATCAGCATTTATTGCCTATCTCTAGTTGCCCTTGGAGGGCAGTTAGGAGTCAACATGGCTCTGGAGTCACATGCAGGCCAGACCAGGTAAGGACAGCAGATTTCCTTTCAGAAAGGTCATTAGTGAAGCAGATGAGTTTTTACTTCAATCGAAATTGGTTTCATGATCATCAGTAGATTCTTAATTCCAGATATTTTTGATAGAATTCCATTGGCCATAGTGGGATTCGAACTCGGGTCCCCAGATTAATAGTCTAGCAGTAATACAACTAGGCCATTGCCTCCTAAGTGATCTTTCTCTACACTCCAGTTATGACTGTAACATTACACTGTATCTGCTCCTTTCCTTGAAGAGTATATTTTGTCTGTATAGCATACAAGAAACAATATTAGTCACTGAATACTAATGCATGTGACAATAATACTGAATCAAATCAAATAGCAATCAATGAATTCACAGTGAAATTTACCCAGTACACGCATTTCAGTGGCAGAATAATAGATAGTATGTATTACATGGTATGATGCCCCAATCCTTATAAACCATCAATGCTGCGATTTGGGAGCACCGACACAGGGAATGTCAATAATAAAATAATCCACTTCTCTATACACCAATATTGATCAGAAGCTACTATGATATCAAAAAAGACAAGTTCCATTCTCAACCTGACAATCTTCCTCAGCACAATTATCAACTTTGAAAAATGTCCTTGGGTATCCCCATGATAAACAGTCCCCAAATTCCCAGCAACCCAGAGAAATGTGGTCGCAGCTGGGAGGCAAATGTTTCTGCAAAAATATACTTTATTGTAAAATATCGGAAAGAACATTACAAACATTTCAAAATGGCCATCGCACAAAATGCAATAATATTCAGGTTCCTCCATCGATCCTGTTGGTGCTTCAATCCAGTCAAAATAACATTACAGATATTTCAAAATGGTCATTACAAATGTTGCAAAAAGATATTTAAATTGTCTACATTGATCAAGTTGCAATTGTGATCCATGTAATATTCACTGTATACATTCAGTGTGATTCATGCAGCCTGAGGGTGTTCGATACAATTCCCTTCCCCTCAGTTCACTGTGGTTGAAAAGCCTTAGACAGTAGCCTTCCCCCCCCCCCCCCCCCCTCGTTGCACCTCTACTGCAGCTGCTTTAATATGTCCCTCAGCACGTAGCCCTGGGCTTTGGAATGAGCTGGTCTGTAACACTTGGCTGAGGACAATTCTTTGCACTGGAAGACCAACAAATTTCTGGCAGACTAAACAGCGCCTTTCACTGAGTTGATGATTCTCCAGCAACAGCGGATCTCAGTGTGTGTCCTTGGGAACAGCCTGTCCTGCAGAACTACTCAGGATGAACCTCGATAAAAGCCACCTTATTTCTCTCCAGCCCTCCTTTGCAAAGGCACATTCCACAAGGAGGCGGACAACAGGTTCTCCCCCAACATTGTCACCTCAAGAGCAACATGCAGATGGGGTGAGACTCGGAGGTTGTAGGAAGAAGAAGTGGTCACGTTCTTAGACAAGAATTGAACAATAGCTTCCATCTCTGTGGCGTTCTCTCCATTCAACAAGATGTCTCTAAGAACAGTGCAGGAGACGAGGGAATGCTAAGCTGTAGAGAGGCATCAAATGGAGGCATCAACAGGGTCATGGAGGCTACTGATCCACAGAAGGAAGCAGAGATAGAGAAGGAAGGGATTTTCAACCATGGTAGTGAGCTGGCTAGAGATATAGATGTTGCTAAACAAGGAGGCACAGAGAGAAAGAGACAGAGACAGAGACACAGAAAAAGAAACATACAGACAAGAGGGACGAGGGAGGGAGAAAGACACACACACGCACACAGATAGACAAAGAGAGAGAGAGAGGGCAAATGACATACATAGATAAAGAGGGGGAAGAGAGAGAGACATCCATAGATAGACAAAGAGGGAGAAAGAGAGAGTGAGACACACACACACACACACACACACAGAAAGAGATGTGTGTCTCTGATCTGATTTCTCTTTGAAAAGAGACAGAAAGCCTATATATAAACACACTGAAGGCGGTCAGGTCACAGAATGTGAAAGCTCGTTACATGGTGCCAAAGTATCACACAAAGCTCACACCTCACAGCAACCCTGCTCCCAGAGTCAGCACCATAATGAATATCACATTTCCCCTTTCCCAAGACTGAACCAGCACAGACAGGAATTCAAAACTGCCTCACTACAAAATTCTAAATGGTTCTCAGAATGGGTGAAGAGAAGTATTTAAATCTACATACACACACACACGCACAAAGTGTTGGACTGAAATCTAAGATGAAGGGAGAGATGAATCCTCCACAGCAGTCTTTTTCACAGCAGCTGCTGGCTTTATTGATCAGTAGTTAGCAGGAGAGAGTATTGGATCATCAATGCCTGCATCATAATGCAATAAGGCACCTCAGAATTATTCTGCGTCAATGAATAGGCAAAGCGAGCACAATGTCTCTGAATCTGACTTTGGCAGCTTTCCCAAACTCCTGGTTTTCATGCAGGAAAGCCAGCCCTCTACTTTCTCAAAAGACTAAGGAAATTGGCATGTCAGCTACGACTCTCACCAACTTTTACAGATGTACCATAGCATGCATTCTTTCTGGTTGCATCACAGCTTGGTATGGCTCCTGCTTTGCCCAAGACCGCAAGAAGCTACGAATAGTTATGCACAAAGCCCAGTCCATCACGTAAACCAACCTCACATCTATTTACTCTGTCTACATTTCCTGCTGTCTCAGAAAAGCAGCCAGCCTAATTAAGGGCCCTACGCACCTCGGACATCCTCTCTTCCACCTTCTTACGTCAAGAGAAAGATACAAAAGTCTGAGTTCACATACCAACCGATTCAAGAACAGTTTCTTCCTTGCTGCTGTCAGACCTACCTCACTTTAAGTTAATCTTTCTCTACACCCTAGCTATGACTGTAACATTAAATGATGCACCATCTCTTTTTCTTTGCCAATATGTACTCTATGAACAGCATGCTTTGTTTGTATAGTGTGTAAGATACAATACATTTCACTGTATACTAATAAATGTGACAATAACAAATCAAGATCAGCAAGAACAGTGGAAGTGGTTTGTTCTTGTCCAGCAATGCCTTTTCCAGCCAGCAGGGATAGCACAACTACCTGGAACATTATAGCTCAGCAAAGATTGGTTGTAGTGTTATGGGAGGTCAGCATGTTACAACTATGTGGGCCAATGGCCTCCACAGCTATGGATTTTCTCATGTGGCACATGGTCTGTTTGCTCCATATGGACGGAGCATTCCAAGTAAACAACAGAAACAAACCAAAATACAATCAACAGTCTCATGTTCAACCATAAAGGAAGTGGGAAAAATACAGATTGTGATGAGCTGGTGAGGCAGGATTGGAATTCTACAGCATTCCAGGATGGGAAACAGGGGTAAGTGGAATGAGAGAACTGGTGCAGACCAGAGCTAAACAGGTTGGTGCAGGCAGTTAGGTGGTTGGTGCAGACTCGATAGGCCGAATGGCCTCTTTCTGCATTGTCAAGTTCTGATATAAAACGTGGGTCCTCAATACAGATATCACTAACGTTTGGGAGGCACAGTTGATCCAAAATGAAGATTCACACAGAAAGAGTCAGAAAGCTCTAACGCTGGGAATTCTCTTCTGGTCTGTGTATGCAAAACTGCGCAATGATCCATTACTTACTGATCCAAGGGGAAGCTTCAAGAGGCAGCTTCAAACCCAATGTGGCTTCTCTCAGGGTTTGTGGAATGAAGATAAAAATCTAAACAAGCTGACCCTGGTCACAGCCTCATGTTGTACAAACAAAAATAGTTCTGATGCTGGAAAGTGATGTAACATAATTGGGAGGAGGCCATTCGGCCCCTCAAGCCTGCTTTGTCATTCAGCAAGATCACGGTCCACCTTTGCGATTGGTGCCACATTTCCATCCTATCCCTAGATCCTTTAATAACCCAGAATTTAATCTATCTGGACCACACAGTGAATAACATTGCTGTCTTACAGTGCCAGAGATACAGGCCTGAATCACTGTTTGTGCAGATTCTACATGTTCTCCCCATGTTGGTTTCCTCTGGATGTTCCAGTTTCCTTCCACAATCCGGAGACTGTGTGGGTTTGGGGGATTAGCTATGGTAAATGTGCAGGGTTATGGGGAAGCAGGTGTGGTGCTAAGGGAGAGCTGGGCGAGATGCTCTTTGACAGTCAGATGATCTCTCATCCTGGGATATGCACTTTTCACTTAGACTATCACTCCTTTTAAACTCTGGGGAATATATGCATTTCAATACAATTTCCCCAGTAACCAACAAAAGCATAATTATATAGTCCCTTTAACACAGAAAATCTTTCCAGCTCATTTCACAGGAAACTTCCAGCCTCCAAAAGAGAGAAGCTTTCTGAAGACTGTGTAGACTGAGGCTATGCTCATTGGAATTTAGAAGAACGAGGGGGGAATCTTATAGAAACATAAAAATTATGAAATGAAGAGGTAAGAAGCAGGGAGGTTGTTTTCACTGGTGGATGAAACTAGAACTAGGGGGCATGGCCTCAAAATAAGGAGGAACAGATTTAGGACAAAGTTGAGGAGGAATTTCTTCACCCAAACGTTATGAATCTGTGGAATTCCCTGCCCAGTGAAGCAGTAGAGGCTCCCCTGTTGGGTGTGTTTAAGGCAAAGGTAGATAAATTTTTGAATAGTAAAGGAATTAAGGTGAGTGGGCAGGTTCGTGGAGCTGAGTCCAATCAGCTATAATCTTATTGAATGGTGGAGCAGGCACGAGAGACCAGATACCCTACTCCTGCTCTGAGTACTTATGTTCTTAAGAGGTGGCAAAAAGGGCTTGAAAGAGGGTTTTAAAGAAGGTAGCTGAATGCCAGCGTGCAAGAAATAACGCCAGGAGGCCATTTGGCCCTGTAGCCTGTACCACCATTCAATAGAATCAAGGCCAAACTGACATTCCTCACATCCACTTTCCTGCCCTTTCCCAGTAACCTTCAGTTCTCTAAAGTCTATCTATCTCAGCTATAAATGTGCACAAGGACTCTGCCACACCAGTCTCTCTGGCAAGGAGTTCCAAAGACTCTCAATCCACTGAGGGAAGAAATTCCTCCATATTTTAGTCTTAAATTGATGTCTCTTTGTTCTGAAAGAGCGCAGGAGCTAGACGCACACACTGTGTGAAACTGAGTGTGAAAGTGTTATTGCGGCTTTCCACATATTTATATATTCCGATTTGTTTGATCCATTATTAATCCACCACTGATCTCTTGGTTTAGTGGCTTAAGATGTGAGAAGTAGAACAGGGAACAGATTAACGTAATATGACATGACTAAAATTTCTCAATAAATCACGTTAGTGTCAAGTTCGCTACAAGCTCACTCCAACAGAATCTGTTCAGCTTCCCAAACAGATTCCTGACTTTGTAACAGTCCCTGTGTAATATTTCCACAAACATAAAAGAAATACAAAATGTTACATTCAACGTGGATACACACACACGGAGGCCATGCTAAAACAGTTTTTATTTTGAGAAAGCAGATAGCATTGGAAGCTCCGGGATCAGGGTGTGGCTGTAAAAGTACAGCTTGGGATCATAGGATAGAACCTCTTGAGTATAGAAGGTCATCATTCGGCCCACTGAGTTTGCACTGATAACAATCCCACCCAGGCCCTATTTCTGTAACCCACGTATTTACCCTGTTAATCCTCCTGCCAGTAAGGGGCAATTTAGCATGGCCAATCAACCTAACCCATGCATCTTTGGATTTTAGGAGGAAACAGGGACGAAACCCATGTAGACACGGGGAGAATGTGCAAACAACACACAGGGTCCTTGAGGTCAAGGCAGCAGTGCTAACCAGGAGGGGACAGCAGCATTCTGATGCAACGGGCTGAATGGCTTAATGAAATCCCCACAAACGTCACATGTTAACTGACAGTAGAATTTGAGAAAGGGATACCTTCACCAGCTTTATAGCCAGGGCAGGTTTGTCGAGGGACAAACTGTGCTCAGGTCTGGCTGCCTGCTACAAGCGATAACACTGCAGTCAATCGCCTAATGGTATTATCGCTGGACTGGTAATCCAGAAACTCAGCTAATGTTCTGGGGACCTGGGTTCAAAACCCACCATGGTAGATGGTGAAATCTGAATTCAATAATAAAAAAAAGTTGGAATTAAGAAACCACTGATAACCATGAAACCATTGTTGATTGTCAGAAAAACCTATCCAGTTAATCAATGTCCCACAGGGAAGGAAATCTGCCGTCCTTACCTGGTCTAGCCTACATGTGTTTCCAGACACATAGAAATGTGGTTGACTCTCACATTGGGCAACCAGGGTTGGGCAATAAATGCTGGCCAGCCAATGACACCCATGTCCCATGAAGAAATGAAACTCTTTTCAGAATTTCGTTTCGTGAAGGGTAGGTCATGCCTTACTAACCTAATTGAGTTTTCTGAGAAAGTGACCAGAGAGGTGGATGGGGGTAAGGCGGTTGATGTAGTATATATGGACTTTAGTAAGGCTTTTGATAAGGTGGCCCATGGAAGACTTCTACAGAAAATGCAGATGTATGGAATAGAGGGTGATTTAGCTAATTGGATTAGAAATTGGCTGGCAGATAGAAGACAGAGGGTGTTGGTTGATGGGAGATATTCATCGTGGAGTTCGGTGACGAGTGGTGTGCCTCAGGGGTATGTTTTTGGGCCCCTGCTGTTTGTAATTTTTATAAATGATCTGGATGAGGGTATTGAGGGATGGATCAGTAAATTTACAGATGATACTAAAGTTGGTGGTGTGGTAGATCGTGAAGAGGGGTGTTTTAGTTTACAGAGTGACTTGGACAAGTTGCAGAGCTGGGCCGAGAGGTGGCAAATGGAGTTTAAGGTGGAAAAGTGTGAGGTAATGCACTTTGGCAGGAACAATAAATGTGTAGAGTATAGGGCTAATGGTAGGGCTCTTAATAGTGTTGAGGAACAGAAGGATCTTGGTGTATGTGTCAATAGATCCCTGAAAGTAGGCAGTCAAGTGGATAAGTTGTTAAGAAGGCATATGGAGTCTTAGCTTTTATTGGTAGGGGGATTGAATTTAGGAGCCGCAGCATCATGTTGCAACTGTACAAAACTCTAGTGCGGCCGCACTTGGGAGTATTGTGTGCAGTTCTGGTCGCCACATTATAAGAAAGATGTGGAGGCATTGGAGAGGGTACAGAGGCGGTTTACCAGGATGTTGCCTGGTATGGAGGGCAGGTCCTATGAAGAGAGGTTGAAGGATTTGAGGTTGTTTTCATTAGAAAGGAGGCGGCTAAGAGGGGATCTTATTGAAGCATATAAGATGATTAGAGGTTTAGATAGGATGGACAGTGATAGCCTTTTCCTAGGATGGAGAAAGCTAGCACGAGGGGACACAGCTTTAAATTAAGGGGTATGAGTTATAGGACGGATATCAGAGGTAGGTTCTGTACTCAAAGAGTGATTAGGGAGTGGAATGCCCTGCCTGCAGCTGTTGTGGATGCGCCAAGTTTGGTGGCGTTTAAGAGGTTAGTTGATAAGTATATGGATGAGGAGGGAATGGTTTAGTTAGGAGGGGCATTGCTTTTTATTTTGGTCGGCACAACATCGAGGGCCGAAGGGCCTGTTCTGTGCTGTATTGTTCTATGTTCTATGTTCTAATTAATGTGGCAGTGAAATGGGTTTTGTTTTCTATCCTATTCATTTAAAAAAAAAATCACAAATCTACAACCACAGCTGAGACCAGAAATGGCATCAAAAGTAAACTTGGTAACTCAAAGGCACTGAAAGTGCAGCTGTGGCTCAGAGTTAATACACACACAGTTCCGAATCACATCATCGTGGGTTCAAACCCTGACCAGAGACTTGAACATAATAGCCTATACCTCCTTCAGTCTGGTTTACTGTACTTGCTGCTAAACAAAGATCAAACGCAGACTGGGTGACTGTTTTGCAGAAAGAACATCTTCGGTCCGTCCACAAGCAGACCTTCCTGTCACGTGCCATTTCAACACATCACCCTGCTCTCCTGTCCACGTGTCTGCCCTGGGTCTTTTGCGATGTCCCAGTAAAGTCCAATGTAAACTGGAGGAAAAGCACCCTATCTTCCGATTGTTCAGTCCGGAAAGCCGTAAAATGCCCATCAAGTTTAACTATTCCAGAGCATGAACTCTTCCCTCGACCTTCACCCCATTCCCATTTATTTCATTTTACATTTCCTTCATCTTTTTGTCTCTGCCATCTTGGTCAATTACCCCCTCCCCCACACACAGTATAAATCATCTTCTATTTCCTTTGTCTTCAGCTCTGATGAAGAGTCATCCAGACTCAAAATGTTGGCTTTACTCTCTCTCCGCAGATGCTGTCAGAGATTTTCCAGTTTTTATTTGTTTGTTTCAGATTCCAGCATGGGCAGTAATTTGTTTTAGTCTGGGTTCACACTCCAGGGCAGACAGTAAGAGGTGCTACCTTGTAGTTAAGGCATGGAAAGGAGGCCCGGATTCTGTCTCCCTGAACAGACAGTAAAGATCCTACGGTGCTATAGAAGAACAGGAATGTTATCCTGGCCAGTCAGGTGTTTATGGAATGTTGCTGAGTTAAATTGCTGACCCCATTCCAACATTACAACACTGGTTACACTTCAAAAACTACTTGCCTGATTGCAAACCACCATGAGAAAGGCGCTATATAAATGCACGTTTGTGGTTTTCCTGGATACAACCAGTGATGGTCAACCTTAATTATTCCCAGGTTCAGTTAGACTTTGTAATAAAGCCAGTACCATTTTCACAGCCTTTTCGCTGATTCTGCCAGCCACCCTGAAAGACCAGCATACACGCAGAGATGTCCCTGCTCCTGAATCCAGGCAAAAGAAGGTCGCTCAATTCTACAGCAGTAAGATTTAAAGACAAGACTTGTGAAGTGTTTCCTTTGGACCAGTACAGTTCTGTCAATGCACAGTATACATACATCACCCAAGGTGGGGAAGGTGATTTTTCCATTTTTTTTTTACTGGCGTTGTTATTTTGAACAATAATAGTCAGGGAAGCATCCACCAATGGCTAAGTAGGTTCCTGCTTTCAGTGAGGCCCAGAACACCGAGCTCTCTCCTTTCCAGACACCGTCCCAAGCTCACGCTCACACAATTTCTAACTGAAAACTGGGACAGATTCTCTTTCTACACTGGAGCAGTTGTGACAGAGGATCATTTGGACTTGAAACATCAGCTCTTTTCTCTCCTTACAGATGCTGTCAGACCGGCTAAGATTTTCCAGCATCTTCTCTTTTGGTTTCTCTTTGTACCAATGATCGAGCCTGCTCACAGCTTCACAAGATCATTAATATAAAAAGAAAATTCTTGACAGACAAAGGCCTGGAAATGGTGGCTATGGAACCTTGCAGCCAAGAGTGTGCAAGGGGCCTTGATTTAAAGAGTAAAACATCTTGCATTTATATAGAATCTTTAATGTAATAAAACATCTCATACGAGTACTCTAAAAATATGACAAGTCACAAAAAAGCATATTAAGAAAGGTGACCTGTAATTCCCAGGCTTTTCCCTACAGCCCTCTTTAAACAAAGGCACAACATTTGCTGCCCTTTAACTTCAGGCACCTCACCTGTGACTATCAATAATTCAAACTTCACTTGCAATTTCCTCCCTAGTCTCCCACAACATCCTGGGATACACCATCAGATTCTGGGGATTTACCTACCTTGGTGCATTTTAAGACTTCCAGCTTGCTTCCAGTTAAAAGAAGCTTGGATTTTTGGATTTGGATTTGCAGGTTCCTTAGCAGAGATATTTGAATCATTGATAGTCACAGGTGAGGTGCCTGAAGATTGGAGAGTGGCAAATGTTGTGCCTTTGTTTAAGAAGGACTGTCTTAATGTCTTAAAGAAATATCTTAAAGGTAGAAGGAGAGGGAATTCAGAGTTTCTGCACCTCACTAGTTGAGGGCACGGTTATCAATGGTGGAGTTATTAACACTGGGTGTGCTGAAGTAGTGTGCAGGTATCTTGGAGAATTGTAGGGGTTGGAGAATATTCCAGCAACAGGGAAAGGCAGAGCCATGGGGGCATTTGAAGGCAGTGGATGGGAATATTAAAAATCCAGGCCTTTGTTAACCAGAAACAAGTGTAGGCCAGTGAGCAAAGGGGTATTCGGTGAAGGAGACTTTGTGAAAGTTAAGAAACAAGCAGGAGAGTTTTGGATGACACCAAGTTTACACCTCTTTGAAAAGACGGCATCTCCTGCAGCTCAGCACTCCCTCAGTCATTATCACATTGCTATGAGTGGGATCTTGCTGCGTGCAAATTAACTGTCACATTTCCTAGATTACAACAGTGTGCACTTCATTAGCCGCAAAGTGCTCGGGGACGTCTTGTGGTAGTGAAAAGGTGTGATATCAATAAAAATGTTTCCTTTTTCCACCTTTAGAAGTTGCTGCTTCCAATCTCTTCATGAAACGTCACTAATTATGGGATAAGAACTTAAATGAGAGATGGCACAACAAGATATTTAAATACTTGATTCACATATTTCACATCAACTAGAGATACTTCAGGACAAAACAAAAACCCGCCTGGCCCAAAACTAACAAGACATTTCCCACTGATTAATAACAGAGCAATTCCTGACCATAGTCTCAGTTCCAAACCCACTCAGCATCCCCCGCCCCCAGCCCAAGGCCTGTAGAACTGTGAATTCTCTACAAGGACAAGAAAAAAAATGAAATAATTCAATCCACTCTGTCCTAAAGTGAGAACCACCGTGAGAATACAAAAAGTTCAGAGGAGAAGTGAAAAAAAAAATCAGAGAAACAAAGAAAGATTACAAGAGATTACAAAAGGGGAATCTAAAAGTCTTCTAGAGGTCTATGAGAATAGGAGAGTGGTAAAAAAGGAACAAAACAAATAAGAAACCAATAAAGGATTTACACATGGTGGCAAAGGACACATTCCTTACCAAGCAGGGAGGTGCCACCAATGTTGTAGTCGTGTAGATAATGGATAGACTCAAGATTGGTCAAGCAGACTTTTAGAAAGGTTGGATTTATTGTATCCAAGGATACAAAGGGAAAATAGATAGAAACAGAGCAGGCACTGCTCGTAATCTTGCCCAGTTACTGGGCTGCTGCCAGTGGGCTGGAGAATCACAGATATCACACCCATGTTCAAAAAAAGTGAACGGTTAAATCCAGCAACTTCAGATCAGTCAGATTAACCCAAGTTGTGGACAAGTTTGCAGAAATGATAATCCAAGATAATACTAACAGTCACTTGGCACAATCATCAGAAAAGATTTTCTCTTTGCCAACGACAGCATCCTGTATACTTGCTCAGAACTCAGTAAGAATTTAGCAACACCAATTTTAAATCCAACCGATTTATTTGATAGTAAAATTGCGAGCTTTCGACAGTCTGTGTCTTTGTCAGGCAAATGCAGTGTTCTGGTCTGCAATAGCACACATATCAGCACAGACAGTCACAGATTGCTGATTAGAATGCGAATCCTTACATCTAACCTGCTATTCAAGTGTTAAAGTGGCTAACAATGTGTGTGAAGGGAATCCTGAGCATTGGTTAGAGAATTGTGTATTTTCTCCAGACAGCACAGTAAGTGAGGTTTTTTGCTAATGCAGGCAAGTTACGGGGGTTACAGATAGTGTGCATGAAGCCAAGATCCCTATTAAGACCGTCCTCATGTGTGCGGAACTTGGCTATCAGTCTCTGCTCAGCGACTCTGCGCTGTCGTGTGTCACGAAGGCCCCCTTGAAGAACATTTACCTGCAGGTCGGAGGCCGAATGCCCATGACTGCTGAAGTGTTCGCCCACAGGAAGGGAACTGTTTTGCCTGGTGATTGTTGAGCGATGCTCATTCATCCGCTGTCGTAGTGTCTGCATGGTCTCCCCAATGTACCATGCTTCGGGACATCCTTTCTTGCAACGTATTAGGTAGACAACATTGGCCAAGTTGCAAGAGTATGTACCGTGTACCTGGTGAATGGTATCCTCACGTTTGATGATGTCGTCCATGTCTATGATCTGGCATGTCTTGCAGAGGTTGCTGTGGCAGGGTTGTGTGGTATTGTGGTCACTGTTCTCCTGAAGGTTGGGTAGTTTGCTGCGAACAATGATCTGTTTGAGGTTGTGCGGTTGTCTGAAAGCAAGAAGTGGGGGGGTGAGGATGGCCCTAGCGAGATGTTCATCGTCATCGATGATATGTTGAAGACTCTAGAGAAGATGTCGTAGCTTCTCCACTCCGGGGAAGTACTGGACAACAAAGGATACTCTGTCCACTGTGTCCCGTGTTCGTCTTCTGAGGAGGTCAGTGCGGTTTATTGCTGTGGCACGTCGGAACTGTCGATTGATGAGTCGAGCGCCATATCCTGTTCTCACGAGGGCATCCTTTAGCGTCTGGAGGTGTCTGTCACGATCCTCCTCATCTGAGCAAATTCTGTGTATACGAAGGGCTTGTCCATCGAGAATGGCTTCTTTAACGTGTCTAGGGTGGAAGCTGGAGAAGTGGAGCATTGTGAGGTTGTCTGTGGGTTTGCAGTACAATGAGGTGCTGAGGTGACCGTCCTTGATGGAGATGCGTGTGTCCAAGAATGCAACTGATTCTGGAAAATAGTCCATGGTGAGTCTGATGGTGGGATGGAACTTGTTGATATCATCATATAGTTGTTTCAATGATTGTTCATACTTGCTCAGAGCCAGAGATGCAAGTCAGCATGGACAAATTTTCCACGGTTTGTGACAACTTTGAACTCACCATCAACGTGAAAAAGACCAAAGTCATACATCAGCCTGCTCCTCATGCACCATACACAGAACCCATAATCACAATGAAAGGGCAGAAACTATAGGCAGTGGACCAGTTCACTTATCTTGGCAGCACCCTCTATTAAGCAGTGACTATTGATACAGAAGTTAACTACAGAATGGCAAAGGCAAGTTCTGCTTTTGGTAGACTGCACTCCATTGTAATGGAATGAAGAGGAATCAGCCCAGCAACAAAACTGAAGGTCTACAGCGCTGCAGTACTCACTACCCTCCTGTATGCCTGTGAAACGTGGACTGTGTATCAAAGGTATGCAAGACAGCTCAATCATTTTCACATGACTTCTCTTCGCAGAATATTATGCATCCGATGGCAAGACAAAGTACCAGACACTGAAGTTCTCTCTAGATCTTCATCAGTCCACACACTGCTGATGAGAGCACAGACCCGCTGGGCAGGTCATGTCATCCATATGTCAGATGAGCGCATATCCAAGCAGTTCCTTTTTGGGGAGCTCTCTGCAGGAAGACGCTCGCATGGAGGCCACAAGAAATGTTTCAAAGACACACTCAAGGCCTCCCTGAAATCCTTGACATTGACACAATCACCTGGGAAACACTGGCACAAAACAGCCCTAACTGGCGCTGTCTCATCCACAAAGGCTGTAAAGCTCACGAAGCAAGGTGCATTGCTGAAGCACAACTTAAGTGCGAGCTGCACAAGTCCAGAGCCAACAGCACAACAATACACAAGTCTGTCCAATATGTGCCAGGACATTCCATGCCCGAATTGGCCTGATTAGTCATCTTCAGACACACCGCAACCAGCCTCAAAATGATTAATGGTATCGATGTCTTCATCGATGATGATGGACGAACAACAATAGTCACTTCGAAATGTGGATTCATTAGGGCAAATAAACATAGATTGTTCAAAGAAATATCTATAACTAATTTGACTGAGCTTTTTAATGAGGTAACTGGGTATACAGTGGCAAACACTGCTGCCTCTCAGTACCAGGGACCCAGATTTGATTCTAGCCTTGGATGACTGCTTGTGGGGAGTTTACCCATCCATTGACTCTGTCTATACTTCCTGCTGCCTTGGAAAAGCAGCCAGCATAATCAAGGACTACACGCAACCTGGACATATCCTCTTCCACTTCTGTCAGGACAAAGATACAAAGGTCTGAGATCAAGAACAGCTTCTTCCCTGCTGCCATCAGAGTTTTGCATGGATCTACCATATATTATTTTGACTTTTTTCTACACCCTAGCTATGACTCTAACACTACATTCTGCACCATCTTTCCTTTTTTGTGACCGGTATAATTTGTCTGTATAGCATGCAAGAAACCATACTTTTTACTATATTCAGCTGACAAAAATAAGTCAAATCAAAGACAGACATGGTGATGGGATGGACAGATAAAATTTAATGCAGCAAGTGCGAATTAATAGATTCTGGTTGGGAGAACGAGGAGACGTGATTGAAAATGAATGATACAATTCCAAAGCGGGTACAGGAGCCGAGGGATCTAGGGGTCACTTACACAAATTGTTGAAAGTGTCTGAGCAGGTTCCAAAAGTGATTAAAAGGCAAACAGGCTCCTGACCTTCAGAAACAGAAGCAGAAAGGACAAAAACAAGGATATTCTAGCAAACTGTTATAAAACACAGGGTCAAATATAGTAGTGTGCCCAGTCCTGGCAACACACTTTAGTAAGGATGCAAAGATATTAGTGAGCTCAGGAAGATTTATGAGAATAATTCCAGGGATAAGAGACTTCAGTTATCAGGATAGCTTGGAGTAGCTGCGGTTGTATTCCCGAGAGAGTAGAAAATTTAATAGAAGTGTTAAAATCATGAGGGTCTGGACAGAGTAGATAGAGAGCAAGTATTCACAATGGCCAAAGCTTTGAGAAACAGAGGGCACTAATCTGTGGGGATTGGCAGAAAAACTGGCAGAAAAATGAGGATAAACCTTCCACTGCACAGCAAGCAATTAGGATCTGTAATGCAGTGCCCAAGAGTTTGGTGGAAGCAGATGCAAGTCTGGTTTTCAAGAGGGAATCAGATAATTACCTGAAGAGAAAATATTTTCAGGGCTCTGGGAAAAAGAAAGGCACTGCGTGCAATTGCTCCAGCAGAATCGGGAGCACATAACAAATTGAATGACGGGGTCATTTTATATAGACAAAATGCCCCAGCACAGACTGTTGGGGAAAATTCTTGTACAAATATTCACCGATTCCCAAACGTTAGCAGGCAAAAGTCCAGCAGATTTCTCCTTCATTTTTGCCCCTCCCTGGTATTCTGGCCATGGGACAGATAAGTTTTCAATTTCAATCACGTACATTTCACTGTAAGGAGGACAGTGACAGACCCAGACAGATCGGTGGAATGGACAGACACGTGACAGATCACATTTATTGCAGAGAAATGTGAAATGACAGATTTTGCTGGGAAAATGAGGCAAGAGACTGTGGGCCGGATGCAGAAAGGTGGGATTAGAAGGGGCATCTAGGTAGACAAGATGGGATGAATGGCCTCCTTCTGTGCTATAACTTTCCAATGGTTCGAATCAGACTCTCACTATCCTCCTCAGTGCAATAAAGGAAAATGCATACACAAATCTCATCAGGATACATCAAAGGCACTCTCCTTCCCAGTATTCTTCACTCCCTGGCCCACTTCCTCACTACATACCCACTCTCTCCCCACCCCACAACCAGACTACATGAGGCATTATATTTACCAAGTAATATCATACCATACATATCCTGTGCTAGTTCCAACTACAGCTCACACCTCAGTGTGATTCCCCCCTTCTCACCTGTATTTTACATGTTACGTGTGTGTGTGTGTGTGTGTGTGTGTGTGTGTGTGTGTGTGTGTGTGTGTGTGTGTGTGTGTGGAGCAGTGGCGGGGGGAGGGGGCGAGGGGGCGTTTTTTCGGGACATGATGTTAAATAGAGAACGACTTTCCAAAGTCACATCATTGATAAGAGGTAATTACAAAGTTAATGTGAGACTATTTCTTCAATAAACCTCCACTTTAAGACATCTTCCACAATGTCATTCCTATGTCCAGTTATTAACACCTGCTCGATTCACCCATTGTTAGAATTTGAAACCATAAATGAGAGATGCTCGAGCTTCTTTGCTGAGTACTTTTGGCCTGAGCACAGTCAGGAGCCTGACCATCCTGTTGCTTGCCACTTTAATACAAGATCCTGTTCCCATACCCACATGTCTGTCCTTGGTCTGCTATAATGTTCCAGTGAAGTATAACGCAAGCAGGAGGAATGGCACCTCATCTTCCGGCTTGGCACTTTACAGCCTTCCGGTTTCAACATCAAATTCAACAACTTCAGATCATTAGCTCTACCCCACATTAACACCTTGGTTTTCATTTTTCTCATTAATTTTTTTACTATTTGCTACTTTTTATTTCTTTATTATAGAGTTATTTAAGAAATACTTAGATGGGCACATGAACAGAATGGGAATGGAGGGGTATAGAAAACTGATTTAAAATAGGGATCATGAGCCTTGGGAGTCCCTGAGAAGTGTGTTAAATAGATGATATTGATGTACTTGTTTTTATCCTACAGGTGCTTTGGTCCACCTTGTTGTCTAACAAGGGGTATACACACGATGGGTCAAGAGAGGGCTGCTCTTGGATTTTTTGAGAGTATCCAAGTGCTTCACGTCGTTAGTGTACGCTTGACCTGGACCATTTGATGGTCAACACGACAGCTCAGTGACTATCGCTGTGCTGTGCAGATACATGGATTTGGGCCTGTGTCTGTGGGAGTTTGCACATTCTCCCCGTGCTTGCTTGGGTTTCCTCCGGGTGCTCCGGTTTCCTCCCACATCCCAAAGCTAATTTGCTAAGGATAATTAGCAAAACAAATTCTCCCTAAATTGTCTCAAATTTGGTTTTTAATCCATAGATCTATAAACATAGACAGGGATCACAGGTAGAGGTGGGAACATTGGGGTGGCAGTGTGGGCTCGATGGGCCAAAGGGCCTGTTTCCCGTGCTGTTTTGTTCTTTGTATTATCTTTCTTTAGTTCTTCCCTCCCATTCTTTCACCCGACTACTATCCCCTTTCCTTCTCTTTTTTTTTAAAATCTTACCTCTATTCCATCATTTTCTTCCCCCCCACCCCCAACACCTTCATTTTGGCTTCTCTCCTGTTTGGCCATTCACACTCTTTATTCTCTCTAAGGACTGCCATTAGCAGCCTTTCCCCTCATTTCTGTAGCTCATCTTTCAGTCCCTCACCCTGCAGTATAAATATCTCCCACTTTATGCCTTTTTGCTTTGACAAAGGGTCATCTGGACCCTCATTAGTTCTTTTCTCTCTTTCCAGATGCTGCCAACCTGCTGAGATTTTCCAGCATTTTTACTTTTGGAATGAGAGATGGTCCCTTGCACTCTGTTAAAGGGTAAGGCTAACGGAAGCAGGTAGTTTTGTTGCAGGTGTGGCCTGACCTGAAATATCAGCTCTTGAACTTTAACAGTCAGATGTTTGGCAAGAGCTTGAAGCTAGTTTTCTGTCCCCATGGCAAAGGATAGATGACAGAAAGATTGCCCTCAACCTCCAGAGCTTGGACCCAAAGGATAGACAGAATCTGGTGACTGCGCACACAGACACTTCAAAAGGAAAGACCTGTATTTCTGTAGCACCTTTCACAACATCCCAAAGCACTTATTATCAATGAAGTACATTCAAGAGCTTTTAGTGTTGAAATGTAGGAAGTGCAGCAGCCAATTTGTGCACACCAGGCTTCCAAGACGATAATGTGACAACCAGCAGATAGCATGTTTTTTGAATGAGGGCCCGATATTGTAAGAAGTCTCACAACACCAGGTGAAAGTCCAACAAGTTTATTTGGGAGTAAATACCACTAGCTTTTGGAACACTGTTCCTTTGTCAGGTGAGTGGAACGTTCTGATCACAAGCAGGGCATATAAAGGCACACACAGGTTACAGAATACTGATTAGAATGCGAGTCTTTACAGCTAATCTGCTATTCAAGTCTTAAAGGTACAGACAATGCGAGTGGAGATAGCAATTTGTGATCAGAACTCTCCACTCAGTTGAAGAACGGTGTTCCAAAAGTTAGTGCTGTTTACTACCAAATAAACTGTTGGACTTTAACCTAGTGTTGCGAGACTCCTTACTGTGTTTACCCCAGTCCAACACTGGCATCTCCACATCATGGCTAGATATTGGCCAGGACTCTGGGAATAACCCCCTGTTTTTCTTAAAAGTTGGCCCACAAGATGTATCTTGTTCCCCCCCCCCCCTCAAGATGGGAGCTTGTTTTTAAAGCATCATCTGAAAATGGCACCTCTGGCAGTGCAGCATTCCCCTCGAGTGTCAGCCTAGACTTTTATGCTCAAATGCTGGAGTGGAACATGAATTCAGAACTTTCTAACCCCGAGAGTCCAAGCAAGCCAGCTACGTGTGAAAGCAGATGGTAACTGGGCACAGGCTGGTTTCTGTGTTGTCCAAGATGTGCCGAGAGCTGGCATCATGAGATGGTTTCTAACCAGCATAGAAGTGATTTACATGATAGAAACACAGGTCAGCTTTGCAGTTGTTATCAAACAGCAACTCTCAGCATGTACAAAATTAGAAAAAAAACAGGCTGCAGGCAGTTGCAATTTAATAGAAAGAAGTGACATCCAGAGTATAGTGCAGAACAAAATCAAAATATGTGCAAGATATTGAACAGGATGAAGAGGGAGGGAGAGGATGGATGGCTGAATTACTAAAACCAACCATTGTTCACAACCAGTTCAGAAAACAAACAGAATGCCTTGTTATATTGTGAAGGATAAGCATCTAACTATTTGAATATGATGTCTTTAACGTGCATGTGTATGTGTCAGCGACATCATTGGTAACATGGGCTTTCACAGTCTAATCTTATCATGAGGACCTGCGTAACTAACCGTCTCCAGTTCCCAGTCCAGCTATACAACATTTCAATAGTTTTATAGGTGAAGATAATGGAATATCACAACGTGTTTGACTAACTTTTGTGGCCAAGTTATCAGAGCATATTGGCGAGGAGGAGAAAAACAAAATAAAAGGGAAAGAAAAATTGAAGGTTCAGCACAGTGTTGCAAAGCTTTGCATAGAGAGTAGTCAGCTTGCAACACGAGTGGCTGCAAAGGGCTCTGATTCGTGGATTCAAACAAAAGATAAGTTATCAGCACTATGGGCCAATGAGTTTGTGGCTGGGCCACATGTGGACTGGGCCAAATGTGGAAAAATTGGAACACTTTCTTGGTGAATGGATTTGCAAATGAGGCTAAAGAAAATGTCATTTCCTGGAGTGTGCATGTGTGGCAAAGACTTACAAGCTAGTAAGGAATTTAGCATCATCACAGGCAGGGGAGAACAATGGAAACACAGTCTCCCTTTATCAGACATATCTCAAGACATTGTCTCTGGAGGAAGCGATTTTCTTATTTGAGAGAATTCACATTCTCCAGAGGATGTTAAATAATTAAGCAGTGGAGGGACCAGGACCCTGTTCTCTCCCAGCTGAAGAGATTCCTTATGCAAGGTTCTAGGAGTTGATGAATTGAGACCACATACAATATGGAAAGATGAGCTGAGTTTGCAGAATGATTGTATCCTCTGGGGGTCCAGAATGGGCGTCCCATCCTCTGAATGTTCACAATTTTGGATGAAGTCATGAGGCTCACTTGGGTGTTACCTGAATAAAATATTTAGCCAGGTTGCATCATCACAGTCTGGGGATTTATCAAGTTTCAATCCCATTAATATTTCCAGCATTGAGGCATGTGGCACAGTGGTTAGTACTGCTGCTTCACAGCATCAGGAACCTGGGTTCAATTCCAGGCTTGGGTCACTGACTGTGTAAAGTTTGCATGTTCTCCCCATGTCTGTGTGAGCTTCCTCCCAGTGTTCCAGTTTCTTTCCACAGTCCAAAGGTGTGCGGGTTAGGTGGATCAGTCATGTTAAATTGTTCTTTAGTGTCAGGGGGACCGGCTAGGATAAATGCATGAGGTTATGGAGATAGAGCCTGGGTGGACAGTGATTGGTGCAGACTCGATGGGCTGAATGGCCTCCTTCTGCACTGTAGGATTCTATGATCGAATCTATGATTATTTTTCTGGTAACACCAAATTCCTCCTTCTCATTAGATTCTTGATTCTTTTGTATTTCTGAGAAGATATGCCTCTACCTTCATAGTTTCGTTTGTTTCGATTTAGGGTCAGGGTTTCAGATTGGACCCTTTCACTTCCCATCCTAATGAAGAATTCTATCATGTTATGATCACTGTTTCCTAAAGAATCCCACATAATAAGAGTATCAATTAACTCCATCTCATTGCATAATACCTAATCTGCAATAGCCACTTCACTGGGTGGTTTCTCAATGTATTGATCTAAAAAAACCTCTACACATTCCAGAAATTCTGCTGCTAAGGTTTTCTCACTAATTTGTTTTGCCCAATGCATATGTAAATTAAAGCCATCCCTCATTACTGTAACACCCTTGTTAAATGCATCTCAAGTTTGCTGTTTAATTGCCACTACTGTTTGGAGACATATAGACAACTCCTACTCAATGTTTGCCACCTCTGTTGTTTCATAGCTCTATCCAGGCAGATTCTACATCCAGATATTTAAGAATATCTAATATTTAAAAGGATTGGAGGACATTCAAACCAGATAATGGAACTTTTTTTCAAATTGAAAAGAGGATAAAAGGAAATAGCCCAACAAGGTATTTTTCATTGAAAGGGTCAAACAGATTTGGAAGAGGCGGGGGAAGGGAGAAGGCAGAATAAG
This sequence comes from Sphyrna mokarran, assembly GCA_024679065.1. Lineage (NCBI taxonomy): Eukaryota > Metazoa > Chordata > Chondrichthyes > Carcharhiniformes > Carcharhinidae > Sphyrna > Sphyrna mokarran. Next base: position 6,989,361 of record JAGIQG010000021.1, on the reverse strand, counting down.
TATCCAGAAGACCAATTTAAATTGGACCTTGTAGAGTCCCTACTGACAAACATGTCTGTGTGTCTATCCCAGTTACTATTAAAATATTGCCATCAAACAGTCTCTGGACAGGTAAAGCACAGAGTGTAATTACTGCTTCCAGGATTATTTAAAAGTTTTAAAGTTTTGTAAAGTTTATTTATTAGTCACAAGTAAGGCTTACATTAATACTGCAATGAAGATTATTCTGAAATTCCCCTAGTCATCACAGTCTGGTGCTTGTTTGGGTCCATGTACCTAATCAGCACGTCTTTCAGATTTCTCATTAGATTTGCAATCATAGAATCCCTACATACAGAAGGAGCCATTCGGCCATCAATTCTGCACTGACAGCAATCTCATCCAGGTCCTATTCCTGTTACCACACATATTAACCCTGCTAATACCAAGGGCCAATTTAGCATGGCCAATCAACCTAACCCGTATATCTCTGGAGTGTGGGAGGAAACCAGAGCACCCGGAAGAAACCCATGCAAACAGGGGGAGAATGTGCAAACTCCACAGAGACAGTGACCTGAGGCCAGAATTGAACCCGCCTCCCTGGTGCTATGAGACCTCTGTGCTAACCACTGCACCACCCAAGGCCTGAACAAAATCTGGGATGAGTTGAGTAGACAGTGATTTGTCAACTGGAATTATTTACTGTAAATGTGAACATCCTCCCTAATAGTGCTGTGGGTGTACCCACAGTCCACAGCTGTTCAAGAAGGCAGCTCACCATCACCAAGTGCAATGTAGAATGGCCAACCCAAGGTGTGCCATGCAAACATTCTGAGAATGAATTGAAAAACACGGGCGAGGCAAAGTTGATTTTTGTGCAAACGCAAGGCGAGAAACCTCAATTAAAGCTTTTTATTTCCAGGGAGCGTGGGTGGCTGGTACAAGCCATCACTACTCCTGTAGACCAGCCTGAGGGAACCATGAGTGGGTTCCGCAAAGCTGCATCTTGAAAATAAAAGATGACAGAAGAAAATGTCCATGTGACTATCCCATTTACCATTAAAACAATTTCATCAAATACTGTCTGGTCAGGTAAAGCACAAAGTGTGATCAACATCCTGTACAATCTCAAACTCCCCCCAACACTGCACTACTAACATTCTCCTCGCTCTCTTCTCTCTCCTCCCCTGCCCTTGCTGCCTCCAGCTATCTAAAGAACCAATAGTTTTGAACCACAAGTTGTCCTTTGCCAACAGGAACCGGCTTTAAACTCATCTCCGATTGAAAACCACTCATTGAGGAGAGCAAGTGGCAAGATCCAAAAGCAGCAAACATTCAACCAATTAATGATTTTAAATCCAAAATGAACTAGTCGAGGTTATTAGGGGGATAGAGAGCCAAGGTATACGGAGCTACAAAAGCAGATCACCTATGAACTCAACGAATGATGGAACCAAAAGAGGAAATGCTGGAAAATCTCAGCAGATCTGGCAGCATCATTTCCTCACCTTACAATATAGATATCCCCCCACTTTCTATGCCTTTTAGCTTTGATAATGGGCCACCTGGATGCAAAACATCAATTTTTTTCTCTCCTTAGAGGCTGAAATTTTCCAGCATTTTCTCTTTTGGTTTCAGATTCCAGCATCTGCAGTAACTTGTTTTTATTCAATGAATGATGGGACAGGTTCAAGGGACTGAGTGGCCTAGTCCAGTTCTCACTCCCCTTACAGCTACGGGAGCATTAACAGGGTCAATCCAGGCTGGATTCAAACCCAAAGATCTGGGCAAGGTGCCAAGTGATGCCTCATGTGGGGAGTTGCCAGTATCTGCCACGGGAAAGCTCTTGTACAGATGCCAAGTGCTACCCACGGGGAATTCACTCGCGCATTGGCACCATCTCGGAGTGATTCTCTCCAATCACCTCCCAATTTTAAACACAGCAGTTGGTAAATTAATAAATCTGAGCTGGAGTTTGGAACCCATTTTGCATTTCGGCAACTCTCCAAATACAGCATTTCCACAAGAAATCCCTCTGTCTGCAATGCAGCTTTACAGTCAAAAAATACGATTCTAAAATTATATCTGATCTGGGTTAGACCACATCAGAAATAGCACGTGCAACCTCAATACTTTTTGTTAAAAAAAACAAGATATACTTAAAACAACTAACCCAACCCATCATCTGGTGTAACAACTGCAAACTTAGTTTTATGAAAAAGAACCACACCCAACTTTCACCTAATTTCATTATCTATTGAAACCAGCTTTTAAAAAGTCACATCTAGAATTCTCCCCTAGCCCAGCACTTGCTAGCGTGAATAGAGAAGTGTAATAGTTTTGTTTTCAAGGGTCAGTTAGTTGGCAGGAAGAGGAATGAAGAGATGTATAGGAGTCAACGGGCAGGGCAGAGGAAGAGGTTTTCAGGGCATCCCTGTGGGATAATGCTCACTTCCGGCATAACTCTCACCATGGTTATTTGAGGCAGGAATCCTTTTGACATCCCACTCCGTCATTTTTATTTTTCCACTTCTAAAATCTCATTTTCCATCGTGTTTGTCTTCTCCACCATCCCCCTTGCCCCAAACCCCCACCCAATCCTCAAGGAGGGCCATGTGCCATGTTCCTACACTCTGCATCTCTGTTCTGCTATTTACTAATTCCGATCTCTTAAATGGACACTCTTGGCACCATTCCTACCTTTATCATCACCATTTACATTGGCATTTGCAAAGGCATTCTTATCAGTTACACCCCACCCCACTGCTCTATCCCCACCTTGCCTGATTTTCTTTGTCTTCAGCTCTGAGGAAGGATCTTTGTGGTGACTTCCGCCAGGCTAATGAGGTTGGTTTGCTAGAGTATGAACAACCTGATGAATCCTAATTGATGGTTAAATCAGGAGCCTCATTCTCCCTATTTAGAGCAGGTGTGTCAGACTCCCAGCCTACATTTAGCAGAGAGCAACTGGAGAGCTGTCTGTGTACAGATGTGTGGTGTAAATAAAATAACTTGGTGACAGGGTTTTTGCCTCTGGAGTTTTGCCTCCAGAAATAACATCTGGATGTTATTTCAATCATCCAGCCTCAAAACATGGGTTCTACTCCCTCTCCACAGATGCTGTCAGACCTGCCAAGATTTTCCAACATTTCCTGTTTTCATTTCAGATTCCAACATCTGTAGTATTTTGCCTTTATCTACTTTTAAAAAATCTTCTTAAGCATCAGCCTTCAGTGAACCTGGCTGGTTTACATAAGGCTTGAAATTGTCTGCACAAAGTCCCCATGTCAGGAGATAACCAACACTGAACACTCCAGCCCACCAGCTTCTGTCCCAGGATAGTAAGTAGCCAAGCCCTCACTATGTCCAAGAGTCGAGACAAGGGAGGTTCACACAATTAAACTTACCTTAAAAGACAGTTGCAAAGCCTGCCTTCTTAACAACTACACAGACCCAGGCAGAGTCAGCCCAACACTAACTATCAGTGTCTTCGCTAACACCTTAAAACACATCTACTGCCAACAGCTTCTTCAGAGCATTGTGACCCTGGCTACCTGATCCTCTAATGAGGTATTTAATTCCACATATGTGAGTAAGGGACAGCACAGTGCTTAACACTGTTGCCTCACAGCATCAAGGATCTGGGTTCTAATCCTGACCTTGGGTGACTGTTTGTGTAAAGTTTGCACATTCTCCCCGTGTCTAAATGGGTTTCCAGTGGCTGCTCCGGTTTCCTCCCACGGTCCAAATATACGGAGGTTAGGTGGATTGCCATAGCAAATTCCCCCTTTACGTCATGGGGAGGGTCAAGATAAATAATGGGATTATGGGGATAGGGCCTGGGTGGGATCGTGGGCCAAATGGCCTCCTTCTGCACTATAGGGATTCTATGATACAGAAACTGTTTTCATGTGAGGGAGAGCCAGTAATCAGTGCACATAGATTTAAGATAACCAGGTTAAAAAAACAAGAGGGGAGATGAGATTGGAAACACAATGAGATATTATGATTGACACTGGCTGTTCTTCACTGTTTAATTGGCTGATCCAGGGACACAGCCTGCTAGTTTACAGATATGAAATCTGTGCAAAGTTCCAGATTCTCAACTGCCTCCGATTCCTGGTGCTCTGGGGGATTGGGCTAGTGAGTGGCAAATGATGATCAACTGTAGCAACCAAAGCACAGCATTACGCATGCGGAATTTTTGGACATTTCTCCAAATTGACTGAAAATAAAGACAGAAAGAAACAAAGAATGAGCGAGCAGGCGGGTCTTACAGCTTCACTCGTCTCCAAACTGTAAGAGAGTAAGAGAACAAGGGTGTGTGGGCAAGAGCGCCAGAGAAAGAGACTGAGAAAGCGAGAGAAAACACAAGAAGAAAGAAAGAGGGCACAGGGCGAGAAGGAGAGAGAAAGAGTGGGTAGGTGAGAGATAGAGAAGAAAAGAGAGGACAGTGGGTGAGAAAGCAAGTGGGTAGGTGAGAGAGGGTGGGTGAATGAGAAATAGAAAGCAAGAGAGAGTGAGAGACAGAATAGCAATAAAGGAAAAGGAAGCGGAAACACGAGCACACCAGGGTGTCGGTCTCATGGGCAACATCATGGCAAATGGCTAAAAACTTACCAGTTTGACCAGGCCCAAGCTACAGCACCTTTGCCCAGTCTCACCTCCTCATGTAGCAAGTAATATTATGGAAAGGACACAGAGAAAGATTAACACATCTTAGAGAGGCTCAAAGTGCTGGAACGCTGCACTTTCAAGAAATGCGGCACGATGGCACAGTGGTCAGCTCTGCTACCTCACAGCACCAGAGACCTAGGTCTGATTCCCAGTTTAGGTCACTGTCTGTGTGAAGTTTGCGCATTCTACTTTGACAAAGATTCATCTGGTCTCGAAAACGTCAGCTCTTTTCTCTCCTTACAGATGCTGCCAGACCTGTTGAGATTTTCCAGCATTTTCTCTTTTGTTTGCAAGTTCTCCCTGTGTCTGCGTGGGTTTCCTCTGGGTGCTCCTGTTTCCTTCCACAGGCCAAAAGATGTGCCGGTCAGGTGCATTGGCTGCGCTAAATGCCCCTGCAGTATACCTGAACAGGGGCCGGACTGCGGCGACTAAGGGATTTTCACAGTAACTTCATTGCAGTGTTAATATAAGCTTACTATTTGTGATTAATAAATAAACCTTACTTTCCTTTAGAAGCCACAGACTTATGGGGATCCAATACAGGTCTAAAAAGATGGAGAGAGTGGAGGAGAGGTGAAGGTGTTCTCATGTGCTTCAGAACCAGAATGTACAACAGTTCCTGATGATGTATTGCGAAAAGGAAACAGAAATATTGAACAAATAATATGGAGAAAATTCAAAACAAACTCATGAAGAAGGTGGAAGGAAAAGACATTCAAACCCAGGAAGTAGCACTTTTATTCATTATTATTTTACAATTGCACAATATTTAAGGGAAGGAGAATGAGACCAACAGAGATTTTACCCCGAGTCTGATCAGCCACTGTTTGTTCAGGGGCAGTGAACAGAATGTTAAACACAGATTACATAAAGGCTGCTCTGAGAAATGTGCACAGCAATAATGACAGCTTCAGGAAATTTCACATTTAAGTGACAACTGATCACAAAGAACAGTTTCTAAACCAGTGTCACTTTACCATTCAGCATGACACAAATTAGAAACTGATTTGAAAGGAGCAGGTGCTAGCAGCTCTGCTACAATGCGGAGTGGAGCATTTCATCCCTTTCCCCCTGCAATCAACATTTTACACACTTCCAACTGCTGCTTGTTTCCAGAGGGTTTAGTGAAAGCGAGAGGCACAGGAAACAAATGGCTGCCACACTTATTCCAGCCATGGGTTTTGTACACTGCTGTATGGAGCACTGTGACCAAGTGTCAGCCCAGCACCCAAAGAAATAACTTCACTTCTGAAGCATTTGTCAGAAACTCTGGATATCCCAAACACATTACAGTCAGTGAGGCACTGGTGAGGTGTAGTCACACTTGTAACATCAGCCAATTTGAACACAGCAGGCTCCCACAAAAGCTGTGTGATAACGAACAGGTTATCTGTCTGTGCGACATTGGTTGAGTGTGAAATAACGGCCACAATATCTAGAACTCCTGCTGTTCCAAGTAGTACAAAGATCTTCTATCTCCATCTGAGAATGACTGACACAAAATTACATCTCTGCCAGTGGCACATCACTATAGGATGTACCTCCAACAGTGACACACTCGGAGTGCCAGCCTGGATGGCGTGCTCAAGTCTTTGGGGTGAGACTTGAAGTCCCAATCTCCTCATTAGTAGAATCCCTTCAGTGCAGAAGGAGGCCATTCAGCCCATCAAGTCTGCACTGACAATAATCCCACTCAGGCCCAATCCCTGCAGCCCCCCCATATTTATCCTGCTAATTCCCTCTCTCTCCATGGCCCCAATCCATCTAATCCACATATCTTTGGGCTGTGGGAAGAAACTGGAGCACCCAGAGGAAACGCACACGGACATGGGGAAAACGTGCAGACTCTGCACAGACAGTCACTCAAGGCCAGGAATTGAACCCAGGTTCCTGGTGCTGTGAGGGCAGCAGTGCTAACTCACTGTGCCATCATATTTCTGGGGTTAGAGAACTGGCCATTATACCAGGGTCAACACCAGCTTCAGGTCCTTGGTTATCAGAACGGGGTAGTGAGATTTTAATTGTTTTCTTCAGGGGAATGTCGAGTTTAGAGATGTGATAATAGAGGTCGATAAAAGGAACTGGGGAGTCAGTCTGTTCAGAAATCAGGAAATGTTTCTTTTTGCAGAGTCACACTTCCTTGGAATAGTATACTGTGAGTGCCAAGGGGTATGGATTCAACAAGATCCTTTAAAAAGAGAACTTGACAAATTGCCGTGAGAAAACATTTGCAGCAACACAGGACAGATTGTCAGTTTGCTGGGATCATAAAAGATTTCGTGGTTTCTGTGGTTTCTCAGACTGTTGCTTTTGGGAGTTCTCCTGTGCTTCTCATTCTGGAGTTGACTACAGCTTTTTTCCTTCCTTCTCTCTCCCAGACAGCATGTAGTCTGTGGGGCAATCAGGAGAGGGGGCGGCTCACATTCCGTCACGGATGCTGCTCTTTTTGAATGCTCAAGGAGCCAGAATTGTGACGACTGTGATCCAACCCTTTCACCCCTGAGTTCCAAGGTTGTGCAGTTCCAGTGCCAAGTCTGAAATTCAGACATGTGATATAAGAGGCGTTCACACTGTGCAGTGCAGAAGGTGAGCTGCGTAGTCAGAGTACTTGCTTGTGGGGAATGACGTTAAACTTTTGACCCATCTGCTTCTTCACATGGTTGTAAAAAGAATTCCAATTTTTCCAAGAGGAGTAGGGGTGAGCTGACCCATATTTACTGATCTGATTAAGATTCAAAATTTTGGGTGGGATCTTACAACCTCGCTCAGGTGAGATTGGAAATTCCTGCCAAAGTCAATGGAGATTTCCGTTGTGGGACCATCGCCACTCCGATTCCCTGGTGGAGTTCTATCCATTGGCTCTATTCTCTCTCCACAGATAATATCAGACCTGCCAAGACTTTCCAGCAGTTTCTGTTTTTGTTTCAGATTCTAGTGTGCAAAGCAGATTGCACACAAATCTGAATTTGTTTCAGATTCTAGTGTGCTTTTATATTATTGGCCAATACTTGTCCCTCAATCAACGTTACTAAAAAAATGCATCATGTTGCTGTTTGTGGGAGATGGCTATCATATTACTAGACTTTAATGGCTGTATAACATTTTTAATTCATTTGTAGGAGATTGGCATCGCTGGCTGGCCAGCATTTATTGCCAATCCCTAATTACCCTTGGAGAACAGTTGAGAGTCTGTGGCTCTGGGGTCACATGTAGGCCAGACCAGGTAAGGACAGCAGATTTCCTTCCGTAAAGGCAATCAGATGGATTTTTACAACAATTGACAATGATTTCATGGTCATCAGTAGATTCTTAATTCCAGTTTTTTTTATTGAACTTAAATTCCACCATCTGCTATGGCGGGATTCGAACCCAGAGCTCCAGAACATTAGCTGAGTTTCTGGATGAATAGTCCAGCGATAATACCACGAAGCCACTGAGTCCTCATTGAGAGATTCTGGAGTTACTCTGTGTGTACGTATGCGTGTGCGCGTGTGTGCGTGTGGTGTTAAAATTTCTTATGTCACTGAGAGCTTTACAACTCAAAGACAAAAGTGCGGCGCACTGTGTGCCATATTTCTGTCGATCTAAGAATTCAATACCTGTCACAGAACATAGGACAGTACAGCACAGTACAGGCCTTTTGACCCTCGTTGTGCCGAGCTATGTCCAAACCCAAGATCAAGCTTTCTCACTCTCTATCATTCTGGTGTGTTCCATATGCGTATCCAATTACTACTTGAAAAATTCCTAAAGTGTCCGATAGCAGGCAATGTATTCCACACCCAAACCACTCTGAGTGAAGAGTCAACTTTAGATATCCCTCCTATATCTTCCACTATGTCCCTCTGCCGAATTCAAAGCAATAAAGATCTAATAGTGACTTGGATTCCCTTCTCCTTGCATCAGAAGCGCACGATCCAGGTAGAAAGCAGCACTTTTCTCTGATTCAGTGCGCATGCAAACAGACCCCAAGCTCAAAAAATCAAAACTTGGCTGTATCCGTGTGACAGGAAACTCCCTCCTCCCCTCCCCACCACTGAACAAAGATAACACAGTGTATTCCTCCATCATTCAGAAGACAGGAACAACATTAATGACATCCTGAAGTTAGAAGCAAGTGATTGGATGCTGGAATCTGACACCAAATCAGAAATTGCTGAAAGAATGTCTGACAACCTCGGTCGGGAGAGAATAGAGCCGACTGGGTCATTCTGTTCAAAATGTTGGCTCTATTCTCTCTCCATAGATGCTGTTAGATCTGCTGAGGTTTTCCAGCATTTTCTGTTTTTTATTCAAGACATGCCCCTTTCTTGCATATCTTAGTAATAATAATCAGCATTCATTTCATTGTTCAATTCCTGGTTTGAGTCATCACCTGTGTGGAGTTTGCATGTTCTCCCTGTGTCTGCATAGGTTTCCTCTGAGTGCTCTGGTTTCCTCTCACAGTTCAAAGATGTGCAGATTAGATGGATTGACCATGCTAAATTAATAGTAGGATCTTTACAGCACAGGAGGTCATTCAGTTCATCAAGACTACATTAAGTTTTCAACAGAGCATCTTACTCAGCCCCTATCCTCATAAACCCACACACTTAATGTGGCTAATTCCCCTAACTACTCATATTGGGAGACCAAGGGTCAATTTAACATGCCAATCCACTAAACCTACATATTTTTGAATTACTGGAGGAAACCAAAGAACCTGGAGGAAACCCATGCAGACATGGAGTGAACATGCAAACTTCACACACAGTAATCCCAAGGCTGGAATTAAATCCCAGTCTCTGGCACTGCGAGGCAGCAGTGCTAACCACTGTGCCAGCCCAGAAACGACAGTGGAAGATACCCAGTAGACCGGTCTGCATCTGAGTAGAAAGAACCAGTTCACTAACCTGGAACACAAACTGTTCTTTTTTTCCTCTCTCCACAAAAGCAGAGGAAATGTGAGTGAGGAAGTTCCTCTGCTTCATCATCCTAAAAACTGATGCTCAACTCAGTGGCACAGTGGTTAGCACTGCTGCCTCACAGCACCAGGGAAACCGGGTTCAATTCCTGGTTTGAGTCATCACTTGTGTGGAGTTTGCATGTTCTCCCTGTGTCTGCATAGGTTTCCTCTGAGTGCTCCGGTTTCCTCTCACAGTTCAAAGATGTGCAGATTAGATGGATTGACCATGCTAAATTACTCCTTAATGTCAGAGGGAGTAGCTAGGGTAAATACATGGGGTTATGGAAACAGGGCCTGGATGGGATTGTGGTGGACGCAAACATGATAGGCCAAATGGCCTCCTTCTGCACTATAAGGATTCTATGATTTCTGAACTCAAAGAACAAAGAGAACAAAGAACAAAACAGCACGGGAAACAGGCCCTTTGGCCCAACGAGCCCGCGCCGCCACCCCGATGTTGCCACCTCTACCCGTGATCCCTGTCCATGTTTATAGATCTATGAATTAAAAATGAAATTTGAGACAATTTAGGGAGAATTTGTTTTGCCAATTAGCCTAAGAGCACATCTTTGGGATGTGGGAGGAAACCGGAGCTCCCAGAGAAAACCCACGCAAGCACGGGGAGAATGCGCAAACTCCCACAGACACAGGCCCAAATCCATGCATCTGCACAGCACAGCGATAGTCACTGAGCTGTCGTGTTGCCCATCTCATCCCCAGAACCTTTGATCACATCATGTCCAAAGATCTGGCCATCACAATCCTGATTTGTCTCAGCGGTTGCGTCTCCGCAGCTCCGAGCAACAGATCCCAGAAATTCTGGCTGTCTCTACAGATTCCCACTTTTACATTTGTGTTTTTTTCAGTAGCTCAGAATGTTATGATTACACACCCACAAAGCAGTGCAGAGTCAGTGTGTGACTGTCAACACAGCAAAGGGGCAGATCTCGCAGAGTAATACCTTACAGTCAGGGACAGGCTTCAGGTGGTTATGTTACTAGACATTAGGTTATGAAGTGGAAATGGTTGAGATCTTCAAGTTTTTAGGTGTCCAGATCTGCAACAATCTGTCCTGGTCCCTCCACGCTGATGCTATAGTTAAAACAGTCCACCAACACCTCTACTTTCTCAGAAAACTGGCACATCCACTCTGATTCTCGCCAATTTTAACAGATGCACCACAGAGAGCATGTTTTCTGGATATTCACAGCTCAGTTTGGCTCCTGCTGAGACCCAGACCGCAAGAAACTATAAAGGGTCCTGAATAAAACCCAGTCTATCACTCAAACTAGACTCCCATCCATTGACACTGTCCACACTTCCGCAGCCTCAGAAAAGCTGCCAGCATAATCAAGGACCCCAAGCACCCCGGACATTCTCTTTTCCACCTTCTTCCATTGGGAAAAAGATACAAGTGTCTGAAGTCAGGTACCAACCAGCTGTGGGAGGAAACTGGAGCATCTGGAAGAAATCCAACCAACTCAAGAATAGCTTCTTCCCTGCTACCATCAGATTTTTGAATGGACCTACCTTATATTAAGATGATCTTTCTCTGCACCCTAGCTTTGACTGTAATACTACATTCTGCACTCTATTCTTTCCTTCTACTGTATGTATTCTATGAACAGTATGATTTTGTCTGCATAACACGCGAGAAACAATGCTTTCCACTGCATCCCAATACATGTGACAATATAAATCAAATCAGCAGCGTACAGCAAAAGTAAAATCTGGGGCCACAGTTGCTGTCTCAGTGGGCATTGCGGCTAAACTGTGGCCTATTAGCACAGAACTGGCTGGCTTGCAATTGGGAGGAGACAAGGGAGCAGTAGAAAGGAAACAATTGTTAGGTAAAGGGGAAACAAGTAATTGTCATATCTGCCTGGAAACTCCCACTGCAGTAGCACTACCCACTGTTACAATTTTGGTGAGTAACATTTCCTTAAACAGATACCTCCAGCTCAGAATCGTTATTGAACCACATCACACTGTACATCCCTGCCACAAAACAGCCCGGGGGCTCCCTACAACCGAGCAACTGGCTCACGGGGCAAATGTCACTTGCAATCTCAAAACAGAAAATGCGAGTCTGCAAACACACACAAACAGGGGAGATTTGTATGCCAGAGAACAACAGTTAAAAGGAGTGGGCCACAAATCTGCAAGGAACGCTGTCGAAACAGGCCGTGTTTTTACTTAGAAATACATTCCTTAGTTACGTAGGAAGATTGTAGCCGAGATTGAACTGAGGATAAACTTCCAAGCTCCAAACTGTACAGCAACTGCGTGTGTGTGTGTGTGGATGCATCAGACAGAGAAAACAGAAATACTATTGACATCAATCCTACACAGGGCATTCGCCCGAGCAGGTCACACATCTCATTAAAAAGATGCAAATTGCAAGTTTTCCGAGAAATATTATTTTTGCTTAAGTCAAGGAGAAAAAGCTTCCCCCCCCCTCCCACACACTGCAGGAGACTTTCATAACATTCAGAATACAAGGTCGAGAAAGGCAAACACACAGAAATGGGTCAGTGTAACATTTCAAAAGTTACAGAATGCAATCCTGAAGCAATCGGAGAAGCTCTGGATTCCTCACAGTGAGAATTAGCCACAGAATCAAAGCTTCCCTCTTAGCCCGATAAAGCAGGCTAACTTCACCAGCTCAATAAGGAGTGAGGCTGTTTCTATCAAAGGGCCTAACAGATACAGAACCTCGGATTGACACATTCTGACACTGCAAGTTTCCTAGCGGAATAGAAGCCACCCCGGAGACTTTCCGACTCATTCACACTTTCCAAAGCATCTCACCCTGACTGAACACACAGCCCCATCTCCAATAGAGTGTGACCCAGTCGGAGGGGCTACGCACGCTGTAACTGTAATGAAAGGATAGAGAGGCTGGCACATCTTTAGCAAACATACACTCCAAATGGGTAAAACATACCAAGCTCCCAGAATGAGGGGCAGACGGGGGCGGGGGAGAGGGAAATCAAACTCTCTGGACACCAAGCCTAATAACACTGACAGCCACAATAACGAGAAGCTTGTGTATTAAAAGCATCAAGTCACGACTTCCTCAATCTCGCCGCGTATCGATTGAATAAACACCATGTTAAAACTGAAAGCAAAGCACCCAGCACGGGAGAAACTCCACAACACTGTGTTCCAGGTAAGATGCATTAGTTGTGTTGAGTTTATAACAGAGAATGGTAGAGTTCTCCCTCTTTCTCTCTGGTTATCAGTTTTCCTATTCCCCCACTCATATACCCCTCCCCCAGCAGTTCTCTGCATCCACTTCCCTCCCCAACTCCTACCCCAAACACACACACACACACACAAAGTGTGGGAAAGAAATCAGCCTCTTGCAGAGTCACCCCCAGCTCCCTCCCCACTCAGACACATTTCAATACTCTCACCTACCTTGACATTGGAAGCCCTGTTTACCAAATCCCCTGCAATCAAAACACAAACCACAAGCATTAGAGCAAAGGAACACAAATATTTATAAATAAAACCCCCCAACACACACACAAACACCCACAAGGCCGAAGATAAAAACAGCGACAGGATTAAGAAAACAGGAGGAGAGTCAGGAAACTCAGACTCAAACGTCACAAAAATATTATGAAATAAAATTCGATCAGGAAGCAAAACAGAACCAGGGTGAAAAAGGGAAGGAGACAGAATGAGAGAGAAGAGAGAAATAGCAGAAAGATCCAGAGAGAGAAAGAGAAAAGATCCAGAGGAAAATATCCAAAGAGAGAAGGGGACGAGGAAGCAGAGTGAGGTGAAGCAAGCAGTGAGGGAGAGATTGGCAGAGTTTGGGGGAAGTTTGGGTGTGGGGAGAGTTTGGAGTTTGTGGGGAGGGGGTTTGTGGAGTTGCAGAGTTTGGGTTTGGGGAAAGTTTGGATAGTGACAGGGTGAGTTTGGGGTGGGAGGGGATTTGGGGAAAGTTTAGGGAATGGGAGGGTTTCAGGGTAAGTTTGGCTGTGTGTGTGTGGGGTGGGGGGAAGGTTGGTGGAGGGGGGCTTTGCCAGGGTGGGGTGCACAGACACACTCTCTCACACACACACAGTCTCCCACTCACCAGATGAAGTCGGTGCAGTGGCTGCAGAATGTGGGCTGTTTGAAGAAGCGGGCGGTGAATTTGTGATCCTTCACCTCGCACACATTCTTCTGCCGCAGGGCTCCCTGACGGGCAAACCGATTGACGGTCTCGCCGCCCTCACCCTCCGCATCGGCCATCTTCCTCGCAAAGAGTGAATAAAAGCACTGGACACCTCCCTGCACACACGCCCCCACCCACACACACAGCCACCCCCACCCACACACTCAACACTGCAGCGAGCGGCCGGGGCTGAGTGAGGGGTGGCCGGGACCGAACCCTCGCCCTTTATCAGCGGCGGGAGCTCCGCCCGGCAGCAGCCGCAGCGTCAGAGACACAGCCTGTCAGAGCGGGGGCAGGCCGGCAGCTCAACACCGCCCCCTGCTGCAGGCCGGCCCGCCTGCAACCCCACCGGCAGCGCAAAGCCCACACACACTGCCCATACAGCACTGTCCACACACACTGCCCCCACACACTGCCCACACAGCACTGCCCCCCCACTGCCCACACACACTGCCCCCACACACTGCAGGCCCACCCACTGCCCACACACACTGTCCATACAGCACTGCCCATCCACTGCACACCATACACACTGTCCATACAGCACTGTCCACCCACACACCCACACACACTGCCCACACACACTGCCCACCAACAGCACTGCCACACACTGCCCTCACACACTGCCCATACGGCACTGCCCATCACTGCCCACACAGCACTGCCCACACACACAGTCCATACAGCACTGCCACCCACTGCCCACACACTGCCCGTACAGCACTGCCTACCCACTACCCCCCACTGCCCACACACACTGCCCATACACACTGCCACTCACTGCCACCAACTCACTGCCCACCCATGCCCACACACACTGCCCACACAGCACCGCCCCCACTGCCCACACAGCACCACCCACCCACAGCCCACACACACTGCCCATACAGCACTACACACACACACACCCACACACACTGCCCACACAGCACTGCCCACCCACTGCCCATACAGCACTGCCCACCCACTGCCCACCCACTGCCCACACACATGCCCATACAGCACTGCCTACTCACTGCCCACACACACTGCCCACACAGCACCGCCCCCCACTGCCCACACAGCACGACCAGCACTGCCCACACGCAGCCCACTGCCCACACAGCACTGCCCACCCACTGCCCACACAGCACTGCCCACACAGCACTGCCCACCCACTGCCCACACAGCACTGCTCACACAGCACTGCCCACAGAGCACTGCTACACAGCACTGCCCCCCCACTGCCCACACAGCACTGCTCCACACAGCCCACACAGCACTGCCCACCCACTGCCCACACAGTACTGCCCACACAGCAATGCTCACACACACTGCCCACAGAGCACTGCTCATGCACACTGACCACACAGCACACAAACTGTCCACACAGCACTGCTTACACAGCACTGCTCACACAGCACTGCCCACAGAGCACTGCTCACACACTGCTCACACAGCACTGCTCACACAGCACTGCCCTCAGAGCACTGCTCACACAGCACTGCTCACTCACACTGCCCACACACACTGCCCACACAGCATAGCACTGCTCACACATACTGACCACACAGCACAGCACTGCCCACACAGCACAGCACTGCCCACACAGCACTGCTCAGACACACTGACCACACACATTGCCCACACAGCACACACACTGCCACATTGCACATATACTGTCCACACAGCCATACACTGCCCACACAGTACACTCACATACACTGCCCACACAGTACTGCATATATACACACTAGCGCAGCACTGCCCACACTGCACTGCCCACACACTGCACTGCCCTGCCCACAGCACTGCACTGGCACTGCACTGTTCCCCCCCCCACACACATTGCACTGTTCACGTACACATTACACTACACACACACACACACACACACACACACTGCTGTACACATTTACCAATGATTCCCATCTTGACTTGAATGGTAGATTACAAGGTGAGTGCTAACACAGGTTTCTCTTTTGATTTTCCAACCCGGTGAGTTCCATTACTCAAAAACAAAAAATGTTGGAAAATCTCAACAGGTCTGGCAGTGCCTGTAGAGAGAGAGTGGAGATACTCAAGACATTGGCTCTGTTCTCTCTCTACAGAAGTTGTCAGACCTGCTGCGATTTTTTAGCATTTCCTGTTTGTTGTTTCAGATTCCAGCATCCACACTGTTTTGCTTTAATCTTCAAGTTCCATAACTCAGTGCTCACTGGAGTTTCAAATACCACACAACTGACACTGGCATATCAACGTTTAGACCGGCTTACAACAAGTATACCGTACTTGCCCACACAGTGCATTCACCCATATACACAGTACATGCAAACATCCATTCCTTTCAGGAATTAAACACCACCACCCTCACACACACGTACACACACACATACACATGCACACACACACACAGAGGGAAAGCAGCCAATTATGGATGAGGAAAGAAGTTAGAAAAGAAAGTTATGATATTGCTATTGAGAATCGGCAGTTGGGAATACAATCTGAAAAGGGTGAGCAAATTGGGATGGAATAGAATTAAAACCAACAGGAGATATCAAATGGATAGTAAGAGCTTCTAAGGGTATACAAAAAGGGAGAGATTAGTGACTGTAAACACGCCCTTATAGGCTGAGACAGGAGAAATCATAATGTGGAACCACAAAAACAGCAGTGTCATTAAATAAATAACCTCAAACAAGAACAGAAAATGCTGGAAATTGTCAGCAGATCTGACAGCACCTGTGGAGAGAGAATAGAGCCAACATCTCAAGTCTGGGTGACCCTTGAACAGAGAATATTTTGCCTCTGTCACCACAGAAGAAGTCAAGCCAAAAAAAAATCAGATCATGGAGGGGGAAATTGAGGAAAACGAGAATCTTAAGTAATTAATGTCAGACAAAAGGAGATTGTGAAATTGGCGCAGGTGAAATTCAGTGCAGGTGAAAGTTAGAGTTTTAAACAGATCATAGAATTATAGACTCATAGAACCTACAATGCAGAAGGAGGCCATTTGGCCCATCGATCCTGCACCAACAACAATTCCACCCTGGTCCTATCCCAGTAACGCCACATATTTATCCTCCTACTGACAATAAGGAGCAATTTATCATGACCAATCAATCTAACCCGCACATCTTTGGAGTGGCTGCAGAGATGGTGGGTAAGTTGATTTCAGTGTTCATTGGATTTTAAAATGTCCCTGTAATAAATTCAAAGGTATTTGTTGTTGGTTCAAGCTATGGAATGTTTATTACCAGCAATATTTATATATGTACAAACAAGGGTCTGACAGAACTGCAATACGTGCCCACTTTGATCTTCTCCCTGGCTCCAACTGAGGGATCTCCCTGACACAGGGCACACACCCTTGCTCCCAATTAGCTCAGCTTCCCACTCTGCCTCTCCATGGGGTCTGGCCTAATCACATCACCACAGGCCAGCATAGTGGCACAGTAGTTAGCATTGCTGCCTCACTGCACCAGGGACCAGAGTTCGATTCCTGGCTTGGGTCACTATCTAGGTGGAGTTTGCACATTCTCCCCGTATCTGCATGGGTTTCCTTCAGATGCTCCTGTTTCCTCCCATTGTCCAAAGATCTGTGGGTTAGGTGGATTAGCCATGCTAAATTGCCCTTTAGTGTTAGTGGGACTACCTAGGGTAGATGCATGGGGTTACGGGGTGGGATTGTAGTTAGTGCAGACTTGATGGCTGAACGACCTCCTTCTGCGCTGCAGGATTTCTATCATTCCATCACAGGGCCCTCAGGGATCATTCCCTTAAAGAGGCTAGACTGCCATAATCCATATGGTTTACAAGATCACAAATGTAACCCCATAGCTAAAGAGAGTAGGAAAACATGGAACTACAGGTTAGTTAGCTTAACATCAACAGTCAAGAAAATTAGAAAACCCATTACTAATGATGTGGTAGTGAGACACTTGGAAAATCGCAATATGATTAGACAGAGTCATCATGGATTTATACAAAAAAATTATGCCTGACAAATCTTAAAGCTTATTTATTAGTCACAAGTAAGGCTGACATTAACACTGCAATGAAGTTACTGTGAAATTCCCCTTCTGAGTTTTTGAGATGGAATTACTGCAAGTCAAGAAATTATTGCCCCTCCCTAATTGCCCTTGAGAAGGTGGTGGGGTGCAGTTTTGAACCTCTGCTGTCTATATGGTGTGGATGCCTCTACCTTGCAGTTAGAAAAGGGGTCTCAGAATTCAGTAACATTGAAGGAACAGTGATTTAATTCCAGATCAGCATGGTATAGTGGCCTGAAGGGGAATGTGCAGGTGGTGCTGTTCCTGTGCAACTGCTGCCTTGTCCTTCTAGCTGGTAGAGGTCACACAATTTGGAAGATGCTGTTAAAAGATTGCCTTGATTGCTGTACTCCCTCTTGTAGATGGTACTCACTGCTGCCACTCTGCCCTTGTGATGAAGAGGGTGGATGTTTGAGATGATGGAAATGGTATCAGTCACCATCTACGATGGCATAAGCTTGTTGAGCTGCACACTCCATCACACTTTTTACCTGTGATTTGTAGACGGTAGTCATGATGTGGAGATGCCGGCGTTGGACTGGGGTAAACACAGTAAGAGGTTTCACAGCACCAGCTTAAAGTCCAACAGCTTTATTTAGTAGCATGAGCCTTCGGAGCACTGCTCCTTCATCAGGTGAGTGCAGGATTTGGTTCACAAACAGGGCGTATATAGACACAAACTCAATTGCAAGATAATGATTGAAATGTGAGTCTTTACAGGTGAGCAAGTCTTTACAGATACAAACAATGCAAGTAGGGAGATGGTTAAGCACAGGCTAAATCGTACAGTGTGTCTATATATACCCTGTTTGTGATCCAAATCTTGCACTCACCTGATGAAGGAGCATCGCTCCGAAAGTTTGTGCTACCCAAATAAACGTGTTGGACTTTAACCTGGTGTGGTGAAACTTCTTTTGTAGATGGTGAACAGGCTTTAGGGAATTCAAATGATCTGATCACTGCACAATTTCTACTTTTTGACCTGCTCTTGTAGCCACGGTATTTATACTCTTGTTCAATTCAGTGTCTGTTCGGTAGTGACACCCCAGGATAGTGGGGATCTTAGCAATGGTCATGCTGTGGGGCTTCAAATGGAGATGGCTAGATTTTATTTTGTTGGAACTTCTCATTGTTTGGAAGTTGTGTGCTCCTAATGTTATTTGTCATTTATTAGCCCAGTGTTGAATGGTGTCCAGATCTCAATGCAGGTGGACATAGTCTGCTTCAGTAGCTGAAGCAATGAGGGTGCAACTTACAAGTTACAGGAGGATAAACCAGTGGGTTTGGCATATTTGAACTTTCAAAAGCTATTTGATAAGATGGCTCACAAGATTAGTCTTCATGTGTAATATATTCTCATGGACTGAGAATTGATTAATGGCCAAAAAAGTGGGAGTAGGAACAAATGGGTAATTTTCAGGTTGGCATTTGTAACCAGTCAGATGCTGCAAAGATCATTGCTTCAATGTCAGTTATTTACAATCTATGTCAATAATTTAGATGAGGCGACAGTGAGTATTCAATCCAATTTTGATAGCGATACAAAACTAAGTATGAAAGGAAACAATTCACAGGAGCTTCAAGTTTTTAGGTGTCCAGATCACCAAGAACCTGTACTGGTGCCCCCATATAGTTACAAAAGCCCACCAACGCCTCTACTTTCTCAGAAGATTAAGGAAATTTTGCATGTCAGGTACAACTCTCATCAACTTTTACAGATGCACTATAGAAAACATTCTTTCTGGTTATATCACAGCTTAGTATGGCTCCTGCTCTGCCCAAGATCGCAAGAAACTACAAAAAGCCATGAATGTAGCCCAATCCATCACGCAAATCAACCTCCCATCCATTGACTCGGTCTACTCTTCACACTGTCTTGGCAAAGAGCTGCATAATTCAGGACCCCATGCACCCTGGACATTCTCACTTCCACCTTCTTCCGCTACAAAACCGTCTGAGGTCACGTATCAACTAACTCAAGAACATCTTCTTCCCTGCTGCCATCAGATGTTTGAATGGACCTACCTCACACTAAGTTGATCTTCATTACATTACATTACTGTAACATTACATTCTGCACTCTCTCCTTTTCTTCTCGATGAATAGTATGCTTTGTCTGTAAAACATGCAAGAAACAATACTTTTCACTGTAAACTCATGCATGTTACAATAATAAATCAAATCAAATATAAACAGCACAGTAGCACAGTGGTTAGCACTGCTGCTTCACAGCACCAGAGACCCAGGTTCAATTCTCCACTTGGGTCACTGTCTGTGTGAAGTTTGCATGTTCTCCCCATGTCTGTGTGGGTTTCCTCCAGGTGCTCCAGTTTCGTTAACACATTCAGAAAAAATGTGCATTGATCCGAACAGGCCTCAGACTGTGGAAACTAGGAAAATTTCATGGTAATTTCATTGCACTGTTAGTGTAAGCCTTACTTGTGACTAATAAATAAACATTAAATTATATGGATATAACCTGGTTAAGTGATTGTGAAAGAAAGTGAGTGATGGATGATAATGTGGGGAATGGTAAAATGACCCACTTTTATATGAAGAATAAAAAGCAAAATATTTTGTCAAAGGTGAGAGCTTGGAGAGCTCGTAGTCACGTGTACTTGAAGCTACACATTTTAATACATGGAGCCCTGATCTTTGCAGACAGAAAGAGCACATACACACATTGCGCCTGTTTTAGCTAAATAAAATAAGTGACAGCCACTCACTGATTCATTCCTCAGGGCAATGCTTGGTTTAGGCTGCCTGGTTTAAATTCAAACAAGGCTTGGCAGTTAACCGTCAGTACTATCAGCTGGTACATGTTCCGTGACAATGCCTCTATCAATCAGACCCTACTAATTAGAACTCTTCTCATATAGTATAAATTGTTGCTTTTCCCTTAAATTGGTATTCTTGAGCAGTGTCCTGATGAGTGCAGGATCAAAAGTTTCAACATTTCTCTCATCAGCAAGGCTGGGAAATGTTGGGAATAACAGGGATTTGGGTGTTCTTGTATATGAGGGCGTGGAATGCCCTGCCTGCAGCAGTTGTGGACTTGCCGACTTTGGGGGCATTCAAATGGTCGGTGGATAGGCATATGGATGATATTGGAATAGTTTAGATTAGAGGGTCCACTGGCCGGTGCAACATCGAGGGCCGAGGGCCTGTACTGCGCTGTAATGTTCTATAAATCACTGAAAGATCAGATGCAGCCACATTAAGTAATTAGAAAAGCAAATCAGCTGTTGACCTTTAGTGTGAAGCAGTTGGAGTCAGGGAATATTTCTGCAATTATAAAGGGCTTTGGTGAGATCACACCAGGAATATTGTGAACAGTTTTTGGCTCCTTATCTAAGGAAGAATATACTTTTCTGAGCGATCCAAGCTGGTGAGCCAGATGGGAAGAGAGCTCCAAGCTGGGGATCTAGATGAGGGAGAGGACTCTGAGCTAGGGACCCAGATGAGGGAGAGAGCTCCGAGCTAGGGACCCAGGTGAGGGAGAGGGCTCTGAGCTGAGGACCCAGATGAGAGAGAGAGCTCCGAGCTGAGGACCCAGATGAGGGAGAGAGTTCTGAGCTGGGAACCCAGATGAGGGAGAGGGCTCTGAGCTAGGGACCCAGATCTCCAAGCTGGGGATCTAGATGAGGGAGAGGGCTCCGAGCTGGGGATCCAGATGAGGGAGAGAGCTCCAAGCTGGGGACCCAGATGAGCAAGCGAGCTCTGAACTGGGGACCTAGATGGCAGAGAGAGCTCCAAGCTGAGGACCTAGAGCTGGAGGGGAGAGAGAGCTTCATTTCCTCCCATAATGGTTTAGTTGATTGAATAAATGTGTGATAGTTAATATGTTTATAGTATTTATTCTTTGTTTCTAGCTCCGTGCAAACGTTGAACAGACTGATTGCAGGGATGAGAGATTGTCCCATGCAGAGAGATTACGTGATAAGGAGCTAGATTTGCTGAAATTCTAAAGAATCATAGAATCCTACAGTACAAAAGGAGGCCGTTCAGTCCATCGAATCTGCACCAACCACAATCCAAGCCCGGCCTTATTCCCTTAAACCCACATATTTATCCTGCTAATCCCTCTGACACTAAGGTCAATTTAGTATGGCCAATCAACCTAACCCACACATCTCTGGAGTGTGGGAGGAAAGCAGGACACCCGGAGGAAACCCATGCAGACACAGGGAGTGTGCCGAGGTGGGAGTCAAATCCGAGTCCCTGGCACTGTGAGGCAGCAGTGCTAACCACTGTACCACTGTGTTATGAAAGGTGATGTAATTGAGACATAAGGCCTGATAAGATAGACATGGAGAAGCTATTTACCCCTGGCTGGCGGGGGGGGGGGTCCAGAAATTGGGGTCATAAAATCAAGATATAGGATCGGCTATTTCAGACAAGGAGTAGACTTCACCCAGGATGTTGTAAATCTTTGGAATTTTCTACATCCTAGTGCTATGGATGCATGGTCATTCAAACAGAGATTAATAGATTTACAAACTCTAAATGGATAAAGGGATCGAAACATAGAAAATAGAAGCAAGAATAAGTCGTTCAGCTCTTCGAAACTGCTGCACCTTCATTCTGATCATAGCTGATCATCAAATTCAATATTCTGATTTCCCCCCTTCCCCTCCATATTCCTCGATCCCTTTAACTCCTGGAGCTATATCCTGAAAATCAGACAATATTTTGCCCTCAATGACTTTCTGTGGAAGTGAATTCCACACATTCACCACCCTCTCACTTCTCCTCACTTCAATCCTAAAATTACTTCCCCTAGTTTTGGACTTTCCCATCATTGAAAGCATTCTTTCTGAATCTACCCTGTTAGAATTTTATAAGCTTCTCTGAAATCGCCTCTCACTCTTCTAAACTCCAATGAATATAACCTTAATTGATTTAGTCTCTTTTCATATGACAGATCTGCCATCCCAGAAATCAGCCTGATAAACCCCTATGGCGGTCCCTCTATAGCAAGGATATCCTTCTCAGATAAAGACACTAAAAGTGCACACAATACTCCCGAGTGCGGCCTCACTAACGCCCTGTTTACAATGCAGCAAAACATCTCTGCTCCTGTAATCAAATCCTCTCGCTAGAAGGCCAATATACCATTTGCCTTCTTTACCGCCTGCTGCACCTGTGTGCTTACTTTCAACGTAGGAGGACTCCAAGTCTGCTGAATGTCCACCTCTCTCAATTTACACCCATTCAAATAATAATCTGCCTTCCTATTATTGCTAAGAAGTGGACAGCCCTGCATTATGGGGATGGGGCAGGAAAGTGAGGTAGACCAGCCATGATCTTATTAATTGACGGAGCAGGCTCAAGAGACAAAGTGGCCTATTCTTGCTCCTGCTTTTAATGTTCTTGTTTTATTACATCCCTATATCTCCTGGATACAAGATACTCCCCAACATACAGAAATAGAGTTTCCACTATGGGCGCAATTGGAAATTCTGCTGCAGATTGTATCCAGACTTGCAGCTGTGTTGAAAATCTTTTTTCTGCCAAGTTTAATTTGCATGATATCAAATGCAAAATGTTTTGTGAACAAATGCAATCAAACAGCACAATTAAAACCAATTTTTAAAAATTGCTATAAAAATATTCTTTGATAGATTCAAGGGTGGTAATTTGCTAGTAAGTTTGATTAATTCAGCTGCAAACTGGGTCAGTGAATAACCTGATATTAAATTGCCAAACTTGATTTTTAAAAAATGTACAAAATATAAAACTATTTGTTAGTTCAATTAGCATACAGTCATCACCCCTTCAACATGTTAAAATAAAGCTTCAAGACTTATAGAATTATAGAATCCCTACAATGTAGGAGAAGGTTATTTGATCCATCCAGCCTACATTAGCAACAATCCCACCCAGATGCTGTCTCTGAAACCCCCATGTATTTACCCTGCTAATCCTCCTGATACTAAAGGGCAATTTACAATGGTCAATCCATTTAATTCATGCATCTTTGGAGTGAGGAAACCAGCATGAAATCCACACAGATAGTTACCCAAGACCAGAATGGAACCCAAGTCTCTGGCGCTGTGTGGCAGCAGTGCTAACCACTGTGCCACCCTTGGACTGAAGACAGAGCAAGTGCACTTGCACACAAAAATTGGGTCATGTTGCCCAGGAACCATAGTAAGTAGTCGCAGAGACCGTCCAAGTTGGAGAACATCTTTGGAGAGAATACCAAGGTCTGATCTTTGAAGGTAAAGACTGGACTCCCTTGTGAGAGGGAATTTTAATAAGATAAGTTGACTCACAGTGATTACTGATGTCTTGCAATTGCACACAGAAGATCCAGCAAAACATTTGGAGCTTCTTTAAAATCTCACAAATTAAGTGGCATCAGGGGAAATTCCAAACAGTAGTTCATTCAGCCTGGGGACACAGCTAGGCTTGTGGATGAAACCTGGCTCCAACATAATGTTTTTTAACCCTGTGCTGAAGGAACTCACATTGAGTGGAACACATTTGAGGCTAACATTCTGCAATATTTTGCATCAACTAATGCCAATATCAGGAGAACTGAGTTGAAAAGAAACAGTGCATTCAGATAGAAAGCTCCTCTATATATACTCTATCTTCTTATAGACTGTATCCCCCATGCTATATATACTCTAACCTCCAACTACAGACCCACTATAGACTTTACCCCCCCATGGGCCATGCTGTCCAAATAATATTTCTCCTGTATATGGTATCCATCCCCAAAACCATTAGATTTAATTGTACATACAATACATAATCATTGTATGTATAGCACCCAGAAATACCTGGTCAGCAACTCGTCATTGTATAGGAAGTGGTTCTGGTCTTTGTTGGAAAAATTGCAAAAATAGAAGATGGAAGTGCAGTAGGTGGGATGGACACAGTCAGAGACCTTGGTAAGTGTTTCTCTTTTCTATTCCCTCATCTATTCCTTCATCTCTTCCCTTGTCTCCATTTTTCTCCTTTCTCATTGCAAAGATAACGCTGCCCAATCAACTCTATGAAGTCCTCTTACTGAGGGACCTGTGCCAAAATTGGGACACTTGCCCCACAGACCAGTCAACAACAGCCAGACATAACCATACAGGTTTACAACATGAAAACAGGCTTTTTGGCCCAACTAGTGCATGCCGCCCAGTTTACACTACTAAGCTAGTCCCAATTGCCCACATTTGGTCCATATCCCTCTATACCTATCTTACCCATGTAACTGTCTAAATGCTTTTTAAAAGACAAAATTGTGCCCATCCTATTACTGCTTCTGGCAGCTCATTGCAGGCACTCATCACCCTCTGAGTGAAAAAATTGCCCCTCTGGACCTTTTTGTCAATATGCACAATCTGCTTGGAAATTCTCTCCACTTGGACTTACCCCAATCCAACACCAGCATCTCTACATCATGGTTAGAATCAACATTGCAAACTGCCAGTTCCAAGTGAAAAGGATCTCCAAGAAGATCACGCATTTTGATACAGACATCAAGCTTCTACAAAGATGCAAGAAAGCAGACTCTCATTCCAACCATTATCTTGTAAATTGAATTTGTGTCTATATATGCTCTGTTTATGAACACAACTCCCACTCATTCAATGAGGTGTGCGAGAGCGTATGACAGGATCACTACCAGGCATAATGAGAAATGAAGTGCCAGCCTGGTGAAGCAACAACACAGAACAATGTGAATTCTAAATAGCGGAAATTAAACCAGAACCAACAGATCAGATCTAAGCTCTGCGCTCCTGCCACATCCAATCATGAATGGTGGTGGACAATCACACAGCTCACTGGAGGAGGAGATTCCACCAACATTGCCATCCTCAGTGATGGGGGAGCCCAGCTCCTGAGTGCAAATGACTAGGCTGAAGTATTTATGTTCAGCCAGAAGAGCCAAGTGGGTGATCCAGCTCAGGTCTCTGATGAGATTCTTGATGGCAACGAAACTAGTCTTCAGTCAATTTGATTCATTCTGTGTGATATCAAGAAACACTGAAGATGATGAACACAATGAAGTCTTTGGAATGTGACAGCATTTGATTTGATTTTATTTATTATCGTCACATGTATTAACATACAATGAAAAGTATAGTTTCTTGTATGCTGTACAGACAAAAGTATACCGTACATAGAAAAGGAAATGAGAGAGTGTAGAATGTAGTGTTATAGTCATAGCTAAGTTATAGAGAAAAATCAACTTAATGCCAGATAAGTCCGTTCAAAAGTCTGATGGCAGTAGGGAAGAAGCTGTTCTTCAGTCGGTTGGTACGTGATCTCAGGCTTTTGCTCTTTTTCCTTAAGGAAGAAGGTGAAATAAAAAATGTCTGGGGTGCATGAGATCCTTAATTATGCTGGTTGCTTTGCAGGAAGTGTAGTCAGAGTCAGTAGCTGGGAGGCTGGTTTGCGTAAGGGATTGGGTTACATTCACGACCTTTTGTAGTTCCATCCCATTTTGTAGTAGTATCCCAGCGTTAGTACCGAAGACTTGATCTCCCAAACTAGCCATGTCTCTAACCAAGGTATTCCAGTACAGCTACAACACTGGCTTCTCACTGACAATATGGAAAATTGCCTAGCTATATCATGTCCACAAAAAAAGAGACAAATCCAGTTCAATCCATCACTCAATCGTCAGCAAATTGATGGGAGATGTTGTTCATACTGCTATTATGTAATACTAATTCACCAATAACCTGCTTAATTTGAGTTGTGTCAGAACTGCCCAGGTCCTGATCTCATTACAGCCTGGATCCAAACACTAAATATTAATTTCCAGAGGTGAGGGGAGAGTGACTGCCATTGACATCAAGGTCGCAATTGACCCTGAAGAGCCCAGATTGAGGTCAATCAGAATCAGGGGAAGAAAGCCTCCGCTGGTAAGAAAGGTGCTTGTGGTTGTTGGAGGTCAATCATCTCAATTCCAGGACATCACCCCAGGAGTTCCGTAAAGTAATTTACAAGACATAATCATCAATCATACTTCATCAATGACCAACTCCCCAACCTAAATTCAGAAATGGGATTTTCATTTGTTATTACACAATCTTTGGTATCATTTGTAACTCCTCAGTTATTGGAGAAGTCCATATTCACGTAGAAAAAGTTGGACAACATTCAGACTTGGGCTGATAAGTAACAAATAAGATTCCCACTAGCGTACTCAAGCATCAGGCAATAGGCATCTCCTCCAACAAGAGAGAATCTAACCATCTCATTTTGAAATTCAACAAGGTTATCATCAATCTCCTGGGTCAGAAACTTAGAGAAACAGACCAGGAACTTAATGAGATCAGCCATATAAGTACTGTGGGCATAAGAAGTGAAAGGCTGGGAATTCTTTAGTGAATAACTCACCTCCTAGTTCTCAATATCTTTCCACAATCTACGTGGCACAAGTTCGGTGTGTACTGGAACACTCTCCACTTGCCTGGACGAACGCAGATCCAGTAACGCTGAAGAAGCTCGGCAACATCCAAAGTAGCCCATTTGATTGGCACCCTATCCACCATCTCAAATATTCACTTTCTCCACCACTGACACACAGTGGCAGCACCGTGTACCATCACATTTAGAAATAAATGTACTTCTTAGTATTAGATGGCATAGTTTTGTAAAGGGGAGGTCATGCCTCACTAACTTGATCAAGATTTTCAAGGAAGTGACACAGATGATAGGTGAGGGAAAGGCAGTGCATATTGTATACATGGACTTCAGAAAAGCCTTTGACAACATAAAATCAAAGAAGATAGGAGCAGGAGGAGGCCATATGAGCCTGCTCCACCATTCATTACGATCATGGCTGATCATCCAACTCAATAATCTAATCCTGCTTTTTTCCCCATAACCTTTGATCTCATTCACCCCAAGTGCTATATCCAGCCATCTCTTGAATACATTCAATGATTTGGCATCAACTATTTTCTATGGTAATGAAGATGCACTTCTTGGTGGACTGGTATGAAAGGTGAAATCACATGGGATCAGAGGAGAGCTGGCAAGATGAAGAACTGGCTTGGTCATTGAAGACAGCAGGTAGTAATAAAGGGGTGTTTTTCTGAATGGAAGGCTGTGACTAGCAGTGTTCCACAGGGATCAGTTATGAGATCTATGTTATTTGTAGTGTATATAAATGATGTGGAAGAAAATGTAGCTGATCTGATTAATAAGCTCGCAGATGATACAAAAATTGGTGGAGTTACGGATAGTGAAGAGGATTATCAGAGGATACAGCAAGATATAGACTGGTTGGAGACTTGGGCAAGGAAACGGCAGAAGGAGTTTAATCCAGACAAGTATGAGATAATGCGTTTTGGAAGGTCCAATGCAAATAGGAATTAAACAGTAAATGGTAAGATCCTTAGGAGTGTTGACAGGCAGAGACTTCTGGGCATACATATCTACCAATCACTGAAAGTGCCAACGCAGGTGGAGAAGATAGTCAAGAAAGTATACGGCATGCTTGCCTTCATCGGTCGGGGAATCCTGATAAGTCCCCTGGGCCGGATGGGATTTACCCTAGGATTCTCTGGGAGGCGAGAGAGGCGATTGCAGAGCCTCTGGCTCTGATCTTCAGGTCGTCGTTGGTTACAGGTATAGTGCCGGAAGACTGGAGGATAGCGAATGTGGTCCCATTGTTCAAGAAGGGGAATAGAGACTTTCCTGGGAATTATAGACCGGTGAGTCTTACTTCTGTTGTGGGCAAAGTATTGGAAAGAATTATTAGGGATAGGATTTATAGTTATTTAGAGAGAAATGAATTGATTGGGGATAGTCAGCATGGTTTTGTGAAGGGTAGTCGTGCCTTACTAACCTTATTGAGTTTTTTGAAAAAGTGACCAAAGAGGTGGATGGGGGTAAGGCAGTTGATGTGGTATATATGGACTTTAGTAAGGCGTTCGATAAGGTGGTCCATGGAAGGCTTCTGCAGAAAATGCAGATGTATGGGATTGAGGGTGATTTAGCTAATTGGATTAGGAATTGGCTAGCTGATAGAAGACAGAGGGTGGTGGTTGATGGAAATTATTCATCGTGGAGTTCGGTTACAAGTGGTGTACCTCAGGGATCTGTTTTGGGGCCCCTGCTGTTTGTAATTTTTATAAATGATCTGGATGAGGGTATTGAAGGATGGATTAGTAAATTTGCGGATGACACCAAAGTCGGAGGAGTGGTAGATAGTGAAGAGGGGTGTTATAGTTTGCAGAGAGACATGGACAAGTTGCAGAGCTGGGCCGAGAGGTGGCAAATGGAGTTTAATGCGGAAAAGTGTGAGGTAATTCACTTTGGCAGGAATAACAAATGTGTAGAGTACAGGGCTAATGGTAGGACTCTTAATAGTGTTGATGAACAGAGGGATCTTGGTGTATATGTGCATAGATCCCTGAAAGTTGGCAATCAAGTCGATAAGGTTGTTAAGAAGGCATACGAGTCTTAGCTTTTATTGGTAGGGGGATTGAATTTCGGAGCCGCAACGTCATGTTGCAACTGTACAAAACTCTAGTGCGGCCGCACTTGGAGTATTGTGTACAGTTCTGGTCCCCGCATTATAAGAAAGATGTGGAGGCATTGGAGAGGGTACAGAGGAGGTTTACCAGGATGTTGCCTGGTATGGAGGGCAGGTCTTATGAAGAGAGGCTGAGGGATTTGAGGTTGTTTTCGTTAGAAAGAAGGCGGCTAAGAGGAGACCTTATTGAAACATATAAGATGATTAGAGGTTTAGATAGGGTGGACAGTGATAGCCTTTTTCCTAGGATGGAGAAAGCTAGCACGAGGGGACATAGCTTTAAATTAAGGGGTGGTAGTTATAGGACGGATGTCAGAGATAGGTTCTTTACCCAGAGGGTGGTAAGGGTATGGAATGCCCTGCCTGCTGCAGTTGTAGATGCGCCAAGTTTGGTGGCGTTTAAGAGGTTAGTAGATAAGTTTATGGATGAAAAGGGAATGGTTTAGGTTAGAGGGTCATTGCTTTTTCTTAATTGGTCGGCGCAACATCGAAGGCCGAAGTGCCTGTTCTGCGCTGTAATGTTCTATGTTCTATGTTCTATGATCTGTGATTATATTTCTGGTACTTCTCTGTTGAGGGTCAATATCCTAGAATTCCCTCCTTAACAACTCTGTGTGTGTACCTACATCATAAACACTACCACAGTTCAAGGAGGCAGCTCACCATTAGCTTGGGGATGGGTGATAAGTACTGGTCTAGCCAGCAATGCCCAGATCCTGTGAATAAATAGAAAGGTCTTCCATTTTTTCCTTCCCCCGCCCACCCACCTCCTTTTGTTTTCAACTTACTTTTTGTCTTCCTCCCTTCTCTTGCCTAATGATCTGGTTGAAGAGAATTCTTGTGTTCTGAGGACACATTTGCACACAGGAATAGCAGTAGAACATTTAGATTGCTTTTATAATGTGAATGAACTCCAAGATGCCAGGAGGGATGATCCAGTTGGGACATAATTGTGAAGAAAAGAGAACAGTTTTTTGCTGCACAGAAACAACGCTAGGGTCTGGAAACTTGAAAAGCCCCCCAGATATAAGAAAACATATGGGATCATTTTGTAATTTTTACGCTGTATGAAGCTATTAGCATCGAATGCACTTCTACATATAAAAACAGCAATAAGAAGATTGTTGATAGCCTCATTGTTATTCACTAGAACTAATCACACCATTTCCCAATGAGAGGAGATTTGGCAGTTTTAGATAGTGAAATGGGAGGAAGGTTGTATCCAGAGCAATTATCGTTAATAGCTGGGGTGAGTAATTACCTCAAAGAAACCATCATAGCTGCCTCTAGGAACAGCCATATTTCCTGCGCAGCCAGTGACAACATATAGATTCATAGGACAGAATTTTCCAGCTTCGCTTGGATTGAAGCCACCTTTAAATACAGACTAGAGGATACACACTACCACAAGGACATGGAGGCTTTGGAGAGAGTGCAGTAAAGGCTTAGCAGGATGTTGCCTACTACGGAGGGTATTAGCTATGAAGAGAAATTGCATAAACTGGGATTGTTCTCCCTGGAAAGATGGAGGCTGAGGGGTATATAGGGTGAAAAGTTGGAAGTTTTTTCCCATGGCAGAAATGATAATTACAAGGGGCACAAGTTCAAGGCAAGGGGGGAAAGGTTCAGTAGTGATGTGCGGGGAAGATTTTTACACAGAGGGTGTTGGGGGCCTGGAATGCACTGCCAAATGAGATGGTTGAGGTAGACACATTAGCAACCTTAAAGATTTATCTGGATAGACACATAAAAAATGGGAAGTGGAGGGATACAGGCGGTTGGTGTAGATAGGACAATGTGATCGGTGCAGGAGGACTGAAGGCCTTGTTCCTGTGTGGTACTGCTCTTTGTTCATGGTTCTTTGGGGAACATATATTTAGAAAACACAGACTCAAGGACACAGACAAGGGCAGTGATTCCCACCTCTCCTCCTCCCCCAGATAGTACCTGCATTCTCTGTGTGGAAGGGTCAGGGATCTGCTGTGGCTTCTCCACCTGTGGACTGGGTGAACTACAGTGGGGATATGAGGCATCACTGTCTCAGGTTGAGTAGCATGGGCTGTATGAATGGTGCCCTGTGCCATTCAGTGAGGTGAGTGTGAGCAGTTGAAAGTTCACTTACCCTGACACAGTGGATGAGATCATTCACCCACTGTCTGACACTACAGGACAGCCCCCTGGTGGAGACTCTGGGCACTGGCCACTCTAGATGCAGGATTAGTTGGACAGGCTCCCCCTCCTCAGGGTGGGGACATCCACTGCATTGTGCATCACTTTGATGGAGGTGTCACTGAATCTGGGAGCTGAAGTTCTATGTGACTGGTGGGCCATCACTTTCAACTCCTGCTCCTAGAGTGGAAAATTCCGCCCTGTGGAGACTGAAGTGGGAGAGGAACAGGGCAAAAATGTTGCTTCAAATACTCTTTTCTTATGGTTGTGTTTGCTTGGGAGATTAGAAAATATTTAGAGAACTTCCGTCACTCATTACATAGAGTATTGAAACTGCCATTCCTACACTCACCATCTAACCTTTTAATTCAGTTCATAACCAGATATTTGCATTATTTATTTTCAAAGAACTTAAATACGTCTGATGGAATGAATTCTAAAAATCCACTGCTGTGTTCGAATTTCAGATGCTCATTATAACCTACTTGGACCATCTGTCCTATCTCCTCATATTGCTTAATGACTGATACTGTTTTCTGACGCTACTGCGAAGGGATACTTTGTTAGGTTCAAAGTTTTTTTTGTTTATTAGTGTCACAAGTAGGCTTACATTAACACTGCAATGAAGTCGCTGTGAAAATCCCCTAGTCACCACATTTCGGTGCCTGTTCGGGGTCCACTGAGGGAGAATTTAGCATGGTCAATGCACCTAATCAGCATGTCTTTCAGACTGTGGGAGGAAGCTGGAGCATCCGGAGGAAACCCACACAGACACGGGGAGAACATACAGACTCTGCACAGATAGTGGACCCAATAAAAGCAAATTACTGCAGATGCTGAAATCTGAAACCAAAAGAGAAAACACTGGAAAATCTCAGCAAGTCAGGACAGCTTTGACAAAGGGTCATCTGGACTCGAAATGTCAACTCTTTTCCCTCCTTACAGATGTTCCCTGACCCACTGAGATTTTCCAGCGTTTTCTGTTTTGGCTACAGTGACCCGAGCTGAAAATTGAACCCAGAGTCCCTGGCACAGTGAGGCAGCTGTGCTAATCATTGTGTCAGCATGCTGCTTACAGTTGAAGGCACTAGAGAAGGAGAGGTATTCGTTGTTGTTGAGTCCGAAGTGACAGATTCCTTAATCACACAGAAAACTGGGAGAGGCCAGAGCATCTCAATGAAATTCTCCTCGTGCGCTATTCTGATTATGTTTTCTCAAACTGTCAAATAATCCATCGCTTCAGCAATATCTCTCTCCAGCTGCTGATGTAAACTCACTGGAGGAAGTGCAAGATACATGTATGATTGTAAAATTGAGAAGTTACAGCTGTCAGGAAATATTAAACAGGTTGCGTTTTCTGTCTTTTTCAAAGTTAATGAGGTGATTTGTTAGCTGTTTTAAAATGATGAATGGATTGGGCAGACCAGGGGTGCAGAGCATGTTTTCACTTGTCTGAGAATCCTAAACAAGAGGCCAAATTACAAGACAGTCACTAATAAGTCCAACAGAGAAATGAGGAAAAATTTCTTCACTCGAAGAGTGGCTCTAAAGTGGAACTTACTGCCAGAAGAATAGTTAAAGCAGATAGCTTTTTTTAAATTCATTTGTAGAACATTGGCATCGCTGGCTGGTCAGCATCTATTGCCCATCCGTAATTGCCCCTAGAGGGCAGTTGAGAGTGTAGCACATTGCTGGAGTCACATGTAGGTGAGAGCAGGTAAGTATGGCAGATTTCCTTCCCTAATGGACATTAGTGAACCAGACTGATTTTTCTGACAATTGACAATGGTTTTATGGTCATTAGTAGATTCTTAATTCTACCATCTATCGTGGTGGGATTTGAACCCAGCTCCCCAGAACATTCATTGAATTTCTGGATTAATAGTTGAGTGATAATTCCACTAGGCCATCGCCTCCCCTTAGATGCTTTCAAAAGGAATCCAGATAAGTCCTTGGGGTAGATGGAATGGGAATGTTGCAAGGGTTTGTTCAATTGATCTCAATGAAGAGGTTCAGAGGTTTATCAGGTTGAACATAATGATAACTCCCAAAACTTGCATAGGAATCATTGATTGACCTCCCTATAGGAGTCGTAGAATACTGGCTCCCAGGTGATTGGTAATTACCTTACCAGGTGGAATGCGAATACTGAGCCCTTTATAAAGCAAGCCCCTGAGTGGGTCCATTTTCTGATTTGGGACCAGTTTGTGTTCACCATTGCCTTGTGGTTTTACTTTAATTTATTTTGAGCAATAAAAGCACTGTTCCTTTACAGCCAACTCCTGGAGTTATTGCACTGGTGACAAGGTAAAAGAAATGTTCTGGTAATCCTGGTAAGTCTGTATTGTTCAGGTTTTGCAAAGTCATTTTTTAGGAAGTTGGAGCTATACATGAGTATTGAGGACTGGCCACAATATGTTGAGAGAATGAGGTACTTCTTTTGGGCTAATGAAAAAGGATTTAATTGGCAAAAGGTCACCCTGATGATTGTACGTGGGGCTGCAACATTCAGTATTGTAAAACCTCTGATGTATCCGACAACATCGGAGCCAAAGGTCTTTGAGTGAGTGGAAATGATGGCAAATCATTACCATCATAAACCACCCATTCAGTTCAGTACAACTATTGGAATGCAGAGAACCAGTGATGGAATTTCTGATGCCACTAAGAAAACTAGTGAAGCATTGAAAATATAGCCCAGCATTACTGGAAATGCTGAGAGATTGTTTAGTGTGCAGAACCATACATACAATCAAGAAGGCTTTTGACAGAACAAAACTTAGGTTTAAATAAAGTCATAGAGCTGGCCTTAGTTTGTGAAAGTCTGGAGAAAAGTGTCCAACAGCTGCAAAGATCCATAAGCAATAACATCCTTAAGCTCGGACAAGCCTCCTACTGCAGACTCAGGTCCACAGTCAAACATAATCATGACCCCTAGTTTTAGGCGAAGAAAAGTGAACAGCAAGAAATTGGCAAATCCCAGCATTGGATGAGAGAGATTCCTGCAATTTCGGGAGCAGCCAGCACTGTTCATGCAACCAGGGAACCGACCTTAAGAAAATATACCAAAACAAGCAGAGGGTGCAACTCCCATATCAAAGGATGAAGCGACCCCAAAATAAGATGTATCAGATATTTTGGGCTGAAGAGGAGGATCTAGCACTATTAAATTGTGTCACCACACCATTGGTGGCCGTGATACAGCTACATCTTAAAGTGAATGGACACCTCTTGGATATGGAGGTGAACATGGGGTCGGCAATATCAATTGTAGGGGAGCAAGAATTTAGAAGATTTTGATTGAGCATTGCTACACTCAAGTTGCAGGATACTAAGGCAAGATTGATAACTTAGAGCCATTTTACATAGTAAGGACCACGGTAACCCCAGTTACGTATGGCAATAACATTCCAGTCCTTGTACCACTAGGTCCTGACCTACACCCGGTCAAAGAAACGGTAAGAGCCACCAACTCCAAGAAATACAGCAGAATTAAAATTGTTACTTGGCTTTGTAAATTATTATGGAAAGTTCATTCCAAACTTGGTAACCTTATGGCAGCTCTACATACTTTGTTCAAAAAGCATCAGAGATGGGTATAGAGACAGCAATTAGAAGGCGTTTTTGTGAAGATAAACCATGAATTACAGTAGATAACGAATTGATCCATTTCTACCCAGATTGGCACTAAGAATTCTTTTTGCACCCTAAGACAGAAGCTGTGATATACCTCAATGACCTCATGATCAAGTCATGTGACCTGCTTTTAAAGCAACCATACAGTGACTCAAATATACAACAGATACGTCAATCTCGTGCTTTGGGATCCTGGATGTTTTAGCCTTTCCAAAGTGCCCCAGCAGTCTGCAGTTGAAAGTTTGCACAGAGATTGCTGGAAATTGATCTTGTCTGTGAGGCCTTTTGACTCCATAGCACTGACAGGATCTCCAACAATCATGTGGTCTGGTTGATTTTGTCTTCTTGGAGTCTCCCTGCCTCTTTGTTGCTTAATAGATTGGATAGTTGATGTTCTATACCATGACATAACCTCACCATGAGTTGGACCTCCTCTAGCCTGTAGTATGTCCAAACAGATATCATCAGCAACTCCAATAACAATTCGGTCTCTTGTGAGGTCTGACCTGAGGTTGCCATAGTCACAGCTAATGCGGCATGGCGGCACAATGGTTAGCGCTGTTGCCTCACAGCACCAGAGACCCGGCTTCGATCCCCGACTTGGTTCACTGTCTGCGTAGTTTGCACATTCTCCCAGTGTCTGCTCGGGTTTCCTCTGGGTGCTCTGGTTTCCTATGCTAAATTCTCCCTCAGTGTACCCAAAATGTGGCGAATAAGGGATTTTCACAGTAATTTCATTGCAGTGTAAACGTAAGCTTATTTGTGTTACACTAAAATAAACTTTAAGCTAATTCACTTTTGAAAAAGTCAACAGGCTCCCCAGACTAAAAGCAAATTGCTGCTGATGCTTGAATCTGAAACCAAAAGGCAAAATGCTGGAAAATCTCAGCAGGTCTGGCAGCATCTATAAGGAGAGAAAAGAGCTGATGTTTCAAATCCAGATGACCCTTTATCAAAGTTAAAAAGAGTTCTCCAGACTATTGGACTCATGTTGACTTTTGCTCATTCTAAAATGTTATTACTTCCTGAATTAGGATATGATGTGGAGATTCTGGTGTTGGATGGGGTGGGCACAGTAAGAAGTCTCACAACACCAGATTAAAGTCCAACAGGTTTATTTGGTATCAGAGCAGATTCAAACCTACCTGAATATTGATTTATTCCTTTCCTTGCCATGACATCATTATTATCCAATATTATGTGCTCGGTAATCAGATAGCATGGTTTGCACTCTTCCTGATGTGATGTGCCAATCTCATGTTTTAGGCTCCTGGATGTTTGAGTCGTTTATTCACTTATCCAGGTTTCCTTATCCAGTCATGAAGCTATCATATATCTTCAAAACCATTTTCACCAAAATCCCCGTATCTGTGCCTGGTCTGGCTTTTGCACTTTTAAAGATGGCATTGTAGTAACATTTTCTTCACATTTCCTTCTTTGATTTTATTTGATTTGATTTGATTTATTATTGCCACATGTACTTACATACAGTGAAAAGTATTGTTTCTTGCGCTACAGAGAAAACATACTGTTCATAGAGAAGGAAATGAGACAGTGCAGAATATAGTGTTACATTCATAGCTAGGGTGTAGAGAAAGATCAACTTAATCCAAGATAAGTACATTCAAAAGTCTGATAGCAGTAGGGAAGAAGCTGTTCTTGAGTTGGTTAGTATGTGACCTCAGACTTCTGTATCTTTTTCCCAAAGGAAGAAGGTAGCAGAGAAAATGTCAGGGATGTGTGGGATCTTTAATTATGCTGGCTGCTTTGCCGAGACAGCAGGAAGTGTAGACAGAGTCAATGGATGGGAGGCAAGTTTGCATGATGGTTTGGGCTACATTCACTATGTTTTGTAGATCTTGTGGTCTTGAGCAGAGCAGGAGCTGTATTTGTTGGATTCTGGTGGACTCCCAGAGCAATCATGAACCTAAACCGAAAAGGATGGATTTTCTACAATGATTCTATAGATTTGGGTGGCACAGTAGTGCAGTGATTAGCACTGCTGCCTCATAATGCCAGGGACCCAGGTTCAATTCAGGCTTCTGATAACTGAATGTGTGGAGTTTGCATGATCTACACGTGTCTGTGTGGGTTTTCCCCAAGTGCTTCAGTCTCCTCCCATAAATGTCCAAAAATGTGCGGGTTAGGTGGATTGGCAATGCTAAATTGCCTCGGTGTCACAGGGGGCTAGCAGGGTAAGTACATGGGGATAGAGCCTGGGTAGGATTGTTATTACTGCAGATTTGATGGGCTGAATGGTCTCCTTCTGCATTGTAGAGATTCTATGGTCAAAGGTTTGGGCCCTTTAGAATGTTTTTAGAGTATTTTGATTGGATTATAAGTGATTCCCATTTTTGGCTGAGATTTGAAACATTTTTTTGAACAAAGTTCGGCTGCCATATGGTTTGGTGATGGCAGGCCTGTGGTGGTGATGAATGAAACAGAAGCTCTGACTAATTAATGGCCTGAAGACTTTTAAAGGTGAGTTCAGCCTTAGAACTGAATTCTTGCTCATCCTTGGACTCCATAATCAATAAGGATTCAAAATGGTAGCACACTGGCACATGGTTAGCGCTGCTGCCTCACAGCGCCAGGGATTTGGGTTCAATTCCGGCCTTGGGTGTCTATCAGTGTGGGATTTGTACGTTCTCCCTGTGTCTGTGTGGGTTTCCTCCGGGTGCTCTGGTTTCTTCCCACAGTCCAAAGATGTACAGTTTAGGTTGATTGGCCATGCTGAATGGCCCCTTAGTGTCCCAAGGTGTGTGGGTTAGGGAAATTAGTCGTGGTAAATATGTGGGGTTACAGGGATTGGACCTAGGTAAGATAATAAAAAAAGTGGGTCAGTGCAGATTTGATGGGCCAAATGGTCTTCTTCGGCATTATACGGGATTCTTTGACAATTTGTACCTAAAGAAATTAAGGTTATAAAGCTGCTGTTTTTTCTAGGGTGGCTGATCTTTGTATTTGATTTTCCCAACAGAGTGTGAAGATTGACTGTCAACCTCTTACCCCCGGGGCACCGGGAATCACAGATTGCCCAGAAATGAACCTCCTCACAAGTCACAGTGTTCAGCAATCCACAGAGTTGGCGCTTTGTGATGTTGCTCCTTCGTCAGATGAGTGGGAGATCTGTTCACAAATAAGGGCCTTGCTTGTGAACAGATTTCCCACTCACTTGACGAAGGAGCAGAGGTCCGAAAGCTAGTGGCGTTTGCTACCAAATAAACCTGTTGGGCTTTAACCCGGTGTTGTGAGACTTCTTACTGTGTTTACCCCAGTCCAATGCCAGCATCCCCACAGCTTAGCTTTGTGATGGTGCAGGTGGTCACAAATTATACCCCATCCTGGGGGCTGCAAATCTCCCAGAGCTCAGAGATGAGACACTTAGGGTGGAACATTTCCATACCAGCCGCCATGGGAATTGTAGTGGTGGGGGGGCAAAGGGTGGTGCAACCATGCAACGGTCCGTTGACCTTGAGTGGGATTTTTCCAGTTTTGGGGCGAGCATGCTTGGAAAATCCCACCCTTATTCTCTCACTATCCTGGTTTCTATCTATTGCCAGCCCAGCCTCTGTTTCAGATTGAGGAATATGTTGTTGGAGTTTAGAAGGATGGGGGGGCGGGGAGTCTTACTAAAACTTACAGGATACTGCAAGACCTGGATAGAGTGGACATGGAGAGGATATTTTCACTAGTAAGAAAAACTAAAACCAGAGGGCACAACCTCAGGCTAAAGGGACAATCCTTTAAAACAGAAGTGAGGAGGAATTTCTTCAGCCAGAGAGTGGTGAATCTTTGGAACTTTTTGCCACAGAAGGCTGTGGAGGCCAGGTCATTGAGTGTCCTTAAGACAGAGATAGAAAGGTTCTTGATTAATAAAGGGATTAAGGATTATGGGGAAAAGGCAGGAGAATGGGGATGAGAAAAATATCAGCTATGATTGAATGGTGCAGCAGACTCAATGGGCCAAGTGACCTAATTCTGCTTCAATGTCTTATAGTTTTATGTCCCAATATAATT
Organism: Sphyrna mokarran; assembly: GCA_024679065.1. Lineage (NCBI taxonomy): Eukaryota > Metazoa > Chordata > Chondrichthyes > Carcharhiniformes > Carcharhinidae > Sphyrna > Sphyrna mokarran. Next base: position 6,950,233 of record JAGIQG010000021.1, on the reverse strand, counting down.
GGGTAGAAGATGGAAAACAATTCCCTCCTTTGTCAATTCCTGTCCTAGTTTGATGCTGATGGTGGCAAGTGAATTCTGATCAGTACGACTTCACTGCCTTATTATCCATAGCCAGTACCTTTCATCTGATAACACCCCCTGTGAAACGCCTTGGAACTTGTTATCACATTAAAGGTGGTACATAAATGCAAGTTAGTATTGTTGTTGTAAACCCCTTCCTCTTTATACTCTCAGTCATCGATAATACACCTCCCTGTTTTATACTGACACTCATGGCAAATATTCCCTCCTGCAGATGGAATTTTTGCATCCCGCCTGCCACGGGAATTGTAGCGGGAAGGACAAAAACCATGCAAATGTCTGTTGACCTCAGGCAGGATTTTCTGATCTTGGGGCACAGCTGGGATACAATGTGCCACCTGAATTTTATATATTTTTTAATTCATTTGTGGGACATGGGTGTCACTGGCTGCGCCAGCGCTTATTGCCCATCCCTGGTTGCCCTTGAGAAAGTGGTGGTGAGCTGCAGCTCACGTGCTGTGGGTTGACCCAAAATACCAATAGGGAGGGAATTCCAGGATTTTGACCCAGCAACATTGTGGCAGCAGAGGTGGCAAATGGAGTTTAATGTGGAAAAGTGTGAGGTAATGCACTTTGGCAGGAACAATAAATGTGTAGAGTATAGGGCTAATGGTAGGGCTCTTAATAGTGTTGAGGAACAGAAGGATCTTGGTGTATGTGTCAATAGATCCCTGAAAGTAGGCAGTCAAGTGGATAAAGTTGTTAAGAAGGCTTATGGAGTCTTAGCTTTTATTGGTAGGGGGATTGAATTTAGGAGCCGCAGCATCATGTTGCAGCTGTACAAAACTCTAGTGCGGCCGCACTTGGAGTATTGTGTGCAGTTCTGGTCGCCACATTATAAGAAAGATGTGGAGGCATTGGAGAGGGTACAGAGGAGGTTTACCAGGATGTTGCCTGGTATGGAGGGCAGGTCCTATGAAGAGAGGTTGAAGGATTTGAGGTTGTTTTCGTTAGAAAGGAGGCGGCTAAGGGGGGATCTTATTGAAGCATATAAGATGATTAGAGGTTTAGATAGGGTGGACAGTGATAGCCTTTTTCCTAGGATGGAGAAAGCTAGCACGAGGGGACACAGCTTTAAATTAAGGGGTATGAGTTATAGGACGGATATCAGAGGTAGGTTCTTTACTCAAAGAGTGATTAGGGAGTGGAATGCCCTGCCTGCAGCTGTTGTAGATGCGCCAAGTTTGGTGGCGTTTAAGAGGTTAGTTGATAAGTATATGGATGAGAAGGGAATGGTTTAGTTAGGAGGGGCATTGCTTTTTATTTTGGTCGGCACAACATCGAAGGCCGAAGGGCCTGTTCTGTGCTGTATTGTTCTATGTTCTATGTTCTATGTTCTAACAGTGAAGGAACGGTGATGTATTTCCAAGTCAAGATGGTGAGTGACTTGGAAGGGAACTTACAGGTGGCGGTGTTCCCATGTATCTGCTACCCTTGTCCTTCGAGATGGAAGTGATCATGTGTTTGGAAGGTACGGTCGAGGGATCTTTGGTGAATTGCTGAGGTGCTCTTGTAAATAGTACACACTGCTGTTACTGAGCGTCAATGGTGAGGACTTGAATGTTTGTAGATGTTGTGACAATCAAGCGGGGCTGCTTTGTCCTGGACAGTGTCTAGTTTTTTGAATATTGTTGGAGCTGCACCCATCCAGATAAGTGGGGAGTATTCCATCGCACTCCTGACTTGTGCCTTGGAGATGGTGGATAGGCTTTGGGGAATTAGGAAGTGAGTTACTCGCTGTAGTATTCCTAGCCTCTGACTTGATCTTGTAGCCACTATGTTTATGTGGTGAGTCTAGTTGAGTTTCTGGTCAATGGTAACCCTAAGGATGTTGACAATGGGGGATTCAGTGGTGGTTACACCATTGAATGTTAAGGGGTAGTGGTTAGAGTGTCTCTTATTGGTGATGGTCATTGCCTGGTATTTGTGTGGTGCACCCAGTGTGTTCTGCACCTCACAGGGGTGATGTGCATGTCCCACAGGTCAGAAGCCAGGCTGTGAGTTTGCTGAATAAAAGCAGAAAATGTTGCAGGGACTCATTAATCTGCAGAATCTCAGACATGAAGACTCCACAGGACACTTAGATTTCATTTCAATCTATCTCTCTGATGGATTGTTGAGATAGAAATCTGGAGTGGAATTTGCAGACCACTCTAAACTACCTGCAGCCAAAGCTCCCAGTGAATGATTGTCAAACACTGAATTTGTTGGAGTGAATCTCTGGGGTGGAATTATCCCTGCTCACTCTAAATTCCATGGCAGGATCAGGAAGTTGTGTTACGTAGTTGCATATATAATGTTGGAAATGTGGTGTTTGAAAATGTAAATATTCAATAGAAATGCTGAAACCAAAAGAAGAGATCATATGCATTGTTTCTTTAAAAAGCATGTGTTTTTGTGCTTGGATTTTTTTATTGGATAAAGCAGGCTGATGGAGCCAAATTTGCAACATTGTATCCAAAGCCTAGGAGCCAGAGTTCCAGCAGAGCAAAACAGGCTTTTGAATTGGACCAGTAAGTTTAAATTAAGCCTCAAAGACACAGAAGCAATTGAATTCAAATTTGAGTGTTAATGACAGCATCAAGCCACTCAAATTGAAGGAATACTGTGAGGTAATTCTAAGTATTTAAACCTAGACAAGGGGAAATAACAGTTAGTGTAACCTTGCCACCTCTTTAGTCAGAAGAAGGGAAAGGCAAGTCTCTCATATAGAATCCTGCAGTTTGATGTATGTCTTCATAAAAGTTACCATCTACAGTTCGAAAATAGATCAACTGGGAAGATGTGTCAGACCTGAACAGCAAAGACCTTCAGATTTCTGACAAGTACCTGGTTGTATATACATTCTTTTGAGAATGACTGGAATTTATAAGTCTTTGTTTCATTCATGAGTCTTATATTATTCAGACAGCATTCTATTGGGAGTTTATTCAGTTTGTTAATTGCTTTAATAAGGTTGTCACCAGTTTTTAAATAAAAATCTTTTAATTGTTCATGATAGAGAGTGTCCGATCCTGCCCTAATTTACCAAAACTATCAACTTGCTATTTCCTCACACGCACTTACTTAAGTTTATAAGGGGAGGCATATTCTTTTTGGTGGTTCTAAAATCGCACAGAGGAACAAATTATCTCCACATTGTAACAGTTGGAGTGACTCTTACCATGAGACACACTTCTCCCAACTCACATCACCACTCACCTTGGTTTCTGAAATGGAACATGGCCATCATTGTCACAACCACATTTGTTATCCATCCCTAAGTTCCCTTGAGAAGATGGTGTGTTGCTGCTCTACTGAACCATGTGAAAGTTGCAGGATTCTGACCCAGGCATAGTGAAGGCACAGCCACAGGATGTGGAGAAGAGGGTGGCTCAGAATTGGTGCTGTTCCCATGCCCTGCTGCCCTCGTCCCTCCAGCTGGTAGAACATGTTTGACTGTTCTGTGCTGTTGAAGGAGACGAGCTGCAGTGTACCCTGTACGTGGTACTATTCGCTGCAACTCTGTGTTGGCAATGAAGAGTGTGAGTGTTGAGGCTGGGTATCAATCAAATGCGCTGCTTTGTGCTGGGTGGGGTCAAACTTCTCAAGTGTTCAAACTAGAAAAAATATAGAAAAGATTTGTTAGGATGCTGTGGGGGTTTGATGGTTTAAGTTATAAGTCTGGATAGACTAGGACTTTTTCCCTGGACCGTAGGTGGCTTAAGAGTGATGTTATAGAGGTCTGTAAAATAATGAGGGGCACAAGTCAGCTTGACAGTCAATACCTTTTCCCAAAGATTAGGGGAATCTAAAACCAGAGGGCATAGATTTAAGGTGAGAGGGGAGAGATACAAAAGGGTCCAGAGGGGCAATTTATTTCACACAGAGGGTGGTGAGTGTCTGGAACAAATGCCAGAGATAGTAGTAAGTGGGTACAATTTTGTCTTTGGAAAAACTTTTAAACAATTACATGGGTAACATGGGTATAGAGGGATATGGCCCAAAACGGGCAGCTAGGACTAGCTTATAGTGGTTAAAAAAGGGGCAGCATGGACAAGTTGGGCCAAAAGGCCTGTTTCCATGCTGTGAGCCTCTATGACTCTGTGAGTATTGTTGGAACTGCACTCGTCCAGGGAAGTAGAGTGTGTTCCCTCCCACTCTTGACCTGTACAATGCATATGGTGATTGGTTCTGAAGAGACAAGAGACTGGTTATTAGCCACAGAATTAATAGCCTAAGACTTTGCTTTTCATCAAATGTATTCACAATCCATATAGCTGTCTATATTGTTATCAGCCATCCCAGGTGAAGTTCCCCAAAGTTGTCGATCCTGGTGAGACCCCTCAATTTGTCACCAATTTGGGATATCCCCATTCCCCTCCTTGCAAATAGCTACAATCCCTGGTGAGAAGGTTTCCTGATTATTCAAACCCCTCTGTGGGTGCAACAAAATATAATCTAAAAAGGATTCTTGTTTGTGGATACATTTTCCCCAACTCCAATAGTTACGTTTGAAAAGGAGATAACTTAAACAGCCCTTCTTGAGTTAAAGAGAAAGTAAGAAGTCTCACAACACCAGGTTAAAGTCTAACAAGTTTATTTGGAATCATAAGCTTTCGGAGTGCTGCTACTCCTTCACCAGGTGGGTGACTCACTTGAGGAAGGGGCAAAGCTCCGAAAGCTCGTGATTTCAAATAAACCTGTTGGACTTTAATTGACGTTGTGAACCTTCTTACTGTGCCCATCCCAGTCCAACGCTGGCATCTCCACATTATGAGTTAAAGAGAGAATGAGTTTAATTATTAAACAAAACGTATGCATATACACCTGTATAGATTAAAAAGGAGAATGGAGTTCAAGCTAACTAAGTATTAAAAAATGTTAATACTTTAGGGGATCAAAGCTTATGGGGAAAAAGCAGAAGAATGGGAGTGAGAAAAATATCAGGTATGATTGAATGATAGAGCGGACTCGATGGACTGAGTGGCCTAAATCTGCTCCCGTGTCTTATAATCTTATGGTTAAATAGAACTGTCTTTGACTTATTAGGAGTAGTTGATTGAGTGTTGCGGCCATTCCGATTCGAGACACCAGTAGAGTTGACTTCAGCAGGTGAATTGTCACTTTCAAAATTCCGGTAGAGTTGATTGCAGCTGGCCAATAGTTGGCTTTACAATTCCGGTATTGTGTGGTTTGGTGTAGACATATCTCTTTTCAACCGTGGTTCTTGCTAACTTGCTGACTTTCAAAGTCAGAGAGAAAAATTTAAGATATATATCTGCAAAATGGTAATTTGTAGGGTTATTATGAGTATGGTTGCTGGCTTGCACTGTTGTCCACTCACAGAACATACACATTGACAAGACAACATGGGGCAACTTTTCAGCTGGCTTTTAACCCACTCTGTGCAAAATATGGATCTTTCCCAGAGTATCCATAAGCTGCTGTCAAAACTTGCACTGCTTTTTCTGGAGCTTGCTCCACATTGCGAATATCTTCAATAAGAGGAGAGAAAATGGTATCTGTACTGTCACCCTTGCTCCTTTTGTGGCATCATTTGAACAAGTCTCTAATGAACTCAAAGAACTCATCTCGAGCAAACCTGTAATTGAAAAATGCCTTTTCTTGAAGAAGATCCTTCGCAATTTGACTCTCAGGCTGATCTGACAACTGATGCAGTATTTCCTTCGCAACAAGTGCGTGCACAATTCAGACCGACCTGTTCCCAGTGGTGCCATCTCTGAAGTGTATGAACAAAAGGTGTGCTTGGTCATTCAAGGAGTTTATAAAGCTCTCCTGGCGCAAGTGATCTATTTGGAAGCCAAGACACAAAAATGCTTCACAATGAGTGAAATGCTTGAATTCTCCACATAATGATTCAGCAAAGCAACATACTTTTATCAGTTGTGTGACAGGTTCAGGGCAGTCGATGCCTTCTAGTAAAAACATGAGTAAAAACAAATTATTTTGGATGCTGGAATCTGAAAGCAAAAGAAAAAATGCTGGAAAATCTCAGTAGGTTTGCCAGCATCTGTAAGCAGAGAAAAGAAGTTAAAAAGTTAAAGTTTATTAATTAATCACAAATAGGCTTACATTAACACCACAATGAAGTTACTGTGAAAATCCCCAAGTTGCCACACTCTGGTGCCTGTTTGGGTTCTTTGAGGAAGAATTTAGCATGGCCGATGCACCTAACCAGCACATCTTTTGGCCTGTGGGAGGAAACCCACACAGACATGGGGAGAGTGTGCAAATTCCATGCGGACAGTGACACAAGCGAGGAATGGAACCTGGGTCCCTGGTACTGTGAAGCAGCAGTGTTAACCACTATGCACTGTGCCGCCCAAGAATTGACGTTTTAAGTCCCAATGACCCTTTGACAAAGCTCATGTAAATGCTTCCTGAAGTCCCGTATATACTGTTCTAGAAATTCTTCACTTGTTACAAACAAATGTCAGTATAAACTCTGTTTAAAATGTTCCTCGAGTATTTTACGTTTGTTAGAAAACACTATCTTTTTATCCTTTGTTAATTTGTGGGTAACAGCTACAGCTTCCAGTGGGATCTTTTTACACAGTTTTTCAGGATTATTGCATCTCTTGCAATTCAGAAGTATGAAAACTGTCCTCATAACATTGACTGCTTTACTGCCAATTGCAACTATTAATTCATGCTTAATGTCATCAAAGTAATCTTCATCAGCATCCTCAACAAGCAGTAATACTGGTAAGCACTGCTGAATATCATTTTCTTCATATTCCAGCAGCTGGATGGCATGTTCATAGATTGCAAAACTAAGAGAACGGGAAGCAACAGAAAATGCCAGAGAAAGAGATGAACAAAATGAAAAGGAAATCAAACTGCTTGAATGATTGATAAGAGAAAAAGGGAAAGAATCCGCCTTAGCAGAAGAAGAGGAAAAAGAGAGAATTTGAACATTCGGAAACTGGAATTGAAAAGCACACATCAATTTAAAAAGGCAGAGGTAAAGAGAAAATCCCCACAACCCGTCTTGCTGGGTACACGCCCCATATGTGAAGGCAGGAACATTCCCGCTGGTGGAATGGAAGGTTTGACAGGGTGGCGGGATTCTGGCACCTGATTCAATAGGATCCTGTTGATGTTTTGATGAGCTTCTCATTGAGCTTCGGGCAGGAAGGTCAACCTGCTATCAACCCACCATGAAGTTCGGGAAAGGAAGATCCTGTGGTCAGGACACCAATTTTTACACAGAATCATAGTCGCTTACAGCATGGAAATAAGCCCTTTGACCCAACTTGTCCAAGTCATCCCTTCTTTTTAACCACTAAGTTAATCCCAGTTTTCTGCATTTGGCCCATATCCCTCTACAATTATCTTACCCATGTAACTGTTGGAACATTTTTTTAAAAGACAAAATTATACCTACCTCTACTACTACTGCTGGCAACATATACAGGAGTGGCACAGTGCACAATGGTTAACCCTGCTGCCTCACAGTGTCAGGGACCCGGGTTCAATTCCCAGCTTGGGTCACTGTCTGGGTGGAGTCTGCACCTTCTCCCCATGTCTGTTGGGTTTCCGCCGGGTGCTCTGGTTTCCTCACACAATCTTAAAGGAATTTACTCAAACTGGTGCCGATTGTGGCAACTAGAGGAATTTCACATTAACTTCATTGCAGAGTTAATGTAAGGCTTGCTTGTGGCTAATAAATAAACGTAACTTGTTCCAGACGCTCACCAGCTCATTATTTTATTGGCCTCTATAAGGTCACCCTCAGATGTCTATGCTCCAGAGAAAGAAGTCCTCATCTATTCAGCTTCTCCTTATAAATGAAACAATCAAGTCCTGGTAGCATCCTAATAAATCTTTTCTGCACCTTTCTAGTTTAATAATGTTCTTTCTATAATAGGGTGACTAGAACTGCGCACATCCCACCATGTCTTCTAACCTCACCTGTCATGAATCTCGTTGATGGTGGGAGGGGAGGGGGTCATACCCATCTCCTGTTTTTAGATTTTAGTGCTCAATATTAAAAGAATCCCCAAACTTGTTGTTGAAATAACTTCTCCGAGGCTGGTGAACCTTCACTAGATTCCCTTTATTGACAAACTCAATCCCACTCCTAAGAGTGCGTTAGATACAAAGTCAGAATCCAGAGTCTCAGTAGTCCTAACACTCCAGGATTCCCAATGGATGGCACAGTGGTTAGCACTGCTGTCTCATAGTGCCAGAGACCCAGGTTTGATTCCCAGCTTGGGTTACTGTGTGGAGTTTGCACATTCTCCCGTGTCTGTGTGGCTTTCCTCTATGGGCTCCGGTTTCCTCCCATGTCCCAAGATATGCTGGTTAGGTTGATTGGCCATACTAAATTGACATTGGGGAGATTAGCTGTATAAATATGTTTGTGTGGGCAATTATCATCTCAATCAGAGAGCTTATACACGAAGAGGCCAACTTTGTGGGCTTTGTTGAAGTCATTACAGTTCAGCTCCCTTTCCTTTCCCAGTTTTAATGGGATAGGCTGTGCCTGGGAAGGTTAATTAGTTGGACCTCTGTGACAGGGAAAAGAGGAATAATTGGTTTGTTCACCAGCATCTTCTTCCTGACTGGTAATTGCTATTCTATTCTAGCTTGACTCAATTTCTGACCTCCCCAGCCCTATATTCACTATCTCGCTGCCTTTCCAGCAGCTATCCCTGAGCACTCATCAGTGCTTACGCCATTTACAAACCAGTGGACACCACTGACATTTATCAAGCTAAGCCGTACACGTAGACATTCTCAAAGCAACAGTGAATAGGCCACACGTACTCAGAGTGAGAAAATCAGCACCTTTCATTTCAACACATGAGCTTACATACCAACCCATGGACACCCAAACCACACTCGTGGATATGTGTAAACCTGTTACTGTATCCATCACTCATGTTTGAACACTGACCGGCTATGTTTAGGTTCTGTCACAGATTTGATCATTACTGGAACGGGGATGTGTAGCCTGGCTGGCAGTAATTAGAAGTTTTATCCACACCTGACTCTTCACAGATGAAATGTCAAAGTACAAAACTAATACATCAATCAAACTTTTACCAAGGCTTGGAATTGTCTGTTCAAATGAACCAATTTTTGACTGGAGCAATGCTGCATATGGTTTTTATTATTTCATTTGAATTAATCAATTTGAGCAAAGAGGAAGGGTTCGAATTGCTTTGTGAAGCAAATCTACAATGCACCTGATAATTCCCCAGTCACCTGCCTCTAACAGGCCATTAGCAGACACAGTGAGCGCAGGGGATGTACACTAAAACAGCAGGGTCCCAAACATCAGTGTTCCAAACACCAGAGTCCCGAACAGCAGCGTCCAAAACAGCAGGGTCCCCGAACAGCAGGGCCCGAACAGCACGGTCCCGAACAGTAGGGTCCAAAACAGCAGGGTCCCGAACAGCAGGGTCCTGAACAGCAGGGCCCCAAACAGCACGGTCCCCAAACAACAGGGTCCCAAACAGCAGGGTCCAAAACAGCAGGGTCCCAAACAGCAGGGTCCAAAACAGCAGAGTCCCGAACAGCAGGGTCCGAAACAGCAGGGTCCCGAACAGCAGGGTCTCGAACAGCAGGGTCCCGAACAGCAGGGTCCTCAAACAACAGGGTCCCGGACAGCAGGGTCCCAAACAGCAGGGTCGCGGACAGCAGGGCCCCGAACAGCAGGGTCCCCAAACAACAGGGTCCCAAACAGCAGGGTCCAAAACAGCAGGGCTCCAAACAGCAGGGTCCAAAACAGCAGGGTCCCAAACAGCAGGGTCCAGAACAGCAGGGTCCCGAACAGCAGGGTCCCGGACACAGGGTCCCGAACAGCAGGGTCCTGAACAGCAGGGTCCTGAACAACAGGGTCCTGAACAACAGGGCCCTGAACAGCAGGGTCCCGAACAGCAGGGCCCGGAACAGCAGGGTCACGAGCAGCAGGGCCCTGAACAGCAGGGTCCTGAACAGCAGGGCCCTGAACAGCAGGGTCCCGAACAGCAGGGCCCTGAACAGCAGAGTCACGAACAGCAGGGCCCTGAACAGCAGGGTCACGAACAGCAGGGCCCTGAACAGCAGGGCCTCGAACAGCAGGGTTCTGAACAGTAGGGTCCAAAACAGCAGGGCCCCGAACAGCAGGGCCCTGAACAGCAGGCCGAAACACCGACAGCAGGGCCTGAACAGCAGGATCACGAACAGCAGGGTCCAAAACAGCAAGGCCCTGAACAGCAGGGTCACGAACAGCAGGGTCCTGAACAGCAGGGTCACGAACAGCAGGGCCCTGAATAGCAGGGTCCCCGAACAGCAGGCCTCGAACAGCAGGTCACGAACAGCAGGGCCCTGAACAGCAGGGTCAACAGCAGGGCATGAACAGCAGGGCCCTGAACAGCAGGGCCCCGAACAGCAGGGCCCCGAACAGCAGGGTCACGAACAGCAGGGCCCTGAACAGCAGGGTCACAAACAGCAGGGTTCTGAACAGCAGGGTCCAAAACAGCAGGGTCCTGAACAGCAGGGTCACAAACAGCAGGGCCCTGAACAGCAGGGTCCCCGAACAGCAGGGCCCCCGAACAGCAGGGCCCCGAACAGCAGGATCACGAACAGCAGGGCCCCAAACAGCAGGGCCCCGAACAGCAGGTTCACGAACAGCAGGGCCATGAACAGCAGGGTCCTGAACAGCAGGGTCCCGAACAGCAGGGCCCTGAACAGCAGGGTCACGAACAGCAGGGTCCTGAACAGCAGGGCCCCGAACAGCAGGGCCCTAAACAGCAGGGTCCCAAACAGCACGGTCCAAAACAGCAGGGCCCTGAACAGCAGGGTTCTGAATAGCAGCCTTCTGAACAGCAGGGTCACGAACAGCAGGGCCTCAAACAGCAGGGCTCTGAACAGCAGGGTCCCGAACAGCAGGGCCCTAAACAGCAGGGTCACGAACAGCGGGGTCCTAAACAGCAGGGTCACGAACAGCAGGGCCTCGAACAGCAGGGCTCTGAACAGCAGGGTCCTGAACAGCAGGGCCCTAAACAGCAGGGCCCAAACAGCAGGGTCACGAACAGCAGGGCCTCGAACAGCAGGGCTCTGAACAGCAGGGTCCCGAACAGCAGGGCCCTAAACAGCAGGGTCACGAATAGCAGGGCCTCGAACAGCAGGGCTCTGAACAGCAGGGTCCCGAACAGCAGGGCCCTAAACAGCAGGGCCCTAAACAGCAGGGTCACGAACAACAGGGCCCCAAACAGCAGGGCCCCGAACAGCAGGGTCACGAACAGCAGGGTCACGAACAGCAGGGCCCCGAACAGCAGGGTCACGAACAGCAGGGCCCTGAATGGCAGGGTTCTGAACCTGAGGACAAGGGTCCTAAAACTTTCCACCGGCCTAACAGAGAGTTACAAAAAATTGGAGAAGCAGCTCATCCAATCACAGGCTGATTCCTTCCTGCACTTGTTGCTGATTGGCTCAGTAGTTTGAGCCGATTACTATTGGGTGGGATCCTCCAGCTGTGAGCTTCCTAAGACTGGAACTTCCTGTCCCAGCTCAATGAACCATTGAATGATTCTCCGAATGTTCTGTATCGCTTGTTACAATTCCTGCTGTGGATGAGACAGGAGAATTTTGGGCACTGTTTCCCCCAGAGACAGTTTTCTTGCTTGAGAGACTTTCACATTCTCTCGAGAATGCTAAATCTGAATGAAATGGTTAGTCAGAGTGTATGTTTGGTAGCCTAATGTGGATAAGGACTTGGAGGGCAAGTCCTGTTCTGCCTGTTAGATCAACCAGAAGATGGCACCTGCAGCACCATCGTGTCCATGGGAGTGGCCTGACTGTCCAAGGCCAAGACTTCATGTGGCCTTTGCAGAGCTTTTTATTGGTGACATGCTTCCAATCATCATAGACACACAGTCTTAAAGGTTAGAAGTACCACAACCTGAGCAACATCACAGCTCTCATTATGATAGAAAACTCATCAAGTTTTTGCATCTCATGTTTTACCAGATTCTCTTATTTCTGATATCGAGACAACGTTTAGAAGTGATTTGTTTCAAGAGTTTAGACAAAGGAATGGAACATGCCATGTGCCTTTTCATCTGGCTCCAACTGGTCTAGCAGAATGAGCTGTTCAGACATTGAAAGAAGGATTGAGGAGAATAGTAGGTGAAAACGGATCACGTCTCAGACAATAACAAGACTCTCACCAGTTGAATCACTGATAGACAAGAAGCCAAAGTCACACCTGGAGCTGTAACATCCAGATGTCAAAGCGAGAGTGGGAAAAAAAAGGAAAAGAAAAGGAGACACATAACTCTGATTTACCTCGATAAAGCAGCTCTCACCCCAATGACATATTGTTATTCTCAGTTTGCTCTTTGTTCTTTTTCATAGTTAACCTAACCCTTATAATATAATGATCACTGTTCTCTAAAGGTTCCCCCAGAGAATTTCACTTGACCCATCTCAATTTCCAGAACCTGTAATGTCTCCTTCTCTGAGCTACTCCTCTCTGTATATGGGGTTATTCAGGACAGAAGAAGCATTCTGGAGTTTCCACATGGAACAGGATGTGTCATGCATGGGATTGAGGTTTCTGCCATGCTTTTTTCATTAGTCATACTGAAATGAATGAAAATACATTAAAAATAGTGACATGTAAATGTACCTTTTAGAATTTTTTTTTTAATCATGCAGCTTACTGCTTTAGCTATGTCTTTGAGAATGGAGCTAACCTGGGGCAAACAGATGATTGGGGTTTGTCCTTTGGGCTTCCTGTTTTGTTTCGCAAAGCAGTTTAGCAGCAAGCTAAGAAGTAGTCTCGTTCTCTTCCTGTTTTTTTTCTCTGCTTGGTTCTGCCTTAAAGAAGCTATGTTTTGGGAAACAGATTCTACGACAACCTCTTCTGAGTTTCTTCACAACGGAAGTATTCAATCCAGGAGGCGGGATTCCTGTAACGAGTGGGCAATAACTTAGGCTGAATTGTGTTTATTTGGAGGGTTTTGTGTATTGGATGTTGACTTTGGAACATATCAGAGATATTTCCTTAAGAGTTATACATTATTGTGGTTGTTGCATCTCTTGTTTGTAATTGTTAAAAGTTCTTGTTAATTGGCTTACTATACATGTCATCAATATTCTTCATTAAATTTTGTTTTTGATAAAAGAACCTCGTGGGTCAGTTAAATCCCACCTGGAGTGAAACTTCTCATGCTCATCCTAGCCAAATTCAACATAAAATGTCACAGGTCAGGCAAGCTTCATAGAATGCACTGAAGTATCCGACCTGACTTGTAACAATGAATAAAAAATACCCTCCAGTTACTCAATCAGCAGCTTCTCTTGTGCTGATTTCATGTTTAGCTTTTATCATCTCACTTCCTGATGCTCGCGCTCTCTCCCAACTCAGTCTGGCCTGCTCCCACACCCACCCTCCTCGCCCTGCTCTTCCTTAAACCCCACAAGCTGTCAGAATAACAAATGACAACCTGCGGCTTCAGCATGAGATTTTACTATTGATTGGTTCTGGATTATTGGTTTTGGCTTCCAATGGCCACCCTCACCTGTTGGTCTCCAGCACAGAGCTCCCTCAGGCTGACTCTCTCCCTGACCACATAATAGGTTTTAATATTGGTCCGGATGCTCTGAGGGTGCTGCCATGCTCTGTATATGAAGTTGCAAATGAATGACCAGAATCTCTGACAGTATTTCTCACACTTTCTGCTGTCTAATATTTTGTGTTCAAGTCTGTGGAGTGGGAATTGAATCCATGACCTCCAGACTTTAATATAAATGTGTTGCTGCTGAAATGTGGAAGATCTTTCTCACAGAATGCTAAGAGATTGCTTTGCAGTTAAAGTCTGAAACATTCTGATGAGGAGGCCCAGAATCCCCCTCTGTGCAAAGAGAAATCTTGTATCGTCCCAGGATATTTGTTGTCACTGATGGATTTGCTGCTTATGGGGTCCTGCATCCATCTTCACTTTTCCTCCTTTCCCAAATCTCATATGGGACCTCGGCTGTTTTCGGGCTGGGGCCCGCTGCCTCACTGGGCAAGTCCCAGGAAAGGGAGACAACCCAGTGTGTTTGCATTTGCATTGCCCTTCTCTACCCCGTACATGATTTTATACCGGTCAGCTGACAATGAGGGAACTCAATAAGCTCAATGATTCCAAGTCCCTACAGTCACTCCAACTCCTCCTCCACTTTGCCTTTCCTGATGAAGAGTACAATGTTCTGGGCTTGAAAAAGCGAGGTGTATCCTGAGGACCTAAGAACAACTTCACAATAGAGTCATACAATTTACCCAGTTCACTTGGGCAAGTACTGATAACATAAGAACATAAGAATCATTTGCAGGCTTAGGCCATCTGGACCTCGAGCCTCTCTGTCGTTCAATAAGATCATGGCTGATCTTTTGTGGACTCAGCTGTATTTACCTATCCACTTACCATAACCTTTAATTCCTTTACTATTCAAAAATCAATCCATCTTTGCCTTAAAAACATTCAACGAGGTAGCCTCAACTGCTTTACTGGGCAGGGAATTCTGGACTCACAACCCTTTGGATGAAGAAGTTCCTCCTCAACTCATTCCTGAGTCTGCTCCCCCTCATTTTGAGGCTATGCCCCCTAGTTCTAGTTTCATCTGCCAATGAAAACAACCTCCCTGCTTCTATCTTACCTATTTCTTTCATAATCTTATATGTTTCTATAAGATCTACCCTCATTAATTAGAGAAAACCAATAGGGATGTTGTAAGGAGCTTCATAAGTTTTTTCATAAGATAACAGGGGTGGAAGATGAGGGGAATGTGGTTGATGTGGGGTATATGGACTTCGACTGACAAATGACATTTGATAAAATGCTAGATAGTAAGACTTGCCAGCAAAGGTGGTTAGGATTGGGTATGCACTGCCTGTGGAGGAAGGTACAATCAGGGCTTTGGATTGGAAAAATACCAGAAAAGAATAAAAAACCGCCAGGGGATGGGGAAAGGGCAGGGAAAATGGAATGAGCTGAGCTGCTTTTACAGACAGTTTATTGAACACGCTGAATCACATGGCCTCCTGCTGTGCTGGAACCATTCTTTGATTGGACGATTTATCTCATTGCTGTTTGCTGGAGTTCTCTGTGCACAAATTAGTTGCTGAATTTGAAGATATTTCATTGGCTGAAAAGTACTGCCCGAGGAGTGAAGGACACAATTTAAATGCAAACCTTTCTTTTCTTTCAACTACAGCCTTTTTGCAACGATTCTGGAAGCTGATTCTTCCAGTTGTCAGGTAGAATACTTTCCTCCTGCCCTTATGCTGTAGCACTCAAGGACAGGAGGGTTTCTTTTCCCAGATTGCCGCGGACTCAATCTCAATCCTATCATTATGGACAAGCTGCCCAGGCAGAGGTCAGGGAAATTTGTGAGGGAGTCAGCACAGTAGTTAGCATTGCTGCCTCACAGCAGCAGGGAGCCAGGTTCAAATTTGGCCTTGAGTCACTGTCTGTGTGGAGTTTGCACATTCTTCCCATGTCTGCGTGGGTTTCCTCTGGGTGCTCCGGTTTCCTCCCAGAGTGCAGGTTAGGTTGATTGGCCGTGCTAAATTGATCCTAGTGTCAGGGGGATTAACAGGTAAATATGAGGGATTACAAGGATAGACCCTGGGCGGGATTGTGGTCGATGCAGACTTGATGGGCTGAATGGCCTCCTTGTATACTGTAGGGATTTGATGATTTTATTAGACAAAAGTTTTGCGCACCTGTCATGTACCTTTACATCGGGAGAACGGCAGCTTGATTTGATATCCCTTAGTAGCTATTTTGAAGAACGCAATTTTCTCTCAGTTAGAGAATACAGACTTAGTCACAAACCGAACATTATCTTTGATTCCACTATCACTTCTGACAAGAAGAAAACATTGTAAGTATGGATTTGGTAATTTCAGTGTCTTTAAGTTCTCATCTTGGAGTTTCCCTCCTGAGGCTGGTGGGAATGTTCAAAAAACCCTCCCCGTTTACAGTGCTCGCTTCAGGAGAGAGTGGCTTAAATGGTAGGATTTTCATTCGGGAGGGAAGGGATCATGTGTGGGACAGAGCTGGGCCAGACAATCAAAGACAGCCACTAGGGTTGCCAAGTGCTGAAGCCCACCTTGGTTCTCTGGGACATCATCCCTGGTGTTTCCTTAAGTGTTAATCCCTACAGGTCTCACACATTGCATGGATGAGGGATTGGTGTAGGGCAGAAGGCTTATATTTATTGATCATTGGGAAGTCTTCAGGAGGGAGGGTCGCCTATTCACGAGGGATAGGGAGCAGTTGACTGGGAGGGGAACACATATTTTAGCTGGGAGGTTAGCTGGAGTGTTTCAGAAGTGTTTAAACTAATAGGGAGGGAGGGTGGGGAGACAGCGGGAACTGGGAGTGGTAGAGAGAGAGATGATAGGGTAACACCAGTAGGTAGAAAGGAATATCCGAGAGCTGAGGGTCTTCAGTGCATGTGTTTTAATGCGAGGAGTGTGATTGGCAAAACAGATGAACTGAAGGCAATAATGTTCACGAGGAGTTTAGAAGTGGTGGCGGTGACCGAGACGTGGTTGAAGGAGGGGCAAGACTGGCAATTGAATATTCCAGGGTATAAATGTTTTAGGCGTGACAGAGTTGGTGTGAGGAGAGGCGGGGGAGTGGCTTTATTAGTTAAGGACAACGTCATAGCAGTGCAGAGGGAGAGAGGTATGGATGATTTAGGAATTGAGTCTCTATGGGTGGAGTTGAGGAATAGGAAGGGAGTGGTTACTCTGTTGGGTGTTTACTACAGACCGCCCAACAGCCCGCGGGCTGCGGAAGAAGGGATATGCAGGGACATTTTAGATAAGTGTAGGAAAAACAGGGTGGTAGTAGTGGGAGATTTCAATTTTCCTGGAGTAGATTGGAGTGTGCCCAGGGCTGTAGGAGTGGATGGGGAGGAATTTGTACAGTGTGTTTTTGGAAGGGTCCTTGGAGCAGTATGTGGATGGCCCGACTAGAGAGGGGGCTATACTGGATTTGGTTCTGGGGAATGAGCCAGGCCAGGTGGTTGACGTCGAGGTAGGAGAGCAGGTGTCAAATAGTGATCACAACTCTGTCTGCTTTAGGATATTAATGGAAAAGGACGAGACTGGCCCATATGGGAGGGTATTTAACTGGGGGAGGGCTAGATACTGCCAGATTAGGCAAGATCTTAAAGATACCGACTGGGATAAGCTTTTTGAGGGCAGGTCGACGAGGTACATGTGGGAGTCTTTCAAGGGAAAACTAAACTCTCTGCAGGTAAGATATGTGCCGGCAAGGAGGAAGGATGGGAAAGGTAGGATTAGAGAACCTTGGCTTACCAGGGAGATTGAGGACTTGATCAAGAAAAAGCGAGAGGCTTACATTAGATCTAGGCAACTAGGGACTGAGACAGCGCTGGAAGCTTATAGAGAGTGTGGACGGGATCTTAAAAGGGGTATTAGAAAGGCAAAAAGGGGCCACGAGGTGGCTCTGGCAGGTAGGATAAAGGAAAATCCAAAAGCATTTTACACCTATGTAAGGAGCAAAAGGATGGTTAGAGGCAAGATTGGACCTCTTAGGGACAGAGGAGGGGATCTATGCTTAGAGCCTGAGGGAATGGGGGAGATCCTGAATGAATACTTTGCGTCGGGATTCACGCAGGAGACTGGACAGATGTCTGTGCCTGATGTTGACAAAGTTGAGGATCGGTTGAGGGAAATAAGGATTACGAGGAAAGAGGTGTTGGGGCTGTTAGGCAGCTTAAAGACATATAAAGCTCCGGGGCCTGATGGCATTTACCCAGGCTGCTAAGGGAGTTGAGGGAAGACTTGGCTGGGCCTCTGACGCAAATCTTTGTCTCTTCCTTGGACACAGGTGAGGTCCCAGAGGACTGGAGGATAGCAAACGTAGTACCGTTGTTTTAAAAAGGTCAGAGGGATCACCCAGGGAACTATAGGCCGGTGAGCTTGACTTCAGTTATAGGTAAGCTAATGGAGAGGATCCTTAGTGACAGGATGTATGAGCATCTGGAGCGCTGCGATCTGATCAGGGATACGCAGCATGGCTTCGTCAAGGGGAAGTCTTGTCTTACTAATCTAGTGGAATTTTTTGAAGAAGTGACAAAAACAGTTGATGAAGGACAGGCTGTTGATGTCGTCTACGTGGATTTCAGTAAGGCGTTTGACAAGGTTCCTCATGGTAGACTGATAGAGAAGGTGAAGGCGCATGGGATACAGGGTCGTGTATGTAGATGGGTCAAGAACTGGCTCGGGAGGAGGAGACAGAGGGTAGTAGTGGAAGGCTCTTTTTCCGGCTGGAAGCCTGTCACTAGTGGAGTGCCACAAGGCTCAGTACTAGGTCCTCTTCTATTTGTGGTCTACATAAACGCCTTGGAAGTAGGGGTAGGTGGTGAGATCAGCAAATTTGCTGATGACACCAAGATGCTTGGATTGGCGGGTACAGAAGAGCAGTGTCAGGCAATACAACAGGACATAGACAGGTTGGTAGACTGGGCGGATAGATGGCAAATGGAATTTAATCCGGAAAAATGCGAGGTGATGCATTTTGGCCGGAAAAATGTAGAAGAGAGTTATAGGATAAAAGGTAAAACTATACGGAGCATAGAGACGCAGAGAGACTTGGGGTGCAGGTTCACAAGTCTCTGAAGGTGTCCTCACAGGTGGAGAAGGTGATAAAGAAGGCGTATAGTATGTTAGCTTTCATAGAAAAGGGTATAGAATACAAGAGTATGAGTTTGATGTTGCAGTTGTATAGAACGTTGGTTAGGCCTCACTTGGAATACTGCGTCCAGTTCTGGTCGCCGTACTATCGGAAGGATGTGGAGTCCTTGGAGAGAGTGCAGAGGAGGTTTACCAGGATGCCGCCTGGTATGGAAGGACTGTCCTATGAGGAACGATTAGATAGACTGGGGTTGTTTTCCCTTGAAAGACGTCGGCTTAGAGGGGATCTCATAGAGGTGTATAAGATTATAAGGGGTATAGATAGAGTAAATGGAGGTAAAATTTTTCCACCTTTAGAAATGGATAGGACGAGAGGTCATGGCCATAGGGTGAGGGGGGCTATGTATAGGACGAATATTAGAGGGCAGTTTTTCACACAAAGGGTAGTGGGGGTGTGGAATACACTGCCGAGTAAGGTGGTGGGAGCAGGCACGCTGGGGCTGTTTAAAGGTCTCTTGGACAGCCACATGAGTGGTATGCAGATAGAGGGATATATTAGGACTGTTTAACTACGGCTTTTTTCCACAGGTAATTCGGTCCATAATTTGAGCACGCATTCGGCAGGTGGTGCGGGTACAGCTCTTGGATGTTTATTCATGGGTTGCCTGGTACCTCATGTCGTATATGAGTGCTTTATGTGGACCATCTGAAGGGCACCATGACAGCTCAGAGACTATTGATGTGGCTGTGCAGACACTTGGAATTGGGCCGGTGTCTGCGGGAGTTTGCGCGTTCTCCCCGTGGTTGCGTGGGTTTTCTCCGGGCACTCCGGTTTCCTCCCACACCCCAAAAATTCGCTCTTAGGCTGATTGGGTAACAAATTGTCCCTATGGTGAAAATTTTCCAAATTAGGAATAATATATATATTTTATTATATAGGAATATTAAAATAGGATAATGTATTTGGTATGACGGCGGCGCGGGCTCGTTGGGCCGAAGGGCCTGTTTCCCGTGTTGTGTTGCTTAATAATAAAAAAAAACATTCAACTTGACAATGTTAGAAGTGCAGGTCCCTTTAAGAATGAACAAGGACATGCTTCAGAGTTAACTGAGAGCCGTTCATGCTCATTGAAGCTTGTTTTTCCCCAGAGTGGGGCTGCTTCTCCACAAGAAGAGGATCCAAAAGGGAAGAGTGGAAAATAGTATTTGTACTGAAATGTAATATCGCAAAAAAATAGTGTGAATTATGTCGTCTGCCTAATTTGGTAAATGGATATTCACCCATAAAACACAGCTCCTTCTCCCACTTCACATATAAAGAGAGGATGTATTGGAGGTTTTAAAAAACATTAAGATGGACAAGGGCCAGATAGCATCTACCCCATTATACTGAGAGAGATGAGGGAAGAAATTGCTGAGGCCTTGGCTAAAATCATTGTACCCTCTTTGTTCACGGGTGAGATACCAGAGGATTGGAGAATTGCTAACACTGTTTCTCTGTTTAAGAAGGGTATTAGAGACAATCTGGGGAGAACAGGCCTGGGAGTCTTACATTAGTGGTGGGGAAATTATTGGAGAAGATTCTTTGGGATAAGAAGTACTCATATCTGAAAGTGAATAGACCTATTAGCAATAGGCAGCATGGTTTTGTGAAGGGGAGGTTGTGTCTCACAAACTTGACTGAGTTCTTTGAGGAAGTGACAAAAATGATTGACCAGGGCAGGGCAGTGGATGTTGTGTACATGGACTTTAGTAAAGCCTTTGATAAGATTCCCCATGGCAGGGTGATGCAGAAGGTGAAGTCATGTGGGATCCAGGTGAACTGGGAAGATGGATACAAAACTGGTTTGGGCATGGAAGCAGAAAGTAGCAGCGGAAAGATACTTTTCTAACTGGAGATCTGTGAGAAGCAATGTTCCACAAAAATCAGTGCTGGGGCCTCTATTGTTTATAATACATAAATGATTTGGAGGAAAATGTAGGTGGCCTGATTAGTAAATTTGCAGATAATACAAAAATTGGGAGAGTAGCAGATCATGAAGAGGATTGTTAGAGGATGCAGCAAGACATTAATCCGCTGGAGACCTGGGCCAAAAGATGGCAGATGGAATTTAACCCAGACAAATGTAAGGTGTTGTGATTTGGAAAGTCTACTGCAGAAGGAAAATATACAGTAAATTGTGGAGCCCTTGGAAATATTAGGCGTACAGATCCACAGTTCCCTGACGATGGCAACTCAAGTGGACAAAGTGTTCAAGAATGCACATAAAATGTTGACCCTCATCAGAGCATTGAGTATAGGAATTGGAAAATTATATTGCAGCTGTATAAGACTTTGGTTAGGCCGCATTTGGAGTATTGTGTACAATTCTGTCACCATACTACCTAAGGATACTGGTGCATTGGAAAGGCTGCAGAAGAGATTTACCAGTATGTTGCCTGGTTTGGAGGATATGGACTACAAAGAAAGGTTGAACAAACTTGGATTGTTTTCATTGGAGTGTCAAAGGATGAGGGGGAACCTATAGAGGTTTACAAGAGTGTGACTGGATTGGATAGAGTGGATAGACAGAGTCTTTTTCTCAAGCTCAAAGGGTCAATTACTTGTGGGCATAGGTTGAAAGGAAGAGATGGGAAGTTTAAAAGAGATGTAAGGGATAAGTTTTTCACACAGAGGGTGGTAAATGCCTGGAACATGCTGCTGGAGGAGGTGGTGGAAGCAGATTCTATAATAAGAGGCATCTGGATAGATACATGAATAGACAGGGAATAGAGGATATGGACCACGTAGAGGCAAGAACATATTAGATTAGAGAGGCATCTGTGTTGGCACAGATTTGGTGGGCTGAAGGGCCAGTTCTTGTGCTGTGCTGTTCTTTGTTCTATCCCCAGGACTCCACCGATATCAAGACTCTTTAGTCCTATGTTTTGGCTGTGATTTAGTGTCACAGAAATTCGTGTGTTCCTTACTCTGGATGGTTATTTGTTGCACAAATAACCATTTTTTTTGAGCAACACAGCACAGGAAACAGGCCCTTCGGCCCAACGAGCCCGCGCGGCCGTCATAACTATATAGTAGCAAATCCATTATCCTATTTTATTATTCCTATATAATAATATATATTATTCCTAATATGGAAAATTTTCACCATAGGGACAATTTGTTACCCAATCAGCCTAAGAGCGAATTTTTGGGTTGTGGGAGGAAACCGGAGTGCCCGGAGAAAACCCACGCAACCACGGGGAGAAAGCGCAAACTCCCGCAGACACCGGCCCAATTCCAAGTGTCTGCACAGCCACATCGATAGTCTCTGAGCTGTCATGGTGCCCTTCAGATGGTCCACATAAAGCACTCATTTACGACATGAGGTACCAGGCAACCCATGAATCAACATCCAAGAGCTGTACCCGCACCACCTGCCGAATGTTTTGTTCTCAATTTTTTTGTTGAGAATGAGAATTTTTGTTCTCATTCTATCTTACTGACTTCCCAAGTCACTTATTAAATTTAATATCCATCCAAATGCCTCATTTATCTTTGTTCCTGTGGCTTCCTGCCCAAGGCGAATAGCCACAGACATTACAGGAAAACATAATAAAGAAATCAAAGAATTATATACAGTAATGTATAAACAGAATTGTTCACAATGCTCCAAATGTGGCCTGACCAGCTGCAACTGGTCCTATACTCAACATATATACAAACAGCATCTTACTGGCACTCAGAGAGTGCAGCACAGATTCAATATGGTACTGGTACACAGGGTATACAGCACAGATACAACATGGTACTGGTACACACAGCATACAGCACAGATTCGATATGGTATTGGTACACACAGCATACAGCACAGATTCAATATGGGAATGGTACATACAGTATACAGCACAGATACAATGTGGCACTGGTAACAGAGAATACCACACGGACACAAAATGGGGATGGTACACACAGAGATTACAGCATAGATACAACAAGGTACTGGTACACAGAGAATACAGCACAGCTACAATATGATACAGGTATGCAGAATGCAACACAGATGCAACATGGTACTGGTACACAGAGAATACAGCACAGATACAACATGATGCTTGTGCACAGAGTATACAGCACAGAGGTAACATGGTGCTGATACACAGAGAATATAGCACAGATACAAAATGGTGCTGGTACATACAGTATACAGCACAGATGCAACAGGGTACTGGTATATAGGGAATACAGCATAGATACAACATAGTGCTGATACACAGATAATACAGCACAGATACAATATGGTACAGGAAAACAGAGAATACAGCACAGATATAAAAGGTACTGGTACACAGATCCAGCACAGATATAACATGGTGCTGGTACACAGAGGATACAGCACAGATACAAAATGGTGCTGATATACAGATAATACAGCACACAGATACAACATGGTACAGGTACACAGAGTGCAATACAGGCATAACATGGTACTGGTACACAGAGAATACAGTACAGATGTAACAGGTACTGGTACACAGAGAATACAGCACAAGTACAACATTGTGCTGATGTGTTGAACAGAACACAAATACAACATGGCTTGCTAAATGACTTCAAATGTTAATAAGAATGACATGCTTGTTCAGCCTGGAGGCACACACTGGCCAAACAAGGAAGGATAGAGGATTCCTTGCCTAAGGGAGATGAATGAATCAGTTGGCTTCATTACAACAAGCCCGAGGTTCTCCTCATTACTTCTGTGGCATTTTCCTGCCTTTTATTCCACAATCACTGCATTGATAACATTCCTATTTTCTTAGTTGAAATGCAACCATTATTGACCAAAGAGTATTTGATTTTTGAACTTTAAACTTGAGTTTATACTTTACGTATATTCCCATTCTTAACCTTTTCCTTTCCAAAATCCTTAATAATTATTTAATTACTTAATTGTGGGAGGCTTGGGAGGAAACTGTGGGTCCCCCAGCCGAGATATTTGAATCATTGATTGTCACGGATGAGGTGCCTGAAGATTAGAGTGTACCTTTGTTCAGGAAAGACTGCAGGGAAAAGTCTGGGAACTACAGGCTGACAAGCCTCACATCTGTGGTGGGTAGATTGTTGGAAGGTATTTTGAGGGACAGGATCTACGGGCATTCAGAGATGCAAGGACTAATTAGGGACAGGCAGCATGACTTTGTGAGTAAAAAAATCATGTCTCACAAACTTTTTTGAAGGAGTAACCAAGAAGGTAGATGAGGGCAGTGCAGTTGATGTTGTCTACATGGACTTTAGCAAGGGTTTGATGCATCGTAGGTTATTGGATAAAGTTATTGGATCACGGAATCCAGGGTGAAGTATCTAAATGGATACAAAATTGGCTTTTTGACAGATTATGGTAGGGGATTATTTTTCAAACTGGAGGGCCTGTGTGACCAGCAATGTGCCTCAGGGATCAGTGCTGGGTCCATTATTATTTGTCATTTATATTAATGATTTGGCTGAGAATATCGTAATTTTGCAGATGACACCAAGATTGGTGGCATAGTGGACAGTGAAGAAAGTTATCTCCAATTGCAAAGGGAACTTGATTAATTGATTAATTGGGCCAATGGGCAAATGGAATTTAATTTATACAAAAGCGACGTGATGCGTTTTGGTAGATTGAATCAGGGCAGGACTTACTCAGTTAATGGTAGGGCATTGGGGACAATTTCAGAACAAAAAGATCTTCTTGAAAGTGGAGTCACAAGTGGGCAGAGTGGTGAAGAAGGCATTTGGCATGCTTGGTTTCATCAATCAAAACACTGAAAACAGGAGTTGGAACGTCTTGTTGAAGTTGTACAAGACATTGTTAAGACCATACTTGGAATTATGTGTGCAGTTCTGGTAACCCTATTATAGAAAGGAATTATTAAACTAGAAAGAGTGCAGAAAAGATTTACTAGGATGCTCCCAGAATTTGATTGTTTGAGTTATAAGGGGAGGTTGCACAGACTGAGACATTTTTCTCTGGAGCATAAGAAGCTGAGGGGTGATCTTATAGCAGTGTATAAAATCATGAGGGGCACAGATCAGCTAGATAGTCAATATCTTTCCCCAAAGGTAGGGGAGTCTAAAACTAGAGGGCATAGGTTTAAGGTGAGAGGGGAGAGATACAAAAGGGTCCAGAGAGGCAATTTCTTCACACTTCTTCAGAGTGGTGAGTGTTTGGAACATGCTGCCAGAGGTAATAATAGAGACACATACAATTTTGTTTTTTAAAAAGTATTTTGACAGTTACATGGGTAAGATGGATATAGAGGGATATGGGCCAAATGCAGGCAATTGGAATGAGCTTAGGGGTTTAAAAAAAGAAGGGTGGCATGGACTAGTTGGGCCAAAGGTCTGTTTCCATGCTGTAAACCTCTATGACTCTAATTTATTTTAATTCCATATAATTACAACTCTTATAAAAAAAATTATACCGCTGTCATCTTAGAGTCCCGAAGTTTAGATACGTACTTATCAACACGAAATGCTATGACTATTTTAACAGGTCCTCTCCAACACCACATTTCACCAGTGTCCCCCTCCGGTGAACCCCAGCATCACAGGTCTCAATCTTCAGCCAATTTGATTCACTCTGTGTGACATCAGGAAACAGTTGAAGGCACCGGATACTGCAAAGACAATAGGGTCCGACAACATTCTGGCAACAGTTCTGAAGACTTGGGGTCCACAATTTGCTGCTGCCCTAACCAAGCTGTTTTGTATAGTTATAACACTGGCGTCTATCTGGCAATATGGAAAATTGCACAGGTATGTTCTGTACACAAAAAGCAGGAAATTCCTTCATTAAGGGCAGCACAGTGGCACAGTAGTTAGCATTGTTGCCTCATAGTTCCAGGGATCCGGGTTCGATTCCTGGCTTGGATCACTGTCTGTATGGAGTTTTCACATTCTCCCCATGTCTGCATGGGTTTCCTCCGGGTGCTCCCAGTTTCCTCCCAGTCCAAAGATGTAGGTGGCCATGCTGAATTGACCTTAGTAACACGATTAGCAGTGTAAATATGTGGTGTTACAGGAATAGGGCCTAGGTGAGATTATGGTTGGTGCAGACTCAATGGGCCAAATTACCTCCTTCTGCACTATAGGGGTTCTATGATTTGTAGTATAGATAGAGATGGTTACTCAGTAGATGGCAAATGCCAATGACCAAAATTACAACTGGTCAAAGTAATGAAATGACTAACTGATGAAATAAGAGGTAAGAACCGCAGTTAGGCTGCACTTGGAATATAATGTTCAATTCTGGTTGCCACACTACCAGAAGGATGTGGATGCTTTGGAGAGGGTACAGAAAATATTTACTAGGATGTTGTCTACTTGGTTTGTTCTCACTGGAATGACAGAGGGGCGATCTGCTAAAAGTCTACAAAATTATGAGGGGAATGATAGAAGCTTTTTCCCGGGATGGAAGAGTCAATTACTAGGGGCCATAGGTTTAAGATGCAAGGAGCAAGGTTTAAAGGAGATGTACAAGGCAAGTTTTTCTACACAGAGTGCGGTGGGTGCCTAAAACTCACTGCCAGGGGAGGTAGTGGAAGCAGGTATGATAGTGACATTTAAGGGACGTCTTGACAAATACATGAATAGGATGGGAATGGAAGGATATGGTCCCCAGAAAGGTAGGGGTTTTAGTAGGAGTAGGGATTTTAGCTTTCATGAAAATGAAAATGACCTTGGAGGGCAAAAGGCTCCATTCCTGTGCTGTAATTTTCCGTCTTTTATCATGGGTGTTGCTGTTCAAAGCAGAGCAGCTGTAACAAGCTGAAGAATGAATGGACCATTCATTGTATTGCGATCACTGTTGTGCTACTATCTCCATAACTCTGTTCATTGCCTCTCGTCCCCCATTCTCCATAAACATCATCACCTCATCCAATCTTTGTTGCTGATATTTTAAAATGACACCAAATCTCTGTTACTGAACACAATACAGAAACTGTTTGTGAGAAATTGTGTGAAAAATAACACGGCCAGCAGTGATCGGAATACTTCCTCCTGAAACACACAGAACTCAGGATCAGCTGCTAAAGAGTTAAAAGTTCTTTATAAATATCCATCCTTAGCCATCAGGTGATTGCCTATGTTGACTGATTGAAGTTGATACGATGAACGTTACCTCTGCAATGCAATGTTTGCGCTGAGTTAAATCAACATTGCTAAAATGTTGTTGTCCTGTGGAAAATCAGTTAGTTACCAGAAATTTTCCCAGCAAGAGGCGCTGAACCCTGGGTCCTCATTTTCACCCCTACCAATCATTCTGCATGTTTTTAATAATACAAGGAAGAGGTGGACAAATGCAACTGATTACAGCTCCATTCACTTGGAATATATCATATCCCCTCTCACAATGATTTTATTTTATTTGATTTGATTTATTATTGTCACATATTAATATACAGTGAAAAGTATTGTTTCTTGCATCCTATACAGACAAAGTATATCGTTCATTGAAAAGGAAAGGAGAGAATACTTATGAGTGAGTGACACAAGCAGTTGGCTGACAGTTTAGATTTGGAATTTAATATGAGAGTTTAGCTTTTTGTAAAATATCCTTTTGCAAGATTTCGGCATCACTGGCTAGGCCAGCATTCATTGCCTATTCTTAAGTGTTGTTATGCACAATTTGTCAATGGGGAGCTGATGGCCTAGTTGTGTTATCGCTAGAATCTTAACCCAAAAACCCAGTAAACGTTCTGGGAGCCTAGGTTCGAATCCTGCCACAGCAGATGGTGGAATTTGAACTCAGTAAAAAATAATCTGGAATTAAGGGGTGAATTTTTCTGTTCTGCCCGAATTGGAGCAGACAATGAAAAGGTCGGTTGACCTCAGGTGGGATTGTCAGGTTTTGGGGCGAGCGAAAGTCCTGCCCTAAGAATCTACTGATGACCATGAAACGATTGTTGGAAAAGTGCATCTGATTCACTAATGTCCTTCAGGAAAGAAAATCTGCCAATCCTTATCTGGTCTGGCTGACACGAGACCCCAGAAGCACACCAATGTGGTTGATTCTCAACGGCCCACAGACAATTAGGGATGGGCAATAAATGCTGGTCAGCCAGTGATGCCCACGTCCCACAAATAAATAAAAAGAAAAATTCTGTGGGTGGGCCTATATGTTGGCCAGAGCAGATAAGAACAAAGAATAGTACAGCACAGGAACAGGCCCTTCAGTCCACCAGTCCTGCACTGATCGCATTGTCCTATCTAGACCAACCACCTGTACCCCTCTATTCCCCGTTTCTTCATGTGTCTATTCAGATAAGTCTTAAATGTTGCTAACATGTCTGGCAATGCATTCCAGACCCTCACCACCCTCTGTGTAAAAAACTTCCACTGCGCATCTTCACTGAACCTTTCCCCCCATATCTTGAACTTATGCCCTCTTGTCATTGTTATTTCCACCCTTTGAAAAAAACTTTCGTTCATCCTATTTATGCCCTTCACAATTTTATAAACTTCTATCAGGTCGTCCCTCAGCCTCCATCTTTCCAGAGAGAACCATTCCAGTTTATTCAATCTCTCCTCACAGCTAATATCCTCCATATCAGGCAACATCCTAGGAAACCTTTTCTGTACTCCCTTCAAAGTCTCCTTAGCATTGCTGCCTCACAGTGCCAGGGAGCCAGTTCAATTCCGACCTCAGGTGATTGTGTGGAATTTGTATGTTCTTCGTATTTGTGTGGGTTTCTTCCGGTTTCCTCCCACAATCCAAAGATGTGCGGGTTAGGTTGATTGGTCATACTAAATTGCTTCTAGTGTCCCAAGATGTGCAGTTTAGGGGGATTAGCAAGATAAATACATAGGGTTACAGGGATAGAACTTAGGTGGGATTGTTGTCGGTACAGGCTCGATGGACTGAATGGTCTCCTTCTGACTCATTGCAGGGATTCAATGATTCTATTGACTCCACCCTTAAATGTGAATGGATTTCCTTTAACTCAGATTCTAACCAGCCTGTCTTCCTCGCCAGTATTTGATTTTTATTTCTGCTTCCCAGCAGTTTTCTATCTTTGACTGACCATGTTTATATTCAGACATTCAGATCGCAATACTCAAACTTCCAAAGCCTGTGCCTCTGTACTCTGGGATGTGTGCAGATTGAGAAATACCCAAGTCAGAAAGTTTCACAATGTCATCCAGAGGTGATTTGCATTTTTACATTTCCATGGTCAGTAACCTATTTCTGTATTGGTTTAATCGAGTGTTTGAGATAGAAACAACCCCTCTGGTCACGTTAGATTTTCAGAGGATTGGGATCCAGCTGCAAGCAGCAACTGTTCGTTTTGTGGTCTCCGCATTTCAGCTTTCGTGAAAATGATAACCAAATATTTCCTCCTTGCTTTGATCTTTCAACTGTGTTTTTGTGAATATGTTTCAGCAGGTAAAAACTTTAATGAATTTTCTGCCCTCCCTTTTCTCTCCATTTCTCTTTCTGATTCTCTCCAGAGAGTGCAGAGTCCTTGCTGTGTTCTGTCTGGGACAAGTACTTAACCAAATTGACTATCAGTTGTGTGGAAGATTGGCTAGTAATACCAATCAGTCAGGATAGTTGAGGGCGGCACAGCGCTTAGCATTGCTGCCTCACAGCGTCAGGGAGCCAGGTTCAATTCCATCCTTGGGTAACTATCTGTGTGGAGTTTGCATGTTCTCTCCGTATCTGTGTGCTCCAGTTTCCTCCCACAGTCCAAAGATATGCAGGTTAGGTGGACTGGCTGTGCTAAATTGCCCCTTAGTGTCCTAAAAGATGTGTGGGTAAAAGAGATTAGCCTTGATAAATTCGTGGGATTACAGGAATAAGATGGGGGAGATGCCGTGGAAAAGATACACTCCGTAAGTGCAGATACGATGGGTCGAATGGCCTCTTCTGTACTGTAGGGATTCTATTTGATGATAATGGTCTGCATCGTAGCTGTGCTGAATCCTGTCCTCAGTCAACCCTTGCTTATGCATGGTACAATTAGATAATGATCAATCCAAGGACACTCAGACTAACTTTGATTTGATTTGATTTGATTTATTATTGTCATCTGTATTAGTACACAGTGAAAAGTATTGTTTCTTGCGTGCTATACACACAGAGTATACCATTCATAGAGAAGGAGAGAGTGCAGAATGTAGTGTTACAATCATAGAAAAAGATCAACTTAATGTGAGATAGGTCCATTCAAAAGTCTGATGGCAACAGGAAAGAAGCTATTCTTGAATTGGTTGGTATGTGGCCTCAAACTTTGGGATCTTTTTCCCTAAGGAAGAAGATGGCAGAGAGAATGTCCGGGATGCACTGTGTCCTTAATTACTTTGGCTGCTTTTCTGAGGCAGCGGGAAGAGTAGACTGTGTCAATGGATGGAAGGCTAGTTTGCATGATGGACTAGGCTTCCTTTACAACCCTTTGTGCTTTCTTGTAACTTCTTCCACTGTTACTTTTTCAAAGAACAGCCTGTATTCTGTCGAAGAACAGTTAATTCAAGTGCTGTCCATACCCAAGATTGGAGTTGGGACTTTGTTGATCTGCATGGCTCAGAGGTTGTTTAACTGGAGGTGCCTCACAGTGCCAGGGACTCAGGTTCAATTCCCGACTCAGGTCACTGTCTGTGCGGAGTCTGCACATTCTCTCCATGTCTGCATGGGTTTCCTCCGGGTGCTCTCACAGTCCAAAACACGTGCAGGTTAGGGTGCATTGGCCCTGTAAATTCTCTTTCAGTGTAACCTGAACAGGTGCCAGAGTGTGGCAACTAGGGGATTTTGCACAGTAATTTCATTGCAATATTAATGTAAACCTTACTTGTGACACTAATAAATAAACTTTTACTTTAAACCTCCAGCACTTTGGGAAACTGATTCCTTAAATTTTCATTATTTTTAGAGCTTTTTATTGGCTAATAAAAAAAGACATTACTTCTTTCCTTTATACCTTCAACACCACAAACCATTCCCTTGGTTCAGGAGGAAGCCATTTAGCAGTTTGACCTGATCTGCCACTCAGTGAGATTATGGTTGATCTGCAACCTAACTCCATTAACCCAACTCTATCCTATATCTCTTAATCCCTTTCATTTTATAATGAACAGGTAATCGAGTAACAGCTACTACTTGAAGAAGAGAGCTCCAAACTTCTGTCTCTCTTTGTATGTGCTGCTTCCTAACTTAATTCCTGAAAGGTCTGGCTCCAAATTTCAGACTTGTTCCCCCAGTCCCAGATTCTCAAATCAGCAGAAGTAGTTTCTCTCTATCTATCCTATAAATTCCTCAGCTAACGTTCTGGGGAGCGAATCCCAACATAGCAGATGGTGTGGAATTTGAATTCAATAAAAGATATTTGGAATTAAGAATCTACTGACAATTGTGAAACCACTGCCAATTGTTGGTTGGAAAAACCCATTTATTTCACTGATGTCCTTTAGTCAGAAAA
The DNA here is from genome assembly GCA_024679065.1 of Sphyrna mokarran. Taxonomy (NCBI): domain Eukaryota; kingdom Metazoa; phylum Chordata; class Chondrichthyes; order Carcharhiniformes; family Carcharhinidae; genus Sphyrna; species Sphyrna mokarran. Next base: position 6,919,053 of record JAGIQG010000021.1, on the reverse strand, counting down.
ATCTGCTGTCCTTGCCTGGTCCAGCCTACCCCAGAGAATGTGGTTGACTCTCAACTGACCTCTGAAATGGCTGCACCAGACACTCAGTTCAAGACCAATTAGGGATGGGCAACAAATGCTGGCCCAATCAGCAACAACCTCCATGTCCCACAAATAAAGAAAGAAATCTTGAGAACTGCAATCAGATTATTCTTTAGTGTTCGAAATACCAGGGAACACAACCACAGTTTGTGTAATCTAAATTTTTAAATTAATCCTTACAGTCCAATTATCATTCTAATAAATCTATGCTGCCTAAAGCCAATGACAAATATGGGTAAATATGTAGGGATATGGGGGTAGGACCTAGATGGGATTGTGGTTGGTGCAGACTCAATGGGCTCAATGGCCTCTTCCTGCACTGTAGGGTTCCTATAATTTCTAAGACTTACATTAACATTGCAATGAAGTTATTGTAAAATTCCCCTGGTCGCCATACTCTGGTGTCTGTTCAGGTCAATGCACCCTAACCAGCACATCTTTCTGACTGTGGAAGGAAACCAAATTCCTGGAGGAAATCCACGCAGACACGGGGAGAACATGCAGACTCCACACAGACAGTGAATTAAACCTGGATGAAACTCGGATCCCTGGCACTGTGAAGCAGCAGTGCCAACCATTGTACTACCATACCGTCCATCCACTCAAATAGGTAGATGAGACCTTGGTTTAACATCTGATCTGAAAGATAGCATCGCCGACAGTGTAGCACTCCTTTAGTACTGCACTGGAGTGCCCACTTTGACTGTGCTTGAGCTTTGCACTAGGACTAGGAATGTTCTGACTCAGAGACAGAGCCAAAAGAGAACATAGAAAGCCCATATGGAGCTTGATGCTTAACGGAGAGCGTTTCTCCTGGCTGATGAATCTAAAACTAACAGTCATAGTTTCAGGATAAGATGGGGAGGAGGAGGATTATTTTCAGGTAAAGAGTTGTGAACCTTTGGAACCGTCTACCTCACTCATGCCGTGGGTGTTCAGTCATTAAATAAATCTCAAATCAGAGATCAATATCAGAGATCACAGTGCCAGGGATCCAGGTTCAATTCCGATCTCAGGTCACTGTCCGTATGGAGTTTGCACATTCTCCCCTGTGTCTGCATGGGTTTCCTCCAGGTGCTCTGATTTCTTACCACATTCCAAAGATATGCATGTTAGGTTGATTGGCCATACTAAATTAACCTAGTATCAGGGGGATTAGCAGAGTAAATATGAGGGGTTATGAGGATAGGCTCTGGATGGAAATGTGGTTGGTGCAGACTCAATGGGCTGAATGGTCTGCCTCTGTATTGTAGGGACTCTATGATTCTATGACATATTTTTGGATCTTAAGAACACTAAAGGATATAGGAATAGCGTAGTACAGTTAGGTGCATTGACCATGCTAAATTCTCCTTTAGTGTACCTGAGCAGGTGCTGGAGTGTGGCAACCAAGGGATTTTTCACAGTAACTTCACTGCAGTGTTAATATAAGCATACTAGCGACATAACAAATAAACTCAAATTTAAAGTGTAGCTGAGATAGAAGTTTGGTCATTATCTTATTGATCAAGAGGTCAAATGGCCGTTTGCCTTCTCCTGTTCCTTATATTCTTATGTAAATACGCTTTTTAAAATATCCTATTTTAACAAGTGTAAATGGAAACTTTGCCAATTGTAGAGATCTGTCCCTGGAACTGGAATTGTCAATGAAACAGGCTGCCATTCCAATGCACTGCACTAACTCGCCTGTTTTGTTTTACCAATCACAAACAGAACCCAAAATGAAAAAGCAGAACTCCTTCAAAGGTCAGCCTGTCCTTGTGACATTTATTGGTAAATGTTGAAACATGTAAAAGGTCAAATTGAAGCAGATATTCGGCTGTTTGCAAATTTATTTTTGCAATGAAAGGATTTAAAAATGCAGATGAAGTTCAAGACAAAATCCCAGCAGAGTAAAGATCCTCGGAACAGGAATGAGTTTTTTGTCCCGGGACACTGCGACTTCTTTAATAATTTCCTTATTGCTGCTAAAATGTCAGTGCAATGTGAGGAACTAAGAATGTAAATAATGGAAAAAGAAAATCGTGGAGAGAAATTAATCCAAAACTAAAGGAAAAAGAGAATGATAGGGAAACAGGGAGAGAGAAATTGATGCGGGGATCAAATAAACCATAGAATCATATAGCCTAGAAGAGACACTTCTGCCCATTGTTCAGCACTGATATATTGGAAACACCTGAATTCCCCCCAATCCCATCTGCCAACACTTGGCCCATAGCCTGAATGTTATGATGTGCCAAGTGTGCAAACCGATATTTTTTAAAGGGTGTGAGGCAACCTGCTTCTGCCACCCTCCCAGGCAGCACATTCCAGACTATCACCACCCTCTGAGTAAAAAAGATTTTCCTCACATTCTCCTTAAAATTCCTGCCCCTCACCTTGAACCTGTGTCCTCTTGTGACTGACCCTTCAAATAAGGGGAACAGCTGCTCCTTACACAGTTAGTACTGCTGCCTCACAGCATCAAGGACTTGGTTTTAATTCCCAGCTTGGGCCATTCTCTGTGTGGAGTCTACATGTTCTTTCCGTGTCTGTGCGAGTTTCCTCCAGGGGCTCCAATTTCCTCTCACACTCTGGAAGATGTGCATTGACTATGATAAATTCTCTCCCAGCGTACAGGCACCGGAGTGTGGCAACTAGGAGATTTCCACAGTAACCTCATTGCAGTGTTAGCATAAGCCTACTTGTGACCATAAATAAACTTTCTTTTCTGCCCAGGTGCTTTATAATCTTGCACACCTCAATCAAGTCACCCCTCAATCTTTTCTGCTCCAGCAAAAACAATCCAAGCCTAAATGCTCCATTCCATGCAAAATCCTGGAGAATCTCCCCTATGCTCCCTCCAGTGCAATCACACCTTCCAATAATGTGGTGATCAGAACTGCATTCAGCACTCTCACTGTTGTCCCACTGAAGTTTTATGCAGTTCCAACATGACTTCCCTTCTTTAGTAACATATGTCTCGACTGATAAAGACAAGTGTCCCACATGCCTTTCTCACCACCCTACTGACATACCCTTTTGCCTTCAGAGATCTGTGGACAAAGCATGCCACAGAACTTCCTAGAGTCCTACCATTCATTGAGTTCTTTTTAGTCAAGTTACTCCTTCCAAAGTGTGTCACCTCGCACTTTTCAGGGCTAAATTTCATCTGCCATTTATCTGCCATAAATTTGGCCATTCTGTCTATATCTTCCTGTAACCCAAGACACTCCACCTCACTGTTAACCACCTGGCCAATCTTTGTGTCATTTGCAAACTTATTAACCCTACCTGCTATATAGCCATTAATGTCATTTATATTAATGACGAATAATAGGGGGCCCAACACAGATCTCTGTAGTATGCCACTGTACACTGGCTTCCAGTCGTGAAAGCAGCCTTCTGTCATCACCGTCTGTCTCTACAATTGAACCAATTTCGAATCCATTTTTTCAAATTACCCCATATCCCATGTGAATTTACCTCCTTTACAAGTCTCCCATGTGGGAACTTGTCAAAGGCTTTGCTGAATTCATATAAACTACATCAACTGCACTTACTTCATCTACACACCTATCACCGTCTCAAAAAATTCAATAAAGTTTGTCAGGCATGAAGCTATGCTGACCATCCCTGATCAAGCTTTGCCTCTCCAAATGGAGGTAGATGTTTTCCCTTCAGAAGTTTCTCTAATAGTTACCCTACCATTGATGTGAGACTCACTGGTTGGTAGGTCCCTTGTTTATCTTTACAACCCTTCTTAAATCGAAGAACTACATTAGCTGTTCTCCAGTCCTTTGGAATCTCCCCTGTGGCCAGAGAGGAATTTGGGTCAGAGCCCCTGCAATTTTTTCCCTTGCCTCCCACAGCAGCCAAGGGCAACAAATAATCAGTGTTGGAGAGAGAAAAGAGAAAGAAAGAAAATGACAAAAATGGCTTACACCTGATCGTAATTCTTATGATCTTATGAAAAACTAGAACCAGAGGGAACAACATCAGGCTAACGGGACGATCCTTTAAAACAAAGATGAAGGAGAATTTCTTCAGCCAGAGTGTGGTGAACCTGTGAAACTCTTTGCTGCAGAAAGCTCTGGAGGCCAGGTCATTGAGTGTCTTTAAGACAGAGATAGCTAGGTTCTTGATTAATAAGGCAATCAGGAGTTATGGGGATAAGGCAGGAGAATGGGGATGAGAAAAATATCAGCCATGACTGAGCAGACTCGATGGGTCAAGTGGCCTAATTCTGCACCTATGTCTTATAGTCCTATGGTCTTGTGGTCTAAATGCAAATGGAAAATCTGAACAGAGTAGTTCATGATTTTTTAATCATTGGTCTTGGTTTCATGAACCTAAGAACATAAAGAGCACACCATTCAGCTCCTCAAGCCAGCTTCATGCTTCAACACGATGATGGCCAAATTTCCCCATCAACTCCACTTTCCTGCACTATTCCACATTGCTCGATTCCCTAGCGATCTCAGCCCTGAATAAACTCAACAATTGGCTGAGAAAGCACAGTCCACTGGCATAGAGAATTCCAAAGATTACAAGAAGTGAAGAGATTTCTCTTCATACCAGCATTAAACAGTTGATCCTTTGTCATTCGGAGTACAAATGATCTCTTACTGAAACCTGCTTCATAACATTCACAGCCCAATTACCTAGATACCTAGATATTCCTGTTTGCTTCACTGATATAGTTGTGAGATTAGAGGTGCCTCCGTCATCCTACTTGAGTTGGTCCATCAAGACTTTACTCCATTCATGGCTGTTTGAAATCCAAGGAAGTGGGTGGACACCTGCAAATCCTCATGCAATCATTTCCCAATGAAGGAAGAGGACAAGAACTTCCTGATGAGGAATATTAAATAAAAAATGGAGAGAAAATGAATGTGCAGAGATCACTGTGTCCAAAAGGCAGAGTAGTGAGTCAGTTTTTAACTAGTGATTGGAGTGTGATTATGATGTGGAGATGCTGGTGTTGGACTGGGGTGGACACAGTAAGAAGTCTCAAAACACCAGGTTAAAATCCAACAGGTCTATTTGGCAGCACAAGTTTTCAGAGCGCTGCTCCTTCTTCAGGTGAGTGAAGAGTTGTGTTCACAAACAGGGCATACATAGGCACAGACTCAACTTACCAGACAACGTTTGGAATGAAAGAATTTACAGATAATCAAGTCTTTACAGGTACAGACAATACAAGTGGAGAGAGGATTAAGCACAAGTTAAAGAGATATGTAATGTCTCCAGCCAGCACAGTTAGTGAGATTTTGCAAGTCATGAGGGTTACAGATAGTGTGACATGAATCCAAGATCTCAGTTGAGGCCGTCTTCATGTGTGCAGAACTTAGCTATCAGTTTTTCAGCAATTCTGCGTTGCTGTGTGTTATGAATGCCACCTTGGAGAACGCTTACCCGAAGATCAGAGGCTGCATGCCCTTGACTGCTGAAGTGCTCCTCGACAGGAATGGAATTCTCCTTGCTGGTGATTGTCAGGTGATGTTCATTCATCCATTATTGTAGCGTCTGCTTGGTCTTGCCAATTACCGTGCTTCGGCCATCCTTTGCTGCAGCGTATCAGGTAGACAACATTGGCCAAGTCACAAGAGTATGTACTGTGTACCTGGTGGATGATGTTCTTGCATGTGCTGATGGCATCCGTGTCATTGATCTAGCAGGTCTTGCAAGGTTGCTGTGGCAGGGTTGTGTGGTGTCGTGGTCACTGTTCTCCTGAAGGTTGGGTAGTTTGCTGTGGACAATGGTCTGTTTGAAGTTATGTGGTTGTTTGAATGCAAGAAGGGGGAGTGTGGGGATGGCCTTGGCGAGATGTTCGTCTTTATCCATGACATGTTGAAGGCTCTGGAGAAGACGTCGTAGCTTCTTTGCTCCAAAGCGGCCAACAACGCACAGTCACTGAACAGAAGCTAATAGCTAAGTTCCACACAAGAGGGCAGCTTCGTGTGAAGATGAAGGGTTAAATCTCTTGACAAAGGCTGAAGTCCCAGGCTAGATCCAAAAGTGGGAACTGACCTGATTCTATGGGTGATGGATCCCTGGGGGAGGCATTTTGGTGGCAGTGACCAATTAGCATTGTCCAATTGTCCTCTGATGTGAGCAAAGTGCTCATGGGGCCAGAATTGGAGTGACCCTTAATTGGGCCCCATTGGGTGGCGTGTGGGTGGGTGGGGAATTGGGGTGCTGTGGGCATTGGAGGCCTAGGGAAAGGGTGGGGGTGTTGATAGTTGCACTGGGGTGTTTCTGTGTGGTGGGGACATTAATGGGCATTTCATGGGAGTTGAGGGATTGATGTGTGATGAAGCGGGGTTGGTGTAAGGTAGGAGTGGGATAGTTGATGTATAGTGGGGAGCAGTGGGGGTTGGTGTATGGTGGGGGATGAGGAATTGACGCATGCTGAGGGTGATGATGAATTCTGATGTCTGGTGTGTGGGCGATTGTTGCTGGATATATAGAAACATAGAGAATAGAAGCAGGATGAGACTATTCAGCTCTTTGAGTCTACTCTGCTGACTCATTATGATCAAGGCTGATCATCCAATTCCACAGCCAGATCCTGGCTTCCTCCTTTCACCTCAAGTGCTCGATTTAACTGCTTCTTGAAAACACACAGTGGGAATCGTAGTGGACAGAGAGGGGAATGGACTATGCAAATGCCGATTGATCTCATGTGGGAATTTCTGGCCTAGGGATGAGCACAGCTGATTAAAAAATCAGCCCACAATGTTTTTGCCTCAACGAGTTTCTCTGGTAGCGAATTCCACAGGCTGACCACTCTCTGGGTGAAAATATTTGTCGGAATTTTACCACTTCTGCTGCCCAAGGCTCGTAGAATCCCACCCGAGGACAACAGAGAATGCCCTTCTGCGAACCTCTGGCCATTGTCTTTGGGAATTGATGAGACTGTCCGACACAGGAGGCTAATTATTTTAGTAAGTATTGGGTAAGTGTTGGTCTATTGAAAATTCAAATGCCTTTTTATTAACTTCCTTTTCAAGATGAGAAATTTCTTTGTAGCTATTACCTACCGCTGCTGGTGGAGTGAGTTGGGTTGAGTCTATGTCACTAAACGTAGCTGTTGGATGAATGAACAAAATGGAAAAAAATTGCCTTTTCCAATTCCATTTTTCCAATTTCTCTCCGTTGCAAATGTTGGGATGGGAATCCTGAAAGGCAGGGAAGAAAAATGTTGAAACAAATAAAAATATGTTGCACTGAAAATGACAACAGTTTTCTCCCCTTACCTGCAGCCTGCGGTAGACCACCACAAGTCAACAATGCCAATGTTATGAATGGAAAAAAGGTGTATGAACCTGGGGAAGAATTGGTGTATTCCTGCCACTCTGGCTACAGAGGATTGGGTTTCAACAAGCTTGTCTGCCCAAAGAACGGGGCCTGGAACCAACCCAAATTCAGATGTCAACGTAAGTAATTCGCAAATTCTTAGAATCCTGGAAAAAGTACAACAAACAGCTTTAACTTCAACTCCCAAAACCAAATTCAACAATTTTAGATCAGAACCTCACTCCCACATTCTCCCTCAGCAGCTATTAGCAGTGGTTTTGCTGCTTACACCTTCACCAGATCCATCTTTTGTTTCATTCTTGTTCTAATACTGTCTATGCTGGCCTTTTATCATCATTCCCTTTGTCATTTAATCCCTCCTGTCAACTGCCCCATCATAAGACTTAGAAAGACAGAATCTCAACGGTAGTGCAAAAGGAGGCCATTCAGCCCATCGAGCCTGCATCAACAACAATCCCACCAGACCCCCTACCTCAGTAACCTCACGTATTTACCCTGCTAATCTCCCTGACACAAAGGGTGGGATTTTCCGGCCATGCTAGCTCCAAGATTGAAAAATCTCACCCAAGGTCAACGGACCGTGGCATTGTGTCACCTCACCAACATAACTCCCCCCCCGCCCCCCGCCCCCATACACAATGATTACCAGAATGGGCGGAATGGGAAAACTACACCCATAGGATCAATTTAACATGGCCAATCCACCTGACCCACATATTGTTCCCCACTTTTTCCTTTATTTGCTTAAAGCCACTGCCACTCTAACCATCGCTAGTTCTGATGATCTGAATCACTAAACTCTTGAGTCATTGTCTGTGTGGAGTCCATACGTTCTCCCCATGTCTGCGTGAGTTTCCAGTTTCAACTCACATTCCAAAGAACATAGAACATAGAACATAGAACATTACAGCACAGAACAGGCCCTTCGGCCTTCGATGTTGCGCCGACCAATATAAAAAGCAATGCCCCTCCAAACTAAACCATTCCCTTCTCTTCCATATACTTATCAACTAACCTCTTAAACGCCACCAAACTTGGCGCATCTACAACTGCTGCAGGCAGGGCATTCCACTCCCGAACCACCCTTTGGGTAAAGAACCTGCCTCTGATATCCGTCCTATAACTATCACCCCTTAATTTAAAGCTGTGTCCCCTCGTGCTAGCAAAGATGTGCGGGTTAGGTTGAATGGTCGAGCTAAATTGTCACTCGAGCTAAATGGGCCAAATGGCCTCCTTCTGCATTATTGAGATTCTATGGAAATGTATGTATATGAATGCACAACAGCAGCAATTGGGTTACAGAATTAAATTCACAACTTAAAGTTAAGAAGCTTTGACACAAAAACATTGACTCCCTGCAGTGAGTTGAACTATGTAACGGAGATGTGATCTAAACAGAATAAGCTTGGACTAAGCTAAGTAACAGCAAAGGATTGATCACATTACTCGGCACATATATAAGACTGCTGAACAGCAGAAAGTTCATTGCAAAGTTAAAGTTGAGAAGGGACAGCATTATTGTGGTACATTCAGGACTGTTTCCTCACTCTATTTGCAGTAATGAAGGAAACATTTCCCTTGGTTCTGGAAGATCAGAGGGGAACATACATGTCCAATAAATACAGAAATCTTTGGAAAACAGGTGGCCAGGATAATAATTAAATTCACTGCAAATACTGATAAAGAAAAGCTGGACATGACATTTGGATGGTGCTTGGATTAGCTGGTGCTGGTGGGCGAAGTGGGGTGGTTATGGGGTGGTGCGGGGAAAGGAGCTGGGAAGAGGGAGAATCTAACAACCCCCCGCTTCCCTACTCCTTTGGACTGTGGGAGGAAACCGGAGATCCAAAGAAAACCCACACAGACACAGGAAGAATGCGCAAACTCCACACTCTCAGTGATCCAAGGCTGGAATAGAACCTATGTCCTTGGCACTGTGAGGCAGCAGTGCTAATCACTGTGCTGCCACCTTCCCCTTTTCCCCCACTTTAGGCAAGTTTTAGAAGAGCCACTCTTGTGGTTTTTGAGGGGGCCAATAAATTTGAGGACCATACTATATGTTAGTAAAGTACGTGAATAAGTATTGAAGACTCTAACAAAGCTTCAGCATTATGATACTTTGATTAAATTGCATACTCATATCTCGGGATCAACTCTTCTGCATGTGGTGAATAAATACATTGGTTGGCATTATGCAAAACAAAATATTGTAAAATAATTCTTATTTAAGTATTTTTTTCCCTAAAAGCAAGATCTTGTCCTGTGCCAAAATTGCTGGATAATGGAGAAATGCATGCCACAGATTTCACGTTTGGGAAACAGGTTTACTACACTTGCAATGCAGGGTGAGTATTAGTCAATGATTCTACAAGAACACTTCATTTTATTTGATTTGATTTATTATTGTCACATGTATTAGTACATTGTGAAAAGAATTGTTTTTTGCATCTATACGGACAAAGCATACCATTCATAGAGAAGCAAATGAGAGAGTGCAGAATGTAATTTTACACTCATAGTTAGGACATAGAGAAAGATCAACTTAGTGCAAGGTAGGTCTATTCAAAAGCCTGATGGCAGCAGGGAAGAAGCTGTTCTTGAGTGGGTTGGTACATGACCTCAGACTTTTGTAATTTTTTCCTGATGGAAGAAGTGGAAGAGAAAAAGTCCAGTGTGCGTGGGGTCCTTAATTATTCTGACTGCTTTGAAGGGGCAGTGGGAAGTGTAGACAGAGTCAAACATTTTAAAAAATGATAACACTGGTTAGTTTCTTTTTCTTCTGCATCATTTGCCATCCCAAAATCCTCTTTCAGACCCATGCCATTGTCCTTGACTATTCAGATGGCAGGAAGAGAGTCAAAGTTGGTTCTTTGACTTGAATCTTTTTGGAGAATCCATTTTAATGACATTATTGTTTCCCAACTTTTCTAAAAAAGAGTAAAATATTGCAAATACACTTAAACTCCCACTTTAATTGTGTATTTATTAAGTTGTAACAGTTCATTCATTTGTCTCTTACTAAGAAGTTCCAAAACATTCAAGAGGGAATTCCCCCATTTTCAAGCTAGGTACACATGCCTGCTGGAAACCTGGAGTGTTCCCCACTGGCATTGGCAGGATCTGTCAGGTAGGATTCACCCACCTGAAAAATACTTTCGGAACCTGCCAGCCAGATACGCTGTTCTAAGTTAATGGTGCCATTTTTAAAGAGCGCCCTGATTTTTGTGAAAGAAAACTAAATGGTGTCCCCCCCCAACGTTGACCAGGAAGGCACCACCAACTCCTCACCAAAGGGGAGCATCCACCCTCACCCACAAATAATGGGTAACTACTCTCACCACAATATATTACCCAACCCAACTCTCCCTTCCCCCTCAATCCCCACTCAGATCCCCCTTTCTCCCGCAGAACTCCACCCAAGCTCCCCTTTCACTCTCAGGCCCTCCACTCAGGCACCCTCCCCTTCAGATCACAATGTTCATTTACTTCTTTTGAAAAAACGACAACTGTCAATCAGGCTTAGAACTTATATAAACATTGAGGTTAGGAGCAAAGGAGATACTTAAGATACAGTCAAGCATGAAGTGAAATATAAATAAACATAGGTGACTGCAGAAATCTATTAAGCTGTTAATGGAAGCCACTTTCAAAGTACTGCACATTGAAATTGACTTAGATCAAAGGTTTCCAATGCAACTGAGAGGGTTTCAAAGGTTCCAGCTTGCAATAAAGCCTCAGAGACCTCAAAGCTACATGAATATATTTGGGCTGAATGTACACTTGTGCACAATGGAACCTTCCTCTCACTGGCCAGGTAAAATTGACAACTCCTCTCTGGCAGAAGATTTCAGAGGGATCGGCTCGCACTTGCAGCTTCTGACAATCTCTGCTGCAAAATGGAGCGCTGTAATGATTTAAAATCCAGTCAGGTGATCATAGGACATTGAGGTTAAAGTGACCTGACTACTTCAGAATTTGCACACCTGACAGGCTGGAATGATGATGTTGATCACAGTGCTGCCTGAAATCACCATTCTGCGGATGATCTTCAGATCCGCCAGGGATAGAAGGGGCAGTCCAGCCATTTGACACCCCCGCCCAGGGGAGAATGGTGAAGTCAACTCCTTGCTGCCAGCCCAAGCCCACCCAACCCCCAGGATCGTGGCAGTGGCAGACAGGCACCGGATTGACCTCCTTGACCCTCCCAGAATCCAAGGCTCAAGGTCAGGGTACAGGAGGCACTCTACCATTGGCACTACTAAGGCACATGGCCTGAAGGGGGACCCTGAGTGTGAGTTGGAGGGCAAAGAGGAGGCCTAAGAGGGGGACTGAGGGGAAAGGGGTAGTTGGGAGGGGGAGGGATTCTGAGGGAAAAGGGGGCCTGATTTGCTGGGGAAGTGGGGTTGAGTAAGGATCAGGTCAGATCACTCTCATACCTGCATGGATTAGGGGGGAGGGTGTGTGGGGGATACTGACCTGTGGTTTGAATGGGGGGGGAGAGATGCCCCTCTTTTCTGAGAGGTTGGTGGTGCTCCCCTGGACCCTCAAAATTCAACACACTATGTCCCGCTGGTGATTACCAACACCAAAGCCAGCGTGCTATAGTCCCTGCTGAGGGAGTGGGTAGGTGAATGCTAGGGGGCTGATAAATGGGCTAACTATGTTACAGTCAGTGGATTTGCATTATTATTATTGGGTTGCCCTCCTCTGGTTGGGACTGGTGGGCTGAATCAAGTGAATTCCGATAGCCTTCACGCCCGACAGGAATCCTGATTCTTGGCCAATGCCCCATTCAATTGGGCATCAGGATTCCCATGGATGGTATGGCAGGGTTGGAGGATTCCCCCGCTCAATTCCTGATTTGAAACAAGACATTCATCATTAAGGTTATTTTGCTTTTCTACTTGAATATTAACGATTCCAGCAAATGTTGAATTTTCAGATAAATGCATTACAAGACAGGGAAATATTGAACCAGTAAAAATACACCAGTCAACATGTAATTGAGATACACGAAGAGATGTACCAAGATCGCTTTTCATATTATTTAGGATTATATTATAATTTATTAGACAACTGAAATAAAAGGCCACAGGATAATGTTCAAAGTTTTGAAGTCCTGATTTGTATAAATAGAAACCTAGAAACCCTGCAGTGCAGTCCACTCACCTGATCATGGAGCAGTGATCTAAAAACTTGCGATACTAAATAAATCTGTTGGACTTTAACCTGGTGTTGTGAGACTTCTTACTGTACAATGCAGAAGGAGGCCATTTGGCCCGTTGAACCTGACAACAATCCTAACTAGACCTGATTCCTGCAACCCCACATATTTACCCCACAAATCCCTTTAACCTACGCATCCTGGGACACTTAGGGGCAATTTAGCACGTCCAATGCACCTAACCCGTACTTCTTTGTGACTGTGGAAGAAACCCACGGGAAAAATGTGCAAACTCCACACACAGATGGTGACCCAAGCAGAGAATTGAACCCAGGTCCATGAAGCTGTGAGGCAGCAGGGCTAACTACTGTGCCACTGTTCCAGCCTGTACATACTATACAGTATATTAAATACTAGCAAAGGTAGACAGATACACAGTGGTACTATGTTACGAGGCCATTAGATTCCCAGTTTATAAGTTCCAATCAATCATACAGGCTGCTGACCTTCAGACAGATATTAGGAAACCCTAGATGTATCTCTGTCTTGATGTTTAAATATATGACCATGACATTTTCATTGGAACAGTTCATTAAGAAGGCAAACAGTGCACATTTGGGAATAAAGGAACAATGCACAAACTAAAATGTGAATAACTTAAACATTAGAATTCTGATTTATACATTTTTAACAGTCTGGCAGTTTGCCACACCACCCTAAATGCCATTGAGATATATCTGCACAATCACTTGTGTGTCTTTCCTAACTCTCACCTGTCATATGACACGTTTCTGCTTAAATATCTGTAGAACATTGCAACAGAAACAGAAGCCAATTAGTTCATCTTTCTGCACAGATTCACAACACAATTGCCTTTTAAAAATCTCATTATCCTACAATTCCATTGGCTACACTGTACCTTTCCTAATGTATCATCTTTCTAGGAGTTTAGGGAAGAGGGGAATCCCAGGAAAGGAGCTAGGCTGTTCTTACGTTCCCATTTCCAGTAGATTTCATGGAATCATTTACAAGATGGGACTGATACTATCCAATGTGTATTATATGGCATTATGACTTATCCAAAAAATACATTTAATTCATGGTCATTCTTGTGGAAATGCTGGGAAATATTTTCATGTGTTCCAGCACTTTTTTGGATCTGCACCATCAGTGAAACGTGAAATTGTTTTGCACTGGTGCTAATAAGTTGAAGCATGAATTCTGGACTTGGATGCCACTCCGATTATGTAACAAAGTGAGAGCAGCTCCTTGTTTGTATTTAGAATTACAGTAGTATGAAGCAAAGCCACTTTGCAGTTATGCTAACATAAATATAATCTTAGTACTGTGATGATACTGTGCCCTTAAGAAATGTATTTGTGTCATATTTCTGTGCAGTTTTTTTTAGCAGTTCCTTCTAGTTAGCAATGCTGCTTTGTCTATAGCCACCTTCCTCTGTTGTTGCTGCAGCAACATAATTGATCCTAATTGCTAGTATGTTTGTTTTAATTTGGACAAAAGCAGGATTGTTATGTCAGTGTTTTCTTCAGGGATTTTTCAGCGTAGAGGTTGATTAGGGTTATGACAGGCAAAGTTATGTGACTGGGAGGGACTAGGCACATAGAGTTGTTCAGGACCTGGAAAGAGAAGTAGCCATTTCTCTTTAAGGAGATTGGAAACTTGGATCTGCCAGAAAATAGATCTCTTTCTCTGAGGTTCTGCTGTTTGAAGGTAGATCTTTCGCTGGGAACTGTTATATGGAGTCAGAAGACAGGGGCCTGTCTGGATTTCTGTCAGGAATTGTTAAAATGCTAGAAATATAACATTCATGTGAGCATATCTGCTTTGGTGCTAACTCGCTCCAAAGAAGGATGCTTGTCTATGGGGATGTTGTTTAAATTGGAACTATAGAGATAATCTAGGCTAACTTCACAAATACCTTGACAGTTTCTGATATGGTCCCTAACAGTACCTGCAACTCAGCAATCCCATTCATTATAGTATTGAAACTGAGCATCATGCTGTTATACCAGGAGGGGGGGGTTAGTGCACATCTGTTAGTTTTTATGCTATTAAACATAGCAATAAAGGAAAAGAAACAATAAGCACTATCAAGAATAAAGTTTTCTTGATTATAAAATTACAGGATCAATTCCTCTGTTTCTCTTCCCCATTACCAGTTTTCCTGAAACCCACCTCCCCCCAACACAGGTGGAGAGGGTAGTCAAGAAGGCATATGACATACTTGCCTTCATTGGCCATGGCACTGAGGTTAAAAATTGGCAAGTCATGTTGCAGTTTTATAGAGCTTAATTAGGGCTCACTTGGAATATAGTTCTTAATTCTGGATGCCACACTATCAGAAGGATGTGGAAGCTTTGGAGAGGGTATAGAAAATATTTACCAGGATGTTGTCTAGTACAGAGGGCATTAGCTACAAGGAGAAATTGGAGAAACTTGATTTGTTCTCACTGGCATGACAGAGGTTGAGGGATGAACTGATAGAAGTCTACAAGATTATGAGGTAATATGAACAGAGTAGATCGAAGCTTTTCCCCAGGGTAGAAGAGTTAATTACTAGGAGGCATAGGTTTAAGGTGCAAGGGGCAAGGTTTAAAGGATATACGAGAACAATATCTTAGAGGATGCTCGGTGCCTGGAACTCATTGCTGAGGGCGTTGGGGGGGTTGTTCAAGCAGATACGATAGTGTCTTGACAAATACATGAATGGGATGGGAATATAAGGATGTGGTCCCTGGAAGAGTGGGTTTTTTTAGTTTAGATGGGCAGTGTTGTTGGTGCAGGCTTGAAGGTCCGAACCGCTTTCCTATGCTGTAATTTTCTTTGTTCTTTATTCAGGTAACATCCTGATGAATCTTCTTTGTTTCACATTCCTCTCGTAATGTGGTGACCAGAACTGCACGCAATATTCTACATGTGGCCCAACCAAGGTTTTAGTTGCAACATGATTTCCCAACTCTTGTAATTGATGCCCCGGCTGATGAAGGCAAGCATGTCATATGCCTTCTTAATCACCTTGGCCACCTATGTGCCACCAGTAGGGAACTGTGGTTCTGCATGCCCAGATCTCTGTCTCTTACTGTTCTGAAAGATCCTTGGGATGGGAGGAAAAACATCAAGGCATGAGCTAACTATTCTGCCTGGATCCCCCACCACTCCAAGCTGAGGTGATCACAAGCACAAGATTACTGCAATCTGACAGAAGCAAAATTCTGCGAACACTTAAAATCTGAAATTAAAAACAGAAAATGCTGGAAATATTCAGCAAGTCTGACAGCACCAATGGAGAGAGGAGCAGAGTTGATGATTGGAATCCTCTGGCTGTTCATGCCTCACTGTCACTGCAAGCGAGGAGGGTGAATTTGGCATTCAGCCAAACTTCTGTTCACTGCAGCGGGCCTGGAGAATCCCACTGGCTTGAACAGCCGGAAAATTCCAGGCAAGATTTCAGGTTCATGACCTTCCAACAGGTTTTGAGAAGTTAACCCTTTGAATGTTTTTTGCATTAATGTTATCCAAATCTATCAAAGCTTTGTCACAAGTGCTTTTTATCCTGTCTCAGTCTTCTTTTAGGCAACCCAGCAGCGAGGGTAATGTTTGTCTCAGGAAGTCAAAGCAAGACAAGACGGGTCAACCAATGTCCCAGCCACCTCAATTCCCTGGGAGAGTTTGCCCTGATTGCAGGAATCGTCTTTCTTCGTCTCATTTCCTGTCATTAAAAAAATTTAGCATTCCTGCTACGGACAGGAAAATTGTTTCCTTTTTACATATAAATGAAGAGATTTCCCAGTTAGCTGTTTTCTATGTACAGTTTGTGCACTGAAAACGCAATTAGCAAATATATCTTGCTTCCATTTCCCATCTCCTACAATCCACACGCTTTAGAAAGTAGATCAGTTTTGTATCATATTTGCAGAAGAAACCATAAAACTGTCTTTCAAAGTTAATAAAACTTATGAAGAAGCCCATAATGGTGCAAAGAAAGTATTCCCACAGGGTATTCCCATCAATTTTATTCAAACACTTCATTTTATATATTAATTCCCTTTTGGGCATGTCACGTTCATCAGTGGCACCTTTTGATTTAAGCGGTAGTAATATTGGGATTTACTTCACACCGTCTGCCTTTTATTTAAACATTATTTACTATTACTTTTGATAGATTCAATTACCTCATAAATTGCTTTGCCATAAAGATGTAGAAGCTGGTTATTTTTATCCCAGTCTGTCAATGGTTTGTCGTAGGTGTTGTAATTTATTGGCTAAACAATTTTATCAAGTCTGAACTTCTATTAAAAATTATTTACTAGAAGAAAAATTTAATATGAAGTCAACACATGAATGAGGATTAGTTTCTCGTAAATCATTGCTAGTGCACATTACTGTCATATTTCCACTGAGGAATTGAGGAAAAATGAGTGGGTAAAAGTGAACAGCAACAAGAAAATACACCCAAATGAGCTGATGGTGGGGATTAACTCTGCTTTTAAGTTAGTTTTCCTCTTGACAAAGCCATATATGTTTTTCTAATATTATCTTCCACATATCTTCCTCACTGTGTCGAGTATAAACTGTGATTGAGAGGGAGGGTTTCTTTTTTTTATTCATTTGTTGGACATGTGCATCACTTGCCGGCCAGCATTTATTGCCCACCCCTATCTGCCCATGGAGGGCAGTTGAGAGTCAATCACATTGCTACGGCTCTGGAGTCACATGTAGACCAGACCAGGTAAAGATGGCAGATTTCCTTCCCTAAAGGACATTAGTGAACCAGATAGTTTTTTCTGACAATGGTTCATGGTCATCAGTAGATTCTTAATTCCAGATCTTTAAAAATTGAATTCAAATTCCGCCATCTGCCATGATGGGATTCGAACCTAGGTGCCCAGAACTTTAGCTGAGTTTCTGGATTAATAGTCTAGCGATAATGCCACTTGGTTTTTGCCTCCTCCTGTCCTTTTTGCTGGGAAGTATGGAAGGGCTAGAAACAGAAACATAGAGAATAGAAGTAGAAGTAGGCCATTTGGCACTTTAAGCCTGCTCTGCCATTGATCATGGCTGATCATCAAATTCAATATCCTGATCTCACCTTCTCCCCATATCCCTTGACCTCATTAGCCCCAACAGCTATATTATAATAACTCCAGGAGTTAGCTGTCAACAAACAATGCTTTTATTGCATAAAATAAAACCATAAACCTCTGGTGAACACAACAGGTCCCAACTAGGACAAAAGAAATAATGGACCCACTCTGGGGTCTGCATTATATAGTGCTCAATATACAAGCTCCATTTGGCTAGTTAATTACCAATCTTCATTGATCTCATATTCAATGAGTGATGCAAGTCATGGAGGTTATCATATATATCTAATTTCTTCTTGAAATCATGCAAAGTACTTCAACTACTTTCTATAGTGGTGAATTCCACAGATTTGCCACTTTCTGGGTAAAGAAATTTCTCATCTCAGTCCAAAAAAATTTACACCTTATGACCTAGTTCTGGATTCCATTACCATCAGAAACATTCTTTCTGAATCTATCCTGAGTAACCATGTTAGAATTTTATATGTTTTTATCAGATCTCTGTTCATTCTTCTAAACTCATAGAATCTCTACAGTGCAGAAGGAGGCCTTCAGCCTATCGAGTCTGTACCAACCACAATCCCACTCAGGCCCTAACCCTGTACCCCCATATATTTACCCTGCTGGTCCTCCTGACACTGAGAGACAATTTAGCATTGCCAATCAACCTAACCCACACATCTCTGGAATGAGGAGAAACCGGAGCACCCAGAGGAAATGTGTGCAGGCACAGGAGGATATGCAAACTCCACACAGATAGTGATCCAAGCCGGAAATCAAACCGGCACTGTGAGGCAGCAATGCCAATCACTGTGCCGCCCTCCAATGAATATAATCCAAACCAACTTATTCTCTCCTCATACACTAAACCTGACATCTCAGGAATCAGCCTGGTAAACCTATACTATACTCCCATGACAGCAAGGACATCCTTCCTCGGATAAGGACATCAAAACTGCATGCAAGACTCCAGATATGGCTTCATCTGGCTGATGACTAGATGAAGCCTGCCCAATGCTGACCTGATTTTCCACGTCCCCTTACTTGAGAGGAATGTCTGGCATCTACTGCATATTTCCTCCCACAAAATAACATGAGTAGACTGGGAGCAGGAGTTGCAAATTCTTCCCTCACTCCCACATTCTCCACTGCTTATTTCTGGAGGTTTCTATAGGTGAGAATGTTAAAATTAAAACTTAATTGACTAAAGATTTGCAGAAAATTGCAGATTACTGAATATTCCTCTTGTTTAACACTGTTGGTAACCTTAACTTTATTTGTTCAGGTACATTCTTCGGGGATTTAACCACAGCACCTGTCTACATGATGGGACCTGGAGTGATCAGTCGCAGTCCTGTGAACGTAAGCATTTTGTAAACTTGCACAACAAGTTTAACCATCCACCTGAAAACACTTACAGGTCGAGAGGAATTACATTACATTCTCCATAGTTGCATAATGGACATAATTTGAAGAACGGTTGGATGCTTGGTGTTCAGGATATGTTAGTATATTTTTAAATCACAAGAGTGAAGGCATTAACTACCTGGAGCACATATAAAGAGAGATGGCTGGGACACTGAGGTTAGTTGTTGCAAGACAGAGATATGAAATGTCGTATTATGTAACTAAGCCTATTATAAAGGAAAAGGATTGGTGTCTAGTTTTATTCTTCAGTTAGAAGGCTTGGAATTCATTTAATACTGGAGTTGAATCTTTCTCACAGCAGGAACTGCACCTTTAATGATTTAGTGATCAAAAACATTTTTAAAATACATCTAGCAATTCTTTTCAAATTTTGTCAAATGCTTTTTTCACAAAGCTGTGGCCTCCCATAGACAATAATAAGAGCCTTTTGTAAGATGAACATGTAGTGGTTCTTTCTTAAGAAAAATATTTTAAATAATATAGTGGCTGCTGAACCTTCTGGGAAGAATTGATAAGATGATATCAAAAAGCTGGGTTAACCCCTACAGAAGTATAACATCTCCTTAGAGCTTAATGGGTGAAAATGCAGTGTATTGTGTATACTGCATAGAATCAGAATTTTTCAATGCAGAAGGGGGCCATTCAGACCATTAGGTCTGCACAGGCTACAATCTTACTCATTCCCATAACCCCATGCATTTATCCTAGCTAGTTCCTCTGATAGTAAGGGACAATTTAGCATGGCCAATCAACATAACCAGCACATCTTTGGACTGTGGAAGGAAACTGAAGCACTTGGAGGAAACCTACTCAGACATGGTGAAGATGTGCAAACAGATAGTGACCCAAGCCAGGAATTGAACCAGCACTGTTAGGGAGCAGTGCTAACCATTGTGCCACCATGCTGCCTTCAAAGATTTTGGGCTGGTGTTTAATTAACTGGGGTCAGCCAGTTGGTGTAACAATTGGGAGCACTGCTGGACTGGAGTATTGGTTAATGAATAGGAAAGAAAGAGTAGGGATAAATGGGCATTTTCAAGTTGGAAGGCTGTGACTAGAAATGCTGCAAAGATCAGCCCTGGAGCCCCAGCCACCTACAATCTGACTTAGACAGAGATAGAGAGTAATGTTTTGAAGTTTGCTGACATTACAATATTAGATGAGAATCAAGTTGTGAGGAGGACACAGAGAAGCTGCAAAGAAATAAAGACAGGCTAAATGAGTAAGCAACAGAACAGCAGATGGAGCCCAATGGGGCAGTCTGAATTTATTCACTTTGGTCAGAGGAATAGAAGAGCAGAATAGCATGAATGAAGCATGAAACCTACAAATATTTCTGTTTTCAGAGGAATTTGAATGTACTCATACAAGAAATGCAGAAAGTTAACATGTAGGTACACCAGCAATTAAGAAGGTCAATGACATTTTGACCTTTGTTGCAAGGGTATTGGACTACAAGAATAAAGAAGTCTTACTACAAATGATTGTGCAGGGCTTTGGTGAGACTGCATCTGGGACATTGTGCACAGTTTTAGTCTCCATGCTTCTTTCTCTTGCGTTCTGTGCACAAAGACATGTCTGACCGGCAGCACCCCAGCCCAATGGATAGGGCAAAGAGATAGGTTCCAAATTTACGTTGGCTGGCATGGGGATCGAACCCTATACTGATGGAACTAATCTGATTCATACCAGCTATCCAGACAACTGAGCTAACCACCCCATCCCCAAAGAGTTTGGGTTGCTGTGGAAACTTCAATTCTTCACACACATTGTAAACTAGGGCATTGGATAGAAATGGTTAAGATTCCAATTTCTTTCTATCACATGGCTGACCAGGAATTTCTCTCACTTTCACATTCAGCTTCTGGTATATGTTGGAAGGATTTAGAGGTTTGGCCTTGTTCTGAACATAACTTCTTTGGCCATCAAATTCTGGAGCAGGACTTGAACCCAAGCTTTTGGCACAGAGGCAGGATGCTACTCATTGCACCACATACCTCCTTGCCTTATTTAAAGAAAGATAAACTTACCTTGGAGGTTTTTGAATGAAGGTTTACTGGATTATTCTCTGAGATGGAAACATTGATGATGAGAGCCTGAGTAAATTGAACTTATACTGTCTGGAGTTTGGAAGAAGGTGATATCATTGAGAGATCCAAGATCCTAAAGGATTTTAATAGGGTAGACCCTGAGAAGTTGTTTCTTTTGGATAGGGAATGTAAAACTCTAGGGCAAGCCCTCAGGATAAGGTGCTGATAACATAGGGCTGAGATGAGGTGAATTCCTTTCTCAAAGATTTGATTTATTATTGTCACATGTATTGGTATACAGTGAAAAGTATTGTTTCTTATGCGTCACACAAAGCATACTGCACATAGAGAAGGAAATGAGAGATTGCAGAATGTAGTGTTACAGTCATAGAAATGAGCTAGAGTAAAGTTTTAGAAGTCTTGTTACCATTAACAAGAGTAAAAAATAAAATTAGAAGGTATGCTGGGCACAACTTACAAGAAGGCACCTCACTCCAGTGCCATCTTGGATAATTATGAATCTTTGGATTTCTCTGCACCGGAGGATTATGGATACAACATGTTGAATATATTTAAGGATGAAATAAACAGATTTTTAGTCTCAGGGAATTAAGAAACACAGGGAGCTGATGGAAAGGTTGAGTTAGAAAATCAGCCATGATCATACTGAATGGCATAGATGGGTCAATGGACTGTTTAAAAAGGGAAAAAAATATCCAGACCTCCTGCTATATGGTTATCTGAAATAGGAGGCCCTGTGGCATTGTGGTAACATCCTTACCTTTAACAATGATCAGGAGTTTTGGGGAGGAGTGCAGAAAATTGGGGAGGGCAGATACATCTTTGTTTGTTGATGTCAATGCAGTATAGACTTCTTTAGAATAAAGAAGGGAAAATTCTTCCTTTTGCATCCAATTTATCAAAATTTTGGCAGCAGCTTAGATATCTGATTGCTAAACCAAGGAATGATATCTTCCGAAACAGGCCATTAGGAAAACAGAATCATTTGGGGAAGTAGAAAGAATATTTAGACTGCCTCCATCTCATTGATAGATTGTTCCTTATATCAGCTTTACCGTTAAGAGAAGCCAAAAGAAGACTAGGCTTATCCATTTAGGGAATAATTAGACTCCAAGTCTTGAAGGCAAAATATTGCGAATGCTGGAATCTGAAACAAAAACAGAAAGCGCTGGAAAATCTCAGGAAAATCTCAGCATCTGTGGAGAGACAATAGAGCCAATGTTTTGAGTTTGGATGACACTTCATCAGAGCTTTGTGACCCTTCGCCACAGCTCTGACGAAGGTCATCCTGACTTGAAATATTAATTACAGGTCCTGTTGGGCCACTCTTGCATATTTACTAGAGGTTAGCTATAGACTGTCAACAGTGTGTGTCCTCTCAACAGAGCAAGATTTTCTAGCTGACATGGGAAGGGAAAATAACAAATGTACAAGGAAAATGAACAAAACGAAATAAACATTTTGTTCACAACCTAACCTGTTCTATGTTATCTTTGACATGGTATTGACAGGCAGTGTACAGTAACTCATACTACCAATGCAGCTGATTCTTATCTTTGTTTTGTACTTTCTAAAGCTGTGCAATGTCCACCACCAATTCCACCAGAAAATGGAGTAGTTAATTTCCACACGCCACTCAAGCCTAATGCTGCTCCTGTCTTTGGTGACATGGTTTACTACGAATGCAAGAAAGGCCTGGCTTTGATTGGAAATGAGACAGGCTTTTGCTTAGCCAATGGAAGATGGACAAACGCGCCTCAATGTAAAGGCAAGTGACAGCAAAATTAAATAACAGGAGTCTCTGCTATGTGTATGGTGCTCCAAAATTTGTCCGATTGAAAGATCCGATTGTGTGACTTCTGTATTATTCAGGTGACATGACTGGAAATATGTCTGATGGGTTTGTTTCTTTTCTAGTGTTCTGAAGCCACATCAACAATTTTCATACTTTCTATTTCTCCTCCACATTTTATTTCAGGAAATTAATTATTGCAAACAAATTACAAATTGGAGTAGGAAAATACTTCACAATTAACATGGAACTTTTCAGTTAAAGATTTTGTGTGGGGCAACACAGCTTTTAGAAGAGATTGTAATTGTGCATTGCCATACCATAATTCAACATCTCTAAGTTCCAAAGTAGTATTATGAGACACAAACACATAGACAACCCCAATAAGAAGATTTTTCAGTTGTGTTACATTTTTCTGCACAGTTGAGGACCAACGTTTATTTCTGTAGTTCTTGGGGCTAAAGGGATCAAGGGATATGGATAGGAATTTGATGATCAGCCATGATCAAATTAAATGGCGAATCAGGCTTGAAGAACCAAACAGCCCACTCTTGCTTTGAATTTCATGTTTCTTCGTTCGAACACTCCTCCACTTTCCTTGCATGGGTGTCGTGTGGGATCTGAGAGTTTTGTAGAAGTGTCTTAGGAGGGGATCCGGGCTGATTAATATTTTCCTAGTTGTACTATTCTCTCAATGGTCATGTATCTGATAGCTGTTCTGCACATATGTTGTGGAAACTTTTGTCCAGAATTGGGAAATGCCAATCGCTCAACCCAAGGGAAATGCCTTGTAGATTGTTAACTGTAAACTAATTGTTTTTAATTGTACTTAGATCATGCATTTTAACTCTTGTTTCTCATGATTTCCTTTAAACAGACGCTGGGGAGGATTTTCCATTCCTTTCAGGCGGCAGGATAAGAAATCCTCCCAAAATGTAATTTACACTGATGGGATTTCCCATTTCAATTATTCCCCCTCCCCCGCCCAACAAATGACATAATGGGAATCCCAACACCATTTGAATACATTCAAACGTAATTATCAGGCCTTTACTCCTGATGTTACCACCTCACCCCGCCCACTCCAGCCCTCATGCTGTCATGCCAGGCCTCCCACAGCATGCACCTGGCAAGCAGAATCTACATAAGAACACAAGGAGCAGGAGTAGACCATCTAGCCCTTCGAGTCTGCTCTGCTGTTCAATAAGTTCATGGCTGATCTGAAGTGGATCAGTTCCACTTTCCCGCTTTCTCCCCATAACCCTTAATTCCCTTGTCTATTAGAAATCTATCTACGTGTGACTTAAATATATTCAACGAGGTAGCCTCCACCACTTCAATGGGCAGAGAATTACGGAGATTCATCATCCTTTGAGTGAAGAAGTTCCTCTTCAACTCCGTCCTGAACTGTCCCTCCCTTTTGGGCTGTGCCTTCTAGTTCTGATTTCCTTTCTAAGCGGAAAGTATCTCTCTACCTCTACCCTATCTAGTTCCTTCATTATCTTGTAAGTCTCTATAAAATCCCTTCTCAGCCTTCTAAACTCGAGTACAGGGCCAGTGTATTCAATCTCTCTTCATAGGCTAACCACCTCATCTCCAGCATCAGCCTGTGAACCTTCTCTGCACTCCCTCCAAGGCCAATGTATCTTTCTGCAAATGTGGTGACCAAAACTACACACGTCTTCCAGTAGAGTGCTGAACTCAGGAGGAACTAGGCAGGGAGGGAGCAGGATGTCGGGGGCAATTCTCCCCCAAGAGCAGCACTATAGGCTGGGAGAAGCAAAGACCATGTAGCGGGCTTCCTTCTGGGCACCGGGTTTCTGGCATTGTATAGCTCTGTGCTGGAACTGAAGAAATTATGTTAATAGCAATTTAAATCTCAATAGCACTCCCGGGACTGAAGTCTCCGGGGCTCCACGCTCACCAGACTCTTGCCAGTGCTGCCCCCCAGTGTGTTTCACTTCAGTGTGGTTTACAACAGATCCACACTAACGGAGAGCTGGCAGCCCAACCCTGCTGGAGTGAGGTCAGGGGGGCATTGCCAACTTGCCAGCACCAGCTGGACAATCTGGCACTACCCAAAGGGCAAAGCAGCAATACCCACAGGACACCCTGGCAATGCCCCTTGGGCATTGGGCAGTGCCAAGTGGGCAGGACCAGTGTGCGGGGGGGGGGAGGGTCCTGCTGCCTCTCTGCACTGGGATCAGTGACAGCAATTGGGGCTGGCCATATAAGGGTGGGTGGGGGGGTTGGCTTTCGAGTGGGATGAGGGCTGCATTGCGGGAAGCGGAGAGGGGGTGTTGGGAGATTGGGACTGCCAGGGTGGGGAGGGATATCAACGAGGGCCGCGAGGGCAGGGTGGTCACAAGGGCAGTGATGGGAATTGTGGTGCTGGCCACAATGGGAGTTGTGGTATTTGCCAGCGATTGAGCTGGCCAGTGATCTGGAGGCCAGCAGTGTGGGGCTACTACACATGCACTGATCTCAGTGCTGACAGATCGGTGCATGTGTAATGGCTCACTCAGCACTATGTTGCTGGCCTCTCCAGCAGGAATAGGCCCTACCACAGATTTTCAGTGTGTATCAAGCTAAAGCTCTCTGCGATGCACAGAGTATAGGAGATTCATTTTGAAAATTCTGCTGAAAAAATCAGTGGGGCGGGGTGGGAAGCTGTTACATGGAGTGTCTCATTCAGAGCTGCTCACCAGCCTCATATAGTTGGGCCCAATCTTTGGAACTTTTCTTTTGTTTGTGCCTGACAATGAGACAGAGGAAACCGGCATTGGGGGCCAGTGCCTCCTATGCCATCTTTCCTGCTGCTGCCACACTTTGCAAAAATATGCGAAAATTCCACCCACTAGGTAGGATTTTATGGCCTCGCTTACCTAGAAACTCTAAAATTCCACCCGAGGTCAACAGACTTTTTCATGGTCCAACCCTCGCCCACTCTGATTCCAAATACAGTAAAATCTGTATTTGTCGGGTTAGGAGGCCTGCGCTGTTTTGTACAAATAAATATAAAAGTGTGTGAAGATTAGCTCCAACTGAACAACTGGCCTCCAGGAATAGACTCACAACAACAGGTTAAAGTCCAATAGGTTTATTTGGTAGCACAAGCCACTAGTTTTCGGAGCGCTGCTTCTTCATCAGATAAGTAGGAGTTCTATTCACAAATAGGGCATATAAAGACTCAAACTCAATTTACAAAATAATGGCTGGAATGCGAGTCTTTACAGATAATCAAGTCTTAAAGATACAGACGATGTGAGTGGAGAGACAGGTTAAAGAGATGTGTATTGTCTCCAGCCAGGACAGTTAGTGAAATTCTGCAAGCCCAGGCAAGTTGTGGGGGTTACAGATAGTGTGACATGAACCCAAGATTCCAGTTGAGGCTGTCTTCATTTTGCTTTCAGTCTCAGCTCAGCGACTCTACAACATTGTGTGTTGTGAAGGCCGTCTTAGAGAAAGCTTACCTGAAGATCAGAGGCCGAATGCCCATGGCCGCTGAAGTGTGCCTCAACAAGAGAGAACACTCTTGCCTAGTGATTGTCAAGTGGTGTTCATTCATGCATTGTTGTAGCATCTGCATGGTCTTCCCAATGTACCATGCCTCGGGACATCCTTTCCTGCAGCATATCAGGTAGACAATGTTGACCGAGTTGCAAGAGCATATACCGTGTAACCTGGTCGATGGTGTTCTCACGTGAAATAATATCGGTGATCCAGCATGCGTGGCAAAGGTTGCTGTGGCAGGGTTATGTGGTGTCATGGTCTCCTGAAGGCTGGGTAGTTTGCTGCAGACAATGGTTCTGTTTGAGGTTGTGCGGTTGTTTGAAAGCAATAAGTGGGAGTATGGGGATGGCCTTGGCGAAATGTTCGTCTTCATCAATGACATGTTGAAAGTTCTAGAGAAAATGCCAGAGCTTCTCCACTCCAGGGAAGTACTGGATGATGTAGGATACGCTGTCCACTATGTCCTGTGTTTGTCTTCTGAAGAAGTTGGTGGAGTTTTTCGCTGTGACGCGTTGGAAATGTCAATCGATGAATCAAGCACCATATCCTGTCCTAACGAAGGCATCTTTCAGAGTCTGGAGGTGTCTGTTGTGAACCTCCTCATCTGAGCAGATCCTGTGTATGTGGAGGGCTTGTCCATAGGGGATGACTTCTTTAACGTGTTCAGGGTGGAAACTGGAGAAGTGGAGTATTGTGATGTTATCAGTGGACTTGCGATACAGTGAAGTGCTGAGGTGACCGTCCTTGATGGAGATGCATATGTCCAAGAGCGCAACTGATTTCGGAGAGTCATCCATGGTGAATCTGATGGTAGGATGGAACTTGTTGGTGGCATCATATAGTTGTTTCAGTAATTGTTCACCATGAGTCCAAAGAAGAAAATGTCATTAACGCATCTAGTGTATAGCATTGGTTGTAGGCCTTGTGCGGCAAAGACATCTTGTTTGAACCTGTGCATGAAGGTGTTGGCATATTGAGGTGCAAATTTGGTCCCCATGGCCAGGAATAAAACAAAGGATATAAAATACTCTTCAGTATTTCAAATCAAAACACAATGCACACATTAAAAATCTTAGTAACAGATAAGATCTCCTGAGAATAGCCATGGGGAATAGAAAAAACAGACTTCTTCAATGTTCAGACTTTCCATGTGGAGATTTCCTGCAAATACTGAGATCCAAAGGATTTTGATACAAGTCCTAATGATCCTCCATTGCTAATAAATAAATAAACTGTTAATAGAAGTAGTGCAAATGCAGGAATCAGTTTCTTGCAATGTATACTGGCTTTCTCCATGTCCACACATGTCAAGTCCTCCAACTAATCTAAATTCAGTGGAATTCAGAAAATGACATCCAGTGTGTGAGGAATGACAATAGAAATAATGAGAACAAAATGCAAATCCATGATTCAACTTGTTCACCCATATCAGTAAACATCAGGAAAGAATGATCCAAAAAACATGACAGTTAAAGAACCTCAAATCCAACTAATCATGTAGAAAGTTGAGGCTTCCTTCTAACAAACTTTTAAAGTTTATTTATTAGTCACAAGTAAAGCTTACATTAACATTGCAATGAAGTTACTGTGGAATTCCCCTAGTCGCCAAACTCCAGCACTTGCTTGGGTCAATGCATCTAATCAGCACGTCTTTCAGACTGTGGCAGGAAACCAGAGTGCCCAGAGGAAATTACGCAGACACAGAGAATGTGCAAACTTCACATAGACAGTGACCCAAGCTGGTAATCGAACTCGAGTCCCTGGCGCTGTGAGTTAGGAAGTACTAGCCATTGTGCTACTATGCTGCCCCTGCCTGGCAACTGTAAATATCCAGCTTATTTAGGAGAGGATAGGAAATGGTGTTGCATTGACAAAAGGGTGGGACGGGCATCATGACTATATTCTGTGCCATTACATTATTTTGAACTTGCCATCTCTAACATGCTGCTGATATCTCTTTCCCCATTTACAGGGAGTGATGCCACGTAGCACAGAGCAATTTTTGTGACTGACACAAAAATTGCTGCATATAATCTTGTTGACTGCATCACTGCTGGATAGAAAATGCACCAACTTGTTTTTGAGGTGGCATGGTGGCACAGTGGATAGCACTGCTGCCTCTCAGAACCAGAGACTTGGGTTCAATTCCCAGCTTAGGTCACTGTCTATGTAGAATCTGCAGGTTCTCTCCAGTGTCTGCGTGGGTTTCCTCTCACAGTCCAAAGATGCACAGGTTAGGTGGATTGGTCATGCTAAATTCTCCCTCAGTACAAACAGGTGGCGGAAGTTGGGACTAGGGGATTTTCACAGTAACTTCATTATGTTAGTGTAAGCCTACTTGTGACATTAATGAATTTTTAAAAGGTTTATAGTGGTGGAGAACATCAAATTTAAAGCCTAATTCACAAGCTGTTTTCTTTTGTATTATAGAAGTGAAATGTGGATTTCCACCAAAAATAGTAAATGGATTTATGGTATTTGCACTCAAAAACATCTATAGCTACAGGGAGACTATTGACTATGGCTGCATTGAAAATTACATCCTGGATGGCTCAAAGACAATCACGTGTGAGAAGACAGGGAACTGGACTGAAAAACCTGTATGCCGAGGTGAGGCAAATTAAATTGGAATTAGAATGCTCGGACCAAGAAACGTATGGATAACAAAGTTCATTATACATCAAGGGATTGAGATAGTACAGGAGTGTTGGTGGCTAAAGTAAAAATGCATTTAATCCAGTTTATTTTATGTTGTGTTAATAGATTCCTTTTATGATTCATTCATTATTCAGATTGCTTCCAGTATTGAAAATGTAAATGATAAATCTGTAACCTGTACTTTACTCTGGTAAATATGGCACAAAAGACAATTTCATGGTCCTGTTGTAGCTTTCGCTTTCAGTGATATTGATCTTTGTAATATTTTTCACAGCATCAATCACTGGATGAGCAGGAGTATCCTCCAACTAATTGTTGGAAAGACCAAAAACATTATCCCCACCACAAACTCTAACCCTCACCTTGGCAACAGTCGACCTACTTTTATCTCTTTCCCCATTTACAGGGAGTGATGCCATGTAGCACAGAGCAATTTTTGTGACTGACACAAAAATTGCTGCATATAATCTTGTTGACTGCATCACTGCTGGATAGAAAATGCACCAACTTGTTTTTGAGGTGGCATGGTGGCACAGTGGTTAGCACTGCTGCCTCACAGAACCAGAGACTTGGATTCTCTTGGGTTGTCAGAGACTTGGTGACCTACTTTTTCACTCTTTAGTGACTAAAGAGGTGGATGGGGGTAAGGCAGTTGATGTGGTATATATAGACTTTAGTAAGGCGTTTGATAAGGTGGCCCATGGAAGACTTCTGCAGAAAATGCAGATGTATGGGATAGAGGGTGATTTAGCTAATTGGGTTAGGAATTGGCTAGCAGATAGAAGACAGAGGGTGGTGGTTGATGGGAGATATTCATCGTGGAGTTCGGTGACAAGTGGTGTACCTCAGGGGTCTGTTTTGGGGCCCCTGCTGTTTGTAATTTTTATAAATGATCTGGATGAGGGTATTGAAGGATGGATTAGTAAATTTGCAGATGACACTAAAGTCGGTGGAGTGGTAGATAGTGAAGAGGGGTGTTATAGTTTGCAGAGAGACTTGGACAAGTTGCAGAGCTGGGCCGAGAGGTGGCAAATGGAGTTTAATGTGGAAAAGTGTGAGGTAATGCACTATGGCAGAAATAATAAATGTGTAGAGTATAGGGCAAATGGTAGGATTCTTAGTAGTCTAGATGAACAGAGGGATCTTGGTGTGTATGTGCATAGATCCCTGAAAGTAGGCAGTCAAGTCGAGAAGGTTGTTAAGAAGGCATATGGAGTCTTAGCTTTTATTGGTAGGGGGATTGAATTTCGGAGCCGCAACGTCATGTTGCAACTGTACAAAACTCTAGTGCGGCCGCACTTGGAGTATTGTGTGCAGTTCTGGTCCCCACATTATAAGAAAGATGTGGAGGCATTGGAGAGGGTACAGAGGAGGTTTACCAGGATGTTGCCTGGTATGGAGGGCAGGTCTTATGAAGAGAGGCTGAGGGATTTGAGGTTGTTTTCGTTAGAAAGGAGGCGGCTAAGAGGGGACCTGATCGAAACATATAAGATGATTAGAGGTTTAGATAGGGTGGACAGTGATAGCCTTTTTCCTAGGATGGAGAAAGCTAGCACGAGGGGACACAGCTTTAAATTAAGGGGTGATAGTTATAGGACGGATATCAGAGGTAGGTTCTTTACCCAAAGGGTGGTTCGGGAGTGGAATGCCCTGCCTGCAGCAGTTGTAGATGCGCCAAGTTTGGTGGCGTTTAAGAGGTTAGTTGATAAGTATATGGAAGAGAAGGGAATGGTTTAGTTTGGAGGGGCATTGCTTTTTATATTGGTCGGCGCAACATTGAAGGCCGAAGGGCCTGTTCTGTGCTGTAGTGTTCTATGTTCTATGTACTTACAATCTGATATCATGTTCGGCTAAGAGATGTATTTCTGGCAGCATATACAGGCCATTACTGACTGCCAACTTCCTTCCACCTTGCCACAGCTTATCCACTGCAGAAACCCCCATCTGTGCTTTGGCCACCTCTAGATTTGACTATTCATACACTCTCCAAACTAGCCTTCCACCATCACAAACACGTGCTTATGCAAAACGATGCTGTTTCTATCCCATTCACCTGTCGCTCGCAGGCTTATATTGGCTCCTGCTCTAGCAATGCCTCAATTTCAAAGCTTCATCATTGGCAGAGATTCCTTGAGTTGCTTAAGCCAAAATTTCTGGAGTTCCTGACTTTTTCTACTCTTTTAAGATGGTCCTTAAAACCTTTCTCATCTTAAGTGGCTTGATGTCAAATTTTGTTTGCTAAAGCTCTTGTGAAGGACTTGCTACAATGTTAAAGGTGCTATTTAAATACAAGTTGTAACTGAAGATTCCAAATTGCAGCATGGATATAAACAAAAACTGAGATTTACTAGCCAGGTTAAAAAGTTTAAAGTTGATTTATTAGTGTCACAAGTCGGCTAACATTAACACTGTAATGAAATTTAGTGGAGGCGATGGGCTAGTTGTATTATCACTGAATATTAATCCAGAAACTCAACTAAGGTTCCGGGGACCTGGGTTCAAATCGCACCACGGCGAATTTGAATTCAATAAAAAATATCTGGAATTAAGAATCTACTGATGATCATGACACCATTGTTGATGGTCGGGAAAACACATCTGGTTCACTAATGTTCCTTAGGGAAGGAAATTTGCTGTCCTTACCTGACCTGCTCTACATGTGACTCCACAACCACAGCAATGTGGTTGACTTTCAGTTGCTCCTGGGAAACTAGGGATGGGCAATAAATGCTGAGCGACGTCCATGTCCCACAAATGAATAAAAAGAGTTACTGTAAAAAATCCTCTAGTTGTCACATTCCAGCGGCTGTTTGGGTACACTGAAAGAGAATTTAGCATGGCCAATGCACCTAACCAAATTTCAACAGGGTGTGAGATTTGGATTGGTATTTGGGGCAAGAGATGCTTTTCTGCAGGAGTGGTCAAATTACTGACTTTAGAATCTTATGTGCCACAGTTTATTTTCTCAATGAAGCTGCAGTGTTGTTAGATCTTAAATGAGACAGTGTAACTTTATGAGTAATGCGTCTGGAAACAAAATTTATTTATAAGGTGTGTTTTTCTTTACAGCTCCATGCATTATACCCATAAAGAGAGGTCGTGTATTCTATAATGGGAAGAAGTACTGGATAGCAGATCTCCCAAATAAGAGAGTATTACATCGAGAAAGGGTGGCTTTTTACTGCAAAAACAAAAAACAAAACTGTGGATACCCAGTTCTGACTCAGTGCATAGACAGTCACATTGAAATTCCATCCTGCTTTGAAGGTGAGAATGATTCACGGTATGAGGATGTCTGAAAGTCTTTTACATTGGGTAGACAGAGTGGAATTTTCTATTCTGGAGACAAAGCCCAGTGCCAAACAGAAAAGGCATTGGGACTTTCATGGAGCACCAAGACAGCTGAATAATTATAGATCTGCAAGGAACTCAGTGAATCTGGTGGCAGGGTGGGCAAGAAGTTTCCCATTCTGCTGTTACTTCACGGGGCACTGTATTGAAAGAGTATCGGGATGTCCACTCACTCAATGCAGGCCAGGAGCTTCTCATTATCGCTCCAGACTCCTTTCAGCCCTAGCCCGTATTGAAGAAGCTGGCAGATGTGAGCAACCACACGTGGGAATATACAAGGGTGCCTCTAACATTACCTTCAGCTCATCTCCAGATAACAGCACTGCCTGAAATACATCCATGATTGGGCCACCGCTCGCTGGTGCAGTGGTCTACGTTCTCAGCACCTTGACTTTCGCCATTTGCAGCTCAGGCCCCTGCTCCCCCTGGCTCTGTGCCAATCTGTGATGGGTTCTCTAGCTTTATATCTGAATGAGAGTAATTACCAAGGCAAGGTTTTCTGCACCTGCATCATTGACATCTTAGTGGATGTTAGAAAGATTTGGAGTGATATATTTTATGATAAGGTCCTTTACAGGTTTCCCTCCATCTCAAAGCTGACAGGCCAGTGCTGAATCCTTTGTTTGAATTCTGTCCAGACATGCCATCCCCGCCCCTTCTAAGCCAACAGCAAGATGTCTCTCTCTGATACTACTTCACTTGTCTTTATTAACCTCGTCTCTAAAAAGAGATCATTACCTTGGCGACCTAGAAAGACCAACCATTTGAACTCCTGTTGGGAATGACCATTCACCTGAGATGATGGAGCTTTGGAATTGTGAGTTGGCTGCCATCCACCAGATTTGCCCCTTGGAGACATCCCCCCCTTCATTTCTGTCTCAAGCTGCAGTCAATGGCAAATGGCACAGAATGAATAAAGCTCCAAACCTTACTGGGATCTTGATGTTATGAGACTCAACCGTCAGAAATGAAGCTGCTACAATGAGTTTTCACCACAGAAAGGGGAACACACCTGAGCATAGTGACACCCAGTTGCCTCATCATCAATAGGGTGCCGTTTCAGTCAGCTATTAGTGCTCGTCTTGAACTTTACCCATCCCCAAAACAGTCCTTTTCCATTGAGGAGAGTTCACTGACTGATGAACTGTGTGGTCAAAGTCAGTTTTGAAAAATAATGCATGTCACCTTCGTATTCACTCCACCACCTTTAATCCTCCCTTGTCAACCTTGAGTCACCCAATATCACATTCTTCTCCCCTTCATAACCCTTGAATCTTCCATATTTACCTGGACCAATTCAAGATCCACCTCCACGTGTTTTCTCCCCACTCAGAACTAACATCTATTACTGTCCCCATGTCTACTCTGACCCTGTCTCTCCCATTATCCAAGCCATCTGTCTGGTCCCCCTCCATAACATCCCCAAAGTGACCTTTACATACTAAACTCTCAACCTGGGCCTGTCATCCTAACTCATCCCTCTCCCCTATCTGACTATGACTGTTTTCTCCCATCACCGAGAACCTGAGTTCAATCTCCAAGACCCCCACCAACTCCTTCCTCTAAGGCTACTCCCCACAGGCCCAGAAAGCTTGCCTCCCTTATCCAGACTTTGTGCAACATTTGCTCTCAAGTTACACGAGGTCCTGAAGAAGGTGAAAGCAATTCCTGTGGGTTTAAAGTCATGGAAGAGGTGAAGTAAAAATGAACATAGAACATAGAACAATACAGCACAAACAGGCCCTTCGGCCTACGAGTTGCGCCGATCACATCTACCAATCCACAGACCTATCTATAATCCCTTATCCTATTCTTTTCCATATACTCATCCAGAAGTCTCTTAAAAGACACCAGTGAGTTTGCCTCAACAACCTCCGACGACAGTCAGTTCCATTCACTCACCACCCTCAGAGTGAAAAACCGACCCCTGACATCTCCTTTGTATTTGCTTCCCTGCACCTTAAATCTGTGTTCTCTCGTAGTGACCATTTCAGCTCGGGGAAATAGTCTCTGAGAGTCCACCCTATTTATCCCTCTCAACATTTATTAACCTCTATCAGGTCACCTCTCAACCTACGTCTCTCCAGTGAGAAGAGTCCCAACTCCCTCAACCTATCTTCATAAGGCCTGCCTCCCAATCAGGCAGCATCTTTGTAAATCTCCTCTGAACTCTCTCAATAGCCTCTACATCCTTCCTATAATGAGGCGACCAGAACTGCGCACAATACTCCAACTGGGGTCTGACAAGAGTCTTATAGAGCTGCATCATTACCTCCTGACTCCTAAACTCTATTCCTCGATTAATGAAGGCCAGTACACCGTACGCCTTCTTGACCACTTTCTCCACCTGCGAGGCCTAAATTCTCCTAAATTCTCACCAGCGAGGAACTTAATTTGAGGATGAACATAACTCTGGTGCGAAGCCTTTCAATCAATATGTATTACAGGTTCTTATGAATGCAAATGGGGTTCCTGATATTGTCAGGAAATGCAACCCATCTTTAAACTTTGAAATTCAAGAATATAAAATTCGCAATGTCTATTCAACTAACAAGAAACAGATTTCTTTGCTTCCAGCCAAATTAAGAGCTTCCCCAACTCGATTCTTGCCTTCTTGTGAAAATTCTGCCAATTTTTACAATTTAATAATCTTTCATTGTTTGAAAAGTTGACAAAAAAACTCAGCTGATATAAACCAATGTCTATGAAGCGATACAGCTACATTACTTCTAATATTATTATACAGACAAAAGGCGGGATTATCCGAACTCATCCAAGACTGCCCCACTGCAAGGAAGCACGGAGAATTTGGCATTCCAGCCAAAACTCCATCCGCTTTCAGTAGCACTGGAGAATCCCAGTCACAAATGAAGATGAAGACATTCAGCACATGGGTGTATGATACCTTCCCCAAATCAGATGGGCAGATTCATAGAATTCCAATAGTACAGAAGGAGGCCATTCGACCCATCAAGTCTGTACTGACCACAATCCCAGCAAGACCCATTCCTGTAACCCCACATATTTACTCTGCTAATCCCCCTGATTCTTGGGTCAATTTAGTCTGGCCAATCAATCTAACTCACACACCTTTGGAGTGTGGGAGGAAACCGGAGCAGTCAGATGAAACCCATTCAGACATGGGGAGACATGCAAACTACACACAAACAGTGACCTGAGGATAGAATTGAACTGGGTCCCTGGTGCTGTGCGGCAGCAGTGCTAACCACACTGTTGCCCTCATCTGCCCTACTCATCCCCCAGATTGCTCAACAAGAGGTGGGAGCAGAAGCCAGAAAGCTGACTCCCATTTCCCGATTTTCTTTTCTTCCCAGTGGAGAGAAGCCTGGTTTACGCTCACAATTTCCATTTAATAATATTACCATGTTTGGAAATTTGGACAAATCAGTAAATCCCATTTCTCACTGTTCCACACCAGTGTTTCTTATATTTTCTTTATTCTAAGCTTAGCCAAAGAATTAAATGTCATGATCGGATTTACCTTTAACATTCAACGCTCCTCTAGCTGGCCACTCATCTCCAACCTTCCATAAACTTCAGTTTATCCAAAACTCTGCTGCCCATATAGAATCCCTACAGAGCATTTGGTCCATCAATTCTGCACCTACCACAGTCCCACCCAGATCCCCATCCCTACAACTCCACATATCTACCCTACTGGTTCCCCTAACACTAATGGGCAATTTGCTACAGCCAACCAATCTAACATGCACATCTTTGGAGTGTGGGAGGAAACCAGAGTGCCCGGAAGAAATCCATGCAGACACAGAGAACATTAGAACTCCATGCAGATAGTCAACCCAGACCAGAATTGCACCCGAGTCCATGGCACTATGAGGCAGCAGTGCTAACTACTGTGCCACCATGCTGCTTGAAATGTACTGGTTCCCATTCACTCGTCACTCCTACGCTGGTGGCCTTCATTAGTTCCTGGTTCAGTAACACTTCAAATTTAAAATTCTAATCCTTGTGTTCAATCCGTCCAATTCCTGCCTCTCCCTATTTCTGTAATCTCCTCCAGCAATTCCACCAGCCTCTCAGACGTGTGTATATTCTAGCAGTGGCCACTTGTGTATCAGAATCCTTCAGCCCAACATTGGACATTCAGCTAAGTCTTAAAGCACTGGAATTTCTTCCCTAAACTTCTCTATTCCCTTTGAACATACTCTTAACCAAATCTGTCCTCAAATCTCCTTTTGTGTCTCTCAGCCAGACTTTGTTTGATGGCTGCTCCTATGAAGTGCCATGGGATGTTTTTACTACGTTCAAGGCAGTATATAAATGTATGTTGTTGCATGTTCTTGAACTAAAGAACTTTTTCTTCCATGTTGATAATCAATAACATGCTTTTCTATCTCACTTTTTTGTTCAGGAAGACATATTAATGTTTTGATTTGATTTTGATTTTGATTTGATTTATTATGGTCACATGTATAAAATTAGAGTGAAAGTACTGTTTCTTGTGTGTTATACAGACAAAACATATCGTTCATAGAGTGCATAGGGGAAAGGAACGGAGAGAGTACAGAATATGTTTTGTTACTGATGGAGGAAGAGAAAGATCAGCTTAATATTTGGCTAGTCTATTCAAAAGTCTGATGGCAACAGGGAAGAAGCTGTTCTCAAGTCAGTTGGTACATGATCGCAGACTTTCCTCTGAAATAGTGGAAGATAATGGATAGTCAGAGCATCTATCATATAAATGACACTGATTGAGAAGAGTGTGTACACACACAAGGGATGATCTTACTGGCTTTTTCTGCCTTATTGTACAGGACTTAGAGAAAGAAATTCCACACCATGCTGCTTGCGGGCAGCCGCTAATTCATCCAACCTATCATCACATCAGCACTTCAGTGATCTGGGTGTGATGTCATGACTGCCCAAGAAACATCTGGCATACAATTTAATCTCTCTGCCCACTCACTGCCTGATCTTCCCTGCTCAACCCCATCTCCCTAAATCACCACTATCTCCCCTCTACCTTCTGAAGATACAGAGCCACTCCATGAGCACTGTGTCAGTTTGATCGCACTCACTCTGCTCTCCCGACAAGTGTATGCCTTTTGAAACCATGCTGTTCTCACATTGCGCTGCCATGGACACTTTATTTGACATTGGAGTTTGATTCCAATGTACTTCAATGAGGTTCCCTCTACGACACAGTGATAGCAGGCAGCATGGTGGCACAGTGGTTAGCACTGCTGCCTTATAGCTCCACGGATCTGGGTTAGGTCACTTTGTACTTGTACTTTGTCCTATGTCTGTGTGAGATTTCCTCTGAGTGCTCAGTTTTCTTCCCACAGTCCAAAGATGTGTAGGTTAGATTGATTGGACATGACAAATTAACACTTGGTGTCCCGGGATGTGAGAGATAAGAGAGATTAGCAAGGTAGCAAAGTGGGGTTAGGATTGTTGTTGGTGCAGACTTGATGGGCCAAATGGCCTCATTCTGCACTGTAGGGTTTCAGCGATTCTATGTTGAATGGCAGGAAACCTGGCCTGCCACTGACACTGTGGACGGGGGGGGGATGATCTCATATTATATTTGCATTAATATGAAATGTGATTAAGGCTTTCAAACTGCCAAACCCATCCAAAGAGTTGAACATCCTGGCTGATATGACTACATTTCACCTGGTGCCTAATTAAAATTTTGAATACAGGAGTTTTAATAAAAGACCCTGCCTCCATCTTTTTGGGACAAGGTCCTCAGTCTTTACTTTGATTTGCTATATATTCTGTTCTCCTGCATCTGTGTTGGTAGCCATGATGTGGAGATGCTGGCGTTGGACTGGGGTAAACACAGTAAGAAGTTTCACAACACTAGGTTAAAGTCCAACAGGTTTATTTGGTAGCACAAGAAACTAGCCTTCAGAGTGCTGCTCCTTCTTCAGATAAGTGGGAGTTCTGTTCACAAACAGGGCAAATAAAAGACACAAACTCAATTTATAAAATAATGGCTGGAATGCGAATCTTTGAGAGTAATCAAGAAGGTAATCAAATCAAGTGAGTGGAGAGTGGATTAAGCACAGATTAAAGGGGCGTGTATTGTCTCCAGCCAGGACAGTTAGTGAGATTTTACAAGCCCAGGCAAGTTGTGAAGGTTAAAGATAGTATGTCATGAACCCAAGATCCATGAGACCATCCTCATGTGTACAGAATTTGGCTATCAATCTCTGCTCAGTGACTCTGCATTGTCATGTGTTGTGAAGGCAGCCTTGGAGAACGTTTACCCGAAGATCAAAGGCCGAATGCCCGTGACCGCTGAAGTGGTCAGCAGGAAGGGAACACTCTTGCCTGGTGATTGTTGAGCGGTGTTCATTCATCTCTCGTCGTAACATCTGCATGGTCCTCCCAATGTACCATGCTTCGAGACAACTTTCCTGCAGCATATCAGGTAGACAATGTTGACTGAGTTGCAAGTGTATGTACTGTGTACCTCGTGGATGGTGTTCTCACGTGACATGATGGAATCCATGTTAATGATCTGCATGTCTTGCAGAGGTTGCTGTGGCAGGGTTGTGTCGTGTCGTGGTCACTGTTCTCCTGAAGGCTGGATAGTTTCCTGTGAACTATAGTCTGTTTGAGGTTGTGTGATTGTTTGAAGACAAGAAGTGGAGGTGCGGGAATGGCTTTGGCAAGTTGTTCATCTTCATCCATGAGATGTTGAAAGCTCCGGAGAAGATGTTATAGCTTCTTCACTCCAAAGTGGCCTTCACGACACACAACAATGCATAGTCACTGAGCAGAGGCTGATAGCCAAGTTCCACACGAGGACAGCCTCAACTAGGATTTTGGATTCATGTCACACTATCTGTAACCCCCATGACTTGTGAAAACTCACTAACTGTCCTGGCTGGAGACAATACACATCTCTTTAACTTGTGCTTAACCATCTCTCCATTCATATTGTCTGTATCTTTAAGACTTGCTTACCTGCAATGACTTGCATTCCAACCATTATTTTGTAAATTGAGTTTGTATCTTTACATGCTCTGTTTGTGAACAGAACTTCCACTTATTTGATGAAGGAGCAGCATTCTGAAAGCTTGTGCTACCAAATAAACCTGTTGGACTTTGACCTGGTGTTGTGAAACTTCTGACTGTGTTCGTAGGGCAGGCCTATCAAAATTTCAAGTTTGTTGATCTCCTGTGGGGTCTCATGCATAGGAAGTTATGTCTAAGTATAGTTTCTGGTGAAACAGAGCTTAAGTGGACCAGAGCATGAAGACAGAAAGTCAGTCCTTATTTTAAAGTTACTGCCAGGAAGATATAGTTACAGTGCAAGTTTATGTAGGAAATTACCATCATAAAGAGGGGAAAAGGAATTTACACAGATATCGGATTTATTATATGATAGATGAATGGAGGGAACATTCGACAGGAGAAAATGACAGGTGGGATAGATGATGCAGGAGAAATAAAGATGGAATTTCACTGACACAAACTAAATAACGTTGCGTATGTTTTCTCCAGAACCTTCAGGTTGGACCTACCAAGTGAATTTTCGATCACTTCCATCGGAAATAAAACAGTGTTAGAATTGGAGTAATGGAACCATTCTCATCAGCAAAGAATCGTTTACAATGAAAAATGATCAAAGCTTTATAAAATGTTCACAAATCTCAATTACTACCATTGATCCATAATACTAGTCACATTACTTTTGCAGCTGCTATCTTTTCAAAACAAACAACTACTGACTTTTTTCAGACATCAACTGAGTTGCCAAATGTAGCGCTGTGCTGCTATTAATCAAATAGCTTGGTGACATCATACATTTTAAGTTACATGTAATTTATTGTCATAATCTAAATTACACCACTTTTATTTATTCCAAGGTAATTCTATTTAATTCTGTTTGGTTGACACGTGAAATCACAAGAACAATAAAATCTTTGTTAATTAAATACATATATTTGCTTCATTTAAACTTAATAATGATTTGATTTAATTAGATAGAAACATAGAAACTAGACCATTCAGCCTTTTGAGCCTGCTCTGCCATTCATTCTGATCATGGTTGATCATCAAATGTCTTGATTTCCCTTTCCTCCCATATCCCTTGATCCTTTCACCCCAAGAGCTGTATCTAATTTCTTCTTAATATCACACAGCATTTTGGCTCCAACTATTTTCAGTGATAATGAATTCCACACATTCACCAGCCTCTGGGCGAAGAAATTTCTCCTGACTTCAGTTCTAAAAGATTTATCCCTTATCCTCTAACTATGACCCCCAGTTCTGGACTTCTCCATCATCAGGAACATTCTATCTGAATCAATCCTGTTTAGTCCTGTTAGAATTTTATAAGTTTCTATGAGATCACCTCTCACTCTTCTAAACTCCAGTGAATATAATGCTAACCAACTTAGTCTCTCCAGCCATTCCAAGAATCAGCCTAAGTAATCCTCCACTGTACTCCCTCTATAGCAAGGGCATCGTACCTTAGATAAGGACACCAAAACTGCATACAATACTCCAGATGTGGCTTCATTAACGCTGTACGAAATTGTAGCAAAAAATCCCTATCCCTATACTTAAATCCTCTCACCACGAAGACAACATACCATTTGCCTCCTTTACTGCCTGCTGTACCTGTGCACTTACTTTCTGTGACTGATGCACAAAGATTCCAAGGTCTCGCTAAACATCCAACTTTCTCAACTTACACCCATCAAGTAATAATCTGTCTTCCTATTATTGCAACCAAAGTGGATAACTTTACATTTTTCCACATTATATTGCATCTGCCATGCACATGTCCACACACTCAGCCTTTCCCCAATCACGCTGAAGCATCTCTGCATCCTCCTCACAACTCACCTTCCACTCAATTTTGTATCATCTGCAAATTTGGAGACAATACTTTCAATTACCACTTCCAGATTATTAACATACGTGAACAGCTGGGGCCCTAGCATATCCCCCGTCTTCCCAGGAGGAACCTGCGGAACTCTTTTAGTAACTGACTGCCAATCAGAAAGGATCTATTTATTCCAATTCTTTGCTTCCTATCTGCTAGCCAGCTTTCTATCCATCTCAAGATGTTATCTGCAATTCCATGTGCTTTAACTTTATTTGGTAGTCTATCATGTGAGATCTTATTGAAAGCCTTCTGAAAGTCTAAATAAATCATATTCACTGGTTCTCCTCTGACAACTTTACTAATTACATCCTCAAAGAATTCCAAAGATTCTTCAAGCATGATTTCTCTTTTGTAAATCCAAGCTGACTTTTGTCTGATTGTACCACTAAATTCCAAATGCTGAGTGAAGAAATCCTTGGTTATGGACACTAGCAACTACCCCGATACTGATGTTAGGTTCATTGATCTAAAGTTCTTTGTTTTCTCTCTATCTCCCTTTTTAAGTAATGGGCTTACATTAGCTACTCTCAAATCTGTAGGAATCAGTCCATAGTCCAAAGTATTTTGGAAAATAATCACCAATAAATCTATTATTTCCAAGGCCACTTCTTGAAGTACTCTTGGATGAAGTTTATCAGGACCTGGATATTTATCCACCTTCAATCCCATCAACTTCCCTAAAACCATTTCTCTACTACTGCTGATTTCTTTCAGCTCCTCACAAAAACTGATTTCTCTCAGAACTTCTGGTACATTGTTTCAGCCTTTATGAAGGAAGATATGAATAAAGTACAAATTTAATTCCTTGGCTATTTCTTTAGTCCCTGTTATGAGTTCTCTTGTTACTGACTGTAAGGGGACTACATTTGTTTTTGTCAATCTTTTTCTTTTACATACCTATAAAAATTTTATAGTCAGTTTTTATGTTCCCTGCTACCTTACTTTCATACTCTGTTTTTCCCTTCTTAATCAATCCCTTGATACTCCTTGGATATTGAAATCAGTGCAGTTCTTGATGTTTTTCATTCTGGGATCAAAGTGCATAAATAAACACAGCTATGGAGAAAGCAACAGAAAGCGTCACAAAACAACCAAGCATCAGGTGCCAAGTCCAAGGGAACTAAGATTGTGATAAAAAGTATTGAAAAAAGATCTAAAATAAGGAACTTTAAACCAATTAAAAAAAAGAGGTTTAAATCTTGAGTTTTCTAAAGCTTAAATTTATTCCTGTTGAAGTTAGTATCTAATAAATAGTGGCATGGCAAGGCACCACAGTTTCATCAAATGTACATTCTGTGCCTTGTGAATCATAGAAGTTTACAATGCATAAGGAAGCTATTTGGCCCATTGATTCTGCACCAATCACAATCCCTGTTTCCATAATCCATGCATTGATCCTAGCTAGTCCCCCTGACACAATACTAAAGGGCAATTTAGCGTGGCACCTAACCTGCAATCACCAACCTTCACATCTGTGGTCTGTGGAAGAAAACTGGAACACCGAGGTGTAACACATGCAGACACAGGGAGAATGTGCAAACTCCACATCCTGAGGCAAGATTTGAATCTGGGTTCCTGGCGCTGAGAGGCAGCAGTGCTAACCACTGTGCCACCATGCCGCCTCATAAGGTCATGCAGTGCAGGAAAGGTCTTCAGCCCATCGAGTCTGCAGTGACAACTTCTATCACCAAAGGCACACTAATCCCATTTTCCTGCACTTGTCCCATATCCTCGAATGTAATGATACTTCAATATTTTTTAAAGTTTGTAAATTTTCCAGGCTCCACTACTTTTCCAGGCAGTGCATTCTAGATTCCTGTCACTCTCTGACTGAAAGGATGTTTTCTCAAATTCCCTCTGAATCTCCTGCCCTTCATCCTAAAACTATGCCTCCTTGTGATTGACCCCCTCAACCAAAGGGAACAGCTGCTCCCTACTCATCCTATCCATATCCTTCATAATCTTATACACCTCAATACATCCCCCTTAGCTTTCTCTGTGCTAAAGAAAACAACCCAAGCCAATCTAGGCTCTCCTTATAGCTGAAATGTTCCATCCCAAGCAAGATCCAGGATGTTTCTTGTGTTCTGGAAAATCAAATATGCAGGAAACATTGT
Source organism: Sphyrna mokarran (assembly GCA_024679065.1). Taxonomy (NCBI): domain Eukaryota; kingdom Metazoa; phylum Chordata; class Chondrichthyes; order Carcharhiniformes; family Carcharhinidae; genus Sphyrna; species Sphyrna mokarran. The sequence goes on along the minus strand of JAGIQG010000021.1, from coordinate 6,875,598 downwards.
CAGTTGGAGTTCTGGGTATCTGAACCTGAGCAATTGTTGGCATCACCATGAGGCCGGGAACTACAAGGAGCTGCAATTTAGGAATGTGACCACAATTCAGACGAGGGCCAGGTCAGTAGTCTCCTGAATACATCTTCCTCTCAAATCAATATTCTGTTCTGATTATTGATGAGGGGTATGGTTGCTTTGGGGAATACAGCCATCGCCAACTCCACAGTACTATCGTGGCTCAGCTGTAAAAGGGGAGGAGAACCCAATAATGATACGGGATTCAAAATTAGGTGCTACTGCAGCCTCACATGATACATTGCCCCCCTGATGCTTGGGTCCAGGATGGTACTGTGCAGCTGCATATTCTGAAGGGGAGATAGTGAACAGCCAGAGGTTATGGTCCATACTTTGTTAAAAGAAAGATGAAGTCCTGTAAACACTGTACCACTGAACATATTCTATAGGACACCAACTAGAAGGAAAAATATCGAGAAGCAAGTATGCAGCGAAATTACAAACTACTAAAACTATGAATTACTGATAAAGGGGAATTTCAATTATTCTAATATAGACTAGTATAATAAGAGTGCAAAGAACAGAGAGGAAGGAGAATTGCTGTGTGTTCAGGAGAACTTTCTTAATCAGTTTGTTTTGGGCTGAGCAACTTAGGAAACTTCTGAGGAATAAGATGCATCAAATGGAGGAAGTGTCAACAGAAAGATTTTAGGGACCGTAGATTGAAAGGGTTAATAATCACACAAGTCTTAAAATGACATAAGTTGCAAGTTGCTAAACCCAGTCACATAGGAAAATTATGAGAAAATCATCGATCTTGATTACAGCAGACTAACTTGAGTGTCAAGGTCCATAAAACTCTCAGTTACAAGGGAGAACTTAGCATACATACAAGACTTCCGTTGAATTATGCACAGCTACAGTTTGTGTCAGTGTCTGTTCTGACAAGAGACAATAGGATAGGGGAGTTGACATACTGATTAGAAATATCATTATCGTAATCATGTCTGGAAGTTAATAGGTAAGTAGAAAAAAGTGATATTATAGTTAGGTAGACGTGTACAAGTTGTAATTTGACAACTGTACCCTTATATTAAGCATGATGTAAACCTAATTGATAGTTGAGCAGATTTAGATAACTCCAGTGCAAATGTATATCTTTGATTGGTGAACACTAATTTCTTATAACTGGATTTTAACTATAACTGTCTATACAATCCTTGAGTCAGTGTTCTCCTGGTGCGCTACTAGTTGGAGCGCTGGGGCCAGCCCGAACTATAGTTCATAATAAATGTCTTGTCCAAAATTCCAAGAGTCTTTGACTGGTTTTCTCCAGAGTGAGAAATAGCTATATTTTTCTCCCTAGTACATAGAATCACAACATTATAAGGTTTCGATTACCCGTGGAAAAGGAAAAGGAGTAATGTAGAGTGAAAATACTTACTGCATTTCCCAGGACCTGAAGCCACAGCAGGATTTTAAAAAGAACAGTGATTTGGGCAATTGGGGATAACCTTTGCACTGTAAAATGCAAGCACTTTTAGGTGGCTTTACTCTATAACAAAAATGCACTTTATATGTAGTTCAGCAACTACAATATAATTGGTGGCGGACCAATTTCAGCAGGTTGAAGGTGGACCTGGTCCAGGTAAATCAGAAAGGAAGTTTGACAGGCAAAAGTGTAATTGGACAATGGTCTGCCTTTAAAAAGATGATTTGGGTACAGTCAAAGTATATTTTCTAAATAGGGAAAAATAGGGCAATGAAAGAAGAGCTCTTTGGATGCTGAAAAAGATAGACAGCAAGATGAAGCAAAAACAGTGCACATAGGACGGGTTGAATGTGAACATTGTCTTGAGGGTGAGAAATGGTGTTGCCATGGGGCTGGTGTGAGTGTGAGGGTGAGACATGGGGCTGAGGGTGAGTCACAGGGCTGAGATTCAGTGTGAGGTGGGACATTATCCTGCCAGGAGAGTAAGGGTCTGTTTGAGGGTGAGGGTTGAGAGTGGATCTGGGGCCCACGGCCTTTGGGGCTGAGAGTGAGAGTGACAGGGCTGAGGGTGAGTGTCAGGGTTAGTGTGAGTGTTAGGATGAGTCATTATCCTGCTATGGGGCTGGATGGGACATTGAGGCTGGGGTGAAGATGGGACATTGGTAGGGATGAGGATGAGACATTGGGCTGGGGATGAGGGTGGGACTTTGGGGTGTGGGACATTGGGGCTGGAGTGATGGTGGACATTGGGGCTGTGGGTGAGGGTGGGAAATTGGGCTGGGGTGAGGGTAGGACATTGGGGTTGGGAGTGAGGATGGGACAATGGGGGAGTTGAGAGTAGGACATTGGGGGGGTTGAGGGTGGAACATGGGGTGAGGGTGGAACATGGATTAGGGGTGAGGGTGGTATCTGGGATCGAGTGGGGATGGTGGGACCAGGGGTGAACCTGGAACATTGGGGCGGGGTGAGGGTGGGACATGAAGCGTGTTGGGGGTGAGGGTGAGGGTGGGACACTGGAGGTTTGGGGTGGGGGCTGAGGAGTGGGTCTGGGGCCCGCCACCTCCAATGTTGACAGTCTCTGGTTGCTATGGAAACGGCTGCCGTTGGCGGAAGTGCGTCACGAGGCGGCGACATCCGGCAGGCTGCGGAGAGATTTGAACAGTGGCGGCGCCGTTAGCGGAGAAATAGTGAGTAATGTGTGTGGAGACACAGGCCCGGGTGGGAGCAGCGTGCGTGTGTGTATACGCAGGCCCGGGTGGGAGCAGTGTGCGTGTGTGTATACGCAGGCCCGGGTGGAAGCACCGTGCGTGTGTGTATACGCAGGCTTGGGTGGAAGTAGTGTGTGTGCATGCATATACGCAGGCCCGGGTGGAAGTAGTGTGTGTGCGTGTATATACGCAGGCCCGGGTGGAAGTAGTGTGTGTGCGTGTATATACGCAGGCCCGGGTGGAAGTAGTGTGTGTGTGTGTGCGTGTATACAGGCCTGGGTGGGAACTATGTGTGTATGTGTTTGTGTGTATACAGGCCTGGCTGGGAACTATGTGTGTATATGTATATACACGAGTCTGGCTGGGAACTATGTGTGTATATGTATATATACACAAGTCTGGCTGGGAACTATGTGTGTGTATATATATACACAAGTCTGGCTGGGAACTATGTGTGTATATGTATATACACGAGTCTGGCTGGGAACTATGTGTGTATATGTATATACACGAGTCTGGCTGGGAACTATGTGTGTATATGTATATATACACAAGTCTGGCTGGGAACTATGTGTGTGTATATATATACACAAGTCTGGCTGGGAACTATGTGTATATATATATACACAAGTCTGGCTGGGAACTATGTGTGTATATATATATACACAAGTCTGGCTGGGAACTATGTTATAGTTATATATACACAAGTCTGGCTGGGAACTATGTGTTGTATGTATATACACATCTGGCTGGGAACTATGTATATATATATACACAAGTAACTATGTATATATATATATACACAAGTCTGGCTGGGAACTATGTATATATATATATCTGGCTGGGATATGTATATATATATATACACAAACACAGTCTGGCTGGGAACTATGTATATATATATATACACAAGTCTGGCTATTATAATATATATACACAAGTCTGGCTGGGAACTATGTATATATATATATAACACAAGTCTGGCTGGGACTATGTATATATATATATATACACAAGTCTGGCTGGGAACTATGTAATATATATATATTACACAAGTCTGGGGACTATGTATATTAATATATACACTTACTATTAGTAAATATGTATATATAAATATATATACACAAGTCTGGCTGGGAACTATGTATATATAATATATAACACAAGTCTGCTGGGAACCTATATACACAGTCTGGCTGGAACTATGTATATATATATATATATACACAAGTCTGGCTGGCTGGCTGGGAACTATGTATATATATATATATACACAAGTCTGGCTGGGAACTATGTATATATATATATATATATACACAGTCTGGCTGGGAACTATTGTGTTATATATATATATATATATATACACATACAATCGGCTGGGAACTATTATGTATATATATATATATATATATATATATATATACACAACACAAGTCTGGCTGGGAACTATGTATGTATATATATATATATATATATATATACACAAGTCTGGCTGGGAACTATGTATATATATATAATATATACACAAGTCTGGCTGGGAACTATGTATATATATATACACAAGTCTGGCTGGGAACTATGTATATATATATATACACAAGTCTGACTGGGAGCAGTGCATGTGTATACAGAGGCACAGGGAGTGAAGTGTGTGTGTGTACACAGGCCCAGGGACTATAGTGCATGTGTATACAGAGGCCTGGATGAGAACAGTCTTTGTGTACACAAGCCTGGGGAGCAGAAGGAGCAGTATGTGTGCACAAGCCCTGGTAAGAGCAGTGTATGTGTGTGCACGCAGGCCTGAGAAGCAGTGTGTACACACAGGCCAGGTGAGAGCAGTGTGTGTACACAGATCCGGGGTGTCCTGTTATGTTTGTGAGCTTTCTGCAGACCGGTTGCTCCTCCTTCCTCCCCATAAAGAGACTGAGCACTTTGGCCTTTTGACAGCGGCAGCCAGCAGGGGGTAGAATCCCAGCACTTGCTTCAGATCAGTGTCCTGTCCTTACCAGCAATGTCAACAGCTGGCATTCTGCTTTCACACCAGTGACTGATGAGTGGGTGATAACTTCTATTTATTAATGTCACAAGTAGACTTATATTAACACTCCAATGAAGTTACTATGAAAATGCTCTAGTTGCCACACTCTGGCATCTGACCGAATATACTGAGAGAGAATTTAGCATGGCCAATGCGCGTAACCAGCATGTCTTTCGCACCTGGAAGAAACCCAGGCAGACACAGAGAGAATGTGCAAATTCTGCTCTTAAGCTGAGAATCGAACTCAAATCTCTAGCATTTAGGCAGCACTGCTAACTGCTGTACTGCCCTTCTATCTCATGTCTGGAAGATGACATCCATTCTCTCAGGTTCCGTTCCCTAACAAAAAGTATAGTAATGTTGGAGGCAGTCCAAAGGAGACTAATTCTGGAATGAGCAGATTGTCCTATCAGGAGAGACTAAATAGTCTTGTCTGTGTTTCTTGGAGTTTAGAAGTTGAGGAATGGCCTTATTCAAACAGATAGGGCTAGATGGTGGGATGTTTTAACTAGTGAAAGAACCTTGAACTATGGGTCATAGCTACAAGATAAAGCACAATCATTTAAAAGAGGATGTGTAGAAATTTCTTCCTGTAGAAGGTAGCAAATGCACTGCCCCAAAGGTTGATGGAGGCAGGATCATTAGAGGTGGATAGATATTTGATAAATCGAGGAATATAGGGCAAAGGGGAAAATAGCACAGAAAAAGAGTTGAGGCTGATAGATGAGCCATGAACATATTGAATGGCGAGGCAGGCTTGAAGAGCGTGGTGGCCTACTCTTATTTCTTGTGTTGTGATTGAGGGTGGCAACCATCGTCTCGGGTCAAAAGGATGATGATTGTCCTCCCAGCTGTAAAGACTGATGACTGTCACCTAAGCTTGAGTGGATGACTGGTTTTGATTTAGTTGATGATGACTGTCTGGTGAATAATTAACTAGTCTCTGTCATTGTTTCCATGTCTCATCATCCACTGGTACAAGGAACTTGCTAATCTTGTAACTATGAGAATTCCCACTACTGTACATCACCATTGAAATCTTTACTGTAATCTTTCTGGACTGCACTTCAACGAGGATCTGCTATCCAAGGGGCAATGGAATTTCAGAAGCACTGACCAATACAATGTTTGCTCTCATATAGCTCCAGGAGAAATGCTAAGAACAGAATCTGGACCTACATCACGTGTGTTGACCTGGCCAAGGTTTTTGACACAGTTATTGTGAGGGCCTTTGGAAGGTGATGGAGAAATTAGACTATCTGAGAAATTCATCACAATGGTTTCCAGTTCTGTGATGGCATCTTGTGTGTGCTTTGAATGATGGTGAGCCCTCTGCCTCTTTCCCAGTCCCAAATGGAGTTGAAGAAGGCTGTGTGTCATTGCTACTTCCAATACGTTTTTCTTTGTCAGTCCCTCCATGATGGTGATCCTGGCATTGAAATCCGATATTGCATGAATGGGAGGTGCTCAATCTCAGAGGATGTTGGGCAAAGACCAATGTCTCCAAGGTAGAACGTCATGATTTCCTTTTTGGACTCTGGACTAGCTGCCAGTTGACAGCTGGCTATACAATGTAATGTGGACTTAATCGCCATGCTTGAGGCAAATTTGATGCTATAATCAGCACAAAGAAAACTAATGTTCCAGCCTCCTGCTGGAAAGCCCTGTCTCAAGCTCAAAGTTTCAGTCCGTGACCAGAACTTGTCAGCAGTGAATAAGCTCAATTACCTTGGCAATATACACTCTCACCAGCTGCCAACATTAAGGGCAATTAAATGGTCATTGGATAAACATATGGATGATATTGGAATAGCGTAGGTTAGATGGACTTTAGATTGGTTTCACAGATTGGCGCAAGATTGAAGACCGAAGGGCCTGTCCTGCAGTGTTGTGTTCTATTTCTATATGGATTTCAAGACACTTGTAAGAATTGCCAAAGCAGTGTAGCCCTTGGCAGACTTACAGCAGGAGTCTAGAAATGAAGAGAAGTCAATTTGCTGACCAGACAAAGTCTATAGAATAATAGTCCTATCCACTTTGCTGTGCATGTGTGAGAAATGGATAGCAGATCAGCATCATGCCAAGAAGCTTAACCATTTTCATTTGAGCTAGCTTCAGATGCTTCTGAAGATCAGATGGTAGGACAAAATAGTGGACTGTGAGGTGTTCACCTGAGCTGGAATGCCAAGAATTCAACCATGTTGAGACAGTCACAACTGAGTTGGGCTGCTTGTGTAGCCAAAATACCAGGCATTCACTCACCCAAGCAAATCTTTTGTGAGAAGTTTTTGTATTGTGTCTGTTCTCATGGTAGTCAAAGTGTTACACCGTGAAGACTTTTCGCTTTGGCTTTGAATCATTAGAGGATCTCCCCCACAATTGCTGCATCTAATTCAACCAGAAACAAAATGGTGTGGCCTCCTTTGAAAGCAGGTGCGTACAAAAGGTAGAGAGAAAATGCAAAGAAAGGAAATTCTGAGTTAGCAACTTATCTAAACTCAGCTGTTTATAACATTCTGTCCTAGTTGCAACAGATGCTTTGGAGTGCAGATTGGTCTCATCTACCTGCAAGAACACCTCAGATGATGAATACGGTTATTTTTGCTTGAAGCATGAACAAGATTGGGTAACAGTGACTACCTGAAGCCTAACAGTTACGTTTATTCATAACGCGACACGTTGAATTGGGGATTGATTGGTCAATTGCTGACTGTTCTGTATTGAATCTGAGGTATCTCTACAAACTCCGATTACTGAACCCATCACTGGGGATTTCACAAGAATGTTCTTGATAGTACTTTGGCAAAGATCATTTGGCATGGATTCCTAATTTTACCTTACCATTCAGCCACCCTCATCTGTTCTGCCATTTAATTAGATTGTGGCTGATTTGTAATTCAACTCCATTTATTTGTTGCTCTATAAACTTTAATGCCCTGTCTATTACAGATCAATTAATCTCAATCATAAAGTTACTTTGTACTGTATGAAAATAGTGCAGGAAAGTTGGAGTGTAATTCCACCATGACATCGTCTCCTAAATTCAGCAGTGAACATGGACCTAGTTGCCTAATACATGATGGGTAGAGTGAAATATATTACCCAAATAGACCAAAAATTGTGGCAGAAAGTTTGGGTGGAAAAAATGATTTTACTAAATGTATTCACGGTGACACTTTGAACTGTATTTTTTTAAATGATAATGTTGCTGTGTGTATCTCATTTTATGTTTACATTAATTTGGCATGAAAAGGAGCAAAGCCAGAATTGGCACGTCAGAAAATTAATCAATGATATTTTGATATATTAACAATTCAGACTTGAACCTCGAAGGATGTGTATTCCCAGAGGAGTTGCAGCAGACAACTACAGTTTTTTTTTAACTACACTCTTCTCTGCTCTGGAGTTCTTCATGATGTGGAGATGCTGGAGTTAGACTGGGGTAAACACAGTAAGAGTTCTTCAAGCAGGAGAGGAGATTGGAAACTCAAAAGTGAAGGAGTTTCTTTGAAGAATAATGACATACCAAAAATTTCTGATGCCACAATTCATCTTGAAGTTGCTGTGCTTTATAGCGTTATGTAAAAATCATTCTATTCCTCAAACAGATGGAGTTGTTGAACGATGATTGTGTGAAGCCATTTAATTGAATACACTACTTTTCCAGGAAGATGAGTAGCAAACTCAACAATGCAATATTAAGGATGTCCAGAGCACATATCCACCATTTCTGGATATCGAGAGGAAGGGCTTAATTGAGGAGAATGTTGCTACAAGGCAGCATGTAGATGGTGTCAGTGAATGGAAGGGTTGGTTCATGTGACTGATTGGACTTCATTCACGATCTTTTGTAGCTTCTTGCAGTCTTGGGCAGAACAGAAGCCATATCAAGTTGTGATATAACCAAAAAGGATGTTTTCTATGGTGCATCTGTAAAAGTTGGTGAGAGTTGTAGCTGACATGCGAATTTCTTAGCCTCCTAAGAAAGTAGAAGTGTTGGTGGACTTTCTTAACTTCAGTATTGATTTGGGGAGACCAGAACAGGTGGTTGGTGATTTGGAAACCTAGCAACTTGAAGCTCTTGACCATTTCTACTTCATCGGCATTGACGTAGGCAAGGCATACCTTCCGCTATGCTTCCTGAAGTCGATGACTATCTATTTTACTGATATCGAAGGAGAGATTATTGTCATCGCACCAATTCGCCAGATTCTTTAAATCTTTCCTGTCCTCCCATCTTGTTGTTTGAGATTTGACCCACTGTGATGGTGTCATCAACAAACTTGAAAATCCAGTTGGAATTTGACCACACAGTTTATGATAGGTTCTTTCAATCAGGAAAACAAAGTTGTTGAAAATGAAATTAATATCTGGTCACATGACTTCAGTTGATGAATTGGTTATTTTGGTTACTTTGTGCTGGATATTGAGAGAAGCTTAAGTTTAATATGCTAAAAATACTCGCAGATCTGGCAGCATTTGTCACAGATCTGAACTGTTAACTCTATCTCCACAAGTGCTACCAGGATCTGCTGAGTATTTCCAGCATTTTCTGTTATGAGATTTCCAGCACCTGCAGTATTTTGCTTCTATACCATTTTAAACTTCTCTATTTTGTGTAAATTTCTATCAAGTATATTTGGATAATTGTCCCCATGATTCAACATAGGAGTCTGAACAGATTTCTATTAGTATTTGTGTCATTTTGTTTCTCTCCTTTAACATTAAATGTGGAAGTAACTTGTACACACTTAAGATGATCAACATAGAGAATTTCAGAGATTTTTGTCTTGATTAATAGCAATATTTGTATACCACATTTCAGTGATATTTGCTTGAGAGTTGTGTGACTTGTCTTCGTTATCCTCAGGAATAAGTGTTGGAGGTTTCTTATTACAGGAGTCCTTCTGACTTTCCATGCTGAAAATTTTTTTTGTTTGTATCCAATTCAATCCAATCTAATTCAAAATGTCAGCAAGTGAGACATTCCAGATCCAAGCTGACAAGACAAGTTCCCACTTTGTCTCTTGGTCTTGATCTATATGATCCAAACTGATTGGAGCAGGCATTGCACCTTCTCCAAGGCTTGGTCGCATTTGTATCTTAGTCAAAAGCCGAGATAACGCTTTAAAAAATTGCTTCAAATAAAGCCTCAGTGTGACCTACTGACTTCAACCGAGTGCAGGACGCCAAAACTACACTTGATCTTAGCCAAAAGGCCGAGAAAATTTTTTTTTCAGTGGTATGATTGTTTTCGTTACCTGAACTTGTTATCTTGCATCCATGCTTACCTCATTCTCTCCAGTGTAATTATTACTGCTGAAATTCTGACCATTTATTTGGCAGCAAAAAAATTCATAAAAATTGAGACCCAGTACTTTTTTATATCCTTTTTCTTTTGTTTGAATTGATTTATACTGGAAATGGAGAGAGAGAAGCAAGTAGAATTAAAATGGCCTGAGGTTTATCTTTGTACATGTTGATGGAACAAGTGTTTACTTGGCATGTAAACAATTGATGCTTCAGATAACAGATTTTAAATTTACAAATGATTTAATGTTAGCTGGACATCTTCAGTTTCGGTTTTGCGCAGCTCCCAGCCATGGCATCTGCTCATGGAAATAGCCGTTGCTTAAGAGCAATTTGTGTTTTGTGTATTGCATTTCACATCCACAGGATGCATGTCCCAAAGTGCTTCATGGCTCTCCCATTACTATTGTAGGGTATATATGGATGCTTAGTGGGTAAAAGTGAAGACTGAGGGGTGATCTTGGAGCACTCCATAAAAAAAAGAGGGGCATAAATCAGCTAGATAGTCAATACCTTTTCCCAAAGGTAAGAGAGTCTAAAACTAGAAGGCATAAGTTTACAGTGAGAGGGGAGTATAGGAGGAACTTTTTTCACACAGTGTGTGGTGAGTGTCTGGAACAAGCCGTCAGAGGTAATAGTAGAGGCGGGTACAACTTTGTCTTTTGAAAATTTAGACCGTTACATGGGTAAGATGAGTATAAAGGGATATGGGCCAAAAGCAGGCAAATGGGACTAGCTTAGAGGTTTTAAAAAAATGACAATGACAAGTTGAGCTGAAGGTCTTCTTTCCATGCTGTAAACCTCTATGACTCTATGATTGCCGCTTTGTGTTGTGAGTTGTAATTTACTGGTCAGGGAAAGATGGTCCTTACAGAACATTGCTCTTGGTAGTGAATATGATTTTTTTCCAAAACATAAGCAACTGTCAAATTATGGAATAAGATGCTAAAATCTCTAGCAGATTGAAAAGGCTCTGGGATTATTCTCAGCACTTCAGTGGAATTCTCCTCCATAATATAACAAACCCAATAACGTGAAATGGCCTCTTGTTTTCTTGAGTCAGACTATGGTGTGACTTGGGTGTTATATTGTCACATTTTGGATGGTTTGCCGTACTCTTAATGTATTCTTTCACCATCTTTCCTCAACCCTTATTTCAGTTCTCTTTATCAAGTCTCCAATAAACTAAATCTTTTAAATCACCTTCGGCCCCACACGTGCTCCGTATCCTTGCCACAGATTTAATTCCTTGCCTACCTACTGCTTTAGATTGAATTAAATCATTGTTTGACCTTGAGTTGAACCACCCCCTATCCCTCCCATCCTTGTCATCACAAGAAAAGTTTACTCCCAATTCTGTAACAGCACTTAAATCTGTCTCCACTATTCGAAGTACAAATGTTTGTTACCTTAGATTGATGATTTTGGTGCTTTCATGACTGCCTAAGTCTTGAGTAAAGTGTTCTTCTTTCAGTACCCTTCTTAAAACTCAGCTCATTGAGCAAGTTGTGATCACTGTTCGTCATGTGTCAGCTATAGCTCAGTTGGTTGACCAATTGCCTCTTGAGTTATCAAGCTGTGTATTCAAGTTCCATATCAAGATTTCAGCACAAAATCAAAGCTGACACTCAGTGCAATACTGAGGCTGTGCTGCACTGGCATTATCTTCCAGATGAGACAGTGACCAAGGCATTGCCTGCTCTTGTGCCCTTAGCTCTATAATGAAAGAGAATCACATCCAGTGTTTAGCCAATATTTATCATTCAAACAACATCATAAAAAAATGTTCCAGACATTATCGCATTCTCTGCATTACAACAAACGATTACATGGCAAAAGTACTTCTTTAGCATGAAGGAACTTTGGATTATCCTGCGGTGGTGAAAGTTATGTAAAGGGAAGCCTTTCTTTGACTATCCCTTCTTAGCTTGGCATTCCTTTTATTACGTGATCAGAATGTAGTTGGGAAGTCTTCCTACTTTTAAAAGCGCGAAATCGGTGCATATAATTGCTCTTGTTGTATTTGGTCCCAGAAGCCCATTTCAGCTTAATGGTTCTTCTACTGGCAATAGTACAAAGAAATGGAGTAGAGCAGCATGGTAGCATAGTGGTTTGGGTCACTCTCTGTGTGAAATTTGCACATTCTCTTTGTGGGTTTCCTCTGGGTACTCCAGTTTCCTCCTGCTGTCCAAAGATGCACGGGTTAGGTGCATTGGCCATGCTAAATTTTCCATTAGTGTACTCAAACAGGCGCTGGAGCATGAAGACTAGAGAATTTTCACAATAACTTCATTGCAATGATAATGTAAGCCGACTTGTGACACTAATAAATAGATTTTAACTTTACTGAGCAAACTGAAATGGTGCAGAACCAATTTCTGGCATTGGGAAGAAAATGCAATATCTATAACTTGCTGATGCTGCCTTGAGAGAATCATGGTGTCCAGTGGTATACCAGGTAAATCTTGATGTTCAAGGATTTGAATATTTCAATACTGGCCCAGTTTACCAACAAGCATACTGTCTAGCTTTTATCCAACATCAGATAATTGTACTTATTAGTCTGATGGTACGGTTGCTGATCCTCATAGTTTGTGTTTGCCAACAGAACTCCTGACTAAAGATAGTTGGGCAATTCCTGTCCAACCTTATAAGCAGTGTTGTGATTTGTTTGCTGTAAACAGTGCAGTTGCCAAGTAACTACCTCCTACATTTTGTTTCAAGTATGCAAGCTTTAATTATGGGAAATGTGAGAATAAATAAAACCAGAAGAGAATATAAGATTAAAACAAATGATAAAATCATTTCAAATTTTTATGATATGATGATCTTGACAGAAAATAGAGCATCATCTAATTGGAAATTTGTTAAGTTTTTGAAGAAACAAATAAAGGATACAGGTATAGAACAAAAAAATTGGAGTAGAATGGAAAGCTTCAATTAAGGACTTAGTACCAGCATAAAAGTGATATGTCAATTGGACAGTCCTTCAATTCACCAAACTACAAAAATGAAACAAAATCATTTCAGAAGAAGGCCATTCAGCCCATCGAGTCTGCACCGACTCTCCAGAGCATCTTATACAGGCCCATCCTATCCACATAACCCCATGCATTCATCCTGCTAATCCCTCTAATCCACACAGATACAAAGGGGTAATTTTGCACAGCAGTCCAGCTAACCTGCACATCTTTGAACTATGAATGCCACCTGGACTGAATGACGTGCATACCAGATTGCTAAGAGCGATGAAGATGGAAGTTCCTGTCATAATCTTCCTTGGATGTGAGAGAGATGTCTGAGGATTAAGTAGTGACAAATATAGTGTCCTTATTCAAGAATGGTTAAGGGATTCTCAGTAACTGCAGGCCAGTTGGTTTAATGTTGGTAGTGGGTAAGAATTTGAGGAAAGTATCAACTTGCACATTGAGAAGTTTGAGTTGAGTGAAGCTAGTAAGGATTGTTTTTGATTAATGTTCTGATGAATTAACAGAAGGTCAGTGAAGAGGATGCAATGGACTTTTCTAATATAGATTTTAAGACTGTCTTTGAAGTACCACATTAAAAGGCTGGTTATTAAAATTGAGATCATGAAATAAGGTGGTTAGTGTCAGCTTAAGAACAGAAAACAGCAACATGCACATAATGTAACCAGACTTGGAGATATGGCAAAGAATGATTGGTACCAATCAATAAGCTAGCAGAATAGACAGAAAAATGGCATTTGGAATTTAATACCAGGAAGTGTGAGATAATGCACCTCTGCAAAAAAAAAATTTGGAGACACAATACAGACATAATGGTACGGAAGTATCTGGGTGCACAGATCTCTGAAGGTGACAGGATGTATTGAGAGTGTAGTTAGCAAAGTGCATGGTGTTTCTTAAATTGAGATATTGAGTACAAAAGCAAGAAAGTTGTGCTGAACATTTTAAAAAGTTGGGCCATAACTAGAGTATTGCACCCAGTTCTGGTCCTTGCGAGGATATTTATCAGAATGGTTCTCAGGAATTTACCTACAAGGTTAGATTGGAGAAGCTGAGTCCTTGGAGTGACGGAGGCTGAGAGGAGATCCGATAGAAGTGTACAAGATTATGACAGGTTGGATAAATCTGACAGAGAAGTTGTTGCATTAACTGATGGTACAAGGACTAGGAGTCAAAGTTTGGGAGACAAAGATTTAAGGTTTTTGGGCAAGAGAAAGAGGAAAATATAAAGAAGAACTTTTTAATGCAGCAAGTTGTAATGACCTGGAGCTTGCTGCCTACTAGGGTAGCAGAAACAGAGGTGATGAATGATTTTCCAAAGGAAATTGGTTGATACTTGTGGGAATATATGTGCAGGCCTACAGGGATAGAATGGGAGAATAGGACTTCAAAGCTCTTGAAACAATGGCTGTTTGATAATGGGATAATGCACTGTAACTTTCAATTGTGATTAGAGACTGGAACACCATTTAAGAGGGAATTGGATAAATATTTATAAAGGAGGAATATTAAAGATTCCTAGTAGCGAGCTGAATGAGATTGGAGCAGAGAGAATTCACTACACGTGAACCAGAGCACTTCTCTAAAGTCGTTCTAAGACCACTATTCTTTATTAAGTTTCCATTTTTTACTTTGGTTTCAGTTGATTGGTGCTGACTGGTTTCAAAATGTGAAGCCCAAATACAGATTGACTCTAATGGTTTCAGTTAGGGTTATCATCTTCATATAGCTTTAATTCAAAATAGATTCCAAGGAGATAGAGAATTGGGCCTATTAAAAGTGACATGGACTGAGGACTCTGACTGCATATTGCACTGCGTAGGAAGTTTCTAGTTGTAATTTCAGGTTGAGTATCAGTGAGTTATATCATTGCTACATGTTGCAGATAGAATAGTGGGACAGCATCAACTACCAGCGAATCAGTATTGCTGCTGGTTGTGAGGAGAATCTTCACATTGCTGGTATTACTATTAGTTCAGTAATTTCAATGAGTTGCTATTAATTATTGATGGAATCAAATTACCTTGCTCTTTTGCTTTCCACTTGGTGAATCACTCCCCTATTCCTGGTTTCATACTGCACCCATGGTATTCATCTGGGTGGCATGGTGGTACAGTGGTTAGCATTGCTGCTTCACAGTGCCAGGGACCCAGATTTGATTCCCGGCTTGGATCGCTGTCTGTGTGGAGTTCGTATGTTCTCCCTGTGGGTTTCCTCCAGATGCTCTGGTTTCCACCCACATTTTGAAAGAAGTGTTAGTTATGCACATTGACCTGAACAGGCACTGGACTGTGGCGAATAGGGGAATTTCACAATAACTTCGTTACAGTGTTAATGTAAGCCTTACTTGTGCACTAGTAATTAACTTTAAACTTCCTCTTTTGCACTTGATTTTTCAAATTTCTGGTACAGCAGATGCATAAGTTCGAATTTACTCGACTAGAGGGATCCAATCTTTTGTAAAGTTTGTAAAATGAAATAGCATTTGTGTATGATGTATTGGCCAGGATGTCATGTGATCAAAACTTCCAGGTAACAATCAACCAGTAGGCAACTTCAAAGTCCTGCCACATTGTATAGTCCAGTCCTCTTGAAGGAGATTGCCTCAAGTGGCACTAAATCAATTTTGATATAAAATGATCTTATTTGAGTATTTTTTTTCCTAAATGAACTTTCTTCCTTGTCTTAATTCCAGATCTCTGTACCAATATTTTTAGAGGGTAGTTTGACCTCCTACTGTGAGATTAATGTGGATGGCAACATGTGACCAATCTTTTTGGCAGAATTTGATTTTTTTTTAAATAGAGTTCCGCTGAATTATTTGTTCTGTGTTGTCAACAGGCAGTGGACACATTTACTGAAGAATCGCAATGGCAAACAAGGAAGAAACCTGGGAGAAATTGGATTCAGAATTTGACCACTACTTGGTTGACATGAAACCGTATGTTCTGAAACTTTTACACAAGTCAGGTAAGCTGTAAAAGGAAGAAAGTTCATATTTGAGACCTGGTGACCCTTCGGTAGTTTAATCAGGCCAACGGTGCCCTGATTAAACATCAGGGTTAATTTTTTTATCTTCTGTTTGAGATTTTATGAAATTTTAACCAAGTTTTGACTTCTACACCTGTAGGTTCTCTGGTCTGCACACACACTGTAGTCGTGAATAACAGCATTTCTAGTGTAATGTTACTACTTTTCTTGCTGTTTTCATTTGCTTCATGATATCATGTTTGCAGTGACTACTCCATGTTGCTAATTGATGTACAGCCGGGATTCAAACTTCGTGTCTGTGCACTGCTCAGGGCCCTCATCATGGGCCTGTTGGTCATGTGTAATGTTTAATCCAATGTTCCTATTCATTTGCATTTATCTGAAATCACTGATACTTAACAGATCTGGGTGTCATCCACCAAGGGAACCATTTAGCCCCTTGAGCCTGTTGTTATTCACTGAGATAATGGCTGACCTGTGTCCTAGCTCCATATTGTCTACCTTTGCCCCATATGTCTTAATATCTTTGGTTAACAAAAGCCTAGCATTCCTAGATTTAAAACTAACAGTTGACCCAACATTCATTGCTGCTTGCAAAAAGGGCTTCATGTTTTTACTGTCGTTTTGTGTGCAAGAAATATTTTGTAATTTCAGTCTTGAAAGGTCTGGCTCTAATTTTTAAACCATAGTTATAGTGTGCTAGACACCCCAGCCAGTAGAAACAGTGGGTTAAAAAACTGCTCTTTCCAAACCTCTAGGCTTTGACAATTGAAAAAGGACAAACCAGCAACTAAAAGAATATCTGGCACAAATGGAACTGAGGCTTTGGCTTAGGGAATTAGATTTCAGCCTCTTGAAGATCAGGAATGGCTCTAGGCTACAGTTTGCGCACTTCTTTATAAAAATGCACAGTATTTTGCTTTGCATACTCCAACTTGGGGGGAATCAATGCTCCTACTTAACGACTGTCTCTTTTGGTAAGAAGTGTGAAGGACTGTTTCTTCACTTCTCTGTTCCTGGAAGATTTTCTTTGCCCAGCTGCTTGATGCTCTAACGTACTGGCAAAACAAGGATCTGGCAGCAGCAGGACCATTAATTTTAATGGAAATCAGTTCTATGAAAGTACTTTTGAATTGATAGTACAGAGTATGATGAAATTGTTATTGGATTGAAGAGAAATGTTATGACAGTTATGTGCTTTGTAATTGATGACCTATGCAATAATAAATGGATAGAAGTGAACCTCAAACCAGATACATAATTGGGAGTGGTGAAAACTTCATAAATCACAATAGGAGCTTGAACATTTTGTCCTTTGCGCACGCTGGCACTAATATAACTACCTTGATAACCATTTTTCCAACATTTCATTATTTCTGCCTAGTGATTTTAAAAAAAAGCTATACTGATGACTTAGCAAGTTTATCTCCTTGAGCATATGAGTCAAGCAAACTAGAAAGGTCTGTGGTTTGTTCCTCGCTCTTTGTTAAATTACATGATTGTAGATACAGCAGCTGTAGTGTTCTACAAATGTCTTCAGTGTTATTGGGTTAGAAAGGGACACTTGACAAAGGGTATTACTCCTGAAGCTATGTGCATTTCCCCTCCCACATTGGTAAATTTCCAGAGCAGTTAGGTTTGGGCTTGATTCTGATGTTCACTTACTGTGTCTATTCCTTTTTAGCCTGGTAGTTCACAGTATCTTCACTTCCAGATGAAGAATTTGTACATATTTTATGTTGAGTCCTGTACATACGTATAGTCTTGTTGCTCTGAGATGATTGTTCAAGAAATTTAAGCCACTTGCCTTTCAGGTGTAGTGATAAAAAAAGCTGGCTGTCCTTGATTCTGTTTATGTTTTGAATATTACGAAGCGTAGGATATAGTGGATATTGAATCATTTGCTTTACAGTAATCATAAAACTCTGTTCATCTCAACTGAAAATCCATTGGATTAAGTACTTTAAAATCACTTATATCAGCTTTGATGGTGATATTGAGTCACAAGAAGATTTTAAGTTAGATGACCAAAAGCTTGGTCAAAGAGGTAGGTTTGAAGGAGTTTCTTATAGGGAAAGGGAGATATTGAGATGGTGTGGTTTTGGGAAAGAATGCCACACCTTTGGGCTCAGGCAACTGAAAGGTAGTGGATCAATTAAAATTAATGCAGGAGAGGCTAAAATTAGTGGAGCGCAGATATCTCGGGAGTTTGTACGGTTGGAGGAAATTGCAGAGATAGGAAGAAGCAAGTACATAGAGGGATTTGAAAACAGGAATTCGAATTTTGAAATCAAGATGTTGCTACATTGAGAGCCAATGTAGACCAACAAGTATAGAGATGATGAAGGAATGCAATTTATTGAGTCAGAAATGAGCAGCAGAGGGAGACCAGCCAAGAGAACATTGGAATAATTGCATCTAGAGTTAAGGGTGAACTGAATTAGGACTTCACTTGTAGATGAAATCCTAATTCACTTCCTCCTTGCCTCTAGACACAATTATTCTGATGCTGTCTTGAGAGGGTCAAGTTAAGCAAATTTTGGAGGTGGAAGTAGGCGGTCTGAGTGTTGATACGTAAAGAGGTCACGAGTTCAATTTGGGATCAAATGTGACACCAAGATTTTGTTTTCAACTATATAGTTTTACAATTGTGTTTGTAGGAAATGAATTTCATTAGTCCTCTGTAGTCATATTGTTCTCTGGTGATCAGAAACGCACTTTGATATATTTACTAATACCAGGTTAAGTCTTGCTGCAGCTATATGCATATCGAATTAATAGTAATATGTTCTTCCCTGACTTATTTTTTAGATCAGAGCTTCCTGATGGTGGATCTGAACTGTGTTCTGCCCCACTTCTATAATATGCATTTTTCTACCACTATGCTAAAGTTTGTGGTATATTTATTGTACATTGAGAGAATAATTGTGCTCTTAAAACTTCTGTTTACATGCTATAGAACGCCAGAGATGTGCCCTGTGGATCAAAAAATTATGTGAGCCATCTGGAGCTGGAGCAGGAGTCATGGGACGCAAAAATCGAAACGTGTACGCCAAGCTTTTACTGCATATGCTGAGAAGGGGAGTACTTGAAGGGCCTTTCACACACAAACCGGAACCTGGATCACTTAAGACTCTGCCTTCTTATATGGTACAAAATGTTCAGCAAAATCATTCCTACGTTTGAAAGAGAAATAGTTCAAGGGAATTTTCACAGTAAATGTAAATCTACTTGTGACTAATAAATAAACTTTAAGTAGTTTAAGAATTGCAAGTCTTTATGGAAATGATATTCTGTATTTACATTTAACATTATACATGGCCCTCCCACATGTACAATGAATGCACTTATGTGGCCCAGAAAGGCAAATGTGTGGATTTACCCTGGTTTAGAGTGTTCTTTTCCACTGTGGATCTGGATTCATGTCTAATTGTGGATTGATGATCTGGACTTTGCAGTCAGCAGCTTCTGAAGAAGTATTGAGTCAACTACCAACTTTGTGTCCTTCTGCGCATTTAAAGCCTCCTGAAATTTACTGTTAGTTTTAGTGGAGTAATGGCAGTAAATACTGACAGCTCTCCCATCATTACTACTACAGAGTCTGGGCCATTGCCTCTTTCTTATCTGCTGGCAATTGCTGTCTATTATATACCACAGCCTCAACAAAATGAGTGTAAAGGATTTATCTAATGACTGTTATGGTACACAACCCAAAAATACAACACGAGTATAGGCCTCTTAATATTCAAGTAATGGTTGCCAAAACCTTTCAAGCATATATGTCACTTCTTTTGGTCCCTCAGATATGATTATATAATGCAGAACTTACTATATTTTAAATGTGGTTTTCTCTTTTACTGCTCCCTTTCTGATAGGGCAGTTGGTAGACCTCAACCAATCACCATTGTGAGGAAGTCTGTGAAAATGACAAGTATTTTATTGCATTACAGTGGCTTGGAATTTAGAGTTTGTCATGTAGAACTTTGAGTGGCAGCACGCCAGAAGACCAATATGCAATGTAGGCTACTTACTGACTACTGAAGAAGTGATGATGTCTCTCCTTCTGTACGTTAATCACACACTATGAAGCTATTTAGCATTAAACATTTTCTCAACTATGGAAAGTGATCTGGGAAATGGAAAAAAAAGCAGATATTGTGAATCAGCTGAAACTTGTTATTGCCTCTGAGTCAGGAAATTACTGACTGATAAAGGGCCTGATCTGTTTTTTGGGGAAGGCTGTCTCAGTAAGTCAACTCTGATGTTTGTTTTATTAATTGCAGTCAATCTACTTTGACGAGCCCAGTTTTGCGAAACCTCTTGATCACCAAGCTGAGGCAATACCAGACTGGGTGACTGGTGAGCTGGGTGCAGGGGATTCCAAATCCAGTAGCTCCTGGAGAAGCTCCCCTAAAGATGATGCATCTTATGATGCCCCACATGCTACTCACAGGTCTGTCATTTTTAATAACCTATTTTGAGCCCTGTTATAATTCCTTGTAGTGCTTTTGAACTAACTTTTCCTTTAGTGCTGAAGAATTTCAATAATCTCCACTTGAGATGATGAAAGGATAAAGAATTGTGTCTGCAGCCTTTGTTTGGTGCTGTGAATGGAGTAATTTGGAATGCAAGTTCATTTTAAATGAGTGATTTTTTTTTTTGCCCAGATTTTTCAAGGCAAAAACCTTTCTGTTCTGTACTTGATGACTTGAGAACTTCCTGCAATTTTTTGATGATTATCATACAATTTTGAGAAATTAATTCCAACAATGGATAAGACAATATAAGCAGGTTTGTTAACAGGAGTTTTGAGTTGGTTTTGAGTTGGTTATGAGTTGTTGAGTCATTGTTCCAGATTCAATTACCACTTCGTGCTGATTTAACTATCCTTATGGTGGCCCAGCGTTCCAGGTAGTGATTGTTGATTGCAATAGAGTAAAAATTGTTGGAAAGTGTGTGTCCTGACAGGGTCAGTTCAACTGTGAATCGGAAAAGGTCATAAACAAGCTGGATTCATTAGCTCTGTTTCTCTCTCCACCGATGCTGCCTGATCTACTGAGTATTTTCAGCATCTTCTACTGTTTGTTCTGATTTCCAGTTTTTCCACTGTTTTGCTTTTTTATCTAAAATATCCCTGGTGTCCTGGCCGATCAACATCATAAAAAAAAATCTGATCATTATCATATTTCTGTTTGTTCGAGCCCACAATGCAGAAATTGACCTTTGCATGTATCATAAAATGCCTACATTACAAAAAGAGGCCATTCAGCCCATCGAGTCTACATCGACTCTCCGACAGAGCTACTTGCCATTCCGTATCCTATTCTCATAACTGCCCATGTATTTAGCCCAATAATCTTCCTAGCCTACACGTCTTGGGACCCTAAGGAGCATTTAACATGGTCAATCCAAACGTGCACATCTATGGACTGTAGGAGGAGACTACAGTCTCCTGAAACCCATGCAGACACAAGGAGAACGTGTAAACTCCATATTGTCACTCACTGGAATTGAACCTGGGCCCCCAGTGCTGTGAGGCAGCAGTGCTAACTACTGTGTCACTGTCATTTAAAAGTGACCTAAAGATGCTACATTAGTGCAACATGTTGTTACATAGCAACATGGGGCTTAATGTGATGGACTTTGTAGTTACAACTTCCACTACTTTAGTATGTTTGCTTTTAATTACTAAGCATGGCTCAACAAGTTGCAATCTCACTTCTGATGGTTATGGGCCCAAGCCCAGGAGTGAGCTCCTAGACCAGACTGACCTTGTAGTTGTGTTTCTGATGCTTGCGTAATACCAAAAGTTTAAAATCCTAATGTGCCTTACAGGTTCCACAATGTTCTGTGTTGTCTGTGGTCATGTTTACTGGGGCTGTGTTTTGGAACATTTCTGGTGTCTGTTTAAACTGGGCGCTCTTCAGCAGTACTGCAGATTGAGCTCAAGATGGTGCTACATATTCAGTGAACGCATAGCTTTACTTGGGAATTAGCTCAGATTATATTTGTTTTTTGTCTGTGTATATTCACTTTGGATTTTTTTCAGATTTAAGTTGTTTTTGCACCATTGACTATTGCTGTGTTATTCTGTCATTTAAGCATGAAATTTAATCTTGAATGAATAACTTTCAGTTCACTTTAAAGCTATTTATGTATACCACTTCATTTTGAAATGAGTGTGAGGAAAATCTGGGGATTTGATCTTGGATGATAGAAAAGGTGGTGAAAGGTTATTGAAGGATAGGTGGAAATGATCAGCCATGACTTTATTGAATGGTACAGCAGACTCGAGGGGTTGACTGACCTACTCCTTATTTGTATGTATGAAAATACAAATGTACATATGTATAATTAACACGTTTATATTTATTTTCAATTGCTAATCTGAATTAATTGGATGACATTGGATACAGAAGCAAATGCTTGGAATCTGAAATGAGAAAGAAAATTCTATTTTCAGCAGGTTGGGTATTAGTTGGAAAGACAATGATGCAGTGGTATTGTCACTGGACAAATAACCCAGAGATCCAAGGTAATGCTCTGGGTCCAGGGTTCGAATCCATGGCAGAGGTAAAATTTGATCTCAATAAAAAGGTGGAATTAAAAGTCTGCTGACCACAAAACCATTGTCTAATATTGTAAAAGTTCATTTGGTTCACTGATATCCTTTAGGGAAGGAAATCTGCCATTCTTACCTGGTCTGGCCTACACGTGACTTGAGAACTACAGTTATGGATGGCATGGTGGCACAATGGTTATTATGCTGCCTCACATTGGCTGGGGCACGGATTCGATTCCTGGTTTGGGTTACTGTCAGTGTGGAATTTGCGCATTCTCCCCGTGTCTGTGTGGGTTATCCCTGGGTGCTCCAGTTTCCTCCCACAGTCTGAAAGATGTGCTGGTTAGGTGCATTGGCCATGGCTAAATTCTCCCTCAGTGTACTCAAACAGGCACCAGAGTGTGGTGACTAGGGCATCTTCATAATAACTTCTTCACAGTGTAAGTCGACTTGTGACACTAATAAATAAACTTAAACTTTGTAGTTTACTCTCAATGTCCTCTGAAATGGCTGAGCAAGCCACTAAGTTCATGAGCAATTGGGGAAAGTTAATAAATATTGGCCCAGCCAGTGACATCCACATGCCACAAATAGGAAAAAAAGACGGTATCTGTGAAGAGAGAAACAAGATTAAGGTGACTTTCATCAGAACCCATCGAGTATTAAAAGTATGGATATGTGTGGATGGATTCAAATCCCAAACCTTTGCCCCCAAGCTCCTGACCGCCCTCCCCATCCCCAGTTTTCGATATGCTGCTTTGAGAAGTAGCGTACAGCATATCTTTCTGCAATGAAGTGTGAAATATGAAGGAAGGTCAGCACTGGATGCTGACTTGTGTTCTTTAGTGGCTAAATGAGGAGTAAAATTGATGGATGCTTGAGAGCAGGCAGTCTGGCTACCTTAATGGTAGTAGGAGTTGTGTACTCAGTGACAGCTACAAGTGGATAAAAAGGCTGAATAGAAGGATAATATGTGGTCAATTTAAGATAAAATCGGTTTCTGATATTTTCCATTGTCGCAAATGCAAATAATGGGCTGGAATTTGCTCCAGGAAAAGAATGGCATGTGAAAATGAGTCAGCAACTTTTGGCATTGTAAAGGTTTTCATAAATTACTAATCATCACAAATCACTTGATTATTTGTGCCATTCTGCTGTTGGCTATATGTAATCAATAACAACACCATCCTTGGGCAAAGAACAGCTCTGATATGTACACTGATGATACTCGACACTACTTCTTTACACTCACCTGTAACTCCATGCCGACACTATGATTATATTGCCTGCCAGATATTTAGTTGTGAATACAGTCTATCATTCTCTGTATTAATATTGACAAGACTGAAGTTAACCCTCTACCCAGTTGCTTTCATGCAAGTTTAACATATTGTATAACTTTTATATCCTTCAACTATTAGACTTCAATATCTATATCTCTTATACGTCCCTAAAAACCACTTGGTCTCACTTACTCAATGTTGCCCATCAGCATCACCAGTCATTCCCCCTGCTGTTGGAATTCTTAACTATGCTTTTTGGCTTCTGTGTTTGATTATACCAATGTTATCATTGCTGGTTTGAAAGCTGTACTTGATATAAATTTGCAAGCATTGCAGTTTGCATCCTGTTACTTATTCACTTATCATGTCTGTCTTTTATGACCTTCAATCATTTAGCTTCTTAAGGGGCAATGCATTGATTCAAAATTTGTGTTTATATATTCCTTCGTCATACTAAGCCCAGTGCTTATGTAACAACTGGCTACTATGTAACAACAATTTGCATTTATGTAGCATCTTAAATGTTGTAAAATGTCCCAAGATCCAGTAATGTTGTTGAGCAAAATTTGACATTGAGCACTTAAGAGCAGATGATCTTAAACTTGGTCAAGGTGGTAAGTTCTTAGGCTAGTTGTAAAAAAAGAAAGCTGGAAAGGCAGAGAAGTTTCTAGACAGGATTCGGTTACTCTGGATCTCAGAAGCTGAAGGTTGGAATAACTAAAATGGGAATGCGCAGGAGGCCAGAATCGGAACATCGTAGGGCTGGAGGAAAGTTGGGATAGAGCAGTCTGTGGACATGGAGGATCCAAAAACAAAGATGAGAATTTTAAGGTTGTGTAACATTTTCTATCTGTACATCGTTCTGCGCTGTTATTGGCATCGAGAAGTATGGAGGAAAAAGAGGGAATGTGGCATTGAGATCAAGGATCAGCCATTCGCTACTTCTCAGATATTGTAGCAGTTCACGTCCAAATGCACCAAGACCTGGACGATATCTAGGGTTGGACTGACAAGCATCGAGTAACAGTCATGTCATACAAATGTCAGGCAATGACCATCTGAGTAGGAGAGAATCTAACTATCACCTCTTGATATTCAATGGCGTTACCATCATTGAATCCACACTATCAACATCCTGGGGGTTACCATTGACCAGAAACTGGACTGGACTAGCCATATAAATATAGTGGCTACCACAATGGATCAAAAATTGGGAATCCTGTGGCACGCAACTTACCCCCTGATTCCTTAAATTCTGTCCACCATCTACAAATCAGGAAAGTAATGAAATACTCTCCACCTGTCTGGATGAGTGCAGCTCCAACAGCACCCAAGAAGCTTGATGCCATCCAGAACAAAGCAGCCCACTTGATTGCTACTCCTTTCACAAATGATCAGTCCCTCCACCACCGAAGCACAGTCAACACTACTTCTTTACACTGATGATACTCAACACTGCTTCTTTACACTCACCTGTAACTCCATGGCCAAAACTATTATTAGATTGCCTACAAGATATTTAGTTGTGAATACAGTCAATCATTCTCTGTATTAATATTGACAAGAAGAAATGTGTACGATCAACAAGATGCACTGCAGCAACTCACCAAGGTTCTTTAGGCAACACCTTGTAAATGCATGACCGCTACCATCTAGAAAGATAAAAGCAACAGATACCTGGAAATACCACCAACTGGAAGTTCCCCTCCAAGCCACTTGCCATCCTGACTTTGAAATATATCACTATTCTTTCACTGCCAATGGATCAAAATCCTGGAACTTCTTCCCAAATGACTGTGTGTGTGTGTGTACCTACACCACATGGGCCACAGCAGTTCTAGAAGGCAGCTCATCACTGCCATCTCGGGAACAACTAGGGATGAGCAATAACTGATGTCTTAGCAAGCGATGACCACATTTCATAAAATTAATTTTTAAAAAGTCATGTTGAACGGCTGAGGAAGTTCAAAGAGCCGAATGGCTTCTTCCTGCAGCTGGTTTCTGTCCCAATCCATTTCATCCATTTTTCCTTGGGTGATTTTCCAGCCACCCTGCTTCCATCCCCTCTGCCATTGGGAAACAGTCCGTACGAATTTACTCCCCAAAATTTTCTTTTCAAATGTCTTCAAAAAAATTTTCAACTATGTATGAAGTCATCTCTTTTAATTCCTCATCTATTCCTTTAAAGCAATAGTGAATTTATTCCAAAATAGATGTCAGTTAAGCATTCTGGTGTGGTCTAAGGATGTGGAAGATGCTATATAAATGCACATTCAGTCTTGCTTCTTGTTGACTTTTTCTCTGAGATGCCTTGTGGCGTTGCTTTCTTGAAAAGATGTCATTTGATGTCATTTTGCTCGTAAGGATCCTGTCATATTGTGGGTTTGATGGGAAAATAAAGTTTATTTTTCTTCAATCCTCACATCTGTTGCTTGGTAATCCCCTTTGATGGCCTCTTTGATTGGAACAGTGTTTAAGAGGAAGTAGGAAAGGAACAAGATGATTTTACATTTTCTAAAAAAAACATAGGATCGAAAAAAGCCAAGAGATGACAGAAGAATCGGCGGTTCTCTACCACCATCCACGTCCTCAGAACTTGTGGAAGCATCTCACACTCAAAGGAATTAGTTAGAAGGGCAGTTGCTGTTATAATGAAGAGATATGTGGAAGCTAATTAGTTTACAACAAAGATCCCACAAACTGATAGAGCCGCAGTTTGACACCACATCCTGAAGATGGCACACTCCCTCAGTACTGCACTGAAGTATGTTGAAATCTGTAATTAGGTTCAAACTCCTCCAAGAAAATAAAAGACTTGTATTTACATGGCACTTCTCACAAATGCAGGATCGATGCTTTTGGTAAGCTGCATGGATGCATGGCTATGCAGCAACCGTGTTCGTACCCTGCACAGAACATTCAGGCACATGTGCCACATCCCTTTAAGATGTGTAAGATCTTTGTCTCATGTTTGAGTAACAATCTTAAAGGATGCAGCAAGATGGTTATGCACAGCAAGGAGAAATTGAAGACAATTGCTCAAGATGTCCCAAAGTGCTTCACAGTCATTGAAGTACTTTTGAAATGTGATCCCTGTTATAACATAGGAAATGCCAATGCACTATCATATCCAATTATAGGGAGAGCTGCCAAATGACCCAAGATGTAATCAGAAGGAACTGCAAGACATCTTGGGTCATTTGGTGATTATGAATTGAGGAAAAACTTAGAAAAGGCTAAATGACAAAGACAGATTATAAAGTGAAAGACAGCAGGCAGTATTATTGAAATGACAAGATAACTAAGCTGAAAAGGAATTTCTGGGTAGTTCTATGGGGCACGTGAAAGGGAATGTGGCCCACAGTTGATGAAGCATAGCTGAGATCTCACTTGGAATATTGAATCTATGTTTAGTCAGTGTGCACAGATCAAAAGGCTTTAGTGGACAACCAGAATGTCATTAGGCTTCACATCTTTGATCTATAGAGAAGAACAGAGCTCACCTTGTTATTTGGAAAATAAAAGGCTGAAAGAAGAAACATGATTCACATTTAATATCCTAAGTGGAATCTGGTGAGTGGAGAAGTTAATTGTGCAGAACCAGATGATCTAATTAGAAGTTTAGGAAAGTGCCAGGTAAAGTTAATATAATGAGTTTTCCACACGCAAGACTTGTTAACCTCTCATACAGTGAATGCTGATAGTCAATGAATTCAGATAGGAAGTTCAACACCTCTTAGAGGGAATGTTTTTCTTTTTGTTCCATTCACCATGACAGCTCTGCAGCTACATCACCCTCACCTGGCCCGGAGCGACTGCCTCAGATGGGATATCCGGATGTGCACTAAGATCCTGCATGGACCAGCTGGCAGGGGTATTCGCAGACATCATTAACCTCTCCTTATAACCGATCTGAGGCCCCTTCCTGCTTCAAAAAGACATTAGTGTCTTAATGACTACCATCCAGTGGCTCTGACATCTATCTGAATGTTGGAGGTGATTCTTCCATCCCGCTGTGCTGCTTTTGTAGTACAGCTGGTTGGGAGACAAAAGCAGAGGCAGCACAGCCTCCGCAGGTCTCCAGTACCCGAATTTCGGGCACTGTCAGCTCTGTGCCAGAAATCGGTGCAGAGCTGTATAATTTATGCTAATTCTCATTTAAATGTATTTTGCATCTGATTAGCAGGTCCGCGACTGAAATATCCTAGTGTGTCTGAGAACCTTCCGCACCATCGCACCTCCCCTCCCCCAACCCTATGTGGCCAGGAGTGGTTCACTTCAGCAGGTGGCCATTGAGGTCACTCAAAGGGGGCTAAATGTGTATAGATTCACTAAAACAAATGACATTTTATGGGCTTTGAAAATAAGTTCTTCTTGATCTGTCTTAAGTAGGCAACTCCTTACTATTGAGATTATACTCTCTGGTCCTTGACTCTCCCAGTAAGAGGTCTGACAACACCAATTTTAAATCCTTGACTCTCCCCACAAGGGATAACAACCTCTCAGCATTTACCTTGATGATCCCCCGAGAATCCTATGTCTCAATAAAGTCACCTCTCATTCTTCTAAACTCCAGTGAATAGTCCTAACCTATTCAAACCTCAAGAAAATCCCTGCATACTTGGGATCAACATAGTGAGTTTTCTCTGGCCCGCCTCCAATGCCCATATATCTTTCTTTAGATAAAGGGACCAAAACTTTCCAAGTGTGGTCAGTTGAATAGAAGTCTTGAAAAATAATAGAGTGAAAGGTTATCGGGAAATCGGCAAGAATGTGAAGTTGAGGTTGCAATTCTGATCAGCTATGATTTATTGAAAGACAGAGCAACTCTAGGGCTGAGTAGTCCTGTTATTTGCAAAAGGATATATTGGCCTTGGAGGGAGTACAGGGAAGGTTCGCCAGGCTGACATCAGAGATGAAGGGGTGAGCTTATCAGGAGAGAGTGAGTAGATTGGGCCTGTACTCGTTGGAGGCTAAGGGAGGGATCTTATAGAGACTTACAAGATAATGAAGGGCTAGATAGGGTAGAGGTAGAGATTCTTTCCACTTAGAAAAGAAGCCAGAACTAGAGGGCATAGCCTCAAA
This sequence comes from Sphyrna mokarran, assembly GCA_024679065.1. Lineage (NCBI taxonomy): Eukaryota > Metazoa > Chordata > Chondrichthyes > Carcharhiniformes > Carcharhinidae > Sphyrna > Sphyrna mokarran. Next base: position 6,846,636 of record JAGIQG010000021.1, on the reverse strand, counting down.
ATAACAGAGTTGAGAAGGAACTTCTTCTCTCAGAGAGTGGTGAATGCCTGGAATTCTCTGCCCATTGAAGTGATGGAGGCTACCTCGTTGAATATGTTTCAAGTCACAGGTAGATAGATTTCTGATCAATAAGGGAATTAAGGGTTATGGGGAGTAGCTGGGTAAGTGGAACTGATCCACTTCAGATCAACCATGATTTTATTGAATGGCGGGGCAGGCTCGAAGGGCTAGATGGCCTACTCCTGCTCCAATTTCTTAAGTTCTTACCCTTTCTATGTAATTTGTTTGTGTGTAAGTACAGTGTCACTTTCTCATGTACACTGCATCACATCTCCACCCCTTGCAATTCTGACATTGTTATTCAATTATTAAACTGCTTGTTTGACACTGAGTGCTGAATAAGCTGAAGTATTCTGTGCCATGTTTGATTGTGGGATATGCTACTGACCACATATCCACATGATCACTAAGACCACCTGCTTCTATCTTCTGTAATATTATCTTTCTTTCCTTTCTGACACAGCTCATTGGTTGCTGCAAACCTCATTTGTGCCTTAGTTACTTTCAAATTTAACTATTCCAATGCACTTCCGGACAGTCTTTCACATTTGACATCCGTTAACTTGACATCATCCGAATGTTGCTGTGCCTGCCCTAACCTGGAGTAAATTTGCTTTGCTTACGCTCATATTGGTCTAGCAATGTCTTGATTTTAAAATGGTCTTGTTTTAAAATCTGTCCTTGGCTTGCCTTTTGCTGTTGATTTCCTTCAACTCCATGACTCCTTTGCGATTTCTGTGCACTACCAACTCTTCAACACCCTGAATTTAGTTGCTCCATCACTAGTGGCTGTATCTTTTGCTATTGAACTCTCAGGTCTGGAATTCTTTCCTTAAACCTCTCCGCCTATTCCTCTCTCTTGTCCTGTAGGAGGCTTCTTTAAACTTACCTCTTTGACCAATGTTTCAATCACCATCACTAATATCACTTTGTGACTTGGATCTAGATTTGCAAAATAAACCTCCTGTCAGATGCCTGAAGTTGTTTCATTATTTAAATATGCTTTTAAATATGCTATTTAAATATACGTTGTTGAATGTTTTTCCTTTGAGTTTGGTTGCCTAATTTGCCAAGGCTGTCCATTCTTTTCCCTTTGGCTTCCATCTCCAATTTTGAGCATTCTTTCTTAGGTATTGGCCAAGTTACAGCTATGTTCAATTTAACTTTAACCCATTGAGTTTTGCCATTGGCTTGTATAATTTTTCAAATTTTGTTCAAAATGAATGCAATCCAATAACTGTGGTCATGATTGATTTCCCCCGCAACCCCCCCCCCCCCCGTTTTCCAGTATATCTCTCTTCAGAAAATCCTATTCACTGTAAAATTTGAATCATGTATGAAGAATTTGGTATTTGTAATCAGTGTGTCAGATAATTTTTCACATGCTTTCAATTTCAGTTGGAAACTGTGCTCCTCTAAGTTTTTCAGTATTTTATTTTTCAATAATTTAAAGTACGGCTGGGGTTACACACCAAGAATGCCTCACGTTTAACCTGACACAAATATCTATTTTCACATTGTTCCAATGGATTTTCCTCCCTGTCCCATGAGCTCCAATTGTATCCATTTTAGGGATGTTGCTGCACTTGGAGTGTTGTTCATTGATCGATCGGGGCCACAAATTTCACTCTAGTGACTTCCAGAACATATTGTAGCAAGTGCTTTAGAGGATCTCATTTAGTAGGTCTTGGAAATTATATTTCCCATAATCAGTTGTGTAGCTGAAGTGGTAAATTCAAATGTTGTTTTGGGTGCCTTTTCTGAAGCTGGTGTTTCCACAGTCCGAAAGACATCTGGTTAGATGTATTGGCCATGCTAATTACTCCTGCAGTGTACCTGAACAGGTGTTGGAGTTTGGTGACCAGGGGATTTTCACAGCAACTTTGTTGCAGTGTTAATGTAAGCCCATTTGCGACACATATAAATAAACTTTAAAGAAGATTAATAATTCATTACAAGAGAATGTCTTTATTTTATGGAGACAATGTTTTGTATTTAATGTAAACTCATCGCATTTGGCACTTGCTAGGTTTGCAGTTTCGTTTTTGAATTTTTTTTCTCCTTTTTTCTGATATATTTTCTAAATAACTTGATGCCAGGTGATTGAGTGCTTCATCTCATTTTATTCACTCAGAAATATAACTAAAATCAGTGGTATTCTTTGTTTTACTTTTGAAATTCTTTCTATGTAAACCAATACAATTGACACTTTGACAACATATTTCTAATCTAACTGTTGCCAGTGAGTTCATAGTTTGATAAATTGAGTAATATGATACAATTCTGCAAAGTTTTTAGAGTCCACCAATGGTTCTTTTTAAAGTATTCTAAATATTGTTTTTATTAGTAAAGGAAATTGCCTTTACCAGTTCTGTTTTAATTAATTTAACAGATTAATTGCATGGCTCACTACTTTTCAGCTTCAAAGATTCTATTGCAAAACTTAATTAATGCATTGTACGTGTGGCTTCTGCCACCACCCTCAGCATCTCCCCATTTCGTACTATTTTCTGACAAGAGAGTTTACCCAGCAGTTTTTTTTCTGTTCAGCCAAGTGCAGAATAACAGGCTGGTGTTTGAATAAATAAAAATTAGTGTATGATTTCTTTTTTTAAGACTGCTACCTCATCCTCCATCAAGAATCATGAGCCTTAGCTTTGTTTGATCTCAGCACCTGTAACTCTAGCCATCCTCTATCCCCGTCACATAACCTCATTCATTATCAAAGTGTGCGGATGGATTGAAAAGTAATTCGTGCCAACTACAGCAGAAAGCCCCATCAGTCAACAGGAATAATCCTGTGTGGACGGGGGTAAACCCTGCAGGTGCTTCATGTTCTCACAGAGACATAATTGTCTTGCTGCTGCCCACCTCGCTGTTGTAGCATTTTTAAGCTTCTGATAAAAAATCATTGCAAAGGGTGACACGGTGGCACAGTAGTTCGCACTGCTGCCTCACAGCGCCAGGGACCCGGGTTCAATTCTGGCCTTGGGTGACTTTCTGTGTAGAGTTTCTTCCTGTGTCTAAGTTTCCTCCAGGTGTTCTGGTTTTCTCCCACAGTCCAAACATACGGGGGTTAGGTTGATTGGCTACGATAAATTGCCCAAGCGTTGGGGATTAGGTAAAAAATTTGGGGTTACCTGATGGGACCTGGGTGGGATTGTTGTCAGTGCAGGCTCAATGGGCCAAATTGTCCCTTTCTACACTGTAGCTTTATGATTCATTTGTTGCATGAAATCATCTTTCGGATGAGACATATTGGGAGGATAATATGTAAAGGTTTTGCTTTGAACAGAAAATGCTGGAAAATCTCAGCAGATCTGACAGCATCCTCGTCAAGAAAGCAGAGCTAATGTTCTGAGTCTGGATGACTCTTTGTCAGCCTGGGCACCTCTAAAGGAGAGTCATCTAGATTTGAAACATTAACTTTGCTCCCTGTCCGATAGATCTTTTAGTTTTTATTGGCCACGTTGAGTCAAGTTATTACACTGGTGACGAGGACAGACCCGATGAGTTGCTGAAAGTTTTCAGTGCAGAGTTAGAGGAGGAGGAGAGTTTCAATCCAAATTCAACTTCAAAGTTGGGCGCAGTACATTGAGAGACTGTTATTTTTGTTTCTAAAATGAAATAACGGCAAGGGACAAGCAGAAAGTGCTTACGGTCTGCTGCCCACAGACTTGCAATCTGATGAGGAGGTTGACATGATCCAAAGCTCCAGGCACAAACCTTCAACCGGTTAGTCAATTTGGTTAATGGTCACTATAACCCCCGACCTTCTGTTATCCTGCAAAGGTACAAATGCCATTTACTGTTAGGGAGTCAGGAGGGATGGTCTCTGACTTTATGGGCAAATTCAACAGCTGGCTGAACATTGAGTTTGGGCCCTCATTGGGAGACTTTTTATGCATTCATGTGACATGGGTATGTTTCACCGAGCCAGAATTTATTGTCTGTCCCTAATTGCCCTTGAACTGAATGGCTTGTTACGCCATTTTAGAGGGCATTTGAGAGACAATTACGTTGCTGTGGCCCTGGAGCCACATGTAGGCCAGACCAGGTAAGGACGGCAGATTTTCTTCCCTAAAGGACATTAGTGAACCAGATGAGTTTTTCTGACAATCAGCAATGGTTTCATGGTCATCAGTAGATGCTTAATTCCAGTTTTTTTCATTTTGAATTCAAATTCCATCATCTGCCATGATGGGATTTGAATCTGGGTCCTCAGACCATTAGCTGAGCTTCTGGATTAATAGTCTAGTGATAAGACCACAAGACTATCACCTTCTTTCATGATGTGGGATCACCAACCTAACATCCAAAAGGAACTGCTTGCTGAAACCAAGATTTCACTGGTAAAAGCAGTAGAGATGGTCCAAGTGACTGAGTGCATCAAGCAAGACTTGTATGAGCATTAAGGTATGCAGAATGAGGTGAACCGGCTATGGCGGGAAGCAGTTGCTGCTAGGAATAGCCTGAGTGAGGACAGCAGGGTCTGAGAACAGTCACTCAGTACCAGAGTCAGAGGCTTTTTTGTGGTGTAGGAGAGACCATTCCTAGTGCAAGAATTTGATCTGCTTCAGATGCAATAAGAAAAGTTGCCTGCGAGCAAGATGCAGAGTGCATGAGACTGCACAGAATGCTCCAGAAAAGAAGGAAATGATATATAACCCTATGAATAAGCTGGTGGAGAAACCAAAGGAGAGATCCAAAGTTTACACACTCATTAAGGTCCAACTCAGCAAGATGCCCAGCATTGAAATTGTTTTAATGGTTAATGGCTGCCCCCTGTCAATAGAGGTTGACACTGAGATACTGTGGACACTGTTGTAAGTGCAAAAACCATTTAAACATCTCCAGAAGCAGCAGCAGCCTTTAAACCTTAGCTATTCTGAGGCTATTTTGGTGATGTATACTGAAGAGACACTGAAGATAGTGGGGACAATCTCCATGTGTGTCAGAACCAGTCAGCTCAGCTACCCATCATGGTGATTGAAGGACAGAGACTTAGTCTCATGGGACAGGACTGGTTAAAACAAATAAAACCAGACTACCTGGAAATATTTAATATCAAGGATGGGGGGATTCACAGAATTCCTATTTAAATATCAGGAGGTATTTCAGATTGAACTGGATTTGATAAAAGGGTTTAAAGATAAAATTTACCTAAACCTTGAGCTACTACTAGGTGTTTTGAGCATGCCCAGTATGTTGCACCAAAAAGTAGAGGTTGAACTGAAAAGGCTGGAAGATCTGGGCAGCATCGAGCCTGTGCAGTTTTCTGAACAGGCCACACCAATTGTTCCCGTACTGAAACCAGACCATATCATAAGAATCTGTGGGGACTACAAACTAATGGTAAACAGGGGAGCTCTGCTGGATTGTTAGCCCATTAGAGGATGGACAACTGCTATGATAAGTTAGTCCGGAGCCTTAAATATACTAAAATTAGACCTAAATCAAATCAAAGTCATGCTTATCAACAGCTGGGAATTGAAGAGGATACCAAAAAGTTAGTTACAATAAATATTCACAAACAGTTATATCAGTCCACCGAATGCCATTTGCTGTCTTTATTAGGCTGTGTGCACTATGGCGAGCTTGTTACAAGGAATCCTCAAAGTGTTGATGTATTTGGGAAAGTTGTGGAGAAATTGGGGCCGGTCTCTTGTGGTGGTGGCCCATAGCCATCAAGAAGCATTTTGACTACTTGTGCAGGCAAATAGAGTCAACTTCGGAAAAAAAGCAGGTGTGCCCCTCATCAAGCTTATGTCTATCTGCTTCTTAACTGGAGATTTCGATGCTCGTGGTGGAACCAAGGCCAACTCCGATTTCAGCGGTTATGCTATGGAGATGCCAATGTTGGACTAAGGTAAACACAGTAAAAAGTTTCACAATGGCAGGTTAAAGTCCAGCAGGTTTATTTGGTAGCAGTGGCTGTGGCAGAAGAGGCGGCTGGCAAAAGCCTAGCTGCAGAGGTGGTTCGCACTTCCGCTCCATGAGTGGTTCCTGTGTCATTGACTGCTGAAGAATTCCTGACAGAGTTACAGTGTATCCCAAGTGTCTGGAAATTTCCAGATGGGCTGACATTATGAACTATCTTTTCCTAGTGTTGCTTCTGTAACATTGTTGTTTGTCTGTCTCTCTGTTAACCGTTTGTCTTTTTGTTTCATGAAAAGACAGTCTGAGAGGTACGGGGGGGAAGGAATGTAGTAATATGACCCCTTTATTAGGTAATCCTTCATGGGCCATATGATCAGACTGGAACCATGGGCCAATAGGAAGTGAGGGCATGCATTGCTGGAAGGCCACAATGGGAGTTGGCTGTTATTGGGAGTGGACCTGTATAGTTACAAGTAGTTCTTGTAGGGGTGGCACAGTGGTTAGCATTTCTGCCTCTCAGCACCAAAGATCCAGGTTCGATTCCCGGCTTAGGTCGCTGTCTCTGGGGAGTCTGCACGATTTTCCCCACTGTCTGCAAGGATTTCCTCTTACAGTCCAATGATTGCAGGTTAGGCAGATTGGCCAAGCTAAATTGCCCCTCGGTGTCAGGGGATCAGCTAAGGTAAATGCATTAGGATTACGGGGCTAAAGCCTGGGGTGGGATTGTAGTCGATGCAGACTCGATGGGCTGAATGGTCTCTCCTATACTGTGTGATTCTATGAATTTTTTTCAGCCAATAAATAGTTTATTACTAGCCACATTGAGTCACCCCAAGTTATTAGTCTTGCTACGTTTTAATCAGATAACATTTTATGTTTTAAGATTGTTTAAAAAATGCAAAGGATAGCCAAATTTGAAGTGTATGTTTCTTTAAGTGTTCGTGTTGAAATTTTGTGTTTTGTTTTGAAGCTTTGAGATTTTAATTTCCTCGCTGGGAGTTGCTCACTCTCTGAAGGATGACAGTGCTTGGGGCTTCAAACTGGGCTTGGCTTGTTTATTTTGCTGCAATTCAAAGGAGATGAAGATTTTTTTCCCTGTACATCGGTCAGTTTATTTTGAGCATGCTGGAAAGGAGCAGAAGAGAACTTAAAACCTGTATCAGATTTAAGAACTATTGGCATTGGATCACACAAAACATTCATTATTCTGGGAGCCAACATTATGCAAAGAAAATCTGCATGGTTTTCCAAAAACAAATGGGTTGTACATGATGCTACAAATAACAGTTTTGTCCCTGTTTGTATTTTGGATAATACATAATTTCAATATATTTTCTTTAGGAAATGCAACGGCCAGTTTGCAAAGACTTCAATAACCTTAACCTTTAGAACTGTTCTACATCTCGATGCTGTTTACTTTCTGGAGGGAAAAATTAAATATGCTAATTTGATAGTAAAGATGGAAAGAAAAATTATGTAATTTTTAAGAAGTTAGCTTTCATTAACATGAGATTCAAATTGTTTTTTTAATATTGCCATTTGAATATTGTAGATGCAATTTATAGTCTTGACTTGTTTTGTGGCATGCTGATGGATAGAATCGTAGAATTCCTACAGTGTAGAAGGATAATAGAATGAGCAAGTGACATTATTATTTAAGGTATGTTAATGAATCCTGAGCAGGCTGGATTTGATTTATAAAGAAGGGAATGACAATCTTCCATATTCCCCTTTTCCTATGCAAGATTCACTAACAATGACCTGTTCTTGGGGCCCTGCCAATCTTCTTCTCAACCAGCTGGCTCACGGATGACTCTCCATTTTGATTTTTACTCCTCTTCACGAGGAATCACAGATGTAAGCCACATTATAGTCAAGATTAGGGACTCTGGCACTGCACATTTGTTCGCTCAAGCACAGCTTTATCTAAGTCACTTCCTGCAGCCTTAACTTTAATTTTACGTCTGCATTCAATGCTTAGAGGTAAACATTTGTGCTATAAAATTGTAAGTGAAAATCCCAATGTCTTAAAATTTGAATAGAATTTCACTCACATTGAGAAATAAGGCCGTAGCAAATGGTGCACATGTCCATTTCACTTTTCTGTTAGATGTTGCGCGTCACCACAGTGATATTATTCAAATTGATTTTTTGGGTTTTCGTTGTACCTCTGGGCAATGAGTCAGTGATTAAAAGCATTGTCCATTGTTGTCCTGAGCAATGTAGATCAGGCATCTCCCAAATTAAATCCTCAATAGACTTCAGAAAAGCAAAAACAAACTAATGAAGTGAGCAGGTGGAATTGAAGACATTGATTTAGTAGAAAGAATGATCAGAGACAATATAACAGAAGTAATTTTTAGGGAATGAAGATTCCAGGAAGTATAGGCACATGGTCTTTGAAGATGGCAGGATAAGTTGAGAAGTTGGAGAAAAATATTTAATTATTTGCTTTATTAACGCAGGAAAAAAAATACAAGTTATCCTAAACCTTTATAAAATACTGGCCAGGCTCCATCTGGAGTATTGGTCCAATTCTGAGCACCACTTTATTTAAGAAAAATGTCAGCGCCTTTGAAGAATTTATTGGATGTTTACTACAATGATACTAGTGATGTTGGATTTCAAAAGTGGAGAAATAGAGAGCTTGTTCTTGGAGCAAAAAGGATTAAGGAGAAACTTGATAAAATATCCTGGCCTTGAAGGGTTTTTATAGAGTAAATAAAGGAGAAACTGTTACACTGTCAGCAGGGCTGACAGTCAGAGGACACATGTTTAAGGTAACAAGCAAAAGAACTAGAAGCGAGGTAAGTTTTCTTTTACTATGTGAGTTGTGATTTGGAATATGCTGTCTGAAAGGGCAGTGAACAGATTCAGTAGTAACTTTCAAAAAGGAATTAGCTGAATGATTGAAAGAGATAAAAGTGCAGAACTTTGAAGGACAGGGCATAACTCTTGCAGCGAGTCAACATGAGTGTGTTGGTTGGTTACATTGGTCAGAGCATTGAATACAGGAGTTGGGACGCCTTGTTGAAGTTGTACAAGACATTGGTAACGCCACACTTGAAATACTGTGTTTGGTTCTGGCCACCTTATTATAGAAAGGATATTATTAATCCAAAAGAGTGCAGAAGAGATGTACTAGGATGCTACCAGGAATTGGTAGTTTGAGTTATGAGGAGAGTTCCAGACTGGAACTTTTTCTCTGGAGCGTAGGAGGCTTAGGAGGTAATCTTATAGAGGTCTATAAAATAATGAGGGGCACAAATAAGTCAATATTCTTTCCCAAAGATAGGGGAGTCTAAAACTAGAGGGCATAGGTTCAAGATGAGAGGGGAGAGATACAAAAGAGTCGAGAGAGGCAGTTTTTTTCACACTGAAGATGGTGTCTGGACCAAGCTGCCAGAGGTAATAGTAGAGGCAGGTACAACTTTGTCTCTTAAAAATCATTTAGACCATTACATAGGTACGATAGGTATAGAGTGATATGGGCCAAATGTCAACAACTGGGACTAGTTTAGGGATTTAAAAAAAAAGGGCAACATTGTCAAGTTGGGCGTAAGAGCCTGTTTCCAAGCTGTAAACCTCTATGACATTATGTTGAGTCAAATGTTCTCTTTCTGTGCTAAATCATTCAATGGTCATGTTAATAGGGATGATTGGTAAATGTGTCCATGGGCTAATTAAAAGAAAGATCAGTTGTAGTTTTTGGTTCCATTTATTATCTAGTGGCCTCTACGGCAAGGCAGCTCAAAGGTTAATGACCTGAAACACTAATTCTTTTTCCCTCTGTGGATGCTGACTGACCTGCAAAGTATTTTTGCATGTGTGGAGATGACACAATTAGTGGCAGCAGGGTTGAAGTAAGAGTGAAGAGGGTTAATGTTAGAGGTAAAAATAAGTTGCCTTTCTGAAGGAGAACATTAAAGCATAAGCTCAGTTGAGGGTTGAATTGGATATCAGTTGTGAGTTAGTGATGGTACTCTCTTTCTTCTGAAATAGCACAATATAAGTACAAATTCCATTTCACAATTGACGCTTCAATACAGTACTGAGGGAATGCTACAGCGTTGGAGTACCAGAATGTTACACTATTGGAGGTTCCATCTTTTGGAAAGAAGGTTTAACTAAATCCCCCAACTGCCCCTTGAAGTGGGATGATGTGTAAGATTCCATGATACTATATTGAAAAAGAGCAGGGCAATATGCCTTGGTGTCTGTCCAATATTTATCTCTCAGCCAACATCATGAAAACAGATTATCTGATCATTTTCACATTGCTGTTTGTAGATTTGGAGTGGACAAATAAAGAAATCTTACTGCAGTTGTATGGGGTTTTGGTGAGGCAGCATCTGGAGCATTGTGTGTAGTTTTGGTCTCTGTGTTTAGGAAAAAGATACACTTGCATTGGAGGTGTAAGCAAATGTTTGTTAAATTGTCCCTGGAATGAAGGGATTGGCCTACAATGAGAAGCTAAGTAAATTGGACTGATGTTCTCTGGTGCCTGAAAGAATAGGAGACATTCTGAGTACAGCCAACAGAATGTGGAAGCGGCTCGATAGGGTAGCTACTGTTTCTATTGGTCAGGAATCCAAAACATTGGGGCACAGTCTCAGCATAAGTGGCCTGAGACTGAGATGAGGAGAAACCTCTAAAAGGGTTGTGAATTTTTGGAACACTCTATCCCAAAGGATGATACACTGTTGAATATATTTAAGGCAGAAATAGACAGATGTTTGGTCCCTTAGGGAATTGAGGAATGTGGGGAGGGATCAGAAAAATGAAGCTGTAGCCCACGATTAACCATGAACATATTGAATGATGGAGCAGTCTCCTTGGGCTGAATGGTTTGTGTGTGCAAATTGACTGTTATAGTTCCTGCTTTAGCAACAGTGAGTGACTAGATATAGAAGGGCTTCATTGTCAGTAAAACATTGAGTCATTGCAAAAGGCGCTATATAAATGCAAGCCTTTTTATTTCTTTGAGATTGTAAAAATCTGATTAAGCTTGGCACAACAGCAAAGGAAAGGAATAGGACTGGTGTTAAGATGGGATAGTTGTATAAGGAAATTGTTGCATCTGTTTAGCTTTGCACATTTTAAATCAAAGCATCATGGGCAAGTTCAGTTTTACAGCTGTGTTTAATTATGGGATACCCCATTGACTGCATTTTATTATTGAAGTGCTTGCTGATGGCTGACATGATGTCCTAAGATTGCAGGAATTAAGTGGATATGCACTATTTTTTATTTTTCCTTACAGTTTAACGCTTATTGATGTTTGCAACATTCTGAGATGAGCAAAAGGTGAATTCTTAATTATTTATAGAAAAAGCACAATGGAAAGTTAAGCATTTTATAGACATCACATTTCTGGATTTAATTCCCCCCACATCTCACACAATGACTGGCACTTCTCTGCTCTCACAGAACTCTTCACAAATTCTGTAGGATGTTGTCAGAGAACGTGTTTCAGCATTCCCAGAAGGAAAGCTTTCCTTGATTGGTTAGTATGTTTCCCTGTGCCTCCTTATTAAATCTGATCTGGATGGGTCAGAACTTCACCTTTTACTGAAATCCAGCAATTTCCAGTGAAAATCCAGAATTTCACAGTAACTTCATTGCAATGTTAGTGTAAGCCTTACTTGTGACTAATCAATAAATTTTACTTCAACTTAGCTTTAAATTCTGCATTTTACATACACGGTGCTATTGGTATTTAAATGTGTCCGGTATTTCTTAAGGTAAAAAATGTGAAATTAATTTTAATTATGTGTCTACTGCATGTGAGAAATTATGATAGCTATTGGATTCTGCCTAATGCACACAGGCACACAGAGAGACACATATATACATGCACATATACAAAAACATGCATATGTACACGTGTGTGCGTGCACATACAGGCATAGATATGCACAGACACACATTTAAAGTAATGAAATGCCCCAAGGTGTTGCTCGGGAGCATTATAAAATAAAGTACCACACAGGGCCACATAAGGGGATATTCGGTTAAATGATGGAAACTTGGTCTAAGGTTTTAAGGGGGAAATCAGTATAAAGAGGCAGAGAATATTATTTCAGAACTTGCGGCCTAAGTAAGGCATAGCAGCCAATGTGGAGCAGTTAAAAGTAACAAGTGTCAAGGGGTACAAATTGGAGGAGTGCAGGTATATTGGAGGTTTTTGAGGCTGGAGGAGGTCATTGAGACAGAAAGGATGAGACCAAGGAGAGATTTGAAAATAAGGATGTGAATTTTAATATCAGGATGTTTCTAAACTGAGAGCCAGCATAGGTCAGTGAGCACAGGAATGATGCATGAATGAGATTTGCTGAGAGTTAAGGCATGGGTAACAGAATTTGAATGGCCCAGGTTTACATAGAGTAGAGGAGACTAGCTGAGTGTGCACTGGGATGCTCAAGTCTCGTGGTAACAAAATCATGAATGACGATTTTAGCAACAAATAAACTGAGACCAGGGTAAATATCATGATGTTATGGTGGTGAAAATTGGCAGTCTTAATGATGGCACCAGTACAAGGTCAGAAGCTCATCTTGGGATCAAAAGTGGCACCAAGATTGTGAACAGACTGATTTAATATCAGATTTTTTCCAAGGGACAGAATCAGTATCGAGAGAACAGAGTTTGGAGCAGGGACAGAAAATAATAGCTTTAATCTTCTCAATATTTAATTTGAGAAAAAGTCTGTCCATCAGCACTGGATGTTGGCCTGATAAGTTAGCAACAATGGAGAAGTGGAGAAGAGTGCAATGAAAGTTAACACTGTGCTTTCAGATGATACTGAGGGACTGCATGTTGGTGAGAAGTAGGAGCGGGCCAAGGGTGGCACGGTGACACAGTGGTTAGCACTGCTGCCTCATAGCACCAGGGACCCAGGTTCAATTCTGATCTTGGGTCACTGTGTGGAGTTTGCACACAGTGGGTTTCCTCTGGATGCTCCAGTTTCCTCCATAGTCCAAAGATGTGCAAGTTAGATTTATTGGCCATGCTCAATTGCCCCTTAGGGTCAGGGATACTAGCCAGGATGAATACGTGGGATTGCGGGAATAGAGCCTGGGTAGGATTATGGTCAGTGCAGACTCAGTGGGTCGAAAGGCCTCCTCCTGCACTGTTGGAATTGTATGATGAGAATGGATCCTTGGAGGATGCCAGAGGTAATGCTGCAGAGCAAGAAGAGAAGCTATTACAAATGATGCAGTGTTCTGGCTGAGATTAAGTAGATAAAAATGGAACTGGGTGAGAGCAATTCCATCCAGTTGGGCTACAATGGAGTGGGATTGGCAGAAGATAGCGTGGTCAGCCATACCAAATACAGCACACAGATTGAGAAAGGAAAGTTTATTATTCTCACAAGCAAATAGGACTTTGAGAGCTTTCCCAGACTTGATGGGTGGACACCTTATTAGTGCGATTAAAGATCCAGGAAAGACTGGCATAGACTTTGAAGAACTCAGTAAGAATTTAGCAACACCAATTATTAATCCAACCGATTTATTTGATAGTAAAAAAGCGAGCTTTCAACACTCCCGTGTCTTCCTCAGGCAAGTGCAACACTGCACTTGCCTGAGGAAGACACGGGAGTGTTGAAAGCTCGCTTTTTTACTATCAAATAAATCGGTTGGATTAATAATTGGTGTTGCTAAATTCTTACTGAGTTCTTACCACCCGAATCCAACGCCGGCATCTTTACATCATAGACTTTGAAGGCAGCAACACGTTTAAGAACTTTTGATGAGGAAAGAGGTTGGAGGTAGAATGATAGTTAGGAAGTCAAGGTTTTTTTTTGAGGAAAGGGGTGATAACAACAGATCTAAAGGAGAGAGAACTGTTACTAATATTGATTGTAAGAAGTCTCATAACGCGAGGTTAAAGTCTAACAGGTTTATTTGATAGCACAAGCTTTTGGAATCTCGTTCCTTCTTGAAATGAGTGAGAAATTGTGTTCACAAACAGGGCATGTACAGACACAAATTCAATTTGCAAGATAATATATTATCTTCATTTCATTATCTTGTAAATTGAGTTTGTGTCTGTATGTGCCTTGTTTGTGAACGTGGTTCCTCACTCACCTGAAGAAGGAGCCTGAGATTCCTTGTGCTGCCAAATAAATCTGTTTAACTTTAACCTGGTATTATGTGACGTGTTACTGTGCCTACCCCAGTCCAACGCTGGCATCTCCACATCAATAATATTGGTTAACTTGGGATTCCAGGATGAGAGGTTGCGTGGTCAGCAGTTTAGTGGGAATAAGGTTGAGGGAATAGGAGGTGGGTCTGCATGCTCGGTTTGATTTTTCATATTGTTATTTCTTCCTTTCTTCAATAGTTATCTAGAATTGTAGATCATCAATTAGTTTTATACTTTCTCCCTTTTCTGTCTTGAGGAAATAAATGTGTCTGCTAATTTGGCACAAATCTGTTTATTTTATTTTCAATAATGTAATAAATTGTTTTAGCAAGTTCAGAAATTTAGTTGTATAAAATGGCTGAGGGAGAGCTTTCTCCATCTGCATATCATAAAGCGGCCAAGAGGACAAACTGGCAACCTGCTCCCTCTTATTCGCTGAATCCACTCCTGCCTGTCTGTTAAATAGGGTGTTCATTGTAGGGTCTGTGGTTTCCTTCCTTTGGAGAAGTCTTTATTCCCTGCCCACTGTCTCCTTAGTGACGAAAGTTGAGATTTAGAACTTATTTGGGGAATTTCTGCTGTAGAATACTTTGGAGGTTCTTGTTTTATTTAGGAATGAAATATTGAATAGTAAATGTATATTTTGCTTATTCAAATAATGTGGACTTGAATTCCCTTCAGAAGGTACAGGATTCCACTATTCTTTTCTGAGAAACTGATTTCTGAAATAAAACAAGAAGGTTTTAACAAATAGCGGTGAGAAAGTGGAGTTCTTAGTATTGGTATGTTGCAGATCATGACACAAATTATGGAAATGAATATTGCAAACGTTTCAGATATGCAGTCTGATGGAGTGAAAGGATGTGAAGTCATAATTGTTAATACCATCTTCAAAGTCCCAACCTGGACTGTTGGAGCACAACTCCCGAAGGTAGACAGGTTGCTCTCTCAAATATCATAGAATCCCTACAGAAACTATTCAGTCAATCAAGTCTGCACCAATTCTCTGGCAGTGCACCTTACTCGGACTCTATCACCATAACCCCACATATTTACCCTGCTAATTCCCCTAACTTGGAGGCACGGCACAGTGGTTAGCTGCCTCACAGCACCAGGGACCCAGGTTCAATTTCTGGCTTGGGTCACTGTCAGTGTGGAGTTTGCATGTTCTCTTTGTGTGCATGGGTTTCATTTTGTTTCCCCTCACAGTCAAATCTGAGGGGAATGTGGAATGTGGCAACTAAAATGTCCCTGGAATGTGGCAACTAGGGCAATTTTATAGTAACTTCATTGCAATGTTAATGTAAGCCTACTTGTGACTAATAAATAAACTTTAACTTTGGGACACTAAGGGGCAATTAGTATTGCCTATCAATCTAACCTGCACATCTTTGGACTGAGGGAAGAAATTGGACCACCTAGACAAAACCCACGCAGACAGAGTAAATGGATTAGCGGTGAGGAAACTAATGATCGGCGCAACTTGTGGGCCGAAGGGCCTGTTTGTGCTGTAGTGTTCTATGAAACACTAAGTAATGCGATTGTGTTCGTGTTGGTTGATTATAAAGATGTCGTGTCCATACTGGACTGGTGACAAGAATGGTGATTGGTATCAAATGGAGGGAGTAACCCAAGTAAGGGAGAAATTCATTTACAAACAGAAGCTGACCCATAAAATATTGCAACCTGCATTGGAGAATTGTGTAATGTTTTTAACAACAGCTCAAAGCTGTTCTTATCATGACCATCATTTGACTTGCAAGACACATTTTAGTTATTAAATATAATCCTGTACTATTCATATATGGTGACAGTATGTAGATGCTCCCCTGTATAAGATAGTTATCTTTACCCTTATGTTTCTGAGCTGTGCAATTTACATTCCTGGAATACTGATTGTTACTATTTTGTGGTTTTGTTACAGGCGAAGACACACGTACAGTGGCAAGGTAACATCACATTCAAGTTCTCCAAGTCCAACACATAGATCAGATGAAGAAAATATTTCCACTAACACAACAGTAAGATAAATAAGTGCAGGTGTTTCATTTTTAATGTAGCGTTCCTTTATTGTAAGGTTCTCATTTGTTAGGAGTTTCATGTTAGGATATTCCCATGTACTGACATCCATGTTTTGAACATGCACGTGATTCCAAGTAATCATCCTCAAGATGATGATGGCCCTGGCCATGAACACCATGACTGGTGTCAAATGAGCTGTTTGGCTAACGTATCAAGCATCTGGATGATGTTTCTCATGAACCAAACCAAGATTTACTTCACCACTTAGAGGAAAGTCTATAAGCCAGACTTCTCTTGGAAAGCCTATTCAGGTACAATAAGGGAGAGTTTAGCAAAGCCAATGCACTTAACCAGCATGTCTTTTGGACTGTGAGAGGAAACCCACACAGACGCGGAGAAAACGTGCAGACTCCACATGAACAGTGACCCGAGCTAGAAAACAAACCAGGGTCCCTGGCGCTGTGAGGCAGCAGTACTAACCACTGTGCTGTCCTAAGAAGATGGCTGTAGTAAAGGAATTAAGGGTTATGGTGAGCAGGCTGAGTCTGTGAAAAGATCAGCCATGATCTTAATGAATAGCGAAGTGGGTCAAGGAGCCAAATGGCCTACTCCAGTTCCTAGTTCTTGTGTTCTACTTGTGCAGTTTTGTGTTTGTAATCAGGAAACCTGTTGTCTGTTTTCCTTTAAGTAATTCTTCATATCTGAAGAATATGATTATTAAGTCACTAGAATATTCATACTTGGCAAGACTTTTAAATTCACAATTTAAAACTGCTCTGTGGACTTGAGATTACTTACCATGATCTTCTGGGACCATGAAATGAAATCAGAAAATCTTGGAAGTACAGAGCATTGGGCAGAGAAGGAAAATAATAGGCTAATGTTTCAAATAAATCTTATGGATTTCTGGGAATTTCTGCTCTTATTGAAGTAACTACTTTTTGCTGTACTGTATGTGGCTACTTTCTACTTTATAGATGTAGAGGAGTATTCAACAAAGTGGTTCTTTGGTGGCACTACCTGCTTAACATCCTATTAAAATAAGTAGGAAACGTTTATACATAGTGGATAGGTCATATTTTGAGTGGAAAATGAAAAGAGTCAAAAAACAAAATCTGTTGTTAGTAAGGATGCTAAAAAGGCATACGGGCACTTGCCTTTATCACTCAGGATGTAGATTACAAAAGCAAGGAAGTCATGTTGGAGTTCTGTAGAACTTTGGTGAGGTCACAGCTGAAGTACTGTGTGTCGTTCTGGTTGCCATGTTATAAGAAAGATGTGATTGCACTGGAGGAGCTGCAGAGGAGATTCATCGGAATGCTGCCTGGGACAGAATATTTAAATTATGAAGAGAAGTTGGGTAGGCTTGGGTTATTTTCATTAGAGTAGAGAAGAATGAAGGACAACTTAATTGAGGTATAGAAGATTATGAGGGACGTGGACAGAGTGGATAAGGAGCAGCTGTCCCCCTTTGTTGAAGGGTCAGTCATGAGGTAACATAGTTCAAAGTGAGGGACAGGAAGTTTGGGGGGGTTGTGATGAAAAATCTTTTTATCCAGAGGGCACTGATGATCTGGAATGTGTTGCCTGGGACGGTGGTAGAGGCAGATTGCCTCACATCCTTTAAAAAGTACCTTGATGAGCACTTGGCATGTCATAACATTCAGGGCTATGGGCCAAATGTGGCAGATGGGATCAGATAGGAGTTCAGGTGTTTTGAATGTGTCAGTGCAGATTCGATGGGCCGAATGACTCTTCTGCGCTGTATAATTTGATTGCCCATAAATACTGTGGAATTAAAGCTGCTCTGTAAATTGTATATTTCTTCAATTGTGCAAAAGATCAGTTGACAGAAATTTTGAGATTTGGCACAGTATCATACTACAGAATTCACACCCTGTGGTTTCCCCCTCTCTTGTGCTGTCCTCCCCACTTCGTGATGGCTGGTTAATCTTGATTGAATGTCACAGTTTGAGACAGTGAGTAAGATTGGAACGTTAGTTGATAAGCATATGGAAGAGAAGGGAATGGTTTAGTTTGGAGGGGCATTGCTTTTTATATTGGTCGGCGCAACATCGAAGGCCGAAGGGCCTGTTCTGTGCTGTAATGTTCTATGTTCTATGTTAGAAAGCAGATTATTCACTTCCTAGAGTTGCAGAATTATAAAGACAAAAGTCTGAGTTTGTCATGTAGTTAAGGCTGGGGTGTGGAATGACTAACTGATAGGGCTGAGAGTATACATATCTTCTAAAAAGCTAATATTTTCCAGATTTTGCAGGCATAAAAAGAGGTGCATTGCTTCAGAAAAAGGTATTTTACCACTCAGGTACAGTTGTGGTGTATTGCTACTATTCTGAACAAAAGTGTGGTTCATAGTGGACATCATCACTTGTGCTGTTAACACTCTCTACGTGGTCAAGCTCATCAACCAAGAGTTTGTACGCAGTTGGAATTTGTGACTTCCCTTTAAAATGCAACTCGTTGTCACTATCGGGGGGATGTAATTTATTGTTTACTAATTACTCTTAGGTTAAAAACTAAAAATGATTGGAAACGCTTGGCAAATCTGGCAGCATCGATTGATAATTCAAATCTGTAATCTTTCATCAGAGAGGGAGCTCTGAAGCTATCTAATCCCATCTCCTGTGTGCAAGACTGAAGTGAGGGAAGAACAGATAAAGTTAAGCATTGTAGTTAAATACATCTAACCTGAGGCTGGGTTCTTCTATAGTTGAGTATTATTTTGCTACAGCATTATGGTTAAATGAGTATTGTACCCTCATTTCTGGGGGATTTTAAGTGCTTGGGGATGGGAAGTGAAGTCTATTAAAACCTTCCCCTTCACTCAAGGATGTGGGCCAGATTGATAGCTTTTCAGGCTGTTGTTACAGATCCAAGTGAGATGAGTTTGAGGAGGTTGTATCCACTTCCCAGTGAATGACTGTGGCATAAGGCTGATCATAATGTAACAAATCTTGACATTAAATTGGAATTTGATTTCACAAAGATGCAGAGATGCCTGCAGTGGGAAACACCAGCAGTTGCACTTCTGAAGTTAGGATTATAAGAACACTAGAAAATATAATTTTCTGCTCTGCCATTCAGTAAGATTATGGCTGCTCTGCTTGTGACTTCAATCCTGCATTCCCACCTACTTCTGATAACCTTTCATTCCTTTGTTATCAACTGTATTGAGTTGTGCCTTCAAAATGTTCAAAGTCTCTATTTCCTTTGCCTTTTGAAGAAGTTCCAGAGACTCCTGACTCTCTGAGAGGAATTCTCTTTCGCTCAGTCTAAAATGAGTGATCCCTTATTTTTAAAAAGTGGTTAGTTCTAGGCTCTCCAGCAAAAGCAAACATTGGCTTCACACCCGCCCTGTGAATATCCCTCAAGATCTTAAAGGTCTCAAACAAGTTGCCTCTTATTGTTCTAGTGGTTTTCTAACCATTCCAACCTTTCCTTGTAAGAACCTTGCTCATTTCTGTTATTAATCCAGTAAACCTTCTCGAATTGCTTCCATACATTTACATCTTTCTTTAAATAAGGAGAACAATATCATGCATAATACTCCAGATGTGATTTCTCCAATGCCCTGTACAACTCAAGCAAAATCCATACTTTTGTAATCAATTCCCTTCATAATGAACAGTCACATTCTGTTAGCTTTCCTAATTACTCGCTGGATCCGTCTAGCCCTTTTTGATTCATGCACTAGGACATCTGGATCCTTCTGCACTTCAGAAATCTGAAATCTTGCACCATTTAAATAATAAACTTCTTTATTCTTCTTGCCAAAAGGGACAATTTCACACTTGCCCTAATATTCCGTTTGCCAGAATTTTACCACTTACTTAACCTATGTCTCTTTGTAATCTTGTTATGTCCTCTACACAATTTACTTTCCTATCTATGTATCATCAACAAATTTAGCAATCATACCTTCAGTCCCTTCATCTAAGTCATTTGTATAAACTGTAAAATGTTGAGGCCTCAATGATTCCTATGGCACTCCACTTGTCACATCTGCTAACTGGAAAAAGATGCATTAACGACAAATCTCCTGTTAGCTAGCTAACTTCAATCCATGCCAATATGTTATTCCCTATTTCATGAGTTTTTATTATACACAGTCATATGTAGTCATTAGAACCATCTTGCTTAATAATATCAGTTCTAATTTCTAGACTTTGCTTTTGATTCAGTAGAAAGAAGGAAGAACTTGCATTATGTAGCATCATTGATATCTTCAAGATGCAAAGACTTCATGCTCATTAAGTTGTTTGAAGAATGAACATGGATGTAATGTCAGCAAATGTTGCAGTCATTTTGTGAACTATAAGGTCCCACAATCATTAGTGAATAACATATATCCAGATAATCTATTTTTATGTTGGAAGAGGAATAAATTTTGGCTGTGACATCAGGAGAACGTTCTTGTCCTCCTTTGAAAACCACAGTTGTGTCTTTTACATCATCTTGAGAGGACAGACCGAGCTTTGGTTTAATGCCTAATTCTAAAGATGATGGGTGGAATCTTCCTGCCACGGGAATCATAGTGGATGATATAGGACCACACAAGGATCTGTTGACCTCTGACAGGATTTTCCAGTTTTTGAGCAAGACCAAAGACCATCACTGCCTCTGTACTGTACCAGTATCAATCTTGGTACAAAATCTTTGGATTGGGGCTTAAACACACAATCTCCTGTCTCAGGGAAGAGTGCCACTGAGCCAGGCTGACAAAAATAAAATTCATTTTTAGGATGCCTCTTGATAATTTAGAATCACAAATACTTGAATTATTCTTTCTACTCTTATCAGAATTTACTATATGTTTTTGAAGGTAAGATGTCCAAACTGCATGCACTTTCAATATGGCTACTGCTTACACAGAAAGAAAACTGTTAGCTGAACTAATAGCTAAGTAGTTTCTTCCTCTGCCTGAGGTTTTAAAAAAAATCCATTCCTGGAATCTTTTTTTGCAATTTAAAGTTTATTTATTAGTGTCATGAATAGGCTTACATTAACATTGCAATTAAGTTACTATGAAAATCTCCTATTCACCACACTCTGGTGCCTGTTCGAGAACACTGTGGGAAAATTTAAAATGGCCAATGCACGTAACTACTTTTAAGACTGGGGAACGAAACTGGAGCACCTGAAGGAAATCCACGCAGACACACAGAACATGCAGAATCCACACTGACTGTGATCCAAGCCGGGAATTGAACCTGGGTCCCTAGTGCTGTGAGGTAGTAGTACTAACAACTGTGTCACTGTGCTGCCTATATGGGCATCAGTGGCAGTCATCGTTGGGAAAGTGATGGTATGCTGCCTCCTTCTTTCACTGCTGCAGTCCACTGATGAAGATATTTCCACAAAGCTGGTATATCAGGAGTTCCAGGACATGGACTTGTTATGACTAATTCTGTTCATCATTTCCTCCTTTCTGGCTTCAGTGTTTAGAATAAGATAATAAAGATTGAGTTAATTGAAAAGGAATTAAAATGCTCTTTAGAACTTATCCATATGTAGCCTGATGATCTATGAAACTAGACTAAAATAGGTTTTCATCAAATCCCTGATGCAATCACATACCAAGCAATGTGTTTCCAATATCAACTTAAAAAGAAAGACCTGCATTTATATAGTACATCTCACATCCTCAGCAAATCCCAAAACACTCCATAGCCAATGAAGTACTTGGAAGTGTAGTTATTGTTGTAATGTAGGAACGTAGCATCAAATTGACTAGAAAGTGAACTGGACGTAGCTATATAAACACTCAAAAACAAGTCAGAAGTTAGGAATTTACAGTGAGTAATTCACTATCTGACTCCCCTAAGGTTGTCCACCAACTACAAGCACAAGTCAGGAGTATGATGGAATACGCTCCACTTAATTGAGTGCAGCTCCAACAACACTCGAGCTCAACACTATTCGGAACAAGCAGCCTGCTTCTTTGGTACCACCTCACAAGCTTCACTCCTCCCACCATCGACAGCAGTGTGTACCATCTACAAGATGCATTGAAGGAAGTCACAAAGGTATCTTCAGCAGTTTTCAAACCCACGACAGCTACCATCCAGAAGCACAGGGCAGCAGATGCCTGAAGATTCCACTCACCATTCTGACTTGTTTCTTCATGGTCGCTGGGTCAAAATCCTGGAACTCCCTAGTACACTGTGGATGTACCTACACCTTAAGGACTGTAGAAGTTCAAAAAGGCAGCTCATCACCATCTCAAGGGCAATAAATGCTGGCTCAGTTAGTGACACTCTCATCACGTAAGTGAATTTTCTAAAAAAAAAGCTAAGTTGCCTATTTGCAAGCTCCAATAGAGACTACTGTAATAACTTAAAAGTGAAGTTGATAAAAGACTGATTGACCAAGTCATTGGTGATAATTTCCTACTCTTCAAAATAGTGCTGTTTCTCACCTGAAACTAGGAAAAGGCCTCAGTTTAACATCCCATCCAAAAGATAGTGTTCTTTCTGTGCTGCGCTGAAGTGTTAGCCCACGTTTTTGTGCTGAAGACTTGAATTTCAAATGATTCAATTTGACTTGTGGCATTGACAGAAGTTTCGAGATTATAATCCAGACAGAAGGGCTGGAATTTCCCAGCTGCTCACGGTGGAGGCATCTTGCCAATGCTGCTGGTGGGATTTTCCAGTCCCGACGAATTCAATGGCAGTTTTCATGGCTTGCCCACCCCGCCATTGTAGAACCCATACTGGGGGTCAACTTCAGCAGGACTGAGAGATCCCACTGGCTGCAATTCCACCCAATGAATCTTATTCTATGTAGAATGATGTGGCACAGCTTTTACCAAATTAATTTAGTCATTTTATATGTACAATAGATATTTTTGATATGTTATACTTTTAATTTGATAGGCAGCAAAAACAAAGCTCCCGTATCTTAAATTTATGTATTAGAGTTCTAAAGCTTCATTCACTTGTTGATGTTTTGTTGATGAACAACAGTGTCTATTTTATTTTTAATTTTGCTAAGCTTTAAGCAAGATATTAAAATATCTTCCCTGTTTGAAGAAGGACAAAAATACTGTTATCTTTATCCTGAGTGCAGATCAGTGATTGAATTGGAAATCTTTTTGGCCTGTATATTTAGTACACACTGTGTGATGTATTCACCAACAAGAGGTATTTGAGGACGTGCACACAGTATTCTAAATATGGGCTTGCCAGTGAGTTATATCAGATAAAAATAACTTGTTTTGAACTTTGATAAAATGCCCTTGAAAACCTTTCCGCAACTTGATTACCTTGTGAAGAAATCCTTAATAACTGAACTACAAATCCTCTTTGTTCCCAGTTTTGCTTATGTGTATTCATTAATAAACAGTATCTGGCAAAATGGCACAAGTTAAAGAGAATCCTGTATCCGGTACATGCAATATTTCATTAACCATTCAAAATGGATGACTTCCATTCTCATTTGTAATATTTCTCCTCTACAATCTTCCACAACATTGGTGCCCCACAAGGCTGTGTCCTCCGCTCCCAACTATACTCCTTATACACCTATGACTCTGTGCCCAAATTTCCCTCCAACACAATTTTCAAGTTTGCTGATGACACCACTATAGTGAGTCAGATCTCAAACAGTGATGATACAGAGTACAGGAATGAGATAGAGAATCTGATGAACTGTTGTGACAGCAATAATCTCTCCCTCAATGTCAACAAAATGAAGATGGTAGTTAGTGACTACAGCAGGAGTAATGGAGAACATGCCCCTTCTACATCCATAGGGACAAAGTGGAAATGGTCGAGAGCTTTTCAGGTGTCCGGATCACCAACAACCTGTCCAGGTCCTCCCATGCCAACACTACAGTTAAGAAAGCGCACTAACACCCCTTACAAGACTAAAGAAATTTAGCATGTCTGCTATGACTCTCAACCACTTTTACAGATGCAATGTAGAAAGCATTCTTTCTGGTTGTATCATACCTTGGTATGGCTCCTGTTCTGCCCAAGACTGCAAGAAACTACAAAGGGTTGTGAATGAAGCCCAGTCTATCACTCAAAACAGCCTCCACTTTATTGACTCTGCACTTCCCACTGCCTCGGCAAAGCAGCCAGCGTAATTAAGGATCCTACATACCCGAGACATTCTCTCTTCCACCTTCTTCTGTTGAGAAAAAGATACAAAAGTCTGAGATTACATACCAACCAATTTGAAAACAGTTCTTCCCTGCTGCTGTCAAACTTTTGAATGGACCTATCTCGCATTAAATTGATCTTTCTCTACATGCTAGCTGTGACTGTAACACTACATTCTCCACTCTGTCCTTCCCTTTTCTATAAGTAGTCAGCGCGGGCTCGTTGGGCCAAAGGGCCTGTTTCCCGTGCTGTTTTGTTCTTTGTTTGCTTTGTGTAGCATGCACGAGACAATATGTTTCACTATATAGTAATACATGTGACAAGAATGAATCAAATCAAATTTTCAACTATGGTAGATAATTGAACCAATTTAGGTGATTCATTGATGGTGAATATAAGCTTGAAGGCACAACTGATGATTTTTTTTATAGAGAGCACACTGTCTACCTCAAATAAACTCAAATGAATATCGAGTGAGCTCTGACGAAGGATCATTTAAACTCAAAACATTGGCTCTATTCTCTCTCCAGAGATGCTGTCAGACCTGCTGAAGTTCTCTAGCATTTTCTGTTTTTGTTTTGTATTCCAGCATCTGCATCATCTTGTTTTAATCGAATGAATATCATTCTTTCCAAATCATTTGTAAATAAATGCTGTATTATTCCTCTGTGGCATAGTGTCATATGGTTAATATTTAATAACAGCATAAAGTTTGCATTTCTATTGTCATATTTCTTCCAAGCTATCCAGATCCCATATGTAGACAGTTCCTTTCCATTATAGTTTGACTGCACTAAAAATATTAGCTGTAAATAATCTTTATTGGTTGACTGACAACTGCAATTAAAATATGATTTGCAGGGATAGCTTTTCAAAGTGCACACTCGTATGTTTCCAGGCTTTCCTCGGTGATTTTATTAATCCTTCGATGACATTGAAAACAACTGCTGTTGGGCTTCTTAGATTTTATTAGTGTAGGTTTATCTAGTGGGAGCAATTTTGAGCCATTACAAATAAAGATCATCATTTTTCTCACTTTAAAATGCCTATTTTAAAAATGGAATTGCTGAAAACTGTTTGGGATTACCCTTTTCTCACTCCCCAGCTTTTTGTACTAAGTACAGGCAGCAGAAAAACTGATTCTCATTGTCTGTGAATTCATTGATAAAACAATCCCCTTTAAATTTTTAAAAACCATTCTGTATATTTCATGCTCTGAGGTTTTGCATTAGGGTTAATTAAAATTCAGGCATTTTTGCTTTAAAAATACCTGGGATGTGATGTGGAATGCAAATGTTAAGAAAGTAGGAACGAGTTTGCATTTAAACGGTGCCTTTCGCATCAAAGAGTGTCTCAAATGCTTCACCTCAAATTAATTATTTTAACCATTGTCACTGTTATGTCAGTTGACAGAGCAGCCGATTTGGGCAATGCAAGGTCCCACAAGCTTTAATTAGATAAATGATCAACTAATCTGTTTTCATGTTGCTTGAGAGATTAATGTTGGCCACAAGATCTCGCTGTTTCTCCTTGACTGGTGCAGTGGCACCTTCTAGGGTGCAGATGAGATCTGAGTATAACATTTTGCCAGAAAGATAACGATGTAGCATTCCTTCAATGTGGCCCCGGAATGGCAATGTAGATTACTTACTATACTCAATTCTTGGGAATAAATCTTGAACCCACAATCTACTAACTCCAGTGAGTGTGCTAACATCGAATCAAATTGACTTCCTTAGGTAAAAATAGTCATTTGGAGTAAGTTGAGGGAGGTGAGAACAGATCTTCAGCACTACAGGACTTTAAAGAACAAAAGTATTAATTTATTCAATACTGACAATGTTGAAAAATATCAGCACTTCGCAGATTCAAATAAACCTAAAAAGTTTGAATTGTGATTTTCAATTTGTTACCCAATTGATTTTATTTGTCCTACTTTTTTTTGTTCCACACTTATTGGTTTCTTCAAATGTTGCCATCTCCCAATTTCATTCTCCTGTTAAAAATATGATGAAAAGTCTTGAGTACGTGTCAGTGATTGTGATTCCAAACATCAGAAAGCCAATCTGAAACATTCACCGGAATTGTATCAGTCCGCTGGTCGTGGAATCGGAACTGGTGAGGGGCGGACAATGGAAATGTCCATTGATCTTTATCTCAAATTGAGCACGACTGTAAAATCCTGCCCATTAGCTGTTTTTGTCTACACAGATGCTGGCAGACCTGTTGCGTATTTCCAGCATTTTCTGAATTTATATCAATGCTAGTTTTCAATCGAACCATTAGAAAGTGCACCAAAGTATCTTGGTGTGAATCACCTCTAATACTTTTACTGCTCTTTAACTGTGGGAAAGGCATGAAATGCATTGTGAAGACTTCCCTGTGGGACAGTTGGAATCAGGAGCTTGCTGTGTGGGAAAAATGTTGCTGTCTGACCAGTGTCTTACCACCTCCTGCGAACCTTAACTTTCAAATCTTTATCAAGTAAAAAGGTTATATAAAGTTGACATTTTGTGTTTAAACTCTCATATTCCTCGTTTGGAAATAGACCTTGGAAAGCTGCACTTTCATCTAATAGAACTCAGAAATTTCTGGCATCCTGTGTGTTATTTTATGTTGCCTGTGAACCCCTGTCTCATTTTCCGCCATCACTTAATGATAGATGTTTTAAAGAACATTCACATCTATTAACATAATTAAAATGCTGTGTTTAGCATGAATTGTTTCAGCTTTTAAAGAGTGAACTCGGTCTCATTTTTGCATTTTGAAGCATTCAGTCCATAGTACAAACTTGGTGATTTCTTGAAACAATGAACTTATTTTTTTAAATAGCCTATTTAGTAACAGTTGGATAAGCAAGAACGAATCCAACAGTTTGATTTGCTTGGTCAGTGCCAATGAAGAGACAGTAAGTAAACCCTGTTGATGGCTAGATTTAGCTATGTATGCCCTGTACTCTGGAATTGTCTTTCTCAATGTCACTGCCTCTCGAGCTCTTAAAATCTACCTTTATAACCAAGACTTTTGGAGTCACCTGTCATTGTGTCTCCTCCTTCGACCAATGTCAATAAGCCAGCAATGTTATATAAATGCTAAACTGTTGTGAAGATAAAAGAATCAAGCATTCAGGAAACAATTAGATACTGCACTGGAGGGAGTTTGGATAGATGTGCTTTATAGCCTTTCTCATCTAAGTATCTTAGGAGCATAGGATTGGCAGAGAGACTAAATGAATATTTTGCTTTGGTTTTCACAGTGGAGGACATTACAGTCACCCCAATAGTAATAGGTTATGCAGAGTTGTTGAAAAGGAAGAACTTAAACACCACCACTAGGGAAGGTGTACTGAGCAAGCTATTAAAGATAGATGAGTCTCAGGGTCTGATAGTTTACATCATGTTATAAAGGAAGTCAATTTCCCTTTGGTGATGGGGAAACTTCAAGAAACAATAATTCAGGAACAATAGGAGTTAATAAAGGAAGGGCAGTATAGTTTCGTGAGGGAAAATTTTATTCAACTAACTTGTTGGAATGTTTTTGAAGAGTTAACAGAGAGGATTGATGAAGGAAATGCTGTTGATGTGGTTAAAATGGTTAAAGGGACAGTAGCAACATGGATACAGAATTGGCTTAGACAGAAACAGTAGCGGTTAATGGGTGCTTTTCTGGCTGGATGAAGGTTTGTAAGAAACTAGCTCTTGCTCATGAAAAGAACAATGAGGGTACAGATTTAAAGCAATTAGAAAAGCAATAGTAATATGAGAAAAAACCTGTTCACCAAGTGTGTGGTTAGAGTCTGGAATGCACTGTCTGGGAGGATGGTGGAGGAAGGTTCAGCTGAAGATTCAAAAGGAAACTGAACTGTTATTTGAAAAATTTAATGTGCAGGATTACAGGGAGACTGAGTTGCTCATTTGGACAGCTGGTGCAGATATGATGGGTTAAATGGCTTCCTGTGTTTGTGATATCGCGCCTTTCACAAACTCTGAACATCCAAAAATACTTACAGTCACTGAAGTACTTTTGAGGTGAAGACTGTTTTAATGTAGGAAACATGGCAACTAACGTCTGCACAATATGCTGCATAAACGACAGTACATAAATGATCAAATAATCTGCTTTATTGATGTAATGGTATACTGGTTAGCACTGCTGCCTCACTATGCCAAGGATCTGGGTTTAATTCTTGCCTTAGGGGACTATGTAGAGGTTGCACATTCTCTCCATGTTTGCATGGGTTTCCTCCCTGTATGGATTAGGTGGATTGGAAAATGGATGGCATAGTGGGGGCAGGATGGAGGGTAGGGTGCCAGGGGGATGTTATTTCAGAGAGTTGGTGCAGACCCAATGGGCCGAGTGGCCTCTTCCTGCAAGGTAGGCATTATGTGGTTCTGTGAACATTGGTTAAAGAATAAATATTGTCCAGGCTACTGGATATTACCTCTGTTTTATTTCACTAAAACCATGCAACCTTCCATGTCCACCTGGGAAGACGATGGGTTTTGGTTTAATGCCTCATCTACAAGACAGTTCAGCTGACAATGCAGCACTCCCTTAATACTGCACTTAAGTATCAATATAGATTTTTGTGCTTAAGTTCTGGAATGGGACTTGAACCCATGATCTTCTGATTTGGAGACCATCCGTTGGACCATGGCTATTATTTTACAAGTCTGCCATTTCCTTATTGCCAAATGTTGGTCTTCAATCCATCATGAGCATCAGATGGTACGGCAACATCAACACTGAAGTCTTTAAAAGAACCAATCTGCCCGGTATTGAATGTATTCTCTAGCAATGCCAATTTCATGGAGAATTACAGAATGCCTAAACCAGTGTTTTATGGTGAGCTATGCTCCTGAAGGCAAGGTTGAGGTGCACCTTACAAACACTTCAAAGATCAGTTCAAAAGACCTGTCTGCTCTGTCTGGTTAGCATTCAACTGTGTAACAGGAAACTGGCACCCTTGTTATTTTTATGCCTTTCACACTACCAAGAAAGTAACCTGAAAATTTAAAACGAGGCATGAACAGCTCGTATCAAATCCTATCTGATCTATGTTCCAAAACCTCAAGAGCCTGTTGATCAATATTTAGTCTCTTCCATCAGCAACAATCATATCAACTAGCACAGGGATGGGATTTCCCATGAGCTTTGCCTTTACTCTGCTATCATCATCACCATAGTACCAACCCAGCTGACTTTTACAGACCTTGTCTCCTCACCACTCTTTGCCTTGATGTATTTCTGAAAACATTACTGTTGTTCTTGATTGCACTTGCTAATTTCTGTTCATGTTCCTTTGTTGCTCCACTTTAAAACCCTTGATATCTTTATGCCTTTTGCTGTCTGGTGGATTTCAATTTCCCATTTTGTGTAAGCCTTTTTTTTAAGCTTCATACAGTCCCTTACCTTGTTTGTTGACCATGGTTACTGAACTGCACATGTAGAGCTTTTGTCTTTATGGCACATGTGCTGGATTTGTACTGAATCAAAAAACATCTTTCAATACTTCTTAGTAACAACGCAGCCCAATTTACTGTGCCCAATTTATTTTGCATCCCTTCAAAGTTTGCCTTATTAAAGTTCCTTCGTTTGTGACTATCCTTTGTCCATCTCAAACCAAATTTCAAATTCATTCATACATAGAACATAGAATGGTTACTGCACAGGAACAGGCCATTCAGCCCATGTATTGTGCCACATCTGACTCCAAATTAAATTAATCCCTTCTGCGTGCCCTTGGTCCATATCCATCTATTCTTTGAACATTCATGTGCTAACCCAAAAACCCCTATTATATCTGCCTCTACCACCACCCTGGCAGCATGTTCCAGAACAATATTTGTAAGATGTTTTCCCAGTTATTTTGTTAACTAACTTTGTGATATTCATCTCTAAACCTACTATGACCTTATTCCTTGTTGATTTCAAAGCATAGCTATCTGTAAAGTTAAGGGTCATGATTTCCAATTTGCTATCTTATTACATATGTTTCTCTCCAGTCCATAGAAAAAAATTACACTTCAGTCAATTGGTGAGACAAGAGTCTTAATTTTATACTTGGATGAGCATCAAATTGCTCAATAGCTCAGTGAGTTTTAAAGATTCTAATTCCAGTGAGAACTATATTTGAAACCAGTTCTATACTTTCAAGCTTTGTGCCATTTTGGTGAAATTGTACTGATGACTCGTATGGTAACTTATAATCCTTTGTCAGAAATTATGGTATGGAAGTTGCAAATTGAAGTTCACTTGAGCCTAACCAGTGTTCAACATTATCAGCCTGTGTCAGATTGAAATCTCCCAGAGCAACCTTCCCCGTGGTCTCTGAGATTGACAAAGAACATGGTGAAGGTTTATTCCTGAATTTAATAGGACCCCAGCAGAAGAATACCTCAATCGTTTTCCTTTGAATACAACTGTGGAAACTTTCATTGCATTAACTGGGCTTAATGCCAGTGCATACCCTTGGGGTGAATGGAGGTTGTGTTAACTCAATTGCACTTCTCAGCTCCCATGTAAATTTACTGGCTGTTGATTGGTAAACTGCTGAAATGCCCATGCTATACCGGAGCTCCACTGAAGTGGCTGATTGAATCCAATCCTTTGCCAAACTTGTGGCTTGAGGTTTCCTCCCCTTTGGTCTACATTTTTTGGTTGGTTTGTTTATTTCATTTTCTTGCCAAATTTTCAGATGTATGTTTTGTTAATCTCCGTTTTATTTACAACCCTTTGAGATTTTGTTTTCTCCACCATGACCACGTGCTATTCCTTTCTGAACTTACTTTCGCACCTGTTGTATTTTCAAGTTTTTCTTTGGATGGATGCTATTTTTAATGGCCTTTGTTCTATATAGTTTATTATTAATTTTATTTTTATTTCCTATGTTTATTTAATTCACTCTTGCAGCTCCTTCCTTTTCCTCTCCAACTTCATCTTTCCATTCAGTTTGTTTTGATGTTCTTCCTAATTCTCCAACATTATTGTTTGAACAATAATACTCAACAAAAGGAATACAGTTATCCCCATGGAATAGTGCAGAAAAAGCAAAATGCATTTCAACTGAAAATTTTCAAGGAAATGAATGAGATCTGAGGGGAAAATGTGCTTATGATGGCATTTGCGTGTTGGTATTTTGTGTGTTTCAGCCACAGTTCAGTTGTTGGCACCTTCTCTGAGGCATAAGCTTCTGCGTACACATTCCATTCCAGGGCCTGAGCGCAAACATCAAGACTGACATTTTGGTGCAGATCTGAGGGACTGCTGCATTTTTTTGACTGAGGTACTGTCTTTCAGATGAGATTTAAACCGAGGCCCCATTTGCCCACTCGGATAAGCATGAAAGATCTCATGGCGCTTTTTTTGAGACGAGCAGAGTGTTGTGGCTCTGGAGTCACATGTTGGCCAGACCAAGTAAGGATGGCAGATTTCCTTCCCTAAAGGACATTAGTGAACCAGATGGGTTTTTCCAACACTGAACAATAATTTCACCGTCATCATTAGATTTAAAAGTAAAGTTTATTTATTATCACAAGTAGGCTTATATTCACACTAATAAAGTTACTGTGAAAATCTCCCAGTTGCCACACTCTGGTGCCTGTTTGGCCACACTGAGGGAGAATTTAGCATTGCCAATGCACCTAATCCAACATCTTTGGATTTGTGGAAGGAAGCTGGTGCACACAGAGGAAACGCACATAGACAAGGGGAGGATGTGCAAACTCCACTCATATAGTGACTTAGGCTGGAATTGGACCCGGGTCCCTGCTGCTGTGAGGCAGCAGTGCTAATCACTGTGCTACCGTGCTTAATTCCAGATTTTCTTCTTTTTTTTTGCTGAATTCAATTTCTGCCATCTGTTATGGCGGAATTTGAACCTGGGGCCCCCTAACCATTGGCTATGTTTCTGGATTAATAGTCATTGCCTAGTGGCAAAAACAAGTTTACCACTGCAGCGTGGGCAGTGGTGAGAAAATATTCTGTACAAAGTAATGCCTAAAGATCAAGATTTTAGCTACGGTTTTCAAATTTCAGCAAAGTAATTTATACAGAAAGTTTCTGAAAGGATTTAGTTTTGTTCTTCACTTTGCAACCCTTTGTTTCATGACAGTTTAGTATAAAATGTATTTAAATTGTATTTCCAGGCGGTTTCTGAACTCAGACCAGTTACATCTTCTGATGAGAGTGACTTTGAAGCAAGATTAAATAGCTGGAATCTTGGGGTATGTTCTGTTTATTTGCTTTTGGTTTGTATAGTTACATAACATTTAGAACACAGAAACAGGTCATTTCGTCCAATAAGTCCATACTTTTATGTTCCTCACGACACTTTCATCCTTCCTATCATTCTATTCCTTCCCCCCTATGTTTATCTAGTTTATTTCACAAAGTTCTATTTACTTCAACTGCTCCTTGCGGAAGCAGAGATACAGAATCTAAATGGATCCAGAGTAAATAATTTTCTCTTACGTTCCCGAAAGGATTTATTAGCGGCTCTCTTATATTTATGACAACTGGTTTCTGGTCTCTCCTGTAAGTGGAAGCTTTCTTTACATCTACCTGATCAATGGTATCATAATCTTATGATTTCTATCTGGTCTCTCTCAACTCAGTCTTCCCTTCTTTCTAGAGAAGAGCTCCAGTGTTTAATTCTTTTTCTAATGGGTATAACTTTTTCTGCTCACTGTTCATTGTCTTGACATTTTTTTTAGAAAGTGAAGACAGGAACTGTTCACAATATAATATGGTCCAACTGTGATTCAATACGTGTTCCTCAGCTTAGATTAACATTTATTATTATAACTTGAGGCTTTTTATTCAGAAATATCATTTTTAAATAGGATTTCTTCCATTGTTTCCCTTTTTTACTGCCTTTTGTCATTTCAGTTGACAGGGTGGTTTAGCATTCAGACAATTGCTTGGTTATTCTAAGTGCTGCTGTGCAGTTACCTTTTATAGATATGATATGATACCCCCCCCCCCCATAACAGTTATGTTCCTTCCCCTCACATAGGAGTGATCTTTCCTCATTTACCTTTGATTCTCTCCTTTCTCTAGTTCTGAGTATTTTTTATTGTCAAATAACTCATTGAAGAATCAAGAAATCTCACCTACAGAGGGTGCACTTGAAGCAAGGAAGACTCTGGGTGTCTCAGCCCTACCAGTACAACAGCAATCACATAAAAGTTAGTTTATTTATTAGTCACAGTGGGTTTATATTAACACTGTAATGAAGTAAACTCCCCTACTTCATCCTGGCACCTGTTTGGGTACGCTGAAGGAGAATTTAGCATGGCCAGTGCACCTAACCAGCGCATCTTTTAAGCTGTGGGAGAAAACCCAAACAGACACGGGAGAATGTGTAGACTCTGCACGGGCAGTGATCCAAGCTGGGAATCGAACCTGGGCCCCTGGCACTATGAAGCGGCTGTGCTAACTACTTTGCCACTGTCAGTGAGTCCAATTCCAATTTTAGGCAATTTTTAAATAAATTATTGCATTAGCAGTAAGGCTTATATTTTAACTTTATTGAATTAAATAATAGACAAGTTGCTTGAAATTGTCTTAAGGGCAATCATACAAACAGTTAAAATCTTGTCTAAATTCTCGGCAGTTTGTCAAGTTTCTCATTCGTCATATAAATAGAATAACCAATAGCCACACAATAGCTTTGCAGTTCAGTGACTAACTCAATTGAGAATACAATATTAGTAATAAACAGATCAAAGTGAGTACAGTCATCCCATATCCTTTAGTTGTGGCTTTGCATGAGAGCAAATAGAATGGTATTGGCCTCTATAAACTTCAAAGTCATTTCAGTAGTCAGTGAAGGCGACACCACAAACAGCTGCAGCACTGAACTACCCTGGGAAATGTTCTGGACTGCAGAGGGGCAGAAGGCTACATCTGTTATAAAAGTACGTAAGAAAATTGCAATCTCTTTGTAACTTTTACAATTGCGAATTTGGTTCTAATGATAAAATACCATGATTGTCATAAAAAGTAAATCACAAAGGCCAGGCAGGCTTTATGTATCCACCTAATTAAAAGAAAACGGCGACAGCATTTAAAAATCCAAGACCATATGCCAACTACAGTAAATCACAGCAATCGGTGATGGGATGAAAATTATTCATTCTCCATTATCTACTTTGACTAATCTACTTAATTAAACATCAGCATTTGTCAGGGAAACACTGTCATCACTAGAAAAACAGGATAAGGAGCCAACAACTAAATGAAAATGTGTGTGTATACAAAAATACAAACAAATACCAGGAAGCCTAATCTGTAATCGGAGGGTTCAAAGGAAAGTAATGAACAGCTTGAGCTTTGTTTTTGTGGTTTAGAGTTGAACTCTTTGATTAGAGGACAGATGTGTCATTCTCAGGCATTCATTATTCCCTTGGTAAAAGGAAATTCAGAAATACTCACTATGTATGATGGTACATGTATATGTTTTCAAAGTATTCCCCCTATTCTTTTAAAATGTTCCTCTTTGCTTTGGTGAGATCCTGGCAGATGACCAACCATACCCTGGCAAGTGTTGACAGCTTCAGATGAGGAAGGGAGGAAATAGAAGGGAAGAAAGCATATTCCTCCTTGACAACCACATGCCTGTTCCCTTCCCAGCTGTGAAGCCAAGAAGTGAACCTGCTTTCAGGTTCTGCCAATGTCATTGTATTATCAACCACAAAGGTAGCTAGATGATATTTACCCCCTTATTTTCCTGCCCTGTCTGTTGGGAAAAACAGCCAGCCTTTGCTCCCTGTTTCTCTCAGATCCTGACTGACGTCAGCAATTCATTGTGTGGAGAACTAAGGGTCCCAGACATTTGATGCAGTACCAAAAACACAAACTGCTGAAAAATCTCAGCAGGTCTGACAGCATCAGTGGGGAAAGAATAAAGCCAACATTTTGAGTTTAGATGACTGTTCATCAGAGCCAAGAAGAGAAAAGAAAATCAGCAACGATTGATACTATTGGGGTGGGGCTGATATAAACTTGGACAGAGGAAATGTAAATGAGGATACAGGAGGTTGGGAAGGTGCTAAGAGTGTCCATTACATGATCACATTGTGAGAATAGAAAATAGAGGTGCAGATTATTAAAGGACTGCCTGAGGAATGTGGCCAGTTGCCTTGAAGTGTGGGGAGGAAGGTGTGGAAAGGAGGAGAGCTGGAATAGAGAAGTGTAAATAAAGAAATGAAGGAGAAGGATGAGAAAATGGATGAATGAGATGAAATGAAATTGAGTAAAATAAATGAAAATGGGGCGAAGACGGAGGAGGAAGTTCATACTCTGAAGTTGTTGAACTCAATGTCAGTTCAGAAAGTTGTAAAGTACCGAATCAGGAAATGAGGTACTTCAGCTTGCACTGAGGTTCTCTAGAACATTGCAAAAGGCCGAGGATGAACATGTGGGCAGGAGAACAACACATCTTGAGATTTTCCAGCATTTTCTGTTTTTGTTTCAGATTCCAGCATCTGCAGTATTTTGTTTTTATTTAATGCAGTGCATTGTTCCAGTATCTTCACATAGAGAAACATAATTACAGCACAGAAGGAAGCCATTTACTTTGTGTGCTTGTTGCAGTTCTTCAACTGGAGACATCTACTGTAATCTGATTTTGCTGCATCCTGTTTTACTTTTTTTAAAGTACTGACAAGGTCGATCATGGATTGATTTCCCTGTGGAGCTTATTAAGTATGAGTTCCCCTGGTAACAGGCTGTGTCCTGCCGAATTGAAACTCATTACCTGAGCCTTTGATAAGGCAGATCCAGGACTAGGCCTGCTGAATTGCAGTCCCAGCAAAGGACTAGTGTGTGTACACTATGCTGGTGGCTTTATTGCATTCTATAATAAACAATGTTTCTTTTCTGTTAGGTTTCCTGAGTTAGTACACTCAGTAATGATTTAACACAGTTATCAAATACAGTACACCCAAAAATGGAGGACTTCAGAATGTAACTTCAATAGTAATATTGTCTAATCAGTTAGCACAAGAGATATTTTATTGGTGACTTATTTGCAATATTATTTTTTGTCTTATAACACACTCATGAAGGGTCTTGGATGTTTCTATATTAATGGCACTATATATATGAAAGTTATTTTTAAATCTTATTTCAATTGTTGCTTAAGGCAAAGCATTCTTTGTTTTAATAATGCTGTACGGGGAAGAACAAAATTATCTTCCATCCCCTTCATTCTTATAGGAATGACCTTGTGTCTCTGCTTCTTTAATGATTCTTGAACCAGTGTGAACAAGAAATTCAGTTTCAAAGTACAATGAAAATCCCTTTGCTAACAATCCCTTATTGATTTCCATGTCCATACATCTCTGTAATAGCAAAAATGCAAATAAGTGAACAATGATAAGTTGTCTCAATGTTAATGATCACAAACTCTTATTTATTGTTACTAATCAAATTTTTGATTGAATTAATTGAAAGCAGTTTACAATTGATAGATAGTAATGAAAGTTGAATAATGTATTCTCTCTTTGCTTCAGTAAATGACCTCCCCGACCCTCCAACTACTCTGCTGACCGTCAGACTTCCCTTTGCCCCTCCAAACCTCAGGATGACTCAGTGGTCCCCAGAATCCCCCCTTGGAGTCATTCCCCTGTGCCTTTGGAGTCATTGTGTTCCTCCCTCCAACCAAACTGGCCCCTGTATTTGTTGATGAATATTTACCAAAATATGGCAAGTGGCATAAAAAAGGGACAGGCATGCCCCACATTTCTGAAGATCTCGGTTGGGAAGTCTGGATGAGAAATGTGGAACTCCATTTTAGTGTTACAGAGGAGAAGCTTTGGGGCATTCTGACAGTCATTGCTACTTTTTGAAAGATTTGGCCCAATCCAACTTTTCAAGACTCTACTATTTAATGTTAATGATACCTAGTGGCAGCAATGTTTTAACTGCATATAATAATTTTCATTAAAAAATCCCTTCTTTTACGTAGCCTGTTTCTGTGCTGTATGTTTTATTTGGTCCAGCTGGCCTATTTTCGTTGTTATGCTTCTCATGAGCTTTATCTCACCATATCAACATAATCTTCTACTCCTTTCTCCTTCCTTCCCTTTCTGGGCAGCATAGTGGCACAGTGGTTAGCACTGCTGCCTCACAATGCCCAGATTCAATTCTCAGCTTGGTCACTGTGCAGTTTATATATTGTTCCCATGTCTGCGTGGATTTCCTCTGGGTGCTCCAGTTTCCTCCCACACTCCAAAGATATCAGGTTAGGTGGATTGGCCATGCTAAATTGCCTCTTAGTATTGGGGAGACTAGCTAGAGTAAATGCATGGTTACAGGGATAGGGCCTGGATGGGATTGTGGTTGGTGCAGACTTGATGGGCCAGATGACCTCCTGCACTGTAAGATCCTATGATTCCAAATACGTCTACAATGTCAAACTTATTAATTCCTTGTGCTGAAGAGTTCAACATTCCAACCATTCAGTGAGTAACAAAGTATCTCTTGAATTTCTTATTGGATTTCTGAATTATTCTCTTACATTAAAGACCCCAATTTTTGATTCCCTCGTTATTCATACATGCAAATAAATGTGCTTTGAAACTTAACTGTCTTTCTCCCTAAGCTTTAGAATTCTTGCATGGAGTACAGCAAGATGAGGGGTGATTTGATTGAGGTATATAAAATACTTAACGGAATTGATAAAGTAAACTTTAACCGAATGTTGCCTTTTCTACAAGAGTCTCGGACAAGAGGTCATAGTTGTAGAGGTTCAAGACAGATAACGGGAAGCTACTTCTCACAGATGGTTGTGACTCTATGGAACTCACTGCCCCAGAGTGCAATGGATACAGAATCAATGGATTCAAGAAAGAAATAGATAAATATTTGAAGAAAAGCAGGATAAAGGGCTAAGAAGAAAAGGCAAGAAGTGGAGTTAGAATGAGATGGAGGTCAACCATAATCACATAGAATGGTGGAGCAAGCTCAAAGGGTTGAACTGCCGACTCTCTTATGTTCCTCTGAATATATCAAAGCCAGTCAGCTTTTTGTCCAGCTGCCATTAGTAATGTTTTTACTTCACGATGAGTGCTAAGAATATTGGCTGGTAAATTGTAATAGGTATATTGCTGCTATCCAGCCTCAACCTCTTGCCTTGCATGATTTTTTGCACCTGTTTGACACTGGATGAGCTTGCTTCAGTGTTCC
Source organism: Sphyrna mokarran (assembly GCA_024679065.1). Lineage (NCBI taxonomy): Eukaryota > Metazoa > Chordata > Chondrichthyes > Carcharhiniformes > Carcharhinidae > Sphyrna > Sphyrna mokarran. Next base: position 6,808,204 of record JAGIQG010000021.1, on the reverse strand, counting down.
CGGAATGGTTATTCTAATTGAGCTGATCACAATGATAGCAATTCTTTCTACTCAGTTTCTGTGACTTCCTCCATATCTGGATCCTGAATTTCCTAGCCCACAGTGAGGACAGGCAACACACCTTTTCCACAATCAACACCAGTGCCCCACAAGGCTGTATCCTCACCCCCTTACTATACTATTTACACAGCTATAACTGTGGCTAAATTTCCCTCCAACTCGATTTTCAAATTTGCTGATGACAGCACCATAATGGATCAGATTTCAAGCAATGATGAGATGGAGTACAGAAAAGAGAGAGAAAATCTGGTGAACTGATGTGATGATAGTAATCTCTCCTTCAGTGTCAACAAAACGAAGGACATAGTCATCGACTTCAGGAAGCACAGTGGAGCACATGCCCTGTCCACATCAATAGGGATGAAGTAGATTTGGTTCAGAGCTTCAACTTTTCAAGTGTCCAGATCACTAACAACCTGTCCTGACCCCTCCACCACCACCACCAGCACTATAGTTAAGAAAGCCCACTGGTGCAGCTACTTTCTCAGAAGACTAAGGAAATTTGGCATGCAGACTAAGACTCTCACCATCTTTTACAGATGCACCACAGAAAGCATCCTTTCTGATTGTATTACAGCTTGGTAGGCTCCTGTTCTGCCCAAGATCCCAAGAAACTATAAAACACAATCCATCAGGTAAACCAGCCTCCTATCCATTGATTCTGTCTACGCTTCCTGCTACCTTGGAAAAACAGCCAGCATTATTAAGGACCCCACATACCTCAGGCATTCTCTCTTCCCATCAGGAAAAAGATACTGAAATCTGAGAACACCGATTCCAGAATAGCTTCTTCTCTGTTTCCATTGGACTTTTGAGTAGATCCTACCTTGCATTAAATTGATCTTTCTCTGCACCCTAGCTATGATGGACATTCTGCATTCTCCTTCCCTATGAATAGTATGCTTTGCCTGTATAGTGTGCAAAATGCAATACTTTTCACTGTTTTCTAATACATGTGACAAATCAATTCATCCCTCTGCTGTAGTCCACATTTTCATCCTTGTTACACACCACTTCAGCAAGTAACTCATGAGCTGTAACCACCTAAAAAGCATCAAAATCCACTGTACTTTTAGTCTCCTAACTAGTGACAAACATACTGAAAATTTAAAGTACATGCTCAGTGACCGTGTTTGTTATTCAGTTTTTATTTACTAATCAAAGATACAATTTGCCACATCTGGATTCTCAGCTAGCCACATGTGGCTAACATATGGACAACACTGATTTAAGCAAGTATATCAGTTAAATGTGTAAAGTTACTTATTTCTGTAGCATTTGTTGATGATTAGATTTATTTACATTGCAGGACCTAATCCAAAAATGCTTAATTGCCTCTGAACTCATCTGAGACTTCATCCCCAGTCCTTTCTGTGGCCATCTACAGTCCTTTCCATTCTTGATCTCCTAATTCCTCAGAGCAACCTTGGTCTCAGTGGGAAATATAAAAGATGTGTTCATAATTCAACATTTTCATGTGCTCCTTATTCACAAAGCTAAAAGTTTTCAGAACTCTAACAAAACAAAATCATAGTTGAGGCTTCAAAAGTTTTCTTTTGATTGGAAGGGGACTCGATGTTCGTCCAGGCTCTTGAGCAATTGCACAGATTATTGAAACATGCTTCAATTTATGCCAAAAGCTTGTTTTTACAATGAGGGGGGGCGGGCGATGAACTGATTATCACTTGTGACTTATGCAGGCTCATTCATTTATGGTCTGTGGTTAACCCATTAATTTCTTCATGTAGCTCCATTAAGATTTAGTTCAGTAGAGATGCCAAGATTTCATTGTGACAAATTAAATTGTGTTTTCATATCTTGTTCCCTTATTGGCCAATCCCCAATAAATTTCTGGAGCAGTCATGCACTTTCCAACTCTTGGGATCTTGTAATAATCTCCCGTATTGTATGAATAGTTTCTGAGCCCAAAGATATAGTAAAGCTTAATCAATGTGCACATGATTGAAATGATTCAGTGAGTAGCTTGTTGCTAATTAATGATGCTGAAGTTTGGCTTCCTCCTGGTGTCAAATTTGGCAACTTCTCAAGTCAGTTTCGGCAGTATCAGTGCCATTCGCTGCTCAAATGAAAAGTTGCAAGAAATAAGAAAGCAAAATGATAATCATAAATTCATAGTAAAGTCAGTATCCACATGAGGATAAGATGCCAATTCTCTGATTCATTCAATAGCATTCAATTGGAATAGGAGCAACTGAATCATCTTATTGTCATTTAATATGGAAGCCTGAATTGTTTGATAGCCACAAGCTGCTTTCACATCCACATGCCTTCCTATCTGGAGGAAGTGTAGTAAATCATATTGATTTTAATCCGGTTTATGCAGAAGCACTTTGTGTTCAAAGCACTTTGTTTTGTTGCACCTTTTGAGAATGGCTTACGGTTCATAATTGTGAGAATTGGAAGTCAGTGTTTGAAAGCCATTTTACATTGAAATAATCAAACTAATGCTTCAGGCATAATTCAGTAAAGATTACCATTTGATGCTGCCCTCAGCCATAGATCATATATTAACTTTCCAGCCAGAATCTTTGACAGAGGGAATAAAATTGTGAAGATTGTCTAATGTTTCCACTCCTCTTCTGCACTATTACCCTATGATCTAGTGAGTAAGGACATGACACAACATAGGACCAGGCCATAAACCGAAAAGGTTTGCAAGCTCCATCTGTTGAGCAAAAAGATGTGCTGTGATTATCTTGAAACGTGTCATTGCTGGGTCAATATAATAAAGTCTAATCTGATGGTGACATGGTGGCACAGTGATGAGGGTGGTATGACATGTGGTTAGCACTGCTGCTTCTCAACTCCAGGGACCCGGGTTCAATTTCCAGCTTAGCTGAAAATCTGTGTGAAGTCTTCACATTTCCCTGTGTCTGTGTGGCTTTCCTCCAGGTGCCCTGGTTTCCTCTCACAGTTCAAACATGAATGGGTTAGGTGGATTGGCCATGTTAAATTATCCCTTAGTAACAGGAGAACCAAGTAAGATAAAAGTGTGGGGGTATAGAGAGAGGGCCTGAGTGGGATTGTGGCCAGTGCAGACTCGATGGGCTGAATGGCCTCCTTCTGTATTTAAGGATTCTATAATCCTGTAACATGATGGCTTAAAACCCCAGACCTTGGAAACGTTGTTTACTTTCTTTGAATGTGAAGAAATTATTGTTTTTATGGTCAATTTAAAATCCAGGATTAGACCAAAATAGGGCCGTTTGGATTTAGCACATATTCCTTCCATTTTCTATCATCAGAAGGGTATTTATGGTCAGGACTTGAATGACAATCAATATGATAAAACTAAACAATTCTAAATACAGCTTTGATTGGTAAAGAGGTAGTGCTCTTTAGGTGCCCTGTTTTTTGAAGTCACTTGATTTTGTGTTTATGTTGGAGAGTTAAAAGAGAAAATGAGATCTATGATCAATAGCAATTCTTGTTTTTGTTTTTCCAGATTGAAAACCCCCGATATTTACGGGAGAAACCAATACCTGTGTCTCCGGTAGGTGTTAAATTCCCAAACGCTGATGGGTAGGGAAAGTGAAGGGACTGATACTGGATCCTTCAGTCATCTATTTAGGTTTCGTGAAGGCTTTTCCCCTACCCTTTCTCTTTGATCACTGAACCATTTTGTTTTCCTTTCTTCTTCTATAGATTTTACCAAAAGCAAGTCCGGGAAATGTTAGCACATTCTGCAATGAGCAAACTCTGGTTCGAATGCATGAAAAAGAGGTAGGAAGATGTGTGTTGCTGTAATGCCATTGGTAGCCATGCACCTGGAACCCCGCAAAAGTTAGCACCATTACAAGAAGAATGGGTAGAAGTGGACAATTCAGTGGTGGGAAGGTTGCATGCATTTGTCTGAATATTTTAGAATGTCATATTGGGTACAGACTCCTGCTGCAGAACTGCAAAAAAAAATGAAGTTCTTGTCAACTGCTTGTGACAAGATTGTTTACATGAAGTGATTAATCTGGGCTTTTGGGCTATTTCTGAAAGTCATCAAGTGAAGTAACTACTACATCCTGTTTCTCATGTCTCAGATTGCAACTGGAAGTGAACTGAGGACAGGTTGTGTTATGAAATAACATTTTTGCTCATTCCAAATTGGAAAAGGATTCCAAAATAGATCGAAGGTTAATATAAAAGAAACACTGTGCATGTGGTTGAAGGCCCCGTTTTGTATGCACAAAATGTGGAACGGGTCTACCTCCCGTCATGATATCCTTTCCCTTCGAGCAAGAACCTCTACATTCTGGAGTTGCTGCTGTTCCCTCTTGTTGCTGTGTTAGCCTCACTTAATGCCCCTGTAGCAACCAGCACAGTGCGAACTTGAGGGATTCAAATGTTTTTACTCTTAATCTGTAGAGTGATGATGCACCAGTGTATTTTTCTGAACTGCTATCAGGTTTTTAGTAAAATAAATTATGGTGTCATTATTTTTTTAAAAAATTGCTCTGCCCTGCTTCCAAATGGAAGCAAAGTGAAATGCCTATACTTGTGCTGAACTTGATCGCTTTAAAGAATGAAATGCAGAAATATGGATAGTTGCAAGTGGTAATGTTAAAACATTCAAAATTCAGCTATTATAAATCTCAAAAATAAATCTTAAGTCGTTGATGAATTTCATATAAATTCAAAAGTTCTGTTCCTAATTTGCTTTCTGCTGTTTATGTGCAAAGTTTGTTTATTAGCTTTTTATTTGAATTTTGGAATTATCTTTTAAAAATCTTGCAAATGTGGTTTGGGAATAAACCAAGCAAAATGCAGATAAAGGAAGAACAAAAGGAAACAAAAAGAGGTATTTTACACTATATATGCCAGATTTTAGCAGCAATGCCAAACTTGTAACAGGCAAATAACTGAGCTAAGATTTGATCAATCATAAAACCATAAGACGTAGGAGCAGAATTAGGACACTTGGTCCGTTGAGTCTAACCCGCCATCAATCATAGCTGATAATTTTCTCATCCCCATTCTCCCATCTTTTTCCCATAACCTCTGAATCCCTTATTAATCAAGAACCTTTCTAGCTTATCTTAAAGATGCTTAATGACCTGGCCTCCACAACTTTCTGTAGCAAAGATATTCACAGATTCACCAATCTCTGGCTGAAGGAATTCCTCTTCATCAAAGGATCGTCCTTTTAGCCTAGTGTTGTGCCCTCTGATCCTAGCTTTTCCTACTAGTGGAAACATCTCTTCACGTTCACTCTATCCAGGCCTCGCAGTATCCTGTAAGTTTCAATAAGACCCTGCCTCATCCTTCTAAACTCCGAGTGCAGACTCAAGAGTCCTCAACTGTACATTATAAGATAAGCTCTTCATTCCAGGGATCATTCTTGTGAACCTTCTCTGGAGTGCTTCTAACACTAGCACATCCTTCCTTAGATACAAGGCCCAAAATTGCTCTCAATCCTCGAAATGGGTGTGACCAGAACTTTATATAGCCTCAGAAGTACATCCTTGCTCTTGTATTCTAGCCCTATTGAAATGAATGCTAACATTGCATTTGCCTTCTTAATGTCCCACTGAACCTGCACTTTAACCGTAAGAGAATCTTGAACAAGGACACTGAAGTCCCTTTTGTGTTTCTGATTTCCTAAGCATTTCCCCATTTAGAAAATACTCTCTGCTCCATTCCTCCTTCCAAAGTGCATAACTGCACACTTTTCCATGTTGTATTTCATCTCCACTTTTCAGCCCACTCTCCGAACCTGTCCAACCTTTCTGCAGACCCCCACTACCTCAATACTTACTGTTCCTCTACATATTTTTGAATCATCTGCAACAATGTCTTTAGTTCCTTCCTTCAAATCATGAAAAGTTGTCCCAGCACTGACTCCTGAGGCACACCACTGGTCACTGGCTGCCATCCTGAAAAACTCCCTTTTTTCTCTATCCTCTGATTTCTGCCAGTCAGTCAATCCTCTAACCATGCCAGGATCTTACCTTTAACGCCATGGGCTCTTAACTTATTTAACAGTCTTCTATGCAGCACCTTGTCAAAGGTGGAAATCTGAATAAATCATGACCACTGGTTCTCCTTTATCTAACTTCTTTGTTACTTCCTGAAAGAACGCCAATAGATTTGTCAGACATGACCTTCCCTTGATGAAGCCATGCTGACTCAGTTCTATTTTATCATACACTTCCAAGTTCTCCATGATCTCAACATTAATAATGGACTCTAATGTCTCTAAGTCAGGCTGACCACGTATGATTTCCCATCTGCTGCCTCCCTCACTTAAACAGCTGTGTTACAATCACCAGTCATGTGAAAAGATCGTTTGAACTGAGAAATGAGTGGTTATAGGCAGAATCCTGACAGATTGGAGATGTGTCCAGAGCCTAAACTGGGTACGGTATTGGGAACGGGTTGGCAGAGACAGAATTCAGAGACATTAGGAAAAACAGAGGGAACTTTCTTTCACCAGACCTTACAAGCGTTCAGGCGGGATTCTCTGACCTCCGAACTGCATGTTTCTCGGCTGCAGGACACAATGCGCTGTTCGTTTGTCTGGTCCTGTCACTATCAATAAGATTTCCTGTTGAAGCCATCCCACACTACCAGGAAACCCATGGCCAGGGGTGCACTGATGGCATGACCAGAGACTCCCATTGGCCTGAATGGCTAGAGAATTCCAACCACGGTGTCTTTGCTCCTATCTAAAGCAGTGCTGCAAAGCACTTGACATGAATTACATTTGAAGTGTAGTCACCATTATTTGAGGAAGCAAAAGCTTTTGCTTCTGATTATCTGAGGACACCTGTGATCAATATGTGGCTCTTTGGTAAACGTAGGATTATGCATTGGTAAGACTGTGTTTCATGGCATTAATACATTTAGGTGAAGCAATAACAAAAAACTCAAAAGAAAAAGACTCAGAGCTTTGTATTTTTCATATAAGTACAAGTAACGTAATTCCCTCACTTCATTCTATTTGCTGTTTATCTTTTCTTTAATTTGTCAGTTCATTTTATTTGGTCTACTAAAATATCAGTTCCTGTGTTGCCACAAAAATATTGGCAGTGGTATAATTTGGTGATAAAACTGAAAATGCTGCCAGCGAGTCAGGCGGTACTTGTGGATGGAGAAGCATGGAGGATTAGATCTTGAAAAATCACTGACCAGAAATATTACCTGGTCTGCTGAGGGTTTCTAGCTTTAATTTTTGATTTTCAGCAACCATAGTATTTTCCTTCTATTTGAATGCTTTGCATAGATTCTGTTTTGATTTCAGAATTTCATTATTAGCAACATTATATATTTTTTATACGGCTGAGTAATTTTGACAGTATTCGCTGATTGAAATGTTGTTGCAGATATGGAAATGAACCCCCTTCATTTTCTCACACCTCCATCTTTGTTCAAATTCAGAGATGACTCTGTTTCCAAGATATTGCCCAAGGTCTTTCTTTGTTGTGGCAACCTGACTGGGGGAGAGAACCTGTCAAATTAATCTTCTTGAGTTGGAGCAATGCACATTGGACGTTACAAATAGTAATCTACTGGTGGTGGAGGGGCTGGATGTTGAGTTCAGTGCCTTGTTCAAACTAATTGCTTTGTCTTGGATGGTGCCATCCCTCTGAAGTACTGCATGACCCCATCCACCAAAGCTGCATATTGAGAATTTCATCACATTTTTTTAACTGAGAGCTATGTAGATGGGGAAGAGTTAGGAGGTGAATCACTCAGGGTCCCTGGCCTCTAACCTGCTGTGATGTTGATCTGTCTTTTTTCAATTCAACTTCTGATCAGTGGTCATCCCCTAGATGTTGCTGGTGGGAAATTCAGTGACAATTGTCATTCAAAACCAAATGGCCATTTCAGAGACTTGGGTAGAGCAGGGACAGGAATGGATGTTGCAGGTTCCGGGGTACAAATGCTTTAGTCGGAGTAGAGAAGGAGGTAGAAGGGGGGGAGGAGTGGCATTATTGGTCAAAGACTGTATCACGGTGATAGAAACGAAGTTTGATGAGGACTTGTCTGTTGAGGTAGTATGGGCTGAGATTAGAAACAGGAGAGGAGAGGTCACCCTGTTGGGAGTCTTTTACAGACCTCCTAATAGTTCTAGAGAGGTTGAGGAAAGGATTGCAAAGTCAATTCTGATTAGGAGTGAAAGTAGTAGGGTAATTGTGATGGGGGACTTTAACTTTGCTAAGATTGATTGGAATAGCTATAGCTCTAGCTCGTTAGAGGGGTCAGTTTTCGTACAGAGTGTGCAGGAAGGTTTTTTGACTCAGTATGTAGATAGGCCAACTAGAGGTGAGGCTACATTGGATTTGGTGCTGGCAATGAGCCAGACCAGGTGTTAGGCTTGGAAGTTAGTGAACATTTTGGTGATAGTGACCACAATTCGGTTACGTTCACCTTAGTGATGGACAGGGATAGGCATGAAGCTGGGGGCTGTAGTTATAGCTGGGGAAGGGTAATTATGAGGCCATCAGGAGAGAATTAGGGTGCATAGATTGGACTAGGGAACTACAGGGACTGGGAACATCTGGAATGTGGTGCTTATTCAAGGAGCAGCTGCTGCGAGTCCTTGATAAGTATGTCGCTGTCAGGCAGGGAGGAAATGGACGAGTAAGAGAGCCTTGGTGTACGAAAAAAGTTGATTTGCTGGTTAAGAAGAAAAAGGAGGCTTATGTCAGGATGAGGCTTGAAGGCTCAGATAGTGCAATGGATAGCTATATATTAGCCAGGAAGGAGGTAAAAAGTGAATTGAGGAGAGCTAAGAGGGGACACGAGAAGATGTTGGCTGATAGGATTAAGGAGAATCCTAAAGCTTTCTTTCGATATGTTAAGAATAGAAGATTGGTTAGGGCAAGATTAGGGCCAGTCATAGACAGCAGTGGGAAGTTGTGCGTGGAGCCTGAAGAGATTGGTGAGGCACGGAATAAATATTTCTCTTCGGTATTCACGCAGAGTGCTGGAAATGTAGCTATGGAGAACACTGAGGTACAGGATTGTAAATTGGGAAGTATTGTAGTAGATAGGGAAGATGTGCTAGAAATTCTCGAGGGTTTGAAGTTGGATAAGTCCCCTGGGCCGGACGGGATTTACCCTAGGATTCTCTGGGAGGCAAGAGAGGCGATTGCAGAGCTCTGGCTCTGATCTTCAGGTCGTCGTTGGTTACGGGTGTGGTTCCGGAGGACTGGAGGATAGCGAATGTGGTCCCATTGTTCAAGAAGGGGAAGAGAGACCTTCAGGGAATTATAGGCCAGTGAGTCTTACTTCTGTTGTGGGCAAAGTATTGGAGAGAATTATTAGGGATAGGATTTATAGTTATTTAGAGAGAAATGAATTGATTGGGGATAGTCAGCATGGTTTCGTGAAGGGTAGGTCATGCCTTACTAACCTAATTGAGTTTTTTGAGAAAGTGACCAGAGAGGTGGATGGGGGTAAGGCGGTTGATTTAGTATATATGGACTTTAGTAAGGCTTTTGATAAGGTGGCCCATGGAAGACTTCTACAGAAAATGCAGATGTGTGGAATAGAGGGTGATTTAGCTAATTGGATTAGGAATTGCTGGCAGATAGAAGACAGAGGGTGGTGGTTGATGGGAGATATTCATCGTGGAGTTCGGTGACGAGTGGTGTGCCTCAGGGGTCTGTTTTGGGGCCCCTGCTGTTTGTAATTTTTATAACTGATCTGGATGAGGGTATTGAAGGATGGATTAGTAAATTTGCAGATGACACTAAAGTCGGTGGAGTGGTAGATAGTGAAGAGGGGTGTTATAGTTTACAGAGTGACTTGGACAAGTTGCAGAGCTGGGCCGAGAGGTGGCAAATGGAGTTTAATGTGTAAAAGTGTGAGGTAATGCACTTTGGCAGGAACAATAAATGTGTAGAGTATAGGGCTAATGGTAGGGCTCTTAATAGTGTTGAGGAACAGAAGTATCTTGGTGTATGTGTCAATAGATCCCTGAAAGTAGGCAGTCAAGTGGATAAAGTTGTTAAGAAGGCATATGGAGTCTTAGCTTTTATTGGAGGGGGATTGAATTTAGGAGCCGCAGCATCATGTTGCAGCTGTACAAAACTCTAGTGCGGCCGCACTTGGAGTATTGTGTGCAGTTCTGGTCGCCACATTTTAAGAAAGATGTGGAGGCATTGGAGAGGGTACAGAGGAGGTTTACCAGGATGTTGCCTGGTATGGAGGGCAGGTCCTATGAAGAGAGGTTGAAGGATTTGAGGTTGTTTTTCGTTAGAAAGGAGGCGGCTAAGGGGGGATCTTATTGAAGCATATAAGATAATTAGAGGTTTGGATAGGGTGGACAGTGATAGCCTTTTTCCTAGGATGGAGAAAGCTAGCACGAGGGGACACAACTTTAAATTAAGGGTATGAGTTATAGGACGGATATCAGAGGTAGGTTCTTTACTCAAAGAGTGATTAGGGAGTGGAATGCCCTGCCTGAAGCTGTTGTAGATGCGCCAAGTTGGTGGCGTTTAAGAGGTTAATTGATAAGTATATGGAAGAGAAGGGAATGGTTTAGTTTGGAGGGGCATTGCTTTTTATTTTGGTCGGCACAACATCGAAGGCCGAAGGGCCTGTTCTGTGCTGTAATGTTCTATGTTCTATGATACTGGCTGGGCTTTCTCTTTTCTGTAGTGCTACAATATGACACTTACATAACATAAATGTTCCCTGATGCTTGTTAGCCTGAACCTTGATGTTCCCTATATTCTCTTCTATGGGCCAGCATTGGCTGCTCTATTATCACAAGAATTACGAGTGGAGCTGAATGAATACTCGGTAAATAGCTCCACATTTGATTGGATTTGATTTATTATTGTCACGTGTATTAGCATACAGTGAAAAGTATTGTTTCTTGCATGCTATATCGACAAAGCATACTGTTCATAGAGAAGGAAATGAGAGAGTGCATAATGTAGTGTTACAGTCATAGCTAGGGTGTAAAGAAAGATCAACTCAATGCAAGGTAAGTCCATTCAAAAGTCTGACAGTAGGGAAGAAGCTGTTTTTGAGTTGTTTGGTGCATAAACTGAGACTTCTTTATCTTTCTCCTGACAGAAGAAGGTGTAACCACAAAATCTTCCTTTCCATCAGCTCTTATTCAACAAAATTGCCAACCCTCCACCAATGACTTCAGTTTTATCGGGCTCTCTGATGACCTGCTGAAATGTTGATTTGATGGCAAAGGTAGCTTCTCTCTTCTTGGCATTCACCTCTTGGAGTCTCCTGCTTGTTGAGTCTCCACATTGCTTATTTGCTGCACCTTATTCTCAGAGCTGAATCATGGGTTTTGGCTTAAGATTGGAATAAACATTCCTCCAGATGCACACTCTTCCACTTACACTGCTACTCCTATCTGCCTTGGCAAACATGCTGGTGTAATCTAATGGCACAGTCATTGCTGTGCTTCAGCTGACCCATGAGGAGGGAAGCTTGAGTGAGTCTTGAGCTGTCCTTTGCCCTCTGTGTGATTGTTCCATGCTAGAGCCACATATAACTAAGAAAGAGAATGAGGCTTAAACCCTCGTATCTTTTGCACAAAGCCTCCTCGGAAGGGTTAAAATGAAAGTGATGGCCATAAACTTCTATTGCGTATTGTAGACCATCTGATGGAAATGTTCAAACAGGTGTGTTCAAGGGAAAGAGGCATTGACAGCTTTCCTTTGAGATGGAATCTTGTTAGAGGTTTGCATTACAAAGGGTGGTCATTTTGTTTCTATTTTGGGGAAGAGGTCCAAGGACACAATCAAACGGACAGTATTAGATTACCATACCACACCACAAGTGTCTCAGTTACATTCCTTGAATAAATCTTTGTAAAAGAAGTGTGATGTCATCCGTCAGATAATGTGAATGTTACCATGTTCTTGTTTCTCTGCAGCCAATGTGTCTGATTTTGATTTGACTTTAATTTATTATTATCACATGTATTACCATATAGTGAACAGTATTGTTACTTGCATGCTATACAGATAAAGCATGCTGTTCATAGAGAAGGAAATGAGAGAGTGTAGAATGTAGCTAGGATGTAAAGAAGGATCAGCTTAATGTGAGGTAGGTCCATTCAAAAGTCTGACACAGCCGGGAAGAAGCTGTTCTAGAGTCGGTCGATACATGACCTCAGACTTTTGTATCTTTTTCCAGATGGAAGAAGGTGGAAGAGAGAATGTTCTGGGTGCATGGGGTCCTTAATTATGCTGGCTGTTTTTCCGAGTATAGACAGAGTCAGTGCATGGGAGGCTGGTTTGCGTGATGGTTTGCACGTTTTGTAGTTCCTTGCAGTCTTGGACTGAGCAGGAGCCATACCAAGCTGAGGTACAACGGGAAAAAATGCTTTCTATGGTGCATCTGTAAAAGTTGATGAGAACCTGGGAGTGCTCTTTCACTGTCACCACCACCTCCTGAATCTGAATACATTCTAACATGAAAAAAACAATAGATTAACATATACTAATAGAGTTGCTCAGTCTTTTTGTGTCAGAGTGTACGAGCAGAGTATTTAACTTTTATCTATATCCTTTTTTCATGTATTCTCAGAGAACATACAATAATAAGGCTGGGAAATGCACCCCAGCTGCTGGGAGATATGGAAATGATGTCTGCATGGCCTGTGCTTTAAATGTCTTTCCTTTGTTGGGGAAAATCTGACTTTACTCAAACTGTGGGATATGTTGATACGTGCTTTTGGATTATTAGGAAATCCTAGGACACGCTCCCAGAGGCAGACACATGTTTAAGTCTTCAGCTTTTACAAGAATATTTGATATTGCTTTTCATTTATTTTTGTTTCTTCTTTTTTCTTGTCACTTTCTCTCTCATCTTCTTTTGAAGAGATTTGTTACTCATCGTTATATTGGTACTAAGTACCCTTGGTATTTTGCTCAGTTGATCATTATTGATATATGACCTATTGACAGTGTTGGCAGGTTAATTTTCAGGAAGGGTATCAAGCTGAACCCTCTCTTTCCCTAATATTAGGATCCATACACACACTGAGCTAGAATAATTATTCTGTCAAAGTAAGACTTTGATTTGGACCCTGCCAAAGTGGATAAGCAGCTTGTTTAAAATGTTATTATAAAATAACTATAGCATTGATAAATTGGGCAGAAAAAAAGCAAAGTTGGGATAATATAGATGAGGGATCCATGATGCCTTCAATAAATAATTAGCCGGGATGCCCCAGATTTGATCTCGGAGTTACTCCAAATAAACTGGAATGGATGCCAAAGAGCCTTTGTTAGCTGCGAGCCCAGTTTTTTGGAATTTAGCAAATAGTAACAGTGGGGAGGGGAACGCTGCACATTGCCTGAATTTGCTGCCGAAGGTGAATCATTTCTCTCCACTGTTGCATTGAAGATGAAAATTAAGCTCCCTTGGCGTATTGCTGATCATACAAGCACTTAATGGAGAAGTGTGACATACTAAGCAAAGCTGATGAATTGAGAGTACTTACTACACGTATCAATCAAACATTACAGCAGAGGCAATATACTACTTGATGGTAATCTCAAGTATACTTATGCATGGTTCGTCTCAGAGACTGAACATCCAATAGTTATTAAATTCAATATTTCACTAGGATAGCATGTGGCTGAGGAGGATCAGCAAGAGAAGGATCAACAAGAGAAGAAAAGCATGGTGAAAGTATCAGGTGCTATACAACATGTACAACCTGATTATGCCACCACATTATACATTGGATCTACTATTTCAGCCGCAGCAACCTGGGCAAGACTGAAAAGCAGCTTTAGGAGATGAAGGCTTTTCAGAGAAGCTGTGATGTCCCTGTTCTTTTGGGAAAACTCCCAAAAAACTGTCAAAGTCATGTGTCCAAATCCTTCCAACCAAACACAGTACGATAAAAACAAAATTCTGCAGATCTGAAACGAAAGCTGAAAATGTTGGAAAATCTCAGCAGGTCTGGCAGCGTCTATGGGAAGATAATAGGAACAAACGTTTTGAGCCAAGATGACTTTTTGTCAGCTTTGATTTGAAACGTTGGCACTGTACACATTTATAGTTCAGCTAGTTTGCTGTACAGTGGTCCATCAGTGAAATAATAAACATATTATTTAACCAGAGTGTTCATCATATTCGACAGCAACGTAGAAAGTAGCTGGAGGAGTCACTTTTTTGATTTTTTTTTGGATTTCCAAAAAACCTGGAATCATATATTCTGCCTTTGAGCCACTGTGCAGAATGCACTGACCAACATGAATTAAAAAGGTTTTTGCTTCATCTATGCTGCTGGTCTGCAGTGAGCATCATGCAGGTCCGTATGTGCTTTCCTATCAATTGCACTGATTTTATGTTCTATCAGTTGCGTATGCCAACTTAGTGCAGAAGGGAACGATGAGTGAAAGGGCAGATCACGGAAGACAGTCTATTTCCTCCATTTGTGGTTAATGATCCTCTTGTTCTTATCACTGAAGAAGCTAGGGACAGAGAAAAAGTAGTTCAGATTATCACCAGAATGATTCTGAAAAATACTATTGTGTTCCTGAAGCTGTGCTTACAGCATGGATTAAATTACAGGATAGCCAGTCAACAACAAGGTCTCAGGTCATTGTCAATTGCTGTACTTAATGTTCCAAAGAGGTTTTGAAATTGAACAAGAATATAATCTTGAATATATTGACACATTAGGATAACAAGGGAGAACTTGTGGAAATGATGATGAAGGCTGGTGCGTCTCTTATTAATAGAAGACGCATTTCAATAAGAGTGGAAAGATGTCTGATTTCTTAATTTTCCTGGAGATACTTATGCACTCCCTCAGCTAATGTTTTCTGTTGTGCTTCAAAACTAGTCTGCACAAATCTTCAGCACAAAAATCATTAGCACAATATAGTAGAAAAATCAACTGTAGAACATTGATTTAAGCCATTGTGCACTTTCTGAATATTGTCAGTTTTTAGTGTTGTAGTGTTTATCCATTTTGTGTTTTTTGTGCAGTATGCTTCAGTGTTAAGAATAAATATGCTGCCTGATGTGTGAAATTTCCATGGTGGCTATTTCTTCAGCTTTCAGATGCATTTTTACCTGTTCAAGTTGTGCTCTATTAAAATAAGCCTCCAGCTGTGCATCTGCTCCTTCAACGGCTACCTAGTCCTGTTCTGTTTCTGGCATGTATGTTGTTTCTTGCAGAGGGATGCTTTATTGGCCAGATATGTTGTTGCTTTGAAAAGCAAATGCTTCATCCACTCCAACATGCGGCATGCTTCAGGGCATTCGCTCAACATGTTGGCTGGTGTATTTGAGAGCAGAATTTTTCATAACTGGGACATTGTAACTCAAGGTTGGCTCAGTGTCATCTTTTATGATATTGACTGCAGATAATCTTGAAGATTAGAATCCAAGACTTCAACATCAGGAGAATTCAATATTGGTTATTGAAACTGAGTTCTTCCATTTCTAGAGCAAAGGAAGTGTAGAATGCCACATTAAGTAACCATGTTCAAGCACGAGTATCTTTGCATGGTCTGGTGTTGATGTTGTTAGTCAAGGTGATTGTGTGTGGCAGCCATTTGTAGTGTTATATGTTGGAAACATTATGGTACCAGCATTGAGTGAAGGAGAAGCCACTGGTTTCACACTTTGCTATCCACTCCATAGACTTTATTCTCACTTCTTGATAAGTTCTAAGTAGTACTTACAAGGCTTGATTATTGAAGCAGCATTTCCTTGACTTTGTCAACTTCATGCTGCTGTAAAATGCCAAGAGTTTACAAGTTCTTCTTGTGCTGTTTTAGGGATTTGAATGCGTATTTCTTTGCTCACGGGACGTGGGCATTGCTGACTCAGCCAGCATTTATTTCCTCACTCCTAATTGCTTTGGGAAAGTAATGGTGAACTGCCATCCTGAAGTACTGCAATCAATGGGATGTAGGTAAATCCATAGCACTGTTAGGAAGATGATCCAGGATTTTGACTCAGCAACTGTGAAAGAATGGCAATATAGTTCTATATACCTCAGAGTTTTGTGTACTCAACTAATACAACTTGGCAATCATTATTGTGCCTATCTATTAGGTGGCCTGCTGTTTGAGTGCTAAATGTACATGCTTGAATAAACCTAAGAGTGAAACAACTTTCTCTGTATATCCCTAAAACCTGAAGTAATACTCTGTTAACTCTTGATGAACGCACAACAGCAATTTCTAAACCATTAACGGGAAACCAGATTCATGTAGAATGGAGATTTTTTTTGTTGTATCCAAGGATTTGTGCCCAGTACTAGAAAATAAATAGTATATCATCAAAACAAACCAATGAAATTTGCAATACAAGCAATAGTGGTTCCCATCATCCTTTTTTGTTTATTAATAGATACTCATGGGTAGTAAATTGCTTTGTCTCACATCTGTTGTGTATTTGTTGGTCCTTATTAAAAGCAGTATTTTCAAAAGCTCCAAGAGCTCTGCCACAGAGATGAAAAACATATATGAACAGCATGTAATAACTGATTAAAAGTCAACAGTTGTAATTTTTATGCAAGCCAATCCATTTCAGCTGGGGTGCTAAGGTTAAAGTACGTAATTAGTGGTTTTGTGCTTGTTTGTCGAAATGAGAGGCGTCAATCTCAGCAAATAACACATTACTCCCACTCTGTCAGCATTGAGCATTCTAAATGTGGGTGCAGCAAGACCAGATGGAGATTAAAACTCCCTCAGCTCTATCCCAGTAATATGACGTAAACCCAACATTGGAAGAGCACCTCCTTCTCCACCAGATTAAATTATTTTGTTTACTATCCACTTATGAGTTTTTTGAATTTGGTAACCAGATTTCAAGTTATTAGTGTCACAGGTAGGCTTATGTTAACATTGCAATGGAGTTACTATGAAAATCCCCTAGTTGCCACACTCCAGCACCTGTTGGGGGACACTAAGGGAGAATTTAGACTGGCCAGTGCACCTAACCAGCACATCTTTCAGACTGTGAGAGGGAAATTGGAGCTTCCAAAGGAAACCCATGCAGACACGGGGAGAACATACAGACTCTGCACAGACTGATCCAAGCTGGCAATCAAACCCAAGTCCTGATGTTGAGGCAGCAGTGCTAATCACTGTGTTACCCCACACAGTGGATTGTGTAGGCAGTTTGATGCTATGAGCACGTGCCTACATGGAACTGGGTTTGAACCCAACAGCCATTTCACGTGGGCCACTCATAAATTTCTGAATTTCAATAAGTTGGGGAGGCAATGGCCTAGTGGTATTATTGCTAGACTATTAATCCAGAAACTCAGATCATGTTCTGGAGACCTGAGTTTGAATTCATCACGATGGACAGTAGGAATTTCAATTCAATGAAAAAAATCTGATATTAAGAGTCTTGATGACCATGAAGCCATTGTCGATTGTTGGAAAAACCCAGCTAGTTCGCTGATGTTCTTCAGGGAAGGAAATCTGCTGTCCTTACCTGGTCTAGCCTACATGTGAAACCAGAGCCATAGTAATGTAGTTGACTCTCAACTGCCCTCCAAAGGCAATTATCATTGGGCAATAAATGCTGGCCAGCCAGCGATGGCCATGTCCCACGAATAAATATAAAGAAAAGAATGATTTGAAACCCAGAAGTAATGGCAAACTCTTCGCAGTATTCAGTTTCTATGTTAAAATACTGTATTAAATTCTTTTCTCCAGTCTTACAGACTGTTACCTGTTACATGTCATCTACAGCAGCAGGTGAGGGGTTTGTTCTCAAATCTTTGACATTGTTACTCAAACTCACCTTTAGCCTGCGATTTATTTTCCAAAACTTCCACAATAATCGTAACAAATTCTAGTTTTCTGATCAGCCATTTCAGAATGTCATCGGATTTACAGAATGTGTGTTTTGCTTTTAATTTGAGATGGGCTTAAATTGTGGGAAAAAGATCTTAGAATGTTTTTGAATGACATTTGCTGAGTTGCAGGCTGTGATGTGGTTAAGTACATGCTCATCCTGTTAGTTGTAATGGTATGGTTTAATTGATTTAGCTTAAAAGTTCCAAAGTCATTTAAAAGTCATTTCCCACCCACACTAGCATGCATACATACACACACTGCATTGAATTGTAGTCTGATGGGAAAGAGTAAGAATGCAGGGTAATTTAATACTGTAGGTCACAATGGATAAGTTGGCCTGGTGCATAAGACAACTCAATTTTTTAGGCCACAGAAATTATGGGTGGGATTTTCTGCCATCACTGTGGTGGTCTTTGTGGTGGCAGAGGCAGCCCACCAGTGGCTGGTGGCAGAATTTTCCAGTCCTGCAGTCAGTGAGGTTTTCCTCTGGAAACCTGCAGTGGGGGCTCACTGTGATGAGACTGGAAGAACCTACTAGTGGGAATGGCCAAATAATTTCAACTTGTGTCTTTGCATATACTTGGCATATAGGTAGCACCCGCACCTGTGCTGCACTTTTCAGGCATGGTGTAATATATTTGCAGGAGTAGTCAGCTTCAATTTTTCACTCATAGATGCTTGTTTTATGTAATGGCAACTTATAACTGAGTGCAGCAGATCAAGCAGGCAAAATGGGCAGTGTTGTGAAGATGCATGGGAGTCCAAGACACATCTGCACAGAACAGATTGTATGGTTCGTGGTAAAGACCGCAAAATCTATTCTAAATGCTCATGTACTAAATTCATACAATGTGCCTAGGAATTTAAAGCACGCAAGTAGGAAAAATTGAATGAAAAGGACATGCCTGCTGAGGCAACTCCAGTTAAGATGGTGACTAGCTCCCTCACATCTTTGATAACTGAAACCCTGAGTGTAACTCTTGTTGTGGAGCTCGATAAACCTTGATAAAGTTTGACCCTGAAGCTAAAATTAATTGGAGAAGTTATTAGGTCTAACTTGGGACTTCCCAACACCATTCAACTAGCTGCTGATTCTCACGCAAGCACCCAATCGACATTGGGATGGCCCTCTCAAATCACAGCAACAGGATCCGTATACTAGAACTTAAGCTGACTGCGACGATTAAAGTGAGCATGTTGCCACAGGCCAAAGCTGATGACCTGGAAAACTGGTATAGATAACAAAACCAATCATTGTTTGTTGTCAGAGGGGACCAGAAGCCAAACCCAACATTGTCTGTGTTGACTTTATTCAAATAGTTGATGGGTGAGGAGACTTTCCCAAACACCTGCAGCTAGACAGAGTTCACCTACCTTCGACTGAAACCTTGTCCAGGCGACTCTTCTCCTGCTGCTCCTGGAAGCTATGGTCGTATGATTCCATCACTACAAGAAGAAGGAGCTTATTCTTTGGTGGGCAAAGGAGCACTGCGACGTCACTTATCAAGACCACCCAATTAGAATTTACCTGGGTAAAAGTGCCATCTAGCAAGGGGGGCAGGCAGCATTTAACAAGTCCATGCTGTACAGGAAAGGTGTAAGCTTCGGGCTGATTCGCCTTGCCCATCTCCGCATGCTTAATGGAGAAGATCACTTCTTTGACATACCAGGGCCGAGGCTGATTCTTTCCTACAATGGCACATGCTTGATTCTTGACTGGATAATTGTTTGCCTCATGTTGGGGCCAATACATTTGTTTACTCTTGCTGTGGTGAAAGAACCAAACCATTGTCCATAGCTTTAAAGTATCAATACTGTTAAAGGATAGCACCGATCTAGTGTGGAACACATATGTCTTTATATGTTGATGACCTTTTATTATATACTATTAACCTTACTGACAATGAATATTCTTAGCACCTTTACTTCAGTGTCTGGCTATAAGTTAAATATCAACAAATATGTTTTCCAGTCAACTCTATCGCCAGAAACAGATTCTCTCCAGAAGAACAAAGAACAAAACACCACTGGAAACAGGCCCTTCAGCCCAACGAGCCTGCACCGCCACCCTGATGTTCCCACTTCTCCCCATGATTCTTCTCTATGTTTACAGATCTATGGATTGAAACCAAATTTGAAACATGGGAACTGCAGATGGCGTCCCTCCCTAACCTGAACTTTTAACCTGAACTTTTAACCTGAACTTTAGAGAGAGCCATCGTACCAGCTGAGATACTAATGATCACCCTTTATCCTCTCAAGTGAACAATGGATATTGACCAGAGATATGTAAACTGGTTGTTGACCTGAAACTGACTCCTGACCGTTGGATTTGATATTACATTCCTGGATTCCCAGGGTAGTCTGCTGTTAATGTCCAGCCTGTTAACACCAAAGGAGGACTCCAGGCTGACAGCAAAACATGCCTAAATCTTTTCAAATACTCTGTTCTCTGGAAAATACCTGCCATCATCTACAGAGCAAACCAAGTCTCTGTATACCAATCTCATCTTGCTGCATCATCATCTATTTTGAAGAATTTCTTCTGCATTCAACTAACTGAACTCACCTGAACTTTAATTCATATGTGAAGGAACTCTTACCCAATTCTGACATTCACATGAATTAATTTCTATATTTTTGCGCTTTTTTGCTTTAAGTTATTCCTAGTTGTAAAACTCCTTTGCTTGCTGTCTCGTTGTGTGCTTGAATGTATGCGTATGTAGTTGCAATGATCGTGCCTTGGGTTTGACTGTCCAAATTAACAATACTTCCGATTTAACCTGAGAGAGTTTGCTGTAGTTGCTTTAAAATTAATTTCATGAATAGATGTTTTGGGAAAACACACTATGGTCTATTTCAAAACAGCTCTGTTTGTAGACGATGATGAGAAAGATAAAGTTTGCTCTGTCCCCTCTCCATAACGTTGCTCAAAGAGTTTTCATCTTTGACTAGCACAGAACTGGGATTGATGGTATTTTTTGTTGTTGGAATATCAAGGGAGGTGTAGAAGAGGAGAATAAATGGAATTCACACACAGATCAACCATAATCTAACTGACAGGTGAGACAGAGTTGAGGGGCTATACAGCATGTTCCTGTTCTGATGCAGCAATGATTGATTGCAGAACAAAGTGAAAAGGTCTTGAAGATCTCAATGTCGAGTATGCAAGCCTTTGTCGCTGCAAATATTGTCTAATTTTCACAATTCAGCCACATGTATCTTGTAAATTTGCTGGTTTCATAGAATCATAGAATCCCTACAGTGTAGAAGGAGGCCATTTAGTCCATCGAATCTGCACCAACCACAGTCCCACCCTGGTCCTATTCCTGCAACCTCACCCATTTACATTTCTAATCCCCCTGACACTAGGGTCAATTTTAGCATGGTCAATCAACCTAACCTGCACATTTTTGGACTGTGGGGAGAAACTGCAGCACCCAGAGGAATCCATGCACTTAGAAGGAGAATGTGCAAACTTCACACAGACAGTGACCCAAGACCAGAATTGAACCCAGGTTCCTGGCACTGTTAGGCAGCAATGCTAACCACTGTGCCACCATGCAGCACTGTTGTTGTAGATGACATTACTAAAATCAAAGCTGAAAGATCCAAGAACATGTGTCTGAGAAACCAATAGTACTTGCAGCCACTCCTCCTTGGAAAACTTAAATGTTCTGTTTATATTTACTCTTCAATAACCTGTCAATGTATTTCTTTGTGATCAGCTTTTCCTGCTTGTTTGTGTCATACATTTTTATCTTCATATTTTCTTCCCCTGAATCTTGAGCATGTATACACTTAATTGGAAGCAGCTCTATGGGCAGTAGTGGTCCTCAGTTACTTCTCAAACAAAAATTCCTCATCGGTTGATGACTGTTTAACTGCAAGGGCCATCCGCAGGGGATGATGCATAACAATAGAGTCTCGGCATTGAAATATTCAGATAATCACAGCACTCCCCAGCTGGGATTGGCAAACTCTTACTCTGGATTACCCACATCTGACTTACAGTTTGTATCACATATTGCATTTGTCCACTTAGCCTCCATATTTCGGTGAAAAATATCCTTTTTCTTTTATCCAAGCACCATTTCTAAACCAAGAAAATGCGAACCCACGTATTTCCTGATCTCTGTCAGTTCTCCATTGTAATTGACTCAAAAGCACACTTGATTTTATATTCTCTCTGCCTTAACATAACCTGGGAATTATCATCTGTTCTTGAAAAACTGAGACAGGAGCTCACTGCAGAATAAATAATAGCATTTTATTTTACTTTGAAAAGGAAGTTGCAGCTTCTTTCCGAGTGAAGTCCAAAATGTCACGTATATCAGTAAGAGTGTTGGTGCCTCTCAAATAGTATTATATCTTGAGATAAGCAGCAAATTTGTTGTTTGATATCCGATTGATATGAAATCATCTCTGCCATTTCTATAAAATGCTGTTTTTTCTATTGCACATGGCTTCTTGATCATATTGAATCATCCTCAGCTAAGTTTATAACTTTTAAGTCTGTCAGTAAAACTTTTAGATGTAACTTTATTGAAAAGACATACTAACTTATTTTTGCCCCTCTAGCAGTTTCTCCTTCTGGCCCCATGTCAAATAATACTGACTCTTTAGCTTAATTGTTCTGATGTAACTCTAATCTTAACCTTGGCAACAAAACATTCCTGCAATTCCTGTGTTATGTTCCATCACACTGGTTTGTCTATGGAGTTTCCCATTCTTCTAGATTCCAGAAATTCCTGATGATAGCCATCTTCTGGTTCTTGCTATGCCAAGAAACTTATTCTATCAAAATGCAGTAAACCAACTAATGCCATTTTGTTAACTGACATCCATATTCTGACATTTTATAAGACCATAAGACATTGAAGCAGAATTAGACCATTCAGCCCATTAAGTTGGCTCCGCTATTCGATCATGGCTGATGTGTTTCTCGTCCCCATTCTCCTGCTTTCTCTCTGTAACCCCTGATTCCCTTATTGATCAAGAACCTATTTATCTCCATCTTAAAGACACTCAATGACCTGGCCTCCACATCCTTTACGGCAATGGGTTCCACAGATTCACCATCCTCTTGCTAAGAAATCCCCCCTCATGTCTGTTTTAAAAGAGTGTCCCTTTACTCTGAGGCTGTGCCCTCGAGTTCTAGTCTCTCCCACTAGTAGAAACATTGTTCTATCTCGGCCTCTTGGTATTCTGCAAACTTCAATTAGATCTCCCTCATCCTTCTAAACTCCAAGTAAAGGTCCAGACTCCTCAAGCATTTTGAACGAATACTTGATCACAGCATTGCATTTCCACTACTGTTAAACATTTTGGTAATTAATTTGCCATTTGCTCAAAACTTCTGAGGACCATATCCTTCTATTCCCATCCTATTTACGTATTTGTCAGGACACCTTTAAAGTCACTACCATATCCGCTTCCACTACCACCTCCAGCAATGAATTCCAAGCACCCATCACCCTCTGTGTAAAAAAAAAAATCTGCCTCATGCATCTCCTTTAAAACCTTGCCCCTCACACCTTAAACCTATACCCCCTAGTAACTGACTCTTCCATCTGGGAAATGGCTTCTGACTATCCACTCTGTCCATACCTCTCAATCTTGTAGACTTTTATCAGGTTATCCCTCAACCTCCGTCATTCCAGTGAGAACAAACCAAGTTTCTCCAAACTCTCCTCATAGCTAATGCCCTCCATACCAGGCAACATCCTGGCAAATCTTTTCTGTACCCTTTCCAAAGCCCCCATATCCTTGTAGTAGTGTGATGACCAGAATTGAACACTATATTCCAAGTGTGGCCACACTAAGGTTCTATAAAGCTGCAACGTGACTTGCCAATTTGTAAACTCAATGCCCCAGGCAATGAAGGCAAGCATGCTGCATTCCTTTTTGACTACCTTCTCCACCTGCATTGCCATTTTTAGTGACCTGTGTACCTGTACGTCCATATCCCTTTGCCTGTCAGTACTGTTAAGGGTTCTGCCATTTATTGTATATTTCCTATCCTCCTTAGACCTTCCAAAATGCATTACCTCACATTTGTCCGGATTAAACTCCATCTGCCATCTCTCAGTTCAAGTCTCCAACTGATCTATGTCCTTTGATGGTCCTATGTATTCTTTGATGGTCCTCATCACTATCTGCAAATCACCAACCTTTGTATTGTCTGCAAACTTACTAATCAAACCAATTACATTTTCCTCCAAATCATTTACATATATATTACAAATAGCAAAGATCCCAGCACTGATCCCTGAGGAATGCCACTTATCACAGCTCTCCATTCAGAAATGCACCCTTCCATTACTACAATCTGTCTTCTTTGACTGAGCCAATTTGTATCACTTTGCCAGCTCACTTATGATCCCATGCAACTTTACCTTCTGCACCAATCTGCCACAAGAAACCTTGTCAAAGGCCTTACTTAAGTCCATATAGACAACATCCACTGCCCTACCCTCATCAATCATCTTCATTACTTCCTCAAAAAACTCTCTCAGGTTCGTGAGATATGATCTCCGCTTCACAAAACCATGTTGCCTTTCACTAATATGTCCACTTATTTCCAAGTGGGAATGAATCCTCTCCAATAATTTCCCTACCACTGATGTAAGGCTCAGTGGCCTACAATCATCTGGATTATTCTTGCTACCCTTCTTAAATAAAGGAACAGTATTGGCTGTTCTCCAATCCTCTGGGACCTCCCCTGTAGTCATGATGTGGAGATGCCAGTGTTGGATTGGGGTAAACACAGTAAGAAGTCTCACAACACTAGGTTGAAGTCCAACAGCTTTATTTGGTAGCAAAATCCATTAACTTTTGGAGTGCTGCTCCTTCATCAAATAAGTGGGAGTTCTGTTCACAAACAGGCATATAAACTCAATTTACAAAATAATGGTTGAAATGCGAGTCTTTACAGATAATTAAATCTTAAAGGTACGGACAATGTGATTGGAGAGAGCATTAAGCACAGGTTAGAGATGTTTGTCTCCAGACAGGACAGTTAGTGAGATTTTGCAAGTCCAGGCAAGTTGTGGGGTTACAGATAGTGTGACGTGAATCCTAGATCCTAGTTGAGGCTATCCACATGTGCGGAGCTTGGCTATCAGTCTCTGCTCAGTGACGTGACTCTGCATTGTTGTGTGTTGTGAAGGCTGCTTTGGAGAACGCTTATCCAAAAATCAGAGGCTGAATGCTCATGACCACTGAAATGTTCCCCAACAGCAAGAGAACGCTCTTGCCTGGTAATTGTCAAGTGGTGATTCATCATCCAGCACTTCTCCAGAGTGGAGAAGTTATGACATCTTCTGAGCCTGTAACATGTCATTGGTGAAGATGAATATCTCACCAACGCCATCCCCACTTCTTGCCTTCAAACAACCTCACAACCTCAAACAGACCTTTGTCCGCAGCAAACTACTCAGCCTTCAGGAGAACAGTGACCACGACACCATACAATTCTGCCACAGCAACCTCTGCAAGACGTGCCAGATCATCAACATGGATCCCATCATCTCAGGTGAGAACACCATCCACCAGGTGCACAGTACACACTCTTGCAACTCGACCAATGTTGTCTATCTGATACGCTGCAGGAAAAGATGTCCAAGGCATAGTACATTGTGGAGACTGTGCAGACGCTATGACAACAGATGAATGAACGCCTCAGTAGGGATGGCCCATGGGCACTTCATGGCACAGTAAGAAGTCTGACAACACCAGTGTAAATCCAACTGATTTATTTGATAGTAAACTCGTAAGCCTTTCGATTCTATGGCTTTCGTCAGGTGAATGAGGTGTTCTGGTCTCCAACAGCACACATGCCAACACAGACTACTGATTTACAGATTACTGATTAGAATGCGAATCTTTACACCTAACCTGCTATTCAAGTCTTAAAGTGGCTAACAATGAGAGTGGAAGGAGCACTGAGCACAGGTTAAAGAGATGTGTATTGTCTCCAGTCACGGGCATTCGGCCTCCGACCTTTGGGTAAATGCTCTTCAAGAGGACCTTCATGACGCACGACAGTGCAGAGCCGCTGAGCAGAGACTGATAGCCAAGTTCTGCACTCATGAGGACGGTCTTATCAGGGATCTTGGCTTCATGTCACACTACCTGTAACCCCCATAACTTGCCTGAATTAGCAAAAAAACCTCACTTACTGTGCTGTATGGAGACAATACACATCTCTTTAACCTGTGCTCAGTGCTCCTTCTACTCACATTGTTAGCCTCTTTAAGACTTGAATAGCAGGTTAGGTGTGAAGATTCACATTCTAATCAGTAATCTGTAAACTGTCTGTACTGATATGTGTGCTGTTGGAGACCAGAACACCTCATTCGCCCGACGAAGGCCATAGAGTCGAAAGCTTGTGAGTTTACTGTCAAATAAATCGATTGGATTTAAAATAGTGCTGTCAGACTTCTTACTGTGTTTACCCCAATCTAACGCTGGCATCTCTACATTACTTCAGGGCAAGCAGGATTAGGGAACAACCAGCTCTTTCCACCAGAGGGACTAACATCTGACCAGTGATGTGCTGCCAGCAGTATGTTCCCATGCTGTTGCCGGGCATCATATGTAGGCACTGCAGCTATTGGTCAGACCTTCTGGAAAAATGATGATAATTTGCATTGAGAACAGAGTGATGCTCCTGTCACCCTCAGCGACATGTCTGACTTCTGCCTAATAGAGAACTTAATGCATCCTGCTGTCATATGGGCTTGTAATAGGTTTCAGAAACTTGGGATGTGCAACATCAGTACAACAGGCCCCACTCACATCAGGGGTCCAGGTGTTCATATCCATCTTACAGCCTGGCAGCACATTGATAGCCCTTACCAGCAGCTGTGCCTCTTCACTGTGTCATGGGTGTGGGAGGGAGGTTGTGATTCCCTCAAGCTTGGTGGCATGAACATACAGAGTGAAGGCTCTGTGGGTGAACAAAGTGAATATTAACACCAAATATTCAAAATAAAACAGTGACCAATCTAATCTAGAGCCTATATTCACCCATGTACGGGCGGCGTGGGTTCCCACCAGGTGCTCCAGTTTCCTTCCACAGTCCAAAGATGTGCGGGTTAGGTTCTCCATTGCAATTTTATTTACGTCAAGTCAATTATCACTGCAGCCATTTTCTCTCATTTGATTTGATTTATTACTGTCACACGTATTAACATACAGTGAAAAGCATTGTTTCTTGCGCGCTATACAAATAAAGCATACCGTTCATAGAGAAGGAAACAAGAGAATGCAGAATGTAGTGAGTGTCATAAGTAGGGTGTGGAGAAAGATCAACTTAACGCAAGATAAGTCCGATCAAAAGTCTGACAGCAGCAGGGCAGAAGCTGTTCTTGAGTCAGTTGGTACGTGACCTCAGACTTCTATATCTTTTTCCCGAAGGAAGAAGATGGAAGAGCCAATATCTGGGGTGCGTGGGGTCTTTGATCGTGCTGGCTGCTTTGGCAAGGCAGATTATCGACAGTAATGGGTGGGAGGGTAGTTTGCGTGTTGGATTGCCTGATTGTCTAAGCTCTAAGTACACTGTCCTATATATTTTTGTATCTTTTTCTACTCTAAACTACTTCCTGAGAAATTGCTTATCTTTTTCCCTTCTTGTCAAATTCAGTCTTTTCAGTCCAGCGTTATGACCAATATCACTACTTTTTAACTTGCAACCCCTTCTTTAGCCTATCCAGTGTCATGTGCCACGTTTTTGGCTGTTCACTCCCAGTTTTCTGTATTGTTATGCTAAATTCACAACCCCTTATTTTTATCTGTGTGAAAGAAACAATTTACCAAATATTGCATCTGCATAAGAATAATTAAAAAGTAGAACTTGCACTTTTTATCTTTTGCAATCTCAGAGCCTCCCAGAAGTACAAGGAATCACGCTAGCCAATTTGTTCATGGCAAGGTTGCACAAGTAGCAATGAAACAAGTGATCGAATGATCTGCTTCAGATCTGTGGGATAAATGTTGGCCAGGATACCTGGAAAATTTTTTTGTTTTTTGAATTGTTATGCAGCTTTTAATTTAAACGCCTTCCAAGCGTTCCAGTTTAATGAGATAAACAAGGATGATAATTCAATATTTCCTTTATTTAACACTTCTAGTGCCAACTCAAACATAAACAGTTGCAATTCAATTCTTTTGTACATAATTTCTAACTGAAAATCAATTTTCAACTGAACATTAGCTGTTCACTATTTCATTTATAAATATTGACTTTAACTGAACATCATCTTTAACTGTTTCACTGAACATAGGCACTACTGAGTATAGGAAAATCTTGGCCAAGGAATATCCTCAATGTAGAATCTATCTTCTCTGAAGCATCTTTCACGGTACAGGTCTTCTTGCATTGGTTGGTCTCTTCAAGATATCGCTGACAAATAAAGGCTCATATATCATTTTGTCCACAATTCTCCACTCCTGCAAGATTTTCTGTCATCCAGCCAACTGTATAACCAGAAATCAATCACAAGACTCAAATATCTAATGCAGTTATTTTTGAATGATGCCACTATGCTTAACTCACTTGACATGTCCTATTCATAACAGCCATATAAGCGAAGCCATGTTGTTTTGTCAATGTAAATAACTTCCCTTATCTGGGAAGCTTCTGATCACTGCTCTCAGACCAGAGCAACTTTACAATCTGCATCTAGTTTTAATCGATAAGTTGACTAAAAGTCCCAGCAAGCTCAACTCTCAGCCAGAACAGCCATTTTGAAGGCACTGTTGCCATTACTGTCGTTAAATTATTGTTGCAGCCATTCTTTCTCGATCCACAGAATGGATCTTTTGTGTTTATGTAAAAGAACAGATCTGGACCCAGTTTATAATGTTTAAAGTTTATTTATCAGTGTCACAAGTAGGCTTACATTGACACTGCAACGAAGTTAATGTGAAAATCCCCTAGTCGCCACACTCCAGTGCCCTGTTCAGGAACATTGAGAGAAAATTTAGCATGGCAAATGCACCTAACTAGCATGTCTTTCAAACTTAGAGGAAACTGGAGCATCCAAAGGAAACCCATGCAGACTCTGGTAGAATGTGCAGACTCCACACAGACAGTGACCTCACAATGGAACCCGGATCCCTAATGCTGTGAGGCAGCAGTGCTAACCACTGTGCTACCATGCCACCCTTTGTTTTGTTTGAAAGACAGCATATCTGAGAGTGCAGCAATTCCGTCAATACTCGTTAAAATTTCATTCATGAGATGTAGGTGTCGCTGGGGAAAAAATCCTGTACCTGAGAGCTGTTAACCAATTAGAGGCTAGCAGTCACGGTGATGGCTGTGCTTGGGGAGAAACTTTGGATTGCTGAAGATCTCAGACCATTGGTGAGTGAGGGCAAGATGAGGGTTGCTGGAAAGGTGGGAGAGGAAGAGTTTTCAGAGCAAGTGCTTGGGCAAGGTTTTAATTGGCCATCTTCCTGTTCAAAGTTAATTGGGCACTAAGTGCCTTTGAAAGACTGGCATGGGAAAGCTGTGCGAATTGCATTTAACCCTTGAGCTGTCATGAAATTCCAGTGGATTAATGGGCAGTTGATGTCAATTGGCTCAACAATGAGCCTAACTGATAACCAGTCTTCGACAGGTAAATTCCTCCCAAGGGCCCATTTCTGCCTACAACTTAATTGAGTCAGGCTTTCCTGCCATCAGGAGACTCAGGTGCGATCTCTCTCACAAGTAAGTGGATCTGGCTGCCATGTTTCCCACCATGACAGATGCACTAAATCCAACCTGAAAAATTATAAGATTTGAAGAAAAAACAGCACTGTATAAAAACCGTTTTAATCTAGTTAATGACTTGATTTCTAAATGAGCTTTACTTGGTTCCTGTAACAAATGGCAACATTTATTCCTGGATGTACAATAATGGGGAGACCCAGACCCTGCAACCTTGTTATTATTTGCTTCTGAATATCTGTGTGAATAAATTGAAATTGTCATCATAGAAGATCATATTGATTTCCAGTGTTATGTTGGGGGCAATCATCATGGAGGTTACAGATGCGTTTCCAGAATTCAGAAGTGGACTAGATCCTTCTGAGAGGTAAAGAATTTAAACTGTACAGATGAAAATGATAAATTTTCAGTTCCAACTGAACTGCTTCCTACTGCTTCAATTAGTGTAATGGGTCCCTTTTTATTGGATGCACATAAAAGTTATGTATGCAAGCTTCTGGACTTGCTGAAAAAGCCTATCTCCAATATAAGGCACTATAACGTTTTGTCTCCATGCAGAAATTGAGCATGAACTTTAATTAAATGATTGAAATGTGTGTGTGTTCCTGGTCCAATGTTTTCCAAAAGAACATCCTTTGCACCTGTTAATGGTTCTTTAATGTGTAAACACATGTACTGCTACGACATTAACCACATCTTAGAAAGGCGAGAATCAAACTGTTCTTTTGAGATTTATTGCAGATATCCTATGGGAAGAATACCAGATTTTTTGGAATTGTTATCTTCAAGTAGATTTTGTTTTATTGATTGTGATTTTTTTAAAGAAACTAATGTATTAAACTTTATTTACATTTCAAATTTACTGATCTTAAAGTGATAAACCACACTTGCTGCCAGCTGTCCACTGTTGCTATGAATTTGATTAAACTCTCAAAAATAATATATTTTAAAAATACCTAATTTCAACAACTGAAAATAGAGATGATGAACCTAGGCTTGCACTAAGAGTTAGAAACAGGAGTAGGCAGTTTAATCTCTTGAACCTCTTCCACACCGTAGTTATGACTGTAACACACCCCAGCTATGACTATAACATTGCATTCTGCACTCGCTCATTTCATTCTCTATGAATGGTATGCTTTGTCTGTACAGTGCGCAAGAAACAATACTTTCCACTATGTTAATACATGTGATAATAATAAATCAAATCATTCAGTGGACCGAACACGGGCAATTGGGGCTAGCTTAGTGGTTTAAAATAAAGACGGCATGGGTAAGTTAGATCGAGGAGCCTGTTTCCATGCTATAAACCTCAATGAATCTGACCCTGATATCATGGTTGATCTTCAGTTAAACTCCATTTATTTGTCTTTGTCCCATATGTCTTAATGCATGACTTTGATTAACAATATTCTATCAATCTCAATTTGAAGATAAACAGTTAGTGTAGCATCAATTGCCATTTGCAGAGGAGAATTCCAAACTTCTAGCACCCTTTGCATGTATAAATGTTCCCTCATTTCACTCCTGATTCTAATTGTTAGACAATGCCCCAATCTTTGATTACCCCACCAATGGACATAATTTCTCGCTGTCCTATCTGTTCCCTTTAATATCATGAAACCTGTGACCAAATCATCCTTTAACCTTTCCAAATCCAAAGAAAACAACCTTAGTTTTTGTAATCTTTTCTCATAATTTAAATTTTGTATTCCAAGTGTCAATATGGTAAAATAAAATATAAAATGTTGGAAATACTGAGCAGGGTCAGTTAGAAGTTTCAATTGCATACGTTTTCATTAGAATGGATGCTGCTGACATTCCGTTAGTCTTGCTGCTTTTTATGTGCATCTTAATAATATTTTAATTATCAGTGTAATTTCTAGATTTTTGCTATTTAGAAATGCATCAATGCTAAAGATAAGATTAAAAGTTTTGCAACCATCTTGGCCTTCTGTTGAAGTCTCTACTATGATAGAATGGCAGTTTTCAGCCACTTCAATTTCCAGTCAATCACTGCCCATCATCAAATTTTCATAGTAACTTCATTTCTATGTTAATGTAAACCTACTTGTGACAGTAATAAAAAATAAACACTCTCAATTATCAACACAGTAATGGAAAGTGTTGTTCACAGTGCCAACAATGATACTAGCTCAGTTACAAACCCGCTCACTGACTCTAACTTTGGGTTCTGCGAAGGGCACTCAGGCAGATCTCATTACAGGCTTGGTGCAAGTGTAAACAAAACAGCTGAACTAGTGAGGTTAGAGTGACTGCCATTGATATAGAAAGAGCATTTGACCAACTGTGGCATCAGAGAACCCCAATGAATCATTGAACCCCAACAGTGCAAAAAGAGAGCATTTGGCCCATCATTATCTGGCCTGGCTCTGCCAAAATATCCCACCCAGGCCTTCCCCTCCACTCTATCTCCATAACCATGCGTGTTTACCATGGCTAATCCACCTAACCTACATACCTTTGAGCAGTGGGAGGATGCTGGATCACTCAGAGGAAACCCACACAGACACAGAGAACGTGGAAAGTTCCCATTGACACTCACCCAAGGCTGGAATCAAACCTGAGCCGTTGGTGCTATGAGGCAGCAGTGCTACTACTGTGCCATCTCATTATGTCTCCTATCCAACTCTTGACACTTGGCCAATTCCCTAACAAAATTGGTATTTTATCGTCACTTACACGAGCATGAGCAACCACCAAATATCTGATCAAGTGTGGACTTGATGAGTTGATTGTTCACAGGTGTAGATCAGCCACATGCTAGATCTGTGTTGGATGTTCAGAGGACCACTATCTCATTGAAGGAACCATGTTCTGAGTGTGCTGCAGGTGACACAATGCTTGTATAGAGCTGTTGGATGATGATTGTTTGTTTTCAGGAATTGGAAACAAATTCTGTGGAAGAGAATTATTGCATTTTTATTTCAGTTGCTATTCTGCAGCTGTATGTTGTAGATGCAGCTGATCCCACGTTTCTACTGAGTTTCAAATTAAAATACTCAAATTTGTTCATTTGTAGGAGGACTAACTTAAACAAGAGAAAAGTGTGGAACCCAATACAGTAAGATTAACTAAGCAGGACAAAATGAGAATGTATGTAATAATTTTAGAATTAGGCTTAGATGGTCCTCTTCCAAGCCAAGGAGTGTCAGATGACAAAGAGCCTGTTTACTCAACGTTAATTCTGTTTCTCTCCTAATAGACATTGGCTGAGTTTATCCAGCATCCTATGTTCTTGTGTCAGATGACATGTTGGAGTTGAGAGGGAAGAGAAAGGAATGCAAATTTGATTATTCAAATTTAAGATGTTGAGAAAGGAAAGGCAATCATGTAAGGCTGGCTCTGAAATTATCAAGGAAATGATTTGCAATGGAATCTTAATTTATTTAATATCCTGAGGGAGTTATGTACCAGAGGTAACATTTCTAAGAGAAAACTTGAGATTTCTCATTTACCTCTGAGTAGTAACATCCATTATATTTTAAGCTTTTATATACTGAGTATTAGATTTAATATTGTCCTCATTGCTAACCTGTAAATTGTTGTTTCACCATGGTTGTCAGAGCAGCTTTTGGAACAAATGTAACTTGATTTCTGAAGAACACCAAAACTCACCCTATAGAAAAATAGAAGATAGGAACAGGAGGAAGCCATTTGACCCTTCGCACCTACTTCGCCATTCATTACAATCATGGCTGATCGTTCAACTCGTCCAAATCTGCCACCTTTACCTGTCTTAGCCTACGTGTGACGTAGGCAATGTGGTTGATTCTTAAATGCCCTCTGAAATGGCCCAGCAAGCCACTCAGTTGTATCAAACTGCAAGAAAGTCCATCAGGAATGAAATCAGATGGAAATCTGGTACCAGAAATGACAATAACAAGCTCAGCCATTGCTAATACCTGGGGGTTTATGCCAAAATTGAGAGATCTGTCCCATAGTCTAGTCAAGAAACAACCTGGCCTCTCAAATAATGTCCCAGCCACCACTATCACCATTCCTGATTCAATTCTGTCCCACTGATAGAACATACCACCAGAGGTGGCGGACACCACGTGCATGTACAGTCACAAGAAGTCCCTGGGAGTTCTCAGCACTGGATATCATGAAGTCTTATGCAATCAGGTCAGACGTGAGCAAGGAGGCTTCCTGCTGATTAAAATGCATCCCCTCAGCTGATGAATCAGTATCCCTCCATGTTGAACACCACCTGGAGGAAGCATTGAGAATAGCAAGGGTATAGAATGTACTCTCAGTGGGGGAACTTCAATGTTCATCATCAAAAGTGGCTCACTAGTATCATCTCAGACCAAGCTAGCCAAGTCATTAAGGACAGAGCTGCTAGACTGGGTCTGTGATAGGTGATGAGTGAACCAATGCAAGGAAGAAACAAACTTGACTTCAATCCACCAATCTGCCTACAGTAGATGTATCTTTACATAACAGTATTGGTAGGAGTGACCACCACGTATTCCGTATGAAGACAAAGTTCTGCATCAGATTGAGGATATTGTCCTCAAGTTGTGTAGCAGTACAGCAGTACGAAATGATTTTGATTTCAGACAGATCCAGGAACTCAACACTGCATCCATGAAGTACTGTACGCCATCAGCAACAGCAGAATTGTACACAACCACAACCTGTAATCTCATGTTCTGGCATATCCTGCACTCTGACACCAAGCCAATCAACCCTGGTTTACTGAAGAGTGAAGGAGGCAATGCAAGGAGCAAATCAGGCATACCTAAAAATGTGTCAACCTGACGCCGTAAATCAGGGCTACTGGTGTGCCAAACAGTAACAACCTCACAACCAACAGAGCTCCGCAGTCCTGGCCATCCAGTTGTGAATGGTGGTGGACAACAAAACAACTTTTATTTGAGGAGGTGTCTCCACAAATATTTCAATTCTCAATGATGGGGAAGCCCAGCACATCAGTGCGAAAAATAAGGTGCACTTGCAACACCCTTTAACTAGCGGATCTGAGTGAATGATCCATCACAGATGTAAGTCTGATAATTCAATTCACTGCACCTGATATCAAAAAATAACTGAAGGCTGTGGATACAGCAAAGGCAGTGGGCTCTGACAACATCCCAGCAATAGCACTGAAGACCTGTGTTCCAGAACTGGCTGCTCCTTGAACCATGCTGTTCCAATGCAGTTACAGCACTGGAATATACCAATAATGTGGAAGATTGCCCAGGTATGGCCTGTATACAAGAAACAGGATGATTCCAATCTAGCCCCATCCGTCTACTCTTGATTATCGGTAATATGATGGAAGGGGTCATCAACAGCGCTATCAAGTGGTACTTACTTCGCAATAATTTGCTCACTGAAGCTCAGTTTGGGTTCTGCCAGGGTCATTCAGCTTCTGTCCTCATTGTAACCTTGGCCCAAACCTGGACACCAAGAGCTGAAGTAAAGTGAGAATCATTGTTTTGAAAGTGAGTATGGCATCAAGGAATGTCGTTAAAACTGAAGTCAGTGGGAATCAGGAATAAGTCTCTGCTGATTGGAACTATACCTGCAGAGAGGATGATGGTTGTGGCTGTTTGAGGTCAATCACTTCGATTTTAAGACATCATTGCTGAAATTCCTCAGTCCTCGACCCAACCATCTTCAACTGCTTCATCAATAATCTTCCCCCATATAAGGTCAGAAATGGGGATGATGATTGCACAATGTTCAGCATCATTTGCAACTCATCAGATACTGAAACAGTTCATGTCCAAATGCAAAACCTGGGCAATATCCAGGCTTGGATTGATGAGCGCAAAGTAGTATTCACTCCATACAAGTGTAAGGCAATGGCCATCTCCAACAAGTCAGGATCTAATCATTGCCCCTTGACATTCAATGACACTGCTGAATCCTCACTCGCAACATCCTAGGGATTATCATTGACCAGTTGCTGAACTGGACCAGCCATCTTAATACTGTGGCTACAAGAACAGGTCAAAATCCCACAACGAGTAACTCACTTTAGACTCCCCAAAGCTGGCTCACAATCTACAAGGCAGAAGTCAAGAATGTGATAGAATATTTTTCACTTGCCTGGCGATTGCAACTCTAACAACACTGAAGAAACGCAACCTATAACAGATCACTTTCTTGACACCTCATTGACCACATTCAACATTCACTCCCTCCACAACTGAAACACAGTGAAACAAAACCCCTCTTATCCTGCTAATAAGACAAAGTTTTCTTCATCCATTTTCCATCTCCTAATTTTTAACCAATGGCTAACTCATGCTATAACACGACAGCCAATTCTGTGCACATTTATTTTCAGTAATAATTGAAAGTTTAAAGCTTATTTATTCGTGTCACACGTAACACTGCATTAACACTGCAATGAAGTTACAGTGAAAATCCCCTAGTCGCCACACTCTGGCACTTATTCGGGTCTCACATTATTTGTATCTTTACGACTTGATTACCTGTAGGGACTCGCATTCTAACCCTTATTTTGTAAATTGAGTTTGTGTCTTTATATGCCCTGTTTGTGATCAGAACTCACATTTACATGACGAAGGGGCAGCGCTCTGAAAGTTAGTGGCTTTGGCTACCAGATAAATCTATTGGACTTCAACCTGGTGTTGTGAGACTTCTTACTGTGTTTACTCCAGTCTAACACTGACATCTTCTTTGGGGTGCATTGAGGGAGAATTTACCTACCTCATTTGAAGTATTGTGAGCAATTTTTGGGCCCCATATCTAAGGAAGGATGTGTTCACCTTGATAAGAGACCAGAGGAGGTTCACAAGAATGATCCTTGGAATGAATAGCTTGTCATGTGAGAAACAGTTCAGGACTCTGGGTGTGTACTCATTGGAATTTAGAAGGATGAGTGGGGATCTTATTGAAACTTACAGGATATCACGAGGCCTGACTGGAGTGGACATGGTGAGGACTAGTAGGAAAAACTAGAACCAGAGGACACAACCTCAGACTAAAAGGACGATCCTTTAAAATAGAAATGAGGAAGAATTTCTTCAGCCTGAGAGTGATGAATCTGTGGACCTCTTTGCCACAGAAGGCTGTGGAGGCCAGATCATTGACTGCCTTTAAGACAGAGATAGATAGGTTCTTGATTAAGAAGGGGATCAGGGCTTATGGGGAAAAGGCAGGAGAAAGGGGATGAGAAAAATATCAGCCATGATTGAATGGTGGAGGAGACTAGATGGGCCAAATGACCTAATTCTGCTCCTACATCTTATGGTTTAACTGGCCTGTCTTTCAGACTGATGGAGGAAACCGGAGCACTCAGAGGAAACTCACACAGACATGGAAAGAAAGCACAATTTGCGCACTGACAGTGACCAAAACTGGGAATTGAACTTGGATTCCTGGTGCTGTGAGGTAGCAGTGTTTGTCACTGTGCTGTCCAATCTCTTGAGCAGAGCCTTTTTAAATTTGTTCCAGAAGTCTGCATATTCTTATTAACATCCATAGACACAGCATATCCAGTGTGCTAATGTTCACTGTGTGCAATGTCCATCTTGAATCCAGAAATAGAAATTGGAATATTTTCTTAATGAAGAATGAATACATGATGTGGAAGAGCAAATAAATTTGCGTATGCAATCAAATAAACAGCTAAAATTTGATGCACAGGCCCAAAAATTAAACAGAAGGCAGTCGACAAAGTGCTGGCCTTTATTTTAAGGATGTTGGAAGACAAAATTGAGGAAGTTTATGTTCCAGTTGTGTACATTGTAATTAAATTCCCATATGAAGTACTGCTCTTCAGTTCTGGGCACAATATGTCAGGAAGGATATCACAGAATCGCAATGCAAAAGGAGGTCATTGGGCCCATTGTGTCTGTACCAGCTCTCCAAATGAGCAGCATGATTTAGTGCCATTCCTCTGTCTTTTTCTCCATATCCCTGCAAATTGTTTCTATTCAAGTCATCATTTATTGCCTTCTCAAATGCCTCGATTGAATCTACTTCCACAGTCAAAGAAAGTCACCATGGGTTTTGAAATGTCTTACAATTTTAGTTGAGTCTTTTGAGGAATACCCTAACATGAGATCTGGGGTGCAAATCTTTAAAATGTTTGTAATTAGAAAAATGTTAAAAGATAGATGTACGCAGAGATTGAAAATCAATGTGAGGAAGCAATGTTGACTTTGTACAAATTAAATTACTTAGTGTTGTGTGCAATTCTAAGAACAGATTTTATGAATAATGGGAAGAAAGGAAACAGGAGCAAGCACAGACCATTTGGCCCCTTGAAACCACTCATCTGTCTGACGAGAACATGGCTGATTTATCTCAATGCCATTATCCCAAACTCTCCCTTGATCTCTTTAATCACCAGAAACTTATCAATATAGAAAAGATAGTTCAAAGATTTATCTGAAATATTACCAGGAATAAGAATATAAATGTAGTGTGAGGTAATTGAATATTTTGTGTAACTTCATTTCACTAATCATTATTCAGTCATGAAGTTTGAAGTTAGAGAATTATAAATGCGTTTATTATTTTCCACTTGCATGGGATTTTTAATCCAATTCACTTTTGAAATACTTTAATATGAATTTTTCATAAGAATAATAGTGAAGGTTTTAGTTGATTTTTTTCTCCCTTAATACCAAGCAACTTCACACAACTTTAAAACTGCATTGGTATTTTATTCTTTCCAGTGGCTTTCACTGGGTGTTGTGCAGTTGCTACACATTAAATCTGGTCTTTGTGTTGAGTTTTTTAATATGTTGAACAGATGAACTCTTTTCCTTCCTCTGCCATCCTGACCTTTTTGATGCAAAGTTCCACATTTCCATGTTTTTTTAAATTGAAATGCATTGCTAAGCTATACAAAATAAAGCTCAAATGTTTCTGACAAAATGGACAACAAGATGAAGTATTCATAAGAACATAACAAATAAAATAGGAGCAGGAATAGGAGCCTGCCCCGCGATTCAGTAAGATCATGGCTGAACTGAAGTGGATTAGTTCCACTTTCCCACTTTCTCCCCATAACCCTTAATTCCCTTGTCTATCAGAAATCTGTCTACCTGTGACTTAAATATATTCAGCAAGGTAGCCTCCACCACTTCAATGGATAGAGAATTCCAGAGATTCACCACCCTTGGAGTGAAGAAGTTCCTCCTCAACTCCAATCGAAATCGCGTCCCCCCCCCTTATTTGAGGCTGTGCCGTCTAGTTCTGCTATCCTTTTTAAGCGAGAAGAATCTCTCTACCTCAACCCTATCTAGCCCCTTCATTATCTTCTCTGTAAGATCCCCCCCTCAGTCTTCTAAACTCTTAATAAGTACAGAACCAGTCTATTCAATCTCTCTTCATAAGCTAACCCCCTCATCTGAGGCATCAGTCTGTGAACTGTCGCTGTACTCTGTACTCCCTCCAGGGCCAATATATCCTTTCGCAAATGCAGGGACCAAAACTGCACACAGTGGACTAAATGTCTACATTGCCATAGTGATTATTGCCCGTATGCATCAGAAAGCACGTGATGTAGATGACACAGTGAAGTTGTTTATGAGTAAAATTTGTACATTCATCTCAAATTGTGTTAATTTGGAGTCATCTTCTGCAGCCAGATTGAAATTAACTCCAGTAAAAAGAGAAGATGAGAAATGCTGCCTGATTTTTGCTTATTTTGGATCTATTGATAGATCTCGTGCAGTGTTGCCTGCACCAAGTTGGAAGCTTATACTGTTCATGTTGACAAGTAAAACACACTAACTAATAATAGTATAGAGTAGTGATGAAACATCTTTGTTTGAATGGCCTATTGGATTAAAACCAAAATGCCCAACTTCTGGCAACAAATCAATCTTGAAGTCATCAAAATGTTTTATTTTCAGCGAACTTTGCAGATTGCAATAGTATAAGAAAATTATGATACCAGTTGGGTTGAATGAAAATAACAATAATGTAAATCAGGAATTAAATATAAAAGTAAGGAGTGTCCACACATGCAAGCACAGAATGAGAACATTCAGCCTATCATGTCCATTGCCAGCTTTTTGATAGAACTATCCAATGAGTTCCATTCCCCAGCCCTTTTCCCATGATCTGGCAGTTTTTTCTTTTCAAGAATATATCAAATTTATTTTTCATAATTATTGTCAAACCTGTGTCTACTACAGTTTCGGGCAATGCATTTCAGATCATAACAACATGCTCTGTAAAAACATGTCTCCATTTCAATCCGCTAATTCTTTTGCCAATTATCTTAAATCCATGTCCTCTGGTTACAACTTCTCCTGCCAGTGGGAACAATTTCTTCTTAATTACTCCATCAAAACCTTTTATAATTTTGAATTTCTTGTATTAGATCTCACCTGCACCTTCTTTGCTCAGGGAGGGAGTGGGTGGAGTGGAGTGATGGCTAGCAATCTTCTGGGTGAGGAGGACAGCCTGTGGTTTTGTGACATGCAAAGAAGCCATTCAGCTCAGCCCAGAATTCACGTTGGTGTTTCTGCTATACTCATCTTTCCTCATTGAATCTTTCAGCGTAATCATCTCTTCTCATTTCTCCCTCATATCTTTATCCAGTTTCCCTTTAAACGCATCAGTATTATTTGCTTCAATCGCTCCCTCTGCTAATGAGTTCCACATTCTCACCACTCTTTGGATCAAAAATTTTCTTCTGAATTTCCTGTTGCATTTCTTGGTAACTGTCTAATATTAATGGCCTATTGAGCTCAACCCCACAACAGAAAACATTTGCTCTGTATCCACTCCTGTCAAAATTCTGAATAAAAGTAGACCTTAACCCCCACCTACTTCATTCTCACTGCCTGCCATTTCAACATTTCAACATAAACTGGAGGAACAGTGCCTCATATTCCGACTAGGCATCTTATAGCCATCAGGACTCAACATTGAGTTCAACAACTTAAGAGCGTGAACTCCCCCTTCAACCTTCATTCCATTTCCATTTATTATTTTATTTCATTTCTTCATTTCTTCTTCTCATCTATTTTTATTACTTTATATTCTTTTAATTTTTACATTTCTAATATCCCTCTTTTCATCTTTTGCAACCCCAAACCAGCCCCACAGGGCAACTGCCACATTCCTTTAACACTGCACCTTTGTTTTGCCATTTACACATTCCGATCTCTTAACGGACGCTCTTAGCACTATTCCTAGCCTTTATCATCACCAATTACGTTCCCTTTGTCGTTTTGTCAGTGCCGTTCCTATCAATTACAGACTGACTACCACCACTACCACCTCCCTTCCCACCCTGCCAGTGTAAATCATGTCCGATTTTCCTTGTCTTCAGTTCCGATAAAGGGCATCCAGACTCGAAATGTTGGCTCTATTCTCTCTTCACAGATGCTGACAGATATGCTGAAATTTTCCAGCATTGTCTATTTTTGTTTCAGATTCCAATATCCACGGTATTTAGTCTTAAACGCTGTTTATAAATTGTTTAAAAATTAATAATTTATGTAGTTTGCAAGTTTGTGTTTATTGAGAACTCCCTTTCTGCTTTTAAAATTGATTTGGAGCAGCAGATTTTTAAAGGAGCAATAAAAAGATGAAAACTAAATGATAAATTATTTCCTAATTAAGCAAAATCTTTGTTTTCTTTTCTAACCATCAAGATTGTATTTGGTTGGAGATTTGAACTGCTTGAGGTGGTTCAGTTTAGTCAGATTCACCTATGAGGAGCTAATACCTCACTGTATGTTTTTATAAAACATCTGTAGATATGCTCATTGCTATTTCTAAAATTTAGAAACTAGAAACCTTTAAAATGGCTAACTAACCTATGTCTGCCTGTGACCCCTGAACAAGAAAAGCTACCTGGTAATTCCAGGGAAACATGCACCTCGCAATCTCTGAGGAGCCACTAACAAACGTTTCTCAGCCCAGATTTTAAGAGAGTTATACAAAGGCAAATTGCATTGATTAATCCAGATTGGCCAGAAGAGATAGATCATCTAGATAATGGATACACATCCGTTGTCAAAGATGATGGTGATGTGCGAGTTGTGTCTCATGAACCTCTGGCTCATAGAACAAGTATTATTGGCTTGCTGAACTGTATACTCAGTCTGTTGTTTCATATCTTAAGTAGCAGCCTCACAGGCAAGATACTGTGCCCAAGTGGAATACTTGGCTCCCATCTATATTGCTTCTGCTGGAAATTCTGTACATCATGTACAAGACTGGTTCATCTCTGCATGCCAATCTCATTGTATGAGGTCAACACCACTGAAAAAGTGAATTATTCAATGTCAGTTTTCAACCCACTGAACTCCACGGACTTTGATTCTGGACTCTGGAACCCACGTGAACCAATATTTATTTTCTCTGTGGTCTCTGTATTGTAAAAACTGAAGATACTGTTTTTAAGTTTATAGATGATACAAAGATATATAGAGGGACAGGT
Organism: Sphyrna mokarran; assembly: GCA_024679065.1. Classification (NCBI taxonomy): domain Eukaryota; kingdom Metazoa; phylum Chordata; class Chondrichthyes; order Carcharhiniformes; family Carcharhinidae; genus Sphyrna; species Sphyrna mokarran. Next base: position 6,766,224 of record JAGIQG010000021.1, on the reverse strand, counting down.
AGTATTGAGGAGGCAGGGAGACTGCAGATGGACTTGGACAGGTTGGCAGAATGGGCAAAGAATGGCAGATGAAATACAATGTGAGGTTATGCACTTCGAAAGGAGGAATGGAGACATAGACTATTTTTTTAAATGGGAACATGCTTAGGAAATCAGAAACACACAGGAACTTGGAAGGCATTGTTCAAGATTCTTTTAAGGTTAACATGCAGTTTCAGTCAGCAGTTAGGAAGGCAAATCAATGTTAGCATTCATGTTGAGAGGGCTAGAATACAAGAGGAGGGATGTACTTTGGAGGCTCTATAAGACTCTGGTCAGACCCAAATGGTGTATTGTGAGCAGTTTAGGCCCCATATTTAAGGAAGTATGTGCTGGCCTTGGAAAGGGTCCAGAGGAGGTTCACAAGAATGATCCCTGCGTTGAAGAGCTTGTCATATGAGAAACTATTGAGGACTTTGAGTCTGTATTCGTTGGAATTAGAAGGATGAGGGAGGATCTTATTGAAACTTACAGGATACTGTGAAGCCTGTATACAGTGGACATAGAGAGGCTGTTTCCACTAATAGGAAAAGCTAGAACCAGAGGACACAACCACAGGCTAAAGGGACGATCCTTTAAAATAGAAATGAGAAGGAATTTCTTTAGCCAGAGGGTGGTTAATTTGTGGAACTCTTTGTGCCGCAGAAGAGACCAGGCTATTAAGTGTCATTAAGACAGATAGATAGGGCCTTGATTAATCGGGGGACCAGGGTTATGGGGAAAAGACAGGAGAATAGGGATGGGAAAAATATCAGCCATGATATAGACAGCAGTGGGAAGTTGTGCGTGGAGCCTGAGGAGATTGGAGAGGTACTGAATAAATATTTCTCTTCGGTATTCACGCAGGGTGATGTAAATGTAGTTATGGAGAACACTGAGGTACAGGGTAGCAAACTGGAAGGTATCGAAGTAGATAGGGAGGATGTGCTAGATATTCTCGAGGGTTTGAAGTTGGATAAGTCCCCTGGGCCGGACGGGATTTACCCTAGGATTCTCTGGGAGGCAAGAGAGGAGATTGCAGAGCCTCTGGCTCTGATCTTCAGGTCGTCGTTGGTTACGGGTGTGGTTCCGGAGGACTGGAGGATAGCGAATGTGGTCCCGTTGTTCAAGAAGGGGAAGAGAGACCTTCCAGGGAATTATAGGCCAGTGAGTCTTACTTCTGTTGTGGGCAAAGTATTGGAGAGAATTATTAGGGATAGGATTTATAGTTATTTAGAGAGAAATGAATTGATTGGGGATAGTCAGCATGGTTTTGTGAAGGGTAGGTCGTGCCTTACTAACCTCATTGAGTTTTTTGAAAAAGTGACCAAAGAGGTGGATGGGGGTAAGGCGGTTGATGTGGTATATATGGACTTTAGTAAGGCGTTTGATAAGGTGGCCCATGGAAGACTTCTGCAGAAAATGCAGATGTATGGGATAGAGGGTGATTTAGCTAATTGGATTAGGAATTGGCTAGCAGATAGAAGACAGAGGGTGGTGGTTGATGGGAGATATTCATCGTGGAGTTCGGTGACAAGTGGTGTACCTCAGGGTCTGTTTTGGGGCCCCTGCTGTTTGTAATTTTTATAAATGATCTGGATGAGGGTATTGAAGGATGGATTAGTAAATTTGCAGATGACACTAAAGTCGGTGGAGTGGTAGATAGTGAAGAGGGGTGTTATAGTTTGCAGAGGGACTTGGACAAGTTGCAGAGCTGGGCCGAGAGGTGGCAAATGGAGTTTAATGTGGAAAAGTGTGAGGTAATGCACTATGGCAGAAATAATAAATGTGTAGAGTATAGGGCAAATGGTAGGATTCTTAGTAGTCTAGATGAACAGAGGGATCTTGGTGTGTATGTGCATAGATCCCTGAAAGTAGGCAGTCAGGTCGAGAAGGTTGTTAGGAAGGCATATGGAGTCTTGGCTTTTATTGGTAGAGGGATTGAATTTCGGAGCCGCAACGTCATGTTGCAACTGTACAAAACTCTAGTGCGGCCGCACTTGGAGTATTGTGTGCAGTTCTGGTCCCCACATTATAAGAAAGATGTGGAGGCATTGGAGAGGGTACAGAGGAGGTTTACCAGGATGTTGCCTGGTATGGAGGGCAGGTCTTATGAAGAGAGGCTGAGGGATTTGAGGTTGTTTTCGTTAGAAAGGAGGAGGCTAAGAGGAGACCTTATCGAAACATATAAGATGATTAGAGGTTTAGATAGGGTGGACAGTGATAGCCTTTTTCCTAGGATGGAAAAAGCTAGCACGAGGGGACACAGCTTTAAATTAAGGGGTGATAGTTATAGGACGGATATCAGAGGCAGGTTCTTTACCCAAAGGGTGGTTCGGGAGTGGAATGCCCTGCCTGCAGCAGTTGTAGATGCGCCAAGTTTGGTGGCTTTTAAGAGGTTAGTTGATAAGTATATGGAAGAGAAGGGAATGGTTTAGTTTGGAGGGTCATTGCTTTTTATATTGGTCGGCGCAACATCAAAGGCCGAAGGGCCTGTTCTGTGCTGTAATGTTCTATGTTCTATGTTCTATGATTGAATGGCGGAGCAGACTTGATAGGCAGAGAGACCTAATTCTGCTCCTTTGTCTTATGGTCTTCTCTATCCCTTTCTTTACTGCTTGAGTGTGGAGGTGATCTTGCATTCAACTTATCTTGAATGTACTGTGCGATTATAAATAGAAAATTAGATCACACCAAAACCACAGGATTGGGAAAAAGCGTCATCACTTATAAAGAGGGAAACAAAATAAAAACATCTTTCTGTTTATGGATGGGCGGTGTGAGACAAAATTAATTGTTTAAATTAAGGATAGACATGTTTAAATTAACCCAACTCCTGTCCATAACACACCTGAACAACTAAAATAAAGCTTTGAAAGGAGTAGCACAGTGGTTAGCAGTACTGCTTCACAGCACCAGGCCCTGGCTTGGGTCACTGTTTGTGTGGAGTTTGCACATTGTCTTTGTGGGTTTCCTCTGGGTGCTCCCATAATTCGAAGGTGTGCAGGTTAGATAAATTAGCCATGCTAATTGCCCATTAGTGTCAGGGGGGCTGGCTAAGTTAAATGCATGGGGTTATGGGTGAGATTGTGGCTGGTGCAGACTCAATGGGCCAAATGCACTGTCAGGATTGACAGGATTGTTACAATTCTGCACAGGAAAAGGCAAACAAATTCATTCAAGGATGTAGAGACATACCCTTCAAGGCTCATTGAAGCACGATGTGAATGCTAGGAAATTGGAACTTCTAAGAATCAGACAGCATACTGGGGAATTCTGTGAATTACACATATTGAGAATGCACAGATTTGGTTGAAAGTCCTTTGAATCACAGGCTTTTTAAGTCTTTGAAGTAAAAAACCTAATGAGGGTTTCAAGAGACACAAAAGGCAATTGAATGGGAAAATGTAATTGTGTTACATAAAGAAATGTAAAATTTAACAATGGGATTTTATTTAGAAAGTACGTTCAGCGCCCCAAGGCTGAGTTGCAGTGTGACTTTCATCGAGAAACTTAGATAAACTAAGTAATCAGATTAAAATGTGCAAATGTGTAACAATCATATCTTGACAAAAATAGACCAAATTTAATTCAGAAGTTATAGGGGAGTGGTGGATGGGCTCTGTTTTTTCAAATTTTTTAAAAATTATTTTGAGTAAAACCTATGTTGCTAATAGAAAAATGGCATCTAAAATTTGGTTCATGAATTTCAGGTAAAATGTTGACATATCAGAGCTATTAACAATTAAATACATATGCAGCCATGAACAGAATTGGGGCTGCTGGCATTTCCAATGCTAATGTCATGTAATTGCAACATGAAAGATGTCTAAAACTGAATTTGCAAAGTAACGACAGATTGTTATTCATAGTGTGAATATGGAGAATAAAAGACCAGTTTCAGCAAACCTTCAGGTGAGGTATTTTAGGAAGCACTGAACTATGATAAACAAATTTAGAAACCAGTTTGATGTGCACTATTAAATACCCAAAACATTAAATAAGATCCTTTTAATCAAGTAATTTAACTAAGTACAACAGGAAGTAAGGTTTATGGACAGTAATTGTGCAAGAGTTTTAGAGTTTAAACAGCTAGTGACTGGAGCTGTATGTTTTGACACCAATGAGTTGTTTTGCGTTTTCTTCCAATCCCACTTTTCCCTCTTTGCCATGTAACATTCCAAGTGAGAGGTCAGACAGTGGCCTTCGCCAAAGCTTTTGCTGACTTAAGTTTGTTCACAGCAGGAAGTCTGGAGTTTTAAAATGCGTCCCATTTTAATTTACTATTATATTCTGGCTTAAAGCAAATTATTGCAGATTCTGGAACTCCACAGTATAAATATCTCCCAACTTCTATGCCTTTTAGCTTTGACAAAGGGTCATCTAGACTCAAAATGTCAGCTCTTTTTTCCCCTTACAGATGCTGCCAGACCTACTGAGATTTTCTAGCATTTTCTGATTTGGTATCATATTCTGGCATCTGGCTTCATGCTTCCTGCACCCTGCGCCAGCTACCTCACCTCCGCTCCCATAGCCTGTACTTCATTGATACTTCTTTAACCTCCTGTGCATTGGTTTGCATAGATCAAGTTATGTTTGACTTGGTGCCTAAAAAGATATATTTGAATGATGCAATGAAGGCTTCTCCCTTAAACCATTATGGAAATTTGACCACGTTTGGAATAATATGAATAATTTTGGTCTCCATGCAGATCAAGTATCCTTTATCCAGAACCTTTGGGGCCAATTATGTTTTGGATTTCAGATAAATTTGGTTTTTAGATGCCACACATTGGCCTTGGTCTATTTGCACTACAGTGGTTGAAGCCTAGGCTAGTGATAGTCTAAAGAAAATAAAATGGCTCGGAAAGTAAGGTGTACCACTGAATAATAAATACCGGGTACCTGGAATAAGTTCCCACCCATGGTGTCATCTGCGATTCAGCTTGTAGGACAGGGTTCACAAGGTAAACAGTGGAGATAAAAATCAGAAGTTAAACAGTGTAGACAAACAATCAGACTTCCCACACTGAAAGTTGTGTGCGGTCGGTGAAGTTTGTGTCGGCTCGGGTCGGATCAGAGACTTCCGCAATAAAGATCATGAGGTTCAAAAAGATGAGGTTTTTGGTTTTAGGGTTTTCGGATGAAGGATTCTCAACCAGTACAATAAAAAAGGATATAGACACATTGGAGAAAGTCTAATCATATACTATAATGATGCCAGAACTGAGAGTTTTTATTTATCAGATATGGTTGAACAAGGCTGACTTGCTAGAGGCCTTTTAAAATTGCAAAAAGGTTTTAGAGGGCAAAAGTAAGGGAAATGATTCCAATTGCAGGTAAAGTTAGAACTAAGGTTAATAAATAAAGGCTAGGCAATCCAATTCTGGAGCAATGCTACCCAAAGTATGGCAAGAATGTGGAACTCTATCCTAGGGCAGGTGAAGTGAATTACATAGGCACATTCAAAGAGAAGTTTGATAATTTTATTAATCCAAGCTCGCAAGAACACGTACTGAGGTATAATAGCATAACGTTACTGGACTAGTAATCCTGTGGCTTGGACTAATGATCCAGAGACGTGAGTTCCAATCCCACCATGGAAGCTGGAAAATTTAAATTCAATTGATTAAGTAAAAAGTCGGCCTTAGTAATGATGTGCTAATCTTGTAGCTGTGGCTACAAAAATTTCACTATTCAGAAATCGGCGTTCCTTACTTGGGACTCCAGACTCACAGCAATTGTTTGACTCTTAACTGCCTCTGAAGTGGCTTCACAAGCCACTCAGTTATATCAAAACTGTTAAACTGCAGCAATGCAAGCATGTACCATCACGTTCTTGAGGACAATTAGGGATGGATGATAATTGCTGACATTTCCAATGATGCCCATGAATCATACCAGGTCATAGCACCTCAGAGACCATGTGATTTTCTCGTCCGGAGATTTCGGCAAACCACGGGAACCACATGACTCCCGACCAATGGGACTGCAATGATGATTTGGAGCAGGCTTTAAAACCTGTGGTTAGGGCCTGGACAGCCCCAGTTAGTTTCAATAGTGCTGTTGTTCTGCTGCAAGTGTTTTTTGTTAATAGTCTTTTCTTTCTATAAGTAAATAATTGTTACTTTGCAAGCTGTTTAGATGCCAGATGTTTGTTGTTATATTGGTGACAAGGATAGAATCCAGCATCCATTGCAGACTGAAAGAAAAGAAGCGCTTTCCACTCCAAATTAAAGAGTAAAATCATGCCATTTAATGGTAAGTTTGAACCGTTTGATGCAAATGGAAAAAACTGGGTTCAATACGTCGAACGTGTGCATCACTTTTGTAGAGCCAACAGCATTGAGGGGAGGAGAAGTAGAGGATTATCTTGCTGATAGCTTGCAGCACTCAGGCATAGCGTAATAAGAAGTTTGACCTGCTCAGAGGATCCTGATTCAAAATCATTCACCAAGCTCGTAGACTAGGTCAGGAACCATTATCACCGAAGCCCTCAATCATTCTCCAAAACTACCAATTTGATTGGACAGGGAGCGCCCCTGGAGAATCTATTACAGATTTCATGATCAGACTAACAAAACTGGTAGAATATTGCAAGGTTGGAACATCCATGAATGATAACGTTGAGGGATAGGCTGTCATGTGGCATAAATAATACAGCTATCCAAAGGAAATTACTAGCAGAGTCAGAGCTTGACTTAAAGGCTCTGGAAAAGGGCACTCAAGAATTGCAAAACATGCCTGAAGACAAGGTCCACCAGCCAGGGAGAAAGCCTGCAAGCAGCTGCAGCAGGAGCACCAGAGTTATAAACATCTATTCAAGCAAAGGAAGTGAGATTGAAGTACAAAACGTGTAAAACCAGCCGTTCCACTCAAACAAGACATTTTGACACATATTTTAGATGTGGCAGTAACCATGCTGCAGAGAAGTGCAGGTTTTGGATACAAATGTTTTAGGTCCAGTCGAACAGCTCACCCGAGGCATAAATGTTGAAATAAACAGAGCTTGTTCAATTTGGGAAAGAGAGAGAAGTCAGCGACGGTGCACAGCATGGGGGAGTGCCAGTCTCCTGAGCTATATGTGTTGACATTGAATCCCGTTGACATGGGCAAAGTGGCCCCAATAACCATGGCATTGTTGGGGAGCAAATTTCCTTTGTAAATGAACTTGGATAACGGGGCTTTGGCAACCATTATTGGGAAACAACTTAATTTTCAGATGGGGTCCAACCATTGAAGTTGGAAAACATCACAGCTAGGCTAACCACTAACTTCTGCGAGAGACGCTTGAAATCAAAGGAACCACGATGATTACGATAGCTTACAGACAGCAGTCCGTCCAATTCCTGCATATTGTCTTAACTTGGACAAATACCAAGCCTGATTGGGAGAGATTTGCTCCAAAGTATTAAGTTAAACAGTATAGATATAATCAAATTAAGTGAGGGCAGATATCCCAAGGTTTTCAGAGAAAAACTAGGAAAAGAAGACTCCAGGCTTATACATAGACCTCAAAGCCATGCCAATGTACTACCAAGCAAGACCATTTTGGAAAAAGGCAGAAGCAAAACTTTATACATTGAAGATCTGGGCATTTTAAGACCAGTTTGCAGAATGGGCCACATCTGTTGTTCCTGTCATCAAACTGGACAAGTTGGTCCAGATTTACAGAGATTATAAAATAAGTGTCAATTGAACAGCCAAATAGACAAATATCTCACGCCCAAAATTGAAAATCGATACGTCAGATTCGCTTGTGATTTGACATTTACTAAACTAGATGTGAGTCATGTTTACTTGCAGCTTGAATTATATCAGTCATCCCAAAGCAATGTCACTATCAACACCCACAAAGGATTGTATGGATATAACCAGTTATCATTTGGATCATCATTGACCGTGCATGATTTTTCACAGAGAATGAAAAGTTTATTAAAGGAGTTATCTGGAGTTGCAGTTTAATCAGTGTGCTCATTACCGCTTCTGCGGAAGAGAAACATTTCATCAAAAAGATGTTTTAAAAAAAGAGTTTATGAGTGCTAAAGTGCATTTGAGAAAGGAAGGATAGTTTCTTTCAAGCCAGTGAAGTGGCCTACTTGAGGTACAAGGTAGACGCCGAGGCATTGCACTTCGTGGAAGAAAAGATAAAGGCCTCAAAGGGAACACCTGCTGCCAGAAATACCAAAGAGTTAAATCTCTTCCTGAGTTAGATTCCAATGGTAAATTCATTCCAAATTCAGTCACCTTGTTAGTACCTTCGCAACCTTATTGAAAAAACATAAAGGTGGTTTTGGAAAGGTCTGGAAGTGAGTTTTTCAATCAAGTGAAGCAACAACTGCTGTCAATAAGTCACTAATCCATTTTGACCCATAAAAGGAACTTTTCCTTATCTGAGAAATACCTCCCTATGGAATTGGAGCTGTACTTTTCTCACAGATTGAAGAATCAAAGTGAAAGGCTATTAGCTTACATGTGAAGGACCTTCTCTGAAGCTGAAAAGGAATCCTCTCAAATCGAAAAAGAAGGATCAGTGGTTGTATTCGGCATTAAGAAATTACACCGATATGTATATTGAAGGCATTGCACAATTGTAATGAATCATAAACCATTGTTTGGATTGTTGAAAGAAGACAAAGCAACCTCTTCTATTGCTTCTGCCTGAATACTTTACTGCACTTTACTGCAGAAAGTGCAGATGCATGGGATTGAAGGTGATTTAGCAGTTTGGATTAGGAATTGGCTAGCTGATAGAAGACAGAGGGTGTGGTTGATGGGAAATATTCAACCTGGAGCGCAGTTACAAGTGGTGTACCTCAAGGATCTGTTTTAGGGCCACTGCTGTTTGTCATTTTTATCAATGACCTAGATGAGGGTGTAGAGGGTTGGATTAGTAAATTTGCTGACGATACCAAAGTGGGGGGAGTTGTAGATAGCGAGGATGGACGTTACAGTTTGCAGAGGGACATAGGTTGCAGAGCTGGGCCGTGAGGTGGCAAATGGAATTCAATACGGATAAGTGTGAGGTGATTCACTTTGGTAGGAATAACAGGCATATGAAATATAGGGCTAATGGAAGGACCCTTAATAGTATTGTCGAGCAGAGGGATCTTGGGGTACAAGTACATAGCTCTTTGAAAGTTGGCACCGAGGTTGATAAAGTTGTTAAGAAGGTGTACGGTGTGTTAGCTTTTATTGGTAGAGGGATTGAATTTAGGAGCCGTGAGGTTATGTTACAACTGTACAAACCTCTGGTGCGGCCGCACTTGGAGTATTATGTACAGTTCTGGTCGCCGCATTATAAGAAAGATGTGGAAGCATTGGAAAGGGTGCAGAGGAGGTTTACCAGGATGTTGCCTGGTATGGTGGGAAGCCTTATGAGGAAAGGCTGAGGGACCTGAGGTTATTTTCATTAGAGAGAAGAAGGTTACGCGGTGACCTAATTGAGGCGTATAAGATGATCAGGGGATTGGATAGGGTGGATAGTGAGATCCTTTTTCCTCGGATGGTGATGACCAACACGAGGGGACATAACTTTAAATTAAGAGGTAGTAGTTGTGGGACAGATGTCAGAGGCAGGTTCTTTACACAAAGGGTGGTGAGAGCGTGGAATGCCCTGCCTGCAGCAGTTGTGGACTCACCTACTTTGGGGGCATTCAAATGTTCGGTGGATAGGCATGTGGATGATACTGGAATAGTTTAGGTTAGAGGGTCCACTGGCCGGTGCAACATCGAGAGCCGAAGGGCCTGTACTGCGCTGTAATGTTCTATGTTCTATGTTCTATGAATACAGCATTGGACCTTATTGCACTCAGTGTACAGATACAGCTTGGAACATTGGAGGAATCCAGCTAGCTAATACTGATGCTTTAAGCTGCCTATCATTGCCTGTAAATTCAACTCTCCTGCCCGTGCCTGAAGAATTCCGAATGACTTTGAACTTTTTAGAAACACTACCTAACCTGCAAAGCAGAGCACCCATCATCAAACAGTTTGACACAATGAGGTGTGCAAACTTCCAAATCCAGAAGGAAAAAGCAGTCACCAACATACATAGACATCAAAGTTGCACAATTTGTTTTCGCCTATAGAACCACTCCATACATCAATGGGAATAGCCCCAGCAGAAATACTGACACGGCATTGGTTACACACACATTTGCTATGTATTTTCTGATTTGGAATGATGGAGTCCAGGCAGAAAATCCAAAAATAGTACCAGTATTCCTTGAAGGCAGAGCGATCCCTTAAGGTGAAGAATCAAGCTTTCAAGAGGATCATTGGGAGCGTTCCAAGCTGGTTCTCAAGAATTGTTGCAGCAAAGACTGGGTGAGTGTTATACGCGGTGAGAGCCCAGGACAAGATTCAGAGGAAACATTAAGACAATGCTAGAAAAAAAAGCCTCCACCAGAGCCAGTAGCATCACCAACCCTAACTTTCCCACAGTTAATATTGTTCAAAGTGCTAAGAAAGCCAAGCCCAGGACCTGTTACCGCAGAAGTTGACGAAACAACAGCAGAGGATACCTTGGTACTGACAGAAGCTAATAGAGAGGCTGGCCAGAGTGAGACAATCCAACCCTTGAGAAGAAACCCCAATCAATCATATTCTGTTGCTTTCAATGTTAACTGAAGTTCCCTGAGACTGTCGTGATCTTTAAGAAATAGAGGACCTGAAGCAGGGGAGGATGCCACTGTGACCTTGGAGACCACATGATCTTCTTGTTTGAAGTTTTGACAAATCTCGAACTGTGACCGCTGGAAGCACCTGTGATTTTTGAGCTGGAGAATGAGCTTTTGACCCTGCAGTGGGGGGCTCGACAATTGATGATGTTAGTGTCAGCAGTGCCATTGTTTTGCTGTCAATGTTTCTTGGAAATAATCTTTTCTTTCTATAAATAAATAAATTGTTTCTTCATCAGCTGTTTGGATGCTAAGTGTTTGTCATTACATTTTTTGAAAGATGTAGGCATTGAGAGAGAATGTGGTTGGGATGGACTGGGACACACTATACATAGGGTAGCACAGTGTCACAATAGCTGGCATTGCTGCCTCACAACACAGGGACCACAGTTCAATTCCAGCCTTGGTGACTGTGTGCAAGTTTGCATATTCTTTCTGTGTCTGAGTGGGTTTCCTCCCACAGGGCAGTTGGATTGGCCATGCTAAGTTGTCCCTTAGTGTTCCAAGATGTGTAGGTTGGGGGATTAGAAGAATGTATAATGTGGGGTTACAGGGATAGGGACTGGGATGCTTTTCAGAGAGTTGGTGCAGACATGATGGGCCAAATGGCCTCCTTCTGCACTGTAGGGATTCTTTGATTCTTTGATATAGCCTGAATAACCCCCGGACAAACTTGCACGATAATTGGTCACTAATGCAATATATATAAATGTGAGAGAAGAAAAGAAGATGCAAATGATTAGAAGTAGTTTTTGAAGCTGTCCCATGCAAACCATTTTATTTGAATCCGTGTGTTTATTGACACAAGTGAGTGCTATTGGATATGTACTTTAGTCTAAGGTAAAGCAGAGAGTAGACAGCAAGCAGATAGATTCATTGCTTTTATCAGTTGTGGCTGAGTATTAGATTATTCCCCATTACCTCTCTGTTCTTCCTACTCACGCTGGTGTAAGCAATGTGCCCATTAAAAAGCTAAAGCACATTCATCTATTGAGATGTCGGCTTTGGCCCAGAGGTGATCAGATAAGAGTAGCTAAGCTAACAACACTGATCAGTAGTTCAAAGCAGATGGAGCCATAGGCATCAGATAACGAGGAGCCCATATGCAGAGAGTTGTGTTTATAAAGTAGGAAATTAAACAGATCAAATGGATTATAATTTTTTTAGTAAATACGTGCAAGACCAGCATAACTGAAATTGGTAACCAGAGAACTGCTTGGACAAAACAAAAAAAATTAACCATCAGAGAAAGTGCTCACAGTTGATATATAGCGCAGCAGACTAGAAAATCAAATTAGCAAGACATCAAATAATTTTTTTGGGAAAAATGAAGTTTATCATATGGAAGGTCTTTGTGACAGCATAGGCCACAGGCATTTTTGCTGGTGCATGATACCAAGGAAGTAGCCCACCTAATAAGTTGTAGCATTTTGTATACTGCTGATTGTTTCAGTGGTGACATACCATTCCTCAGCACAGAGCAGTCATCAAAGTGTGTTACATCTTTTACAGACAGATTACTGAATGGTTTTGTCCTCTGTTATATTATTGCATATCTTTGAACATTGAGGATGATAATTGGAAGGACGAGGTATCTGTGAACAATCAGAATGCCTTGGAGTATCTTTGTCATAGAATTGCGCAATCTTAAGGATACAAGGAAAGCTCTTATACCTGTTCTAGATCTCTTATCTAAATACTCACATCACCATGCTGTTTACCCATAGCCATGCAATTTTTAAAATTTATTCATGGGATGTGGGCGTCGCTGGTTAGACAAACGTTTATTGCCCATCCCATCTGCCCTTCATTTCAAAGGGCACTTAAGAGTCAACCATCAAATAGATATCCAATTCTTTTTAGAGAGTTTCTGTTGCATGTCCATAATCTTTCAAACAGTATATTCTGGATTATAATAACTTGCTGCCTTAGGAAAAGATCTTCTTATTTCCTCCACTGGTTCTTTTACCAATAGCTGTATTTTAAAGCATTTTTCATTAGAGACCTTTCTGCTAGTGGAAACAATTTCTTCCTACCTGCTCTGTTTAGCCCTCATGCTGTAAGGACAACAATGCAACTGCGGCAGCATGGTGATGATGTAAAGATGCCGGCGTTGGATTGGGGTGGTAAGAACTCAGTAAGAATTTAGCAACACCAATTATTAATCCAACCGATTTATTTGATAGTAAATCCGCGAGTTTTCAACACTCGTGTGTCTTCCTCAGGCAAGTGCAGTGTTCTGGTCAGAACACTGCAGAACACACCAGAACACTGCACTTGCCTGAGGAAGACACAAGAGTGTTGAAAGCTCGCGGATTTACTATCAAATAAATCGGTTGGATTAATAATTGGTGTTGCTAAATTCTTACTGAGTTCGCAGCATGGTGATACAGTGGTTAGCACTGCTGCTTCTCAGTGCCAGGAACCCGGGTTCGATTCCTGTGTGTGGAGAGTTTGCACATTCTCTTTGTGTCTCTGTGGGTTTCCTCCAGGTGCCACGGTTTCCTCCCACTGTCCTAAAGACTTTAAAGTTTATTTATTAGTTATAAGTAAGGCTTCCATTAACACTGTAATGAAGTTACTGTGAAATTCCTCTAGTTGACACAATCTGACACCTATTTGGGTCAATGCACCTAACCAGCATGGCTTTCAGAGTGTGGGAGGAAACCGGAGCACTCAGAGTGCAGACTCTATGCAGACCCGGGATCAACATGCAGACTCCACACACTGACCCAAGCCTGAATCAAACCATGGTTCTTGGAGCTGTGAAGCAGCAGTGCTAACTGCAGTGCTACCATGCTGCTAAATGTGCTGGTTAGGTGCATTGGCCATGCTAAATTTTCCCTCAGTGTACCCAAACAGGTCCCGGAGTGTGGCGACTAGGGGATTTTCAAGTACCTCCATTGCAATGTAAGCCTACTTGTGACGCTAATAAATAAACTTTACTTTTCAAAGCCTCACTGCAACACTGAAGTGTTCTGTCTCAGCTGACACACTGGTCAATTTTCTCTGCGCCCTATCCAAAGATTTAATATTCTACCTAAAGTATGACCTTCATTGCTGCTTGTTTGACCTCTATTTGGCACTGCCTGACATGGCTAAAACTGGGTACCTACAGGTGAGGAATTGTAAATGAATATTCAAATCCTCCTCACTCAGGAATGCAGCATGCTGGGGACAGCATTGTACTATTAGCAAGCAGTCAGTGATGAGGTTAATAATGTTTATAATGCTTAAAATGTACTATTGTAACTGCACCATCCTTCCTTTTTTTAGCTCATTGTCTGAGTCTACTCAATTGTTCTTGAAGAGCTGAAGAAGTGCATTGCATGGCAATAACAAACAAACAGCAACGTGAACAATTATCACAGATTGTCAAATGGTTTCTGGCTTAAATAATGATGAAATATATCAATTTCCAGTATGAGAAATTGCTGAGTTTTTTCCTGAATAAATTCAATAAATAAAACATTGTCAAATGTTGTCAAAATGAAATATCAAAGTGTAATTTTAATATCTAGAGTATAATTCTTGGTGAGTACATTTTGCATTAAAAATGATGATATGAGTGAATAAATTCGATGGCTTGCATTACATATTCTCTTTAATTTAGGGTAAGAAGCATATTGAGTAACACCCTTTGTTTAATTGTTTTTAATCAAAAGATAGCGATGAAGACAAAGATGCTGGAAGCAAAATTCCATGAAGAAAAGCTCAAACTGCAGCAAAAGCATGACACTGATGTTCAAAAGGTAAATTGGCAAGGTTTATTAACAGCTCTCACTTTGGGATATCAGTCCAATAAGAAGACAGAGAATATTTTGGGTATTTCACTCTGAAATACATGATGTGGAGTTGCTGGCATTGGACTGGGGTAGGCACACTAAGTATTCTCACAATACCATGTTAAAGTCCAATAGGTTTATTTGGTAGCACGAAAGCTCTGAAAGCTCGTGCTACCAAATAAACCTGTTAGACTTTAACATGGTGTTGTGAGACTACTTACTGTGCTTTCTGAGAAGAAGGAAAATATGTCCCAACAGCCTGGGATAAAACAGTTTCTCGTTTTCAATAAGGCAACACGAGCGAGGAGGCCGGGGATGTGGGAAATCACATAAAAATAAAAACAAATGACAAAAAATTGATTATTATTATTTTTAAAAAATTATGAATGTGTTTGTTGAAAATCCATGCAAGTTCGAGTATAATGCGCTCATGTGATTCTCACAGGCTGCTATTCCAAGTTCCTGTTTCTGTGCGTGTATCTTGAAGAGTTCCTTGTACTTGCATTTCCTTTGAGTGGGGTCATTCATGGCAGTCTGTTCTGTTTGAGACTTGAGGTAATATTAATACTGCCTGTAAGCTATTCAAAAAGGGAGGAGGAGGGAAAACAGGGTACTATAGCCTAGTGATTTGAATGTCGGGGAAGTTGCTAGAATCCATGATCAAGGATTTCAAATCTCAGCATTTGGAAAGGTGAGGTATGTAACACAACTTTGAGTGTAGAATTTCAATGTTTCTTTTTCTTTGAACAGTTACATTGCAGTATTTCTTTGTTTTCAGTTATGTTAAGTAAAATAATACTCCAGTTTATAAGAAACTTGTCAAGTGCTGTATGGTTGGATGTCACACTGTTATTTGTTAAGTGTCTCCCTCCACGTGCTGATGTTGCAATTTTATCAATAAATGTAATCAAGTTAGACAACCAACAGTTAACTGTGTGAATGAGTAAACTTTAGCAGTGCGTTTTCAGGTAAGGTTTCGACTTTAAGTTGGTTTATTGGACCAGTTTTCACCTGAGCTAACATAGAGATGGGCATGAGCTGGAGTGGTTGGCCTTAGTAGGTTATAATTTATTTTTGTTGAAAGGCAGGTGATATTGTTCGGGGTGATTCAAATTGCTGAAATTTAAAACAGTTCTACAAAATGTCACATTTTTCTTAATGTTTTTAATTTCTCCTTACACCCTGAAGAAGGAGTTAATGTTGAGGATCATGGAACAATCTGTTGGAGGCTTGGCATTGAGCCTTAGTAGGGAGTATGCAAAGGGGCCAACTGGAATTATACTGGTTTTGGTGATTTAACTGGGTGCTTCACAATATGAGCAAGTTCAGATGTTGAGACTGAGGCATAAAAGTTTATGATTTTAATTTTGATTGGTATCAAAGATGTTTATTAAAATAGGTGACAAGTTCCCACTTGGTTTGTTGTGACACCTCGAATCATTTTTTGTGTATGATATTTGATGCAGTTTTTAAAATGGCTTTCATGGGATTTGAGGATTGCTGATTTTGTTGTCCATTCTCACTGCCCTTGTGAAGGCTCTGGTAAGCCATCCCTTTAAATCACTGCAGACCATCCCATGTAGGTTTCTGTTTTTAGTTCAGA
The DNA here is from genome assembly GCA_024679065.1 of Sphyrna mokarran. Taxonomy (NCBI): domain Eukaryota; kingdom Metazoa; phylum Chordata; class Chondrichthyes; order Carcharhiniformes; family Carcharhinidae; genus Sphyrna; species Sphyrna mokarran. The sequence goes on along the minus strand of JAGIQG010000021.1, from coordinate 6,750,136 downwards.
AAAAGATGCTTTTTGCTGCAGTCATTGGTCACATGTTTTACAGCTGATCCTTTTCATTTAAATTTGAAATTGGCTAATTTCATACTTGTATGTAGTACCTGTGAGATATTTTGTTAGATTGGATAAGATTATAGGAATGATTTGGTGGAGGTTGTTACAACTCACAGAATTGTTACAGCACAGAAGAAGGCTATTCAGCCAGTCATGTCTCATCCACCTCTCCAAACAAGGATTATGACTTAGTACCATTCCTCTGTTTTTTTCCCCATACCCCTGCAAATCGTTTCTATTCAAGTCATTATCTAATGCCCTCTTTAATGCCTTAGATAAATCTGCCTCCACCACACTTTCAGGCAGCGCATTCCAGACTCGAACAACTCACTGTAAAAAAAGTTTTCTCTCAATTCACATTTGCTAATTTTGCAAATCTTTGTGCCTTCTTCTTCTTGCGCATTCTACAGTTTCTCCCTGTCTACACTGTATAGCCACCTCATGATTTTGAATATTTTTATCAAATCTCCTCGTAGCTTTTTTCTCTTCAAGGGAAACAGTGAACGGTGTTCTCCAGGGGCTGTTATTGGGACACTTGCTTTTCCTGATTTTATAATAAAGATATGGATCTCCATGTGCAGGGGACAATTTCAAAGGCTGTAGATGATACAAAGCTTGAAAGTATTGTAAACCATGAGGACAGTGTGGAACTTCAAAAAGGCATAGACGAGTTGGTGGAATGGGCAGAAAGGGGTAAATGAAGTTCAATGCAAAAAAGTAAATGATGCATTTTTGTAGAACATGGAGCCTCATTGACCCTCATTGACCCTTCCTGATTCGTTTCTGAAATCTCCAGCAAGTTAGTTAAACACGATTTCCTCTTTAGAAATCCATGTTGGCTCTTCCTCATCAGCCCACCTTATTCCATTTGACATCTACTTTTGTTTTGAATTATGTAGAAATAGAACATAGAACATTACAGCGCAGAACAGGCCCTTCGGCCTTCAATGTTGCGCTGACCAATTAAGAAAAAGCAATGACCCTCTAACCTAACCATTCCCTTTTCATCCATAAACTTATCTTCTAACCTTTTAAACGCCACCAAACTTGGCGCATCTACAACTGCAGCAGGCAGGGCATTCCATACCCTTACCACCCTCTGGGTAAAGAACCTACCTCTGACATCTGTCCTAAAACCACCACCCCTTAATTTAAAGCCATGTCCCCTCGTGCTAGCTTTCTCCATCCTAGGAAAAAGGCTATCACTGTCCACCCTACCTAAACCTCTAATCATCTTATATGCTTCAATAAGATCCCCTCTTAGCCGCCTCCTTTCTAACGAAAAACAACCTCAAATCCTTCAACCTCTCTTCATAGGACCTGCCCTCCATACCAGGCAACATCCTGGTAAACCTCCTCTGTACCCTCTCCAATGCCTCACATCTTTCTTATAATGTGGGGACCAGAACTGTACACAATACTCCAAGTGCGGCAGCACTAGAGTTTTGTACAGTTGCAACATGACGTTGCGGCTCCGAAATTCAATCCCCCTACCAATAAAAGCTAAGACTCCATATGCCTTCTTAACAACCTTATCGACTTGATTGCCAACTTTAAGGGATCTATGCACATATACACCAAGATCCCTCTGTTCATCAACACTATTAAGAGTCCTACCATTAGCCCTATACTCTACACATGTGTTATTCCTGCCAAAGTGAATTACCTCACACTTTTCCACATTAAACTCCATTTGCCACCTCTCGGCCCAGCTCTGCAACTTGTCCAAGTCTCTCTGCAAACTAGAACACCCCTCTTCACTATCTACACTCCTCCGACTTTGGTGTCATCCGCAAATTTACTAATCCATCCTCCAATACCCTCATCCAGATCATTTATAAAAATTACAAACAGCAGGGGCCCCAAAACAGATCCCTGAGGTACACCACTTGTAACTGAACTCCATGATGAAAAATTTCCATCAACCACCACCCTCTGTCTTCTATCAGCTAGCCAATTCCTAATCCAATTAGCTAAATCACCCTCAATCCCATACATCTGCATTTTCTGCAGAAGCCTTCCATGGGCCACCTTATCGAATGCCTTACTAAAGTCCATATATACCACATCAACTGCCTTACCCCCCTCCACCTCTTTGGTCACTTTTTCAAAAAACTCAATAAGGTTAGTAAGGCACGACCTACCCTTCACAAAACCATGCTGACTATCCCCAATCAATTTATTTCTCTCTAAATAACTATAAATCCTATCCCTAATAATTCTTTCCAACAATGGGGCAAGGTTAGATAGAAGCAACCTGCTGCTTGTAGTTCAGGGGTAGAGAATGATAGAACATTGATGTAAGATCAATTGTAAGATATTTCAGGCAGAGAAGGAGAATCATAAAATCATCCAGTGCAGAAAAGATGCTTTGGCTCATTAAGTTTGTACCAACATATGAGAAATACCTGACTTCCCAATTAACCCCATCTGCCAGCAGTTGGCCCATAGCCTTGAATGTTATGATGTGCCAAGTGCTCATAGAGTCATAGGGATTTACAGCAAGGAAACAGGCTCTTTGGCCCAACTTTTCCATGCTGCCCTTTTTTTTAAAATCCCCTAAACTAGTCCCAGTTGCCCGCATTTGGCCCATATCCTTCCATACCCATCGTATTCATGTAGCTATCTAAATACTCATCCAGATACCTTTTAAAGGATGTGAGACCTCCACCACCTTTCCAGGTAGCGCATTCCAGACTGTCACCACCCTCTGGGTAAAAATGTTTTACTTCATATCCCCTAAACTTCCTGCCCCTCACCTTGAACATTTGTCCCCTCATGACTGACCTTCAAATAATGGAATCAACTACTCCTTATCCGCTCTGTCCATGCTCCTCATAATTGTTTTTCAGAGTTGTAATTATTGGAGTTAATGATTGAAATAGTGATCATTTTAACCTTGAAAATAGGTTGGAAAGTTACTTGAAGGAAAAGGAGATGCAGGAATGGGGAACAAGACAAATGCATATAATTGGAATTGCTTCTCATTTGGAGGATAATTTGAAGTGCAGGCTGATTTGTGGGATGGCATGACTGATGTATGAGGAGAGATTGAGTCAGTTAGAGTTGTATTCACTGGAGTTCAGAAGAATGAGGGGGAATCTAATAGAAAACTATAAAATTTTAAGAGGTCTAGACCAGGTAGATGCAAGAAGGATGTTCCGATGGCCATAGTGTCCAGAATCAGGCTTCACAGTCTGAGGACACAGTCTTAGGAAAGTGATGAGGAGAAATTTTTACCAAAGAGTCATCAGCCTGTGGAAAACAGTTGAGGCTAAAACACTGAATATTTTCAAGAAATAGTTAGATGCAGCACTAGACAAAGGGATCAAAGGAAAAGGGGGAAAGGCAGAATCAGGCTATTGAGTTCAATGATCAATCATGATCATAATGAATGGTGGAGCAGACTCTAAGGACTGAATGGCCTCCTCCTCCTGTTTTCTAACTTTATGTTTTCCCAACTTGGATTTGCTATGCTGAATGGACTATTACCATATGATCATTTCAGTCAAATTATTCTATGCGTATGCAGGCACGAAAATAATTCTCATTTTCTAGACAGGAAAACAAGTTAACTTTTTCAGCATGATCAGTATGATTGTGAGCAGAGTTCAAAATAGTGACTGTCGGAAAATCTGAGGCTGACATTAGCGCTTCAATTACGAGTGTTGTAAATTCAATTGCTGCAGTTCGTGCAATGCAGAACAAATTGCTGGACATTTACAATGAGCAGCAAATGACAATTTGCTTTTTGGCAAAACATCCAAGGGTTTTGAGATTAGGACCTTGTTCTACACAAGTTTGTTGTCCGTGGGTTACTGGATTCCTTCATATTTTTCTCTGTAACCTTGAAGCCTATTCAAACTGAAGAGCTATCTGCCACTTTTTGATGTGGTTAGTCATGTTTCTGACTTTCCTACAAGAAAAGTCATGGTCATGCTCATTTAAAGTTCAAACTTCAGTAGTTTGCAACAGACAGCTGCTATTAGTTACAAAACATCAGATGTCGCAAGTCGAATCTGTTGATATTGAATGAAATTAGCCATGTTTTAATATGATGCTGTGCTTTGGATGCAGTACTGGAAACTCTCCAACAAACTCAGCTCTCCTATTTGTAAAAGTTCCCTTTTCCCACTCAGTCAGTTTTTAGGAGTTATTTTGAACAAAGTCATTTGGAATCCTTGCTCCTCGACTATTACTTTTAATTCCAGAATTAAACAGACCTTACCATCAATTGTGAATATAATTCACCTTTGGAAGATATTTTTCACATTTCAATAAGTTTTATTGTTGATTGTAATAATGAATTTTTCCAACTCCTAGCCCACCTTTTCCCCAACAGAAGAAGGTGGAAGACAAAATGTCCAGGGTGCATAGGATCCTTAATTATGCTAGCTGCTTTGCTGAGGCAGCGGGAAGTATAGACAGAATCAGTGGATGGGAGATTGGTTTGCATGATGGACTGGGGCCACATTCATGACCTTTTGTAATTCCTTGCGATCGTGGGCAGAGCAAGAGCCATACCAAGCTGTGATACAACCAGAAAGAATGCTTTCTTAAATGCATCTGTAAAAGTTGGTGAGAGTTGTAGTTGACATGCCAAATTTCCTTAGTCTTCTGAGAAAGTAGAGACATTGGTGGGCTTTCTTAACTGTTGGCATGGAGAAACCAGGGCAAGTTGTTGGTGATCTGGACACCTAAAAACTTGAAGCCCTTGACCATTTCTACTTCGTCCTATTAATGTAGGCAGGGGCATGTTCTCTTTTACACTTCTCGAAGTCGATGACAATCTCCTTTGTTTTGTTGACACTGAGGGAGAGATTATTGTTGCCGCACCAGTTCACCAGATTCTCTATCTCATTCTTGTAGATGCAGAGGATTCTAGGTGTCCAAGTATGTGAATCACAAAAGTTTAGTATGCAGTTACAGCAAGTAATTTGTCGCACGATGGCATTGCTGCCTCTCAGCGTCAGGGACCCGGGTTCTATTCGAGCCTTGGGTAACTGTGTGGAGTTTGCACATTCTCCCGATATTTGCGTGGATTTCTTCCCATAGTCCAAAAATGTGCAGGTTAGATAAAATAGCGGGGTTATGGGGATAGGGTGGGGGAAAGGTGTTGGATAAGTTACTAGGGGATTTTCACAGTAACTTCATTGCAATATTAATATAAACCTACTTGTGTCTGATAAATAAACTTTAATTCTCTCAGAGAAAGTCAGTGTAGACTTGATGGGCCAAATGGCCTCTCCTGCACTGTAAGGACTGAATGGATCTTTTCTATGATTCAAAGTTAATGTTAATGTTTGGAGGGAAATTGAATACAGAAGTAGATAATGCTTCAAGTTAACAGGGCTTTGGAGTACTGTAGACAGTATTTGTCTCCTTACTTAAAGAATGATCTAAATGCATTGGAAGCAGCTCAGGAAAGCTTTACCAGACTAATACTTGGAATAGTTAGGTTGTCTTTTGAGGAAAGGCCAGATAAGCTAGGCTTGCATCTGCTGGAGTTTTGAATAAAAGGAGGTGACTTAATTGAAACGTAGAAGATCCGGAGGGATCTTGATCGAGTGATGTGGAAAGGATGTTTTCTCTTGTGGGAGAATCTGGAACCAGCGGTCACTGTTTAAAAACAAGGGGTTGACCATTTAAGACAGAGATGAGGAGAATTTTTTATGAGAGTCAACAGTCTTTGGAACCCACTTAGAAGCTCTTTGAATATTTTTAAGGCAGATCTAGATATTCTTGATAAGCAAGGGGATGAAAGGTTCCTGGCGGTAGGTGGGAATATGAGTTGAGGATCTGATTGAATGTCAGGGCAGGCTTGAGGATCTGAATAGCCTACTCATCCTAATTCATAAACTCGCATGTTCGTATGTGATGATTTTGAAACAGGAAAACAAGAAAATAACACCTTCATCAAAGAGAAATGGAGTAGTTTCGTTTAATTCAAAGATTTCTTACTAACTTTTGATGCTGGGAATACTAAGTAGTTGCTTTGTTAAAATAATGACTTTCTGTAAAACCACATTAAAGCATCACATCATTCTGCCGAGCACTAATGGCTGTGATAAATTGGCCTAATTTTGTAGAGTCTGGGGAAGAGTGATAAGGATACAAAATGCTAAATAAACTGGTGGATTATTGAAAGAATAATTTTGCCTTCATGAAAATATATTAAACGGGATCTTCATCTGAATCTTACTTTGCTCCTGAAACCCCAGTGTGGCCTGATCCATCTTTTAATTCCTGAGAGCAAAGTTCTGAAGGGGTTGACAGGGTGATTTAGTTTTGAGGCCTCCTTTTGGATCTCACACTTAACAGATGCCACAACAGATTATTTCTTATAGAATGTGGGACGGTTACTGTTGGGGTTCCTTCAATCACTGAAACAGCAGACAGGAAGTCTCTGTGCTAAAAGCAGATTCCCATCCTCACATCAAAGCATTCTATGTTGGATGCTAATATTTGCTCAGGTGCATCTTGGGGCATATTAACTTAGTTTGAGTATATTTACCACAGATGATGACCAGTAGTGTCTGGCTTGGTGAGAATCAGTACAAAGCGGGACAAGGCTCTGACCCTTTTCTGATTTAAGCTTTGATCTGCAGGTTGTAATTTTTTGTTCAGCTGTACTTTCTTTTGCTGTTTTTTGCTAGTGACAGCATGAAATGTTTTGGACAGATGTATATGTTGAAAGACCTTTTTTCTGTTTTGCTGATCGGAGCACAGGTGAAGTGTATTTGATACTCCCTGCACAATTCAATCAACGCTGACACTAGACCTACACAGGCAGAAATGAATAACTCTTATTGGTTGTTGGGAATTAGCAGGCCACAATGTATTTAGTAAATTGTTTTTTTTTAACTGGGAAAATCTGAGTCATTAAATTTATGAATGCTTCATTTATACTATTATTTTTATAGTTTTAAGGACTATAAGCTTGCTGGACAGTTGGAGAGGGTTTAAATTAGCTTAGCAGCAGGGGAATGGGATCCACAGCACATATTCAGAGGGGTATCATGAAATCTTTGGTGACCAACAAATTGAAGAACCGCATTTACTAGATGAGATGGCATGGTGGCTAGCGGTGCTACCTTCTAGCTTCAGGGACCCAGCCTCAATTCTTGGCTTGGGTCACTGTCTGTGTGGAGTTTGCACGTTCTACATTCTGTGTGGAGTCTGCATGGGTTTCCTCCCACAATCCAAAGATATGTGGGTTAGATGGATTGCCCATGCTAAATTGCCCCTTAGTGTCAGAGGGATTAGCTTGCGTAAATGTATGGAGTTAATGTGGATAGAACTTGGTGGGTTTGTGGTTAATGCAGACTCATCGAGTCTTCACCAACAGACCCATGGAGAGGGCCTCCTTCTGCACTGTAGGATTCTATGATTCTCTGAATGACCCCAATGAAAAACCAATGGACAAGGTTTCACTTTTTATAACCTTTTTTTAACAATCAAACCACAATCAACATGAATTAAACATGAATTAACAGACAAATTTGTAGTCAATATGAACCATAAATTACACTTTAAATAGCGGATGCAAGAAGAATAGATCGCATAGATTCATGTTTGCTAAGCATATATATGGCAACAAGTCCAGTCGCAAAGTCCTTTGAACCTCTGGATGTCCTCTGATAAAAATCCAGTTCCTTTTATTCAAGGCTTTGGCCATCAGGAACCCAGTGTTCTACTCAGCCTGAGTAGAAAGGTGTGACGAGTTGGATTTAAAGACAAGTTACTATGAATGGAATGGCAGTCCCACTCAATTGCCACTCCACTGGAAGTTACAATCCATTATAATTCAGTTAGATTCAGCAAAATTATGGAAAAAAACAATGATAAACCAAGAATAAAAAAATTAAGTTGGGAAAATGCCATCTTTACCATGCCGAAATGTGATTTGGTAACATGAAATAGATGCTTGAAGGTCAATCTGTGTCACAGCACAGATATTTACAGGAGGTATTTACAGAGAAGATTGAAAGAGCTCAGAATAAAATTTGTTCCCTGAAAGAAAAAGAGTAGATCTCCCAAATAAGAGCATAAAAAATAGGAACAGGAATAGTCTATGTGACTCTTTGAACCTGTTTCATCATTGAATCCAATGATGGACAATTGTTACCTCAACTCCATTTTCCTGCCTGTTCCCCAGATCGCTTGATTCCCTGGGAGAACACATACCTGTCTATCTCAACCTTAAATGTATTTAACAATTGAGCAGCTGCAGTACTCCTGGACCGAGAATTCCAAAGATTCACACCCCTTTTGAGTGAAGAAATCTCTCTGCATTTCAGTCCTAAATGTTTGACCTCATTCTTCCCCGTGTTCTATGTTGCAACCATAGAATCATTGAATGATGATAGCACAGGAAGGAACCTGAGGCCAACAATTTAAAGAAGTGCAGTGAGGAAAATATTTTTGAACAATGTGTGATTAGATTTTTGTGTGGTCTGCTTGAGATTATGTTGGAGGGAGGTTCAATTGAAGCCTCTGAAAAAGAACTGGATTGTTACATGATGAAAAAAAAACATTTGCAGTGATGCACGCAAAAAGCAGGGGAACAGGACTAGGTGAGAGCTGACATGGACACATGAATTCTGTGCTGCAATCATTCTATGATTCTTTGACTCAAATGAATAGACTCACCAGCTACTCTTCAATCAATTTTCCTGTGCTGATGTTACTTTATTTTATAGAGAGTTAAATGAAACATTTTACTTCAAGTTTACTACCTACAAAGCCCAGATTCCAATTCATCGAAAAATTCAGAACCTTTTTGAGTTGATATCTCTCTTGATTCACTCTTAACTTTATACATGTATTTGATTGTTTAATTGAATATTGATTATAATTATTTAATCAGTTATCAAATTAGGTTTAGTTTTCTTTATTCCTTCTTGGATTATGGGCATCCTAGCCATGCCAGCATTTCTGGCCCTAATTGCTCTTGAGATGGTAGGGTTGAGTTGCCTTCAGGAACTGCTGCAGTCCATGTGTTGTCAGAACACCCGCTGTGATCTTGGGAAGGGACTTCTCGGATTTGGACTCAGCAATGGTGATGTATTTCCAAGTCAGAATGGTGAGTGACTTGGAAGGGAACTTGCAGGTGTGGGCCTCCCATGCACATGCTTCCCTTCTAGATGATAGAGGTTGCAAGTTTGGAAGGTGCTGTTGAAGAAACTTAGTAATTTGCTGCAGTGCATTCTGTGGTTGGTACACACTGCTGCCAGTGTGCTTTGATAGTAAAAGGAGTGAATGTTAAAGGTGGTGGATGGGGTGGCAATCAAACATGCACTTTGTCCTGTATGGTGTCAAGTTTCTTGAGTTTTGGAGCTGCACTTATTCAGATAAATGGAGAATACTTCATTATATTCCTGACTTGTAGAATGTGGATAGGCCTTGGGGTGGGATTGGGGGGCGGTTTGTTGTTGTTGTTGATACTCTCCGCAAGATTCCCAGTATCTGACCTGCCCTTATGGCCACATTATTTATACAGCTGGTCCAGTTCAGTTTCTGGCCAATGATAATCCTCAGAATGTTGAAGGTGGGGGATTCAGCATTGTCAATGCCATTGAATGTGTAGAGAAGATTATTGGATTGTTCTTGTTGGAGATGGCCATTGCCTGCCACACATATGGCACAAAGGTAACTTGTTGTTTATCACCCCAAGCCTGAATGTATCCAGATCTTGCTGCATTTGGACATAGACTTCTTCAGTATCAGAGGAATGGCGAATGGTACTGAACACTGTATAATCATCTGCAAACATCTCCACTTCTGACCTTATGGTGAAGGGAAGAATAAAGTAAAGCAGGTGAAGATGATTAGGGCTAGGACACTACCCCGAGAATCTGCTGCACTGCTGTCCTTGAACTGCAATCATTGGACTTCAACAACCACATCCATTTTCTTTTGTACAGGGTGTGGCTCCAACCTGTGGAGAGTTTGTCCCTGATACCCATTGACTCCAGTTTTCTTTGACCCAAGATTCCTTGAGGCCATATATGGTCAAATACTGCCTTGATGTCAGGGGCATTCACTCTCACCTCACCTCTGAGATTCACATTTTGTCTGCGTTTGGATCAAAGCTGTAATGAGGTCAGGAGTTGAATAGCTCTGGGAAGACTGAACTGAGCATCAGACAGTGGGTTATTGCTGAGCAAGTGTAGCTTCCTAGCACTTTGCATCAATTTGCTGATGATTGAGAGTAGACTGATGGGATTGTAATTGGCTGGGTTGGATTTGTTCTGCTTTATGTGTAAAGGACATACCAAGGCAATTTTCCATATTGCTGGGTAGATGTCAGCGCTATAACTGTATTGGAACAGCTTGGCTCGGGGTATGGCCCATTGTGGAGCACAGATTTTCAGTAATATTGCTGGAATATTGTCAGGGCCCATTGCCTTTGCAATTGCCTTCAGTTGCTTTTTGACATTATGTGATGAGAATTAAATTAGGTGGAGATTGCCATCTGTGATGCAGGGGACATCAGGAGGCAGCTGGGATGATGGATCATCCACTTGGCATTTCTGAACGAAGATGGCTGCAAACGCTTCAATCTTCTCTGTTGCACTGCTGTGCTGGACTCTTCCGACATTGATGATGGGGATATTTGTGAAGCTGTCTCCTCCAGTAAGTTGTTTAATTATCCACCATCATTCATGACCAGATGTTGCAGGATTGCAGAGCTTAGAATTGCTCCTTTGCTTGTGGGATCATTTAGCTCTGTTTATCGTTTGTTGCTTCTGCTGTTGGTGTGCAAGTTGCTCTGTGTTGTAGCACTACATGGTGGGCAAAACCGTGATTACCATTGGCAAGCTCGACATCATTTTTCCCACCTGCAATCAATATTTGCTGATTTCTGGGACAATATCACTTTCCATATTTCAACAACTGGCATTTGTACAACACTTCCAATTGCTGCAAGCCATGTCAGGATTCTTGTTTATTCAACTAATATATTTCTTTGCCAGCTCTTCTTTTTTATGCTTTCTTCTTCCCATTTACAACGACTTATTTTATCAGTTTTGGTTTTAAATGCCCAGTAACAACTAACAACTGTACTTAAATACAAAAGTTAACAGATCTGAACTGTGCAAAATGTAACAAAGTGAGGTAGGTAATTTAATTGCCAAGAGAATATTGGATTCAATAAATCATGGAGGTGGTAAATGTAACTTGTTTCATATGTCCATGTAATTTTATATAAATCTTTTCTTCCTTTTGTAACATAAATTCGTTACCAAAGACTCATTGGCTACTAATTAGCACAATAGATGACTGAGTCTAATCTACTTTTCACTTGGCAAAAGACCAAGGGATTGTGGCAGATTTTGTATTTTTTTTTAGTGTCTGCGCTTTGCCACGTAATTGCTTTCTTTAGAGGACTCATAAATGCAATAGCGGTGATTCTCCCAAAGAAAAACTTTGGCTGTTGAATTTGTGCAAAAACCGAAGTAAATCATGCTGCACTTTTCAGCGGGAGTTTAAAAACAAATCTCTCATGCTGTGTGCATTGCAGAGTGCCTCAGCATAAATCCTATTGAAAATCTCCTACTGGAGAGGCCAGCAGCATAGCGGGCCACTGTGCATGTGCCGATCTGTCAACGCTGAGATTGGTGCATGCGCAGTGGCCCTTGTCTGCCATCCCCCAACAACCCAATCGCTGACCCCCCAAACATGTCATGTTTGGGGGGTCAGCTTTAAATTAAGGGGTGAAAGTTATAGGACGGATATCAGAGGTAGGTTCTTTACCCAAAGGGTGGTTCGGGAGTGGAATGCCCTGCCTGCAGCAGTTGTAGATGCGCCAAGTTTGGTGGCGTTTAAGAGGTTAGTTGATAAGTATATGGAAGAGAAGGGAATGGTTTAGTTTGGAGGGGCATTGCTTTTTACATTGGTCAGCGCAACATCGAAGGCCGAAGGGCCTGTTCTGTGCTGTAATGTTCTACGTCCGGGCACAGCTCCCCACCACCCCGTCCCAAACCAGCAGCCCTGATTGCTGGCCTCCCTCCCTCCCCCATTGATCCCAGCTGCAGAGTCGCAGCGGGACACATGGCCCCACCGATCGCCCCATGCCTAGTGGGCAGTGCCAAGGTTTTCCTTGACATTTGTACTTTGCCCCTTGGCCAGTGCCAGGGGGAGTGGGCTGGCACTGTCAAGGGAGCAATACTCCCCATCTCCACCCCCACTCACACTTCAGTGGGGTTGGCCACCAACTCCCTGCAGGTGGGGAGCTACTCTTCATTCTACTGGAATGAACCACTCCTGGCGGTGGGGGCGGGGGTAAGATACTGGTGGGCCCGCTGAAGGTATGGAGATGATATGTAAATTAGTGACTGCATACATTATTTAGCTCTGCGCTGATTTCCAGCATGACAGCACTGGATATCCAGCACTTTAGGACACCCTCAGGACCAGACACCCTCTGGCTCAGACACCCAGTGCAAATCGGGTGCTGATTGAATCTCTGATGGAAGAATTGCCTCTAATAGTTTGATTTTTCAAACAACAACTTCTTGACCAAATACTGAATATCTAACTTGTCATTTGTTGATCTGGGGAAGAGGTTTTAATAGTGAAGGTTTAGAAGAGACAAATAGCCTTCTCTTCCTCGTTGGGTTGTATGATTTGAATTCAAGCCTGGGCTTTTGTACATCATTGTTTCTCATTGATATTTTCAATTCAGAATAACAGACCAGCACCAGTCACTTGTGAATTGCAATTTTGCACTCAAATATTGTAACGTCTCACAGCAGTGTTTTTCTACACTTTATATTTAATATTTTTCTTAAAAAATACAACAATACTGGTGGTTGAATAAAGTTGGTAAAACAGCTGGTTATTATTTACAGTGGCATTTGTGTCTTTGGCTCAACTGATCTCTTATTTGTAATGTTACTAAAATTAATACCTTAACCACATCTATCAATGTACCAGTGCACAAACCACTTCTAGCAATGCTATCTTCAAAGGAACGCTTTAATTTAAAAAAAAATTGGTTACTGAATTTGATTTTTCATAGAACTGAACTGCTTCTATTACAAACTCATGACCAAGTACCTTCCACAACCTCTACTGCCTAGAAGGATATGGGCAGCAGATGTATGGGAACATCACCACCTATAAGTTCCACTTGAAGGCACCCACCATCCTGACTTGGAACTATATTGTTGTTCCTTCACTGTCACTGGGTAAAAATCCTGCAACTCCCTTCCTAATGGCACTGTACGTGTACTTCCACCACACACAGTGGTTCAATGAAGTGGCTAGCACCACTTTCTCAAAGGCAATTAGGGATTAGCAATAAATTTTGGCCTAGCCGATGAGACTTGTATCATGATTTTTTTTAAATTAGGTGTGTACTGGAATTAAAAACTCCCTTTAAAACAGGATTGTGCTGGATTTTTGGACTTATTTTTGTGTGTTTTGTTCCAGATTTTGGACAGAAAAAATAATGAGATTGAAGAGCTAAAGACGCTGTATAGAAATAAACAAAAGGAAGGAGAGGAGATGAATAAGAAGCTGGAAAAGAGAGGTAATCCAAAGTCAAAATTTCAGTTTGCTGCCCATTTTGGCAGCACATATACTAAAATTGGAACGATACAGAGAAGATTAGAGACCTTGTGCAAGGTGGTGGGGAGCTGTGCCCAGACATGTTTGGGGGGTCAGCGATTGGGCTCTTGGGAGATGGCAGACAGGGGCCACTGCGCATGCACCAATCTCAGCGTTGACAGATCGGCACATGCGCAGTGGCCCGCTCAGCGCTATGCTTCTCTTCCTCGTTGGGTTGTATGACTTGAATTCAAGCCTGGGCTTTTGTACATCATTGTTTCTCATTGATATTTTCAATTCAGAATAATAGACCAGCACCAGTCACTTGTGAATTGCAATTTTGCACTCAAATATTGTAACATCTCACAGCAGTGTTTTTCTACACTTTATATTTAATATTTTTCTTAAAAAATACAACAATACTGGTGGTTGAATAAAGTTGGTAAAATAAATTTTTTGTTTTGAACAGAGTTGGATTTTTTTTCCATGAATTGAATGAGGATACAAAGACATTTGTTTTTTTTAAATAGGCTGTTAAAGCTTGGGAATTAATGTTTTCAGAAAGTCCAGTTGAAGGGTTCACACAGAGGCTGACAGCCACAAAGCAATGGCTTCATAATGTTCTTTAATTAGCATTTCCCCTCTTCCAACATTGTCTCCTTTTAGGGAGGCAGATCACCATCGGTTCAGGTGCTGTATCTGAATCGAAGGTGATTTTCCTTTTCATTTTGACTTATATTCTTACACCCATTATTGGTATAATATCAGAGCTGTTCTGATGGCCACAACAGCAGTAGCATCATTAATAGATCTCTCCTTGGGCTTTTTGGAAGATAACCTCCCATATTGAGCAAGTAGAGGCTTGCCCGATGAGAAGTGAGCAGTGGTGCGTTAAAACCCATTGCTTCAATGTAGACTGGTATTCTATGGGACCCTGATATTAACTTGCACAAACATTTATTAGAGCTTTTTAAAGAAGACAAGGCAATCTCCCCCACTATTCCTGTGCCTGGGTACAGCATTGGGTCTTATTACTTGTGGCTTATGAATACCTTCTCGAGCGCTGCCCTGGAACCAGGATAGCCAATATCAGTGCGTTGAGTTACCTGGTGTTGCCAAAAACCTCACTCCAGTTCCAATAGAGAGGACGTGGTGACCCTAAAGTTTTTGCAGTCTGTACAGGTGTCTGCAAGGCAAATTAAGAACTAGATATAAAAGGATGCAATCTTGTCTAAAACAAATCATATAATCCTACGTGGTGGATTCCAAGGACAACCCTCAGAAGAAATTAAACCTTGCCTGGCTAAGAAAAACAAGCTCAGTGTTGAATACAGGATCATTCCCTGGGAATACTGAGTAGTTGTCCTGCCGAGGGTGGTGTCCAATTTTAACTACGGCCATCCTGGGATACAAAGATGAAAACGAGCTAAGTGTGGTGGTCCAGCCTTGACTTAGACATTATGAACTTGGTGAAATGCCAAGAAAATCAAAAATCCCCTCCCTTGTGCTCTCTACATCCATGGGAATAGCCTGGCAGGCCATGGATATGGTCCACATAGACCAGTCTGAACCAGTAATGTATCTGAACCTCAGATAAAAATACAACAATGCTTTGTTGATTGCCGTAAGTTTTCAGTCAGGAAGTTTCATTGGGTAGAATCATAGAATCCCTAGACAGCAGAAAAGGCCATTAGGCCATTGGGTCTGCACCAATTTTCTGACTGAGTACATTACCCAGTCCTTCTCCCCCACCCTATCCCTGTAACCATACATGTTTTAACATGGTCAATCCATCTAATTTACACATCTGGGGACACTAAGGGACAATTTTAGCTTGGCCAA
Organism: Sphyrna mokarran; assembly: GCA_024679065.1. Taxonomy (NCBI): domain Eukaryota; kingdom Metazoa; phylum Chordata; class Chondrichthyes; order Carcharhiniformes; family Carcharhinidae; genus Sphyrna; species Sphyrna mokarran. The sequence goes on along the minus strand of JAGIQG010000021.1, from coordinate 6,734,686 downwards.
TCCTCCTAACTCTGTACTTCTGTAAAATTAACACAACTTTAACAGAGGCACTAATACTGCTTCTAAGAGGTCACATCTGTGGCAAATAGCTTTCTGTATTGTTTTATCCAATGTACTCATTCGTATGTTCATACATTTTGACAGTTCAGAGTCTGGTTCGTGAATCACAAGTTATCCGAGAAAGTAAAGAGAACCAGATTGTTGAGTTGAAGAAGATGGCTGAGCAGAGTGCTGATTCTTTAAAAAATGATTGGGAGAGAAAGGTAAAGATTTAAAATACTTAAGGATTTGGGTTATTTTCTTCTCCATTTATGCATGCTTTTTAAAATAGTTACTCCACTTCCATGGATAAAGTGTGCCAGCTCTGTGATTGGCAGAAAACTGTGTCCTAGGACAGTGGCTGTGGGAATTAGAGGCATAGAGTTTACAGCATGGAAGTAGGCCCTTCGGCCCAACTTGTCCATGCTGCCCATTTTTTAAATCCCAAAGCTAGTCCCAATTTTTTAAAATCCTTAATCTGATTGCAATTGCCTACGTTTGGGCCATATCCCTCTATATCCATCTTACCCATGTAACTGTCTAAATGCTTTTTAAAAGACAAAATTGTACCCACCTCTACTACTATCTCTGGCAGCTTGTTCCAGGCACTCACCATCCTCTACGTGAAAAAAATTTCCCCTTTTGTATCTTTCCTTACTTACCTTAAATCTATGCCATTTTTAGACTCCCCTGTCTTTGGGTAAAGATATTGACTACCTAGATGATCTATGCCCCTCATTATTTTATAGATTCTATAAAATCACCCATCAGTCTCCTACGTTCTAGAGAAAAAAGTCCCAGTCTATCCAAGCTGTCCTTATAACTTAAACCATCAAGTCCCGGTAGCATCATAGTAAGTCTTTTCTGCACTCTTTCTCGTTTATTTTATTTTAAATGTTTGTTTATTTATTTATTAGTCACACGTAAGACTTACATTAACACTGCAATGAAGTTACAGTGAAATTCCCCTAATCACCACGATCCGGCACCTGTTTGGGTCAATGCATCTAACCAGCACGTCTTTCAGAATGTGGGAAGAAACCGGAGCACCCGGAGGAAACCAACACAGACATGAGGAGAATGTGCAAATTCTACACAGACACTGACCCAAGTCGGGAATCAAACCTGGTCCTTGGCACTGTAAAGCAGCAGTGCTAACTACTGTGCTACTGTGCATGTTTGGTTTTGTGGAGTCTGTAAAATGGCCCATGAGTTTACACAAGTAGGAAAATTGCAAGTATATTCTCTCTCATCAAATTTACAATTTCTGCAATTCCTTCTTCCCGTTGGGATCGGTGGGGTATATGAGGACAAAAAATTGAATTTGAGTTCTCGAGAGACCAGGAGCCTCAATTTCAAGTGATGGGTGAATGAAACTTGGTTGGGATAAAATTGAAAGTTTGGGTAAACTTGTGAAGCACATTGGAATAGGAGGTGGCCACAGTGGTGAACCATTTGGTTTAGCCTGAAACTGGCCGAGAAGGCAGATGGAATTGATAGCAATGGTGTGCACAATTGCCTCAGCATTCCCAGTGTTTTATGAGATGAAACTGACCTTTACCGAATGCTGATGTTGGAGAAGGAGTCTGAGGTAGAGAGATTGAAAGAAGTTGTGAAAGAAGAGGGAGAGCTGGGTATTGACACCTTGTGGTGCAAGTTGTGAATGATATTTTGAAAGGGATTCTTATGGATGAGAAAAAAGAGGGATGCTGAAGATAGATACCTGAGCAATCTTAATAATAATGGTGCAGGAATCATTGTGGGAGATGGCCATGATTGAATAGGTAAAAGTGGAACAAAGCAAAAACAGATCTAATGAAATAGCCAACTGCGGAGAGATGTTGGAAGAGGATGGTCTACTATGCCAAAGCCTGTAGACACAATGAGGAGGAATGATTTGTACAGTTGCAGAGGATGTCATCTGTGAATTTAGTTAAGGCTTTTCAGACTGTGGTAAGGACAGAATCTTGATCGAATTCAAATATGAAATTGTGGGAAAGATGGACAGAGTTAGGTAGATGACAGCATGTTTAAATAACTTCCCATTTAAAGGATGGAGATGGAGTCACTGTTATTAAAGATTGAGAGGTCATAAGTACAATTGATGAACAGGGGATTGATGATGTTGGTTTTGAAAGAGTGGGGATGGGACCAGAGGAAGGGAAACTATTTGCAATGTCAGTTAGCAGGACAGAGGGCAAGGAAGTGCAATTGCTTAGTTAGCAGTTGGAATGGGATTAGTGATGTTGGAGGTGGTGGAGACAGCCTGAGGGAAGTAATGAAATAAATTATTTGATTTGATTTATTATTGTCACACATGTATTGCTATATAGTGAAAAATATTATTTCTTGCGCACTACACAGTAAACATACTGTTCCTAGAGTACATAGGGAAGAAGGAAAGGATAGGGTGCAAAATAAAGTGTTGCAGTTACAGATAGAGTGAAGAGAAAGATCAGCTTGATATATGATAGGATCATTCAAAAATCTGATGACAGCAGGGAAGAAGCTGTTCTTGAGTCTTCTGGTACATGTTTTCAAACTCTTGTCTCTTTTTCCTAAAAGAAGAAGACGGAAAAGAGTATGTCCAGGGTGCTTGAAGTCCTTGATTATGCTAGCTGCTTTTCCAAGGCAGCAAGAGGTATAGACAGTGTCAATGGATGGGAGGCTGGTTTATGTGATGGACTAGGTTACATTCACAACCCTTTGTAGTTTCTTGTGGTCTTGATCAGAGCAGGAGCCATACCAAGCTGTGATACATCTGTTAAAATTGGTAAGAGCCACAGTGACCATGCCAGATTTCCTTAGCCTCCTGAGAAAGTAGAAACGTTGATGGGTTTTCTTAATTATAGCATCGGCATAGAGAACCATATGATCAGAACACTTGGAGCTCTCGACCATTTCAGATGGTTAGATCTTCATGGCGGGAATCAGTGAGCTTCTCATAGTTGTAGTGAGGTTTGAAGAAAAAAGGAAGTTAAGAATTATCTTGTTCTTCAGGATAATCCTGAAGTGTTGCTAATTTTACTAGTGAAAACTGGAACATGACTAGCCAAGGAATCGTGAACTTCAGGAAGGAAAGTCGAAGTGTCTATCGGGGGAAGGATGCAAATGGGAGAGAGGAAAGGTTTTACAGAGTCTACAGGCATCAAAATTGTGTTGTTGAAGTGGTTGGAGCAGATTGTTATGCTGTTTTGTTCACCATTTGTGGGATTTTGTGCATGAATTGTTGGTTCATTTGTTTACATTACAATAGTAACTGCATTTCAAAAGTAATCTACATGATTGCAAATTAGTTGAAATATCCCAAAGATATGATAAAGTGCTAAATAAATGTAAAGATTTTTCCTTTCTTTCCCTTTATCTGTAGCTCATGTTATAAATTTCCATTCTGAATTAGGCATTTGCTAAGGTTAATTGTCACTGGTCTTTACTGCAAACAGATCGTGTGTCACTTGTAGTCAACAATAAACCTGACTGTCTACTGTTAAAGTTTACCTTTATTGCGTTGCCTGCAGTCATAACAATGAATCCCACATAACGTGAAATGTACACTTAAAAAAGTCACAGATGCATTTCTCCTATCTCCCAGAAGGCAAACTAGTGTATATTCTGGTTAGATGAGACCAATTGTAAACCAACAAGTTTGTTTGCATGGAAAAGTAAGAAAATTGAGTGGGTTCCTGTATATTGCATTCTCTGACTTGTCCTACTATATGGTATTTACTTTGGCTCGATTTCTTAAGTGCACCCAGACACAGATCTTGCAACATCTTCCCCTATCAGCTCAAGTGTTCTGGGAGAATTTCTATGCATCATGCACAGGAATAAAGCAGAAACTAGTTTCATCATGCATAATACTTGGTGCATGAGTTTTTGAAAATAGATATGCACCTGTGGGTAAAACTTCCTTCAATTTGGATTAATATGATGCTTCAGAAACAGGCATAAAACATATTTGAAATGTTGGCCAGATTTCAGTGTAGGATGCTGATGGAAATACCAGTATGTTAATGTAACTGTTGTAATCTTTGCAAAACCTTCACAGTGTTGATCTTCAGATGAACTTGATGTTGAGCAAGTAAAATACATCACTCAATAACTTTATTGGTTTATGTGTTGTTGGCAGACCACTGACATGTTGAGATTTGATTGTGCAGTCACATCTATCCTCAGGAGATTATGGGTTGCTTTGTATACCAGCTGTCCAATGATTAGTTCTTGGGCACAGTCACAAAACAGAAGCTGTCTTAATTGCTGCTGAAAATAAAAATAAGGATCATTTAATACCCATTTTTAGCTACCCATGATCAATCTTCTACTAATACATGATTTATTTTGAAATGCAGTTACACAATGTTGTAGCAGAACTCGAGCAAGAGAAGTTTGAACTACAGAAGAAACACACAGAGAATATTCAGGAACTCCTCAATGACACCAATTCACGCCTCAGCAAAATGGAGACAGAATATGCTGCTCAGACTAAGGCCACTGTAAGTACCAGGCACTTCAAAAAAAAACTTAAGTTACTTAGCAATGCTTCATTAGTAATTGGTGTATGTATAATGTAGAAAAAATTGCCACAATGCAATTCCAAAAGGCTGCTTCTTGACTAGTCTCCCATCCATTGATTTTGTCTACACTTCCTGCTGCCTCGGCAAAACAGCCAGCATAATTAAGGACCCCACGCACCCAGACATTCTCTTTTCCACATTTTCCTTTGGGAAAACAATACAAAAGTCTGAGGTCTCATACCAACTGACTCAAGAACAGTTTCTTCCCTGCTGCTGTAATGGACTTACCTCACTTTAAGATGATCTTTCTCTACATCCTAACTTTGACTGTAACACACATTCTCATTTCCTTCTCTATGAATGGTATGTTTTGTCTGAATAGTGCGCAAGAAACAATATTTCTCACTTTATACTAATACATATGACAACAAGAAATCAAATCAAATCAAAATGAGGTTATAATTCTAAAGCTTCCTTTATGAATGCATTAGCACTGTAAAGTTCATTGTAAGTTTTGGCATGAGAGAATAAAAAACTTCAAACTAAATGAATGTTTTTTTTTGTAAATTGTGGATATTTGCAATCCCAGAAGTGGGCTTTTGCAGTCCAAATATATGTCAGCACATGGAATCATTCTAAACCAGTCATTAACAAAGCTTACATTTCTTTAGTACCTGTAGGATAATTGCTCAAACTGCTTAACAATAAGAAAATAAAGAGAAGGAACCAGAGCAAGTCTGAGTGTGATGGAAGAAAGGATTTTACAGGACTTTAAGTCAGTGAAAAGTGGCAAATCGCAGGGCTTTGGAGAGAGTATCAGACGTGACCTAGTGACAGCAAGATTCATGATGCAGAGGGAATGAATGATGAGACAGATGTAGAGGAGTGGAGTCAAGTTTGGTAATGTTAGTACAGAGCACCGTTATTAGGAGCAGTAAGAGTGTTGGAGTATCATTTGCAATAGTGTTCTTTTTCTACTTGCAAGTTATTATAACCATGGACACATGTTATTGCGGTCATGTATCCAGAATGCACAGTCAGTGATTTTAGCAGTTGGTCTTACAATTTATTCTAGCACATGCTTGTAAGCAGTTTGTTTCTCATGATAAGCCCTTGTTTACAGTTCCCCATTTAACATTGTTTTGCTTTAATGTCGATAAGTTGATGGGGCCTGAAATCTCATGAAGTGGTGCAAAATTCATTTTAATGTTGTTTCCAGCATGATTCCAATGACAGCATTATTCCCATTTTGGAGTACCCTCTTCTCTGCTCTGACTTCCAAGTTGGGATCTCTCCCTGCTCTCCAACCTTTGAGTTGAGACTTCCTCTCTCCCGTGGCACCCTGAGTCGTGTCCTTCCTTTCCCTGACCTCTGAGTTGTGTCCACTCCTTGCTCCCCAAACTCCGAATTGCAGCCTCTCCTTCCCCCATCTCCAAGTAATGATCTCTTCCACTCACTGACCAGCGAATTGCAAATTTTGCCTGCGTCCCGACCTCCGAGTTGCAGCCTCTTTTCCCTCCTCAACCCAGCCCTCGACTCCCATTCCTGGTCAAGGTCCAGATCTAGACCCGAAGGCACAGTTCTGATGTTGTGGAAGTGTGAGTCCTGATGGTGTAGTGCAGATCTGGGCCAATCCAAGGTTATTTTAAATGAATGTTGAGGCTGCTCCTGCCTTGACTTTCTTCGGAACCCTACTCACAGCAAGGAGGATAGCAGGTCATGTAATTAAAATGTGGATTGTAGCAGCCCAGCTTAGCAACGAGAACAGAATGAGAACGCAAGCCTACAAGAGGGAAGTGGTGAGGGTGAGTCATGTTCTGCAAAGAATGAATTCGGGAGGGGGCAACTTGGAGAATTGGGGAAGGGGAGAGCTGCAACTCAGAGAATTGAGGAGGGACTTTAGTGACCAGGGGACCAAGAAGCAGGAGGTTTTATTTATTATTTATTTATTAGTCACAAATAGGCTTACACTAAAGTTGCAATGAAGTTACTGTGAAAATCCCCTAGTCACCACATTCCAGCAGCTGTTTGGGTACAGTGAGGGAGAATTTAGCATGGCCAATGCTACTAACAGCATGGTTTTTCAGATTGTGGAAGGAAACTAGAGCACCCAGAGGAAACCCATACATGCTCCACGCAGACAGTAACTCCACTTGGAATTGAACCCGTGCCCCTGGTTCTCTGAGGCAGCAGTGCTAACCACTGTGCCATTGTGCCTGGCTTGAGGATTGGTGGTGAGCAGAAGATATTGTCAGTAGAAAGTTGCATTTTGTTTATATTTTTTAAACTTATTTCATTTTACAAGTTATTTCATTTACCACTGTAGAAATTTAGCAATACAAAATATTTCAACTTAGAGAGGATAATGTTTTAAAATTTGTTTTATTTTTCTGATAAGCAAAGTCCCACTGAAAGTCAATCCAGTATCTCCTATGGGAACCAGTGTTTTACTTGAAGTTGTTTCAGTTAAAGATGTGATTTTCAACAATTCCAGCACAACTTTAAGTGAGAACTTGCTTTATATTACTTCTAAGGAAATTTAGGAGCACAATCATAGATTACAACTTGACCTCAGTATATGTTGATAATCCAGAATACAGCAAATGGTGGTAATCTCTGGCAATCTCTCCTTCCTCTAGCAATGGTAACTTCCAGATTTGCGTGATGGGCTTGCCAAACAAAATGCAATGTGTAATAAAGAGCACTGGCAGAATTCTGCCTTTGTGATGCACAGTTTTGTAAGCATTGGAAGAAGTACTTCTACTATATATAATGTGGACAAAGGAGACAAGTTGTGAAGTTTTTTTAATCCTGCAGTCATCAGGACAAGTGCAAGAATGCAAAATTTTGAATGATCACAATTTATACCAAAGGAGAAAAGGGCTACTGATTGGCTGGCAAGCCAACTTTGATTGGCTGAGACATTGCTATGGAGAACTATAGGCTCCCCATGTTTCCAGGTAATTCAAGAAGTCAGACAAGACTTGAACATATTCCTTTTGTTGCAGAGAACAAGTCCCTGCATTTAAACATACATGGCTTCTAAAAGTAAATGAGCTAATTATGTACTTGACTGATGACCTTAAATTGGTTAGTGCACTTATGATTGTTCAGCAAGTGCTGCCCAATCATGGAATCACATCTAAAAGCAGACGTTTTGGTTTGCGTTTTGCAAAGGTAGGCCAGTTGAACATGGTATGAATGTGTGCCTATTATGAACAGCTGAAGAAACATATTGCTTGATTCAATCAGTCATAAGGCCCATGTACTTGACATCACAGCAGAACTGGAATTCATACACAATGTGTTCAATTTTGTGATAGGCAGAATGTCCTTTTGGACTGATGACAGCATCCCATTTGTGGAAATGTCACATGTACTTCCGCATAGTAGTAGCATGAAAAGGCTTGCTTAACCTGTTGCTTTAATTTGAGACACTTGGGCTGTCCAGAGTAATTTGAGCTAGACTTGGTACTTTTCAGATTCAAAAGTGGCAGCCTTTGGCCCTTTTACAATTTTGTGTGATGTACAGCAAATAATAATCTAATCAGGATAGTTATTGTCCTGCAAGAGAGTTTTAACATGCTGTTTCTGCATTGAAATATGTGTTCAAGCCTGCGAATTTTTTTGACTCTTTGGAAAACATGGGAGCTTATAATTCTCTGTTGCTTTCTTCACGAGAACACCTCAGTCGGAGTTGAAATGCCGGCTAATCAGAACTGACTTGTAAAGCAATCAGCATCCATTTTTGCCTGTTGTGGTTGTTCGAAATTTGGTGTTTTTGGTTTTTCCTGATGAGTGCAAGATGAAAAGCTTCCAGAACACATCTCTTTTCAAAGTTCTTTATCACTAAGCTCTTCTATTTTTATCCGTATGTCTTTTTTAAACTGCACTCTAGCGTTCCTGTAACATTTCTGTAACTCATAATGACTTTTCAATAATGCTTTTATTGAGAATTTTCACCTTTCTATTCAATACAATGCATGACACATTTCCAGGACTCAGGACCAATACAGAATGATCAACATTCCTCACACATGCATGAAGAAGACCAGCGAAATTCAGTACAAATAATCAGCCATCACAATCTGTGCTGTTATGGTCGGTACCTCCTCCTGCATGGATGTTGAAAGGATAGCAGAAAATGTGTGGGGAATCAGGACAACAGGATAAGGCCATGGAATCGTGGCAGTATGGTATATCCAGCCTTGTGCAGCAACAGAACAGAAAAAAAGTCCTCCAGGACAAGATGGTCATCATACCAGGAAGTCACTCTTCCCAAACAAGCAGCATGGCAGCCAGTAATCTTACCACAGGGAGACTAGCTTAGGAATGTCCTCATCCAACTTTGTCCCTTTGACTTAAATAGAATGTTCAATATATTGAGCAGCAGGATACCCAAGAATTGAAAGTGAGTCTTCATCAGGGAAACCTCCTTCCCATTTGAAAGGGTTATTGTCTCTGCACCATTCATTCTTTGTAGTATATCTCACAGTTTGTTGTAGTGATCACCCACAACCTGTGGCCGGGGCAGAATATGTTGTCCACGTTTTCTTTCATAAATGTGGTCTTCACCCAACAGCAGTGTCCGAGCATGGGCCTCCTCACCAGCGATGCCACCACTGTAAACCAGACCCTACCCAGGCAGCTCAAACTGTATCTCACAAACAAGGATTTCTTTGAATTTATTTGGCTCTCCGCAATCAAAAAGTTAACCAGGATTTTCCAGAAACATTGCACAGATTATATACATCAAGATCAACTAATTACAGGTCTTACTTCAGGGTAAAAGGTAAGTAGCGCCAGAGCTCGCAAACATGCAGCCGCACTCGAGTCACAGCACATGAACACAGGGATTTCAATGAAACCTTTCCTCGCCAGTCATGATAAGTCTGTGATAAAAATTACTGCAGTCACTTGCCGTGTTAAATAATTCTTCCCTTTTATAAAGCAATTAAGGTGCAGACTGTGATCCATTTTGTTAGATCTGACATAGATGCATAAACTTGTATAAATTGTTTAGTCTAAATTATTTTGTTAGTTTGAATGATCAAACAGTGACTTTTAATTTCTTTTTTTTTGTGGACATTTTGTGAAGTGAAAGTTGATTAGACCAGAGACTCGTCAGTGGAAACTTTGCTGCATCATTTGAAGAGGATGATATATTAAAAAAATTAGCATGCAGCGCTTGTCGTATCTTACGAAAATAAGCAATGGATTAAACATTTCCTGTCAGCAGGCCTGAATTTTGAAAGCCTTCAAAAGCAGACTAGATTCCACTGCGCTGCTTAGGATTTAATAATTAAACACTGAGGAGTTCAAGGAATGCCTTAAGATGAAAGAGCCTCCAGTCAGCGCAGATTAGATTGTTTGTCCAAACTAACTTTCTTTGCTTCATGAAGGATTGTCCAAGCTGTTGATGTGCAAAATCTGTGTGAACAGAGTGGCATTAAAGGAATGTTGTCTCTCATTTGCACACAAGTGTAAAGTTCTCTGAACTGATTGGGATTCTTTGTGTCTCCATGAAAACAAGAATTATGTAAAGTATGATCCTAGAATGACACCAAGATAATATAATTCCAGCAATTTAATTTTGTCTAATTTAATAGGATGGGCAGCACGATAGCACATTGGTTAGTACTGCTGCCTTACAGGGGCCCCAGGTTCGATTCCCGCCTTGGATCATTGTCTAAGTGGAGTTTTCACATTGTCCCCGTGTCTGCATGGGTTTCCTCCGGGTTCTCGGGTTTCCTCCCACAGTCCAGACGTGCTGGTTCGGTGCTTTGATCCAGACTGTGGCGACTAGGGGAATTTCACGATAATTTCATTGCAGTGTTAATGTAAGCCTTACTTCTGACTAATAAATAAATAAATTTTAATAAACTTTAAACATAGTTTAGTAAGGTTTCAGACAGTGGATAAAAGCAAATCGCAGTGGATGCTGGAATCTGAAACCAAAAGAGAAAATGCTTTGGCAAAGGATCATCAGGACACCATGTCAGCACTTTTCTTTCCTTACAGATACTGCCAGACCTGCTGAGATTTTCCAGCATTTTGTCTTTTGGTTTCAGATAATGGACGTTGGAACTAGATACAAACACAGTAATTTAATAATATTGCAGAAACTAGTTTTGATGCTCAGTTCAAATATTTTCATTTGTAAGCAAAGGCTGCTTAATGACCTTATAAAATCTTCAGAAATTAATTAAACTTCAGAAGTTAATTGTGTGATGGTCCATTTTGGCAGGACCAATGGGATGAAGGAGTATAATATCAAGAGTAGGAGTCTTGGCAGTGTTGAGGAGCAGAAGGATCTTGGAGTCCGGGTCCATAGGACTCTTAAATCTGCTCTACAAGTGGAGGATGTGGTCAAGAAGGCATATGGTGTACTGGCCTTCATTAATAGAGGAATTGAGTTTAGGAGTTGGGAGGTAATGCTGCAACTTTATAAGATGCTTGTCAGACCCCACTTGGAGTACTGTGTGCAGTTCTGATTGCCTCACTATAGGAAGGATGTGGAAGCTATTGAGAGGGTGCAGAGGAGATTTACATGGATGTTGCCTAGATTGGGGGACATACATTATGAAGATAGGTTGAGACAGAGCTAGGTCTCCTCCCTGGAGAGACGAAGGTTGAGAGGTGACCTGATAAAAGGTTTATAAGATGTTGAGAGGAATAAATAGAGTGGATTGAAATGGTCGCTATGAGAGGACACAGGTTTAAGGTGCTGGGGGGCAAGTACAGAGGCGATGTTAGAGGTAAGTTTTTCACTCAGTGGGTGGTGAGTAAATGGAATTGGTTCCCGTCAGTGGTGGTAGAGGTGAACTGCTGGGGTCTTTTAAGAGACTTCTGGATGAATACATGGGATTTAATGGGATTGGGGGTTACAGATAGTTCTATTGCCTGGTAAGTATAGATATGGTCAGCACAACTTGTGGGCCGAAGGGCCTGTTTGTGCTGTAGTGTTCTATGTTCTATAAATATTCTTGGAATAGCTTTCCCACTTCCTCTCTCTCTCTCTCTTGCCCCCTCTCTCTCACTCTCTCTCTCTCCCCCTCTTTAAATTTAAGAAAGATTCAGTTGCAGCCTGCCGGAGCTGGTACAGATGCAGGACAGCATGACTCTTTGCGAGGGACATGATTCTAGTACAAGGCATTTCAGACAAAGCAGGATTTCATACCCCACATCAAAACAAACTGTCCAAGTAAGGTTAACAAAATAAACCACAGGATGACTTTGTGGGCTGGGGGATGGATATAAGAGGAATTACTTTGGTGATCAGAAGATTGGCAAGAGCGCACACCAGACATAAGGTAGATAAACAAGCACTTGGGAGTGAAGATGTACATCTCATGTCAAAAAAAGCTTTCTAAATTTGGTTTATGTTCCCTGGTTAGCTCAAAACACCAAAAGCAGAAGAGAGTGCCACTGTCAACAGTGATGATCAGCTCTACTTCACTTCAACTGTCCCATAAACTGTACTCCTCTCTTTTAACATATCTATCATAACTAATCTGTTTTTTTTTAGCGTATGTATCATAACTAATCTGTTGCTTCTTAAATTAACTATTTTAAACCATTTATGATGTTGATCCTCATTTTGTATAATCTGTGACTGCCAGACCACATACACATTGTATTTTCATGTTGCGGCCTCAACCGGGATCTTGAATCATGTCACGTTACGTGTAACCCCTATCATTTGGGCTGGGTGTGCAAAATCCTACTGACTGTCCTGGCTTGAGATAATTCACACCTCTTTAACCTGTGATTTTCTCTCTCTCCACTCACAGTGTTTGTATCTGTAGGGACTTGATAACCCATTAAACTCACATTCCAACCATTATCTTGCAGTTGTGCTTTTGTCTATATATGTTCTGTTTGTGAATTCAACTCTCCACTGACCTGATGAAGGGGCAGTGCTCCGAAAGCTCGTGCTACCAAATAAACCTGTTGGACTTTAAACTGGTGTTGTGAGACTTCTTACTGTATTTTCGTGTGTCATGTCTCTCCTTTATTGGGCAACTTGAAATAAAATGTGCCTCTCCTATAATGGCAGAGCAAATCTGTGCATGCAAAATTATTACCGACCTCAAGGTTGGCTTTTTGCTGATGACTGGTAATTATAGTGGTTTTGGTTGCATTCCTTTTATTTCAGATTATAATCACATATTTTTAAGCTTTACTGATGTATGTGATTAAGGAAATTTTAATGTATTCAACTGGAATAAAAAGCCCCCAGTTCAGTGGGTTAGAGGATTGCAATGTCACGCCAAGACAACCTTAATTCAGTGTTTCACCAAGGTTAGCAATGAGATCTATAAAAATAAAAGATGTGTTCTAGGATGTGCTGATTGTTACTTGGACATGGAGTAAGACATTAGTGATGCATGAAGTAGTAGTGTCATCAACTGGTTCAAACTTTGATTAAAAGTGACGAATCTGTTGTCAAAAAAAGTGCAAGGAAATATATTCTTGTAGGAAGAATGTGGAAAGATGATATAAAATAGGGGGCAAAATTCCTAAAAAGGTGAAGGAGCAGAGGGACTTGAGTATATATCTGCAGAGATCATTGAAGGTGACAAGACGGTGGAGAGCACAGTTAATAAAGTGTTTAGTATTCTGGGCTTTGTTAGTTGGGACATTGAGTACAAAAGCAAGAAGGTTATGCTGAACTTACAAACAATACAAGTTAGACCTCAGCTAGAATATTGTGTGCAGTCCTGAGCGCCATGCTACAGGAAGGATGTGAATGCATTGGGGAGGGTGCAAAAAGAATGGTTCAGCTAAAGTTTATTTATTTATTAGCCACAAGTAGACTTACATTAATATTGCAGTGAAATTACTGTGAAAATCCCCTAGTCACCACACTCCAGCGTCTGTTCAGGTACACTGACGAACCATAGAACATTACAGCACAGAAACAGGCCTTTTGGCCCTCCTTGGCTATGCTGAACCGTTTTTCTGCCTAGTCCGACTGACCTGCACCTGGACCATATCTCTCCACACCCCTCTCATCCACGTACCCGTCCAAGTTTTTCTCACATGTTAAAAGTGAGCCCGCTTTCACCACTTCATTTGGCAGCTCATTCCACACTCTCACCACTCTCTGTGTGAAGAATCCCACCCCCTAATATTCCCTTTAAACTTTTCCCCCTTCATCCTTAACCCATGCCTTTTGGTATTTTTCTCCCCTAGCCTCAGTGGAAAAAGCCTGCTTGTATTCACTCTATCTATATCCATTATAATTTTGTACACCTCTATTAAATCTCCCATAATTTTTCTACACTCGGGGAATAAAGTCCTAACCTATTCAACATTTCTCTGTAATACAGTTTTTCAAGCCCCAGCAACATCCATGTAAACCTTCTCTGCATTCTTTCAACCTTATTAATATCCTTCTTGTAATTAGGTGACCAAAACTGTCCACAGTACTGTCTTATACAATCTGACCATAACATTCCAACTTTAATATTCAATACTTTGATTTATAAAGGCCAATGTACCAAAAGCACTCTTCATGACCATATCTATCTGTGACGTCATTTTTAGGGAATTGTGTATGTGTGTTCCCAGATCCCTCTGTTCTACTGCACTCTTCAGTGACTCACCATTCATCTTCTATGTTCTACCTTTGTTTGTCCTTCCAAAGTGCAATACCTCACACTTGTCTGCACTAAACTCCATCAGCCATTTTTCAGCCCATTTTTCTAACTGGTCCAAATTCCTCTGCAAGCTTTGAAAACCTTCCTCACTGTCCACTACACCAACAATCTTTGTATCGTCAGCAATTTGCTGATTGATCAATTTGCTGATCCAATTTACCATATTATCATCCAGATCATTGATATAGAGGGAGAATTTAGCATGGCCAATTCATCTAACCTGCACATCTTTGGACTGTGGGAGGAAATCAAAGCACCTGGAGAAAACCTACACAGACACAGGGAGAATGTGCAGACTCCACACGGACAGCGACCCAAGCCAGAATTGAACCCAGGTCTCTGGCACTTTGAGGCAGCAGTGTTAACCACTGTACCACTGTGCTGCCCCACTGTGCCACCATGCCACTCCCACCTTTAAACTTTTCCCCCTTCATCCTTAACCCATGGTTACAAGGATAGGTTGGAGAGGTTAGGACTGTTATCCTTGAAGTGAAGAAGAGGAAATTTGATAGAGATATTCAAAACAATAAGGCGGCTGGACAGGGTAAAAAGGGAGAAACTGTTTCCGCTTATAAAAGGATCAAGAATGTGATGACACGGATTTAAGATGATTCTCAATAGAAGCAAGTATGATGTGAAAGAATGGTTGTGGTTCAGAATTCACTGCCTGGAAATGTGGTGGAGGCTGGTTCAATTGATGTATTCAAGAGGGAGGCTCAGGAGGAAATTGTGTGTTCTCTGGCCGAGATATTTGAATCATTGATAGTCACGGATGAGGTGCCTGAAGATTGGGAAGTGGCAAATATTGTGCCTTTGTTTAAAAAGGGCTGCAGGGAAAAGCCTGGGAACTACAGACCTGTGAACTTCATATTATGGTGGGTAAATTGTTGGAAGGTATTTTAAAATACAGGACCTGCAGCCATTTAGAGATGCATGGACTGATTAGGGACAATGTATGGTTTTGTGAGTGGAAATCATGTCTCACAAATTTGATTGAGTTTTTTGAAGGGGTAAGCAAGAAGATAGGTGAGGGTAGTGCAGTTGATGTTGTCTACGTGGACTTTAGTAAGGCCTTTGACAAGGTACCACATAGTAGGTTGTAGCATAAGGTTAAATCTCACAGGATCCAGGATGAGATATCTAAATGGATACAAAATTGGCTCCTTGACAAAAGCCAGAGGTGGTTGTGGAGAGTTGTTTTTCAAACTTGAGTCCAGTGACCAGCAGTGTGCCTCAGAGATTAGTTCTGGGTCCATAGTTATTTGTCATTTATATTAATGATTTGGATGAGAATATAGGAGACTTGGTTAGTAAATTTGCAGTTGATAGCAAGATTGGTGGCATAATGGATAGTGAAGAAGGTTATCTCCAATTGCAGTGGGATCTTGATCAGTTGGGGCAATGGGCTGACGAATGGCAGATGGAGTTTAATGTAGACAAACATGAGGTGATGCATTTTGATAGATTGAATCAGGGCAGGACTTACTCAGTTAAAGTAAGGGAAGAGTTACAGAACAGAGAGATCTAGGGATACATGTTCATAGCTCTTTGAAAGTGGAGTCTCAGGTGGACAGAGTAGTAAAGAAGGCATTTGGCATGCATGCTTTCATCGGTCAGAACATTGAATACAGGAGTTGGAATGTCTTGTTAAAGTTGTACAAGACATTGGTAAGGCTACACTTGGAATACTTGTGCAATTCTGGTCACTCGATTACAAAAAAGATATTATTAAACTAAAAAGATCACAGAAAAGATTTACTAGGATGCCACTGGAACGTGATGGATTGAGTATAAGGAGAGGCTGGTATAAACTGGAACCTTTTTCTCTGGAGCGTAGGAGGCTGAGGGGTGATCTTATAGAAGTCTATAAAATAATGAAGGGCACAGATCAACTAGATAGTCAATATCTTTTCCCAAAGGTAGGGGAGTCTAAAACTAGAGGGCTTAGGTTTAAGGTGAGAGGGAGAGATATAAAAGTGTCCAGAGAGGTAATTTCTCCACACAAGGAGTGGTGAGTGGAACAAGCTGTCAGAGATAGTGGTAGATGCGGGTACAATTTTGTCTTTTTAAATGCATTTAAATATTGACATGGGTATGATAAGTATAGAAGAATATGGGCCAAATGTAGGCAATTGGGATTAGCTTAAAGGTTTTAAAAAAAAGGGTGGCATGGATAAGTTGGACTGAAGGGCCTGTTTCCATGCTGTAAACTTATGACTCTAGGAGGGCATTAGATGATTACTTGAATCGATACAATGTACAGGGGTATGGGGAAAAGGCAGGGCCGAAAAGCCTACTCCTGTTTTTCTTTGTTTCTTCCGGTTCTGCTGAAATAAGTGGGTCTTTGAACAGTTCTTGGCATTCTCCAAAATCTTCCTGCAACAGATATCAATGCCTGTACTTTCTCAGAAAGCTAAGGAAATTTGGCATTTCTTCCACAACTCTCACCAATTTCCACAGATGCACCAGAGAAAGTATCCTTTCCAGTTGCATCACAGCCTTTTTTTTGCACACTCTCTTCCTTTCTATGAATGGCATGCTGTGCCTATATAGCGTGCAAGAAATAATTTTCACTGTATGCTAATACATGTGATAATAATAATTCAAATCAAATATGGCTCCTGCTGTGTCCAAGAACACATGAAACTACAAAGGGTTGTAAACATAGGCCAGTCCATCATGCAAACCAGCCTGCCAACCATTCACTCCTTTCCCGCTGCCTCGGGAGAAGCACCTAGCATAATGAATGACCCCATGCACCCAGACATACTCTCTTTCACCTTCCGTCAGGAAAAAGATACAGAAATCTGAAAACGCATACCATCTGACTTGAGAAAAGCTTGTACCCTGCTGCCATCAGACTTTTGAATGGACCTACCATATAATAAGCTGATCTTTCTCTAAACCCTAGCTGTGACTGTAATAACATATTCTACATTCTCTTTTCCTTCTCCCCCCTGTACTCTATAAATGATATATTTTTGTCTGTAACAGCTTGCAATAAACAATACTTTTCACTGTATGCCAATACATGTGACAATAAATCAATTCAATTCTGTTCCTTGTATCTTTCTGGCTGGAGAGACTTGTGGATAAACTTGAAGTCACTGACAAAGGATATTTATCACTTGTTGAGTGTTTGCATTTTGCCATTTTATTTGAACATTCCGCTCACTCTTTGTCATTCTATTAGCTGTAAATTTTCTGTTTAATACACAGTAATTCTGATATGAACTTGTCAAAGCCAAGCAGCGACGACATTTCAATAGCTTTGATGCTACATTCAATTTTTTAAAAATGACTTTGATAGAAGTCAGTGAAAATAGCAGATAAATTTGATGTCAGCAGAACATATTTCTTCTTATTTATCAGGGTAATCAGTTGAATTGCACTGTATGTAAACAAACACAACATAGGAAGATAGCCAGCATAGGATTTTGCCACAGGATAGATACGGCAGCACGGTGGCCCAGTGGCTAGCGCTACTGTCTCAGTGTCAGGGACCTGGGTTTGATTCCTGGCTTAGGTCACCGTTTGTGTGGAGTTTGCACATTCTTCCTATGTCTGCATGGGTTTCCTCCAGGTGCTCCGGCTTCCTCCCACTGTCCAAAGACCTGCGAGTTAGGTGCATTAACCATGCTAAATTGTTAGAGCGACTAGCATGGGTAAATGCATTGAGTTATGGGGATAGGGCCTGAGTGGAATTGTGGTTGATGTAGACTCAATGAACCAAATAGTCTCCTTCTGAACTGTAGGATTGTATGATTTCCACTTGTAAAAGAACCATGGATGGATTAAGCCATCATGCTTGCCTAGAGAGCCAGTGCAGAGACAATGGGCTAAATGGCCTTTCTCTGCACTGTAATAATTCTGTGGCTCATGTGTGGCTTTCCTGTGAATATTTGACTTGTGACATCTGTGGCATTTTTGTCACAGAGCCAGAAGGTTCTACTGCAGGAATTCTAGGACAGTATTCTGAGGAGCTCCTGCAGTGATTCCTGAAACTGAAATGATTGACCTCCAATCACTACAACCATCTCCCTTTGTGGCAGGTATGACTCCAACCAGCGGAGAGTTTACTCCCAATTCCCACTGGCTCCAGTTTTGCTAAGGCTTCTTGACCTTGGAATCACTTTGAAGTCTCTTAACATTCCCTTCACCGCACACATTCCCACCCAGTTTTGTGTCATCAGCAAACTTGGAAATATTACTTTTGGTTCCCTCTTCCAAACCATTGATATATATTGTGAGTAATTGAGACCCAAACACTGATTCCTGTAGGAATCCACTGCGTGCCACTTCACAAAATATCAATTTATTTCTATCACTGACTTTGCCTCCTATATGCTTTCTCTTTCAACTTAATACTCTCCTTAACTTCCTTGGTTGGCCAATTGCTCTCTTAGAATCTTTCATCCTTACTGTGAAATGTTTTTGCTGAGAGTCATGAATTACCTCTTTAAATGTCTGCTACTGCTTGCTTTCTTGCTAATCTGTCTGCTTAGTCCATTTCAGCTAACTCTATCCTCTTCATTGTAATTTCCATTATTTATGTTAAACACAATTGTTTCCAACCCAAGTACCTCACTCCCAAATAATATTAAATTCTATCATGTTATAATCATTATTTCCTGGAGGATCTTTTACTCTGAAGTAATTTCTTAAACTTATCTCATTACGCATTACCATATCCATGATAGCCTGTTCACTGGTTAGCTCCTTGACATTGTTTTAGGTAACTATTCCTAACAAGCTTTATGAATTCAATATGGTAACTATCTTTTCCAATTTAATTAACCCAATTAACATTAAGTTACCCATAATTATTGCTCTATTCTATTTACATACTCCTATTATTTTTAATTTATACTCTTTCTGACATTATAGCTACATTTTGGGGGTCTAAATACTACTGCCAATGTCTCCTCTGCTGTTTTTTATCTTGACCCAAATGAACTCTACATCATCTGAGCCTAGATTTCTCTCACAACTGTCCTCATTTCATCTCTCAATAACTAGGATTGTTTTCATTGGAAAGACAGAGGTTGACGGGAGTCCTAATAGAAGTTTACAAAATTATGACAGGCATAGACAGGATGGATAGTCAGAGACTTTTTCCCAGGGTGGAAAAGGTACCCCACCACCTTTTTCTTCCCATCTGTTTTTCTGAAAGATCAAAATATTCCTGAATATTAAATTTCCACCTGTAATCTCCTTTTAACCATGTCTCTGGAATGGCTATGAAATCGTATTCATTTGCCTCAATTTGTACCATCAGTTCTTCCACTTTATTCTGAATGTTCCGTGCATTAAGATGCAAAGCCTTTTTGCCATTTTTAACCATGTTAACTTTTCTTTATACTGTGACCCTAATCACATCTCGCACTTGGTTATCCTATGTACCATTTTTGCATTTTACTGTTCTCTCTTTTATTATTGTCCTTGTTTTTCTTTCCCTTGTCTCTTATGTTTAGATTCCCACCCCCCTGATATTCTAGTTAAACCCTCCCTGACCATATGAGCAAATACTTGCATCATTCCCAGTCCTGCCCAAGTGTGTCCCATTCAGTTTGTACCAGTCCTAATATCTCAGGAATCTGAAACACTACCTCTTGCACTATTTTCCCACCCCATGTATTCATCTGATACATCCTGCGATTTCTACTCAGACTTGCATGTGCACAGGTAAAAATCCCGAGATCAGTACCTTTGAGATTCTATCATTCAAATTATTTCCCAGCTCACTTGATTTGGCTTTTAAGACTTCATCCTTTGTTTCATCTATGTCATTGAAACCGCTATGTACCACGGCTCTGCTTGTTCACCCCTCTGCACCCTCCCCCCACCCCCACCCCCCAGAATGTCCTGAAGCCATTCTGAAACATCTTTGAGTCTACCATCAGGGAGGCAACATTCCATCCTGGTGTTTTGTTTGCCGCCACAGAAATATTTTATCTATTCTCCTTCAATTGAAATCTTCTGCCCTTATTTGATCTGTATTCCTCTAATCTCTCCTTATTTGGATACCCATCCAAATGCCTCTTTAAGTGTTGCTAACATATCTGCTTCCATCATCTCCTCTGGCAATGCATTCCAAGCACCCACCACTCTGTTTGAAAAACGTCCACCACACATCTCCCTTAAGCTTTCCCCCTCTCCCTTGAACCTTCCTCCCCTTTGTAATTTACATTTCCACCCTGGGAAAAAGCCTCTGACTATCCATACTGTCTATGTCTGTCATAATTTTGTAAATTTCTATCAGGTCCCTCCTCAGTCTCTGTCTTTCCAATGAAAACAATCCTAGTTTATTCAACCATAGGCAACACCCTTGAGACTGGGCAACATCCTGATCAACCATCTTTGCACCCTTTCCAAAGCTTCCATGACATTCTGATAATGTTGGGGCCAGAACTGCACGCAATACTCCAAGTTCAGCCTAACGAAGATTTCAGATAGCTGCAACATGATTTCCCAACTCCTGTACTCAGTGCCTTGGCTGATGAAGGCAAAGAACAGAGGTCCTAACACTGATTCCTGTGAAGACCAGCTACGGATCTCCATTCTGAAAAACAGCATCCACCACTACTCTGTTTCTAATGACCAAGCCAGATCTATATCCATCTAGCCAGCCCAGCCCAAATCCCATGGGATTTTGGTTTTTGTACTAGTCTGCCATGTGGGACTTGTCAAATGTTTTACTAAAATCCACATAAACTACATTCACAGCCCTTCCCTCATAAATTTTCTTTGCCATCTCTCCAAAAAAATTCAATCAAGTTAGTGAGACATGACCTTCCCTGTACAAAGTCATGCTGCCTGTCACTAACTAGTCCATTTTCCTCCAAACGTGCATATATTCTGTCCCTTAGTATCTTCTCCAAAAGCTTTCCCACCACATACGTTAGGGTCACCAACCTATAATTTGCAGGATTATCCCTTCGTCCCTTTTTAAACAAGGGAACAACATTGATTATTCCCCGATTCTTTGGTGCCTCACCTGTGGCCAAAGAGGATGAGAAGATATCTGTTAAGACCCCAGCTATTTCTCCTTTACCTCCTGTAGTAATCTGGGATAGATCCCATCCAGTCCCAGGGACTTGCCTACTTAATTTAACATACTCAACACTTTCTCCTTTGATATATTGATGTTTTTAAGAGCACTCGCACACCTATCCCCAACCTCAACATCAGTCATGTTATCCTCCTTGGTGAATACCAATGCAAAGTACTCATTAAGAATTTCACCACTTGCTATGATCCCATGCGTAACTTTTCCCTCCATTATCTTTGAGTGGGTACACTCTTTCTCTTACTACCCTGTTGCTCCTAATATATGCATAAAAAGCCTTGGGATGCTCCTTGACCCTGTTGTTAAACACATTTCTTGGTCCCTTTTACCATCCTAGTTGTAGAGTCATAGAGGTTTACAGCATGGGAACAGGCCCTTCAGTCCAATTTGTCATGCCGCTCTTTTTTTAAACCCAGAAGCTAGTCCCAGTTGCCCACATTTGGCCCATATCCCTCTGTATCCATCTTCCCCATGTTAACTGTCTAAATGATTTTTAAAAGGCAAAATTGTACCCTTCTTTACTATTGCCTTTAGCAGCTTGTTCCAGACACTCACCACCCTCTGTGTGAAAAAATTGCCCTTCTGGACTCTTTAGTTCCATATTCAAATTCCTTTCTACTTTCACTGTATTCCTCAAGGGCTTTGCCAGTTTTTTGATGCCTAGAGTTTCTTTTGCCTATGGATTAATGCCTAATGCCTATACTTCCTTTTTCATTTTGACTAAGCTTACAATTTCCTTTGTCGTCTATGGTTCCCAAATCCTGCCATTTCTATCCTTCATTGTTGCAGGATTATGTCTGCTCTGACTTCAATCAACTATCCCTTAAAAATCCAAGGTGGATTTGCCCTCAAGTAGCTGCTCTCAATCCCCAGTTCCTGTCTAATTTGGATGTAATTGGCCCTCGTCCAATTAAGCATCTTCATCTGAGAGCCACTCTTGTCCTTATTCATGACTATCCGAAATCTTATGGAATTATCGTCACTAAGCCCAAAGTGCTCCCTTACTGAAACATCGATCACTGACCAATACCACATCTAGTGCGGCTCTCTTCCTGATTGGATTGTCAATATACTGTATCACAAAGCCCCCTGGACACGTCTAACAAATTGCTCTCCATCCGAGCCTTTGGCTGTAAGGGATTCCCAATCAATATGGGGGAAGTTAAAGTCACCAATCACAACTACCTTGCTTTTTCTGCATCTTTTCAGTATCTGTCTATACAACTGCTCCTGTGTCTCCTACAGGCTGCTGGACAGATTGAAAGTATAACATTTGCCATAAATTGTACGGCAGTGGAAAATTTTTTTAAAAATTACAAAAAATCCTGAGAAATTTTAGCTTGTTTGGCAGCATCTGGGAGAAAAGAATCAGAGTTAATGTTTCAAGCCCAATGTGACTCCTCTTCAGGATTTCCAAACTCTGTTTCTCTCTCCACAGATGTTGCCGGACCTGCTGAGTTTTTCCAGCACTTTCTGTTTGATTTAAGGTCTCCGACATCTGTGGTATTATGTTTTTAACTCTGTTATAGTTAGTTGTCTAGGAAGAAGGTGCAGAAGGGATTATTTTCTGCCCCTTGTGCCCTTCACTGCACTGAGGATGAAATTAATTCTCCAATCGTACCCAAGATTCAGAGGCATTAATTTGCACAACGACTGCTATTGGTCAGAAATAGAAATTTCTCAACAAAAAAAAAACCTTTTTCCTCATTGTCTGAACACACTGGGATATTCAAATGTTTAAAGTTTAAAGATTATTTATTAATGTCAAAAGTAGGCTTACATTAACACTGTAATGAAGTTACTGTGAAAATCCCGTAGTTGTCAACTCTGGCGCCTACTCGAGTACACTGAGGGAGAATTTAACATGGTCAGTTCACCTAACCAGCCCATCTTTTGGACTGTGGGAGAACATGCAAACTCCACACAGCGATCCAAGCTGGCAATTGAACCCCGGTTTCTGATTGTGTGAGACAGCAATGCTAACCACGGTGCCGCCATGCCATAAGTTATTAGTGAGAGTTTAACTTATTTAACATAGATCATTAAAGTGACCACAGTATAAAATATTTTAAAATTAGAGGCCTATCTTTCATTTGATGAGTCCAGTACTATGATTGTCGCAGCTATAGCTCGGCACTCCTGGAACTTTTTGTTTGAAACATTGAAAATATAAGCAGGCCATTTGGCCCTTCAAGTCTACTTCGTCATTCATTTTGATCATGGCTAATCATCAAATTCAATATTCTGATCCCACCTTCGCTCCCATGTCCATTAATCCCTTTAGCCCCAAGAGCCACAAAAACATAGAAAAAAATTATTTGTGGGATTAATTTTTAAACAAAGAGCAAAATCCACCTAATTTTACACTCCTAGCGAAGAATGTAGAAAACGTGAAAACCCATCTTTACACAAGGCCACATTTAAAATTTGCAATTGAACACAAATATGTGGTTCTTACGAACTGCAGCTAACAATATAAACACACTGACTTTAATTTCAGTAGCTGTCAGGCATCCCCTCTTCCTAAATGTTTTTAGGAACTGCCTTTTCTGCTCGGTGTTCAGTGCCAGGTGGGAGTGTAAACAAGGGCAGTCAGACTCAAGAGGCTTGTATAATGTTGCTCCTCTGTAACTAACACTGACATATATAAGTGCCCATTATTAAATGCAATTGAGCAAGAAAGGTTCCAGAAGATGGCCTTGCTGATCTCTTAATGATCTTTGTATTCATTTGTTATCTTGGCTGCTGTTAACCTTTGACCATGTCAGCAATGGTCAGATGAAAGTTTTTCATCATGTGATAGATTTAATTGCCCAGACAAAGCTTACTTAACTGGATCCTGTTTCAGTGGCGTCACATTTGTGTTTTCTAGGCCAGAAGGCAGAGACCAAAAAGTCAAACAAAAGATACATCACCACATCCCTTTCCTCTCACTTTTTAATCTGTGTCTACAATTAGCATAGGGAGGAGAGAAAGGATATTTTAAACTGTAATCCAAAGTAATGAAGACTTGAGCTTATTGTTCAAATTTCATTGTGAGAAAGTCGTGTTGTATAACCCCTATCAAACTTTTCTTGTATGTGTAATAGTGCTGAAGAATTGATTTGGTGAAAATTCCCCTACTGCAGTGATTAGTTATTTAGGATAAATATTCACTATAAAGCCCAATTTTAGTCAGACTAATGGAAAAGTCGTGTTTGCTGATAATCAAAAACACAAAGGTGTGGCCATGCAGCACATGTTGCTGGCACAAGTGTGTATATCAATACTAATTTTTGCATTCTACAGAATGTGGTAGCCTTTTGGCAAAACAGAATCTTTATATGAACAATAGATTTCCATATTTACATAAATCCAAGAGTTCAACTTAAACAATTAGCTTCATTATTAGATCATTACATAACAGAATGATGGTTCCAAATAATCCTGATGTTCTTGAGTTAAGGAGAAAAAAAAATGGCTAAGATTTCTCATCCTGGATACCCAGGAAACTAATGATTCCTGCTGGAAAGTCAACATGTGAATGTAGTTTGTAGGAGCAGGATTGGAATCTGAAGTATTATGTTCAGTTCTGGATATTGTACCTCGAGAAGGATATATTGACAATTCAGGAGGTGAAGTGCGAATAGCTCAAAAAGAATGATAGCAGCACTTTGAAGGTTAAATTAAACTTGTGTCCCCGTAAGTACAGAGGATTAAAGACTCGCAATTGAGGTGTTGCTGATTAAAATGATTCAATACATAACAAGACATTATTTTGGCTGATGTAGTCGTCCAGAACCAGATGATGCATATACCGGAATTTTACCACCACGCCTGCCCTGGAATCAGAATCTGTTCTGTGGCTCACAGAACAGAATTCCCTGTTGGCCTGGAGCAGGATTTTATGAGCCTTGCCCGAGCGAGACTGTGAAATACCAGCCAATAATCTCAAAAGTAAAACTATTCTGTTCAAGGCAGCTGTCAGGAAACATTTCTCGATACAAAGGTAGTGGAAAACTGAAATTCTTTTCCTCCAAAAAGCTGTTGAGGTTTTGGAGTCAACTGAAACATTCAAAATTAATATTAATAGTTTTTTTATGGAACCAGGCAGCTAGATGAAGTTAAATACAATTCAGCCATAATCTCATTGAAAGGCTGAAGGAGTGATTGACCTTGCCTTGCTTTTATATTCCTATGAATTAGCTGTTTTGCTGCCAATAGCAGCTGATCTGCTGACTTTGACTTTTAGGCTTGCAGCCTTGCTTGGGCAAGGCTGATTATTTGGACAAATATTGGGAAGCAATTTGTGACACTAGATTGTATCTCAGTTAATCACTTCAGGAAGGATGATTGAGACAAAATCATCCATAAAATGATTAATGGTCTTTCTACTGCAACAGTTTTATTAGATTTTGTATTGTGTTTTCTGTCATCAAATAAACTATCAAATGCACTCAAATTTTATTGGTATGAATTAAACCAAATTATCTGATATCAAAAGATTTGAGCAAGACAGCAGCAAAATGTGAAACAACTTCCTCAGCAAATGTGCTGCCTCTTCAAGGAATGCAGATGCTCAGACCTTAAGGACCTCAGCTTTGCCATTGTCCACTGGATTGCAGTATACTGAGCACCAATATGTTCCAACTCATCCTATACCAGTCTTGTAGATACCCAGCTCAACAACACAATGCATATCAACTCCAATTAACATGGCTCCCTGAGCAACATCCCGCCCTCTGGGAGAATGCAATAAGAAAGCTCCTTGACAAAGTTTACATCAACCCAAACCTGCTGCTATACAAAAACTTTACCAATCTACGTCTTGCTTGCTTCCTACTATACCAGCCTGAATGGCTAAGACCACAGTACCAAGGAATAATAGCAGAAATGCAGCCAACTAAAAACCACTCCCTTATCATACGTTCCACAACTCGCCCACCCGGCTTCAATCTGCCCGCCAACATTATGCACACTTCAGCTGTTTCCTCATTGACAAAGGTCTTTGTGCAGCAAATCGGCACAAGTGGGGCCTTGCAGGGAACCCAACCTGCAGCTCTGGTACCCTGCAGTCAATGACTCACATCTTAGATGTCCCCTGATGAAGTTCATCAATCATTGGAAGCCAATGATTGATGCCCACGACCAAGTTAAAAAGCATAGCTAAACAGTACCAATGAGTTTTGTTAAAAATTGTTGGATTGTGATCCATGCTCGGAGGACATGTTTGCTTTGGATAATGAGCGTTTTTGTTATTGTGAAATGTGGCATCTGTAAATGGTTTTTGTCACTGGCCCTTTTCTGATCATAAAGAAATACTGTTTTAAAAGCCATATTTACAGATTAATCAATGAAGGGATTTCCAGATCCCCTGGATTCACTATCCCTTTGGGAAAACAGAGAGATTCAACAACCATCTTTTATCATTTGTGTTGGAAAAGAAGGAAAGGAAGACTGAGATTTCTAGCTGCCTAGTTTAGAACATAACTGTATCATTTTAGAATGCTTTTTCTTTCTTTTCCACAATAGATTACTTGGTCCTTTAAAAAATTTATCAGTCACATTCCAACTAAAGACAAACTATTTATCTTTCCTTGAGGTTTTTTAATGGTGACTGTGCATGAAGTACAGATCTTTCACTGTATCACTCATAAGTACATGTAATCAGTGTTGCTGTTGGATATAATGGATTTTGCAAGCCATTGTCAATCGGTATCTACACACAGTAAGCTATCTTGATCTGTTGGTGGTCATTTTTAATGATGATGCTGTCATCACCAACTGCTTCTGTTGATTGACGATTTTTTCCCCCTGTATTTATCCCAGTAGTTTCAGTTGGGGCATCCTGTTTCTCCTCTCCCATGTCCAGGATGTTTAATGACTGCTTTTAACCAGCAACATGACATTAGGTGTGAACAACTGTGAGGTCATAATTGGGTTTGAAACAAAATAGCCCACAGATGACTAAGGAACAATGGAACAGTCTCATATTTGAGTGAATTGAAAATACTGCATCAGATAAAACATTTCAGCTAGATCACCAGAGTTAAGTGCCACTGTGAGCTTATTTATAGACAATAAAGTTAAGATTATAAATATTTGTTTGGCTGTCTCTTTTATAATATGAAGAAGTGGAGAAAGACTCCAATTCTAAAGTGAAACCATTACAAAGACTAATTTTCATCTGTTTCCGCTGTTGTTTGTATATACAAGAGTTAATATTTATTGTATCTTCAGCATTACTGTTTACAAAGACATTGAAAGACAGTTTTGAGTTAAGAAATACTAATCTAAAACTTAGACAAAGAAGTGAGATGTGAGACCACGTTGAAGGAAGAGAAGGGAGGTGGGGGTATTTAGGTCGTAAGTTTCAGAAAATGGAGCAACAGACTCTTTGCTGTTGACAGTATCTTTCCAGACACTGTGTGGAGCTAAAATCCTAGCGTACTAACTACAGAACCAACAACTTGCATTTTTATAGGACCTTTAATGTAGGAGAACATCTTAAGGCACTCGTCAGGAAGGTTGTCAAATAAAATTTGACATCAAACTACGTAAAGAGGAATTGCGGAAGAAAGGTCGAAGAGATAAACTTTAAAAAAGCATCCTACTGGAGGAGAAAGAGAGATGGAGAACTTTAGGAAGATTATTCTAGAGCATTAGGACTTGGGCAGTTGATGGCATGGCTGACAATGATGGAATGATGAGAATCAGAGCTGTGGCAGCGGCCAAATGTGGAGGAAATAGGAATAATTTAAAAAAATATAACCTGAAAAAGAATATATGCTGTGTACAGTTTTGGTCTCTTTACTTGAGAAAGGACATGCTGGCACTGGAGAGGGTGCAGAGGAGATTCACTAGATTGATTCCAGAATTGAAAGGATTGGCTTATGAGGAGAGACTGAATAGACTGGGGCTGTACTCATTGGAATTCAGAAAAATGAGAGGAGATTTTATAGAAACATACAAGATTGTGAAGGGAATAGATAAGAAAGAAACAGGGAAGTTGTTTCCACCGGCAGTTGAAAATAGAACAAGGGGGCATAGCCTCACAATAAAGGGAAGCAGATTTAGGACTGAGTTGAGGAGGAACTTCTTCACACAAAGGGTTGTGAATCTGTGGAATTCCTTGCCCAGTGAAGCCTTTGAGGCTATCTCATTGAATGGTTTTAATTATTTTTGAACAGTAAAGGAATTGGGGGTTATAAGCGGGCAGTTAAGTGGAGCTGAGTCCACGAAAAGATCAGTCATGACCTTATTGAATGGTGAGGCAGGCTCGAGGGACCAAATGGCTTAGTCTTCCTCCTAGTCTTATGTTCTTATGTGTTAAGTTCATAGGTTTGGCGGAGTCAGAATCTGAAAGGATATGTGCTGCATGTATAATATAGACTTGCCTCAACTGAATGAATCATAGAAACCATTAAAACATGAGACAATGTGGATCATTGGCTGGGATCTTCTAGCTGTTGACTCCCCGCTGCTGCTGCAAACAAGGATGGAGAATTTACACTCAATCAAATCTCCAAATAACTGCAACGGTACCAGAAAATCCCACTGGCTTAAAAGGCAGTAAGATTCTGCCGTGCTGCTTGACAAGCTCAGTCTCATTCCAGATGAACACAAAGTTGGGAAGGGAGGGAGGGTGGTGATGGTTTCCCACCCTGCCTGCCTGCCACGGGAATCGTAGCAGGCAGAGACAGATCATGCAGAGGTCCGTTGACATGGTGGGATTTTCCAGTTTTGGTGTGAGCGCGGCCAGAAAATCCCGCCCAAAATATATGCAGATGCACAAGGTAGATCATTTACATTTTTTGAGTCTCAATTACACAGCTTCACAGTCAGATAAACAATCTCAGAAAGGTATCTGTATTCTGGTGTAGATGTTTCAGAGTATGGTGACCCAGTATGTTGTTAGCAGAAGAGATGCTAGTGTCTGGTTGACTATCGACAGAGTGTTGTGGGTATAAAGGTTAAATAAGCCAGTGGAGAAACATTTTAATGAATGGCAGCAGAAGGGGAGGATAAACACACTGTAAATCCTGTAAATCAAACAGTAACACTGAGAGAAAAGCCAGCAAGATATATGGATAAGTTAGGGATGGTTAGCCAGGGAAATGCTCTGTGCACATATGCATGTGATAGTTGAGTTACAAGCATCAAAGTGGTGATATTAGTTAAAAATAGGGTGGACCATCTGAAAGTTGTTATGTTGCAGTCCATTGTTAGCCTTACAATGAATTAATGTGACCTATGAAAATTTGTGGTAGAATTGAAGGCAGTCCACCTAACAATAAACACTGGGCTGTCCAACTTGAACATAAATTTGTAAAACAGCAAAATGTCACAAACAAGAGGAAGACAAATGCATGTGGCACAAGAAACACAGCAAGTGCAAGCATCACAAATCAGCTTCAAATGTGTGATGTGATAACCATTAGGTGCTACAAGCTGACATGATTTAGAGTTAACTTTCCAGACTATAGGACCTTTGGAGACCATTGGGAAATGGTGAGAGAACAGGACAGCAGCAATATTGATCAAGCACACAACTGCAGAAGCAGAAAGAAGGCGATCAAGTAGTGCAAATGCTACTATGCAACAAGAGGATACAAGAACCTAATAGTTGTCTACAGACCTCCTCCCTGACAGTAGTGATGCAATAGAGATGTATAAATGTATGTCGACAGAATGTCATCGAATCCTGATCTGAGTATTTACAGAAGGACCCTAGGTCCTTGCTATTCAAAAAGGGAGGTAAAGAAAAAACAGGGAACTGTAGACCAGTGAGCCCAACTTTGGTACTAGAGAAGTTGCTAGAGTCTATTACCAAGGATTTCATAACTTGGCATTTGGAAGACAGTGGGTGTAATCAGACAATGTCAGCATGGATTTACAAAAGGACAATCATACTTGACAAATCTATTGGAATTTTTTGAAGATGTAGCTAGTAGAGTTGACCAAGGAGAACCAGTGAGTGTGGTTTGTTTAAACTTTCAGAAGGCTTTTGACATGGTTTCATCTAACAAACTACTATATAAAGTTAAAGCACATGGGATTGCAGATCATATATTGAGATGGATAAAAAGCTGGTTAGCAGATAGGAGACAAAAAGTTGGCATAAATGGGTCTTTTTCTGTTTGGCAGTCAGTGATTAGTGGAGTTCTGCAGGGATCTGTGCTAGGATCCTAACTGTGTGCGTTATATATTAAAGATTTGGAAGAGGGAACTGAAAATATTATCTCCAAACTTTCAGATGATAGGAAGTTGGGTGGGAGGGCGAATTGTGAAGAAGATGTAGAGATGTTTCAGATTGATTCGGAAGGCTGAATGTGTGAGCATATGCATGGCAGATGCAGTATAACATGAGGTTATCCACTTTGGTAGCAATAATAGGAAGACTGATTATTTCTTAAATGGTGTAATTGGAGAAAGGTTGATAGTTAGATTTTGGAGTCCTCGTGCATTGTTGAAGATAAATGAAAGTAAGTGCGCAGGTACAGCAGGCAGTAAAGGAGGCAAATGGTATGCTGGCCTTTGTAGCGAGAGGATTTGAGTATAGAGATAGGGATGTTTTACTACAATTGTATAGGTCATTGGTGAAGCCACACCTGGACTATTGAGTGTCCTTATGTGAACACCTTTTGGTGCCCTTATCTGAAGAAGGATGTCCTTGCTGTAGAGGGTGTACGGCAAAGGTTTACCAGGCTGATTCCTGAGATGGCAGATCTGTCATTTGAGGAGAGACTAACTCAGTTAGGATTTTTTTCACTGGAGTTTAGGAGAGTGAAGGGGGATCTCCTAGAAATTTTAAAAAGTTCTAACAGGGTTAGACAGGGTAGATTCAGATAGAATGTTCCCATTGTGGGGGAGTTCAGAACCAGGGATTATAGCTTGAGGTTAAGGGATAAACCTATTAGAACTGAGGCGAGGAGAAATTTATTCACCCAGAGAGTGGTGAATATGTGGAATTCGCTCCTGCAGAATGCAGTTGAGGCCAAAACACTGTCTAACTTCAAGAAGAAATTAGATATAGCTCTAAGAGCTAGAGGGATAAAGGGACATGAGGGAAAGGGGATCAGCCATGATCAAAATGAAGTCTGGAACATGCTACCAGAGGTAATAGTAGAGGCAGGCAGGTAAAATTTTGTCTTTTAAAAAACATTTAGATAGCTACATGGGTATGATGGGTATAGAGGGATATGGGCCAAATGCGGGCAATTGGGATTAGCTTAGAGGTTCTAAAAAAAAGGGCGGCATGGATAAGTTGGGCTAAAGGGTTGTTTCCATGCTGTAAACCTCTATGATTGTTTGACGCTAATTATTCTAGTATTAGCTGAAGGACTTGAGTAAATTGTACGTCCTGGTCACAGATCACTTCATTTCATTTGACATGAGGATATAACAGTGCATAGACATTTATGAATAAATTGGAGTGTGATTACCAACAGCCTAGAAGTTGCAGTGCCACTCTTGTCTCTTGCTACAGGAAAGATAAATTGATTGGTTGCTTCCATTCTAATATTTCTGTGATTGAAAGGAAGTGAAAGTTTTAAGTTTCTGAGCATGACTCTGTGGCCAAATTCCCCTTCCACTCCATTTTCAAATTTGCTGATGACACCATCATATTGGGTCAGAACTCAAACAGTTATGAGATGGAGTACAGGAAAGAGACAGAAAATCTGGTGGAATGGTGCAATGACAATAATCTGTTCCTAAGGGGTGAACTTTACCGTGACGCCCACCACGGGAATCAGAGCTGGTGAGGAGTAGACCATGGTAAGATCTGTTGACCTCGGACAGGATTTTCAGGTTTCGAGGCGAGTGAGACTGGAAAATCTTGCCTCAATGTCATTAAAACGAAGGAAACATTCATCAATTTCAGGAAACGTAATGGAGGACATGCTCCTATTTATATCAACAGGGATGAATGGAAATTTTCAAGAACTTCAAGTTTCTAGGGCCAGATCACTAACGACCTGTCCTGGTCCATCCAGACTGAAGCTATAGTTAAGAAAGCCCACCAATGCCTCTTCTTTTTCAGAAGCCTAAGGAAATTCAACATGTCTGCTGTGACTCTCACCAATTTTTACAGATGCACCATAGAAAGCATCCTTTCTGGATGTATCACAGCTTGGTATGTCTCCTGCTCTGACCAAAATCGCAAGAAACTAGCAAAGGGCTACAAAGCATAGCTCAGTCCATCACGCAAACCAGCCTCCCATCCATTGACTCCATCTACACTTCCCGCTGCCTCAGAAAAGCAAACAGCATAATCAAGGACCCCGCATAGCTCAGACATGCTCTCTTTCACCTTTTCCTCTGGGAAAAGGATACAAAAGTCTGAGATCACATACCAACTGAGTCAAGAATGGCTTCTTTCCAGCTGCCATCAGGCCTTTGAATGGACTTATCTTATGTTAAGTTAATCTGTCTATGACATTCTGCAGTCTATCCTTTCCTTCTACCCTATGTGTTCAATGAACGGTATATTTTGTATAGCACACAACAAACAGTATTTTTCACTGTATCCCAATACATATGACAATAAATCAATTCAAATCAAAGGAGGCTTGCAATTTTCCCTCTTAGAGAGACTGGTGTTTTTTGTTATTTCTCCTGTTAATTTGCTGACTTTACTAATTTTGTGGTGAGCAAAATACTTGTCTGTGACTGAATAATCTTCCTTGCTGCTTAATCAGACAACAGCTGTACCTATTTGTGGGTTCCAGTAGGAGTAATTATTTATACGGCCTGGCCATTAAACGCTTGAAGCATAGTTTTAGTTTATGAACAACAGATGTTTGATATCACATGTTTATGTTTCAAAAATGACTTTCCCCAAAGTATAATGCTTCAGTGTTTCAAAAATAATTACTTTAAACTTGTGACATTTTGGAGCATGATATAAAAACCCACTCACAGCCCTGACAAATTTCTCAATCCATGTGCAGAATGGGTTTCATTATTTTGGCACAGATCAAGCGTCTGATCAAGCCCAAGGTGGGGCGCAATGCTTTCTTATCTTGTCAGTTTGGATCTTATTTGTCTCTCTTTTGGGGACGATGAATTGAATTCAATTTGAATTTGGTTTTTGGAGCAAGCAAGGAGATGGATTTGGGTTTTCCCGGTCCACTTAAGCATTGGCTTTGTAACTTCAAGAGTGGAGTAATCATTAAGAAAGACACGAGTTGCTGATTGTGGTTATAATTATATTATTGAGGATCAGCGTGTTTCCAGATAATAGAGAGAGAGCTGACTGAATGTCAGGATTCCCCGTAATATCTTAGATCTACTGGATTTTTTGTTTTAACCATGAGCAGAAAAGATTGAATATGTTCAAGAATGTGGACTCTCGGTTCATTTTCACTACTCATTATATCTACCAATGAAGTCACCCAGATTCTTTATTCTAACTACTAATCTTTATACAGTTCAAGATATGGAAAGACGTTTGGGTTATGTTAGGATCTGAGTTGGTTTGATAACTGATGGCAAGATCCCAGAATGGAATCGTGTCTCAAAGACCATAACTTTCATTTCTTTTTTTATCAAAAGTAGAGGAAACGGAGTCACAGAACCATTAATTAGTTATTACAAACAAAAAAAAGCATTTAATTAATTATGGAAGAAATGGATTACATTACAATAATCATTTACTCTCCCCTTAAACTTAGCAAATATACACGGGTTTTAAGATTAACATGGATGACATAGTACGTTCAAAGCTATAATGGTCTCATTAGCACACAAGTTTGCAGTTTGTGGATTCTTCCTCAGAATTTCTCCAGGTAATTTTTATCGGTGAATTTTCAATTCACTTTTAGCAGTTACTCCTGTAAGAATTTCGAAGCAATCTCCTTCCGCTGCCTCAGCTGGATGACTGTTTCTTCTCACTGTCAATTTCTTTAACTTTCAAGGACAGCTTCTTAATAGAATTATTTCAAAAATTTCAGTTGCCTATCAAAGTCTCTCGCAACTATAAACCTGGTTAAATAGAATGGCTTCTTTAACTGCAAGCTCGTGTTTCTCTTTTCTTTGATTGTGTCTTGTTATGACGGGCTCAGGGGATCATCGATAGATCTCCCTGTGGGATTCATGGAATACAAACTCTCTGATTGAATAAGCCAAGGCTCACCCAATGGGAAGTGAGCACGTGGGGGCTAAAATCTGTTGTTTCAACCCTGGACCGTTGTTGTAGATCTCTAGGTACAGACTACAGGCTGTAAGTCGTGAGTGTGGCTCTTCCTTTTTGTGGTCGTTAAAGGTTTCTTGGTGACAGAAGAATTATTACATTGGCAACAAAGAGTAAGAACAAATTTTTTCTCTCCGGATAATGTCTTTAAGTCAAGAATGTTCACCGATAAGAAAAAGCAATTATGCTTTTATGAAGCAATTCTGCCATTATGAATGGTTAAGGATTCTGGAACTGTACTCATTGGAGTTTAGAAGGATGAGACGGGATCATATTGAAACTTACAGGATACTGCAAGGCCTGGATACAGTGGACATGAAGAGGATATTTCTGCTGGTGGGAAAAACTAGAACCAGAGGGCACAACCACAGGCTAAAGAGACGATCCTTTAAAACATAGATGAGGAGAATTTCTTCAGCCAGAGAGTGGTGAATCTGTGGAACTCTTTGCCGCAGAAGGTTTTGGAGGCCAGGTCACTGAGTATCTTTAAGACAGTGATAAGTAAGTTCTTGATTAATAAGGGGACT
Organism: Sphyrna mokarran; assembly: GCA_024679065.1. Taxonomy (NCBI): domain Eukaryota; kingdom Metazoa; phylum Chordata; class Chondrichthyes; order Carcharhiniformes; family Carcharhinidae; genus Sphyrna; species Sphyrna mokarran. The sequence continues at coordinate 6,699,698 of JAGIQG010000021.1, read as the reverse complement.
ACGGGAGTAGGGCTGAGAAAAATTTCAGCCATGATTGAATGGTGGAGCAGACTTGATGGGCTGAGTGACCTAATTCTGCTGCTATATCTTATGGTCTTATGGTCTACATGTAAGCAGTGTGTGTAGCTCTTCATTCTTGTTGTCAATGAAGAGTTTCTTGGTGACAGAAGACTGAGTTTTACAGAACTATTACACTTCTGGAGTATTATTTTCTATTTCGTTTTACTATTCTGAAATCTATTTTCCCACACTGTTCTTTGATCTGTCAAGCTGGCTTTCTTACAAGTTTACTCCATTTTTACAGCCTTTCTCAACCTTCGACGGTACTGAGAGAGCAATCTTTTTTCCCAGTTCCACTCAGTTCTCAGTAACACCTGCCACACTTCTGCCACAGTTATGAACACAGAGTTCTCTGGCCCCACCCTTCTCTCTGACTTCTAAACTTGTTGCTGTGGTCGATTGCTTTGAATTTTGGCAGGAATTGAAGTTAACCACTGAATAGCCAAACATTTTCTCAACACGCAATCCATCCACAAGTTCCCTTCCAGCTGCAGAAATATTAAATTAAACTTACCCAAAACATGCCTTGCTTCTAACTTTTCACCCACCCTCCCATCCATTGATTCCATCTATATTTCCCATTGCTTCAGAAAAGCAGCTCACATAAACAGACCCCACGCACCCCCAACATTCTCTTTTCCACCTTCTTCCATCGGGAATAAGATACAAAAGTCTGAGATCACGTACCATCTGACAGAAGAACGGCTTCTTTTCTGCTGCTATCAGACTTTTGAATAGATCTACCTCATATTAACTTGATCTTTCTCTACATCCTAGCTATGACTGTAATACCACATTCTGCACTCTCTTCTTTCCTTCTCTTATGTTTTGTATAGCAAACAAGAAACAATATTTTTATACGTGACAATAATAAATCAAATTTTTAAAAATCCCTTAAATCCACCCTTGAGTTTCTTAACAGGTTAACACTCACCCTCTTGTGGATCAGATATCTGATTTATGACTTCGCTGCTCAGAAGTCCTTCAGATGTAAACTGGGAACAGAAAGCAATATCTTTAAATAAAAAGCATTTTTTTAACTTTAGTTTATAGCTGTTGCAGATATATATTATTGAGCTTTAGATTTTCAATAAACTTATGAAGCAAACATTTGAACTGAAATCATCAACTGTTGTGCACCAGCCACAGTTCTGGATTCAGGAAATGGTCGGAATCCAAAGAGAAGAGCTGAATATGATAAGAAAACTCACTACATCAGGTTAAAATTCATCAGGTTTATTTGGTATCACGCACTTTCAGAGCGCTGCTCCTTCATCAGGTGAGGGGAAAGTTGGATCACAAACATGGCATATATAAATAGAGATTCCGTTGCAAGATAATGGCTGGAATGTGAATCTCTTGTCTATAAATTCCATGTTTGTGAACCCAGCCTTCCCCTCACCTAATGAAGAAGCAGCACTCCGAAAGCTCATGATTCCAAATGAACAGTTGTGAGATTTCTTATTGTATCCACCCCAATGCCGGCATCTCAACTGAATATTGTGATATTTTGGGCTGTAACTACCCATTGAGGATGTACTGAGGGTATGTAGAGAAAATCATGTTGGGAAGATTGAACAGGGCTCATATATTTCAAGACATAGTTGATACATTTATTTCAGTAGAGAAAACATTTGAATTTAAATTGCCCTTTTTCCACGGACAGGCAACAAAATCTGATAGATTGTGCCACAGAAGTTGCTTCGTGTTACCTGACTACATTCAGAAGTGATCTGTTTGGTGAATAGGTGTATCCTCAAACCCATAGTTTATATTAACAAACCTTGGAGTAGGGAGTGTATTTAATTCGTTGTTTGCACCCACAGAACCAAATGGTGAAAGAACTGGAGGCTCGCGTACAGCAGCTGACCATAGAGGCCGAGAATAGCAATCTGTTACGACAGAAACTAACCCAAGAGAAAGGGGAAGTGGAACAGCGCTGCCAGATGGTGTGCTTGGAGCTACAGGAGGTAAAGATGAGGTATGTAGTGTCCTGAAAATAGTGTGGAATGACTTGTTCTGTCATGCACTTAGGAACAACTTAGGAGTAGACTTTTTATTTGCTATTCTTGCACCTGGCCTGGGAGTGCATTTGCACTGAGTCGAGTGACAAAAGAAGCTTGTTCCTTGTAAATGCTACCTTTCACTTTATTAACACAAGAAAACATAAATTCAAGGAGCAGTATGATAACAATGAAAGGGAAGGATGCAAATAGTGCTGCCATAATTGTGGTGGACTGTTCTCGGAATTTGAAAAAGCTTGGTCAAAGAGTCGTCTGGACTCAAAACATCAGCATTTTTCTCTCCTTACAGATGCTGCCAGACCTGCTGAAATTTTCCAGCATCTTCTCTTTTAGTTTCATATTCCAGCATCCACAGTAGTTTGCTTTTATCCAATGTTCTCAGAATGTTTGCATTATGTAATAGGTGTTGTATTTGAAGGCAGCTGTAAAGAGAACAATGTGTGTCACAGCACTGAACTTAGCCACTACCGTCACTGAGAGGAGACCTTACCAAAGGGCATGAAATAGGAAGCTGTATTGTTGGGGTAAATTCAGAATGCTTCATCAATTTGAACAGCGTTGGTAAAACATTGGATAATGCAAGTAGAAGATTTAGGGTTAGTGTCAAGATGTTCTTCAAACAGAACATGTTGAGTGGACTCCTAGGTAGAGCTGTGGAGACATTTAGAGCAGAATAACAACTAATAATTACATGGAACCTTGAATGTTCCGATATGCTTCCCAACACTATTATAATGGAAAGAATGATGTCAAGCTGCATAAGGAGATATTAGATCAGATGACCAAAAGCATGAACCAGGAGTTAGATTTTAAGGTGTATTTTAAATAAGAAAAGCAAGTTAGAGAGGTGGAGAAATGTAGTGAGGGTCTTACTGAGTTTGGACCCTCAGCAACTGAAGGTTTGGCCACTGGTACAAGAATAGTTAAAATTGGGGTTGCACAAGAGGCTAGAATTGGAGAAGTGCAGATGTCTTGGAGGATTGTGGGGCTCAAGGAGATTACACAAATAGGAAAGAGTGAAGTCATGAAGAAATTTGAAAATGAGAGTGAAAATTCTAAAATTAAGATGTGATTGAATGGGAGCCAATACAGGCCAGAAGCCTGGGTGAGAAAGGAAGGGAACTTACTGAATACGGATAATAGGACTGAAGATCTTTTTGAATTGATGAAATTTGAATAGGCAAAAGAGCAATAGAGAGGCTGTATTTTTCTAATAGGTAACCATCGATTGGTGTAGACTCCAGTGAGAGAAGAAGGAACACATGAAGTTTTGCAGCTGAATTTCTGTATTTTTAACAGAAGCAGTATTTCGTGATTCCTTGTGATTTATGTCTTTTTTTGGTCTTTTTTTTAAAAGAAATGAAGGCGCAGACAGCTCCATTGAAGTGAATAATAACTGAATGTTCCAAACCAGATTCATTGAGGCTGATAATGCAATGGAGAGCACTCAATCTGCAAAGTAATCACTCCCACCTACCTCTTCTGTGCCCATTGCATTGTAACCCTCTGAGGTAGATGCCCCAACATTAAGGGTAACTTTCTTCCACTCGAGTTCAGTGGTTCTGAAAATGTTGATGATTCCAATGAGTGATCTACAGACTTTGCCACACGTGGCCAGGTGATGCTTGGAGGGTCAGGCAGAACAGGTGTTTGGAAGTTTGTGTGCTCTCTCCGGAACCTCGACTTTGTCTGTACATGCTTCTGACAAGTCCCTCAATGTGCTCAGTGTCTTCCTGATTTAACTTTCTTCATTTTGGTTGGTTACAAGCCAAGGGTTCCAATGAGTTGGTAGGGATGTTTGACCTCTTTAAGGTTGCTTTGAGGCCATCCCTACAATATTTGCACATTCTAGGAGATTCCTGCCCCAGCTGAGTTTCAAGTAGGAGTCTGGTGTCAGGTGTATGAACAACATTTCCATTCTCCATCTTCCTCACTGCAATACTGCACCTCACTACCAGCAAAGTATTCACAGGCATGGAGAAAATCTGCAGAACACACAGGAAACTTACACTGCCTTCAATCCAAAACCAAAATCAGTCCAACCACTGGCATTGTGCATGAAGATGACACAAATGTGTGTTTACTTGGAAACTGAACACCAGGTCATTGTTGAGTCTTCTGAAGCACATGAGAAAATGGGTCTTTCACTAAACACCTGGAAAACAAATGTTCTCTTCAAATGAGCTCTCACAGCACAAAATCTAACCCTGATGATTAAAATCAGTGGTGAGATGCTGGAAAATGTGGACTGTTTTCCATATCTTGAGAGCCTCCTCTCAACAAAGGCAAACATAGACAATAGAATTCAACATTGTCTCCACTGTGCCCACTCAACTTTGACCGACTAAGGAAAAGAATATTTCAGGACTGGAATCTCAACCCAAATAAAGATTGTGTTTACCTGGCAGCTGTCATCCTTGTGCTCCTATTTACTTTGGAGACTTGGGCAAGCCACAACAGGCACTTCAAAGAATTGGGAAGTACCCTGAACAGTGCCTCCAAATCCAGTGGTAAGAAAGCCCAACAACGGCGTACTTTGCCAAGCCAATATTCCCAGCATTGAGACACTAATCACTCAAATCCAGCTCTGCTGTCTGGGAATGTCTTTCGTATGCCTGACATCAGATTCTTTAAGCAATAACGTTGTGCCCAATAGAGAGGCTGCTGAAATTGATGTAAAAGGTCCGTTAAGGGAACGAAAAGCATTTGAGTTATTGGGGGATTTGTCTTCCCATTACAAGGCTGAGCAATACTTCAGCTGCATGGTAAAGGTATTAAAGAGGAGACTTTGCCAATGCTGATGGAAAGGATACTTAGTTTGGTGGAGCCAGGAGTTCATACTTTCCTTTCGATGCTAGGTTTCCCAATCCAAGGACAATCCATACAGCAGCAACGGTAAATTTTGCAATTGTGCATTGGGGCCTGATTTAAACTCTACTGCCTCTCCATGGTGAGTCACTTGGATGCCCTAGTATTCACTGCCATAAAAAATACGTTGTGCGTGGGTACGGTGTGTTTTTATGTCATATTTCCTGCATTTTACTTTTCAATACTATTTGACTGACTTTCAGGACTGAACTGACAGAAATTTCCTCCAGTTAAATAATGGGGAGGGTGAAGTTACTGTCTTTGGTCCCTGCCACAAACTCAATTTCCTAATCACTGACTCCATCTCTCTCCAAAGGAGATATCTAAGGCTGCCGAAGACTGTTTGTAACTTTGATGTCATATTCGATTCAGAGATTCACATTTCGATGTCATCACTACGATCACCTGTTTTTTCATCTGTAACATTGCAGGACTCCACTGCTGCCACAGCTCACCTATTAAAACCATTCTCCATGCCTTCAGTTTTCTTAGACTTGATTATTCCAACACGCGTTTGGCCAGTGTCCTATCTTCTACATTCCAGAAACTGAATTAATCTAAAATTCTGCTGCTCGCATCCTAACTTGCATCAAATTCCATTCATCCATCATCCTTTTGCTCACTGGCTTTCATCAGCTACTGGTCAAGCAAGTCTATATTTAAAATTCCTTGAAGCCCTTGTCTCTACCTCTGTAGCCTCACCCAGCCAGATTCCTCTTTGAGGTCTCTATAGTTTTCCAATTCTTTCTTTTCTTTTGCCCACAGAATATGCGTATTGCTGGCTTAGCATTTATTATCTATCCCTAATTGCCCTTGAGAAGGTGGTGGTGAGGCCACCTTGAACCCCTGCAGTCGATTTGATGTAGGTACCCACAATGTCGATAGGAAGGGAATTCTTGTATTTGACCAAACAACAGTGAAGGAACAGCAATATAGTTCAGGGTGGTGTATGGCTTGGAGGGGAACTTGCAGGTAGTGGTATTCTCATGCATCTGCTGCCCTTTTCTTTGTGGTATAGGTTTGGAAAGTGTTTTCAAAGAAGCCTTAGTGAATCGTTGAATTCTTGTGCATATCTTGTTTTGATTGCTCCACTGTTGGTGGCTGTGTTTTCAAGTACTTGAGGCTCTGAGCTCTGGCTGTCTCTCCTTAAACCTCTCTACTTCTCTTTTCTCCTTTTAAAATGTCCCTTAAATCCGACTCGTTTACCTGTTCTAATTTTTCCTCGTGGTTAGGTGTCAAAACCTTGCTTGTTATCACTCAGGTGAAAATCTTTGGGACATTTTTACTATGTTCAATATGTTACACTGGCACAATTTGTTTTTGTTATAACCCCTGACCTTCTCCCACTCATTGTCAAACTGTGGCGACTAGGGGAATTTCACAATAATTTCATTTCAGTGTTTATGTAAGCCTTACTCGTAACTAATAAATAAACTTTGAAAACTTTAAACTGTAATAATGAGGCCTTTAATTCTACTCACTCTTTTATCTTGAATTGTCCCAAAATCTTTTTTTTGATCCAGCCTGCTTAGTCTTCCTGGCACTTAATCTCACAACTATTAAATTGAAGAGTTTTTATTTAGCTATTTTTGAGCTTCTGCCTACTGTTTCCAGGAGCAAGTTTAAAGAAACAGAGCTTCTTTGAAGTTAGTTCTTCAATCATTTTAAAGCTCAAGCTTGGAAGGTTGACTAAATTATTACAAAGAAGAAAGCCGATAACAACTGGACAATTAAATTGCCGCTGAATGAGGTTAATAACATGAACACATTTTTAATTTATCCTTTAAATATCAGCCTTTTGAAAGATGGTTGCATTTTTCGTTCTGGGACAGAAGTGTGATTTCAGTCCTCAAACAGAGAAATAATGTGGCTTGATATGGATTTGCACATTCACTCTTTGATCATTTATGGTTCTGATTTGGTTTAAAAACAATCTTTAAATGTTTGCTTGAGGCTAGTTATAACGTATGTTCCAAATGTGTTCCATGAAATATTTCAAAATGGTTACAAAATAAGCATTAAAAGCAGAATGATGTGTTTAGTTTGGAATTTTTTTACACGATTTTTTGCTGTGAATAACTATGTTTTTGAGCGATCAGATGAAAATAATGAAATATCAGTTACAAAAAAATTCAATAGAATTTCATCAGCTGGTATTCCGCACATATTCCTTCGCTTTTAACCATTCTTCTGCATGACAGTATTTAGAGTAGTATTTTTTCTCCATTAATCCACTACAGATTCAAATCCTGTAATCTTGTAGCAATGACTCTGGAATGTAATCACCTACTGGTAATGTTTCCAGAGACTTTTGTCAGCTGCTAACAAAGAACAAAGAAAAGTGCAGCACAGGAACTGGCCATTTGACCCTCCAAGCCTGTGCCGATCATGATGCTTCAACTAAACTAAAAAAAACTTCTGCCTTTACTCAGTCCGTATCACTTTATTCCCTCTCTATTCATGTACTCATCCAGATTCTTTTAAATGTTGCTGCATTCACCACCTCCTTTGGCAACATGTTCCAAGCACTCACCACACTCTGTGTGAAGAACTCCCCCCCCTCAACATCTCCCTTTAACTTTCCCCCTCTCACCTTGAACCTGTGCCCCTTTCTAAAAAGCTTATCCACCCTGTCTATGCCTCTCATACTCTTCTAGACCTCCTCAGCCTCCATCTTTCTAGTGAAAACAATCCTAGTTTTATTCAACCTCTCCTCATAGTAAACACCCTTGAGACCATAAGAACCTTCTTTGCACTCTCCTGACAGTGTTGTGACCAGTACTGCATGCAATACTCCAAATGCAGCTATACCAAGATTCAATATAGCTGCAACCCAGTATGTGTGTATGTATAGATATAAAAAATATATACAGTGCGCGCACATACAGGCGTGTGCACAAACACACATACACACACACAGAATTTGTTTATATATTGTTCTTAACAGCTGAATTCTCCTTGCTCTTTCAAAGTTCTACTGTATATTGTGTAGTGAGTTTTATTACAAAATTAACATCCTGTATATGACATAGCCAAAATAATTACAGAATTGAAAATTAGACTCTGACTGCAGGACGCTATTGTTTTTAATCCATTAATATATGTCCAATTTATACATGCACTGTTCAACAACCTATCAATAACCTAATACCAACATGTTTAAGATGCAAATGGTTGAATTTCAACAACTGTATGTCCCTGTTTGATGTAAGAGTAAAACGGGGAAGGTGGTTATCCATGGCTAACAAAAGAAATCAGGGATTGTGTTAAAGCCAAAGAGGAGGTACATAACTTGACCCGAAAATGCAGGGAGAAACTTAAAATCCAGCAGAAGAGATTCAGAAGGGGAAAATATAATACAGGAGTAGGCTTGCAGAAAACATAAAAACTGACTGCAAAAGCTTCTAGAGATATGCAAAGAGAAGAAAACTGGTGAATACAAACATAGGACACTTACAGCTAGAATCGGGTAAATTCATAATGGGCAACGAAGAAATAGCAAACCAGCTCAACAAATATTTTGGATCGGTTTTCACTAAGGGAAACATAAATAACCTTTCAGAAATACTCGGGGACAGAGAGTCTAGCATTGGGAAGTTGCTGCAATTAAAACCCTATAGAACTCCATCTCAGAGTACCTAAGGAAGTGGCCCTAGAAATAGTGGATGCATTGGTAATCATTTTCCAGCATTCTGTAGACTTTGGGAGAGTTCCAATGAATTGGAGGATAGCAAACGTAACCACACTTTTTAAAAAAGGAGAGAGAAAACAGGAAATTATAAACCTGTCAGTTGGACATTGGTGGTGAGGAAAATGCTGAAGTCAATTATTAAGAATGGAATAACTGCACATTTGGAAAGCGGTGACAGGATTGGTCCAAGTCAGCATGGATTCACTAAAGGGAAATTGTGCTTGACAGATCTTCTGGAATTTTTTGAGGATGTGACCAGTAGAATGGACATAGGTGAACCAGTGGATGTTGTGTATCTGGACTTTCAAAAGGCTTTTGACAAGATCCCAAACAAGAGATTAGTGAGCAAAATTAAAGCTCATGGTATTGGGAGTAATTTATTGACTTGGTTAGAGAACTGGTTGGCAAACAGGAAGCAGGAAGTGGGAATAAACAGGTCCTTTCCAGAGTGGCAAGCAGTGGTGGTGGGGTACCACAGGGTTTATTGTTGGGACTCCAACTATTCACAATATACATGAATGATTTGGATTAAGGAATTTAATGCAGTGTCTTCAAATTTACAGATGACAGTACACTGGGTGGCAGTGTGTGCTGTGAGAAAGATGCTAAGTTGCTGCAGGGTGACTTGGACAGGCTAGCTGAGTGGACAAATACTTGGTAAATATCATATAATGTGGATAAATATGAAGTTATCCACTTTGATGGGAAAAGCAGGAAGGAACATTATTATCTGAATGGTGGCAGTTTAGGAAAAGGGGAAGTGCAATGTGACCTGTTCACATTGGAACAGTTGTTGAAGGTTGGTATGCAGGTACAGCAGGCGGTGAGAAAAGCTAATGGCATGCTGGCCTTCATAGCAAGAAATTTGAGTATAGGAGTGAGGATGTCTTGCTGCTGTTATGCAGACCTTGATGAGGCCACACCTTGAGTATTGTTTGCAGTTTTGGTCTCCTGGTCAGAGGAAGGACATTCTTGCTATTGGAGGAGTCCAGCGAAGGTTCACCTGACTGATTCTTGGAATGGCAGGATTGATAAATGAAGAAAGACTGGATCGACTGGGCTTATACTCACTGGAATTTAGAAGAATGAGAGGGGATCTCATAGAATCATGTAAAATCCTGATGGGACTGGACAGGTTAGATGCAGGAAGAATGTTCCTGATATTGGGAAAGTGAAGAACTACGGATCACAGTCTAAGAATAAGCGGTAAGCCATTCAGGACTGAGATGAGGAAGAACTTCTTCGCTCAGAGAGTTGTGAACCTGTGGAATTCTCTACCACAGAAAGCTGTTGGGACCAGTTTGTTAGATATGTTCACAGAGGAAGCTGGACGAGCTGTTGTGGCTAATGGGATCAAGCAGTATGGAGAGAAAGCGAGAGTAGGATTTTGGAGACACATGATCAGCGGCACAGTAGCACAGTAGTTAGCAGTGCTGCTTTACAGCTCCAGGGACCTGGGTTCGATTCTCATCTTGGTCACCGTCTGTGTGGAGTTTGCATGTTCTCCCCATGTCAGCGTGGGTTTCCTCCAGGTGCTCTGGTTTCCTCCCACAATTCAAAGATATGCACGTTAGGTTGATTGGCCATGTTAAAATTGCCCCTTAGTGTCCTGGGATGAATAGGTTAGAGGGATTAATGGGTAAATATACAGAGATAATTTACAACATTCTGTTCAGAGGTTATTCAGATCACTTCTGACTTTTCTAAAACTAAAGGAAAACTTTTGTACCTTTGAAGCATCGCCATGTTTAGGGAATGTGGCAGCCACTTTGGACAAAGCAAATTTCAATAAATAGCCATGGGAGAATGACCAGATAATCTGTTTGATCATAAAATCATAGAAGCCTTGCAGTACAGAAAAAGGTCATCTGGCCCATCGAGTGTGCAGCGACCACAATTCCACCCAGGCCCTACCCCCTTGTCCCTACACATTTACCCACTAACCTACGCACCTCAGGACACTAAGGAGCAATTTAGCATGGCCAATCAACCTAACCCGCACGTCTTTGGAGTGTGGGATGAAATGGAGCAATTTGGAGGAAACCCACGCAGACATGGAGAGAAGGTGCAAACTCCACACAGATGCTGTTTGAGGGAAAGATTTTGGCCAGGATGGCAGAGTGGTAGAGGTTGTTTATCTCAGAGGGCCAGTTTAATGTCTCACCCGAAAGTTTGCACCTCTGACAGTGCAGGATTTTCACAGTACTGCAATGGAGTGTCAGCCTGAATAACTGTGCTCAGAAACTGAAGTGGAACTTGAATCCGCACCCTTTTGACTTGGGAACAAATTAGTTTTATCATATAATTTGACCCCCAATCTGTGAAGCAGCCATCTGATATCTGAACTCTTTTATTGCATATATCATTCAAAAGGCATTTATTTTACAGTTTTTCTTTAAACCTAATAAACTACACAATAACATGGCAGACGAGTGTTACATAAACTCACAAATGAAATCATTCAGCCTCTCATTCAGTCAGAAAAATGTTGCTGATTGTTGTAACCCAGTGCCAGTCATGCAGTACGTGAACAATGATCCGGAGAGAAATGTTTTAACTCCTGCCATTGATTAAAGTAAGCTTGCTGGCGGAAAGTCCCGCTTAGGTTGGTGAGAAACTTTGTAACAAGTTGTTTGTTTTTTTTTTGCCCTCAGATACAACTCTCTTCAGAAAGAAAAGCAGCACATGTTGGAGGACCATGAGAAAACTGTACGGCAAATGCAAAATCAACATGACTCTGAGCTCAACTATGTAAAGCAGGAACATGCACATTCAGCAGCCAAGGTACACAGAAAGCACCATCCTCCTCATTGTTTGTGTATAAAATAACTTTTAAACTCACCCTGTTTATCACAAAATCTTTGATCTGTAAAATTCACTGATTTTTAGATGAGCTCTTGGAGCTAAAGAAATCAAGGATGTTGGGGAGGGAGGAAATGGGATCACGTATTGAATTTGATGATCAGCCATGATCAAAATGAACTGGAAGAGTAGACCCAATACCCCTGCTTCTACTTTCTGTTTTTCATATGTCGTCCTTCAGATTGAATACTGAAATATGTTTGCTTATCTTCATTTGTCGAAATTCTCACAACATTGGATAAAAGGAAATTACTGCAGATGCTGGAATCTGAAACCAAAAGAGAAAGTGCTAGGAAATCTCAGCGGTCTTGGCAGCATTTGTAAGGAGAGAAAAGAAGCTTTGATAAAAGTTATCTGGACTCAAAATGTCAGCTCTTTTCTGTCCTTACAGATGCTGCAAGACCTACTGAGACTTTCCAGCATTTTCTGTTTTTGTGGGATTTCTTTCTGTTTTGTCTAACACACCAGTATTTATAGACATCTTTTGTGGACACGGTTTTGTTGTATTCTGAGTGAGTTTTGTGCAGAAGGGTACTATCACCCTTGGTTATTAACCTCACGGTTGTTTATCTTTCCGTTTTCTTCATGCACCAGGCAGCTGATGTTATTGAGGAATTGGAGCAGAATGTCTTACAACTGAAGAAAGGACTGCAGGAAAGTGAACATCAGAAACAGCAACAATTGAGGGTAGGTTCTCAGAAGGCTGGATCGTGCAAAGGTGATCACAAAATGAAACCATTCAACCAGTCATGCCCATCTCACCTGTCTACAAAAGTTACTTGGCTACCTCTACTTAACTGTCCCTTCGCTGTAGCTTTGCAAACATTTCTTCTTTAGTTAATGATCTACACTTACAGACATTACATTTTCAGATTCCACACACTGTATGAAATTAATTTTTCCTCATGTTGCTTTTGGTTCTTTTGGCATTCATCTTAAATCTCAGTTTTCTGATTTTTATCCTTCTGTCAATGTGAACAGTTCCCATCAGTTCTGTCTGAACATCTCCATCAAATCTTCTCTTAATCTTCTTTCTTCTCCCTTCTTTTCTCTTTCCTCTTCTCTTCTCTAAGGAGAACACCCACAGCTTCTCCAAACTATCTACATAACTGAATTCTTTCATCTCTGCAATCACTCTTAAAAATCTTTTCAATACCCTCTCCCGTGCTTTGCAGCCTTCCTAAGGTTTGGTGCCCACAATTATGAAACTAGATGACGCTGAAGTAGCGTTTCATAAAGGTTTACTATAATATGCTTCCTTTTGTACTTTATGTCCCTATGGGGATCCTTATGCCTCATTAGCAATTTCCTCAATCTGCCTTGCCACCTTTAGCAACTTACTCACGTACCCCACGGGTCCCTATACCCCCATTAGAATTTTTTTGTTTACTTAACACTGCCTTTCCTTATTCTTTTTATCAAAGTGTATAGCTTTATACTTCTGCTACATGCACTTCCTCATGAAGTCTATCTCTGTGTTCCTCAAAGTTCATAATTTGTTGTTCTGTGACATCCAAAAATTTGGAAGTTGTGCCCAGCACACCCACATTGTTTCGATTAGTTTAGATCAAGAAAAGCGGTGAACCTGAAACAGGCCTTTTAAAAAAACATAGAAAACATAGAAAATAGGAGCAGGAGGCAGCCATTCAGCTTCTCCACATTACACTGCATCTGCCATTATTTGCCCATTCACTCAATGTGTCTAAATCATTTTGAAGCCTCTTTACTTCCTCCTCACCACTCATTCCCATCTAGTTTTGTGTCATCAGCAAACTTAGAAATATTACTTTTGATTCCCTCATCCAAATCATTGATGTATATTGTGAATAGCTGGGGCCTAAGCACTTATCCGTGCCATACCCTGCTAGTCACCACCTATCACTCTGAAAGAGACCCACTTTTTCCTACTCTCTGTTTCTTGTCTACTAACCAATTCTCAGTCTATGTCAAAATGTTCTTCCAATCTCAAATGCTTTAATTTCTCATACTTATCTCTAATGTGGGACTTTATGTGGGACTAGCACACTGGCATAGTGCTTAGCACTCTGCCTCACAGTGCTGGGGACCTGGTTTCGATTCCTGACTTATGTCACTGCCTATGTGGAGTTTGCACGTTCTCCCCGTGTCTGTATGGGTTTGCTCTGAGTCTTCCAGTTTCCTCCCACAATCTGAAAAATGTGCTGGCCAGGTGGATTGGCATGCTAAATTCTACCTCAGTGTCACTGAACAGGCACTGGAGTGTGGCAACTAGGGGATTTTTCACAGTAACTTCACTGCAGTCTTAATATAAGCCAACTTGTGATGAATAAATAAGCTTTACTTTTATCAAAAGCGGCACAGTGGTTAGCACTGTTCACAACGCAAGGGACCTGGGTTCAATTCTGGCCTTGGATGGCCGTCTGGTGGAGTTTGCACATTCTCCCTGTATCTGTGTGGGTTTTCTCCAGGTGCTCTGGTTTCTTCCCACGCTCCAAAGATATGCAGGTTAGATTGATTGGCCTCTTAGTGTTAAGGGGATTAGCAGACTAAATACGTGGGAAGTTGTGCAGGCTCAGTGGATGAAATGGCCTTCTTCTGCACCGTAGGGATTCTATGATTCTTTCTAAAAATCCAAATACACCATATCAACTGGTTCTCCCTTATCTATTCTCCTAGTTACCTACTCAAAACTTCTACATTTGTCAAACATGATTTCCCTTTCACAACTCTTGAATCTTTGTCTAATCTCATTGATATCTTCTGAGTGTCCTGTTGTCACATCCTCTATAATGAATCTTAGCATTTTGCCTGCTACTGGACTGTAATTTTCTCTCTCCTTTTTTAAACAGTGGGGCAACATCTGCCACCTCCAATCTGCTGGGACTTCGAATAACCAATAACCTTACTGTAAACCTCCCTTCAGTCTGAAAAATAACACCACCACTGTTTTATATTTCCTGTCACTCAGTCAACTTCATATCTATGATGCTATTGTCCCTTTTGTTTCATGGGCTTCAGCCTTGTTTACCAACATGCTGTGTGAGATTTTAACAAAAACCCTTTGGAAATCTATGTACAATACATCAATCACATTAGCTTCATTGGCCCTTCTGTTACCTCACAGTATTCAAACATTTAATTATGTCTCAACCTAAGAAAGTTACAGTAAATCTTGTGTTATGCCAGAGTAACTGATGACAATCCTAATTCAAGAGCAAGTTGAACTAAAATTATTTTCACTTGCTGAAGTTAGACTGTAGACTATAAAATATAGGAGCAGATTTAGGCCATTTGGCCCATTGAGTCTGCCCCTCCATTCAATCATGGCTGATTTTCTTTCTCATCCCCATTCTCCTGCCTTTTCTGCATATCCCCTGATCCCTTTATTATCAAGGATCTATCTACCCCTGTCTTAAAGACACTGAATGACCTGCCTCCACAGCTTTCTGCAACAAAGAGTTCCACAGATTCATCACTCTCTGGCTGAAGAAATTCTTCTTTATCCCTGTTTTAAATGATCGTCCCTTTAGCCTGAGGTTGTGCCCTCTGATTCTAGTTTTTCAACGAGTGGAAACATCCTCTTCACATCCACTTTATCCAGGGCCTCACAGTATCCTGTAAGTTTCAATAAGATCTCCCCCTCATCCTTCTAAACTCCCAACGAGTACAGACCTAGAGTCCTCAACCTGTTCCTCATTCAACAAGTGCTTCATTCAGAGATCATTTTTGTGAATCTTCTCTGGACCCTTTCCAAGGGCAGCACATCCTTCCTTAGTTGTCTCTTTACCAGTTTAATTGGAGATGAAGCCATGGATTTCTACACGTACCAACTATTAGTTGCTGAAGTCTAATAGAATCCATGCAGTGTTAGTTTTGCTTGGATTATGATGGCATCTGTCCATCTCGAGAGACAATGACCTTCACCCAGGATGTATGTATATCCGTTTTGAACATTATTGTGGCTGTAAAGGCTGATTTGAGAGTGGCAGTGCCTTCTGCAGCTGGCACAAACAAATAATGAAAGTCTGATGTCAACTGATATATTTTTCTGCCAGTGTGTTCTTCTTTCCACCATCTGGTCATTCCTTTTGTCCTCTGCTTTTTCCATGGCCTTCATCCACTTGTCTCCAAGCACTCTGGTCAACAGAGAGGACTTTCCACTCATCAGTTATAGTTTTAATCAACTTTGCAATGCAGATGTAGGTGAGCTGTTGGTCTAATGTGAAAGCAAGTTCACCAAAAAGCATGTGTTTGGGATGTGGCCATTATCCGTTCTTAGATTACATTTTTTGATCAAGTCATCAAATGAAGGCTTGCAGAAGAGATTCGTAAATGAACGCTTTGCAACCAGATTTGAACATAATCGTAATTTGGGTCAGACTTTTCTTGGAAAAATAAGACTCCATTTTTATTACGCAGTATGTTGAGTTGGTCATTGCTGAGAAGTAAATGGAATAGGTGATTATGATGTTAGAAGGTTCTAACTGTATTTAAATTGTGTGTCTGTTTTGGATCCCTCAGGCAGTCAAAACAGTTAAACTGGATTAAGTATAGAATATTGCATTATCATTGAAAACAATTCAGAAAATTATGCAGAAAATCTTCAGTGAAAGACCTAATCCTTTTTCATGTTAATCTGCTTGTTGTTGAGTTTGAAATTGTGTACCTTTGTATTCAGTTTTTTTGTTCATATTGTACCTGACTGTGTTCAACTGTTTAAGTTTTTTTTACTGTGTAAACACACCAACCCACACGAGGCTGACTTTCACATTGGTGAAGATTACAAGAGTCTTGTCATCCCCTCTCTAATTCATCTATTAACCAATATGATATCTGCATCGCTGGACTGTAAAAAATGCCATGGAAGTGATTAAATGCAGCCTAGAAATATTTATCTGCACAAGGATTAAAGCAGAATTTAATGAGATGGTCTGCGGTAAGAATCCTGGGTGTTCTTCATCAAATGCTGCTCCAATATGTAGCTGTCTCCATGAGGACAGGATAAGCTCTGGCTCTGATGAACCCCCTTGAATATAAGAAAGCTGGGAAAAGTCATCAACAGGATTAAAGATTGAAGTACCAGTGAGGCAAGACCAAAAAGAAAAAAATAAATAAATTGTGTTTCTTGCGGGAAAAAAAACAAATCAGTTAGTCACCTCGAAGCTGCAGGGTCTGTGCACATTTTTCAGTGAGTAGTGGCAAAGCAGGAAATTCACTGTACAGTTGAAAAAGTTGAAAGCTGTCTGTGTGCCTTTAATAAAAGCAGGTTTTCCAATCAGAAAAGGGTGAGATTCCAGGCAGTATCTGGTGCATTTGAAAAGAAGGGATGCTCGCTGTATGACTGAGCAGTTTGAAAAATAACATGTATCAAATTAACAATCTCCAGAGTATAAAGAGAAGTATTGGGAAGACAGTAAAAAAAATACTGAATAATCTTGAGCCAATAGTGCTTACAAGAGAAATGATGGATCAATTAGGGTCCTTTCAATGAAGAACATGAATCACGGCATTCCTATGCCGAGCATTTTCAGTACTTAGTATGAGCGAATAAAATTGCAGGAAAGTTGTTCATACTAGTTTTTCTCAGTATAATAGGAAATAAGACCTTGCATTTGCTCCGTATTTGATTCATCCAGCAAAGCCAGGAAGCAAAACTTACTTGCTTGTTGGGCTAGACCAACTTTTCTTGAGAAGAATATTCCAAAGAAAAATCTAGGTACCTTCAAGAGGAAGGATAGGTTGCATTCTCCAAATGAGTTTACAACTTGAAAGAAAATAATTACAGTTACAAACAGGAGAATGTCCAGAACAATGAAGAAGAGCTTCAGTTGAACCTCTTACCCATACAGGGTGAATCACAGATTCTGGGTGATTCTGAAGTTAGGTATACATTCTATTAGGATGGAAGCTGATACTGGAGCTGCTGTACCTTTAATTCCTGAGACTACGTACCAATAAAAGCTAAGCATCTTCTTTTATAACCTGCTAATCTGATTTTAAAGACATGCTTGGAAGAGATCGTGCCCAAAAGGTTACGTCATTGTCAATGTAGAGTTGAATGGATGAACAAAGGAGTTGCCTGTCCATGTGGTTTGTTGTAATTCTCCAGCTGTATCTGGGAGATCATGTGTGGAGAAGATAAAGCTTAACTGGAGTGCAGTCAACAGATGGATCATGCCAAAACAGATCTACAACACTTTGTGGAAAATACGAGAGTGTATTTGAAGATACACTTGGTCCAATGAAGGGAGTTCAGGTAAAACTCAAGATAAAACTTAATAGTCCACCAAAAAATGCCTTAGGCAGTTTGTCCCAAGAATTAATATGACTCTTTAACACTGCTGTTAGAGCCAGTTACAATGAGTGACTGGGCTATCCCCATCATATCTGCCTTGAAACTGGATGGTTGAGTATATACTTGTGATTTTAACACAACCATAAATTCAGTGTTTTGTGCTGATCAATATCCCCTTTTGTTAATTGAAGATTTGTTTGCTTGGATATCAAGTGGGCAAGATTTCAGCTAGATGGATCATTCACAAGCTTATTTACAGATGAATGTAGCCACTGATTCTCAACCATTACTATGGTTACACATGAAGGTCTTTTTCATTGTAAAGGATTACATTTTGGAATAACATCCGCACCAGTCCTATTCCAAAGATCGATGGATCAGAGTTTAAGTGGTCTCTCTGGTGTACAATGTTGCTTGGATAAATTTCTAATTACAGGATCCAGTGAACAGAAGGACTTGAATAACTTAGGAGCAAAATTGGGACATCTTCAAGCTCAGCATCTGTGGTCAGGAAAGAAAAGTGCGACTTTTTCCAAACCTTAGTTCAGTATTTGGGTCACGTTATTGATAGTAAAGGCCTTTACAAAATAGTTAAAGGGATGAATGCTGTTTTAGAAGTACCATATCAAATGAACATGACAGAATTGAAGTCCTTTCTAAGATTAATAATGACCACAGCAAGTTTATCCCTTACTTAGCTACAACGCTGAAATACATCATTTACTATATGTGAAAGTCATGGGACCGGACAACGGAATGTGTGAAAGCATACAAGGAAATCAAAAATGCTTTGCAGAAGTCTGAAGTATTGACACATTTTAATCTGAAGCTACCATTACTGCTTACTTGTGATGCTTTACCCAATGGAGCCATGGCAGTCATTTCACATATTATACCTTCGGGAGAAGAATGGCCAATAGTTTTTGCTTAATGTACTCTGATTAGTGCTGAATCCAATTATGCTCAGCTAGAAAAAGAAGCACTCCGTATAATTTTTGGCGTACAAAAGTTTCGTCATTACTCATGTGGTCATTATTTCATATTGACTGATCACCGACCTCTAAAAACTATTTTTGGGTCTAAAAACACACTGTTGTTGGCTGATAGTCAAATCCAAAGATGGTCACTGATCTTATCTGCACACTGCTACAATATAAAATATCATCAATCAGAGTGCCAAGCTGATGCATTGTCATGCTTATCTCTACGTATTGAGCAGATGCCACCAACTAGTTTTGTAAGTATTCTTTATTTTTTGCTAGCTGATCATTTGCCTGTGACAACTTCTCAAATTCCGAGACAGACCAGAAATGATGAAGCTGATGGATCTGGTTTGAAGGGAATAGTAACTGGAACACATCATCCACATCCTCATTTGAAATCATATTTGTCAAGAAAGCTCATGTTAATCATCCAAGGTGGGTGCCTATCGTGAACGATCTGGGTAATCATTCGCCCTGGACTGCAGGAAAGAGTTCTTGAACAACTACATGAAGGAATTCCTGGTGTAGTCCGGATAAAGGATTTTACATGTAGTTATTTTTGATGGCCGGATCTGTATACTCAGATTGAAGAAATGGTGGGACAGTGTCAGTCTTGTGCTTGAATAAGGAATACACCATTGTTATCTCCTTTACACTTCAGGAGTTGCCTAAAATGCCGTAGCAACGATTGCATGTAGATTTTGGTGGTCCATTTGAAGTTATGTGTTCTTAGTCACAACTGATGCACACTCAAAATGGCCAGAAGTTGGTATCATGTGATCTACTACATCAGATGGCATAGTGGTTAGCACCACTGCCTCACAGCACCAGGGACCTGGATTCAATTCCTGCCTCAGGTGACTGTCTGTGTGAGTTTGCATGTGTCTGCATGGGTTTCCTCCAGGTGCTTAGTTTCCTCTCACAATCCAAAAATATTTAGGTTAGGTAAATTGGCCATGATAAATTGATTCTTAGTGTCAGGAAGATTAGCAGGATAAATATGTGGGATTACAAAGATAGGACTTGGATGGGATTGTTGTCAATGTGGGCTCGATGGGATGAATGGACTCCTTCTGCACTGTAGGGATTCTATGAACTGGACAAACCATTGAAACATTTGATGAATTTTTTGCAAGATTTCGTAAACTAGAACAGTTAGTGATCATAGTTCACAGTTTACTTCACAAGTGTTTGAAGATTATTTCAAAGGAAATGGTATTCAGCATATAAAATGCACACCTTATCATACATCAAACGATAGTTCACATATCAGACGGCTGAATGATTCATAGAATCCTTAAAATATTTTCTAAAAACTTCAAGAAAGCAAGGTATGTTATCATGTATGTGAACAGCTTTTTGGCATCTTACAGAAGCACTACTCATGCAACTCCCCAATGTTCATCTGCATTATACACTTGGAGAAAATTGAGAGCTACATTTGATTTGTTATTACCTCAAGAAACTTCAGATATACAGAGCGTCAGCAACAATCTCAAGTTGCTAGACAAGAAGTGAGAACAAAACAGCATTCATTGTAACAAGGAGATTGAGTATGTAATTATACCATGAGTGAGAAATAGGTACCAGCCGTAGTTTTAGCAAAAACAAGTCCAATATCCCACACGGTTCAAACTGAAGATGAGCTACTTTGACAACACTGTGCTGATCAATTGTTGTTCTCTTGAAATCATCTCCAGAAATACCAACTTCTTTAGCCCTTAGTTGAAGACCTAGTTGAACCTGAGTTGCCTGATGATTGTGTCTTTGCCATTATGCCACGTGAAAGTTAGTTAGTTCAAGAGAAAATGTATCTATTGAAGTTCCAAATCATGCTTTTAAGGTCAAGGACAACCAAAGTCCAGAAAGTGGTATACAACCAAAGAGAAATGGACATCCTCCTGATTGACTTTCTCATTGACAGTGTATAATGATTAATGGTGCATGACACTATATCTATAGTGTTATTGATCCTGTATGTAGCATCATGATAATTTGTTGCTATGACCACAAAAGTAAAGGGGGAGAGGTATATATTTAATTGGTTGTATGATAGCTGTAAGAACTGATCATATGATTTGATGGTGATATCATTGGAGTGTTTAACAGGCTGCTGTTTAGTTTCATTTTCTGGAAAAGCTCTTAGAATAAACCTATTACTGTTCGTTTGAATCTAGATTTGCAAAGGTTGACTATTTCTTCTTTGTTTAAAACTCACAACCCCTGACATTTTTAGTAAATTACAAAGTGAACCTAGAAAACCTTAATTGTAATTTGTAATAGCTAATGATATTTTATATCAATGAATGAATCCTCCTTTGAGATGTCATTTTTTTTCAGAATCAACTGGGAAGATTTGAGCAAGAAAAACTGCATCTGGAGCACTTTCATGAAAAGAAGGTAAACGACAAAGCAGCGAGATGCCTGTTATTACACAATTAGTAACACTAACACAGGTGGACTACACAGGAGGAACAGAAAGTTGTATATGTGTCAGTAAATGGATTTACTGCATCACTGGGAGGAATCTTTAGAACTTCTAAATTCACACATGACTTTAACCAAGAAGTAAATGCTGTGAATAATTTGCAGTTTAATTGATGGGTATTTGTTTTGTTGTGTTTTAACAGACTTACCAAAAGCGAAAAAGAATGGGTGGGGAACATGATTCAGTATTACAGAATAAATTCCACATTTATGCATCATTGTGGGTTCAGTCAATCCGTTGGCAAAACACATGAATGTTTCACATTTGAACCTACATTAAAAATCCACCTGTCTTGTAGAAGCCTCCTCGTAACAGTGCCAGAGATGATTCCTGTGGACAGATTTAATGTAGTTCAAGACTAGGAAAAATAATAATTTAAAGGTGAGGAGGATAGCCTCTATGCTGTTGAAAAAATAGACATCAGGACTCACTAGAAATAAGCGTGACCACGTTGATCACCACAGGATTAGATTGGATCAAGCAACATTGGACCTATTCAAAGCATAGTTGTCAGATGGTAAAATAGATAATAAAATTTCCCGAGTGCTCGCTATTACAGCTATAGAGTTTGTCAGTATAGCTACTAAGCCATTATAAATTGGAAGATGAAATTACCCATGTTTAGAGTTACCACACTCAAGTGTTAGTTTAACATTTTTCTTGCAAGGAAAGACAGATAAATCAGAGAATACAACAGTGCAGAAGAGGCCCTTTGGCCCGTCGAGTCTGCATCAACACATGAAATGCCCTGCCCTGCCCAATAATCCCACTTGCCAGCACTTGGCCCACAGCTTTGAATGTTATAGCACGCCAAGTACTCATCCAGGTACTTTTTAAAGGATGTGAGACATCCTGCCTCCGCCACCCTCCCAAGCAGTGCATTCCAGACCGTCACCACCCTCTGGGTAAAAATGTTTTTCCGGGAATCCCCCCAAACCTCCCACCCCTCACCTTTAACTTGTGTCCCCTCATAACTGACACTTGAACTAAGGGGAACAGCTGCTCCCTATTCACCCTGTCCATGCTCCTTATAATCTTGAACACTTCAATCAGATCACCCTCCTGGTCTTCTCTGCTCCAGTGAAAACAACCCAAGTCTATTTAACTTCTCTTCATAACTTAAATGCTCCATCCCAGGCAGCATCTTGGTAAACCTCCTCTGCACCCATTCCAGTGTGTTCACATTCTTCCTATAAAGTGGCAACCAGAACTGCGCACAGTATTCCAGCTGTGGCCTCACCAAAGTTTTATATAACTTCATAATGACCTCTTTGCCTTTGTAATCAATACCTCAATTGATAGATGTGTGCATATGCCTTTTTCACTGCTCCATTTACCTGCCTTTCCACCCTCACAGATCTATGGACAAGCACACCAAAGTCCCTTTGTTCTTCAGAACTTCCCAATGATAGACCTTTCATAGTATACTTCTGTGTCAAATTACTTCTTCAAAAGTATATCATCTCACACTTTTCAGGGTTAATTTCCATCTGCTACTTATCCGCACATTTGACCATCTCACCTGTATCTTTGTGTAAGCCAAGATACTCACTCTCACTGTTAACCAGCTAATCTTTGTGTCATTGGCAAATTTATTGATCCTACCTCCCACGTAGTCATCTATATCATTTATATAAATGAGGAACTATAGGGTGATGTGGAGGTGCCAGCGTTGCACTGGGGTAAACAAAATAAGAACTCTCACAACACCAAGTTGAGGTCTAACAGGTTTGTTTGTAGCAAACACCACTTGCTTTCGGAACTGGCTGTTCCTTCATCAGGTGGGTGGGAGTTCTGATCACAAACAGGGCATATAAAGACACAAACTCAATTCACATGAATAATGATTAGAATGTGAGCCTTTACAGCTAATCAAGTCTAGATGGAACAGACAATGTGAGTGGAGAGAGCATTAAGCACAGGTTAAAAAGATGTGTACTGTTTCCAGACAAGAAAGTTAGTGAGATTTTGCAAGTCCAGGCACGTTGTGGAGGTTACAGTTAGTGTGACATGAACCCAAGATCCCGGTTGAGGCCGTTCTCATGTGTGTGGAACTTGGCTATCAGTCTCTGCTCGCGACTCTGTGCTGTCATGTGTCATGAACGCCGCCTTGGAGAAAGCTTATCTGAAGATCAGAGGCCAAATGCCTATGACTGCTGGAATGTTCGCCAACAAGAAAAGAACACTCTTGCGTGGTGATTGTCGAGTGGTGTTCATTCATCTGTTGTCGTAACATCCGCATGGTAGACAATGTTGGCTGAGATGCAACAGTATGTACACTGTACCTGGCCGATGGTGTTCTCGCATGAGATGATGGCATCCATGTCGATGATCCGGCACATCTTGCAGAGGTTGCTGTGGCAGGGTTATGTGGTACCGTGGTTACTCTTCTCCTGAAGGCTGGGTAGTTTGCTGAGGACAGTGGTCTGTTTGAAGTTGTGCAGTTGTTTAAAGGCAAGAAGTGAAGTATGGGGATGGCTTTGGCGAGATGTTCATTTTTATCAATGGCATGTTGAAGACTCCAGAGAAGACATCATAGCCTCTCCGCTCTAGGGAAGTACTGGATGACAACAGATACGCTGTCCACCGTGTCCTGTGTTTGTCTTCTGAGGAGGTTGGTGTGGTTGTTGGCTGTGGTGCGTCGGAACTGTCGATCAATGAGTCAAGCGTCATATCCTGTTCTTATGAGGGCATCTGGAGGTGTCTGTTGCGATCTCCTCGTCTGGGCAGATCCTGTGTATATGGAGGGCTTGTCCGTAAGAGATGGCTTCTTTAACATGTTTAAGGTGGAAGCCAAAGAAGTGAAACATCGTGAGGTTACTCGTGGCTTACAGTACAGTGAGGTGCTGAGGAGACTTTCCTTAATGGAGATGCGTGTGTCCACGAATATAACCAGTTACGGAGAGTAGTCCATAGTGAGTCTGATGGTGGGATGGAACTTGTTGATGTCATTCATATAGTTGTTTCAGTGATTGTTCACCATGAATTCAAAGGAAGTCCAAAGCTTTTGTCGCAACACTACAGACTTCCTACAAAAACTCAGCACGCATGGAGCAGTTGAACTAGGAGCACTCCTGGTCACGATGGGTATCTCAGCACTCTACATCAACATCCCCCATGATGATGGCACGGCTGCAACTGCCTCAGTTCTCAACATCGACAACTGCAAGTTTCCAGATGCAATTATGTTTTTCATCTGCTTCATCCTGGACTGCAATGTCTTCACCTTCAATAATCAGTTCTTTATCCAGACACACGGAACAGCCATGGGGACCAAATACGCACCTCAATTTGCCAATGCCTTCATGCACAGGTTCGAACAAGACGTCTTCACAGCACAGGACCTTCAACCAATGCTGTACACTAGATACATCGATGACATTTTCTTCCTTTGGACTCATGGTGAACAATCACTGAAACAACTAAGTGATGACATCAAAAGTTCCACACCACCATCAGACTCACTATGGACTATTCTCCAGAATCGGTTACATTCTTGGATATATGTGCCTCCATTAAGGTGGTCACCTCAGCACCTCACTGTACCGCAAGTCCACAGGTAACCTCACAGTGCTCCACTTCTCCAGCTTTCACCCTAAACACATTAAAGAAGCCATCTCCTACGAACAAGCCTTCTGTATACACAGGATCTGCTCAGATGAGGAGGACTGCAACGGACACCTCCAGATGCTGAAAGATGCCCGCGTAAGAACAGGATATGGTGCTTGACTCATCGATTGGCAGTTCTAATGTGCCGCAGTGAGAAACTGCACCGACCTTATCAGAAGATAAACGTGGGACGTGCTTCATTGTCCAGTACTTACCCGGAGCGGAGAGGCTACGACATCTTCTCCGGAGCCTATAACATATCATCGATGAAGACGAAAAACTCGCCAAAGCCACCTCCACGCTCCCACCTCTTGCCTTCAGACAACCACATAACCTCAAACACACCATTGTCTGCAGCAAACTACCCAGCTTTCAGGAGAACAGTGAACACAGCACCTCACAACCTTGCCACAGCAACCTTTGCAAGACATGCTGGATCATTGACATGGATGCCATCGTCTTACATGAGAACACCATCCAGCAGGTTAACGGTACATACTCTTGCAATTCGGCCAAAGTTGTCTACCTGATACGCTGCAGGAAAGGATGTCCTGAGTTATGGTACATTGGGGAGACCATGCAGACGCTACAATAACGGATGAATGAACACTGCTTGACAATCATCAGGCAAGACTGTTCTCTTCCTGTTGGGGAATACTTTAGTGGGTTACGGGCATTCAGGTAAGCATTCTCCAAGATGGCTCACATGACACACGACAGCACAAAGTCACTGAGCAGAGACTGATAGTCAAGTTCTGCACACGTGAGAACGGCCTCAACTGGAATCTTGGGTTCATGTCACACTATCTGTAACGCCCACAACATGCCTGGACTTAACAAAATTTCACTAATTTTCCTGTCTGGAAACAATACACATCTTTTTACCCTGTGCTTAGTGCTCTCTCCGCTCATTATCTGTACCTTTAAGATTTGATCAGCTATAAAGACTCGCATTCTAATCATTATTCATGTGAATTGAGTTTGTGTCTTTATATGCCCTGTTTGTGATCAGAACTCACATCCACCTGACGAAGGAACAGCCAGTTACAAAGGCTAGTGGCGTTTGCTATGAACAAATCTGTTGGACTTTAACCTGGTGTTGTGAAACCTCTTAGTGAACTGTAGGATGCCCAGCACAGACCCTTGTGATACAACACTGGTCACTGGCCTCAATGTAATGAATGAAACAAGACCAATTTCTTTAACATGAGCCAAAGCAAAACATTGCAGATGCTGGAAAACTCTGTAACTCTGAAGAAGTCATACAGATTTGAAACATTAGTTCTGTTTCTCTCTCTGCAGATGTTACCAGACCAGCTGAATTCTCTGTTATATAAAGTTTATTTATTGATTACAAGTAAGGCTTACATTAACATTGCCATTAAGTTGCTGTGAAATTCTCCTAGTCCCAATGTCCAGTGCCTGTTTGGGACAATGCAACTAATGAGCACATCTTTCAGGCTGTGGGAGGAAACTGGAGCATCCAAAAAAGACTCACGTAGAAACAGGGAGAACGTGCAAGCTCCACACAGACAGTGACCCAAGCCGGGATCAAATCCAGGTCCCTGGTGCTGTGAAGCAATAGTGTTAACCACTGTGCCACCATGCGGCCCATATGTAAAGTGAGAATTGAAGGGGAGAAATTAAAAAAAAATGCAGCACAAGAGCAAGGGATCCAAAAACAATCAATGAGGACAGAATTGCTGTGGTGCAAGATGAAACTGACATCTATCTTGCCGAGGTGCATCATGTAGTTAAAACCTTAGTACTCTCTCTGGTGCTTATTACCAAAACTGAAGAATTCGTCATTAATTTAATTGCTGTTTGTGGGATCTTGCTGATTAAAAACAGCAGCTTTCTTTGTCCATATAACTTGTGCAGTTCAGACATTTAACATATGTAAATATATGAGATGCTTGTGAAGGCCCAAGTTAACTGCCAGTGGCACACAGCACATTTCATGGGGTTCCCTCCTGGTTCGAGCCTCCTGCACAGAATTGTGAGAATTGACAAGCATAATCAGATTAGAACTGTTGACATGGCAATTTGCAAAAAAAAAGACATACTTGCATTTGTGTAGTGCCTTTTATGACCACAGGCCGTCCCGAAACCTTTTGCCGCCACCGATCAAGTACTTTTGAAGAGCACTTACTATTGTCATGTCTAAAATGGTTAAAGGCTGACACAAAACTCTGACCAAAATTAACAAGAATGGGAATTAAGGACAGGAATCGTCCACCCTGATTTGTTGAAATAAATGTAAACAAATAGAAGCGGGTCATTTGATTTGCTTGTCAAATTTTGTTTCCCCTTTTTCTTAGAGGCGATAAAATGAACATTAAAGTTTATTTATTAGTCATAAGTAGGCTTACATTAACAATGCAGTGAAGTTATTGTGAAAATCCCCTAGAAATCCAAACAGGAACAAGAATTTACACTTGAGGAAAAATTGTCATTTCTAATGGAAAGTTAAAGTAAAGTTTATTTATTATTGTCACAAGTAAGGCCTACATGAAGAAACTGTGAAATTCCCCTGGTTGCCGCAGTCCGGTGCCTGTTTGGGTCAGCGCATCTAACGAGCACATCTTTCAGAATGTGGGAGGAAATGGAGAACCCAGAGGAAACTCATGCAGACACAGGGAGAACATACAGACTCCACACAGACAGTGACCAAAACTGGGATTCAAACCTAGGTCCCTGGTGCTATGAGACTGCAGTGATAACCACTGTGCTACTGTGCTGCCTCACATGACTTGTTATTTGGGGGATTTATAGATTAATGATAGTTATGAGATCAGTACTGGTCTGATGCCTGATATTGGTAATCCAATCACTGCAAGAATTGAAATGAATGAAGATAGTGGGTGTCTGTATGTGGAGAACATGGAATTGAATTTTCACTTTCTGTTCCATTATCATCGGTGCAGTTGACTGCACTGTACACTTATTCTTTCTTTGTGAATAAGTGAAAGGTTTAATAAGTTCAGAGATATACACCTCCCAAGAACAACAGGATAGGGTTGAGTCCCTGTAGGAACACCAACGCTAAAAAATTATTTGCCAGATTTTTTATTATTTGCCTCCAAACACGCCATCCAGTGAAATAAATCATAGTGAGTGTGTAATTGCATCATTTGTGGACAAAGATTTGTGACACCAATTATTTCTGACTTTTTAAAAAAGAAAAATGTTCACTGTGGGTGGGATTTTACATCCTCGCTCATCCCGATATTATAAAACCCCGCCCGAGTCAATGGACCTTTGTCAACCGGGATCTTGGGTTAATGTCACACCATCTGTAACCCCCATGCCTGTATGTTCATTTTGGAAGCAGTATCTTTTCAACCATATTGTTTAAAAAAAAAGGCAGGAAAATTATTTCCCTGTATAATGAAACACCTTAAATTAACCAGTTGCAATTAGGTGTGATTGCTGTTTGTGTGGCATTAACTAGAATGTTTCATTGAAACTAAATGGGATGGCATCAGTAACTGCTGTAAGCCACCAATTGTGGATGGTGCAACGTAAAGAATTCTATACGTGCACAGCACACCTGCTTTATGCTGATGACCTGCTGCTTTCCATCCCAATAAAGCTGTAAAAGACTAGCAACCATACCCACAAGCTGTAGGACCCTGCAATTAGAACAGCTGCAAGGATCCCTTTTATGCCTTCAGGGACTGGGAAATGATGGCCAGTGTTTTCTCTAACGTGTGTTTGCTGGAAGTACCACAAGGCATGGGAGGACCTCTAATTTTCACTGATGTAATAAACAAGAGTCACTGAAAGGGAGATGAAAGAAAAGCTTGACGATTTGAGTTTTTGAAATATTAGTGCTGCGCTAGCTTTGCATATAAGCCGCTGATTAACATTGTAGTGGGTGCAGTGTTTGTAATAACAGGAGCACTAAAACTTGAAATACTGCCTTTAAAACTGTCAGTGCAGTACGAAATAAATATAAAACCTAGTAATTTACAATTAATTTATTTTATGGGGAATGTTTCCTTTCCTTTTATCCACTTGGATCTCTAACCACCATTTATGACCCAAGAGGGTGTATCACCTACCTGGTCTATGAGCCAACTACTTGGACGCAATTTGGAATGTTCTGGGAAGAAGACCCTTCCACCTCTGCCTCTTACCTTTCCAGAACAGCACAATGAATACTGGGAACTAAAGCACACAAAAGATTTCAGAAATAACCCCAGCTATCACCACTCCACCATCAATATCTATAGTCCTTTTTTAAAGAAACATTTAAACTTCTGACCAAACCAGAGATTTTCAGACCCAGATAATCATTGAAAGCGTGTCTTTATTATTTCCACCTGCTGGATCCATTTTTTTCAGCAAATTTACAGTCGAGTGAAATCTGCCCACGGTCAATAAAACCTTTGCTTCCTTTTTCTCCACTAGCTTTTCATCCCCCGTAATTCTCACATTAAAGACATGAATTTAATTGTGGTATAAACAATCAATAAACAGCTACATTGATTTACGTGGGATAACAAACGAATCCCAGGAATATAGTGCTATTGGGGACAGAGACATTAGTCAGTATAAAATTAATCAGGAAACTCATAGAAATTGTTCCATGGCTGCTTCCTCACTAGACAATCACCAGGCAGGGGTGTTCTCTTCCTGTTGGGGAACACTTCAGCAGTCACAGGCATTCAGCCTTTGATCTCCAGGTAAGCGTTCTCCAAGGCGGCCGTCATAACACATAACAGCGCAGAGTCACTGAGTGGAGATTGATAGCCAAGTTCTACACCACGATGACTGCCTCAACCGGGATCTTGGGTTCATGTCACACTATCTGTAATCCCCATGACTTGCCTGGGCTTGCAAAATCTCACTAACTGTCCTGTTAAGATGATACACACCACTTTAACCTGTGCTTGGCCCATTCTCCACTCACATTGCCTGTACCTTTAGGACTTGATTACCTGTAAAGACTCACATTCTAACCATTATTTTGTGAGTTGAGTTTGTGTCTTTATATGCTCTGCTTGTGAACAGAGCTCCCACTTACCTGACAAAGGAGCAGCGCTCCAAAAGCTAGTGGCTTTTGCTACCAAATAATCTGTTGGACTTTAATCTGAATTTGTGAAACTTCTTAATTGTTTACCCCAGTCCAACACCGGCATCTCCACATGATGCTTCCTCACTAACAGTTCAATCACTTGTATTTGGATCCAAAAGAAAAGCTGCTGGAAAAGCTCTGCAAGTCTGGCAGCATGAGTAAGGAGAGAAAAGAGCTGACGTTTCAAGTCCAGGTGACTCTTTGTCAAAGCTAAAAGGCCTAAAAGATGGGAGATATTTATACTGTAGGCGAGGGAATAAAAGGTGATTCATAGCCACAAAAACAAAAAGAAACGCTGCTCGTGGCACCCTATAGAGAGAATAGAAGATGTGAAAGGCCAAAGGGCAGACAAACTGAAATCAGAGGGTGACGGGTGAAGACATGGAGGGAAGGGGAAACTTAGAGAGAGGGAAAATTGAGAAAAAGGAGGAAAAAATGGAAGCAAAGGGGGAGAAATGGTAAGGAAGAGAGGGAAAGAGTTGGGGGTTGGTTTTAAAGGATGTTTAACTGTGGACCCCACTCTCTGTGTGTGAGGGAAATATGCTGATTTGGAACTAGTTGGGTGGAACTATCATTCTGTTCTTATAAACGATGTGACGGCAAAGGGGATGCAGGCAGAAACAGTGTCTCCCTGCACCAACCTTCTCCCAAGTAAGAATTTTTCTTCTCTGTCAGAAGGAATAGAAAGAGGTTTGAGCCTAAATTGCTCCCTCTGCTCCCAGTGCGATTGAATTATGCCCCAGAGCAGACAGAATATCAAGGCTCCGTTTGTTTTATTCAAGAGCATGACCGTGATTCAGCAATGTGTCTACCAGCAGAGATTTATTTTATCCACTAAGCTGTTGACTGTACTTACAGAATATTTGATTTATTCACAGCAATAAAAGTTTTTCCCTTGCTATCAAGTATTTTAAAATGATAATATAACAATTGATTTTGCTCCTACTGCAAAATGTATCCAACAAATTAATCATTTATTTTTTATTTTACTTGAGATTCATGCCTTGCAGACTGAGAGAGATCAGGAGAAAACTGATGCAGCAAAACAAATTCGGAAGTTGGAAGAAGCCTTTCGGTAAAGATAATCTTTTTCGCTTTATTTTGAAAATAGTTCATTTCAATTTTCAGTTTGGCCGAGTAAGTGAAGCTTCTAAATTTTGGCGTTGGTCATTCTGGGTTCAAACCCAGTGCTAGAGTCTGGGCAGCTAATCTAGATTATCATTTTTAGTGCATTATTGAGTATTGGATGGATTAATGCAGTATTGTAGAATGGAATCACAGAATCCCTACAGTGCAGAAGGACGCCTTTTGACACATTGAGCCTGCAATGACAACAATCCCATTCAGACCCTGTCCTCTTAACCCAACGTAATTAACCTGACACTACAGGCCAATTTACTGTGGCCAATCCACTAACCCATCCATCTTTGGACTGTGGGAGGAAAGGGAGCACCTGGGGGAAACCAATGCAAACACAGGGAGGATGTGCAAACTCCACACAGACAGTGACCCGAGGTTGGAATTGAATCGAGGTCCCTGGCGCTGTGAGACCACAGTGCTAACCATTGCCACCATTTCCCAGTGTGATCCTTTTCTAATGCTTGTATTTTGTGTGTTCACAGAATGAAAATCTGTAAGTTATTGAGCATGATGAAATGGCAGGGGATTACCAAACAAAATTTTTGGAAATCCCAACCTATTCACAGGCCTTTTCTGTGATAGTAATTGGGCCTCAGACAGCAGTCCATTAGGCTACATTCACAGACTAACAAAACACAAGTATTTAAAGAGACCTTGCTCTTTAACGAATCAAACTGAGCTTCATATTGCTGCTTCGGAACTTATGACCCTAAAGTGTATCTTATGACCATAACTCCCAGTTTGAGAATTCCTGTATTAATGATTTAAACTGAGATCATGTGCAAATTCTGGTGATATTAAAGGTCTTGTGATGGCAATTGTGGAAGAGCAGAAGTTTTTCTAAGAGTCAGGAAAGCTTCCCTTCAAGCGTGGGAATAGAGCAGCATGGTAACACAGTGATTAGCACTGTTGTCTTACAACGCTAGGGACCCAGGTTCGATTCCAGCATTGAATGACTGTGTGGAGTTTGTATGTTCTCCCTGTGTCTCCCTGTGGGATTTCTGCAGATGCTGCAGTTTCCTCCCACACTCGAAGGATGTGTCGATTTGGTAGATTAGCCATGGTAATTGCATGGAGTTATGAGGATAAGGCAGAAGGAAGGGCGTAGGTGGGATGCTGTTTCGGAGAGTTGGTGCAGACATGAAGGACTGAATGGCCTCCTGCTGCATGTAAGGATTCTGAGTATCAATATTGTCATTTCACCTACTATTATCACTTGTATGAGTTTGCTGTATGAAATGGCTGCCATAGATGTTCATTTTATAACTAACTGCACTCAGAATAATTCATTACATTCAAAGTATTAAACGACGTCTGCAAGGAATGTAATATGGTATTTATGAACTCAGTTGTTTATCCCACAAGCTCAATTTCTGGATCAATTCTGAAAGGCCCTTGCCTGTCTGTAATCCAAATCCACAATGCTAGAAATACTTGGTAGATCCAGCAGCATCTGTGAAGCAAGAAACAGAGTTAATGCTTCAGGTTGATAACTTACATTAGAAAGACTTTTGCCTAGCTATATTTTGTTTGCTGTAGAGAATATTTGTTAAGATGGGCTTGTTTTCTTAGATACAGCTGCTGGGAGACTATTAGACTGTGGACAGTGGAAAGTCCCAAATGGAATCCAGGAAGGCTTAGTCTTGTATGTTACAGCTTACTAGCTTTCCTGCCATTCAAAGATTCACACATTTTGGGTAAACTATTTTTTAGAGACAACTTTTATGAGGAACATTGGAAATGCTCGAAAAGGAGAAAAATTTTGCCTAATTGGAAACTTGTATAGAATGTATGGAAGAGAATATATAATAGTTTGGAAATAGGGATGCGTATATATAGTTGGTTAGTTCAGTATTTGAGAAAAGGTCTATAAACACTTGGAAAAGAAAGAAAAATCAAACTTTAAACTTTGCAACTTAAGTAATTTATTGGTAATTGTGTAGTTTTATTTTATTGTAAGGTTTATTGGTAATAATAAACCTTATCAGAAGTTGTAGGAATTATTAATTATAAATTAATTATTTAAAATTAATTACTTTTTCATTGTTTTCTTCTGATTTTATAGAAACATAGAAAAACTACAGCATAATACAGCCCCTTTGGCCCACAAACCTGTGCTGAACATATCCCTACCTTAGAGATTCCTCGGCTTACCTGTAACCCTCTATCTTACTAAGTTCCATGTACTTATCTAAAAGTATCTTAAAAGACCCTATCAAATCTGCCTCTACCACTGTTGCCGGCAGCCCATTCCACGCACCCACCACTCTCTGAGTGCAAAACTTACCCCGACATCTCCTCTGTACCTACCCCCCAGCAACTTAAACCTGTATCCTCTTGTGGCAACCATTTCAGCCCCAGGAAAAAGTCTCTGACTAACCACTCGATCAATACCTCTCAACACCTTATTCACCTCTATCAGGTCACCTTTCTTCCTTCATCTCTCCAAGGAGAAAAGGCCAAGCTCCCTCAACCTATCCTCATAAGGCATGCCACCCAATCCAGGCAACATCCTTGTAAATTTCCTCTGACCCATTCTATAGTTCCACATCCTTCCTATAATGAGGCAACCAGAACTGAACACAGTACTCCAAGTGGGGTCTGATCAGGGTCCTATGTAGTTGCAACATTATCTCTCGACTCCTAAATTCAATTCCTCGATTTTCGTGCAGTAAGTAAATAATTTGAGGTGTGGCAGGGCTGCTGACACCTGTTGAGTGCACCTCCTGTCCATATGGGGTCTCCAGGACACTACTCATGTCCTGGATAACTATGTGTGCAGAAAGTGTCACCAAACACAAAAACACCAGCGCAGCATCTTGGAACTTGAGGAGTGTCACTGAGCTGCATTAACGTGAATGAGAGCTATGTGGATAGCATGATATAGAAGGTGGTCACTCTGCAATTTAGGAATCCGGAGGCAGAGAGGGGCTGAGTGGCCACCAGACAGACAGGAAAGTCAAACAGGTACTGCAGCTGTGCCTTAAGGACATCCCACTTTCTAACAGGGATTTCGTTCTGAATATCAGTAGAGGAAAAGCTTCCTCTGAAGACAGCAGCTAGAGTCATGACCAGAATACCATGTGTGGCTCAGTTGCGCAGAGCAGGAGGAGAGAGGACAGGTAGGCAATATTGGTAGGGGATTTGGGGAATAGACAGATGCTTCTGTTGTCACAGAAGTGATTCTAGGATGGTATGTTACAAATGTCATGGATAGCACCAAGCGAGAGAGCATTCTGATAGGGGAGAATGCATGGCCAGAGATTGTAGAACATACTGGGACCAACAATATTTATGATGTAGAGATGCTGGCGTTGGACTAAGGTAAACACAGTAAGAAGTCTGACAACACCGGGTTGAAGTCCAACCAATTTATTTGATAGTAAACTCACAAGCTTTCGAGCCTCTGGTCTTCGTCAGGTGAATGAGGTGTTCTGGTCTCAAACAGCACATGTAACAGCACAGACTGTTTACAGATTGCTGATTAGAATGCAAATCTTTACACCTAACCTGCTATTATAGATTCGCATTCTAATCAGTCTGTGCTGTTATATGTGCTGTTTGAGACCAGAACACCTCATTAACTTGATGAAGAGGATAACCTCGAAAGCTTGTGAGTTTACAATCAAATAAATCGGTTGGACTTCAACCTGGTGTTGTCAGACTTCTTACTGTACCTACAATATTGGCAGGAAAAGAGATGGTACCCTGTCGGCTGGGTTTAGCAAGTTGGGGAAAGAGATTAACGAGCAGAAGCTCAAATGTCATAATCTCTGGATTAACCCTAACCCAAAGCCATCTGCTTTTGAGTATAGGAATCGAAGAGTACACTAGATCAGTGTGCCGCTGGGAAGATGGTGCAGAAGAGAGGGCTTCAGGTTTCTAGAAAAGGTGGAATGTGTATGAGCTAGACAGGCTACATCTGAACAGGGCTGGGACAAACATCCTTGTAGGGAGATTTGCTTGTGTTATTGGGGAGGGTTTAGTCAGGTAGGATAAATTCAGAGCAGAGAGGGTGAGATAGAAAATTAGGAAGACAGAAGAAGCAAAAGTTCAAAAGTGTCCAGCACAGTTGGCAGTGTTAAGAAGGATATATTTAAATGCAGTCAAAACCAATGAGCTGAGGGCACAGATAAACACATGGTAACAGGATTTCATTGTTATATCAGAGACTTGGCTTAAAGAGGAGCAATATTTGCTGCTCAACATCCCTGAATATCAGGTGTTCAAACAGTATAGGCAGGAAACTAAAAGTAGTGGGCATAATTAGTTAGGTTAAAGAAAAGTAAGGAGAAATTTCTTCACCCAGTGCATGGTGAATGTATGAAATTCACTACTGCAAAATGTATTTGAGGCCAAAACATTATCTGATTTCAAGAAGAAATTATATTTGGTCTAGGAACTAATGAGATCAAGGATTATGGAGGAGTAGGGGATATCAAGATAATGAAATCGGTGATCAAAATGAATGACGGAGCTGGCTGAAAGGGTCAAATGCCTACTTCTAGTTTCTGTGTTTCTGTGAATCGATTACAGTAGTGTGGAGGGATTTTATACTGAATGAATTAACAAATGAATGATTCTGCATTGAATTCAGAGATAAAAATGGGCCAGCCACACTACTAGGTGTGTACTATAGACCCAAATTGTAACAGAGATAGAAGAGTAAGAGCAAAAACACGAGAGTACTAATATCAACTGGAATACAAACAGTGTGAAAGGCACAAAATTATCAAATTACTGTCAGGAGAACTTTTTTAGCCAGAACATAACAAACCCAACAGGACAGTGCACATTTAAAGATTTAGCCTTTGGAAATGAAACTGGGCAAGCGGATGAAGTCACCTTTTTGATGGTGACCTTTTTGGTGATAAAGCCCATAATATGGTTAGATTTAGCATAATTATGGAAAAGGATAAAGAAAGAACAGGAGCAAAAATTCTGAATTGGTGAAAGACAACTTTTACAAAGCTGAGAGATGATCTGGCAAAAGTGGACTGGTTACAACTCCTTGAAGGGAATTCAGTGACAGGCCAGTGCGAGGTATTCAAAAGTGAGATTCTATAGGCACAGTAAAGTCCCCACAAAAGTAAAGAATGATCTTGCAAAATTTGGAACGTCTTGGTTATTTAAAAGCGCTGAGGGTAAAATAAAGCAGAAAAAAAAGCTTATAGCAATCACAAAAAAATTATATTAGAAAGCCAGGAGGAGTATAGAAAATTTTTACCCCAAGGCTATAAAGGCATCACCTTCCAAACCTACAACCTCTACCATCTAGAAGGAAAAGGGCAGCTAATACCTGGGAACACCAACACATAGAGGTTTTCCTCCAAGTCACTCACATCCCAACTTGAACTATCTCACTCATTACTTCACTATTTGTTGCTGTGTCAAAATCTTGGAAGTCCTTACTAGCCCTGAGCACACCTACACCTTGGGGAGGCTCCAGTGGTTCAAAAAGCAGCTCACCACCATCTTCTGAAGGGCAGTTAGGAATGTACAATAAATGCTGACATAGCAAGTGATGCCTACATCCTGTCAATGAATAAAATAAATGCAGGGGTGAATAAAAATGTGGTCAGGAAAGCAAAAAGGTTATATGATAAAATATTTGCAGGTAAAATCAAAAAACCCGAAGATGTCTTATCAGTATATTAAGAAAAGGAGAGTAACCAAGGAAAGAATAGGACCTATCAGGGATGTTCAAGATAACTTTTGTGTTGATGCAGAAGATGTGAGCAGGATTCTTCATTTCTAGTTTCTAACATTCTAGTTAGAGAAGGAGTGTGAAATGTTTGACACTACAACATAATGATACAGGAAATACTGGCAGGACTGACATTTGAGAAGGTGGATAAATCACCAGGGTCAGATGGATTGTATCTCAGGCTGTTAAAGGAATCCAGGGAGGAAATAGCAGATGCCCTGGGAACATTTTTCAATCCTCACTACATACAGGTGAGGTACTAAAAGATTGGAAGCCTGCAAACATTGCACCATTGTTTAAAAGGGATATAAGGGTGCCAAGGAAGCAAGGAACTTCCTTGTACCTTTTCAGAAATCACCTCCCATTACCTGAACTGCAACAGCAGCTGACAGTGGAGCAAGCAGCTGGCTGTGAATGAAGTAAAGTTTTGGAACTCAAAATAAACAAGCCTTACAAAAGGAATCAGAAGAATTTGAATGGAAGATTCAAGCTTGAAAATGCATGAGACACTAAAGTCATCAATAAACCAACAGTTCAAGATCTGTCCAAATGACATTTTGTGGTGTATCTCCAAAGTACAACAAAGAGACTATAGAGTGGAAGAAAATGGTTGGATACTTGGAAGACAACTTGGAAAAACATTACATTTCCAAGGAAATATGAGATGAAAAATCAAGAATCTAAAATGGCAAGAGAAAGTAGGAATTCCCACAAAAGATCGAGAGGAATCCTAAAAACAATTAGCAGAAGCATTATTACAGAATGTGAGCTTGAATGATTGCTCAACATAATTCTACTCCTGCCAGTTCAGCAAATCAACTTTCAAATATGAAAAATGCATTTGATGAGAAAAAAATGAGAACTAATGAGAATAGTGGAATGCCTCTCACAGGAAGTAGTCCACTTAAGGAGGATTTGAGTTACTTAGGTGATGAACTTGTAGAATCAAATTCAATAAAAATGGATTCTCAGTTACAATTTGATGAACTTCAAGCATCAGAAATCTCTAGATCTTTGGTAAGTATCATGTAAAATGCTGAGAGCAGGAGAATAAATTGCTGATGAATCAGAACAGTTGATTGAAAGCCAAGTTAACAATCAAAACTGATGAACTTCTTGAGCTTCAATCCAACACAAAGAATGAATTGCTCAGTATGGAAGAGCAACTCCAGAATTTAAAAGCAGGAAAGGTGAGTTCTGTGCAATAGATTGAAGATCTAACAAATAAATTGCAAGAACCTAAGGTCCAGCCAACAACTAAGGAAGAAAGATTCCAAAATAAGTGAATGTTCATGTAAACAAAGAAGATAGGAGCAGAAGGAGGCCATTTGACCCTTCAAGCCTGCTCTGCCATTCATCATGGATCATCCAATGCAACAGCCTAATCCTGGTTTTTCCCCAAAACCTTTGATCCCATTCATTCCGAGTGCTATATCCAGCTACCTCTTGAATACATTCAATGTTTTGGCATCAACTACTTCTTGTGGTAATGAATTCCACTCTTTGAGTGGAATTCTTTGAGTGAAGAATTCTTTGAATGAAGAAATGTCCCCACACCCCCATCCTAAATGGTCTACCCTGAATCCGCAGATTGTGACTCCTGGTTCTGGAATCCTTTACCATTGGGAACAATCTCCCTGCATCTACCCAGTCCTGTTAGAATTTTATGAGATTCCCCCCCTCATTTGTCTGAACTCCAGCAAAAACAATCCTAACCTAGTCAATCTCTCCTCATATTTCAGTCCCACCATTCCCAGAATCAGCCTGGTAAACCTATGAGAAGTTGTTAAACTTGCAGAATAGGTACCTCTGAAACAAAAGCAACTCAACTGAGTTGAACTAAAATGTTCATAAGCTTGAAAAACAACTGGAAAAAGCAAAAGTTATCTAAAATTGTGAAACAATTAGGCATGAAGGTTCTACTATTGAAACATGAACTTCTATATGCATTGCACATGACCTGCACTAAGGAATCAGTTTAGTGTTGGACAGAGCTGAGTATACAAGCAAGCATGGAGACAGCTCCGAGTTTGAACATTTCATTTATATATGTACATAGTTCTTATAGTTAACAAATGCATAAAGTTACCCTATTTAAGACTATGAATACTTCATTAATGAATATGAAACAATATTCAAACCTACATCAAGGCCCTGCACAAGTGAAGGCAGCTGTCATTGGTGACGTGATTAAAATTGAAATGCACAAAATGCCAGTATTTGAGTTTCAGCCCAAATGGATACCATTTAGCCATTTTCAGGCAATTGCATAGAAAGGACTCAGCCATATGCCTGTCCTGGTAAAATGAGCATTCAGAACCATGCAAGCACAGTTTACAGAAATTGATTTGAACTGTCCAGGAATAAGATTTGTAGGATGTTCCAGGAGAAGCACCTTGAAGACCAATTTGCAAAGTTTGAGTTGTGTAAAAGATGTACAATATGGAGTGAAGCTGCAATTTACATACTTGTGTTAAAATATTTACAAAAAGAACACAAGATGTCTCAACTCAGACTTGCGATTTGTGTATCACAAAATGTTTTCTCAGTTTATCTGTGATTGGATTGGTCACTTCTGTGGTGTGGTAAACCATTGATATCACATATTCCATTCCTGATTATCCTAGCCATCTTGTTATATAATTCTACTGCCTTTAATCTTTGAAATAGGTTATTCTGAAAGTGTGGCTCAATTGGCAGCACTCACGCTTGGAAGACAGAATGTTGTGGGTTCAGGTTTCACTCCAAAGACGGCAGCATAAAATCTAAGCTGACTGTCTGTGCAGTATGTCTGTCAGAGGAGATGTTAAACGGAATCTGTCCTCTGATGTGGATGCAAAAGATTCAATGGCATGTAAAACCAGGTAGACCTCCGTTGTGCCCTGGCCAATATCAACCAACATCACTAAAAAGCATGGCTGAATTTTCCAACCATTCACACGGAGTGTTCCACTGCGTGGAACGGACATTTGTCTGAGCACCAAATTCTCCATCCTGCTCGCAAAGACGGTGGGCTGTGAACGGCCAGGAAATTCCCGTGCATGTCATCTGGTGGTTATTCTCACTGATGTTTGTGGGGTCTTGCTGTGCAGAAATTGGTTGTCAGATTTCCTGCATTTTGACAATAATTTCACTTCCATTAGTTTTCCGATGTTTTGGAACTGCCTGAGATTGTATGAATGCAAGTTCTTTCTTAAATGCAAATACAAATAGAATTAGAATCAGTGGTGAACACAAACCATTTGTGTGCACTTTTAACATAGCCCCTAATCAGTTTCCCAGTTGAGAGTTTTGCATACGTATTACTTCTAGGTTTGTTGTCTTAAAAATAAACAATATCTTTTTCTGTAATAATTGGATGTAGCAGAAATATTGAAATTTCAACTCGTATGTAACTACTTAGCGGTTGCATTTAGTCTTCATCCCTGACAGCAAGGAGACCATTTTAAATGAACATAGGAGCAGAAATAGACCATTCAGCCCTGGAATCTGTTCTGACATTGGATAAAAATCATGGCCGTCTGTTTGTGCTTCAAATTGCACATTCCCACCTACCCCTGATAACTTTAAATTTCCTTTACCCAACAATAATCTTTCTACAATGTTATTGCTTCGCATGTGGCATTTTTTTCCCCAGTTATACGATGGATGCACATAAAGTGCATTCAACCTATCCTTGTTGAAACCTAGTAATATACATTGTGCTGTGTAAGAGTGTTTGAGTTTCAGGTAAATGTCCAAAGGTAAGATTATACAGTCAGTGAGGCAACAGGATTTAGAGTTAAACCTTCAAGGAGTGGACTGCATCTAGTCTGTAATTTTGGGATTAGGGCATATTTTTTACATCATTTCTTTGAACTGCATCATGTAATCTGCATCAGGTTAATGACAGTAAATTGTTTTTGTACTAAGAGAAGGGAAATATTGGACTGTTGAGCTTCAGCTTTGTCTTCTTTTCTGACTGTCATTCACAACGTTCATTCGGAATTCACACTCAGCTTGATGCCAGTGACCGGAGTGACTACAGAAAGAAAAATAAAAATGTCATCAAACGTGTGTTTCGTTTCTCATTGTAGTGACTTTAGACACTCTTTAATAATGCTGCAAACGCTTCCTGTCTTTGAGTTTTTTTTTAAATGTGCTAAACAAATAAACAAGATGCAAAGAACCTGAAAAATAAAGTGTCATGCTTTCAGAAATTGTCTTCCAGTTAAGTGCTTTGGAAAACTTCCAAATAATTCCTCTATATTGGCGAAGGGATAACAGATACGTCGTCAGACTATTGATTTAGAAATTCAGATAGTTCAAGAATGCTTGTTCACCTGAGGGGAAATAATTAATGAAGACCCAGCTCACCCTCAGCTGCTTTGGAACGGGTGCCTACTTGCTCTGAGTGAATAAACAGCATTGGTATCAGAACTCTGCACTGCTCTGCATTCTGAGTGTCTGCTTGTAAGAATCATTCAAAAGGGTATGGCCGATTTGGAAAAGTGACTCTGACAAACTGCAGTGACAAGACCAGCAACATAATAATGTCATCGAAACTCAGTTTGTATCTTTGCTTTAAGATAAAGCGAATTATAAACAACATTATGGTCTCTGATTCAGTGTGACCTTTTCTAGGACACCCTGCGACAGCTATGAAACAAACAGGCTGTATCAGCTTCAGACGCTAGCTAAAA
Source organism: Sphyrna mokarran (assembly GCA_024679065.1). Lineage (NCBI taxonomy): Eukaryota > Metazoa > Chordata > Chondrichthyes > Carcharhiniformes > Carcharhinidae > Sphyrna > Sphyrna mokarran. The sequence goes on along the minus strand of JAGIQG010000021.1, from coordinate 6,658,227 downwards.
GCAACACTGATGTCCTTTAACATTGTATGGATGTGGGAGAAATCTGAACTAGTGAGAAAAATATATAAGAAACCAACTTTAGTTGTGCTTCAATGTATCTGAAAATACCATCAATCAAATACATACATCAGTTTTATATCGCAGCTAATGGATATCTGGAAATGATTATAAGGTAGTAAGTTAAATGGGGTTTACAGATGATGTGATTAAACTTGAGAGAAAACATGTTCTGTGTTTTAAAACTACTGGTCAGATGAGTCTAGGAACAGACATTTTGTGCTGAGTCCTCCCTTTTTAGTTTATCAAGTTGGCCTGCTCTGTGACAACATGAGTTGTCTGCATCCCAGCACTTGTTGCTTGGATGTACCTGAAGAGTCATTTGTTGCTAACCTTTTCCAACTGGCTGTTTTAAAGCAAAAACCCAGAAATAAAGCAAATTTGAGAGACTCTTCAAAATCTTTGCTGATGACGCATGGTTTCACATAGCATTTCAGATGAACAGACCTCCTCTTTAACCTTGTTCTCTCTAGCACCAAGCATTTCCAGTCCCTTGTTCGAAACTTGTTTTGTGCTGATTCTTGGACTATTTTGATGCAAACCCATTTCAGCCAGAGGCAAGTCAGGGAACACTGTAATGGGTTTAGTTGTCAGTGAGTGGGTGAAGGCAGAAATAAGCCTGCTTGAAAAACATACAGCTGTTCTTTATTGTATATGGCCTATCAGCATCTGAAATCCATTTAAGCAATAACAGTCACAGTTTCCATAGTCTATCACCAGGCATTCTGTTTGCCCTTTCTTGCATGCTGGTTGACCTTCCCTCCAGGGGGCAGAATGTGAAGTAGGAACAGAGGACAGAAATATGCAGGAATTGAATTTAATGGTTTCAGAAAAGCTGAGAAAAGGGAATGGTATTTTAGTTACATAGTTATATTCTGCTTTGGCAAAAGCTAAAATAATCCTTTACATGAGACCAGAGGACTTTTGATTGAAACGTCTGGGAATTGGGGGCAGGTTTTGTATGTTAAAGATAGGCAGCATATATCGTGTATTAAAAAAAAGACATACAATTTCAAAGGGCAGGAATGGTTCTGCCAACAGGAACTGAAAAAGTTGTTTCTTTGTGAAATCGCTGGGTTTCCATTCTGAGTACGCATTATGGCAATTCCCATTCCATGTTTTCAGCCGGTATAATTAGTTTTATAGCTAATGTATGATGATGTAAATAATGCACTAATATGCAACCGTGCGTATTATTTTGGGCAGTAGTCTCTCCCAGTCCCAGACTCTGGGCAATAAAAGCCAGTAACATTCTCGCTTAACTGAGGGAGCTAAAAAGATACTATTTTCCAGTGGCAATTTTTCAGTAAATAAGGACTCGCTTTGATGCACCTTGCAACAGATTTTATTGCTTGAAGCTGAAGAGGATCAAAGGAAGCATACCACGAAGATCAGCTGGCATCAGTCAGAGTGTTCATCACCACCACTATCTCACCAACCATATGTGCAGGCCTGGCACATCTGTAGTGTGTGAAGAAATAAACATGCATTATGCAGCTAGGTTGTGTTACAAGCATTCCTAATGTGAAATCTTTTCCTTTTAAGACATCAGCACTATTTGAGTTCCACCTGTGAATGTGGACGTTGAGCTTTGAAAGAACCGTAGGATTCATTGATTTGATTTGATTTATTATTGTCACATGTATTTACAGTGAAAAGTATTGTTTATTGCGCACTGTACAGACAAAGCAGACCATTCATAGAAAAGGAAACAAGAGAATGCAGAATGTAGTGTTACAGTCATAGCGAGGGTGCGGAGAAAGATCAACTGAATGCAAGGTAGGTCCATTCAAAAGTCTGGCAGCAGCAGGGATGAAGCTGTTGTTGAGAGCTTTCCACAGGCCAGCAGTATCAAGATGAAAGACAACATTTTGTAATATAGAAAATAGAAGCATGAGGAGGCCATTCGGCCGTTCAAGCCTGCTCCACCATTCACTTTGACCATGACTGACCATCAAATTCAATATTTCGATCCCATCTTACCCCATATCATATCCCTTGATCCCTTTAGCCCCTAGATCTATATCTAATTTCTTTTTAAAATTATAGAGTTTTAGAGGTTTACGGCATGGAAACAGGCCCTTCAGCCCAATTTGTCCATGCTACCCAGTTTTTTCCATTAAGCTAATCCCAATTGCCGACTTTTGGCCCATGTCCCTCTATACTAATCTTATTTATGTAATAGTCCAAATACTTTTTAAAAGACAAAATTGTACCCTCCTCTGCTACCTCTGGCAGTTTGTTCCAGACACTTTCTACCCTCTGTGTGAAAAAATTGCCCCTCTTGGCTCTTCTGTATCTCTGCCCCCACATCTTAAACCTGTACCCTTTAGTTTTAGACTCCCCTATCTTTGGGAAAAGATGTTGTCTATCTACCTTTTCTATGTCCCTCATTATTTTGTAGAGCTCTATGAGGATCACCCCTAAGCTTCCTACATCCCTGGGAAAAAAAGTCCCAGTCCATCCAACCTCTCCTTATAACTCAAACCATCAAGTCCCAGTAGCATCCTAAGTAAATATTTTTTGCATTTTTCCTATTTGTATTTATTTATTAGTCACAAATAAGTATACATTAATACTGCAATGAAATTACTGTGAAATTCCCCTGGTCGCCACACTCTGATGCCTGTTCAGGTCAATGCACCTGACCAGAACATCTTTCAGGCTGTGGAAGGAAACCAGAATACCCGGAGGAAACCTGCACAGACACTGAGAGATAGTAATATCCTTCCTATAATAGGGTGATCAGAACTGTACACAGTATTCTAAGTGTGGCCTTACTAATGCCTTGTACAACTTCAACAAGATGTCCCAGCTCCTGTATTTAATGTTCTGACCAATTAAACCAAGCATGCTGAATGCTGCCTTCACAACCTGTCCACTTATGACTCCACATTCAAGGAGCTATGAACCTGTACCTCTAAATCTCTTTGTTCTATAACTCTCCCCAATGCCTTTCCGTTAACTGAGTGAGTCCTATCCTGGTTCGATCCACCAAAATGTATCACATAAATTACACAAGGTTTTGACCTCAACTACTTTCTGAATTCCACCACTTTGGATGAAGAAATTTCTCCACATCTCAGTCCGAAAAGATTTACATCTTATCCTCAAACTATGACCTTTAGTTCTGCACTCCTCCACCATTGAGAACATTCTTTCTGAATCTACCCTGTTTAGTCTCTATGTCTCTATAGTTCTGTTAGAATTTTATAAGTTTCCCCTCACTCTTCTAAACTTCAATGAATACAGTCCTAATTGGCTTAGCCTCTCCTCATATGACAATTCTGCCAACCCAGCAATCAGCTTGGTAAATCTTGGTTGCACATCCTCTATAGCAAGGACATCCTTCCTCAGAGACCAAGGCTAGAAATACAAGCATGAGAGCAAGGTAGTGAATTGAAATGGAAGTGATCTGAAGGTTGAGGTCATGCTTGCGGACTGAAAGGAGCTTTTCCACAAAGCAGTTACCCAGTCAGGGATTTTTATCCCCAGTGCAGAAGCGAACACGTTTAAGCAGCAAATGCAGCAAACTAAATTAAAATCACAATAAATTGCTGCTTCACCTGGAGAGATTGTTGGACAGTGAGAAGAGTGGGGATATGCCTATATATTTTTAGGTAGCTTTGTCAGCTTTTCTAATGTTTAGTCAACATCTATTCCAAGGTCCTATGGCTTATAGGCACAGCATTGCCACTGGACATCATAGCCTCGCATGTTTGCTGTACATTCTGTATATTTCTCCTCACACCCATCTCACACTGCAGCTTCACATCCGGTTGCAGTCTTCTACCACGTCATATCCAATTTTGCAATCAAAAATTTCTTTCATATGTAAAACTTTTACACCCACTTAGCTATGTATTTGTATACAATAATACTGGCCAATATCGAGTTGCATTATAGCATGACTCAGTGTTATAATTGTGACATGTCTATCTGATCTACCTCTCTTTCATGTGTCCTTAAGTATGATTCTCCAATCTTTCAAATAGTGAACTAAGAAACACTCTGATCAGATAAGGCCTGTTGCAAATGATGACATTTCATTTTACACATAGCAATTGAATGTACAGTAAGAAAATTCCAATTCTTTCACTACCATGTTTTTCTATTTGAGTATTTGAGAGAAAAATATTGATCATGTTAACTCGCCCCTTTTCATAGAATCCCTACAGTGCAGAAGGAGGCCATTCAGCCCATCGAGTCTGCATTGACCACAATCCCACCCAGACCCTATTCCATAACTCCATATTTACCCTGTTAATCCCCTGACTAGGATCAATTTAGCATGACAAAACAATCTAACCGTATATTTTTGGACCCTGGGAGGACAACCGGAGTACCCAAGTAGTCACTGGGAGAATATGCAAACTCCGCACAGTGACCCAAGCCGAGAATTGAACCCTGGTCCCTGACACTGTGAGGCAGCAGTACTACCCACCATGCCACCCCCAAGTTTGTGAACTAACTTACTGGGTATTTCCTTTCAACAATCTAGCAGTGTAAAAATAACCTGGTGCTTGTAACTCAAGGCCAATATCTCACTGCGTCCAATTCAACTTCTGTCTCTGAGTTTGAATTTCTGTTTTCTTCCGTGTTCCCAAGGGCTGTACCTTCAACACCTTCTTATTCAATGATATGATAACTAGTCTGCGAGGCATGCTGACTACCTCATCATACCATCCTGGACTCAAAGCAGTAGATATCCTTGTCATAATTCTTTATCTCTCTTTTTAGTCTCCCTTGTCATAATTAATGTGATTGTTTTGAATGGATGAATAGGATGAATTAATAATTTTTAATGCCTCCTGATCATTTTGGGTAACCAAGATAGTTGGTTCATTGACAAATCAAACTCACCTCCACTGCATCAGGTAGCTGCAAATTACCATGCTGCCCATAAAAAGTATCATAAATAAATGAATAATCATTAAAATATTGAGAATGGTAAGCCAGGTGACATGTCAAGGCTGCAAACAGGTGAGAGCTCGTGGATAATATTGTGCTCCAGGGCAAACACGTCTGCAGAAGAGTTGCAGCTTGAGGAACCTCAACTCAGGAGTCATTGAGCTGGAGGCTGAGTTGCTGACACTGTGACACATCAGGGGGTGGGGGGGAGTTATCTGAATATTTTGTACCACTTTGTCATACCACTTTGGGTAGGTTCTTTAGATGTGGTCAGGGACAGGATGGCAAAACTGCAAGTGAGGCATGTAAAGGGACCTGGAGAGCCGGGATGTAAGACTGTCAGCCTCTGAAGTTGTTCAATGGGTTTGAAGTTCTCTCAGCTTGTTTGGATGAGAGCGGCAGCTACAGGGTGATTGAGGTAACTGATTATTGCACATGATACAGGAAGCCTTTCAAGTGGAAGGAGCAAAAAGGAATGTGGTGGTAGTAGAGGACAGTATAATGATGGAGAGTGACATTATTCCCTGAAGCAGCGAGGGTCCAGACTACTGTGTTTCCTGCCTAGTGTCACGGTTCTGGATATCTGCTCAGGGCTGGAGAAGAATTTGTAGTGGGAGGAGAAGTTGTCATGATCCACACAGTAAGGAGGCTCTTCATAGAGTGTATGAGGAGCTCGGCACTAAATTAGAAAGCAGAACTTCAGTGGTTACAATGATTATTACCTGAGACGTGCAAATTGACATCAGGTACACAAAGTTTGCAAGATGAATATGTGATTCAAAGACTGGCGTGGGAGAAGTGGGCTCTTGTTTTTTGGGGCACTGGTATCATAACTGGGAAAAGTAGGCACTGCACCATTGGAATGGTCTTACCTCACCCATGCTGGAACCCATGTTCTTGTAAACCACATAAGTAGAGAAGTAGAGAGGGTTTTTAATTAAATACTGGGGACAAGAGATTAATGTGGAAAGATGTAGTATATCAAAAAGTGGAGACCAGGTAAAAGCAGAAAATAGCAACATGGGAAAAGAGGGTGAGAGAATGGGAGGAAGGGACGAGAGAAAGAAAAACTAAGAATTCACCAAAAATCAAGACTTGATGTTACCAAGATAACAAAGAGGTTAGATTAAGGTTCTGCATCAGAATACGTGTAATACTCATAACAAATACTCTGGCTTTGGGTCAATACACCTAACCAGCACGTCTTTCTGGCTGTGGGAGGAAATCGGAGCACTTGGAGGAAACTCATGCAGACACAGGGAGAACATGCAAACTCCACAGAGAGTGACCCTAGCCGGGAATCGAATCTGGGTCCCCGGCACTATGAGGCAGCAGTGCTAACACTGTGCTGCCATCTCTGTAATAGTTCCTTAGGGTAGTGTCCTAGATTCAACCATCTTCAGTTGCTTTATCAATGACCTTTCCTCCACCATAAGATCAGAAGTGGGGATATTTTCCAGTGATTGCACAGTATTCAGTACCATTCGTGATTCTTCAGATACTGAAGCAATCCATGTCCAAATGCAACAAGATTGGGACAATATCCAGGCTTGAGCTGACAAGTGGCAAGTAATGTTCATGCCACACAGTTGCCAGGCTACGTCCAGCACCAATAACTGACACTCCAACCACCACCTCTTAACAGTCAATGGTGTTACCATCACTGAATTCTCCCATTATCAACAATCTTGGGGTTACTATTGATCAGAAACTCAAATGGATTCGCCACATTAACACTACAAGATCAGGTCACAGACTTGGAATACTATGGCAAGAATCTCACCTCCTACTCCCCAAAGTCTATCCACCATCTACAAGACACAAGTCAGGAGTATGATAGGATGTTCCCCACTTGGCTGGATGGGTGCAACTCCAACAACACTCAAAAAACTTGACACTATCCAGGTCAAAGCAGCCAGCCTGATTAGCACCACATCTACAAACATGCATTCCCTCCATCATCGACGCTCAGTAGCAGCAGTATGCACTATTTACAAAATGCATTGCAGCAGTTTACCAAAGATCCTTAGACAGCATCTTCCAAACCCATGACTGCTTCCATATAGAAGGATGAGGGTAGAAGATATATGGATATATATCACCGTTTCCTTGGTGGGTCAAAATCCTGAAATCCCTAACAACATTGTGGGTCAACCCACTGTAGATGGACTGTAGCAATTCAAAAAGACAGTTCACCACCATCTAGGGCAACGAGGAATGGGCAATAAATGTTGGTCAACCAGCAATGCCCATGTCCCATTAATTGATAAAAAAAAATGTAAGTTGTGGGGGCAATTTTAGAATCAATCATTAAAGAGGTAATAGTTGAGCACTTAGAAGAATAATAAACAAGGAGGATGACAGCAAAATTTTGAGGAGCAAAATTTTAGAGATGCTTGGAAGTATGTCACATGGTCTGCAGCAGTTCAAGAAGGCAGTTCACCACTCACTTTTCAAGGACAATTCAAGATGGGCAATAAATGCCGGCCATACTAGTGATATCCTGTGAATGAAAAAAAGTATCAATACAAAAATATTATCATCTTTGTAATGAATATCATGATAGGAATATATATTTCAATAGATCTGAGGTTTTATTTTCATAAAATGTTTTTGAACAGATGTTATCTTCCTCAGGAATTTCATTGCTTGCAAATAGAATATTTGCTGGCACGTAGCATGCTCCCAGGTGAGGAGTGTGGGCCAGACACAATGTAAAGCTCCTTGTCATCTGCTTCAACAATTGGCTAGGTTTCAAACCTCAGAAGAACAGTCTGTACATAACAATGTCATTGTGACAATTGCCACTCCAGCCATCTGTAAGGTCACTATGAACAAGAATGCTTTTGTGGTTAAAGTGAAGATGGTTTTGTGCTGTGAGCTCCTGCCGATCAGGAACTATGCTGAAACCATTCAATCTGCTTTCGTTTTGTACTCTTTCACCCGGCACATACAAGATTGTTAAGAAAAGTAGTAGTGAGCAAATGCACTGCACCATCTAACTGTCCTTCTAGATACCCTTAATGTCCACTCGAGCATTGGAAAATGCCACTGTCTCAGCTCAATTACGGTAGACGGTGCTTTTAAATGAGTTTTTGATTTTAGCCTAGCCTGCGACAGGAAAGAAAATCAGACGGAAAAATGAGCAAAGGCTGGTGTTTGTTTCCAGACGGCACATTTATATGCATCATTGGCATGGACTCTGGGGTACACTACATTCCTGCTGCTCTGAAAACGAAGAGACAGGAAGTGACAGGGATGGAATTGGAATGGGGAGTGGGGAAGACAGCAGCCAATCAGAAAATAAGCGCATTTTCCCACCTCGCTCACTTTAACTTATATCCTGCCTCATATTGCCTCCTAAACTTCTCCAAAGATTTTGCCTCCATGAATGAAAGGAATCTGCATGTTTTGAGAGAACAATGAGCCTCTAGTCTAAATTCTGGCAATTAAAATCAAATCTGTTCTGTGGTAGTAGAACGCATGTGAGCTTTCATCAGTGTAATCCTGTGGTCAGTGAATTTGAACACATGTAAACTGGGCTGCATCTTATTCTTTCTGTAACCTGTAATAATGTAGTCAGACTGCTGTTTAAAAACACCAGCTTGAGGGTATGAACCAATAACACTACAGATGCTTGGAACCTGAAAGAAAAAGCGAAAATGCCAGAAATGTACCATGCCTCTTGTAAATGAATATGTTTAAAAGCTCCACACCGAAGCTTCTAGAAAAACTGAAGGATAAAATCAGAAATGTATATTTGCTCTTTGCAATTTCTGATTAACCTGCTGTGTAACTCCAGCATTTTCTATCCTTGCCAACATTTGAATTCAGGTGTTCATTCCATTCTCTATTTATACCATAATTTGGGATATAACCCTAATGCATATTGAGTTTACCCAAAACCAGGGACATCCCAGATCCAAGCCTTTGTTTTACTGAGGCAACTCACCCTGTGATAAGAGCCTCAGAATCCTGTGAAAAATCAGGTGCGTTTTTGGTCCCAGTTGATCCCTGTTGAAAGTTGCATTTGTGGACCTTGCGTAAGAATAGGTTGAATTTAATGCAAGATTTTCATGGTCAGATGTTGTGCTAAGGTTATTGATTCTGTTATACTGTTATTGATCACAAAAAGGATCACAGTTGATTGGTTAAGCAGTGGGTTGCTATAGGACTAACCTCAAGGGAAAGAGAAAGAAGGGAAGAAAATTGATATGGGAGCAAGAATAGAGACTTCCTTCAGGAATAGTGCATTGCTTTATGGTTTTAAAGGCAGTAAGTATTTCTATTTGATTTTCCTTGGCTTTGTATTTTATTTGTTGTTCCTTCTGAAACCTCTCCACTCTGCCTTCCCTTTACTGTTGGAAAATTGTAACATTTGATCTTCTTGGATCTTGCCTGTGCACTCATCCTGCCAGTCTACTTTAACTCAAATCAATTACTTCTTTTGCTGCTTATATCCACATTTTCTGCAATCTGCAACAAATCTTTTATCTGAAAGCAGCTTTATTTATGACTGGATTGTTCCCTGAACGGCAGAGATCTTTATTTTTCCTTATGTGATGCCCTGAATGATGGTATTTCCATTATTATACTTAATTACATTCCATTACCTAATGCAATTTCTCCAGTGTTCACCAGTAGCAATAACTTGCATTTATGTAGCATATAACAAAAGTAAAATTCCCCAAGGCACTTCAGAAGAAGCTTATCAAATAAAATCTGACGTCAAGATGCATAAAGGAGATATCAAGACAGGTGACTTAAAACTGGTCAGAGTTGGGCTTTAAGGATAGTCTTAAAACAGAGGCTTGCATTTCCTCCTTTATAAATTTCAGTTTATCTTAAACTCAGCTGTCCATATCCTGAAATGTACCAAGCCCTTCTCATCTGTTCACCCTGTCGATACTGTCCTCTATGCACCACATGTCAAATCCCAGTCTTCAAATCTTTCCATAGCTCAATACTACCTCCTCTTCCTCTAGTCTTGTATCCCTTTCCACCCTTTTACTCCTCTGACTCCAACCTTTTGTCTATTCTGTCCGCCTTTTACCCAGCCATTTATAAGAAATCTTTCAACCACTCCCCCCAGTCCCTTCCCATCCATTGACTCTGTCAACACTTTCTGCTGCCTTGGTAAAGCAGCCAGCATAATCAAGGACTTCATGCACCCCGGACACATTCTCTTCCACCGTCTTCCGTCAGGATAAAAATACAAAAATACCAACTGACTCAAGAACAGCTTCTTTTCTGCTGTCATCGGACTTTTGAATGGACCTACCTTATATTAAGTTGATCTTTCTCTACACAATATTTATAACTGGAACACTTTCTGTACCCTCTCCTTCTCTATGAACAATATGCTTTGTCCATATAGCACACAAGAAACAATACTTAACATTGCATTAATGTGACAGTAAATCAAATCCCCCCCACACCTTGCCATCACCCATTCATTGTTGCTCTATGTAACTCCCAGTATTGAAAAGAAAAGCAAAAATGTTGCAAGTTCCTATCTTAACTGAGGATTTTTTGCATTCTCATTAAAACATTAAAGCATACTCATGCTTTAGTATCAGTATGTGTAATGAATATTTTCTACAGTTATATATTCCTACATAGACTACTAATATATTTCAGACTGTCAAATTAATCAACTATTGCTTCATAAAATATGGTAGGTTATTTCTGGTTTTCTGCACTTGTTGCGTGCTGTACTGCCCTTTTACATGCTAGCTTTGACTCTAGACAAAGTGTGTTGGGGATTGACACAAGGTGATTTGGAATCAAAATGCCTTCCTCTATTACATTCTTATTCCCATTATGCCATCTATAATGTAATTGTTGAACCGTTGTCATTTTCAGTTGTGAAAATTTTCAGTTCAAAAAACAAAACTGTAAATCTTCAGCATTTTTTGACTTGCTTTAACTATGAGGTCCTAAACCCTACAATTGCCCACTCAACCTCTCCATCTTCCAAAATCCCCTCAAAATTCTTTGACCACCTTTCAGTCATCTGTTACAATCTGTCTTTATTTGTCTAGGTGTCAATTTTATTCACAAGCTTATAAATTAGAAATAGGACATTCAATTTCTTGAGCCTTCCCTTCAATTCAATATGATCATGGCTGATTTGTTTGTGGCCTCAACTCTACTTTTCTTCCTACCCAATGTTCATTGGCTCTATTGTCAATCAAAAAAATCTATCTAGTCCTGCCTTAAAAGTGTTTGGTGACCCTACCCCCAACCCTCTCCTGGGAAGACAGTTCCACAGACTCACAACTTTCTGAGAGAAAACTATTCTCCTCAACTCACACTTAAATGGGAGGCCTCTTATTTTTAAACTGTATTCCTGATTTTAATCTCTCTCACAGAGGGAAACATCATTTCAGCAGCAATCCTGCTAAGTTCCCTCAGGACCTTATGTATTTCAGTAAGATTGCCTCTCATTCTTTAACCTTGAGTGGATGCAAGTCCAACTACCCAATTTTACCACATAGTATAACCCTCTCATTCCAGGAATCAGTCCTATGAACTTCTGTGACCTGTTCTTAATGCAATTGTGACCTTTGTTAAATAAAGGGAACAAAACTGCACACACTACTCCAGATGTGACCTCACCAGAAACAAACAACTGCAATGAAACATCTTTTATATTCCGTTTCCCTTGCAATAAACAGCAACAGTCCATTTGCCTTCTTAATCACCTGCTGTACCTGCATACTAACTTAGTGAAGCATGTACCAGGACTTCTGGACCACAGTTTTATTTCAAATTTTTGTTTTATCCTTAAAGTTACAAAGCCAATGCTTAAAGTGGACTGGCAAACCTAAACCCATCTCCTTGCTCCAGAAATCACATTCAAATTGAATCCAATTCATAGTCCCTACAAGAGAGACAAACATAAGGCATTGCATCTCATCTTGGGCTTAATCAAACACTTGATCTTAGCTAAAAGGTCAAGATGTGTTTAGTCTCTCCCCATTTAAATGATTTGCTGCCATTTGATTCCATCTGGCAAAGTGGACAAGTTCACATTTTCCCACATTATACACCATCTGCCAAAGTTTTGCCCACGCATTTAACCTACCTGTGTTCCTTAGTGAACACTGTGTCCTCTTATAACTTAGTTTCCTATCTTTGTGTGATCAGAAAATTTAACAACCATAGATCTGATTTCATCATCCAAGTCATTGAAATAGATTGTAAATAGTTGAGGTCCCAACTCTGATCCCCATGGCAATCCACTTGTTACATTTACCAACCTGAAAATGACCTATTTTATCTTTTACATTTCTGTAAAGTTTTTCCATATTAAAGATGTTGTATAAATGTAATGTTTTAGTCCCATTGTTTTCCTTCACATTCAAGTATGATTAGTTTTTTTCAGTTTGTAGTAATACAAATACATGTCATTGAGCTGCAATTTAACTTGGATATGCTTTCAGTTAAAACAGTTTCTTCTTGTGTCCTTAACATATTGGGAATTAGAGGATCTCAGTGTATGAGGAGCAAAACCACTGAATTAAGGTTTTGCAATTGTCATTTAACCTTATTGAGAAAAATTGCACAGACTTCAACTGCACCACCAGGAACTTTGATAGTTATTCTAGTTAGATTCCTCAGCTGTTTGAAGGTGCTAAAGAATCATTATTACAATTAGATAATGAATATTAGTTATTTTTCATTAATATTCAAAATATTTGTCTTGAGGTTTGAATATTCTGGTAATTTCACTAATGTGTTATCAATTATGGTGAAAAATCTACATTTTTCCTTGTTAAAAATGGACGTTGCTCTTACAGAAATTTTTGATGAATTTTGGCACCTATATAATGAAAACCCAGGTAGTGATGAAAATTCTCCACATGCTTTTTTGCCTTTGGGCTGACTGATCAATTCTGAGATAAAGAGTGTAAAGGTTTTGTTGCCAAAACACATTAGATTGGATTTTGCTGAAACCTGCAGTCTCTACTGCGGCTAAAGGATGAAAAATTAACTCAACCAGACAGTTTTATGCACCTTTGTGAATTGGACTAAAATTGACAACAGCTTGCACTTGTATATAAATTCTCATTGTGGTCAGTTTAATTTGAGGTGTTCTTGGAATCATAGAATCTCTACAGTGCAGAAGAGACTATTCAATTCATTGAGTCTGCACCGATTCTATGACAACTAAGCCCTCTCTGGCACCATATCCCTGTAACCCCACACACTTCCCACGGCCATTCCACCTAACCCACACACCTTTGACCCGGAAAACCTTTGTGAGGAAAATCTGAGATTCTTATTACCTCTCCTGCGCATTGTGCTAAAAAGTAGTGGGATCTTTTGTGAGTTCATCATGGAGTAGAACATAAGAAATAGGAGCAGGAGTAGGCTATCCAGCCCTTCGAGTCTGCCCTGCCATTCAGTAAGATCATGGCTGATCTGTAGTGGTTCAGTACCATTTTCCTGCTTTATCCCCATAACCTTTAATTCCCTTCTCAATCAAAACCCTATCCATCTTGTCTTGAATGTATTCAGTAAGGAAGCCTCCACCACTTCATCAGGCAGAGAATTCCAAAGATTCACCACCCTTTACTTGAAGGAATTCCTCCTCAACTGTGAACTGACCCCCCCCCCCCGCTAATCTTGAGGCTGTGTCCTCTAGTCCTGATATCTTTGCTAAGCGGGAAGAGTGTCTCAACCTCTACCCTATCCATCCCCTTCATTATCTTATACATCTCTATAAGATCCCCTCTCAGCCTTCTTAACCCCAAAGAGTACAAACCTGGCCTATCAGTCTCTCCTCATAATCCAACACCCTCATCTCCGGTATCAGCCTAGTAAATCTTCTCTGCACCCCCTCCAAGGCCAATATATCCTTCCTCGAATGCGGCGACCGAAACTGCACACAGTACTCCAGCTGCGGCCTCACCAGTACCCTGTACAGCTGCAAAAGTACCTCCCTACTTTTATATTCTATCCCCCTCGCTATAAAGGCCAAGACTGCATTCGCTTTCTTAATCACCTGCTGCACCTGCATACTGTGTTTTTGCGATTCATGCACAAGGACCCCCAGGTCCCTCTGCACCGTCACATGCTGCAGCTTTTCGCCATTTAAATCGTAATCCTTCCTACCGTTATTCCTACCAAAGTGGATAACACTTGCTAACATTATATTCCATCTGCCAGGTCATCGCCCACTCACTCAACCTATCCAGATCCCTCTGCAGGCTTTCCATACCCTCCACACAATTTGCTTTTCCACTCATCTTCGTGTCATCAGCAAATTTCGTCACCCTGCACTCAGCCCCTTCCTCTAGATCATCTATGTAAATGGTAAATAGTTGAGGCCCCAGCACCAATCCCTGGAGCACTCCACTAGTCACCAGCTGCCAATCAGAATAGCACCCATTTATACCTACCCTCTGCTTCCTATTAGACCATCAGTCCCCTATCCAATCTAACACCCTACCCCCAACTCCCTGCACCCTAACCTTCTGCAGCAATCTTTTGTGAGGCATCTTATCAAACGCCTTTTGGAAATCCAAAAACACCACATCCACCGGTTCCCCTCTTTCTACTGCACTAGTCACTTCCTCATAGAACTCCAATAAATTCGTCAAGCACGACTTCCCCTTAACGAATCCATGCTGCGTCTGCTTCATCAAACAGTTCGTATCCAGGTGCCTCATTATTTCTGCTTTGACAACAGAATTAAATACTTCCTTATAAGAAATACAGAACTGTCACCTCTTGGTTGAGAAGCTACTAGTAATCCATATAGGGCATCTGTGACCTGAGTGCAAGTCCCTCTGCAGTATTGAAATAGAAGAAATGTATGGGAAGCATAAACAGGTCAATCAGATCATCCTGTCAAAATTTGGTCTCTCAGATGGTTCAAGTTTAGGCGTGACAAGCTGGCGTGATAGATTAAACAATATTGTTTAATTCCATGTATTTAAATGTTTATCCCAGTTTTAAAAATGAGGATGCACATTAGGATGGTATTTAAGGTGTACCAGTTGATATTGGATATCTGATATTTAACAGTAAGGGCAGGAAAAGTGAATCTAGTTCGATATGGGACTGTCCTCTACTTTGAGAGAATGATCCTGAGATTTTGGCATTCTGGCGTCCTAGACTTTGATAGAAGTGGATGGCAATCTTGAAGTTTGCAGCACTAAAGCAATCCTTTAGCTTGGTGTCATCTTAGGAAAGGGAACCCAAAGCAATGACACAACTTGAGCGGGTGAAATGGTTTATTTGCGGGTCTCTGGTTTCAGTGACAGGGAGGGAGAGAGGGCAAGAGATCTAATACGGGGTAGGAGGAGGAAGGAACTTTCAACTCGAGTTTGTATCTTTCTAAGTGATCTCTGTGTATGTTAAGTTTGATGTATTGTGATTAATTTGGAAGTGTATTTTTGTTTCTCTCTGCCTAGGTCTGTGCCTTGTTGTATTCCACAACTGATAGCAATAGAATATTTATATTTTTGCCACATGATATGCATGATACTTAGAGGCATTTGTTTTCAACATTCAATTTATTTCTTTTTGCATAAATAGACTCAAGTTGAGTTAAGAACAGAAGATTTATGTATTTCTCTCAGCTTTCTATGTTTTTTGAAGATTCAAGTATGTAATTTAAACACCAACTAAAGCTACAATAGGCATATAATCATGAGTGTCCTTTCTATCACCTCTTTGCATGCAGCCTTTTTTTAAATGTGTGATATAAATATTTTTAAAAATTTGAAATTTTGTTCCAGGATTTTCTTTAGATTTTTTTTTTAAGAGCAACACAGCACGGGAAACAGGCCCTTCGGCCCAACGAGCCCGCGCCGCCGTCATAACTATATAGTAGCAATTCCATTATCCTATTATAGATTTAGGTTATTCCTAATATGGAAGTCTCTCAGTATAGGGACAATTTGTTTCCCAATCAGCCTAAGAGCGAATTTTTGGGTTGTGGGAGGAAACCGGAGTGCCCGGAGAAAACCCACGCAACCACGGGGAGAACGCGCAAACTCCCGCAGACACCGGCCCAATTCCAAGTGTCTGCACAGCCACATCGATAGTCTCTGAGCTGTCATGGTGCCCTTCAGATGGTCCACATAAAGCACTCATTTACGACATGAGGTACCAGGCAACCCATGAATCAACATCCAAGAGCTGTACCCGCACCACCTGCCGAATGCATGCTCAATGTTGGTCAAGTATGGACCGAATTACCTGTGGAAAAAAGCCGTAGTTAAACAGTCCTAATATATCCCTCCATCTGCATACCGCTCATGTGGCTGTCCAAGAGACCCTTAAACAGCCCTAGCGTGCCTGCTCCCACCACCTTACTCGGCAGTGCATTCCACACCCCCACTACCCTTTGTGTGAAAAACTGCCCTCTAATATTCGTCTTATACATAGCCCCCCTCACCCTAAGGCCATGACCCCTCGTCCTATCCATTTCTGAAGGTGGAAAAAGTTTACCTCCATTTACTCTATCTATACCCCTTATAATCTTATACACCTCTATGAGATCCCCTCATGAGATAATGAGAAAATGAGATAATTTTGAAAAAAAACTGGCATTATATTTCTTAGTAACTGATAGGCAATCCGTGTATTACGTGGCTTGAATTCTATGGATGCATGTAAGAAAACTGTACACACTACATACATGCTCAAGTTGCAGAGTCTGTATTGTAATGTACCCTGTCCTGCAAGATGGATTGAATCAGCATGAGAGAAACTTTGTGGTGCCCTGTACAATACAATGAATTTACACACACATGTTTTTATTGTACTCTGTACTGCGACAGACTGAACTGATATAAATTTACTCTTCAAGAACAAAAGAGTTGTGAATTTTAAGATCAGCCAAAGTCGACATTCATTTCTAGTCTTGGTCATAGTATGAATGCCCAAACTGTATTGGTTCCTGGAGTATGAGAGACCCTTTAATTTAGTGTCCAGGTTTGTGGGGTTTTTCTGTACACAAATTAGTTATCTGATACCAGTTGTAAAAGAACATTTTTTTTATCCTTCATTATATATGCCAATCACACTTGCCCAAGTTGAAAACTGGAATTCCTGCAGAGGTGCTGTTATTTTTTTGAATATGGTAAAATAAAATGATTGTGCCCCAACATGTTCTTGCCTCTAATGATTGTGTATTCTCGAATTACATTCTAGCTGTTTGAACTTGATAGCATGAAGAGACCTTGGGCTGAATATTAACTCCCAACAACCAGTGATTTGGATTGTGTAATAAAAATAAAAAGTATCAGGAACAGGAACCACAACCACCCACTTCCAGTTTTAATACTCATGGGAAGAAGGTTTATCATTTAATTATTATAATGACGCTGGGTCTACATTTTATTACTCTTTCTGCTTTTAACTCCATGTAACCAGGTTTCCTGGGCATCAGGAAACTCTGATATGGAGATACCAGCGTTGGACTGGGGTAGGCACAGTAAGTAGTCTCACAATGCCAGGTTAAAGTATCAAACAAACCTTTGAACTTCAAACTGATATTGTGAGACTACTTACTGTATCAGGAAACTCAGCAGTTTGAAGAAAATGAATTGGGCTGACTCCAGAAGATAAATAAATACCTTTTACAGCTCTGCTTGTAATTCAGGAGGAACTGGACTGTTTCCTTAAGGTCCAATAAGTTGTTCATTACCCTCTCCTCCCTATAATATTTTAGATCAGAAAGGCTCCCTTCCCTCATCTGCATCCTTCTTATTACCAGCTGCTTTCCTCTGATTCTCTGGGCCATGAGTGACTAGCCTCAATGTTTTATGTCAATTCCACCCCCAGCAATTAACCTGCCTTCTTGTAGGCTTTGGTCTTGTGAAATAGGCTTATTGCCTAAAGGGCCTCCAACCTATTAGTCAGGCTGCCTTTGTGCAGGAAACCCACTTAAAGATCCTCTGCAGTTAAATTTGGCAAGACATTTGGGAAACTTTCTGAGTTTCCCAATTTTACAATAGACACATAGGATTCACCCCCTGGCTCAAAGCCAGGTCTTTATCTCTCACAGTTTTACCTGCAGGTATCGCTGATGGGTCATCCTAGATCAAAGGTGCAAATGTGAAAGTGAGCATTTTCAGTGATGAATTTTCTTGTTTAAACATTGCAAGTGGAAACAAAATGAAAAAGTTAGCAAGTGAAACAAGTAATTTGTGCAGTTGGGTGGACAAGTGGAAAATAAATCCTAATGTTTAATTTATTTATTAGTGTCACAAGTAGGCTTACATTAGCACTGCAATGAAGTTACTGTGAAAATTCCCTCATCACCGTAATCTAGTGCCCGTTTGGTACATTGAAGGAGCTGGTAATAAGAAGGAGAATTTAGCATGGCCGTTGCATCTAACAAGCACGTCTTTCGGACTGTGGGAGGAAACCAGAGCACCCAGAGGAGATCCGCACAGACACGGAGAGAACGTACAGACCCTGCAGACTCAGGTACACTGAGGGAGAATTTAGCACAGCAATGCCAATAAATGGAATTAAATTAGTGTAGGGAGATCTAGAACAGAATCTAGGAAATACAGATAATATTTATAAGAAAAGAACGTGCTGGAGCAGTGGGATTTGGACAGGCTGAGTGTCTGGCATGTAATGGCAGATGCAATATAATGTCAATACATTTGAAGTTATCCACTTTGGTGGCAATAATAGATAGATTATTATTTGAATGGTGTAAATTGAGAGTGATGGGTACTCAATGAACCTTGGAATCCTCATGCATCAGTCACTGAAAATAATCACCCAGGTACAGTAGGCAGTAAAGAAGGAAAATGGTATGTTGGCCTTTATTGCAAGAGGATTTGAGTATAGGGATAAGGATGTTTTGCTGTAATTGTGTGGGGCGTTAGTGAGGCCAAACCTGGAGTATTGTGTGTAATTTTGATATCCTTATCTCAAGAGGATGTCCTTGCTATAGAGCGAAGGTTTACCAGGTTGATTCATGGGATGGCAGATTTGTCAAAGGAGGAGAGACTAGGTTAGGATTATATTCAGTGGAGTTTAGAAGAGCGAGAGGGGATCTCATAGAAACTTCTAACATTCGAACAAGGTTAGACAGGGTAGATTCAGAAAGAATGTTTCCAATGTCCAGAACTAGGGGCCACAGTTTGAGGATAAAAGGTGAACCTTTTAGAACTGAGATGCAAAATGTATTCACCCAGTGGGTGGTGAATGTATGGAGGTCACTACTGCAAAACGTTTTCTGATTTCAAGAAGAAATTAGATACAGTGACAGAAGCTAAAGGGATCAAGGGAGATGAAATCAGAGATCAAAATGAATGATGGAGCAGGCTGAAAGGGTCGAATGGCCTACTTCTAGTTTCTATGTTTCTGTGAATCAATTACAGCTGTGTGGAGGGATTTTATACTGAATGAATCAACAAATGGGTCATTCTGGGTTGAATTCAGAGATAAGAATGGGACTGCCACATTACTAGGTGTGTACTATAGACCCCAAATTGTAAGAGAGAGAGAGAGACAGAAGGGTAAAAACACAAGAGTACTAATAATTGGAGATTTCAACTACCCTAATATCAACTGGAATATGAACAGTGTGAAGGGCACAAAATTATCAAATTATCAAGAGAACATTTTTAGCCAATTTCAAGAAGAAATTAGATATTGCTCTCGTGGCTAAAGGGATCAAAGGTTGAAGGAGGGATTAGGATATTGAATTCAATGATCAGCCACAATCAAAATGAATGGCGGACCAGTCTCAAAGGGCCAAATGGCCTGCTCCTGCTTCTAGTTTCTATGTAAGTACATAAAATGGTTGCTGCCATATTCTCCAAAGCACTCAAAGGAAGCAGGACCAGAGAATATAAATAGGAACAAATGAAAAATAAATTTGAACCAGATATCAGGAAAATTAGCTTTAATCAAATTGTGATAAATGTTTGGAATAGTCCAGCAAGCAAGAAGATGGGAGCAAAAACTTTGAGGTTATTCCAAATGGAACTAATTGCTGGGGGTTGATGGCCAAATGGCAAATAGTTATGACTGAAATTGTATTCTGTAGGCAATGCTGAATAAGGTAAATCATATCAAGAAAAGCTATAAGTATGAGCATTGCAAGTGTTGAGTTTAGCCTGTGCAGATATCAAATATTTCTGATTGGATTAAATGGGGTAGAAGACATCGAGTGGCCATATGTCTCTTGCTCCTATTTTCTTACTCTCTTGTTATTTCACTCTGGTCAACCAAGAGTTGGGGTGACAAAGTGGTGAGCACAGTGGCGCTCCATTGTGCCAGGAAGCTGGTTTCAATTCCAACGTCAGGTCACTGTCTGTGTGGAGTTTGCACATTTTCTCCATGCGTTTCCTCCAGGTGCTCCTGTTTCTCCCACAGTCCAAACGATTTGCAGGTTAGGTGCATTGGCCATGCCAGAGTGCCCCTTAATGTCAGGGAGACTAGTAGGGTAAAAAATTTAGGATGGGATTGTGTTGGTGCAGGCTTGATGGGTTGAATAGCACCCTTCTGCAATGTCGAGATTCTATGAAGAGTATCAGTAGGTTCTGATGTAAATAATAAAGCCACCAAAAGAGGGTGCGAGATCTTGGGAATGGGAGAATGCAAATTATAATTTGGTCTAATTTAAGATTGGAATAATTCCAAGAGTCGGCTGTAAAAGAACAGTGCTTTATTATACAAAGTAAAAGTTAAGTGAAACCACAAGCCTGTGGTGAACACAAACAGGTCCCAACTGGGACAATGTGATAATGGGCCACTTTATACAGGGCTCAGGATACGAGTTCCACCTGGTAAAGTAATTACCAAGCACCCAGGAACTCGTACTCTGATCCTAAAGGGAGGTCAATCAGGGATTCTCCATGTAATTCCTGGGGGTGATCGCAAAGATCAACTGTTTCTTTTATTCAGCTGTTATTTATATAGGTGGCATGGTGGCACAATGGTTAGCACTGCTGCCTCAAAGTGCCAGGCAACCTAGGTTCGATTCCCAGTTTGAGTTACTGTCTGTGTGGAGTTTGCATGTTCTCCCCATGCTTGCATGGGTTTCGTCCCACATTCTGAAAGATGTGCTGGTTAGGTGACCCGAACAAATGCTGGAGTGTGGCGACAAGATGGCTTTTCACAGTAACTTCATTGCAGTGTTAATGTAAGCCTTATTTGTGATTAATAAATAAACTTTAACTTAGAATGTGATTCCATCTTAACTGTAAAACAATAAGTACAGATTGCGTTATTGCACAGCCACCTTAGCCCTGAGTGGGTCCGATTTTAATATTTTTACAGCTACAGATTCAAACCTTTAATTACAAGTTGATAAGATTTTTATGAAAATACATTTCCAGATCCAATTCAAACCAGACACCGTCATTCTACCGCCTCACCTGCCGCGGAATCGGAGCTGGCGAGGGCTGACAACGAAAATAACCAGTGACCTCGGGTGGGAATTTCCAGTCTCGCCTGAGTGAGGTCATAAAATCCTGCGCATTGTGTGAGCACTACACCTGATTGCTGTCGTTCAAGGCTCAGTACCATTGTCTCAGGGTAGCTATGGATTGGCAGTATATAAGCTTTGTCAGCATTACCCACATTTCAGAAACAAATAATAAAAGATATTTAATCCCAATCAGGGTTGCTTGAGTTTTCACTTACCAAGCACTGGAGCTGAGAGCGCTTTGGCATGTAGTAATGTTCCTCACTTCCAACCTACGTTAAATGTTGGGCCAGATTACCAAGTATTGGCCTTATGTGGAATAAGTGATCTTTGAGATTTGTTTTGCTCTTGTGGTGTATCTAATTTTAACGCAGGTTTTGCTGGACCAGTATGATGGTATCACATTATAAAAGTGTTTGTAACATATAATCCCCAACTTTGAAGCTTCAACAGATGATCAAAGAAAAGAAACGTGTTTCACAGATAGTAATAATCATGCATAGACAGCTGTTTGGCTCTTACTGAGGGTATGAAATCCTTTTCTTTTTCCCTTTCTCGCTTTCAGCTCTTGCCAGGTCAGACATCTCTCCTGTGGCTGAGTCTGGGCAGATACATACTCTGTTAGTCCCAACTTTTATTCAGCTGTAAGGAGGAGTGTAAAAGTGGCCTGATAACAGCTGTGTCTGCATGCCCTGTCCCTCACTCAGTATGTCTCCACAACAATACAATTGAAGTTGGGAATTTAAGATCATGGAACTTAAAACTGAACCCCACATTCATGGCAGGGTGTGTTACATAGATAAATTAAACAGATCTAGGCCATTCATAACAACATAAGAACTTGGAGCAGGAGTAGACAATCTTCTTCAGCCTGCTCCATCATTCAATTTCCATCGTGGCTGATCTCATCTCAGCCTCATCTCCAGCTTCCGGACTGTTCTCCATAATCCTTCATCCCATTACTAATTAAAAACCTGTCTATCTTTTCAAGTTGGTTCAGTGTCCAGCCCAATTTTTAACATTTATTTTATTAGAGTCGCAAGTCGGCTTACATTAATACTACAATGAGGTTACTGTGAAAATCTCCTAGTCACCACACTTCCGGCGCCTGTTCAGATACACTAAGGGAGAATTTGGCATGGCCAATCCACCTAACTAGCAAGTCTTTCGAACTGTGAGAGGAAACTGGAGCATCAAGAGGAAATCCATGCTGGGAGAACGTGCAGTCTCTGCACATATAGTGATCCAAGCCAGGATTTGAACCCGGATTCCTGGCGCTGTGAGGCAGCATTGCTAACCACTATCCCAATGTGCTGCCCAATTTGTGCCGCCATTTATATTCCACATAAGTCTATCATCTATTTCATTTCAGACTTGTAGCATATCTTTCTGTTCCCTTTGCACTCATGAACTCCTCTACTTTACTTATGAAATCACTGAAGGTTGTATTATATCGGTGTAGGGAATGGTAAAGCTTCAGTTATGATGGAATGCTTCTTTTAAGCCAGAATCACCTATAATAAGGAAGGGGTAAGATAATTCCAAGGCTTTTATTTGTAGCGGACATAAGATTATGTTTTTTAATTATGATATGAGAAATATTAGCCAGAGAAAATCTTTTGCACCATCCTTCTAATATTGTTATACATTACGAGTACAGTAATTCCTCCTCAATTCTTGGCAAGGTTCAGGTTATCCTTTTTGCATACAGTAAGAAGTCTCATAATATCAGGTTAAAGTCCTACAGGTTTATTTGGTAGCAAAATCCACTAGTTTTCAGGGCTTTACCCCTTCGTCAGGTGAGTCAGGTCTTGCACCTTTAAGACTTGATTAGCTGTAAAGACTTGCATTCTAATCAGTATTCTGTAAACTGAGTGTGTGTCTTTATATGCCTTGTTTGTGATCAAAACTCCCCACTCACCTGACGAAGGGGTAGAGCCCCGAAAACTAGTGGTGTTTGCTACCAAATAAACCTCTTGGACTTTAATCTGGTGTTTTGAGATATTTTACTGTGTTTACCCAGTCCAATGCTGGCATCTCCACATCATGACTGTTTGCGTACAGACAGCTTTTGGATCTTTAAGACAAGAAATGATAATGAAATTAGGAGAGATGGGGCAAA
Organism: Sphyrna mokarran; assembly: GCA_024679065.1. Lineage (NCBI taxonomy): Eukaryota > Metazoa > Chordata > Chondrichthyes > Carcharhiniformes > Carcharhinidae > Sphyrna > Sphyrna mokarran. The sequence continues at coordinate 6,634,717 of JAGIQG010000021.1, read as the reverse complement.
TCATGTGAAATATTCAAGAACTTGGCATGGGCGATGATTCAGTTGTCCTGAATTGTAGGGGTCATAATAAGTGATGGTATTTCTCATTTTATTGAGTTCCCATTGTAAATATTCAGCACAAGTGGAATTTAAATTTTTAAAATGTGAATATTTTATGGGGGGGTGCATGGTAAACCTTTGAAGCAGTGATAGTTTTGCTGCAACTAAAAATGCAAACAGTTTTAGAGGCTATCCTGCTGTAGGGAGGAAGTTTTGGAATGGTTCTCATCACCCACTGTCAGAAAGTGCAACTTAACATCCTAAGACAGTGAAAGCAAAGAGGAGTGAAAATGAGAGCTTAAACCATGATGTCGACTGATAGGAAGTTTGAAAAATTCACAATCGGTCAGTTAGAGGAGAATTGCAAATCCAAGTGAGGCTGATTTTATGTAAAATGTTTGATAAATATGTGTCTGGATGATTGATTGATTGATCATTGATATTTTCTTTTAACTAGCTTGATATGTTGTGAAATATTATTATCCTGTTGTTTAAGTGTGTGATCTTTATAGGAACAAAGATCACAGTGAGAAACTGTTTACTTTCCGTTATTTCAGCTCAGCATGGTCAAAACCAGGAACTTTGGGGTGAAATAAGATATGTTCCAACCAGGATGGAAGGAGTGTGCAGTTTATCTAGCCTCATTACTCTGCAAGTTGCACCATTAGTTTAAAAGTTTAATTCACTCCTCAAAATGTTCAGTTATTTACGTTCAATACTGTTAGCTACAGAGTAACAGGCATCTTTCAATAAACTCAGAATGATTAATTTATTATAAAATAAACCTTATAACCTTATTTTTTAAAACAAGTTGCAAGAACCGGTAAGCACACAATTATGCTCTTGAAGTATAACAGTCCATTCCTTTTAAAAACACCCCGCTGCAATTACACACACAAACAATGGACAAACAGTGAGGATCTCTGGAGGATAGGCTTAATAAAATGAAGGATAAAGCTTGTAAGGTTTCACCGCTGTTGATCTGGGGCTCCATTTGGTGAATAGTTGATTTATAATAAATGTAGCCCATGTTATTCACTTGCTGGTCCCAGTTTGGTGCTTCTCATCAATGAAGCTTCAGTATGGAGGAGAATATAGAGGTAAATAATTTCTTATTGGCCCCCCCTTAGCAGGTTTCTAAATGCAAACAAGCTACACTCAGATGCAGATTCCCTGACTATAGGTGGATAACGCACACAGAATTTCAGGCAAGATAGGAAGAGTTTGGCAGCGTTCCTTCTGGGCTTATTCCCCAAAACTGAGTTCAAAAACAGTAGTTTAAAACTTAAAGCACTTCTCCACAAACAATTAAAATAATTGCAATTCAAGTAAACAAACAGTTCTCCCCCTCAGGCACTGTGCTGTTTTGGAAAAGGCATTGGGTGGTATTTTCAATGCAACTGCTGCATGTTTCATGGCAGAGGAGGTGGTCTGCCATTAACCAGCGGTGGGAGCTTCTGGTCCCACTTCTGTCACTGGAGTGTCCTGTTGAATGGTGAAGGGAAATTCAGATGATCCCGCCAGCGTGCACGACTGAAAAATTTTTTCTCCCAGTCCATTGGTAAACTCATGAGATTTTTGTTAAAAAAAATCCAAGTGTCCAAATAATGCAATTCCTTATAAATTAAAAAAAAACAAGTTGTGAATGTATGGTTTTCCCAACAAGCAGACTTCCAAAATTTGCAGGATTGTAGTGGCTAGGGTTACCTTTAAAATCTTTACAACATCCTTCTTATTGCTGATCTCCTTCTAGAGTAAACAAATGAAATACTCCATTACCTGAACTACGTAGAATTTGTCTCCCTTTTTATTTCTATTATTGCACAGTACATATTTTCATCCTTGGAGTTTAGTCAGGTGCAGAGGCTTTCTTAAAGGTTAATGTAATGGCCACCTTTGTGTACAGGTGATGGATACATGTTTCCTTCTACCAAATCAAATCTTGCAGGTAAGTACATACAGTGGATGTGGTGTCTTCCAATCACAAATAAAGTAGTTGAATGCCTTGTTTAAAAGAAGGATCTTCTTTTTATGAATAAATAATGAAGTCTAACAATAACAGTAGTAACGATGAAAACAGGAGCATTAATAAAACAGGTCTTGCTCACAGATAACCCTCTTGCAGACTCAAAAGCCCACCAAATTTTCTTTCTCAGCCTTTGCCTTGCACTTCACACCCCAGCATTTCTTTGCTAAATGGCCCTTTTGTTGCAGCAGAGACAAACAGCTTCCATAAATTTGCTATAATTTGATAGTGTGGCCCACCACATGTAAAACACTCCATTGCTTTCACCTTTTTGATTGCAACCTCTTTCTTCATTTAATGCTGTGCTCCCTCCTAGGAATATCTTCAGCATTGCAGGCAGGAATTTTCATGCCCCCTTAAATTTCTGGAACTTTCTTAAAATCAGTGTGGTTTCCCCCAATAACCCTTGCTGGATGCTACCCTCTTGCAGGTGCCGGATTGTGGTAACTAAGGGATTTTCACAGTAACTTCATTGCAGTGTTAATGTCAGTCTTGTGACTAATAAATAAACTATATAAACATGCTTGGAACCCTCAACAAACCCCAGTAAAATAATTCTATAGAAGAAAGCCTTATAATATCATTTTGTACTCAAAATGACACTCCATCACTGTGGATCACAGATGTGTAATAAATATAGCCCATGTTATTCCCTGTTACTTATTTGAATTATAATTTGTAAGACTTACAGTGATTGCATCACAGTGATCAATTCTTTCACGTGAAATCCTAATTCAAGTACGAGGGACGCTATTAGTATTAGCATTGAATGAAGTCATCCTAGCACAAATCTGGATTTACTTGTCCTTGTACATCAAGTCCAAACTGCATCTCTTGATTTAGAAATCAATTGCAATTATTGTATTTCTAATTGAAGAGAAGGCAGCGTATTTTACTCCAAAGATCAAAGTGGTGTGTTTCATTAACTGATTGAATAATGGAACTGGATGATCAGAATCAAATTAACATTAGGGTTTGCTGAAATGTAAAAAGAAATGGGCTGACTTTGAGAGGGAACCCACCTCAGAGAGATGGCATAATATGTTGTTGCTGAAAGGTTAGTACTAATCGAATTTATCCTGCCAATAACTAAGCACTGCGTTTTCCACCATAGAAGACTGGCTGAGGTGAGAAAACTGGCATGCAGCTTTCCAGCTATACAACCAAGTTCTCTCCCCAGATAATCCAGCACCCTGCAGGTGTGGTCCATGATGTAGAGATGCCGGCGTTGGACTGGGGTAGTAAGAACTCAGTAAGAATTTAGCAACACCAATTTTAAATCCAACCGATTTATTTGATAGTAAATTTGCGAGCTTTCGACACTCTGTGTCTTTGTCAGGCAAATGCAGTGTTCTGGTCTGCAATAGCTATTGCAGACCAGATCACTGCATTTGCCTGACAAAGACACAGAGTGCCGAAAGCTCGCAAATTTACTATCAAATAAATCGGTTGGATTTAAAATTGGTGTTGCTAAATTCTTATGGTGTGGTCCATGCCATCGCGGTGGCAGGGCAGAGTGATGCTGGCAATGCCAGCTTCACAAGGATCACAACGCCCTTCAAAATGATCTGTGCTAAAAAGAAATGCATGTCCCCCTCCCCGTCCCACATGCACGGGAGCAAGCCCTGCTTCACAGATATGGGGAACGCCCATCTATAAACCCTGGGGAAACTGGGGCTGCTTCTGTTAACATTATTTTGCTACCTGTAAAGATGCAGACTAGAATTAGATTTTTCTCTCAGCTCCTCAATAACTTTGAGACTGACACCAAGCTCTTGGTCTGGACTCTGACTGCGAATCTTAGCGCCTGTTATCCATGGATATAAATACTGTTATGGATCATCCTGATGCCAGCCTGGTGTTTGGGGGAACGGAGGGGTGTCACCCAACCAGTTAGTGATGGGGGAGGTTGGCCCTCTGTGTTTGAGTGTTTAGATATTCCCCATGTCTGTTGGGTGTCCTAATGTCCGTGGTGAAGGTGATCTCTGTGGGGCAGCTCTATCGGGCTTTGCCACACCAGAGTAGTGCGCTAAGCACAGATAAGGTGAAAACCTTGGTGTGTTTCTGGGGAGAAGCACTCCGATTTCAAGTCTGAACCTGACAGTTGCTGTTTTTAGAAAAATTCCGCCCTCTGTCACCAGTTCACTCTAGAGTAAGCCTCTCTACCCAGTACTGAGCTGAACCTACAGGAGTGCTTTTTAGGTACCCCTGAAGCCAAACTTGCTTAGCATTTTAGATTGGCAAATCTTATGAGGCGTTTTGATAGTTTGGATATGAAGAAACGTTTTGGACTGACAACAGGGTCAGAAATCATAGGAGACAGACTGAAGGTAATTGGCAAGAGAAACAATTGATGATTCAATAATAACTTTCAAAATGGTATTGTATATGAGAAATTGAATATATATTTAAAAAGGAAAAAAATTCTACATTGTGGCGATACATCAGAGGGTTACAGAATGGCTGATTGGTAGCTCTTCCAGGGAGCTGAAATAGCCACAAGGGGCCAAATGGTCTCCTCCAATGTTGTAAGAGTCTAAACTGGTGTTTTAATCCCTAGGTCAGCATTATCAGAAGAAAAATCCAGCTTTTTTCCATTGGATTTGGAGGGAGGTTAACATAATGAACTAATGGAGTGAATTAGGTGTTGTAGTCTTCACATTTTAGTTACCCATAATCTAAGCTGAACTGATGGTTCTTACAGTTACAGATGCAGAGGCATGTTTGTTTCACACTTGATCCCAAAAAAAGTTTTATGTGACAAGTAACTAAGATACAGGATTTGAACCATTTCACTTTCACCCACAGTAGAACTTGTTGGGATGCCAGCTGTTGCCTGATGTGATAGTTTATTATCCTCAAAACTAGTTGCAGCTGTTTTTTTAGAGATAAGGAGGATGTTCTTTGGAATGAGAGCATTAACTGGGGTTTATTTGAACTTTACTGTCAGTGCATGTGTGAAGGTACCGGAGCTTGGAAATAATATGAAGTGAGGCAGAATTAATGACAACTTTCACCGTCGAAAGAAAAATCAGGCTGAGCTTCTCATACTTGGGATTTTATCACAGTGCAAGATTGTGATGTGTGATGCAGACTGTTGACCTGTTTGCAAGCATGCTACAGAGCCTGCTTATATTCTGTTACTTTGAAGGCACCTTGATGTTATAGGAACTGGGGGGAGAGTCTGTATATTCATGGTAGAGAGTAGTCATTATTTACAGCAACCTGTGACAGAGGACATTAAAAAATCAATCATTGAATGATATCCTGGACTGCATCGGTTAATAATTATAAACCTCGCCATCCTTCCTGTTGCAGATTATAATCTGAAATTCTTGATGAGATCAATGCCTCGTAATCACTCCCAGGTATGTGAACAGCACAAATTCTTCAAAATCAACTGCAAATAATATCCCCAAAACCTGCAGCGATGAGCCTACAGTTGCTAATCAAGCGTGAATGTCACCCAACAAAAGCAGACCTACTATTTTCTATACATGGCGTCTACTAGCAGGTGCCTTGGAAATTTAAGTCTAGTGTTTTATCACTCTCTCTTACAGGAAATTGCAATCCTATCCAGTATTCGAGAGAATTTCTGATCTGCAATCTAATTATGGGGTTCCAGTAGTTTATTATAAATTAGCCAAGCTTTGCTGTGCAATTTAGGATATCCTCTGTACTCTGTTAGATTACCACCTTGCTGTTAATTCAAAGGTATTATTTTATGTATAAACGATCGCAGCCATTAATTAGATATTCCCTCCAACTCTCCTGGTTATGTATCTGACCTAATAGATCAATGGTGGGATTTTCCGGCTGTGCTCGCACCAAAACTAGAGAACTCCGCCCGAGGTCAGTGGACCTTTGTGTGGTCCACACCCCTCCCCCCGCCTGTTACGATTCCCGCGGTGGGCGGGATGGGAAAATTCCTCTCGATGCCTTTATGAAGATTTCTTTTGTCAGAAGTAGCAATTCTGTGGTAAATCCAGCTGTTTAGCACATTGTGCATTGAAAGTCTGCTGGGGTAAGGAACCTTGTGTTGGAAGGTTCTTGGGATCTTGGCATTACCAGCCTGCTGTGAGTCCTGCTGCCGGGACTGAACCTGTGCGGGGATTTTACTGGCTGTGACCAAACAAGCGTCCACCTCGTGTTGACCAATTAGGGATGGTGACCGACCCCTTCAGTCAGGACAGCTGAAGCTCTGCGTGTTGAGATACCCTTAAAGGGCCAATTCAGATTTTTTTTTGAATGAGCTGGACAGGTACTCTGGCCCTGCTGATTGGAGAGATGAACTCTCGAGTAAGGCTATTATAATTGCAAGGATGTCCATTGCTGCTGAGGTGCTCCATGTGCCCCAGCCTCCACAGGAAAGCACCTGAAGGTCATCTTGATGTTCCTGGTGTTTTCCCAATGCAACAGGAGGTTGTTCTGATGTTGGGAAAATCCCGGTGCCATGCTAAAATGGTTGTCAGACTGCATTGCCATTCTCATCGTTGGAAATATCTTAGAATGCCAGGAAAACATCAGACATCCCGCCTGAGCCTCTGCCACCATTTTGCCACTGCCTCTGCCTCCCAGCCCATCTCTCAAGGAGCTGCTAAAATTCCAGCCCACAACTCTGCAACCTGGATTCAAATCCTCCTGGAAACCCAGAGTGAAAGGTGTGCAGCGTAGTAGGATTGGCCATGCTGAATTGCCCCTTAGGATCCAAAAGTTAGGGTTATTAGCTGTGGGGTTACAGGGATACGGTGGTGGAAAGGGCCTGGATAAGATACTCTGTCAGAGAGTTGATGCAGACTCGATGAGCTGAATGGCCTCCTCCTGCTCTGTAGGCACTCTGTTGTTCTAAATCCTCTCTGCCTGCTAAATTTGAGCAGTCTCAACTCAGTTTCCAGTGGATATGACAACTTCAGCTTTCCTTTATTTTCACCTGAACTTGGCAGTTTAACACAAGTTTGTATAAGAAATAGAAAAACATTACATTGGGTGTAGAAGAAATTCTATTCTGAGATTAGACATGAGTGACTTTATCAGAGTGTAGTGGAGGGAAATACTGAGATGCGCCTGACCTGAGTGCTTACTATTGACAGTGTTCCAATCCCCAATACTGCACCCCATACTTCATAGGCACAAAAAAATTCACAAGGGGAAAGACAAAACCTGGTCAAATAAGACCCTGGGGAGTGAATTTAATGTTTGCTCTTGTAATAGATGTAAGATTCTGCAGCTTTGATTAAAAAAACATAAAACATCATGAATGTTTGATAGCAAGTTCTTTTTGGTCTTTTATAATTAGCTTGATTACGGGGCTATTTGTAGCATTGCTTGCAGGGTATGAGAGAGCAGAATAATAAGTGGCTAGCAGTTAATTACTAGGTCGTCCTGATGCCATCTTGAAGCACAATGGTGAAGCACATTCAGAACATCTAGAGGAATGTGATGCTAACTTCAGGAAATGATAGCAATATCGAGTGCCTTAATCTGCATCTGGAAGAGAAAGGGTAGGGTTGGGATCTTGGCTTTGTCAGCGTTGCTGATTAACAAAAACCTTTCCCATTTATTTCCACCAATTTTTAACATCTTTCTTTCCTCTTGCCCTCTTCTTCCTTTCTCGGAATTCAATCCTTTTAGTTCTCTTTCTGCTACTTGTGATGATATGGATTGCCAGCATTGGATTGGGGTAAGCACAGTTAGTTAAAGTCCAACAGGCTTATTTGGTAGCACGAGTTTTTGGAGCAGAGCTTTTGTGACTTTCCATCATGAGCACCGAATGATCCATTTCTTAAGATTAAGCAGTGGAAGTGTTTGAAAGATGATTAATGAGTCTGGGCCAAGACAGCCTATAATGAGTTTATTAATAATGGGGTTTATGGGGTGCTGAATTACTGAAAAATCAATGGTTTGGATTGCATTGTGGGTTCCACCTGAACCAATTACCCTTCTTCCTATTTCAGATGCTGACTGACCTGCATACTATTTCCAGCATTTTCTGGTCTTATTTTTATTTGCTAGGGCTTATATGGGCGGCACGCCACTGTAGTTAGCACTGCTGACTCACAGCACCAGGGACCCGGGTTCCATTTCTGCCTTGGGTCACCGTCTGTGCGGAGTCTACACAATCCCTATGTGTTTGCATTGGTTTCCTGTGGGTCTTCGGTTTTCTCCCACAGTCCAAAAGATGCGCTGGTTAGGTGTATTTGGCTAAATTCTCCCTCAGTGTACCTGAACAGGTGGCAGAGTATGGCAACCAGGGGATTTTCACAGTAACTTCAGTGCAGTATTAATGTAAGTCTACTTGTGGCACTAATAAATAAACTTTCAACATGTATTACAGTTATCACACTTCTCAAAAATCTCTGCGAAGTTGTTTGCATTATAAATAATTATTTTGAAATGTTGTGACTAAGATAATGTTTATGCACAAGTGGACCTCTTATGCACAAGTCAATCCCACAAGTGGGTTGAGATATATGAGCAATTAATGTGATGAGGTTGAGGGAGAAGTGTTGCCCAGGATCTTGGTGTTGACTTCTCTTTTAATAGTGATGTGATCATTAATACTGACTCGAATCAAAGGAATGGAACCTTGATTTGGTTTGTCTTCAGATCCTTTGACTTTTCATCATCGCTCAGTATTGTCCTGCAGTCTCAGCCTAGAACACCATCGATTCCTGAAGTAAGATGCAATCCCATGACTTTTTGACTTGGAGATAGTTGCTCATCAACTGAGCTAAGCTTATTATTTAAAAGCAAAATGCTACAGATGCTGAAAATCTGAAATACAACAGAAAATGTTCTGTGGAAGAGTCATTTGGACTTGGAGTACCAGCCGGGATTTTACCAGCTTGCCCCTCTCTTCAATGGGCAGAGCAAGCTGGTAAAATTGTGCAAGAGCCAAGAACTCAGGATCACACTCAGTTTCTTGGCTCTCCCAATCTTTTGAGAGCCAGAATTTCGACACGAGCAGCCACATGCCGGAAATGGGTGAGAGGCTGAATAAGTCATGCTAATTTATTGAGATGCTGTTATTATCGAGTCCGGCGCTGTATAGTCCAAACTCACTTGCCTTTATGACCTCGCTGGGAAAGGTTCTCTCCAGCGAGGAAACCATCTGCTCCCTATGAACAGGGAACAGTCGTGTTGGCCCCTCCGGAAGACTGAGAGCAAGGCTCGACAGATTAGATGCAAAAAGAATATTTCCCCGACTAGGTGACCTGGAGCCAGGGGATACAATCTCAGAATAAGGGGCAGTCTGTTACTGGCTGAGATGTGGAGGAATTGTTTCACTCAGAGGAAGATGAATCTTTGGAATTCTCTGCCAGTAAGGCTATGGGGGGTCAATTGTTGATTATGATCAAGATTAAGATTGGTAGATATCTACGTATTAAACAACATCATGAGATCCAAGAAAAATCCAGGAAAATGAAGTAGAAAATCAGTCATGATCTCAATTTAACTCACCTAATTTAGCAATAAGGTGAGATTGAGTAAACTAGGTTTGTTCTCCCTGGAAAGACGGAGGTTGAGGGGCAACCTAATAGAAATTTATAAAATTATGAAGGGCATAGACAGGATGAACAGTTGGAAGTTTTTTCCCAGGTCAGAAACAACAAACACAAGGGGTCACAAGTTCAAGATAAGGGGGCCAAGGTTCAATACAGATATACGGGGGACCTTGTTTACACAAAACGTGATGGGGGCCTGGAATGCACTACTAAGCAAGGTGGTTGAGGCAGACGTGCTAGGATCATTTAAGACTTAACTACATAGTCATATGAACAGACTGGGAATAGAGAGATGCAAATGGATGGTCTAGTTAGGAACACATGATCGGTGCAGGTTTAGAGGGCCAAAGGACCTGTTCCTGTGCTGTATTGTTCTTTGTCTTTGAGCGGACTCAAGAGCTGAATGGCCAACTCTGCTCCTGTTTCTTATGTTGAATTCCTCTACTCTGCTAAACTCTCAAATCTATTTATTGTGCTGTGGAAAAGTATTCCAGGTCAAGAAGAGGAAACATTATCGTCATACTCCCAGCAAAACCTGCCAGTGCTCAGCTGAACTGCTGTTGTGTGGGTCTGCCAGAGAGTCATCCATTTCCCTAAGGCTAACTGGTCATGTTGTCATACTTTGGCTTGCTTCAGGAAACATGGGCCATTTTGTGGTCGGTGAGATGTAACAAGTGGTCTGCCACAGGAATCAGTGCTGGAGCCTCAACCTTTTACAATTTACATAGCCAAAAGAGAAAATGCTGGAAAAGCTCGGCAGGTTTGGCAGCATCTATAAGGAGAGAAAAGTGCAGACGTTTTGAGTCCAGATGACCCTTCGTCAAAGCGGCCTTTTGTACAAAACTTGGATTGAAGGGATTGAAAATATAGTTGCTACATTTTCTGATGATACAAAAATAGGAAAGTAATTTGTGAGGAGGACATAAAGAAGGATCTGGATAGGTTGATTGAGTGAGCTAAGATGTGGCAAATGGAGTATAATGGCAGAAAATGTGAAATGTCTATTTTGGCAGGAAGAATGAAAAGAAGCATATTGTCTAAATGGTAAGAGATTACAGAGCTCTGAGATTCAGAGTGATTTGGATATTCTCATGCATGAATCACAAAAGGCTAATGTAAACATACATAAATTAAATAGGAAAGCTGATAAAATGTTATTGTTTATTGTGATATCATCTAGACAAGGCATTGGTGAAACCACATCTGGTACAGCATTGGTCTCCTTATTTAAGGAAGGATGTAAACATTAGAAGTACAGAGAAGGTTTACCAGACAAATGCTTGGAAGGGGTGGGTTGTCTTATGAGAAGGAGTTGGAGAGGCTAAACTTTGACCCATTGCAGTTCAGAAGAGTAAGAGGTGACTTGATTGAAACATACAAGGTACTAGTGGTCTTGGCAGGATGGATGTGGAAAAGATGTTGACTGTTGTGGGAGAATCCAGAGTATGGTGTCAGTGTTTAAAAATACGGGGCCTCCCATTTAGGACAGAGAGAAGGAGAATGTTTTTCTCTGAGGGTATGGGATTTTGGAATTTTCTTCCTCAAAAGACGCTGGAAGCAGAGGTTTGGAATCATTTTAAAGAGGTAGATAAGGTTATCAGGGTAAGTGAGAATGTGGAGTTGAGGTTGCATTCAGATCAGCCTCTTCTTATTGAATGGGCTTCAAGGGGCTAAATGGCCTATTCCTACTCCTAGTTCATATGTCCTACTGCATTTAGTGACATAATAACAACTGTGGTACACCAAATGTAATTTAGTGTATGTATGAAGCACCTGATGTCATGATAAGGTACATTACAGATGAAGATAGGAAACACTTCTCACAAATTGTGGTCAAAGTTTAGAATCTTTCTGCAAGCAATTGATGTTTGCCTAATTATTTAATTTTAAATTGAAGATTGTTAACCAAAGATATTAAAGGATTTGGGTAAAATGCAGGTCTGTGGAATTAGACCACAGGAAAACCATGATTTTAGTGAATAACAGAACAAACTGCTTCTGATCAAATATTCCTTTTATGACCACAAAGCATTCTGCACTGGGAAGGGATAAAAGGTGGCCAGCAACACATTTCAAGCCTATAAAGAAAAATTGGTACAGATCCTTAAACTGCAGATATGCTGCCTACTGCTTATGGAGCTCTGCCAAGTTGGTGCAGCAGCCAGCTTTGTTTAAATGACTTTATTTTCCAGTTACGTTCACTGCCAATAAAGATGCATCTTGAAATTGCTGTACTATGATTTAGCCAAACATATTGCAAGATACAGGGTGGGTCAATCATGTGCTGCCAATAATACACATATACTTGTAAATAATTGGCTGGTGTGCATCTGTCCAGGAACACTCTCTCATCAATAAGTTAATACCTCAATTATTTTTAGCATGATTTCATTAGTGTCCACTTTTTGTTATCACATATTGAGTTATTGGAAGAAAGGGCACAATGAGGAATAGTATGCCTGTTCAGCTACAAATGTTTAATTATCTCAATGGATAAACTCACCATGGATCTTTGTCTCAAAAGCACTCTGCGTTGTTTTCATAAGAACTGTACAGTATCATGGATCACATATGCATAAGTAACAACTTACTGTATCAATTTTTTAAAGATGATGAGGCTGCAGCTGGAGTACTGTGTGCAGTTCTGCTCACCACATTATCAAAAGGATATAATCGCATTGGAAGGGATACAGAGGAGATTCACCAGAATGTTGCCTGGGATGGAATATTTAAGTTATGAAGAGAGGTTCGATAGGCTTGGGTTGTTTTCTCTGAAGCAGAGAAGACTGAAGGACGACCAAATTGAGGTGTTCAAGATTATGAGGGGAATGGACGGAGAGGGTAGGGAACAGCTGTTCACCTTAATTGAAGGGTTAATTACGAGGGACACAAGTTAAAATTGAGGAGTGGGAGGTTTTAAGAGGGATTTCAGGAAAAAGTTTTTTACATACAAGGTGGTGACAATCTGGAATGCACTGCCTGGGAGAGTGGAGGAGGTGGGATGCCTCACATCCTTAAAAAGCACCTGGATGAGCACTTGGCACACCATAACATTTAAGGCTTTAGGCCAAGTGCTAGCAAGTGGGATTAGATGAGCAGATCAAGATCTTTTCATGCAGACTCAATGGGCCGATGGGCCTCTTCTGCACTGTAGGATTCTGTGATTTTGTAAAAAAGGGAATGACAGCCTTCCCAATGGCCTCATGGAACAAGGCATGACTCTGTATAGTCTTGAGTTAGACCAGTTTTATTTCATGGTGTGCAGAGTTAGCTTAACATTGGCAGCTAGAATGCAACAATTGCCCAGAAACTAGGAATGGTGGTGAGTGAATCAGCCAGAGCTGCAGTGAATGAGAATAAGATCAAGCTCAGCTGTAATTTTCCCTTTAAACCCCTTGGTTAAAATGGTACATACAGATAATCTGTTTAAATGAAGTATCAGAGATATTTCACCACTTGTGGAATTATACCTGGCAAGAATTGATGCCTCCAGGAGAAGGCAGAAAGGAATGTTTTCCATTATCTGTCCTTTTTAAATTGTGATGTGTTAGGAAGAAGAATAACCACAATAAGAACTGATGGTATGTGTTACCGACGGAAGAGAGAAATATTACCTCAATTGCCTCTCCGTGAATGTCCATAGGCAGGGATGTTTTTTGATTTTTTTAAGAAGTTGACCCTGGCATGTTTACTTAAACTCTCAATTTCTGTGATTCAATTTAATAATAACTCGCAGCAGACTCCAGGGGGGCAGAGGGTAGTGTTTTCAACCTCACAAAGGCGGGAGCAGCATAGTGGCACAGTGGTTAGCACTGCTACCTCACAGCGCCAGGGACCTGGGTTCAATTCCTGGCTTATGCCACTTTATGTGTGAAGTTCGCATATTCACCCCGTGTCTGTGTGGGTTTCCTTCGGGTGCTCCGGTTTCTTCCCTCAGTCCAAAGATGTGCGGTTAGGTTGATTGGCCATGCTAAATTGCCCCTTAGTGTCAGGGGGACTTGCTAGGGTAAATGCATGGGGTATGGCCTGGGTGGGATTGTAGTTGGTGCAGGCACAGTGAGTCGAATGGCTTCCCTCTGCACTGTAGGATTCTATGCATTCTAAAGACACACATACATACAGTAAAAGGGGATAGAAAAGAGGAAGATTTACCATTATGGAAAACAACTATAAAAGTACCACAGAAATGAATATTAGTTCATATGATTTCCAGTGTCCAAGAAATGAAAGTCTAGAGAGTATTTCCTTTGTGATGGAGCCTAGTCCAGATGAGTTTTCAGTCGGAGACGCAACGTGGAAATCTTTGAGGCAAAGGGCTATGCAGCACTACATGTTTTCTGTGCTTAGACTGGTAATGATCAGAGTCTGTTAACATCAAACAAGCTTCAAGGAGATAAGACATAGTGGCTTGGTCAGCTGGGAGCTTCTGGAATTCTTTCCGGCTGCTGTTAAATCAACAATCTGAGCTATCAGGTTAGAAATAGATATAGAATAGATGCAAAAGGCTGGAAGCATGGGGCTCATGTGAAATGGTCTATTAATTACTTAATTGCAGCCTCACAAGCAGGTTCTGTGCTACTGGTCAAAATCAATTGTTTCCTTTATGGTGAAATGCTGGCTGTTAACACTTCTTCAAGTACACCAAGTTTTGATGTGATTGGCCTGGCTGTTTGTCTGTCAATCATCTAGTTTTGTGATTATAATAGGAACCATACAATGGGATGTGAGATTCTGTAATATTGAATCTTCTAATTTCTGTTGGTATTTCCCAGAACAGGTGGGATGGTCAATCTTGAGTCATGTGACCTCTTGCAGTCATTTTGTAGTTTCACAGAAATCTAATTAAAAATAGCAAAACAAGAATAAAGTTTAGGTACATAGTTTTGATTTTGTTCCAAATCTTATTGCCATAATTCGTGATGAAAGTAGTTCGGATGAATTATTGAAACCTACAAAGCAACGGAATTGATTTTAACAGGCGGCACAGTGTCACAGTGGTTTAGTACCCCAGGGACACAGGTTCAATTCCCAATGTCTGGTGACTAGCAGTGTGGAATTTGCACGTTCTCCCCATGTCTGCATTGGTGCCCTCTGGATGTTCCGGTTTCCTCCCACAATCCAAAAATGTGCAGATTAGACAGATTGGCTGTGCTAAATTGCTCTTTAATGTCAGTGCAATTAGCAGGGTAAATACCTGGCATTATGGGGATTGGGTGGGATTGTTGTTGGTGCAGACCCGAAGGGCTGAATGGCCTCCTTCTGCACCGTTGGGATTCTATGATTAATCCAGACAAGAGGATCTCATGTAATGATTGTTATTTTGGCCTGAGGTGTAATAATTGCTGCCTTCCTAATGGCTTCTCATATCGCAATGTCTCATTTCTCAGCCAGAATATTTTCTTTAAATTTGGAACTGATATTTTGGTAAAACAATAGAAAATGTTTTCATGTAAAGTGTGCCTCTGTAGTTAGTTAAAACTGTTGTATAATCAGTGCTGTGACACCACATAACACTTTGGTCAACATTCGACTGCCAAGCAGTTTCTGCATTGATATCCACATTTTCCTCAAATCAAGAGCGTAAGTTAAAACAGTGAATCAAAAGATCAAACACTGAAGGAAGTTGAAGATTGAAAAATAACTGTCCAAAATCTTTTAATATTTTCATTAGCCATTGCTGTGCGTGTAGACCTTGTAACATTCATTCATGTCACAGTTTGATATATAGTGGAGTTTGCTTGTATCTCCTTGTTCTTTGTATCTCCTGGGAAGTTAGAATATGCCTTCCATCACCTTTAGTCCTTTGCACCGTTATTGCTCTTTTGCCTCAATTCATGATTTGATTGCTGTTGACCAAGCTGAAGTGCTATATTGCTTCCTTTTTCCCTTGCTTTCCAGGAAAAGATAACAAAATTGAGTACTTAGTGGCAGGGTTTTTCCACTGCTCCACTATGCAAGTATAAAATTCTCATTAAATTGGAATTAACAGTGTTGGATTTTCTTCCAGTGGTGAAATCCACTTGAATAAACTCCCACGGTTGAATCCAGGAGCTCACTGTGTAGTTACAGACCAGTATTCTATCGTACAGGGGTTTAGTGTACTGCAGCATTTCTTGAGTCATTGACGGAATGTTAGTGAGCACTACATTTGTATAATGTCTAAAAAACTCAGAAGCATGAACGTCAACACCGTGTACTTCCTAGCTGTTTGAAGTTACAGTAGCAATGTTTAAATTTGAATAAAATGCAAAATACTGCAGAAGCAGGAAGTCAAAAATGAAAAAAATACAAGCTAGGAAAACTCAGCAAGTCCGACAGTAACAAGGGGGGAACGGAAGTCAGTCACTCAATCTTTTAGGTTTAAGACCCTTACAAATGTATAAGCAAGAAAAGGTGCATACAACCACCTAACCTTCCCCATAAACTTGTCTTCCTCAGGTCTGACCTACTGAGCATTTGCTCTCACTTTTTGAATTTGAATACATGGCACATCAACAGCAGTACTGTTAGAGCCAGCAGCACTTACATTTAAAATGTATCAAAGCAGCATTCCCATTCCCTGCAGAAAAGACGTTTCAAAGGAAAATCAGACAGTCAGACAAAGGAAGGAATCTAGAGAAGTGGAAGTGTGCAAATTAATTTCTTATTAAAGATTGCAAAAGCCAACTTCAAAGGTGCTGTCATGAATGAAGAATCCAGTTTAGATGTTTACGCTTTGCTGTACATACCCTTTGAATTACTCATTGATTTCCTCTCACTGACCATTTGTTACAGCAGAGCCATTGTAGTCTGCATTGAGCTTTTGGTGATATCCCGACTTTCTGTAACACAGCCAGTTGCTGGGAATGGTTGGTGCTTCCTCTTGCTCCTGTAAATGAGGGGGAATTGTACTTTGTGTAAAATATAGGGATGACTGAAAGGCACTTGTGGTGTTCAGATCGCTCCTCTAATGACATTTATGATTGTGTGATAATATTGAGGGATGTCATATTCATCCATGGGAACCTTTAGAACTGAACTCAGTCCTGCCTGGGCGGCATGGTGGCACAGTGGTTAGCACTACTGCCTCACAGTGCCAGGGTCTCAAGTTCAATTCCAGTCATGCGTCACTGCCTATGTGAAGCCTGCACATTCTCCCCATGTCTATGTTGGTTTCCTCCAGGTGCCTCAGTTTCCTCCCACAGTCCAAAGATGTGAGAGGTAGGCTGATTGGCCATGCTAAATTGCCCATCATGTCAGGGGATTAGCAGCGTGAATGCATGGGGTTGCAGAAATAGGGCCTGGGTGGGATTGTAGTCTGTACAGACTCGATGGACCAAATGGCCTCTTCTTTAATGTAGGGATTTTATTCTATGATCTATGTCCTTATCTGATGTCCCCAGATGCATGTCTCGCTGATCCCTGAGACCATAGTACCTTGTGATGGTAATTGTAATGTCTCAACACGAAATAGACTGAGATAAGAATTCACCATTGTTGGCTGAATCATGGATCGGGACATATTCCAAGGCCTGCTGTGCCATCATGGACTTACAAAGTCAAAATTGTAAGACAATTGTCCTGGCTATCTTTGCCTTCAACTCTTTCCAATCAGTGTACCAATCGAACATACAAAATAATGGCCTCAAAAATCCTTAGGACACAATCCTTTTGTTTATCCTAGATACAGCAGCTAATAAAGAAAGTGAATGGAATGTTGGCATTTATAACTAAAGGCATAGAGTATAAAGGTAAGGAAGTATTGTTACTATACAAGGCGTTAGTGAGGCCACACCTGGAGTACTGTGCACAGTTTTGATCTCCACATTTGAGCAAAGATGTAGAGACATTGGAGGCAGTTCAAAGAGATTCACCAGATTGATTCCAAAGATGAGGGGTTTAGGCCGATTCTCTCTGGAATGTAGAAGAATGAGGGGAGATCAAATTGAGTATACAAGATGATAAAAGGTGTGGATAAAGTAGACGTGGAGTAGATGCTTCCTCTTGTGGGGCATTCTAGGATGAGAGGTTATAGTCTTAGGATAAAGGATAACAAATTTAAAACAAAGTTTAAGAGAAACTGCTTCTCCCAAAGGGTTGTGAATGTGGAATTCGCTTTCCCAAAATGCAGTGGATGCTGGGACAGTGAGTAAATTTACACAGATCTTTAATCGGTAATGGGTTGAAGGGTCATGGGGAGAAGGAAGGAAAATGGGGATGGAAGAGTATATTAGCCATGATCGAATGACAGAATGAATCGATGGGCTGAATGGCCTAATTCTGCTCCTGTATTTTCTGAACTTCTCGCTAGAAATATACCATCCTGAACTAAACTCACTTTAGTTTGTGAGATCAACAACAGGCTGTTTCATTTGCATGGGGCCTGTAATAGGCTGCAACACTACTGATTTATCATAGTATCTGTCCTGTAAAGAGAGTGGTCATGCCTCCCCTCCCTGACACCGCGTGGAATCCCTCCTCAACCAAACTATCCTTTGCACATTCAGGACATTTCCCTCACTTTGGCCTTCCTTAGTGGGGTACATGGCAGTACGAGGCAATGTACCTCACGTTTCGAGATGTACCAGCCTTCATCATTAAATTGAACTTCTGAATCTGGGAAATGGGAATTTCTGATGCAATGGAGATCCATTCACTAAATCTGTCTTCTTGTCATTGTCCTCTGTCTATAGCAAACAAAGGCCAGATATGTAGGCCATTCATCCCAATGATGGCAGATCATATCAACCAGCCTGTACCAATAGACAGAGTACTGATCATACTCAACCAGCCCACACTTGTAAAACTCAACATAATGTTTCATGTTAGATGTGATTCTGCAACTTGGCAACACTTTGTGAACAATCCAGAGTGTGCTAGGAATAACATTAAAAGCCAATTTAAAATTATCATTCGGGTTCGCAATATGGCACAGTATTCATATGCATGGACCCTCCCTCTGCAGGTAATAAAAAAATGTCCAGACATTGCATCTTTTTTGAATTAAAGGCATGGGAGACTGTAGGTCCATGCTAACACTTCAACCAATCAGAGGTAACTTGCCAACCAATCATGAAACCATGGAGAGATTTGAAAATAAGGATATAAATTTTAAGATCAAGGCATTATTTGATTGCAAATTAATGTAGGTCAGTATCTACAGTAATGATAGGGAAATAGGACATGCTGCAAGTTAGGACATAGATAGCAGAGTTTTGTATGACCTCAAGTCGAAGGAGGATAGAATGTAGGAGACCGGCCAGAGGTGCATTGAGATGGTCAAGTCTAGAGGTAATGAATGAGGGTTTCAGCAGCAGATGAGCTGAGATAGAGATGAAGTCAGATGATGTGACAT
Source organism: Sphyrna mokarran (assembly GCA_024679065.1). NCBI lineage: Eukaryota > Metazoa > Chordata > Chondrichthyes > Carcharhiniformes > Carcharhinidae > Sphyrna > Sphyrna mokarran. The sequence continues at coordinate 6,615,813 of JAGIQG010000021.1, read as the reverse complement.
GAGGTATTGAAACCAGCAGTGAGATAAACACCCAGGCAATTTGTTCTGCTCATTAGTTGAAAGATATGTTGGCAAAGATACCTGAACAATCTTCCTGGTTCTTGCTTGAATAGTTCAATGGATCTTATACCAGCATCTGGGCAGATAGAGTCTTTTCTGAAAAATAACATCTCTGGGAGTATAGCATCTCTAGTGTGAATCTCACCTGCGCAAGAGTTTTATTACATGAAGACAAAGGTTAATGTTGGGTTTATTCTGTGAAACTTAAGATACTTATAAAGAGTATATTACTGAAATATTTGTGCTTATTTAGTGAGAAAGAAGACCAGCTGACGAAGGTGACTGAGCTGCAGAAACTCCAAGCCCAGAAGGCAGAAGAAGCTTTGGAAGAATTCAAGAAACAGGTGGAACTGAATTCTGAAAAGGTCTACTCTGAAATGAAACAGCAGGTGAAGCTTCTGCTATTGAGTCTAAGGAATTTATTAAGCTTTTGTGCAGGACTATTTCTGTTTTTATTAGCATGTGCAAGTTTTCACAATCATCTAACTACCTTTGAAATGTTTTTTACCAGTGGAAGCAGAAGGTGTGCTTCAGTTATTTCACGTCTTTACCCACCCAAACATTAAAACAAAGCTTCTCGTTTTCCTAAACTGTATTTAAAATATGAAAAAAATGAATCACTGTATTTTTGAGGTGACTTGTTCATTGCAAGCTGCTGACTTAGTGCTGCTTCCAACTATTAAATGAGATAGATTGGCATCTATTTGAAATCGCCTAGATTGTTCAAATATTTTTTTTCCTCACCTTGTTCTGATTCTGCAGGCCATTTTCCAGTTCTGAGTGAGAATTCAGGAAAGCTTTTGGCTATTGACCCAGTATTGAGATTGAACTAGCAGTAGCACTGTTCAGTATCCCCCTTCTGCACAGCACACATATACACTTAGCTTCCCCTAGACATCTCCCAAGATAGTTGCAGTGAAGATCAGAGACTGACTGGAATGGGAAGTTCCATCTTCATCTCTTCAATTTATGACACAGCCTTAGCTTTACGTTAGCAGTAAAGTACATGGTGCCAATACAGAAAGCGTGAAATGATCTATTTTCCTGCAGTGATACCTCTCCATGCTAAGTACATAAAAAAGGTGCTGTTGTGAGATAAGCAGTCCCAAGTCTTCTTGCTGGAGAAAACAGGCTGGCATAAACCCTGAAGCTGCAAAAAAAAGTATGTAATTAGATGTGGAGTAGCAGAGGTTCACTTGGCTTTAATCCACCTGTTCTCCTCAACCAGTGTTCTTTTAAGTGTGTGCTCCTATGCACTGGGTGTATATTGAGTTGTAACTAACAGTAAATGTGTGCTTAAAGAATGTGGTGCAGAATATGGTTGTATTCAGCTTTAAAGCTCAAACAAATCTTCTTCTATGACTGTGGTAACAGCACATTTTATTCTCCTCATCCGGGCTCTTGTTGGCTGTTTCTGAGAATTCTTCTCCATTACACATTTGGCAGCAATGCATTTTATCACCAGCCAAATGTTTTATCCGCATTGATGCAATACAGTCTTCAAATTCCATTTTCTCCCACATTTGACAAGAAGCACATGGATTTGGGGGCGTTCCTGAAGAGGGAAGACATTTGATATGCATATTCAAAACAGTAACTTGTGGCCACATTATATTCTATTAATCTATCTTTCTATCTATGACTGACCTGCTGTATATTACAGTAACAATGTATCATTTGTATCTGTGCAGCATCTGAAAGGCAGAAAAATGTGACAGGATGCTTCACTGAAATGTGATTAGATAAATACTGACGATAATAACATGGGTAACTAAAAGAGGTGGGTTTTAAGGATGAAAAGGAGACAACATTTTGGAAAGGAATTCCAGAGTTTTGAGCCCAGATAGCTGAGGACATGATTGCCATTATTGTAACAAAAGGAATCAGGGATGCATGGAAGATGGTGCTGAGTGGCACAGTGGTTAGTACTGCTGCCTCGCAGCACAAGGGACCTGGGTTCGTTTCTGACCTTGGGTGACTCTTCGTGTGGAGTTTGCACATTCTACCCATGTCTGCGTGGGTTTCCTCCAGGTGCTCCGGTTTCCTTCCGCATTCCAAAGATGCACGGGTTAGGTGGATTGGCCATGCTAAATTCCCCCTTAGCATTTAAAGCTGTGTAAGTTAGGGAGAATAGCCATACTAAATGCACAGGACTATAAGGAGAGGATGGAAGGGAGGGCCTGGGGTGAATGCTATTTCATAGAGTCGGTGCAGACTCAATGGGCCGAATGGCCTCTTTCTGACATTGTAGAGATTTTGTGAAGAGTTCCCAGAGGGTGGCAGGAGTGATAGATAGTGGGAGATAGGGAGGTATAAGACTGTAAAGTGATTTGAACAATCACTTGATGCAAATTTGAAGCTTGATGAATTGGTTAACAAGCAGGAAAGGTCAGTCAGTGAGTTCAGGGGTTATATCAGCTATCAGGGGTGCCTGCAATGGAAAACTGGGAGATGGCCAGCAGTTCAGCGGGAGTAGGATAGAGACAGCAAGATGTAGTCTCATAAAAAAGGTGAATTTGAACAGGGTAGGCATAGAAATAGAAGAAGCATGAGAGAAAACCGTGGATTCATCAGCAACAGAAGCAGGTGAGTAAATTTCCTCAATCTTAGTGATAAAAAAGTCTACGAGCTCCTCACATTAATGGCTGGAGGTGAGCGTGGAAGTAAGTGGACTTTCAGGCAATAATAATTAGTGAAGGAAAAAACCTAGGATTACTCTGTATTTCATCATGTTTTGGGAGAGAAAGCAGTGTTGGCAGAGGAGGGGAGGCATTGATGATGCTTGGCATGGCCCAGCCAGATCTGCTGACATATGACTAACTAAACTAGTTGAATGCCAGATACATTGATGTTTGCGTCCTTTATTTTTGAGGGAACAAAGGTGGGAGTGTAGGAGGAATTGATTGGTAACAGTACTTTCAAAAGTAATGCTAAGGACTCATGTCTAAATAATAAAGAAAAAACGCTGAATTACACCCAAAAAAAATTGGACTTTAAATAATACCTGAGGTTTTTATAATGAACACACAAGCCATTGGCTGAATTGCTGCAGAATTGCTCTGAGAAACAATAGAACCCCACTTGGTTCCAGACAAGGTACTTCTAAAAATATCCAGAAGCTAATTGCCATCTCCGATGGAGACAAGAGATATCCTGTGTAATGTCCGGATAGATTTTGTGGATTTGTCTACCCACATGGAATATGCAAAGAATGGGGTAAAAGCCATCTGAAAAGTTGCCCCAGGTTGTCTATCAGTGTGTGTATGTGTTCTGTGAGACCAAGTGCTGCAAATTTAAGCCAACAACCACACACATAATACCCCTGCAAAGAGTCATTTTCAGGTATATTCTCAATCTCTCTCTCTGACTATGGAAGTCAGCAAGGACCACAGCTGAAAAGAGAAACTTTTTCACCAAACCGCACAACGCTGGAATTGGAACGCCAACTATTCACCTGTTAAAGTCACCTCAACTGGATTCCTGAATTGCAACACTCAATCATCTGCTGCTCACAAGTCAAGGACTGTTCCATATCCCTTTTTTATAGTTACTTACTTTGAACCCAATTCTCCCTTCTAATCTGTATGAATGTATGACCATTTTATTACCTTTTGTAACTAATAAACTCACCATCTCTTTAACCCAAGAAAGCCTGGTTAAATTAGCTCCTTTTCAAACCAAACTATTGGGCCTGGGAAAAAGGTACCCATGAAAAAGAATCTTTTTAGATTAAGTTTAATCTTGTTGTGACAAATGGAGAGGGTTAAATAAAGACAGGAAATCAGTTCATCCTTCTTCACCCAGGATTGTAATGATTTTGGAGGGAATCCCAAATTGGTGACAAATCGAGGGGTCTCACTCGGATCAACAATTTTGGGGAAATCTCACCTGGGTTAGGTCGGAACAGTGATTGAAAAGATCGATAGCTTGCAGAAGAATGATGATGAATGGAGGCCAAAGGCTAGGGGTTGGGACTTTGACACTGCGGTTGTAAATGATTTGAGGAAGTTTTTCCTAGGGTGGCACAGTGATTAACACTGCTGCCTCACAGCTCCAGGAACTTGGGTTTAATCCCTGGCTTCTGTCACTGTCTGTGTGGAGTTTACACATTCTCCCTGTGCCTGCATGGGTTTCCTCCGGGTGCTCAGTTCTCTCCAACAGTCCAAGGATGTGCAGGTTACGTGGATTGGGCATACTAAATTGCCCCTTAGTATCAGGGGATTAGCTAGAGTAAACGCATGAGGTTAAGGGGATAGGGCCTATGTGAGATTGTGGTCGCTGCAGACATGATGGGCCGAATTGTCTCCATTTTCACTGTAGATTCTATGATTCTATGACAGAATCAGAAGAGGAATGTTTTAGGAGGGTGAAGAATACAAACAGTTGATTGGTGCTATTTTTATCTGTCCTTGAAAAGAGAGGCCACATAAGATAACAATGCTAAGGGATGGAAAATTTGTGTAATGGGAGAGATTAAAGGGAAAGCAGGAGAGAAATATTCTTGGAGAGTTGAGTTGTGCTGACAATTGAAATCACTGAGGATCCGAAGTCACTCAGTTCAGTGGCTAAGGGAGGAAATGAATAGAGGTATGTGGATGAGAAGTTCAAGGTGAGTCTTGGCTGGGCTATGGAAAATAAGGAAGTCAGAAGAGTAGAACAAGATGAGGTGCTCAAAGGATGAGAATGTACCTATGGACTAGGAAGAGTCAGAAATGCGGTTTGGGCTACATCAGTACATAGTCATAGCAGTTCAGGTAAGGCTAGTGATGCAAGTGTAGACAGATATGAAAACCTGGGTGGGGAGGAGGGGAGAGATAAGGATTGGTCACCTGTAAGTCAAGTTTCCATCAAAGCCATGATGTCAATTCAATCATCCACATTAAAGCCTTGGCTGGCATGTTTGCAGGTGAATAAACTTGAGGCAAATCAGAGAGAGAAAATTTGATGCTTTGGCAGAGTCAGGGGTACAGCAGTGGAATAAATGAGTAGGCTGGTTGGTGAGATTAAGTCCCAGTGGATCTGGTGGGTGGGAAATTTAGCGACAGTGAAGATTGGGGAAGTTGAGGCTGTTGCTTGCAAGGAGGCTAAAACAGATTTATCCAAGAGATCATTGACACTTTCTAACATTTTATTTCAAATTTTCTTCCTTGGTGGCAATGTGTTAAATTCAGAATTTTATTCAGGATTTTACTCTACCATAATGTAATGTTATTCATCAAAGGGTGATTCTGAATAAATAGCAGGCTATACACTAGTATCTGTTGGAATTCACCATCATCGGCTGTCCCTCGATTCAAGGATGGTATTTATTCAGGCTTATATGTTTCTGCTATGGGTCTTCATGAGACTGAATAGCCTGATTTCTGACCCATAGATCTTGAGACACAATGGGGCAGGATTCCCCATGAGATAGTGGATTTCAAAGTACAGGATTTGTTTCCTTTTCTTTCCTCCCTGCCACCATTCATTAAGACATTGTGACTGAAAGCATCGTTCAGTTTGATAGATAAGTTGTCACCATTTTGATTTGTTGGGAGCAAGCTCCTCCCACTCATTAAACATCATTACTGCTGCACTTCAAGGAGAGTCAGAATGTCTTTGAAGCATTTTCTTTGTCCTCCCATGAAACATTGGCCTTTTGAGAGTTGAGAAAACAGGACCAAAGGAGATGCTTTTCAGCTATCTGAACAATGTGCAATCATCGAAGTTTATTTCTCAGGAAATTTGCCTAACTTCTTGTCAAGAAGAACAGTAGCATTTGTTCAATGTTCCTCCCAGTGAATCCAGGGGATGGAAGTGGAGGCATTGCTTATGGAATTTCTGTAGTTCTCTTGTGTGTCACTGTTGCACAGCCCAGGTCGTTTGCTTATAGGAGTGTGGTGATGACAACTGCTTTGTACACTTGGATTTTTTTTGAATTGTGGAACTCTTCATTGTCAAACATTTGCCATCATGGCTGATCTGGTTTTCAATCTGCTCATCAATGGACAGTCTGAAAGATGTGCTGGGTAGGTGCATCGACCATGCTAAATACTCCTTTAGTGTACCCAAACAGCTGTTGGGGTGTGACGACTAGAGGATTTTCACTGTAACTTCATTGCAGTGTTAATGTAAGCCTACTTGTGACTAATGAATAAACTTTAACTTTGTGAGCAAAGGAGATTTTATCCATTTGACCTTGGTCTATTTATGGCCCTGATAGCTTCATATAGCTTTCATGTTCTGATGGTCAGTATATTGTTAGATCTCTCAAGATTCTCTGTTCTTATCACATGCCCTGATCTTCTGGATTTGTCTCAAAGCTGCTAGACTGTTGTCTTCATTACTGGAAATCTTGGTTTGATCTGCCAGACAACAAAGGGCCCTTATTTTTGTTCTAAGAGTTCATCAAGTTTGAAGATTTACACGTACCAAATACATGTATAGGATATTAAGCTGGAATAGATGACAGGCAGTTAGACAAATCATTTGAACAGGTTAAACAATTTTTTGGAATATGACTCTAAATCTTTTTGTTAACTGTCTGAATCGATACATTTATGTAAAAACAGAGGAAAAGGCATTGAAAATACATGAAAGCCAGAATAAGAACTCTCCCAGAACTTGCTAGCTGTGAAAATAAATGCATTTCTTATCACATCTTCCTGCTGTGTGCAAAACAACACTTCCAATTGATTCAAGTCAATCCAATCTGGAGTTTTCTTTTCAGATGACCTTCTTGAAGTCTCATCATTCATGTTATATAATGTTTGTTATTAAAAAAACTGTGTTCTTTCTCCTTTTTGTTAATTTTCCTAAGTGTCAGCCTTGCTCATTCTTGCTTCTAAGTCAGAAAGTTGTGAGTTCAAGTCCTGCTCCAGAGTCTCAGAGATTCCTGCTCCTAATCTGGGGTGACACTCCATTCCAGTGGAGTACAGAAGGAGTGCTGCACCATTAGTAATGTCATGTTTCAGGTGAAAGTGAGGCAGGTGTAAAAGTCCTTCTGTTTAAAGAAAATTAGGAATTCTCCTGGTTTGCGAACTCAACCGACATAATTTACAAAGAAAATATGATTACCCTGTTACTCTTTGGGACCTTGTTGCAGTCAGAAGTCTCACAACAGCATCTTGTTGCATGCAGATGAGTTGCTGCACTTCTCTACATTGCTTCGATGATTACTCTTCAGAAACAGTTCGTTAGCTATGAAGGGCTTTGGGATATCCTGGGGTCATGAATGGCATGATATAAATGCAACTGCTTTCTTTCTGAACAGAAACAGTCCTCAGAGCAGCACTAAATGCTTGGATTCATCCACAAACCCCTCCTTGCATTTCCACCAAGGCTTATGTGTTTTGCCTTAAAATTAGGAATCAGAGGAATGGTATGGTCCCTGGCAGCGATGGAAAGTCTATACCCACAGTAACTCGGAGACTTTCAGGCTGTTTTCTTAAACTGCACCTCATGCTCATCCTGAAATCACACTGAAAGTTGACCGTGTAATTACTTTGGAAGTGTGGATTTTGTGGGTTGCATAATCCTTACAGCACCATTGGTTCCTCAGGACAAGTTCATTTTGCCAAAGGGGGGGAAAAATTTAGCTTCAAATCAGGAAACACTCTTGTAAGGAATTCAGTTTTCCACTGTTACTAATTGATCCCAGCACTGATGTATAAGAATAGATTGCTTCCAAATGACATGCTTTGAAGTGAGGTAAGCTATGAAGTCCAACACAGTAACTTTTGGGACAGCAACTAAATCTGTTTCATCGCTCGTCGTTTAACTTATTGCCAGCTTTCTTGTCATTCCAGTTTGTGTTTGTTACAGACTGAAGATTGGAATAATTTTGGCATTATTAGAAATTAAACTACAATCCGATAAATTGGGGGAAATCATTGGAGTGGGTTTGTTTTTTGGGCAGAATGCTATAGTTTTAACCCATTATTACCCAGTGTATAATGCAGCGCCATCTGGTGAATCTATAAACAAAAATAAATTGACTGCAAGAATAATCAAGTTTTCCAATTAGACAACTTTTTTTGAAAAGTGGAAATATTTAGTTGGAAAAACGCTCACTTTCGTGAAGCACAATTGTTGGGAATTTAAACATCAGATTAATCAAATGTTCATTTTTCAAATTTCTTCAGCCGTTTGAAGCTGTGTAATAACAGTGCCTGGGTCAAGTGGAATTTGAGAGTGTTAGACTGGAATCAGCATCAAGTGGGGCATTTTGATGAAGATGCCCCAGCCCAAGTTGCAAGTCTACCTTGACTTGTTTTTGTTTTCAGCTACTTTCAGATTGATGGGAGAAATGTTTAAAATTTAAGTTTATTTTTATTAGTCATAAGTAAGCCTTACATTAACACTGCAATGAAGTTACTGTGAAACTTCTCCTACTTGCCACATTCCAGTACTGTTTTGGGTCAATCCACCTAACCAGCACGTCTTTCAGACTGTGGGAGGAAACCAGAGAAAACCCATGCAGACACAGGGAGAACGCAAACCGCACACAGACAGTGACCCAAGTGGAATTCAAATCCAGGTCCCTGGCGCTGTGAGGCAGCGGTGTTAACCACCATGCTGCCCCAAATGTACAGGTTATTTTCAATTGCACAATCTTTCACTTAGAAAATCCATAAAGCTGCCTTGCCACTGTTTACTCCTCACACCAGAAACCAGAGGCTTAGTTTTGCCACAGCTGCTGTCAAATATTTAATTGAATTTGAGCTGAAGCACAAGTTTCCAAGACCAGGAAAGAGAAAGAAAGCTAGCAGGCAGCTAGTTAATGCAGTATAACTGCTTATATCAAAGAAGTGAGTCTTACTGTCCAGGAGACCAAAGAGTGATAGACCTCCAGAAAGTTGCTGTTACAAGCTCTGGCACCTGTTCGGGTACACGGAGGAAGAATTTAGCACAACCAATGCATCTAACCAGCATGTCTTTCAGACGATGGAGGAAACTGGAGCATCTGGAGGAAACCCATGTAGACACGGGGAGAACATGCAGTCTCCATACAGTCAGTGAACCAAACTGAGAATCGAACTCAAGTTTGATTCTGCAAGGCAGCAGTGCTAACCACTGTGCTACCGTGCCATCCCATTCTTTGATACGAATTAGCATTTTGTATTTCTTCTCTACTCTTGTTTATCTTTAGGTATCAGCTTTATTTCATTTTCAAGCTCAGTGTATCATCCTTAATCTATCTTCCAGGTTTTACGCTCTCCCAAGTATTTTTTATTGATTTTCTCCACTTCTGTTAGGAAGGTGACACTAATAAATAAATGTAAACTTAAAAGGATCCAGAGGGGCAATTTTTTCACACAGAGGATGGTGAGCGTCTGGAGCAAGCATTTAGACTATTACGTGGATCACAGAGGGATGTGCGCCAAATGCAGGCAATTGGGACTAACTTTGAGGTTTAAAAAACAGGGCAGCATGGACAATTTGAGCTGAAAGTCCTGTTTCCGTCTTATAAACCACTGACACTATTAAAGATAAGCTAGAGGGGGAAGGAAATGCAAAATGCTAATTCATATCAAAAAACTAAGATTCACAATATTTTTCAACCTTAAGAACTCTTTGAGTATGAACATTGTCCCATTTTTCCCCCTACTTCCCTCATTCATTGGGATAGAACAAAAATTGGATTCACTGAAGAGCAATGCAGGTTGTCTTGTCTTTTTTTGTGATTTCAACGCTCAAGTGTTTAAGCAGAATTTTTGTGTCTTTGTGCAGTTGCCCCACTCTTTGATTGGACATTGATTTTGTCATCATTTTTTATGTTTGGGTACCAATCATTCAGCAGGCAGAAAAAGTTGCTAGGCCTTCAGCCCCATAATATTTGTCATGCTTGTAGAATTCTGCTGGGAAAATGAACTGGTCACAAGGTCTGGTGTACTGTGGCAATTCTCTTATTCTAATGGTTTGTATCAGCCAAACTGCTGGTTGAGAACAGAATGCTTCTCACAGCTAATCCTGGTAGTCTGGTTTTTTCCTTTGCATTAGATCTCAGACCTGAATTGAAGTTCTACTTGCACCACTCAGTCCATGAGAATAATTTTAAACAGAAACAGGTTTAATTTCTTTCTCTTCCCTCTGTTAGTTTTTGTGTACTTTAGATTTCTAATCTTTGATGTCTGTTGTCTGAGTGAACTGGTTACATAGTGAAAAACCAAAAATTCACATAGCACATACCAGCACAATTTAAAAGGAAGCATTTAATTAAGACAGGAATTTCTGACAGTAAAGGATAAGGCTTCTAACTTTCAATGGTCTGAGGATCTTGACAGATTTTCAAGCTCAAGTTTTTATCACTGACCTTGGCAGAGAGTCACCATTTTTGAGAAAGTATAACGTCTTGCATAAGACTGGCATGAGTGACAAAGACCTCAAATAGACTTAAATACCTTGAACTGTCAGCGACACGTTGCATTTTTAGACCAAAGTGGAGTGATGTTCGACTCCGTGCTGTGTTTGACACTTGGTAGGTTTGCCCATATAATGAGGAAGTTACAGGAATTATTCCATTGCACAGAATTACATCTCTTGTACCTTCTACCTGGTATCTGATGGTCTCACCAGCCAAATTTAGTAACAGTTTTTAATGGAGGTTTGGGTAAATGGTAAAGAAGGACTTTCAAGCATTGATGGCAAGTATTGGCAAGCATCCCTTCTGTGAATAAAGAACAGGAAGTTTTTTTTAAGTTTATTTATTAGTGACACATGCAGTTTACATGTCCAACCATTGGTTGTGAATTATGAGCAAAAGAAACATTGAAAACATTTACATTCCTTGTTTTTTTTATGGTCATTATTCAATTGCCTCCAAAGGACGCTACTGTATTACTTGGATTGGAATAGAACAGTGTTCTCAGGTTTCCACCACCCCTGATCAAGTTGCATAAAGCTATATGAGAATCTTGTTTTTCTTCCATGACCTGTTCTACCCTATTTGTCAAAACATTGAATCTGTCCTGAGGACGTCTCTCCAGAAAGAGTACCATCACCAACTTATTGTGCACAGGATCACAGGCACAGGCCTACTTCCTACCATAGCACCATTGGGCCTTTAAACCATACTGATATTCTGTCATTTGTGGACTAACATTAAATTAATCATAGGGAAATTGTTGGAATCTATTAGAACATAGAACATTACAGCGCAGAACAGGCCCTTCGGCCTTCGATGTTGCGTCGACCAATTATGAAAAAAAAGCAATGACCCTCCAAACTAAACCATTCCCTTCTCTTCCATAAACTTATCAACTAACCTCTTAAACGCCACCAAACTTGGCGCATCTACAACTGCCGCAGGCAGGGCATTCCACTCCCTAACCACCCTCTGGGTAAAGAACCTACCTCTGATATCCGTCCTATAACTATCACCCCTTAATTTAAAGCTGTGTCCCCTCGTGCTAGCTTTCTCCATCCTAGGAAAAAGGCTATCACTGTCCACCCTATCTAAACCTCTAATCATCTTATATGTTTCAATAAGGTCCCCTCTTAGCCGCCTCCTTTCTAACGAAAACAACCTCAAATCCTTCAGCCTCTCTTCATAAGACCTGCCCTCCATACCAGGCAACATCCTGGTAAACCTCCTCTGTACCCTCTCCAATGCCTCCACATCTTTCTTATAATGTGGGACCAGAACTGCACACAATACTCCAAGTGCGGCCGCACTAGAGTTTTGTACAGTTGCAACATGACGTTGCGGCTCCGAAATTCAATCCCCCTACCAATAAAAGCTAAGACTCCGTATGCCTTCTTAACAACCTTATCGACTTGATTGCCAACTTTCAGGGATCTATGCACACATACACCAAGATCCCTCTGTTCATCAACACTATTAAGAATCCTACCATTAGCCCTATACTCTACACATTTATTATTCAATGTATTTATTCAATATACAATATATTTATTATTTATTATTAAGGAAGTTATTGCAGGATACTTAGAAAGTTGTAATTTGATCAGACAGAGCCAACATTTGTGAAAGGGAAATTGTGTTTAACCATTTACATTTTTTGAGAAGATTATAGACAAAGTGGATAAAGGGGAACCTGTATATGTGTGTGCTTGAATTTCTAGGAGGCATTTGATATGGTGCCACAAGATAAGAGCAACGTGGTATAGGAGGTAAGATACCAATATGGATAAAGGATTGGCTAGTTAATAGAGAGCAGGGATCAAAGGGTATTTTATGGGTTGACAAGCTGTAACTAGTGGAGTGTTGCAGGCATCAGTTCTGGGCCCTCAATTATTTACAATCTATATCAATGATTTGGATGAAAAGACTGACTATATAGTAGCTAAATTTACCAATGGTACAAAGATAGATAGAAAAATGGATCGACAAAGTGGAGTCTGCAAAGGATAAAGACATGCTAAGTAAATGGGCAAATATTTGGCAAATGTTAGATAATATGGAAAAATGTGAACTTGTCTACAGGGCAGGAGAATGGAGAGGAATATTTTATTTTTAAATTGAGAGACATTGTAAAATTTGGTGGAATGGAGGGGAGCTAGATCCTGGTGCAGGAATCACAAACTGTTAATATGCAAGTCCAAAAAACATTAGGAAGACAAATGGACAATTAGCATTTATTGTAAAGGGAATTGGATATAGAAGTAGGGAGGTTTTACTGCATGTGTACAGGGCATTATGAGACCATATTTGGAATATTGTGTACAATTTTGGTCTCTGATTTGAAAAAAAAAGGTATAGTTACATTAGAAAGAGTACTAGACTGATTGCTGAGATGAGGGAGTTATCTCCTGAAGAAAGGTTGAACAGGTTGGCCCAAGGCCATTGGAGTTTAGAAGAATGAAGGGTGATCTTATTGAAACATATAAGATCCTGAGCGTACTTGAGAGCATGGATACCAGGGTATTTCCACTTGTAGGAGAGACTAAAACTAGGAGGCATAGTTTAAGAATAATTGGTTCCCCTTTTATGATGGAAATAATAATCATTTTCTCTCTCTGAGGATGATTAGTGTGGGAAATTCTCCTCCTCACGGGATATCTGAGGTTGGGTCATTGAATTTATTCAAAACAAATTCTTGGTAGAGAGGGGAATCAGGGTTATGGAGGGAAAAATAGAAAAACAGAATTTAGAGCACAACCAGATCAGCCATGTATTAATTGAATAGTAGACAGGATCAAAGGATGAATGACTTACTCTGCTCCTATGTCTAATGTTCCTAAATTGTCAAGAACATCGCCAAGTGGATTTAGGAACTTGGTATATTGCTGCGAGTAGATAACATAAGTTAACATAACATTCAAGAGGTTCATACAGCTGAAGTATTGTTCCTGTAGGCTGTGAAATTACAAACCAGATTCACAGGAGCTGGAATAAAAAAGTTAGCCAACATGTTCAACATGCACTATCTCGCTGCCAATGTCAGTGCCACCAGCGCTCAATGAAGACACAACTCCGGACTAGTAACAGTTTTAACCAGTCACCATGTATCTTCGAACCATCCTTTACCAACTGCACAATGGGTTAACCTGCTGCTTTGATAGTTTCAGTTTTCACTGTATAATTCATATTCCTCAGATCAGTCTGCTGATGCCTCAGGGACAGAATCTGTAACTGAAGGAGGTCTTTATGCAAAGGAAAGTGGCAAATGCATTTGAAGTTTGCTTCTGATCCTGATTTGATTGATTTACTTTGTCATCAAATTTTTTTTAAACTTTGTTCTTTATAAAATTTGATTTTTTTTTAACTGTTGCTGGTGGTGTTCAGCAGTAAAGAATATTTCTTGATTGTATTTAAATAGAAAACAAAATTAGCTGCTGAAATGTGATGGTGGTTTAACCACATCCTGGACACATTTTGTTTAAAGCTGTACTTGGTGTAGTGAAATAGTTATAGATTTTTGTCTCTATGACTACAGTGTCAAATCAAAAATTCTCTCTTTTGCATTTTATAGATGGAGAAGGTTGAGGCAGATCTAAGTAGATCAAAATCTGTCCGAGAGAAGCAATCAAAAGAATTCTCTTGGCAGTTGGAGGAACTCAAGCAGCGATATGAACAACAGGTCTATATAGTCACATTCTTTTTTACTTTTATAGAAACAAAGATTTTCTGTCTTTTCAGAAAATGCTTAGAATAATTTGGGTCACTGGGGGATTGAATGTAAAACAATAGTGATTTTGATTCTGCCACATTATCTTTACACTCATTATATCAGGGTCCTTGGGAACCTGTCATTTTAGCATTCAAGTATACTGCGCATTGCATAGAGTGACCAGTGATGCTGCCGTAAAACAAATCTTGTTGGGGGGGCAGGCAGGGGGGCGGGGGTGCTGGAATGGAGCAACGATCTGTTTGCCTTATAAGGAAGATGAGAATGAAAGGAGGAATAAGGACAAGGTGCATTCATTATAATGAAGAGATGCAAAGTATTACTCATGTCGAGGCTAATCGTTACACTGGTCCAAGTAGAATGAACCCACCTCCCACACGTCGCTGGCCAAGCCAGCAGAGGAAGCATCCGCGGTGAAAAGTGTCTCTTTACATCGCGATGGCTGAAAAAGATACGACAAGGAGTTACTCCTTAATCGTTTTGGGGTGTTGTGGGGAGAAGAAAGAAAAACGTTCATACTAGTATCAGTAAAAATATTTGTTACTAATTAGCATTAACTATGAATGCCCTTCCAGCGCACCTGTTTTCTTTTAAACTAGACATGGGTTTTGCTTTAAAATTGCGAGTTCTTGTTTCCCCTCATGGGCGTGCACAGAAGTCCTAACCGCAAAACGTTGCCTGCCATTGCTTTTTCCTTTGTCTTCTGCTTGCGTGCCTAATCCCTCTTCAATTTTTTAAGCATCTTTCTGTTTGAAATAATAAATAATTGAAATATGTAGGGCTGCGTCACGAACGTAAGCAGCGTTGAATCAGTTCAGTACAGGGCAGTGGAATCGAAACTGATGAATATTAGAGCAGTGCTCCACAATGCGGGTTTGTAATGTAGTGATACACTAGCAAAGTCGTCGCAAACAGCAAACCTTGGCTTTATTGTTTGCGTGCGGAGGAAAGGGAGGAAAAGCATTACCATTTTCAAGATTGAGTGTGTCTGTGGTGAAACGTGTAAAGAAAGTTTGAATCGAGACGTCCCTTGGGGTCGAATTTATTAATTGATTTCAGTTTGAAAGTTGCCTAAGGGTTAAGTGCTCTTAGAATGCCCTGCGCATGTAGAAACATTTGAGAGTGATCTAGCCATCAGCTGTTAAACAAGAGAATGTCTGTGCTTAAAATGAGCTTATATCTTTTGGTCCGAACGACATCTCGACGAAAATCAACCAAAACTGAAGAAAAATGTAAGTGACTGTTCCTAGCAGCTGTGTGGCCTGGCATTTGCTTGAAATCTGGCATCCTGCAGGCCCCTATTCATCACCTGCTTCAAAGCCAGCCTAGCTGCCTATAGTCAGAAGGCCAGGTAGGGTGCCATTGTGCACAGTCTGGGAGGATTAGTATCAAAGCAGTAGAAAGTAGGCCTCGGTTTCATACTACCATTCAAACCTAGTCAGAAGAGCTGAGGATTGGCCCAGGTCACAGTATCCAGCTTGGTAGGGACTGAGAACAGAATATTGGGGAATAGACTGCTTTATGTGTAATCATAGCGAGCTACCAGCACAGCAGGCGTTCTGCTGAACACGTAAGTCTGTTTATTTCAGAATCACGTAGCTGACAGCGAGATAATGCTCCGGCTTTCATATAAAACGACTGTAAGTTGGTTGATTTTTGTCTGCATGGAAATGGAACTGTAGAATCGTAACCTGCTGATTTTTCCACAAAAACAAAATCCAAATTCCATTCTGCAAAGATTTAAGGGGAAAAAAAACCTTTTGTGCGTGTTTTCATTGAGCCCTCATTTTTAATTTGAATAGCTGCAGAAATCGGCATTTAACGGTTCCATAAGGATTAGGTTTTACAGTTTTATAGATATATAGTTTTTGGCCAGTTATTGCTGCAACAGAGAAATAATAGATATCTATGTATAGAGTCAGAGTTTCTACAAAAGATATTGGTGGATTTATTGTTTTTCTATTCGGGGGTATTGTGGATTTATAGGCAATTTGCAAAAATGGGGTAGGAGGGGTTGTTAAGATTGAGCAGGTAATATAATGAGCAAATTCAATGGAGTGCTTTAGCACCTGCAGAGGGGCGTTGGCACAATGTCACAGAAATGTTGTCTCGCATTGGGTTGGAAAAGAAAGAAAGAAATATTTTCGACAAATTGATCAATTTAAGAGGAATTAGGAGAGGGAAAAATGCAGCAGAAGAATTGTTGTCATGGCAACAGTGATGTAGTATTGATGAACAGTACTCTTCCTTGTCCAATCAGATAGTAGAATTGAAGCTGGAGCATGAGCAGGAGAAGACGCACCTATTCCAGCAGCACAACGCGGAAAAAGACAGCCTGGTCCGAGAGCACGAACGCGAGATAGATAACTTGGAGAAGCAGCTTCGCGCCGCCATAGTAGAACATGAGAACCAGACCCAGGAATGGAGGAGGCGAGACTCGCAGGTGAAAATGGCTGACGTTTCCTTTTGTCTATTTTGCTAAAATAATAAAAAAAAATCCTACTTTAATATGGTAATAATGCAATACGTTTTTTGGGAGCGTTGGAATTGCATGCCTGATCGCCGATTTAGTGGGGGCGTGCTGTCCTTGGCGTAAGAGTGTTCTAATGCCGGATGGGGATAAATAAGCTTAATCTGCAGAAACTGCATGTTGCCAGCTTTAAAACATCCCCTGATGCGATAGACTTTGGCCTTTCATTTTCACCTGGAGTCACGGTCCCATTATTTGGATTCTCCCGTAAACTGGGAATCGTACTTCCTTTGTCAAACGCGTAAGTCGAATGTTCACGTTTTATCATTTATTTTTATTTTGCTCTGTGGGAAGCCACACATCATTTTTATTCCCACCCCCTGCCCCCCATCCCCCTCCAACCTTCTCCCCAAAATCCCTCATTTTTTTGCACTACTGGATATCCTGGCTGTGGAGCGTTCTCGAATTTGTGAGGTTTAGACACATTGCTCTCCCCTTGAGTTTTTTTTTGTTGCTTTTTCTTCCCAATCCTTAAACTTAAGAGTCACTGTTGGAAGCCATTTGACAGAATAACCCCCAACTGTGGACACATTTGAAACATCAAACTTATGGATGAAATGTGCATTGTCAGCATGGAAAATGATTTAGATTAGTTCTGAGCTTTTTTTTATAAAAAAAAACTTTCAGATGTGTTGTGTTTTTGAGCTATAAAACCTAATTCTATCAGCAGGAAGGAAAGAGGCCTGCTTGAAACCACTGCAGAAAGATTAAGGGAATGTGGTGAGATATAGTTCGATATCTACACCATCAACGTACAGTAAAACCAGCACAAATATAGCCCCAGATGATATTAAAATTGTTAGGTTGATGCTAACAATTCAAAGAAGGAATTGAATGCATTAGAAGTAACCTTAAAGCATTTTAATGTTACCTCGCACATTACCGCAGAAATGGGTTTAAATTGTTCGCACCCTAAGATGTGACCGCAAGAATATTCTCTTTCAGGCAGCTTGCCCATGTGAAGTTGGCGCCGTTAACATGTTGCCATCTTGAGCCATCCGTACTGCATGGTGCATTAACTTAATATTTTATTTCAAAAGTAATTTTATTCAGGAAAAAGAATAATGAACCACAACTTCAGGGATCCGCAGTTGTTTGGCATTGAACATGAATATGAATTGGTTTCTAACAAAAGAAGAATAAAACCCAACGCAATTGCAAGGGCGGGTCCGCTGTGTCTGAGCGACTGCTTTGCATTTGCTGAGGGACTCGAAGCTTCGAAGGGTTCAGGGTTCCACACAATTTCTCACAATGGCGGCAGCTCTTCTCATGGCTTACACATGTACTAGATTTTTGTTCAACATTTTTGGGGCGATGACTACATCAAAAATGGCTCGTTATCTTAAAGTGGAATTTTTTATTTTAGATAACTCAAGCTTGCCAAACCATTTTACCTGATCAGACCAGTCTGCTTGTCGTGCTCCATTAGAGCTATTAATTTTCATCATTTCTGAATAGACCATCTTGAAAAGGTGGAAACCTCAATAAAATCCCAACTTCCTGTATGTATCTTAGAAACTGCAAGCAGAAACGGAATGCTGGAGAAATTTAAGGATTTTCGGGATATTAATGCATGCGTGTTTGTTTTGAATGATATTAATTGCATATTCAAATGAGGTGCATTGTGAGCAGCACAAAACGAACTGGATTGGTTAATGGAAAAGCAATTTTCTAAGGGAACGCACCGTGAAGCTGAGACATTTCATTTGAACCGCGGCCTCCTGAAGTTAGAAATGAATGATTTGGACAAATTGGGAAATTTTGGTGCGAGGGGACTCTTTATTTCATTTTGCATATGAACCATTTGTCCCCGAGGTTCCTGTCATCCTTGCTTGGTAGTGAGGGCACAAGTTAAGGGATGTGCTGTTTCCAATGGGTCTATTCAGATGACATTGGCGCTTGGCTTCACAATGTATTGTCGCAAGAAAAATCAGCTGTCCATCAAATAATGTGGCATTATTTTATCCTGTTGAAACAGTACATTGAGTGAAAATGTTTAATTCAAATAAATATGTGCATTAAAAAAATTGTAGCATGCACTTTCCAAGTTGCTTCTGATTGCCCCAACAGCTAAATGGTATGGGAGAATTTTTCCGATTGCCAACATTTTCAGTAAGTCTATTTAATCACCCCGAATTAAATATTCAAATATAACTGGATGAAGGATAACTTTTGATTTCAGTTGAACTTGGTTGGAGGCCAGCTTGATGTCGTGCTCAATTTGTTTCAGAAGGGTTTGAACATATTTCTGATGATATAGAAAAAAACTTTCTAAAGGTTGGATTGAAAAGAAGTAATGAACGAAATAATGTGAAAGTTAAGTTTTGCTCAAAAGGGTTGATTGAAGGTTTGAAGATCAACATTATCAGCATTTGAATTTGTCCTTCAATTAGACTATATGGATATGTAACTTACTGCACAAATAGGCCTCGAACAAATTCAGTTTAACTTTTTGATCTAATAAGACTAGAAAGAAGAAGTATTTCTTTGTCCACAGAGATTTATTCCATGCTACATTGCTCATTCCATGCCAGCTGTCAGAGCAGATGTAGGGTAGTAGCCTTAATTAAACTATTTGCATGCTGTCAGGGAATTTTAAAGCTGGTTTACTTTGATAGTGGTACCCTTGTTAGTTTGGAAATCTGCTGCTTTTAATATATAAAAGTCAATTTCAAATATTTAAAATAGGATGCCTTCATATCAAATACTAATCCTGGCCTCCAAATGCAATGAAGGGCGGTGGGGAGTGCGGGAGGAACTGGACAGGTTGAGTAATAGAGAATAAACTACTGATCCTTTTAAATCCAAACCAAATGTTATTTGGGAGTTTGATGATTTGGGGAAATGCTCGCAAGAATGAAAGTTTGAATTGGTGATGATGAATGTTCTAGCATGTATTCTGGGGTGGAAATGAAGAGTGTGTACTTTGTGCTTGAATTTGGTCAGAGTCCCCCAGCTACAGCATAAAACAAAATTGAATACTTATTATGGTCAAGAGTTCCTGATTAACAAACTGAAGCAAGATAAACAGCATAGAAAATACAAAGGGACGCCTGGCGTAACTTCAAATTCTGTATTATCAGTGTCAAAAACAGAAAACCCACTGGCTGATGACATGAGCTACTAAACAGCAATATGTGACCATGTCAGATGTTCCAAGTACGCTCACATTGATCTCCTGAATGAAAAGGAAACTCTGAATTGCAGCAGGCTGTTGCTCCTAGACTGGCTGCTTTTGTCTGTGAAACATCTGGGAGCGTTTGTCTCTGTATCGATTGTGACAGTCATCAGCGCATGTATCAGGACGAATTCTATTTCCAACAAGGGTCACCACCTTTGATATTTGTTGGATTACCACCATCAGTTATGTGTTATGGACAAGAGAGGAGGTTAAATTAAACATCACAAAATTCTCCTTCCATGACATGTCCTTAAATGGAAAGGTGTTTTGATTTAAAAGCGAATTACTGTGGATGCTGGAATCTGAAACCAATAGAGAAAATGCTGGAAAATCTCAGTGGGTCTGGCAGCATCTGTAAGAAGAGAAAAGAGCTGACGTTTCAAGTCCAGATGACCCTTTGTCAAAACTAAATAGAAATGATTTGTTTCCCTTCTGCACGGTGGGACATTTCTCAACTCCTTGGTTTTGGTGTAATCCAATTTTCTTTAATTGTCTCTCAACAAACTCTGGAGAGAATGAATTCAAAGGAGTAATTAATTTGCATATCTTCAAAAAGTGAACAGGGGTTTCCTGGTGTCCCTTCTTGTATTCAGATAGTAAAGAGAGGGATAGAGAAAAGAAAGATTTACATATAGAGATCACAGAGAGAATAAATATTATTTTACTCCATGGATGTCAGTTGGCTAAAAAAACCAATGCAGGATAATTCATTTCTCCGGTGATGCCTCCTTCACAGAATGAGATATACATGCAAAGGTGAATCAGTTTTGTAGGCAATGGGATAGACTTCCAGCTGAAGGAGGGTAAATTGGGCCAGACATCGAACTTGGACCAGACTTCCTTCAGTGTGGCACACTGGTCAGATGTTAAACTGGGCTATGCAGCTCATCAAGGCAATATTACTTGTTCCACAAACCAGAGGCCCATATCATGTGACTTTACCTCTCCACGATGCCTTCAACAAAGAGTGTTTATCCATGTCTGGAAATCAGTTTATATCATAGTTGAATCATGTCTTAAACTTGGACTTAGGTAATTTCAAATCCTGGATTTGAGCTCCCAATTTCTGTTATAGACAAGAGCAGGTTAATTTAAACAGCATCATTTCTCCTCTCACCACCCATTCATAATCAAAAATTTAATTTCTTTCCCACTTTATATCTGATGGCATATTTCACAACTCCCTAATTTAGCTGCAAGCCAATTTTCTATTAATGACCCTACAGCAAGCTCAAGATAGGATGAACTCAGTTTATTTGCACATATGCAAAATTCAAAAAAAGGGGTTCACAATGTCCCCCGTGTAATAGATAAGTAAAGACAGGATAGGGAAAGGTAGGATTTACAATACAGAGATCAGTGTCCACTGGGTTTTCCTTCAGTGAAGTCAATGGGCTGAAAACATGCTGGAAGATTCACTTTCTGCTGATTTTGAGTTTGCACAATGAGATACGCATACGGAGATGTATCAGTCCTGTGGATATTGGTACAGAGTTCCAGCCGAAGCAGGGTAGATGGGACCAGATGTCCAACTTGGGCCAGGGCTCCTTCAGTGTGGTCTGCTTGTCTTTTAGCAGACTGGGCAATGCAGCTTACAAAACAATATTACTTGTTCCAAAGCCAGAGGCCCATGTCATGTGATTTTACCTCTTCAAAATGCCTCCAACAAAGAATATTATTCGGTGTCTGGAAGTTTGATTTGATTTATTATTGTCACATGTATTAATAGACAGTGAAAAGTATTATTTCTTGCATGCCATACAGACAAAGCATACCGTTCATAGAGAAGGAAAGAAGTGCTGAATGTAGTGTTACAGTCATAGCTAGAATGTAGGGAGAGACCAACTTAGTGCAAAGTGGCTCCATTCAAAAGTCTGATGGCAGCAAAGAAGAAGCTGTTCTTGAGCCGTTTGGTACATGACCTAAGACTTCTGTATCTTTTTCCCGGTGGAAGGTGGAAGAGAAAATGTCTGGGGTGTGTGGGGTCCTTAATTATGCTGACTGCTTTTCCGAGGCAGCTGTAAGTGTAGACAGAGTTAATGGATGAGAGGCTGGTTTGTGTGATGGATGGGCTTCATTCATAACCGTTTCTTGTTTCTTGCAACCTTGAGCAGAGCAGGAGCCATACCAAGCTGTGATACAACAGGAAAGTATGTTTTCTATGGTGCAACTGTAAAAATTGGTAAGATTCATTAGCACATGCCAAATTTCCTTAGTTTTCTGAGAAAGTAGAGGCATTGTTGGACTTTCATAACTATAGTGTTGGCATGGAGGGACCAGACAGGTTGTTGGTTTTGTGTTGCAGGCTGATAATGTCTCGGCCATTGTGGGTTAAAAGGAATGTTTGAGAGACCATTGCCTGAGTAGATGTTCTGTCTCCACTGGCTAGCTTGGGTTATCGAATACAATTGGCCTTCATGTAGCTCTCTTTGAAGTTGTGCCTTGCAGCCTGTAAATAGTCGTTTGTAGCTCCTCGGAGATGTCAAGGTGCGTTTCCCTGAAACCTCAATGTGCCTTCTTTTGTTCAAGGGTCGTAAACAGTCATGATTTCAGCCATTTTACAGGCCTTCGTTCTGTGTTCAAAATTTTAGTAATAACAATAAACGTACCGATAAATATTTGACAAAAATATACAGTGTGACATCCCTCACATAGGTTACAACAGAGTTGCAGCAGTTTAGCTCATTCTAGGAGTACCGATTTTAGGAGTACCAATTCTATTACTGTTATGTTGCTTGTTGTACAAAATATTGTAAGGATTGAATTCCACTGTGGTCAATGGTGCCTTTGTTAACAAGAGATACCAGCAATAAATTTCTGAATATAAAGATGAAATATTAGAACAGACTGTTCTATACAATAAAAGCAAAATGCTGCAGATCCAGAACATCTGAAGTAAAAAACCTAGAAATGCTGGAAATACTCTGCTGTTCTGCTAGCCTGTGTGGAAAGAGAAATAAGGTTAATGTTTTATTTTGTAGTGACTACTGAGGGGAGAACACTTGAGGATCAAGAACATTGTAACTCTGGGATACCATTTTTAGAGCATGAATTTATTCTGCTGGATTTTCAATCCTCCTCTGTGTCTTGTGGCATCCTGTCATCAGGTTTACAAATGTGGGGCTAAACAGGGCTGGAGTGAGACATCTCACAATGTAAATCATTTGTTAGTCTGACTTCAAAATAGCTTTTGGCCTGTAAGTTTCTGGGAATGCAAGCCAAAAGTGGCTTGGTGAAGGCAATGGAGCACCTGGCAAATGAATGAACAACAGAACCAATAATCTTCACCATAAGATGAAAGGAATGAGAAAAAAATCCAATGAGAGGTAATAAGAGTATATTGCTCTGGGTGAAAATGAGTTAAATTTGTTTATTACCAATTGCAAAACCCTGGCTGAAAAATCACAGACCAATCCTGCTGGAAAAACAATTTCACAACGCATTTCATTATTCATGTCCAAATTAAGGAAAAGAAGCGATATCACTCAAGTCATGAATCCTCACAAACTTATGCCACTCGGCTGTACAAACTGCATCGAGCCTCCAATTAATAAGTTGGGGTGGCAATTAATAAAACAGTTGAGGGCAGCATGATGGTACAGTGGTTAGCACTGCTGCCTCACAGCACCAGGGACCCGTACTCAATTCCTGGCTTGGCTCACTGTCTGCGTGGAGTTTGCACATTCTCCCCATATCTGCATGAGTTTTCTCCAGGTGCTCTGGTTTCCTACCTCAGTCTGAAAGATGTGCTGGTTAGGTGCATTGACCTGAAGAGGCGCCGGAGTGTGGCGATGGGGAATTTCACAGTAACTTCATTGCAGTGTTAATGTAAGCCCTACTTGTGATTAGTAAATAAACTTTAAAAAATAAACTTAAGTCAGGCACAGGAGAAAATAAAGATGTGACTACCAAAAAGAGACAAAAAAAAGTGTACTTTAAATTGGAATGTTTTAAAACTCAAAACTTTACCACATGCAAAAATGAGACTTAGTAGTTTAAATAACCCATTTCGGGTCATACAGGCTGATTAGCGTTGGATTAAAAATTATTGGATCATTAAAAGGGGACTTACATTAAGCTCTAAGTTTTTGCCGGGCATCTAATGGACAAATAATATGCAAACATAGTAAGTTCTTCAAACTTGGTGGAAGATTCAATGTGGTTTACGCAACGCAAACAGCTGAATGGCAGAAGATCGTGGACATTCACGAATTGAGTGATATCACTTCTTTTCCTTGATTTGAACGTTAATAATGATATGTGTTGTGAAGTTGTTGTTTCTCCAGCAGGATTTGACAGAGCCAGAGTTTTGCAATCGGCAGTAAACAATTCTGATGTGTGCAGTTATTACTATTGAACCCCTTTTAAGTATGACCATGTGGTAAATTAAAATGAAGATTTCAATGCTTTATTTTACATGGAATATTTGCCTCCCGCCCCAAGTGATTTAAAGTTAGCAATCTTGTTAAAATATGATTAATGTGTCATAATTACTCTTTCTGATTATATTTTAGCTAATGTCCTGTGACACTGTTTACAGTGGATCGGAGAATGTGTTGTTTTATAGGCATGATTTGGAGATGCCACTGTTGGACTGGGAAACAGGAACAGGACATTACATCATGTAGTACAGAATGCATTATTCTGCTGCACAAGTATACATTGGGATTCAGACTGTCAACTTTTATTTTAAGATGGGGTTGATTTTGGGGGTGAATTATAAATGACATTTAATAAGAAGATCATTGGGGAAGTTGGATCTCAGTTAAGAGGCTGCAGATATTGTAACTCTGATATGCTGTCTTGCTGGAAAGTTCCGATGTTTCCTTATGCTTTCCTTTGAAGTGCAATGCAATTTGTACATCATGCCCTGACTGCATGGGTTTCCTCCAGGTGCCCTAGTTTCCTCCCACTCCTCCTGCATCATGCAGGTTAGTGGATTGGCTATGCTAAATTGCCCTAAATGTCCCAAAACATGTAAGTTAGATGGATTAGCCATGATATTTGTGTGGAGTTACAGGGATAGGGTGGGTCAGAGGGTTTGGGAAGGATATTCTGTCAGAAAGTAGGTGCAGACTCGATGGGCAATAACAGGACCAACAATCTTCACCAGTGAGATTAAAGAAATGAGAATGGCCTCTTCTGCACTGTGGGCATTCTGTGATTCTATGAAAATTGAATTGGATACTTGAAATAATTTTGCTGTGCCATTTATGTAATAATGGTGTACAATTTAAGCTAATTTTCCCACTAATATTATAAACTTGTGTATATGTGCACATAGCTGAAAAAATATTTGGCAAACTGTTTCCAACCCGTTCCCAAGACCATCTTACACTGGGGACAATACAATCCAAGTCTAAGCTGGAGATAGCTGTTTATTCTTCTGATTGGTTGGGTTTAAAGCTTCAGAAAACTAATATATCAAAGGATGATGGAAAGCATTGCAGGAAGATCAGGAGGTGTAAAACCAGACTGTGCACACGTGTGATTATACCAACAACCATTTTTGCAGAACCTGACACATCTGCCTTGCAATACTGCAGTAAACTGATTGTGCAGACTCCAGGTCAGCAGAACTGCTTGACAGACGACATATAACAACATGCGTATTTTGTATGCCATTGAGGATACCTTTGGATGCTGTACAATTTGTTAACCCTGGTTGACAGCCAGTGTGTGACACTGCTGGCCCTCAGAAAATGGGCCAAACATTGAGCTGCCAAACAACAAAACCCCAGTTGCTTCAAGCAGCAGCACCTCATTAGCTACGAATGGGAGGGAGGGGGTGGGGGGGGGCATGGTGGCACAGTGGTTAGCAGCGCCAGGGATTCGTGTTCAATTCCGGCTCAGGTCACTATCTGTGTGGAGTTTGCACGTTCTGCCCATGTTTGCGTGGGTTTTCCTCCAGGTGCTCTAGTTTCTTCCCACACTCCAAAGATGTTCAGATTAGGTTGATTGACCATGCTAAATTGACCCTAGTTTTGGGAGGTTAGCAGGATAAATATGTGGAGTTACAGGAATAGGGCCTGGATGGGATTGTGTTTGGTGAAAGCTCATTAGGCCGAATGGCCTCCTTCTGCACTGTAGGAATTCTATGATACAATTGCTTGACTACAGACTCTATTCCATGGTTATTTTGCCAGACTCTTACTACAGACTAGATATCTGCTGTGAGTAATTTGAAAAGCCACCTGAATATCCCAGTAATTCATAGAATCCTGCAGTGCAGGAGGCCATCTTATCTAGGTCCAAAATATTCTCAAAATATATCTATAAATATTATGGAGAATCACTAACACTGGACTGTAATAAAGGGCAATCGTGTAGCTCAAAATTGCTATATTGTTAATAAAACTAAGAAAGCGGTTAGATCTGTAAATGTGAAGAAGTGACTAATGAATAGAAGATAATCAGCAAGGTGAGATTAGAGAGGTGAGATATAATGATTAATTTGACTGTAATGTTGTTACTATGACAACTATGAGTTATCAATTATAAATTCATGGATTATGTATTCTTGATCATTGTTTTGGAGCAATATGGGTTGAATTATAAGATTCATTTTGGGTATATTCACAAGTGTTTTGTGAAGTGCATTCCTGTTAAAGAATGAATTTCTTCTGTAATGGTGACAAATAGAAAGCCATATTTAAAGTTTTTTTTACACTGGGAGGAAACGCAGTTTTTAAAAATAACGAATTATTAATTGCCAGTGAATTTATTCAGTATGATGTGAAGATACATGAGGGAAAAGAAATTGTGCGGACAGAATCATGGCTGTAATTCATGGCCATTCACGCCTGTGGGATTCTCCAGTCTGGCTTCAGTGAATGGAGGTTCAGTGAGCTGAGCTTCGAACTCCCGTTTGCAGGGGCAGTGAGGCATGAACAGCCAGAGAATTCCATCCTGCTTCATGCAGCATACCTGCTCACCTTGTGTGATTGTAAATTAACAAAGCAGGTAAATGGAATTTCAAAGTGTAAAGCATTGAGTTTCTAAATATTTTAGTTTTAAGTATCATATCAGGCCAGCTGTTTCCCCGTGATTTATAAACAGCAGCGTTGGGTGATGCATATTTTCACTAGTACAGCTGACCAAATATGCATTACATGGCTTCCTCCTGCATTGTAGGGTTTCTATGATTCCTATTACTGAAAGAATCATTAGTGCGTTCCAGTCTCACAGGTAGAGTTAATTATGTCACTGCCCTGGCCACATTTTATTTCTAACATTGAACCATTGTAAATTTGTGAAGCCTTTTTTTTTCCAAATCTGTTCTGTTGCTCCTTAATTAACTCAAACCTCTTCAAGTGCCGGATTAATTATTTCCCTCATAATTGTTTCTAACCCTTACCCAGCACTGCTACCTGATTGACCTGTACTTATTAGGAATGCTCTTCCGCTCTTTCTTGAACAAGAATGCCACCTTCTTTACATTTACAGATCTAATCACTTTCCCAGTTGTATTAATATAGCAATTTTGAGCTGCATGATTGCTGTTTATAACACTAATCCAGTGTTAGTGATTCTCATTTATAGATTGTAGCATTTATAGATATATTTTGGAATATTTTGGATCTAGACAAGATGCTCTTTTGGTGCAGACTCAACAGGCCGAATGGCTCCCTTCTGCAATGCAGGAATTTTATGGATTCTGTGGATTGCTGGGATATGGCACAGAAGAGCTCATTCTGCTCCTCAAGCCTGTATTCAGAAATATTTATATATGTTTGTTCTTCAGTTTGGAGGATAATAGATAATGATGTTCCTCAAGTATTAGTTAACAGTCGTCCTGGCACTGGCCCTAGAGAACAGCGCTATCTACTATCCTCCAATCTGAAAAGCACCCATTTAGCCTTGCTCACATTTTTCTGACCTTATCCAATCTGGCATGGCTCTGCTGTTACGTGAGCTTTAATTTTGTTAATCAGCCTCTTATGTGATGCCTTGTCAAAACTTTTTCTTAAAAAGCATATCGATAACTTCCACTGCATTTCCGCATCAATTTTCTCTATTACTTCATGAAGAAGTTCAATGAAATTAGTTTTTTTTCCCCAAATCTGTAATTAACTCAAACCTCTCCAAGTACCAGATTAATTATTTACCTGATAACTGTTTCCAAATCCTTACCCACCACTACTGATATCCTGATTAGCCTGTACTAATTAGGAATGCTCTTACACCTTTCTTGAACAAGGATGCCACCTTTACCCATTTTTCAATCCATTGGCACCTCTCCTGTATCTGGGCAGAATTGGAAAATTAAGGAGAGCCCTTCCACTATCTCCACCCGACTTCCCTTAGCAACCTGCAAAACAAGGCACTGGACCAAGCAACTTATCTGTTCTAAGCATAGCCAGCTTTCCTGCCCATCAATCCATTATCTCCACAAACTCCACATCTATCAATGTTTTATCATCATCCTCTTCCTTAGTAAAGGCCATATAGAGCATTTAATAAGTATTCTGCATGGGCCTGTGCTTCTAACTGCCTCATACTCCCTGTTCCTAATAGACTTTAATCTGTTTCTTACCATCTACTTGCTATTTACATGCTTATAGAAATTTTATGGGTTCCCTTTTATGCTGTCATTCTATTCTCATGTTTCTCATTGTTAGTCTTATTTTTCCTCTTCACTTTCCCTCGCAGCTTCTTGCATTTGGTCTGGTTCTCACATGAAGAATTAATCTGATGAGCATTTGTTGATGCTGTCATGTCAAGAAGGTGTATTTTCTCTTGCGGGCTGGAAGGAAACCCATTACATAATAGCAGATTCTGTTAGATTTATGGTACAGTTGTTAGTTGACCCCTAATAATTGATCAAATCACGTTTATCTCGAGATTTACTTTGTGCTGGATGCTGATTACAAATACTGAGAAGAACTTAGGAAAAATGGAACTCCCCTTGGCATTAACTGATGGGGTAAATTACACATGCAAAGCAAATGAGATCATGTGCAAAAACACCTTCAGGCTGCTATCAGCAGAGACGGAGTTGTTTGCTACGTTGTATTTTCTATCTGCCTCACTATCGTTGGTCCCTTGTATCTGAAAAATAATCACCATAAAGATCAGTCATTGAGTCAGAGAGGTTTGCATCTTGGAAACAGGGCCTTTGGCCCAACTTGTCCATGCCACCATTTTTTTAAAACCTCTAAGCTAATCCCAATTGCCTGCATTTGGCCCATATCCCTCTCTACCCATCATACTCGTGTAACAATCTAAATGCTTTTTAAAAAAACAAAATTGTAAATTGCCTCCACTGCTACTTCTGGCAGCTTGCTCCAGACACTCACCGCCCTCTGTGTGAAGAAATTGCCTCTCTTAACACTTTTGTATCTTTCCCCTCTCACTTTAAGCTTATGTTTTAGACTCCTCTACCCTTGGGAAAGGATATTGACTATCCAGCTGATCTGTGCCCCTCATTATTTTAAAGACTTCTATTAAAATCACTCCTCAACCTCTTACACTCCAGAGAAAAAAGTCCCAATCTATCCAGCCTCTCTTCATAACTCAATCCACGAAGTCCCGGTAGCATTCTAATAAATCTTTCCTGTCCTCTTTCCAGTTTAATAATATTCTTTCTGTTATAGAGTGGCCAGAATTGCACACAGTATTCCAAATGTGGCCTTACCAATTCTTGTACAACTTCATCAAGTGTCCCAACTTCTGTATTTAGTGTTCTGACTGATGAAACCAACATGCTGAATGCTTTCTTCACCACTTTGTCCACCTGTGATTCCACTTTCAAGGACTATGAACATGTACCCCTCGATTTCTTTATTCTATAACTCTCCCCAACGCCCTACAATTAACCGAATAAGTCCTGCCCTAGTTCAGTCTTCCAAAATGCATCACCTTGCATTTGTCTAATTTAAACACCATCTGCTATTCGTTAGCCCACTGATCAAGATCCCATTGCATTTGGGGATAACATTCTTCACTGTCTGCTAAGCCACCAATTTTAGTGCCATCTGCAAACTTACTAACCATGCCTCCTATATTCTCATCCACATCATTAATATAAATGACAAATAACAGTGGTCCCAGCACTGATCCCTGAGGCACAGCGTTGGTCACAGGCCTCCAGTTCGAGAAACAACCCTCTACAACCACCCACTCATTGTTACTTTACAGTTCCTCCTGTCAGTTTTTAGTTCCACTTCCACACTCGCTGGATCCCCTCGCATCCCATTGTAATTAGCCTTGTTCCAGTTTAGAAGTTCTGCTTCATATTGTTCCTTGCTGTTCTTCATTACTATTCTGAACCTTATGATACAATTATCGCTGTTACTCAAATGTTCTCTCATTGACACTTGGCCAGTCTTATTTCCCAGCACCAGATACAACAATGCTTCCTTCCTAAATGGACTTAGAAAATACTGGTCAGGGCAGTTCTCATAAACATATTTCAGAAATTCCTCCCCCACTTTTTGCTTTTTATTCCAATGTTATCTTAATCAATATTTAAGAATTAAAGTCCCACAGTACCATTTTGCTACAGTTTTTCTGATTACTCTTTTTGCTTATTAATCTTAACCAGATTGATTCTGTCCTTAATCCCCAAAGATATCTTCTCTTTGAGAATACAAATATTTGGCAAATAGAATATAATGTGGGGAAATGAGTATTTGTCCATTTTGGCAAAAAGAATAGACAAGAAGCAGATTATCTAAATATTGACAGTTTGCAGAACTCTGAGGTGCAGAGGGATCTGTCCTAACACTGAAAGAGTATTATACAGGTACAGCAAGTATTTAGGAAAGCTAATAAAATGTTATCGTCTATTGCAAGAGGAGCTGAATACAAAAGTAGGGAGATTATGCTTCAGTTGTACAGGGCACTAATAAGACCAAATTTGGACTACTGACTACAACACTGGTCTCCCTATTTAAGGGAAGATGAAAGTGCATTGAAAGCAGTTCAGAGAATGGGTTGGTTGTCTTATAAGGAAAGATTGGACAAACTGGATTTGTATTCACTGGAAATTAGAAGAGTAAGAAGCAATTGGATTGAAACATGTAAAATCCCGAGGGAACTTGACAGGATGAATGTGGAGAAGATGTTTCTTTTTGTGGGGAAATCTATGTCACTGTTTAAAAGTAAAGGGTTATTCATTTAAAATGGAAATGAGGAGACTTCTTTCCTCACAGAGTTGCATGAGACATTGGAATTCTCTTCCTGAAAAAGTGGTGGAAGCAAATTTTTGAAGATTTTTAAGGCTGAGGTGGATAGATATTTGGTAAACAAGAGGTTGATATGTTATGGAGGTAGGTGGTACGCAGTTTTGAGTTTACCATTAGATCAACCCTGATCTTATTAAGTGGCAGAGCAGGATTAAGGGGCTGAATGGCCTACTTTCGCTCTCTAGTTCTATGTTTCTAACACTACAATGTCTAATCAGTACTGACACACCACCTCCTTCTTTCCCTTCCCTATTTTTCTGAACACTTTGTATCCTTGAATATCAAGCAGCCCACCTTCAGCATTTTAATGTCACATTGCTGTTATTGCCTCAACATTATATTCCCATCACTTATGCTTGTAGCTTCTCCATCTTTTTCACCACACTTTGTGCATTTATATATGTACATTCGAAATGCGTGTTGTGTTTCTCATGGTCCTTTGTGGTCTGCTCCTGATTACTATGATGCCACTTCCTTCTCTAGTATTATCCAACACTAATCCTTTGTACACCTTACCTCTAATCTGTTTCTGCTGTTGTCATCAGCTGTCAGTCTGTTCCAAGATGATGCCCTTCAGAGTCAAAGTTTTCTGTCATGGGTCTTCACATGACTCAATAAGCCAATTCTAAGCCACAGATCTTTGGACACATTTGGCAGGACATTCCATGACATATATCTGTCTCATCAGTCAGGTGTTTAGACTGAAAACATACAGCTTGGTGGACATATAGTGACCATTTTGGATCATTAGTAGTGCGTCCCTCTCAGTTGGAAATTCAATGCTGCTGTGCTTCAAGGAGAGAGTATTTTTGTAGCATTTTCTTTATCTTCCTCAGAAGGCTGACCAGATGAGAGTTGAAAAAAAAGAACCTGGTGAAAGAGACTCTTTTTGGCCATCTGGACACAGTGTCCAGTCCATCATCATTAATGCTTCAAGGGTTTTGCCCGAATGCTCGTGGAGCTGACTTCAAGAAGGACCAGTTTGACAATTCTCCATTGAATCTGGAGGATATGGCGGAGGCAATGGTGTTAGAACTTCTCCGGTACTAAAATGGGCTGCGGATACACACACTGGGTCTCACTGCGGTGTGGAGTGTGGTGATCACAACTACTGTGTACATCCTGACTTTGGTTTACTTGTGTAGGTCTTTGTTTGTCAGACACTTGCTGCTATAGTTTGTAGAAGACTGAGCTGATCCAATCTACATTGGAACTCCTTGTCAGTAGTGGCTTTTTGAGAGAGATGGTTGCCAAGAAATGGGAAGTGTCTAATATACTTCCAAAATGTGTGTCTCCTTCAGGATATATGGATGGTGGAGACTGATCTAGTTTGAGTTGATATGAGTTTTGTTTTGACAGCATTTGAGAACAGGCTGAGTTTTTGTGTACAGAACTGAAGAGATCAAACATGACTTGCCACTCTGGTACTTAGTGGGTAACAGCAGTGCAGTCACCTGTGAACTGTAGATTGTGTATATCAATAGTGTTCAATTGGGACAAAGGCGATTGCGCTTAAAGAGTCTTAAATCATAGAATCGCAACAGAGCAGAAGAAAGCCATTCAACCCATTGAGCTTGCACAGACAACAATCCTATCCAGGCCTTATCTTCGCAAACCCATGTATTTACCCTGCTAATCCCCCTGACACTAAGAGGCAATTTATCATGGCCAATCAACTAACCTGCACATCTTTGGACTTCTTTGTGGATTGTATTTAACACTGACACCAGAGGGCAGTGATCTTTGATAGGGTGAATAGTCACTGCCAAGTAGAGTCTGTATAGAATGGGGGCCATTACACAGGCTTACTTGACACCAATCCAGATTTTGCAGGCATTTGTTTCAAATCTCCCATTAGACAATTGCTGTCAAATCAGCATGAAGCAATTGATAGGACTATGGTGAAGTTTTTTGGGCAGCTGAAGCTCTGGATCATAATTGTGCTCTATTACTGTGTGTTATTGCCCACTCTGTGCCAATGCTTCCATACCATACTCGTGAACTCCTACAAGAATAGTGAATTCAGTCCTCTTAAGACTAGCTGCCTCCCTCCCCTCAAGCTACTGATGCTCCCGAACTTCCTGTTAGTACATCGGTATATTTTCGAGGGAAAGTATGTTGTTTTGTGATTTGAGATTGTCATTATGATGTGTTACAAGTAGAATTATCGTTCTTATAAAATTCTCCTTCGAGTTATTATTTGACTGCATCATTGCCTTTATTTTAGACTGACCCACATTAGTTCTCGTTTATTCTTTCATGAGACTTGCAATATCATTGCAACCAGTTGACCCTAATCTAAGCTAAGTGTAGTATTTGCTAAGGTTCCACTTTTTCACTTCTCAAGCCTATCAGGGCTATCTTCCCAAAACTGTGTAGTCTGAAGATATAATTAATGTCATCAATACAACATCTGTGTGAATCAATGGCTCTTTGGCATTTTGGATTTCATGATATCTCAGTTCTCCCCAACACTAATATCTCAATTTCTTTTGTGACATTACATTTTTAACAAATTCAATGTGTTCCTTCCCTTGGTCAGCGTTAGTTAACTGGAATTAGGTAGAATAATTAAATAGCATTCCTTTGCCTGTTTGCAAAAAAAAGTTATCTGCTGAGGAGTTACCATGGCACGCAATAAACAGGAAAATACATACCCTGATAAATTGCAAACACAAAGATGTCTCAGAGATGGTTTAATTCATTATAAGCTGACTTGTTTTCCAGGCGCAGCCCTTAACGGAAACTTCTTGCTCCGTTTCTGATTAGCATCTTCAAAGCCACTGACAGCTGTCAGCCTTTGAAGCGCTATCAGAAATATTAGCCTGTTTTTATTCCTTCACAACCATTGTTTTTAATTATGGCCGTTACATGAAGGAAGTACTTTTGGTTTAAATGATGCTGTCCTTTCATTGAGTCACACAAATGCAGTTGAATAAATTGATCTGGAATCAAAGCAATAAGTTTAAAGGGAAAGGTTTGACTGACGTGGACCTAGGACCAGATGGGGCTTTATGATGAAAAGGGTTTAATCCCAGACCAGGAATAGTTTCCATCAGTGGAACAGTACAAAGCAATTCACATATTGCTCGCTAGAAATGATCTTATGCACACTGATCTTCTCAAGACTTGCAAATGTGGCATTAGCTAATATTCAGAGAGATGCTTTCCTTTCATCCACCTGAGACTTAAGATTGCAGTACAGTATTCGAATAGAAAATGAGAACTGCAACACAGATATAAGATTCAGCTTCTAATTTGTATTCACTATACATGTCACTGCAGGACGTGCAAGCATAGGACAACTGGTTCACTTAGATACTACGCCAGAAACAGTTCTAACTACCTTCTTTAAATTTCACCAAATAAATTAATGATAGTTGAATATTTCTGAAATTATCATAATTAGGCTGTACTCTACAGAATCATCCTTTGCAACAGAAATTCTCCTAAAACCACTGTAAAATATTTAAGAAATGGAACAACAAGCCTGTAAAGTCAATGTGCCTTTCATGTATCACTTCAAAAAAAAATGTGGCAAGGGTATTGCTGTTCAATTTATTCTCTTATTCTGAAGGGAAACTGATCTGGGGTCTTTACGATATATGAACCCAGACCTGTACGCTACCTCGATGCTACTTGGCACACTGTCATGTTGACTCTGGATTGACTGTGTCGAAATTGCAGATCATCTTTCATGATCATTAATAACCAGTCAATAAGCGTGATTAAATACTGTTCTTTTTCATATCAGCTGTTCCCCATACACCTGTGCACACAAGCACTCTGGGTTTTTGATTCGCCCTTGTATGGCTAATTGGAAGGTGCATTTTTGAAATTGCAAAACTAGCAAGACATGCACCTCCACTGTGTTTAAAAGGTCGACTCTGTGAAAGTGTTTACAGTTCCTTTCATTCCACCTCACACACAGCTTCTTAAAATGTGCACAATTAAAATTCTTCAGTATATATAAAATTGACTGTTTACGTGAACCTTTTTGTCTCTCAGTGATGTAGACGGGATGACTTTTCATTTTAGTGTTCTTGCTTTTTTTCTCTATTTGCCTTTTCCCTATCTTTATAGGTCTAGTATCTGCTCCAGACAGTAGTTATACCAATGAACTCAAATCTATGCATACTAATGTTCTGATTCTAAGCACCAATCACAAAAACCACCATGATGAATTATTCACTAACACAGATGCTCACTATCTTCCAAAAAATGTCCGGTCTCTCTGACCCTCATCAAAATGATTTCAGGCAGTCACCTGCAATGGCTTTAGGATATGTTAATAACACTCCTACTTAGAGGAACTATAGACCAAAGCTAACACTTTCTTCACTCCCACCTCTTGGACTGGAGAAGAATGTTTTGATCAAAGAGCAAGGAGCCCCTAATAAAATCCTGAAGATCTAGAGAGAGCTTTATTCTTTTGTCTTCCCATGAAAGGCTTAATAGACTTTGAGTGTTTCTGGAGGTTATTCAAGATAACTCGTTCTCAGATGTGTATGACTTGTAGTTGATGATTTGCATGAATCTCTTGGTTCTAAGGATTAAATTTGTCCTCGCAGCTATTTCTACTGAGATTGATATCACTATCAACACTGAGGCTTGATTTCATGGTTAAGCCTTGTAGGAGATCTCCATCGCCTAGAATAATGAGGACAGCAGGTGCCTGACAACGCTGCCCAAGTTTTGCTCCAAGTCCATCTGGACATTTTTTCATTCATTCATGGGACAAGGATGCCTCTGGCAGGCCAGCATTTACTGCTTATCCCTAGTTGTCCTTGAAACTGAGTGGTTTGCTGGGCCATTTCAGAGGGCAGTTGAGAGTCAACGATATTATTGTGGCTCTGGAGTAATATATAGGCCAGAACCAGATAAGGATGGCAGATTTCCTTTCTGAAAGGACATTAGAGAACCAAATGGGTTTTTCTGACAATCGGACATTGACCACCATTCCTTCACTGTTGCTGGGCAAAAGTACTGATGCTCCTTCCAAAATAAGAGCTGGAAGCAGGTGTAGACTATACAGTCTGCTCTGCCATTCAATAAGATCACTGCTGATCACGGCCATAACTCTACTTTCCTACTCACTCCTTATATCTCTTGATTCCCTCAAATCTATCTATACCAATCTTAAGTATACTGAACGATGGAGCATCCATAATATATTGAGGTAGAGAATTGCAAAGGTTCCCGACCTTTTGAGTGAACAAATTTCTCCTCATCTTAATCTAGAATGATCAGGACCTTATTCTCAGACGGTGCCCATGTATTTTAGATTATGCAGCCAGGGGAAAGAACCTCTATCAAACCCCCATTCAGAATCATTATTCAGAATGATATATTTCAATGAGATCATCTTTCAATCTTCTAAACTCCAGAGAATATAGAGCCAATTTACTCAGTTTCTCATTATAGGAAACCCTCTCATTCCAGGGACCAATCCAGTGAACCTTTGCCTGTACTTGCCTGTGCAAGCTTAAATCTGGAGAACAAAACTGCAAAGAGTACTTCACGTGTGGCCTCACCAAAGCCTTGTCAGGATGATCCTCATGCAGACCTGAAATATTGGCTCTATTCTCTCTCCACAGATGCTGTCAAGGCTTGCTGAGATTTTTCAGCATTTTCTGCTTTTGTGCTTGCACAATAAGAGCAGGATTGTCCCACCTTTTCGCTCAAGGGGCAACATTTGGATATTTTTCCCACACAAAAGGATCATAAACAAATTTTGGAAAGATAAGATTTGGCACAACAATGTACTGAATTTCAAAGAAAGGTTGAGGTTTTAAAGAAAGAAATGTCATAACAATAAATTGTTCAGTTAAAGAAAGAGTAAGCAATAAAAATGGCGATCGTGTGTATGCGCAAGCACGTATGTGTGTGTGTGTGTGCATACATGTGTGTGTGTGTGTGTGTGCATATGTGTGTGCTGGTATGTGACAGTGACAGCGAGTGACAGAACTGAAACTGGACTTGAGGCAGACTCACACTCACCCCAACCTACTCACCCTTCACTCACTGATACACACACACACACACACACACGCACACACAGTCATTTACTCCCACATTCACCCACACCCCATCATTCAATCCCGCAAACACACACTCAGTCATTTACTCACTCTTACACACACATACATTCACTCACTCCCATCAACCCAATTACTTATTCTGACACACGCATTCAGTCACTCAGTCAATCAATATTTGCCACTCACCCATTTAGTCACCATCACTTACCTTGTCTCCCCAAAATTTAAAAAATTTCAACCTCCCAGTGCCCAATTCAACTTTGCTCTTTCTGACGCACCGAGACCTTGGTCTCTCCAGCCCTGTATCACCAGGTTCCACCCTCGCAATGTCTGGCACCCCGGGCTCCAGCCTCACACCGCCTGAATCCCTCAGCTCCAGCCCTGTTACATGTGTCTCCCTGAGCTCCAGCCACCACGTAGTTTGATGCCCAGGCTCCAGAACCAGCATATCTTCATTTCTTTCACCCACCAACCATCAGAAGACTGTTCAGTGCTCCATCAATCACAGACTGTTTCTCTCCCTCATTTGCTGCTGATATGCTCACTGATCAGCCCACCAGCAGCAAATATGGAAGCAAAGCAGCCTCTGATTGGAGATGCAACTCCAAGCAGAATCTTGAATTGAAATTCAACTGGTTGATAGGATTTTGGAAACTGACTCAGGGGCTGAGTAAAGGAACGTCACAGGCCACATCAGTTTATGGCTCGTACCTTGGACAAGCCTGAATTACATAGAAACATAGAAGATAGGAGTAGGAGGAGGCCATTTGGCCCTTTGAGACTCCTCTGCCATTCATCACAGTCATCTGTTCATCCAATTCAGTTGCCATATCCTGCTTTTTCCCCATATTCTTTGAGTCCATTTGTCCCAAGTGCTATATCCAACTGCCTCTTGAATACATTCACTGTTTCGGCATCAGCTACTTTCTGTGATAACAAATTCCACAGGCTCATCACTCTTTGGGTGAAGAAATGTCTCCTCACCGCCAATCTAAATGTTCTACCTCAAATCCTCAAACTGTGACCCTGGTTTTGGACTCCCCACCATTGGGAACACCCTCCCTGCATCTAACCTGTCTAGTCCTGTTAAAGTTTTGTAAGTCTGTATGAGATACCCCCTCATTTATCCGAATTCTAGTGAAAACAATCTTAACTTAGTTAATTGCACCTTAAACATCAGTCCTACCATTCCCAGAATCAGCCTGGTAAACCTTCGCTGCACTCCCTTGAGAACATCCTTCCTCAGAAAAGGAGACAAAAACTGCACACAGTACTCTAGGTGTAGCATCACCAAGGCCCTGTATAACTGCAATAACACACCCCTTCTTCTGTACTAAAATCTCTCACAATGAAGGCCAACATGCTGTTTGCCTTCCTTACCACCTCCTGTACCTGCATGCCTATTTTCAGTGAATGGTGCATAAGGACACCCAGATCCTGTTGCAACTCCCCTCTCCCAATTTACAGCCATTCTGATATTAATCTACCTTCTTGTTTTTGGTTCCAAAGTTTATCCTCACATTTATCCAAATTATACTGCATCTGCCATTGATTTGCCCACTCACCAACCTGTTCAGATCATTCTGAAGGATCTCTGCATCCTTGTCACAATTCACCCACCCACCAAACTTGGTATCATCTGCAAACTTTGAGATGTTACATTTTGTTCCCTCATCCAAATCATTAATATATATTGTGAATAGCTGGGACCCTTGTGCACCCCACCAGTTACTGCCTGCCAAATTCAAAAGCCCCCATTAATTCCTACTCTTTGTTTCCTCTCTGCTAATCAGGCATTCTCTCTTCTACATTCTTCCTTCAGGAAAAAGACACAGAAGTCTGAGGTTACGAACCACCTACTCAAGAACAGCTTCTTCCCTACTGCTGTCAGACTTTTGAATGGACCTACCTTGCATTAAGTTGACCTTTCTCTACATCCTAGCTATGACTGTAACACTACATTCTGTGCTCTCTCGTTTCCTTCTCTATGAATGGTATAGTGTGCAAGAAACAGTACTTGCCACTGTACATTAATACATATGACAATAATAAATCAAATCAAAACCAGTTTTCTATCTGTCTCTATACACTTTCACAATCCCATGCTTTAATGTTGCATGGTAATCTTTTGTGCAGGACTTTATCAAACGCTTTCTGAAAGTCCCAGTACACCATATCAACTACTTCCCCTTTGCCAACTCTACCAGTTACATCTTCAAAGAATTCCAACAGATTTGTCAAGCATGATTTTCCCCTTTCATAAATCCATGCTGACTCTGTCTGATCCTGCCACTGCTTTGCTCTAAAGTCCTTGATAACGGATTCAAGAATTTTCCTCACAACCGATGTTAAGTTTACTGGTCTAAAATTCCCTATTTTCTCTCTGTCTCCCTATTTGAATATTGGAGCAACATTAGTTACCCTCCAATCTGCAGGAACTGTTCCAGATGCTGTAGAATCCTGAAAGATGACTACCAATGCACTCATTATTTCTAGAGACACTTCTTTAAGTACTCTGGGATGTAGATTATCCGGCCCTAGGGATCTTTCCATCTTTAATCCTTCCAATTTCCCCAGCACCATTTCTCCACTAATATTGATCTCCTTCAGTTCTTTTCTCATTAAATATTGCATTCTTCAAAATTTCTAGCATTTGATTTGTGCTGTCTTTTGTAAAGACTGAATTAGAGCACTGACTTCTTTAACCTAGTACTCCAATTCCTTTGCAATAAAAGCCAACATGTCCACTGCCTTCCTAATTTCTTTCTGAAACTGAATGTTAACACCATATGGGCTGCTGTAAGTTTTAAGTTTATTTATTAGTGTCACAAATAGGCTTTCATTAACACTACAATGAAGTTACTGTGAAAATCCCCTAGTCACCACACTCTGACGCTTGTTCAGGTACACTGAGGGAGACTTTAGCATGGCCAATGCACCTAACCAGCACATCTTACGGACTGGAAGGAAACCGGAGCACTCAGAAGAGACCCATGCAGACACGGGGAGAATGTGCAGACTCCACACAGAATGCCCCGAACCAGGAATCGAACCCGGCTCCCTGACATTGTGAGGCAGCAGTGCTAACCACTGTGCTGCCCATGAAGGACATGGCTAAACACCATCACCCTTTATAGGCAAATCAGAATCAAGCAATGAATGCCAGCATTGCCAGCCATCCCGAGAATATTTTTCAAAAATTCTGACACATCACAGGTTTTCTTGGCCGTCACAACAGATCTCCTGTAATCATTGAAACTTGTTTTATTCTTTAAAAAATATTTTAATTCTCAATAATTACCACCGACTTTCAACCTCGAATGATTATTGCTTCATTGATTCTGATCTTGTTTGATGAAAACTTTTGTTCTTCTGGATGTGCTTTTCGCACCTTCATTCATAAGTCAGTGGTGCGTAAAATTGCATCTTGATGGAATAGATTCCAGCTATGAGTTGGCTTGAGTCCAGTTATCACCATCGGTATAACAGCTCTCCTTCCTTAGACAAAGGGCCGTGTTTTCCTGATGGCACCGCTGCCTGCTGAGGTACTCTTTGCAGCTGTTGGTCACCCTCTTGTATTGTGTCCAAGCGACCATTTCTCATGATAAGCTTAGACAGCAAATGTCAGCAGATTGTTCATCTGGGGGGGGCATCGCAGCTAAGCATGATGTCTTTGATCTATGTTCACAGATACAGCATAGTCACAGGATCTCTGGCAGGTCTTTCCAATGTGCAGCCCTTAGCGTGATTAGATAACTGAACTATAGTCCATGGCTTTACACAGGACACTCCATTTACTGATTAAGCCATTGTATGGGCATATTCTAATAGTGTTCCTGTTGTCGTTTATTACATGTGAATTAATTAGTGATGTTAATAATGTAACTAACAACTAGCATTCAGCGCTGGACTTACAACTAGGGATTTTCACAGTAACTCATTGCAGTGTCAGTGTAAGCCTACTTGTGTCACTAATAAATAAACTTTTTAAAAAATCAAACCCTTATGGAGAACTTCACCTTCATGAAACATTTTTACTTTTCCTCCTGGCTTTTATGCTTTTGGAATATATTTATTCAATAACAGCAACAAAAAATGGGTGCTGTGACAAAGAAGGCATAATTAGGTTGGGTTAAAGAGGTGCATTGTAAGAAAGATCTTAAATGAGGAAGGTATCTCGGAAGGGCAGAGGGGTTAGTGATGCGATTACACAGCAGGCATCCGGTTGGCTGAAGACTAAATGCTGCTTATGGGGCAAAGGTAATGCAGTCAAGTTCAGACCAAAGAAATGCAGAATTTGTGTAGGATTAGAGGGTTTTAGAGTGATAATGAAGGATTAAATTCTGCGAAGCTATCAGAGTGAGAATTTTAAATTGGGGGTGATGGGTATGTAACACCAATGTCATTGAGAAGAGGGAACAATGGATCAGTGAAATTATTCAGTGATAGTACAGGGTAGGATATGTGGGCCACAGTTTTGGATGAGCTAAAATTTCCAAGGAAAATGGAGTCAAGAAGGACCTTCCTGGGGAAAGAATGATGATCCTATCTTTGAATCATACCTGAAAGAAAGAATGATTTCTGTGTCAGGGCATCTCAAAATGTTTCAAGTGTAATTAAATATATTTTGATGTGTGATAAACCTTGTAGCAATAGCTAAAGATTAGTTAAATTGCACATCAATGAGAAGTAATATAGAGTTGCCGGCATTAGACTGGGGAGGCACAGTAACTAGTCTCATAACACCAAGTTAAAGTCTAATAGGCTTATTTGGTAGCATGAGGTTTCAGAGCACTGCTCTTTCATCTGAAAACTTGTGCTATCAAATAAACCTGTTGGATTTTATCCTGGTGTTGTGAGACTACTTATTGTACTAATGAGAAAATCAACCACATCATTTGCTTTCGTGATGATTGTTGGTTGAGGGATCAGTTTTGGCCAGAATATTGGAACGGTTGCCTTTTTTTTAAATAAATCACAGAATCTTTTCCATCAGATGTTAAACTGAGGCCCCGCTTGCCCCACTTGCCACTGAGGCAAGTGGGGCCTCAGTTTAACATTTCATCCAAAAGGCAAATCCTCAGACAATGTAGCACAACCTTGGTACTGCACGGGAGTATTAATCTAATCTGTGTGCAATAATTATCTCACACCTACTCATTCACAGTGTTGCTTGAGGAGTATACTAAGTGGATTGACATTGATATGTATCAGATTTGACTAATTTCAGTTTCCTTTAAGAAAGCCTGCCTCCAAATAAAAATGATGTAGAGATGCCAGCGTTGGACTGAGGTAAACTCAGTAAAGTTTGACAACACCAATTTTAAATCCAACCGATTTATTTGGTAGTAAATCCACGAGCTTTCGGCCTTTGTGGCCTTCATCAGGCGAATGAGGTGTTCTGGTCTCCAAAAGCACACATATCAGCACAGACAGTTTACAGATTGCAGATTAGAATGCGAATCCTTACACCTAACCTGCTATTCAAGTCTTGAAGTGGCTAACAGCAGAGGTTAGAGAAATGTGTATCGTCTCCAGTCAGCACAGTAAGTGAGGTTTTTTGCTAACCCAGGCAAGTCATGGGGGTTACAGATAGTGTGACATGAAGCCAAGATCCCTGTAAAGACCGTCCTCATGTGTGCGGAACTTGGCTATCAGTCTCTGCTCAGCGACTCTGCGCTGTCGTGTGTCTTGAAGGCCCCCTTGAAGAACATTTACCCAAAGGTCGGAGGCCGAATGCCCATGACTGCTGAAGTGTTCGCCCACAGGAAGGGAACTGTTTTGCCTGGTGATTGTTGAGTGATGCTCATTCATCCGCTGTCGTAGTGTCTGCATGGTCTCCCCAATGTACCATGCTTCGGGACATCCTTTCTTGCAACGTATTAGGTAGACAACGTTGGCCGAGTTGCAAGAGTATGTACCGTGTACCTGGTGAATGGTATTCTCACGTTTGACGATGTCGTCCATGTCTATGATCCGGCATGTCTTGCAGAGGTTGCTGTGGCAGGGTTGTGTAGTATTGTGGTCACTGTTCTCCTGAAGGTTGGGTAGTTTGCTGTGAACAATAAAAATGCAAAATAAAAAAGCAGAATGTCCACTTTCCCCTTCCAGAGCTTTTAAATATGGATTAGCTTACTATCTTCTATTCCAGTATCTTTCTAAGGATATTCTTGTGAGCTTTATGGTGAGAGTGCTGCCTCAGATCAGGTTACCTGACCCTTTCCTTAAAATACTTTGGTTACACCATGCAGGCGGAGATTTAAAAAAAAATGGAATTATAACAATAAGCACCATTTACTTTCTCAATATTTGAATACTATCCATTCAGAAGTAGTTTGCAAACCAACTCATATTAACAATTTTGTTCTTGACATTTTAATAAGATATTGTCATCAAACGTAAATTTGTGACTCAATCCAATAATTAAAAGAGATTGTTGCTAATTTCACAGACCATCGCAGAGTTGGAGAGCCAAGTCCACCAGTTACGTGAAGAACTTATCCAGGTCAACTCTCAGAGAAAGCAGCAGCTGGTTGAGTTGGGACTACTACGTGAGGAGGAGAAACAGAAAGCATCGCGTGATCATGAAGCTGCAGTCAACAAGCTGAAAGCTGAGATGGAAAGGATGAAACTGGAGATGCAG
Source organism: Sphyrna mokarran (assembly GCA_024679065.1). NCBI lineage: Eukaryota > Metazoa > Chordata > Chondrichthyes > Carcharhiniformes > Carcharhinidae > Sphyrna > Sphyrna mokarran. The sequence continues at coordinate 6,572,097 of JAGIQG010000021.1, read as the reverse complement.
AAGACAAGTGCTACCGAAATGGAACATGCAGTGGAAAAGGTAGGCTGATTGTTCCTGTGCTTATGTTTTCTGAATACTGTGACCATTGCAGATTGACCCATTTAAACACAAACAGATGATGCAGGAGATAGAAAAAGCTCATGATGCAGTGTAAATAGTTAACTTCCACAACAAGAGCATACATTAATATAATGCCAATAGCATGAATAAATGTCCCAGGCGAAATCCCTCTAACTTTCTTTGCTGTGTGTGACCTGCCACGTCCTCTAAGATTATTGTATGGTTGTACTTACGTACACTTTAAAGAAACTGCTCCTTATACAGAGCCTGTTTGTTCACTGTGCAGTAAGTTCCGGACTGCTTTGTGACCATACGCCTCTGAATCTGAAACGCAGCATTGGTCCAAAGATCTGGCAAGAATGAAACTATGATCAGACAGGGTACAAAGCTAGCTTCATTGCGCAAGGGATATGCTGACATCTGTGATCAGGTTTGTCTCAGCTAGGGTAAAGAATCAGGGTAGCCACTGGTTCAACTGAGGCTTTACTGATGCAATTTTTCAAAGCCATCTCTGCATTTTGGCTAAGATGAAGCTTTAGATCCAGCCCAAGAGAGGGTGTAATGCACCAGGCTGTCAGCTTGGAACTTATTGGTTCCTATGTGGGATCATGATTGGACTTAACTTGAGTTGACTTTTTTGATTAAAAATAAAATACCGAAAGATACCAAAAAAAACCATTGGTTTGAAGACATTTCCTAGGATCGATTATCAAACAGAATTCCATATAGAGCCATTTGAAAATATTATCTTGCAATTGTGTCTTTGTTTATATATGCCGTGTTTGTGAAACCTACATCTCCACTCACCTGATGAAGGAGCAGTGCTTTAAAAGCTCGTGATAACAAATAAATCTGTTGGACTTTAACCTGGTTTTGTGAGACTTTTTACTGTGCCCACCCCAGTCCTACGCTGGCATCTCCACAACATGAAAATATGATAGGTCAAGTGACTAAAAACTTGACCGATGAATCAGGTTTTATGGAGCCTCTGAAAGAAGGAGAAAGAGAGAGATAGAGAACCATGAAAGGAACTCCAGAGCTTTTTAGTGTTCTGGATTGTGCAGATTGTCACTTTTTTCATTTCTTACAATACCATAATACCAGTAAGGAATAACTTTTTTTAGGGACGCTTCACTCAGTTAAAGGAACCCATTTCTGATTTTGGTCTAGTGATTTGGAATAATATGAGAAGGGAAAGATAGAAATTTTAAGTTGTTCATGTTGATTTATTATTTTTCCTTATCTCCCTTTTCCCGAGGATTGAGAAAATGCTACTGACAAGTCTCTGAAATTGCCTGGCATTTTATGCCCCATCTGTGAAATTCACTGAAATAGATTATTAATTTTAAAAAGTTAAGAAGTTGAGCCTGATATAATTAATTCTGCAATCATCAAACTTTAAATTTCAAGTGCATGCAATGTTAATGACTGTATTCTGAGTATCTTCTTTGCCACATCAAGTAATATTCAAACAGAACATCAGGGCATAATTTTCTTTGCAGTTTGAAATAGCCAATGATGCTATTGTTTAATTCTGACATGCAATATAGTAACAATGAAGAGCATTCTGACCCAAGCTTCTTAAGAAGTCTATCGTGTTCACTAAGCGGCACGACCCGCTGCTATTTTTATTCTCCCAAAGCTTGAGATTTTGAACCTCTCTGGCATGGCTTCAGTTTCTTGCAATGGAAGATATCATGTGAATGTATCAAGGATTTATTTTTATTAGAGTTGAGTGATTTATCTGGCAGGATAAATCACTTCGACGTTGATGGGTTGAAGTCGTGTATCAATAGGCAATGAGAATCTTTTCTCATGAGAAAAGTTCAACCATTGGAAACTATTTCAAAGTGAATCTGATTGAAGTGTTAGATGGTCTCCTACTTCAATAGACACCGTAAACATACAAACTGGAGTTAAAGGTAGCCAAGTAGTTCATTGTATCTGAAAAGCTGACCATGGCAAGAAGAACATCACACCACTGGCTAAATAGGCATTGTTTAAAAAAAACTACATGGTATAAAAGTGTGGATTGAAGAGGTTAATTTTTTCCATTACCTGAAAGCAATTATGCCCAATAGATGACCAGACCTGGTGCCAGCCTTCAACAATGCTACAATGAATCAGTTGCTGGGTGGCATATTTCTGCCTTGTTTCTGTCAAATTTATCCCAGTTTGGGAAGAATCTCTATCCCAATGATGTTTTAAAATGAAGAATGCATGTTTTCTATTGTGCATTGCTCCAATGTACAGTACCATCCAGTGGCAATGCATTACAGTTTATTCACTAGAGTAGTTTGCATTAGATGCCTTAAAGCACAAATGATATTTATAAATTAGTTATATTTGCATCTTGTGTTGCAACGTCTTAGTGAGATTTTCTGCATTATGCAGTATAATTTGGAGTTTCTGTGTGTATTCTTAAATCCTTTTCAAACTGTAACTGATTAGAGGTTAATTTTTTTGGCAGTAATGCTGATACAATAACAACTTACAATAGGCCAAACTAATGGAGTCTTGCAGTCAGGACTTACTTTGAGATTTCTACTAATCAGGGGAATAAAAGAGAAGGATATTGGGGAGGAGGTTCAGGGCAGAATGAGAGGTAATAACATCAGTTAGCAGGCTAAAGCAAAACAAAGTGCTGTGAGCTGGTGGGATACATTAAAGGCCCCAAAAAGAAATGGGAGAAGAAATGGCTTAGGCCTCTGAACTTTTCTTTCAGGCTTCCTTGAGAGTGGATGTTTGCTATGAAACATAAGAATGTTCAATGTAATACCCGTTTTCAGAAAAGGAGACATAGCTAACTCAGGTAATTACAGGCCAGCTAGTTTAACTCTATGGCAGGGAAGATTTTGAAATCTTTAATTAAAATTCCAATTAAATATCTATCCGAAGAGCAAAAAATTAGATGCAGCCAGTGCAGATTTTAGGAAAGAAGATTATGTTTGTCAAACCTTTTGAGGAGATCATGGTTAAGTGGAATGGGAGAACAGGAACAGATGTGGTGTAATGAACTATCAGAAAAAACTTGCCATATATTCAAAGAGAGAGGTTGGTCAGAAATTGCTCAGAACATTGAATACAAGAATTGAGATGTCTTATTGAAGTTGTGCAAGACATTGGTAAGGCCACATTTGGAATACTGTGTACAGTTCTGGTCACCCTATTATAGAAAGGATATTATTAAACTAGAAAGAATGCAGAAGAATTTACTAGGATGCTACCAGGACTTGATGGTTTGAGTTATAAGGAAAGGCTGGATAAACTGGGATTTTTCTCTGGAGCATAGAAGGCTGAGGGATGATCTTATAGAGATCTATAAAATAATGAGAGGCACGGACCAGCTGGATAGTCAGTATCTTTTGCCAAAGGTAGGGGAGTCTAAAACTAGAGGGAATAGGTTAAGCTGAGAGAGGAGAGGTACAAAAGGGTCCAGAGGGGCAATTCTTTCACACAGAGGGAGGTGAATGTCTGGAACAAGCTGCCAGAAATAGTAGTAGACACGGGTACAATTTTGTCTTTCAAAAAGGCGTTTAGACAGTTACATGGGTAAGATGGAGATAGAGGAATATGGGCCAAATGCGGGCAATTGGGACTTGCTTAGGGGTTTAAAAAAAAGGACAGCATGGACAAGTTGGGCCAAATGGCCTGTTTCCATGCTGTAAACCTCTATGACTTTATAACCAGAGGCACATTAATATAAGAATAACTATCAGATTTAGCACGGTGAGAAAGAGAAACTTTTCTCACACAGCACCTGTATTGATGGTCACCATTGACTATCTGACCTATAACAAAATGTCAACATTTAGTTATAGTCAGATAGTGCTTGAATGACAGTGAAACACAGGAATATGGAAACAGGCTGGGTACATGGGATCAGGTCTGCTAATGTGGAGGATAAAATCACCATGGACTGATTGGACATATTTCTGTGCAGCACTTTCCGTGTAATTTAAATTGTGACTAGGTTACACCTTCATGTCGTATTTTATGTCCTGTGTGTATCAGCCAGAATGAGGTTGTGTACACCATAAAGTATCACAGTCAACTCTGAAACCTATTATGATTTTAGAATATATTGACTTCTTTTACTGACACAATGAACACTGCTGATCTGAGTGACATTGTGAAATTATGTAGGATAACAGAGTGTCTGCAGCAAGTAACAAACCTCTATCATCAGAGCAAATGAGAAACTTATACATCAACGCCCTGTAATTCTCTAAACAAACATAACTCTAGAAAGATTGTGTGCAGTACATAGGTAAATGTGGAAAAAACATTGTATTTATATAGCACCTTTCATAACCACAAATGCATTGCGCAGTATTTCTGAAGTGTTCTCACAGTTAGAATATTAGGAACCATGACAGTCAATTTCTGCAAAGCAAGTACCCACAGGCAGCAATGTGTAGTGACCAGATAATCTGCTTTAGTAAGTTTGTTCGAGGCAGAGTCCCATTTCCGTTCTTCAAAATGATGATATAGAACCGCTGCTGTCTGCCTGAGAGGGCAGTCTCTGTTATAAGAAGGCATTTACGGCAGAGCCATTGTCCCTTGATACTGCGTTGGGAGTGTACAGTTTGTCGAATTTCCAGTTTGATGTTGTAATGCCCTTTTGGCAGCACGGAGAGCTAAAACTATCATTTGTTGTGTGAAGAAGCTAAGTTCATTCAGGTGTGATTGCCAACCCCAAACTATTTCTGAGACAGTGGGGCCGATTCTCTGACACCGTGCATGCAGGTGCAAATTGCAATGACCAGAACATCAGGCAAGAGGGGCCATAACGTGCTTTGCAAGGGGAAAACCTTTTTTGGGATTCTTCCTATCCCTGGCCAATAATGCAATCTAGTTTGCGCCTCACGAGTGTGCGAACCAAATTAGCATATTTCGATCACTATTTAAATACAATTTCAAGTTTTAGCCATATTCACCCCATTCCTGGGATTCAACCACCCACCAGTGCAACGTGAAGCTCTCTTGGTCTCCTGGAGACCATTGCAGGTGATCAGGGACATGGATGGGCAATGCTCTGCCACTGCCCCTGGCGCAAGGCAATACCAGATTAGCATTATTGGGTGGGCTTGAAGTGGGGAATGGGGCCTTAGCTCATGTGGAGGAAGATCACTGCCAGTGAGAAGGATAAAGGAGCGGGGAGCTGCATGGTTGTCTGGAAATCAGAGCACCCTTTAAAGTAGGTGCCCTGATCTCCGAGAAACCAACCTGGCTGACATCTTTAGGTCCTGGATATGCCTTCCCCGGCAGGAATCTCATCAGGCTCCAAATGCAGATTGATTGTGATCTGGATCACGCTGACCCACCCAGCAGGAATCACACTGCTTTTAGAAATATTTTAGAAGAATGGTGCCCTGTGTCTTCAACCGTGAGTATGTTAATTCAGCTCACAATATCATCTTCGTTAACTCCTCCAATACCATCCCAATGATAATGGTCTAACTGCTTAAGCAAAGGTATTCAAAACAGAAATACACAAGAAAGAAATGAACATTAATCTTTATTTTTGCTCCTGAGATTTTATAAAGAGGTGTTTGGTGATTCCTTGTTCAAGTTATGTAGATCTCAGGTGAAGGTTTTACCATTACAAAATCCCAAACACATTTAGAATGTTGGTGCTTGAAGGAAACCTTCCCTCCAGAAACTAAACTAATAACTGCTGAAATAAGCCATATCTGTGGCTTTTGGAGTTTAACGCTGACAGCCTCCTCTCTGCTCCTGACCAGGATTTCTCAGTTGTCAGGTCTCCAGATGAGATTTTCCAAGAGCAAGGTGAATGGCTTTAGCAGTTAAACTGAACATTGTGTGTTACAGCAAGTATCTCAGGATGAAGCATTCTTTCAAGGGCATCTGCTGCTGATTATTTTGGTATGTGTCTCTGGAGTTGTACCCCTCTTGCTGCATTCCACATCTGTGCACATTGTCTAAATTAAACCTTAACTTACATGATGTCTCTGCTCTCACTAATGAAATATGACAGAAAAGCAATAAAGTGGAGCATTAACACAGCTACCTAGACCCGGTTGGGTTTTATTAAAATAAAGTCAATGCCCTTCAGTTACTAGAGTAAAGTGATCAAAGTGTTTCTTCAGACTGAGGTGGGAATGGGCTCCTTATGGCCTTGTATTGCATGTCCAGAAACCTCAGCACCCATATACTCCCAGGGAAATTGCTTTGGTTATTCTGGCTACACCGTCACTCTTACAACTCAGAATTACATTTTTATCATCTGATTTGATTTGTGTTATGTGAAATATTTACAGATAGTTACTGCTACAAACCACGACTCAGTCCGTAGCACTCTAATCTCAATCAGAATGTTCCAAGTTCAATTGCTTCTCTAAACACTTGAGCATACTAATCTTGGTTAACTCCAGCACAATACTGAGGGAGTGTTGCACTGTCAGACGTGCAGTCTTTCAGATGAGACATGTAACTGAGTCTGCTTCCCCGGATGGATGTAAAAAGTTTCAAGTTCAGTATTTAATATGCATTACTCAGGTAAGCTGGTGGCCATTAACTACAGTACTATAAATCAACAAAAGATCTTTTTACAGCTGGTGAGATATTTGAGTTTATTTAGGGCATCCCAAAATATTTTAAATTGCTGTTACTGGTATAATGCAGGAAATCTGGAACCAATTTGTGCACTCCCAGGAATGGCAATGTGACAATGACCAGATCATCATACTTTTTAATGATGTCAGTCATTAAATGATGAAAGCTAGATATTGACCAGGACACAAGTAATAACTTCACCACTTTCCTTCAAAATAGTGCTGTACGATCACTTGTGTCCACGTGAGAAAGACCTCAGTTAACATCTCATCTCAAAGCTGAAACTCCCAAAGGTGCAGCGCTCCCATGGAATGTGAAGGTAAAGCTTTGTGCTTAAGTCTCTGGAACGGGATGTGAACCCACACTTTCTCACTCAGAATTGAAAGTAGTGCTCACTGTTCTGTAGCTAACAGTGTCCATCCAAAGATGTGCAGTTAAGTTGATTGGCCATGCTAAATTGCCCCTTAGTGTCAGGGGAATTAGGACGATATAAATGTGGGGTTACAGGGATAGGACCTAGGGGCACTGTTGTTGGTGCAGGCTCGATGGGCCAAATGGCCTCCTCCTGCACTGTAGATTCTATGATTCTGTGTCTTAAATCATTGGGCTGACAGTCTTCTCAATGCTCACTGCAGTCCTTTCAACAAATAGAAAGATATATTCTTGTGGATATTTGAAATAAATGACATACTCTGATGAACTGCTGTGGATCATTAGTTATTTTGTTGGTTAAAAACTGGTCATTGGAAGAGAGAACTTGCAAAAAAGGAATGTGTGAGCTGTCTAACAGAGATGGTGTATAGTGGAGAGTTTGTTGGCTTTAACTAGAGATAATTGGAGACAAGCACGCATCTGTAATTTTCTGCATGCTGACTTCTTCATCTTAACCTGCCCATGATTCAAACTCTTTGATTTTTAGGAAATCTTTTTTACATTATTTAATTACACAGCACCCTTTGATTGTTTTGGGTAATTGTACTTATTTTTTCTTAAATAAGATTTTCTTTATCAGATGCAGAATTGTGTAAGAGATGTCGATACAAAGGGCAGAATGGTCTCATTTTCCTGCGGAATGGCACAACAGATAGGAAGGATTCCAACCCCGAGGATGGCTTCCTCCAGCATCTTTTTAGGCACTCATTGGGGGAAATAAAGAGAAGAGTTGGTCCCAGTTCCCCTAATATGGGATGGCTATCAGATGTAAAGGCCTGGTAATGATATTGAAATATATTCAGTGAGGATCCCGGCGTTTAACATTGGGATACCCATAATGTCAATGATGAGAGCGGGACAGTGACAACTGGAAATCCTACCAGTGCAAAACGTGTTTTGGGACTCCAACCAGATTGGCAACCCCAGCTGCTGATCCCACCCCACAAAAATGGGAATGGAAGCACCCCCCCCTCCCCCCCAAAATATTTTTAAAAACACATACACTGTTCAATGTAAAATGAACTCAGTGGTTACCTAAATCTTTAATATTTAATATTTACAGAAGAGATGAAACAGTTTATAGTGCATCTCTGGGGCTTCAGCAAATAAAGATTTTGGATCTTTTCTTGACTTTCCTTGCTCTCTCAAAGAAGATGTGTTGAATTAGTCACTTCTTTCTGGAACCAGTGACTTCAGGAAGGTGAATGAGTGTCAGAAAAGTCCCATATTTTTCCATTTTTGAATTTGATTTCACTAGTGTCTGACATTTCAGTGCTATGTTAGGAGCCTGTTGTTATATGTTGTCAGGGGTGCAGTTTTTATGTGTTCTGCATTGCTGAGGGAATGGTCAAAGAAGTAGACTGCAAAAGTCCATGTGCTGTAAGGGCTGTATTACCTGATAACATATTCAACCTACACAGTTTTAAAATTAAGATTTTAATTATTTGAGTAATTATATGGACACTTTAGATAGTGGAGGCAGGCATTTAGTGAGTGGTGGTTAGATAATACTGAGCCACATCAGGCTTTTTACCCCTCACACGATGCAGATTACTAAAATATTCATTGTTGAAAGACAAAATATTTGAAAATTATCCTTCTTCTACTCTTATTCCTAGCTAGTCTGAGAAAGTAATCAAAACTTCTGGTATTTCACATTGTAAGTAATTAATGGCATCTCAACATCGTGCAACCTGAAGAATGATTGGAAAAATGGTGAGATGTCCTCCACACAGTGTCTCTGTAGCTGAATGTGTGCAATGTGCATACAAATAGCTCAGCAATAACCTGCTCACCAGTCCTCAATTGCACCAGCATAACTCGGCTCCTGACCTCATTACAGCTTTGGTTCAAACATGGACAAAAGAGCTGAATTTACAAAGCCAGATGAGAATGATTGTCCTTGACATCAAGGCACTATTTGACTGAGTGTGACATTAAGGAACTCTTGCAGAATTGAATTCAATGGACACCGAGTGGGGAAACTCTCTGCTCACAAAGGAAGATGGCTGTGTTTATTGAAGCCAATCAACTCAGCCTCAGGACAACACTGCAGGAGTTCTTAAGGATAATGTCTTATAGCCGACCACCTTCAGCTGCTTCTCCCTCGTCTCCAACTCTAAGTTAGAAGTGGGCACATTGGTCGATGATTGCAATGTAATTTGCAACTCCTTACACAGTGAAGCAGCCCATACTTGAGTATACCCACATTGGACAACATTAGGGCTTGAGCTGAAATGGAAAATAACATTTGTATCAACCAATGATTGTCTCCAACAGGAGAGAAACCTTTTCTGCTGGTCAGGGAATTGCAGGACAAGATGATGTGATCTGAAAATCTAAACCGGCCAGGTGGCTCAGGAGAGAAGTTAGGAAATACTTTTCATGCAGAGAGTGGTAAAGGTGTGCAATTCTCTCCTACAAAATGCTCGATTAATCATTTTGAATCTGATTTTTTTTTGTTCGGCAAGATATAGAGCTGGAGCAGGTGAATGGAGTTCGGATGCAGATCAATCGTGATCTGAATGTTGATTGAGAGATTGAATGACCTGTTCCTGTCTCTTTCTTCCCAGGACAGATTATCTGGTCACTATGTTATAACGTTGCTGTTTGTGCTAACTCGCTGTGTGCAAATTAGCTGTACCATTTCCTGTGCCTTACAACAGCGACAACATCTCAGTAGTATTTAATTGATTGTAAAGTGCTTTAGGGCATCCTGAGGTTGTTAAAAGTGCAATATAAATGCAACTGTCTTTTTCTCAATGCTGACATTTTTTTAGGTTGACAGCAGAGTGGGACCTGTTTATAACTGGGTTCTCTGAGCTGCAACTCGTCATAATGAAACCAGCAAATTTGTTACTGTGGTAGCAGCAGCTTGTTGCCATGACAACATCATGTGCTAATATCTTTATTGTCTGATTCCTGATCAAGTAATGCAGCATTTTGATGATAGTACTCTGCATATACAATACATCCCTGTTTTAAGTTGTTCAGCTTTGACATTGTAGATATGATGGGGTCAGTATGGACAACACAATGTCGTGATTTCCATTTTTGCTCACTCCTTCTCCCACTCCCTGATCTAGCCAGTCACTGTCTCTCCATGCCACATCTTCTAGCGCTCACCCCGCCCCCACTCAACCCCATCTCGCACGCATCCCCATCTCTCAGTCACTGCTTCCCATCTCCCGTTCACCATTCCCCGTCTCCCATTCACTCCCCACATCTCCCGCCCACCCCCCCCATCTCCCACTCATGCCCACCCAGTCTCTCATTCACCCCCCCATCTCCTGCTCATCCCCATCTTCTGCTCAACCCCTCTGTCTCCTGCTCACGCCTCCATGTCCCGTTCACCCCTGTCTCTCACTCAGCCCCTTGTCTCACACTCACCCCTGTCCCTGGCTGAACCCCTGGCTCCCACTCACCTCACCTCCCACTTATCCCCCATATCCCTCTTGCTCCCTCATCTCCCATCACCCCTCCAGTCTCCCACTCAACCACCCATCTCCTGCTCACTCCCCCATCTCTCGCTCACCACCTCTGTCTCCCGCTTAGACTCCTCTTCCGCTCATCATCCAATCTCCCCCTCATCACCCAATCTCCCCCTCACACTCTCACCTCCTGCTTAACTTGGTTTCCCGCTTTTCTCCTTCTCCTGCTGAATCCCCATCTCCACGCACCCCCTCAATATCTGCTCTATTCACCCCCACTACCACCTCCTTCTCCCACTTGCCTTCCTTCCCATCTTCTAGGGAGTGGAAAGGAGCAGAAGGAGAATGGTAAATGGGAAATTTGGAGAGTAGGAGGATTGGGGGCAAATAGAATTAGCATATTTATTTGGTCATTTCAAATTTTATTTTACAAGCTGTTTCGTTTACAAATATAGGAATGTTGCGATGTGCAGTATTTCAACCCAGTGGAATTTCAACTTCAATCTACAGCATTTCAACTTTTTCTGACAACAAGGGTTCTACAGAATCGAGCTACAGCTTTACATTGGTTGTACAGGGAAAACCTGATTCATTTAATATTTCAAATTCATTCCAGGAACACAACTACAAAGTTAACACACACACGCACGCACACACACATGCCAAGATGATTATGTGCAAAGGTCCTAAAACCACAACTGGTAAGCTGCAGAGCAATAGCCGGAAGCACCAAGGTGTTTTATACAGTCTGGAAAAAAATAAAAAGATTTGGGTTGCAAAGGGCACACAGTGCAAGTTTACTGCGAAGGTGAGAAGAATTGTTTACTGGTAAAGTAGTAATGATCCAAATGAGAAGCGCTGGACCTGACAACTTGCTGAATCCAACTTTGAACTTTTCTATCCAGTCACAAATAAAGCCAAGACAGAGTCAAGGCCAACCCACGGAGTAGAAGGGGGAAGCTGACTCCTCTACGTCCACTTATATTTGAAGTTGATTTTTAAAAACTCTTCATTCATCTGTGACATGGACTCATTGGGTCGAATAGGTTCCTGTGTTGTAGCGTTCTGGATTCTATAACTTCTAATGATCCTTTGTTTCAGTCAGCTGAAGATATGGATTTAATAGTGATTATACTTATTCAGCACTGTCTTAGGAATGTCATTATGCTGACATTTACTAACAAGCAGAAAAACATAGGGTCCAATTCTGAGATTTCACTTTGTTACAGGTACAAATCCATCTTAAATAGAGAAAGGATGCCATTCTGACTGGTCTTTCTGTCCTTGAAGAGCATGAGATTTACAATCCGTCCAATGAAAGAAGACCTTTGCTAACTTCAGGATGTGCCATGAAGTTTTTCCTTACAGAACACAGTTGAACCTGCTGATGGTGATACACAACGTATTGCATGTCAGATGGGATGATAAACTTGTCCTTTTGAAAGGATATCCTGTATGGGGAGCACGTTATTCCCCCATTATCCAGATTCCAAATACTGCCTCCTGGCTTGATGTTTTTAAAATTATATTGGCTAATTGGATAGATGTTGGCTGCAGAATCTTATAATTCTCCTGTCAACAATCCCATATAAGGTGTAACTGTCTCTTTTAACAAGCTCATTTGCTACACAGCATCTTAATATCCAGATTTGTTTTTATCAACTGCATGCAAAGTCTCTGATTCATAATCCGGTTCTTTCAAATTGCCACATTTCTTGAACAATGGGATGACAAAATTACAACTCCGAGTTGTTCCAGCATGTTTGATACAGTCATAAAGCTGGTGCATCAGTTGTGCATTGCTCACGGTTGTGACAACTTGTATTATTCTAGAATTTAAAATGTAATAAAAGCATATTATAAAGCAAAATTTGACAATGACCTACCTTAGGCCCCATTAGAGCAGACAGACAAAGCTTGGTCAAGAAGTAGATTTTAAGGATTATCTTAAAGGGAGAAACAGAGATAGAGAAGTGGAGGTTTTAGGAAAGGAATTTGAGATCTTCAGGCCTAGGCACCTGAAGGTATGGCCACTAACGGTAGAGCATTTAAAGGAGTTATGCTGCTATATTTGTACCTGAGATTATTTCAAAAAGCAATCAGACTTAAAATTGAGGCCATGCAATAGCTAAATAACAAAATAAAATGTTTTGTTTGTAAAAGGGAAACATCATATACTTTTGATTGATATGATGGTGTTGCATAGCATTCACAAAAAGGGCACATTGACACTATATCTGTCAAGGTTTGTAGAATAATTTGGCACACTCCATGATTGGGGTGGTAGCAAGTCAGATACAGGTGAACATAGGGCAATTCCATCTTTCCTAAAATTGCTTATGGGTTGGGACAGGATATCAACATGATGTATCTTTTTAAAAGGACAAGTTTATCATCCCGTCTGACAAGCAAAATGTTGTGTATCACCATCATCAGGTTGAACTGTGTTCTATAAGGAAAAACTACATGATAAGCACATTCTGAGGTTAGCAAAGATCTTCTTTCATTAGACGGATTGTAAATTTCATACTCTTCAAGGACAAAAAGACCAGTCAGAATGGCTGCCTTTCTCTATTTAAGATGGATTTGTATCTGTACCAAAGCAAAATCTCAGAATTGTGATGGACTCCACATTTTTCCACTTACTAGTAAACGTCAGGCTATTTACAGCGATATCGATGTTATGCTATTGTGAAGGATGATTCCAAAGTTAGGAGACAATGAACTACACGGTGTGTACATCACAGCACAGAAAGTGGCAGGTATAAATGCACTACATGAGCCTTTGCTTACTCCTCTGTGTCCAGTTCTTTCACACATCCTTCTATTGCTTTCTCCAGAATAAATGACTCCATGCTATCCAACTACTCCGTATTCTAACCATATCAAAAGATTTGGATAAAGTTTGTGTGAAATGTGCTCCATCAGAGTTTCTTTCTGAATAGTTCCTTCAAAATGAACACGTTTTGTCTTTGTGCATTGCAGATAGATGATGCCCACCTTAATTATATAAATTTGTACCTGTAACAAGGTTGCTTAGAATTATCTTACACTGTATCTTACACTCCCCCATGTTTGAAGGGGCATGTAAAAGCCAGTGAGTGCCTTCCCGCTGCTGCCCCTGACCTGAAATTTTATGATGTAGAGATGCCGGCATTGGACCAGGGTAGGCACAGTAAGGAGTCTCACAACACCAGCTTAAAGTCCAACAGGTTTTTTTTGGTAGCATGAGCTTTCGGAGCGCTGCTGATGTTTAGTACTCTCCTGACGAAGGAGTACTGCTACCAAATAAACCTGTTTGACTCTAACCTGGTGTTGTGAGATATCTTACTGAGCTTTTACGGGGGGTTGGGAAAAGTGTCAAGTGGGCCTGACCACTCTTGGGCATATTGAAACTCTTAAGCAGCTAATTTAATCACCACTTATCCTGCCCCCTGCCAGTATTTTACTCCCAGCAATGGGAGGCCCACACTAAGGGAGAAACCAGACATTTTTAGCTGCGGAGCTGATGTGTCTTTGCAGGCTCCCTGAATCTAGCGGAGACACTTCTCCTCATCCTCAGCAAAGGTCATTTCCCTTCCTAAGTTCAAAATTCCATTTAATCCTCTCTAGCTTATTGAACCTGGGCCCTAGCTCCCTGCACCGTTCCAGACTGGGCTCTTATAGAATCATAGAACCCCTACAGTGCAGAAAGAGGCTCTCTGGCCCATGGAGTCTGCACCGAACACAATCCCACGCAGGCCCTATCCCTATATCCCAACATATTTACCCATTAATCCCTCTAACCTACACATCCCTGGACACTAAGGGGCAATTTCTTAGCATGGGCAATCAACCTAATCCGCACATCTTTGGACTGTGGGAGGAAACCGGAATACCTAGAGGAAACCCACGCAGACACGAGGAGAATGTGCAAACTCCACACAGACAGCAACCCAAGCCGAGAATCGAACGCAGTTACTGCAAAGCAGCAGTGCTAACCACTGTGCTATCGTGCCGCCCATCTTGTGATTCTAAAATATTTATAGAATCAAGAGAAACTAGGGTGGGACTAACAGTAGTCTTAGCAGGAATCAGTGCTTACGGCTGGTGCTACCGGGACGGCAGAATTGTCGGTCGTCCAATCTGTCAACTGCTGTTTAAGGTGGAACTTCTTCTTTAGATGTGAGATGCTCCTACGTTAAATGATGATGGGGCAACTATGGGGAGCAAGGGCGAGCTCCCACATTAGACCCCCTCCCTATCTTTTCAGCCAAAATGGCAGGTCTGCAGCATTCTGTCAAATCCAGCCCAATGTCCTGCAAAATTCTTCTCTCTGAGAAACATTGTGCATGCTGGGTGGATGTGGGCGGAGGATCATATTTTCAATAACTGGTAGGTTTTGAGAGAATGCCGGGAGGGATTCAGGGATTCAACATTGAAGTAACACCAAAGCACGAGAGTGAGAGGGCGGTCTCTCTGGAATAATAGCTGAAACTAATTGATCTCCCAGAACATTCTGTTTATACAACTAATCCCATATATCATTATTTACAATATTTTGCCCAGCAATTACTTCATTTGAAGTTCATACAATGCTTTACACATTTACATTAGAAAATACCAAGTCCCTAGCTACCTTTAGGGTCACAGCAGTGCCTTCTGAACTTTGTGTTGTCAGCACTTTACCATCACTCTTGTATGAGGAGGACCAGGGGAAATAAACATAGCAAGCTGTGACCTCATCTTTAATATCCTGTTTTCCTGTCGATCAAAAGAAAGTGCTCAGTTGTTAAGTGTTCAAATTGTGGTGTTCATTAATCTCGGAAGATAAGCCACTAAAGCTGCATTCTGGGAATTGTCATGACGCTGATGAAATCTGCAGCTATCATCTGCTCCGCAGCTGAGCTTCTCAGAAATAGAGCAATTTCTCTGGGAAATCCCATGTTTCTGTCTTCTCAGGGAAGGATATTCACAAATACAACATTTTGCAAGTAACATTTCAGTTTTGTGGTTGTGAGCAAACATTTTCTTGTGGCTTGTGTACTTTCATCTGCTTCTTACGTCAGATAAAGAAAGAATGTTCATCTATACAGTATCTCTCATAGGCAATTAATTAATTTTGAAGCTGTCACTTTGTTGGAATAGTTCATGAGAAAACAAGGTGCAAGAGAATTGATGTGAGCTAAGGGAAGGGTGTAAGTAATTTTGTCCCTTGACCGTTCAATTAGATCATAACTGATCAACTCCATATGCTCACCTCACCTTTGTCCGTATTTCTTATCATCTTTAGTTAATAAAAAAATCTTATCAATTCCAGACTAACAATTAACAACTGATCTAGCGTCAATTACCATTTGTGAAAATGTGTTCTAACTTCTTGTGTATAAATGTGTTTCCTAATTTGATTCCTGGAAGTTTGGCTCTAATTTTTAGATTAAGACCCTGAGTCCTAAAAGTTAACATTTATTTATTGCTCACAAGTAAGCTTACATCACACTGTAATGAAGTTGCTATGAAAACACCTAGTCGCCACACTCTGGCGCCTGTTTGGATACACTGATGGAGAATTTAGCATGGTCAATGCACCTAACCAGCACATTTATCGGACTGTGGGAGGAAACTGGAGCACCTGGAGGAAATCCTTGGAGACACAGGGAGAATGTGCAAACTCCACACAGTCATCCAAGCTGAAGATCAAACCCAAGGTCTCTGTCACTGTGAGGCAGCAGTGCTAATCACTGTGTCACTGTGCTGCCCCACTAAATTTCTCAATCAGTGGAAATAGTTCCGCTGTCTACTGTATCTCTTTCCCTTAATATCCTGAAAATGTAATCAAATGACTGCTTAACCATCTGAATTCCAGGGACTAAAATCCTAGTTTGGTTAATCTATCCTCACATTTTAACCTTTAGAATCTAGGTATTATTCTGATAACTTTAAGCTACACTTGTATCCTTCCAAAAGTACAGTTCCCAAAACTGCTCACTGTACTCCAGATGTGATCTAACTCAGGCTTTGTACAGCTGTGGCATGACATCAATCCCTTGCATTCTATTCCTCTAGGTATAAAGGCCAGCATTCCACCAGACTTCTGAATATTTTCTGTACCTGTTTACGATGTTTTAATGATTATATACTTGGATCTCTAATTTCCACTGTTTCTAACTTTGCACTATATAGAATGTACTCCAATCTATCCCTTTTAGGTCCAAAGTGGGATGACCTTGTATTTGCTTATATTAAAATCCATCTGGCACAATTTTGCTCATGATTTATTGATACCACATTATACTGTTATGCTTTAATCTAGCTGGCTTATAATACTTGCCTATTCTTAGTTCAACAGATTTGGCAATGTGGCTTTGTATTGCAGGACCCAAGTCTTTAATAAATATGTTGAATGTTTGAAAACCTTGTGGGACACAGCCAGTCACATCCTGTCAATGACAGTACCTGACCATCAGCTTCCTGCCATTCAGCTGATTTCTGAACCAGACAGTAATTTGCCTTTGATTCTATCAACTTCAGCATTAACTAATATCTCTTATGAGTCACTCAATGAAGCGCCTTCGGGAAGTCCATATAAATAACATCTGTAGACATGTCCACCAGTTCAGTCAGCTCATTGGAAAATTCCAGTTAGTTTCATCAGGGGTGACACGCCCATTATGAATCCATGCTGGTTTTCTCTGATCAACTGGAAATTTTCAGGATCTTTGGTCACCCTATCCTTAGTCACATTATGATCTTTACTACAAACTATTGGAGAGACTGACATATTTAGAATCTGAAAATGCAGGTGTTTACCAAATGAATGAAGCCACAAAGTTCATGGTTTGAAAAAGAAAATTATTACACCAAAATCAAAGAATATAAATCCTAATAGCAATGCTCTGTTTATATAATCAGTTATGTTAAAGATATCAGATGTAGAATGAAATGGATTCCTTATAATCTAGAATGGGACTTCTTACATTCACTTTTCTTTCACACCTATTAGTTTTATACTCAAGATCTCAAGTCAGATACTTAGCAAAAACTGGAAGTTGAACCAAGGGGTGTGAGTACTGCTTCAAAGATTTGCATAAGAGTTGAGATTCCTTGGGCCTTCGCTTACTTCCAGCAAGCTTTTCCTTTCAAATTTCCTGCAACTGTCCTACAGTTTCAAACTCCCTGTTCAACATAGGCATTTCTCATGCCTAAAGCATAACCACTTCTGTCAGAACTTGACTGATCTAATTTTCTTTAATTATGGATTCCTATATTTGAAACTCCACCCTTCTTATCAATTTGGCTATGCCAGGAGTTAAATTCACTTTAGAGTCTTTAGTTAACAAGAGTGTTGACTTTTTTTAGCCAGTACCACGAATTTCAACCAAATTCTTTCATTCCAGCTTGTTCTAAACTTTAAAATGGAACAGTGGACCAACCACTCCCATAATTAATTCATATTGACTTTTTGCCCTCTGTTTATCTCCCAAGCAACCTAGTCACATGATCATTTACTGGAAATCCGGTTCTCAAGAAGCCTAGTTCTTACAGGGACCATTACCCTTATGATTGGTTTCCCCAACCCCCAAAGCAAATGGCCTATCACAATTATAAATAGTTTGTAGTAATTTCTCAACAACTGATGTTGAATTGGCTGGTCTGTAACTTCCCCTGGTTTCCCTCTCTCACCTATCATTAATAGCAAATGAAGAGGCACAATTTCTCGATCTAAAGAAGCAGTTTCCATCAGGAGAGAACTTGGAGGATGATAGTTCAGACACCAGTAATGTTCTCACTTACTTCCTTTAAAACCTAGGGATAAGAACCATTTGCTGCTGGTGATTTGTCAGTCTTTAGAACCATAGAGTCAATATAGTGTGGAAAGAGGACCTTCAGCTCATCGAGTCTGCATCAACTTTCTGGAAGAACATCTTAAACCAGGTCCACAACCCTTCCTATCCCCATAACCCCATTTACCACTTACCATAGCTAATCTACACATCTTTGGACACTAAAGGGCAATTTAAGTCAGCATGGCCAATCCACTAACTTATACATCTTTGGACTGCCATTTGTACTGTTATTTTCTTCATAGTTGTACTTTGCTTGCATTAGTTTTAATAAGACCCCAGCCCAATTCAATATTAGTTCTTTTGGGGTTTCATGTGGGCTAACCTCTTCTCATACTGATGTGAAGTAATTCTACAACACTTCAGTAATTTGCCTATTTTCATTAACATATCATCATGATAACATATCAGCTTCCCAAGAGTCAGACTGCCTTCTCTTTCCTAATATAATTGTAAAATTATTTGGTGCTGGTTTTAATAACTTTACAAGTTTCTTTTCAAGTTGTTTTTTGAGATCTTAGTACTTTTTTTTCACCTTTTGCCAGCCCATTTAGTTTACATATCTCTCCCAATTGCCAAGATCAGTACTACCTTTTGCATTTCTTTGCTATATGCTGTTCCTTGTTTCTTTAGCTGTCTATGGCTTTGGCATAGTGGAGCTCTTGCCCCTTAGGAGTGTAAACTGGTTCTCTGACACATTAAATTTTTTTACGAGTGCATCAAATTGATCTTCTGCCATTTGACCCATTAAAATATTTGCACAATTTACTTTGGATAATTTTGATTTGATTTGGTATTGTCACATATTAACATACAATGAAAAGTATTGTTTCTTGCGCATTATACAGACAAAACATATTGTTTATAGAGAAGGAAATGTGATAGTGCAGAATGTAATGTTACAATCATAACTAGGATGTAGAGAAAGATCAACTTAATGCTGAGTAAGTCCGTTCAAAAGTCTGATAGCAGCAGGGAAGAAGCTGTTCTTGAGTCGGTTGGTATATGACCTCAGACTTTTGTATCTTTTTGCTTGTGGAATAAGGTGGAAGAGAGAATGTCCGGGAGCATGGGATCTTTAATTATGCTTTGCCAAGGTAATGGGAAGTGTAGACAAAGTCAGTGGATGGGAGGCTGGTTTGCATGAATCCGGTTACGTTCACGACCTTTTGTAGTTCTTTGTGGTCTTGGGCAGAGTAGGAACCATACCAAACTGTGATACAACCAAAAAGAATGCTTTCTATGGTGCATCTATAAAAGTTGGTGAGAGTCGTAGCTGAGATGTCAAATTTCCTTCGTCTTCTGAGAAAGTAGAGGCATTGGTTGGCTTTCTTAACTATAGTGTTGGCATGGAGGGACCCCATGACCTGAACACCTAAAAACTTGTTGAAGATAAGAGCACGTTCTCTTTTATGCTTTCTGAAGTCAATGATAATCTCCTTTGTTTTGTTGTCATTGAAGGAGAGATTATTGTTGCCACACCAGTTCACTAGATCTCATTCTTGTACTTTTGTCTCGTCATTGTTTGAGATCCAACCCACTATGGTGGTGTTGGCAGCAAACTTGAAAATCCAATTTGGCCACACAAGCATCAGTGTATAAGGAATATAGTAGTATAGTCATCTCTCTCTCGGTACATTGAAGTCAGCCTTACCTAAATCTAGAAATTCTTAGTAATGGCTTGACGTTTCTCTCTTTGAGCTCTTTCATGCTATGTCCATGCACCATTAGATTGCTAATTAAATCTGCCTCATTATTAATTCTATTATAGTATGTTCCCTTGTTAACTTTTGTTAATAATTATAGTCAAGAATTATTGCAAGTATTCTTAACATAGTGGACATTCACAGGGGTGATCTTGGAGCTAGTGCAAAGCTGAATCTGTTTGGTTAAAGTTCAGTAATATAGTAAGATCAGTTATACAATTAAGGATATATTTTAAATGGCAGAAACATAAGGAATATGTTTCAGGAAGAAATAGGTAAATGAATTAGAGGAAAAATGCATGGATAACTGGGCAATGATAATGGGGTGATGTTCATTATCTGGGTTTGTTTCAAAGTAATCAGAGGAGGTGAGGGCTTCTACAGAGTGCTCAGGACTGCCTTTTGGATCAGTGCTTTTAATATGGTAAAAATGTTGCAAATGATGAGAAGTCTTGATCGAGTAAATCAAAATATCTGTCTTCATTGGGCAGTGAATCAGTAATTAATTAGGACATACATTTAAGATCATAACTAAAAGAATAAAGAAAGAAGATTATTAGAACAAGCAGTGCCCTAGCAAAAGCAACTGTGAGCAGAATCCATAATAACTTTTGAAAGGGATGTGGATAAATAAATGAAAAATACACATTTGAAAGTGTCTGGGGATTGCTCTTTCAGCAATAGCTGGAAATTTCAATGATTCCATTCTGCTTCTTTAATGGTAGCTGCTTACAAACAGTTTCTCTTAGTTTTTAAGTTTAGTGATTTGTGATTTGCTGATCTGTGTGGTGCCGGTCTCCTTAACTGTTTTATAGAATTATAACATGGTCTCACCACCATTCAGCCTTCTGTGTCTATGCCGGCCTTTTGCAAGAGCAACTCAGCTAGTCCCAAAATTCAAGTGGAAATGCAGCAGATGCTTCATTTCTAGGGAGGTGCCTGTGTTACAATAGGATCAGATGTAGTTTTAAGCAATACTCTTAATTTATGTGTTAGCAATTCCTCCTCCACATTCCTTGCAGTGAATCAACAATGAGCTTTTTAATTAAAGTGCAGGTTTCTTGTCATACAACGCACAGTACATTTTCTGAGTTGCCGATTTACTTTGACTGACCATGTAAAATTCCATCAATTCTGTAAATTTGATTGCTTTCTAGAAATCTAATTCTGTGATTTGTTCATTATTCTTTGAAAGCTATCAAAATGTAGTCTAATTTCATTAAATATTCCTTTACGAATTTTTTTTTTGCTGTTCTTCAAGTCCTGGAAAAACAATAAAATTTATAAGGTAACTTCTTACAGTTGCAGGTACATTGCTAGAGCAAGACAGTGGTGTTGGGGAGTGAGTTGGTTTTGATAGCAGTGTAACATAGCCTCTCAGTCAACATACTCAAGAGTTTCTTTGCTATTTGCTGCTGAGATTTATTGGAAAGCTCATGAGAGATTCGTTTCCATTGCTGGTTTGTAAGCTGCACAGATTGTAGAACCATAAAAACTTACAGCACTGAGGAAGACTGTTCGGCCTTTTGCGTCGTGTTAGATGAAAAGAAGAATTAGCTAGCCTCATCCCACTTCCCAACCTTGGTTCATTGTCATTCATTGTTTGAGCGAAAGGGATTCTGCTCAATGTCGTTCATTGTTTGAGCGAAAGGGATTCTGCTTAATATCCTTTTTCTCCAAATCTTCTACCAATTACTTTAAATTCTATGCCCCTGGTTACTGACATGCCTACAAGGCGGTCCTATTCACTTTACTGGGGCACCTCAATTTTATGCATTTTAATTAAACCTCTACTCAGCCTCCTCTGTTCCAAAGGAAAGTACAGCAACCTATCCAATCCTTCCTCATAGTTAAAATTCTCCATTCCTGGTAATGTACCGTAATTCTCTTCCGTGTGCTCCTGTTAAATGGTAACCAGAACTTTACCTTTGACCAAACTAGTGTCTTATTTTAGTGTTTTATTCAATTCTAACGTAACTTCCTTGCTATTATATTCAGCGCCCTGGCTAATAAAGAAAAATATCCGGTTTGCCTTCTTAATCAGCTTATCTACCTGTCCTGCTACCTTCTAGGATAGAACATAGAACAGTACAGCACAGTACAGGCCCTTTGGCTCTCAATGTTTTGCTGCACTTAGTCCAAAACCAAGATCAAGCTATCCCATTCTCTATCATTCTGGAGTGCTCCATGTGCCTATCCAATAACTGCTTGAAAGTTCCTAAAGTGTCCGACTCTGTTATCACAGTAGGCAGTCCATTCCACACCCCAACCTCTGAGTAAAGACCCTACCTCGGACATTCCCTCTGTATCTCCTACCATGAATTTTATGGTTATTCTCCCAAGTAAAGCAAAACCTGAGGAAATAGTCTCTGAACGTCCACTTTATCTATCCCCTTCATCAGCTTATAAACCTCTATTAAGTCGCCTCTCATCCTCCTCTGCTCAAAAGAGAAAAGACCCAGCTCCTTCAATCTTTCCTCATAAGACCTACCTCCAAACCAAGAAGCATCCTGGTAAATCTCCTCTGCACTTTCTCCAATGCTTCCACTTCCGTCTTATAGTGAGGTGACCAGAATTGTGCACAATATTCCAAATGTTTCATCAAGGTCCTGTACAGTTGCGACATAACTCCACAGCTCTTAAACTCAAATCGCCTGTTAAAAAACACTAACACACTATAGGCCGTCTTCTTGGCTCTATCCACTTGAGTGGCAACCTTCAGAGATCTGTGGATATGAACCCCAAGATCTCTCTGTTCCTCCACATTCCTCAGAACCTTGCTGTTGACCCTGTAATCCACATTCAAATTTGTCCTATCAAAATGAATCACCTCACATTTATCAGGGTTAAACTCCATCTGCCACTTTTCGGTTCAGCTCTGCATCCTATTAGTGTCTCAACAGCCTTCCACTTCATTCACTACTCCACCAATCTTGGTGTCTTCAGCAAATTTACTGACCCACCCCTCAGCCCTCTCTTCCATGCCATTGATAAAAATCACAAATAGCAGTGGACCCAGCACTGATCCCTGTGGTACACTGCTGGTAATTGGTCTCCAATCTGAAAATTTTCCATCCAGTAACACTCTCTCTCTTCTATGAGATAGCCAGTTACTTATCCAAGATCTGTTGACATTTGATCCACTATCCCTCTGTCCTATACTGCAAAGCATTTTTGAGCTTCATATAACACACTTAACACAGCAAGTATTATACTTTTGGATGATTCCCCCCGTACCATGACCACACTGTGCCCCAGTTTCTGTGGGGTGGGTAACAGCTCTGCCACAAAACAGTCCTGTGGTCCTGTCAATCTCCAGTTGAACTGACTTCCAATCCACTTGCCAACCCAGAAACTGATCCTTTATTTTAATTTTCCAGTTTTTGGGCTCCAAGCTGCAATCTGGATGCCAACGTGCATCTTTGTCAGGTCTCAGCTGAATTGAGGAAAACTTTGTGAAAGATGGTTAGTGGTTCTATCCCATACACAGCACAAAGCTGCTCACAAATGACGAGGTTCAAAAGAGCTAAGTCCCCGCCAACTTTAAGTCCGTACATTTTCCAAGGACATTTTCATTTTAAGAATAATACCACCCTCGAAGTGCTGTTAGGAATGTCATGGTGAGAGAATGGGCATTCGTTTGCAACAAAAACAAAAAAAAGCGCTGAAAGTCTATTGTTTTGGCTGTGTGTGATTCTATCAGCAAGAGGCGAGGGTTACCAATATTATGCCTATTCCAAAATACCAGAAACCATTGAGAAGTCTCATCATAAAACCATCAGGAGTAGGAGTAGGCTATTCGGCCCTCAAACCTATCCCACCATTCTATAAGATTATGGCTGATCTGATTTTAGTCTTCATTCCATTTTCCTACCCGCCTCCCATAACCCTTCCCTTCCTTGTTAATCAAACATCTGTCATCAGGTTATTTAAAGCTAAAATATTACATGATACAATATAGGGAAAATGCTAAGGTAGTGGTATTGTCACAAGTAATCCAGAGATCCAGAGTAATACTCTGGGGATCTGGATTCGAATCCCACCACAGCAGATGGTGAAATTTGAATTCAGTTTTAAAAAATTCTGGAAATGAAGATCTAATAATGATCATGAAATCATTGTCGACTGTTATAAAAACCCATCTAGTTCAATGCATTCTTACCTGATCTTCCTTGTATGTGACTCCAATCCACAGCAGTTGATTGAAATACCACGCAGTTCAAGGACAATCAGGGATGGGCAGTAAATAAAGGCCTAGTCAGCAATATGATATAAAAAAAATCCAAGCTCTACACAGATAGCAGCCAGCTATCAAAATGAGTTTTGTATTTATTAAGCAGCTTCTTGTTTCTAGGTCAAACCTGTCCTTTTATTACTGATTGTTTTTGCAAAGAGTTTTACAGATCTAGAGATGATAGGCAGGATTCTTCGGCCAGTAGGACCATCTGATCCTGCTGCAGTGAATGGAGATTTGGTTGAGCCTCAAATTCTCCGTCAATCACTTGCAGCTGTGGTGAAGCGTGAATGGCAAAGAATTCCAGCTGATATTTTGAATATACTAATGGTAAAACACCTCCATAACTTGGTGCGCAGGGATTAAGAGGCAACTTTCACTTCAAGAAGTATTGTTCTATCCATTGTTTGAAGGATGGGTGATAAATACTGGCCTAGCGGCACCCACATCCTGTGTATGAATAAATTAAGATCTCCAAAGAAAACCATTCAAAGGAATTCAACTGCTTTAATTCAACTGATGTTTTTAATTAGTGTTATTTGAACCAACTTCAACAACTGTTTATTTCTATGAATTAATCTACCTAGAAATAAGAATGTTTGCTACATTAATCTGTTACGAAAGTGTTCAGCATGACAAATAACAACAGAAACTTGCGTTTGTTTTGTATCTTTAATCATAGAATCCTACAGTGCAAAAGGAGGCCATTTGGCCCATCAGGTCTGCACCGACCACTTTCCCACCCAAGCCCTATCCCCATGCATTTACCCAGCTAGCCCCCTTGACACTAAGGGGCAATTTAGCATGGCTGATCCACCTAACAACTTTGGACTGTGGGAGGAAACCAAAGCCCCCAAAGGAAACCCATACAGACACAAGGAGAATATGCAAATTCTACACAGTTACCCAAGCAGGAATCGAACCGTGAAGCACTATGAAGCAGCCGTGCTAACCACTGAGTCCCATATATAAACTGTAATAAAATTTGTAGAGTAATAAAATGTCCTAAGGTATTTGACAGAACCACAAGCTAAATCTAATGAAGAGTATTAGAACAAACCCAAAACTTGGGCAAAGAGAAGTTCTCTCATCTGCGTGGGTTTTCTTCGACTGCTCCTGTTCCCTCCCACAGTCTGAAAGACACGCTGGTTAGGTGCATTGGCCATGCTAAATTCACCCTCAATGTATTTGAGCAGATGCCAGAGTGTGGCGACTAGAGGAATTTCACAGTAACTTCATTGCAGTGTTAATGTAAGCCTATTTATGACGCTAATAAATAAACTTTGAAACTTTTATGGGGCATTTTAAAGGAAGAGCAAGGTTCAGGGAAGGAATTACTGACCTTAGAGCCTATGGGACTATAGGCATGGCCGCCAAAGGTAGGAAGAAATAATGTTAGGGATTTACGGGAGTCCTGCAGTGGAAGAATACAGAGATTTCAAAGAACTGTTGTGCTGGAAGATTAAGTGACGTGGGTAATAGGTAGATTCACTGAGACTAAATGGGCACATTGGCCCAGGTTACTTTGCAAACCTGGTCTCACTTCAGTTCATAGAAAGTTTAAGCAATACTGTGGGATCTGGCTTTTATATTGGGTATGAGAAAAAGTAGTGTAGGTGGAAAATGGACTTACAGTAAGGGCCTTGTAGTTGATTCCTCTGTACTTAGTCATTAACCAGATCTTTGTTAACTGCAGATATATTTATTTTCCACAGGATAAAAGGCTTGTGTTTCATCTCGTACTGGCACATCTTCCCTCTGTTTCACTGTCGAGCATTTCCTTTACCAATAGACATGTCATATCCTACAGTTTTGCAGTTTTGATTTTTTTTAAGAATGACCAGCTGTGACTCTATCTGTGTTATTTTCAAATCCATTTATTTCTCTTCCTTTTTGTTGATCTTTGGCACTATGCTCCTCTATCACTGATGTTCATCAAACAGCCACTAAGCTTCCAATCTTCCCTCGATACCAAAGGATTGGAAAATGTGATACACTTATACAAGAAAGGGTGTAAGGACATCCCTGGTAACTACAGACCAGTTAGTTTAACATCAGTGGTCCCTAGACTTTTACAAATAATAATCAAGAAACTATAAAAAGACATTTGTAGATGCTTGAGTTAAAGAGAGACACAGCAGAGATTTGGAAAAGACAGAACACATTTGACACTTCATAGAAAGAATCATAGAATCCTTACAGTGCAGAAGGAGGCCATTCAGCCCATCAAGCCTGTGCTAACATCAATCCCAACCTGGCCCTATCCCCATAACTCTGCATATGCTGATCCCTCTAACCCACACATCCCAGCACACCAATGACCAAAAAACCTAACCCACACATCTTTGAACTGTGGGAGGAAACCAGAGCGCTGGAGGAAACCCACGCAGACACAGGGAGAACATGCAGACTCTACACAGACGGTGACCCAAGTTGGCAATAGAACCCTGGTCCTTGGCACTGTGAGGCAGCTGTGCTAATCACTATGCCACCGTACCAGCTTTAAACTGATTTTTTTTTAATGAAACTAATCTAACTGATTATTTTTTGATGAAGTAATAGAAAAGGTAACAAAAGAATCAATGGATGTTGTCTGTATGGATTTTAAAAAAACAATTGAACAAAGTACCACATGAAAGGCTAGTTAATAAAACTGAGGCTTGTGGAATAGGAGGATCAATGTCAGTCTGGATAAAATATGGCTTAAGGACAGAACACAATAAGAAGTCTGACAACATCAGGTTTAAATCCAACTGATTTATTTGATAGTAAACTCATTAAGGACACAACACAGCAAGTGGTGGTGGTAAATAGCTATTGTTCAGAATGGAGGATGATAGACAGCAATTTCTCCAAGGTCTGTACTGAGACCCCTGCTTTGTACATATATATTAATGACTTTGATATTAGAATACAGAGTAAAATTTCAATATTTGTCTGTGATACCAAATTTGGAGGTGTGCAAACAGTGAGAATGATAACAATCAACTGTAACAGGACATAGATAGACTAACAGCACAGGCAGGTAAGTGGCAGGTGGAACTTAATACAGAAAAGTGTAAGGTATTACATTTTGGCAGAGAGAATACGGAAAAACAACTTATGCTTATCGTACAATACAGAACAGTGTGCAGGAACGGAGGGTCCGGGGTTGCTGTGCTGTGCAGTGCAAGGTGGCAGGACATAAATTTGTAAATGGAAGTACTGAACACAAAGCAAGGAAATTCTGCTGAATGTTTATGAAACTCTAGTTAGGTTTCAACTAGAATGCGTCCATTTTTGTTCACCATACTTTATGAAGAATCTACAGGTGCTTGGGAAGATGCCAAGGAGAAGTATCAGAAAGATTGCAAAGTGGAGAGCATGTAGATACCGAGGGGGGAGGAGGCAAGGATTCTGCGCTTGTGTTCACCGTGAGCACAAACGGTGACACAGGTGCAAAGTCCCACGAGAGTTGGGTAGCAAGATTCTCACTGGCGAAATCTCATTTCCGATTTTCCCTGCCCTGCACCGGTGACATAAGAAGGCTTCTGCCCCAGAAGGGGCAAGAATCTTATTTCCATATATTATTATAAATTTCCATCTCATTAACAGGCTTCCCAACCACGTGATCCCCTCCTTATTGAATAGTCATAAGCTTTATAAGAATGAGAATCAGTCAACCGGAACCTACCAAGGGTGCCAAGGTAAGCATAGCCCCTGGGGAGAGAGGGACATGCCCGGGCAGTGCCCTGACACTGCTCCATGACATAGGTTTGTACTGCCTCTTAGCACAGGTTGGCATTGGGGGGTGTGGGGCAATGGATGTAAGCAAGGTAGGGGAAGGTGCTTGTGATATTGCCATATTGGTGATGGGGAAGAGTGCCTTCAAATACCTATGTGATGCTGGTGGGGGATGGAAGTGTACCTCAATATGTCTGTTTTGCATGGATTCCATGTTGGGCAGGGAGTCGTCTATGATCATCCAGGGTGGGGGGACTTTATTTTTAATGTAGATCTGGGCGCCCTTCAAGATAGCACGCTGATCGCTATGGATCAAGCCCCATTCCACTAAAGTGGAACACTCTCAGATTTGCTGTGTATTAAAAGCAGAAAACCTGTTCTGAAAAGCCAGCTGTATTTCTGGAGAATTACATGCTGGTTTTCAGTCTGTTGGAGTGAAATCAAAGTAAAGGACACAAAATGGTTACTTGGCACAAAAAATGGACTCTGGGATGGGACATTAAGAGGCACTGACTTTGGGCACAGACATTACACAAAGAGTTAAAACTTATAATGTTTGAATTATTGCAGGAAACAGGTCAAACCTTGAGGCACCTTAAACTTGAGATAAAATCAGACCCAGAATGATGAGTTTGATAACGAGATCAGCTGCTGATGGGGACATAAGTGCAGAAATCTATATAACTAGATCAGCCATTGATAGAGGACATAACTGCATAAATGTATCTACTCCATGTACAATGATGCGATAACTGTCAATGTCCATACTTGTCTGTGTATAACCATGTGTTAACTGTCGATGTCCGTACTATCTATTCAACTTGTAACGATGTGCTAACAGCTAATATCCGTACTGCCTATTATCTAAAAAGTATAAAAGGTGTTTAACTACCATTATGTAGTTCAAAAGGGGACTGCCTGTACTGCGGAGTGCCCGCACTTCTCCCAAAGCTTTGTCTGAATAAAACTGTTTGTTGAACCTCCAAGTCTGACTGAAGTGGTGAATTTCCCACAACAAGTCAGGACCTCACACTTTTGACAAATTTTGGGAAAATTCTGCCCAAAATTAAGTTAAGACCAGGAAAAGCAGTTACCATTAGCTGATCTACAAGGACCAGGAGCCATAAATTTGAGGTTTTGGGCGAGAGTCATACGTAGATGTAGTGAAAGCAGAAATGACAAATAATTTCCAAAGAGACTGGAAAGACACTAGGGGGAAATACAGGTGTAGAGCAGGGTTTATCTGGATTGCTCTTCAGAAAAGTAGTGTAGAAATGATGGGCTGACTGGCCTCCTTCTGTGTTATAATGATACTGACTGTGAGTGAGGTAGGCATGCAATTTATTTGGGTCCCATTTAGAGTCATAGAGATTTACAGTATGGAAACAGTCTCTTCAGCCCAACTTGTCCCTTTTTCTATTGCCTAAGCTGGTCCCATTTGCCTGCGTTGGGATACCCATCTTACCCAAGTAACTGTCTAAATGCTTTTTAAAAGACAAAATTGTACCTGCCTCCATTACTACTAGCTCTGGCAGCTTATTCCAGACACCCACCATCCTCTATGTGAAAAAATTGACCCTTGGGACTCTTTCATATCTTTCCCCCCCTCACCTTAAACCTACGGTTTCTAGTTTTAGACTGCTATACCTTTGGGAAAAGATATTGACTATTTAGCTGATCTATGCCCCTCATTATTTATAGACGTCTATAAGATCACCCCCAAGCCTCCTATACTGCAGAGAAAAATGTCCCAGTCTACCTACGCTCTCTTTATAACTCAAACTATCAATTTCTGGCGGCATCCCAGTAAATCTTTCTAATTTAATAATACCCTTTCTATAATAAGGTCACCAAAACTTCAACACGACTGTCCCAAATCCTGTTTTCAAAGTTATGACCAATGAAACCAAGCATGCCGAATGCGTTCTTCACCACTCTGTCCATCTGTGACTCCACTTTCAAAGAGCCATGAAGCTGTACCCCTCAACCTCTTTGTTCTGTAACTCTCCCCAATTTGTTTTTTTCTGGGCTGTGAGCAAGCAAAAGCCCTCCCTCCTCATAGCCCAGATTGATTAATCTGCTTCATGAATAATACTGGAAGCAAGCCCAGGCTCTCCAATGGCAAAGCATGTCGGTGTGCTGTACACTCTACACCTAATGCATTAGTTTACTTTTATTCATCTTCTCTGCAGCTGTATATCAGGAAATGGACGGCATGTTGTATGTTCCATCGATAGACCTTAACATCTTTCAGCACCACTCCCATTTTTGTGCTTTTCATTTCACCCGAAAAGCAGCTGTTTTACTGTAAGTGCTGCATATGAACAACAAAAAAGAAACAAATACTTTTGAAATAAAGTCAGTTGATTTTTACAAGACATAACCATTCCTAATTTTTAACATTCATTCCTTTTGTTTCGTACGTATATACAATATATATGTAACAAACGTTGGAGACAAGCTGTACCGGAACTACAGGCATGTCCACAATGAGTAAACGATATTCACAGACTCGCATCAATGTGCTGACAGCTCCAAGCCATTTGCAAACTATTGATAAACATTGTATAAATCACATAATTTCGGATTATCTGTCATGAAGAATTTTCCTCTGCGGAGCACTGCAGTATGCATAACACTGTCAACATTTCACAGTCACTTTGTTCTTTGAAGCATGGAATTTACAATTTAAGGATTACCGTTAAGTGTTGAAGTCAGGCACTTTGAATGGAATACACAGTGCAGACGCTGCCTTTTTTTCAGTTTCTCTTTGCTTTGATCTTTTATACTTTCACAATCCATACGTGGATGAGATGCTTTTCAGAATCTACAAAAATTCTAAAAAGCTTCAAAAGATTGACTTTAAAAAAAATGCATAAATCTGTGGTATTTTTAAAAATGTATATTTTGTGTTCTGTCTTTTTAAAGCAAGCTTGAGCCGAGCTGTATTCATTCTCTGGGCGTTGAGAGAAGCCTCTGGTTCATTTTCAATAAATGTGAAATCCCCCCACCTCCTAGAATTGAAATGCGACCAGTGCCTAGTATGGTGCCTGCGGTGTCTGCAGCTACATGTGGTGGATCAGTGATTGTTTGTATCAGTTTAACATGGTATTTCGTCAAAATTAGTATAAATAGATTGACAACTATCCAAATGATAGAGTATTTGTTAGATAATCAGGTGATTTTTAGATAAACAATCTGTAAAAACACCAAGCTAACACTGACATAACCTTTTCATTTGGTTTATTATTATCACATGTATTGGGATACAGTGAACAGTATTGTTTCTTGTACGCTATATAGACAAACCATACCATTTATAAAGTACACAGGGAAGAAAGAAAAGAGAGGGTGCAGAATGTAGTACTACAGTCATATCTAGGATGTAGAAAAAGATCAATTTAGGAGCTGATGGCCTAGTGATATTATCGCCAGACCATTCATCCAGAAACTCAGCTAATGCTGTGGGGACCTGGGCTCGAATTCTGCCACGGCAGGGATGTTATATCTTATCCTATGACCTAAGACATTAATGAATATGGTTGTGATGACTTCAGCCAAACTAATGAGACCTGGATTGCTAGCGTATGAGCTGTCTGATGATTCTTAATTGATGGTTAAATTAGGGAGCCTCATGCTCCCAATTTAAAGCAGATTTATCACTCTCCCAGACTGTATACAGCAGAGAGCAACTGGAGAGCTGGTTGTGTACAGATGGATGATGTAAATAAAGTAACTTGGCGACGGGACTTTCACCTCCATAGAGTTATTACAGTGGTGAATTGTTGAAGCACTAACACTGATCCGTACAGGACACCATAGACACATTCGTGCCAATTAGATTACCTGTACATTGTCTGTACTTTTTGTCTCCTTATTATATCCTTATCCGAACCATAGCAGTAATTTGCCTTCAATTCCATGAACTCCAGTTTTTGCTAACAGTCTTTTTTGAGGGAGTTTATCAAATGCTTTCTGGAAGTCCATGTAAACAACAGCCTTAGACATCACACTGTGCTACTTTAATCAACTGTTCAAAAATCTCAATCAGATTAATCAGGTATAACCTACCTTTTACAAATCCATGCTGACTCACTGATTATTTGAAAGTTTTTAAGACATTCAGTCACTCCTTTGTGATAGATTCTAGTCATACATCCAGGTGCATGGAAAGAAAACAGTAAGCACTGATCGTGGAGATTGATGGATGCAGATACGAAGCCTCAGGTATCATTGCAGTTGTATTTGGTGACC
The DNA here is from genome assembly GCA_024679065.1 of Sphyrna mokarran. Taxonomy (NCBI): domain Eukaryota; kingdom Metazoa; phylum Chordata; class Chondrichthyes; order Carcharhiniformes; family Carcharhinidae; genus Sphyrna; species Sphyrna mokarran. The sequence continues at coordinate 6,539,855 of JAGIQG010000021.1, read as the reverse complement.
CTTCATGAACATCTTTACTTCACCGAAAAGGTTCACCACATTTGGAAACCAATAAGGAATGCAATATCCAGCATTTCAGATGGTGTCATTTAAATCCCTTCATTCTCGCTGGCTCAAAATGCTGAATCTTCCCACCTTACAACATCATGGGAGTACCTTCACCCTGCAGCGCTGAAAGGAGGAGGCCCATCACACCCTCAGAAGGGCAGCTGGAGTGGGCAATAAATGCCAGCTTCGCAAATGAGACTTATATCCCAAGGATGAATTTTTAAAGAGTTCTGCCAAAACGAAGAATCCAGAAGGAAAGAATTGGCAGCAAAAAAAGTCAAAAATGGCTAAGTTCTCAGAAGAAAATTACTCTAATACTTAGGTCAAAACTCTGCAAATTTGTCTAGAACATGAACACAAAAATTGAAAGTACCTACTTTCAAGAGGTCTGCTTAAGCAGTCCTAAAGTCACTGTGTGAAACAGCTGAACAGGAGGCAACACCTCAGGCAAAGCACCCAATTCAACTAAAAGTGTAATGAACCTATCCTGGCACCCTCATTCCTGTCCACAAATTGTTCTGGAAATGACTAGAGGATCAGCTTCCTGGATGCTGCCTTGGAGGCTCTGTATCTAGTGAACACCTCAGATAGTTAGCATTTATTGGCGCTGCCTAACCATTCCTATTTTTCCACATTTCCCCATTTTCCAGCTAAGCAATCAGAGCTGTGACAATGTTTTTCTAGAATTGGCTAAGAAGAGGCACATGGGATGGACCAGCGATATCTAGTACCCTGTGCATTTTCTTTCTCGTTCCATTTTCTCATAGCCCAGCCAGCGCAAGAGTTGGGTTTCGGTGAAAAACACTCCCAACAGTGCCACATATTAATATTTTGCCATTATTTGAAGCACCAAAGGAGAGTTGAGAAACAAGCTGATGACATCAAAGACTTGCCACAGTTGAGTGCCTCAGATGCAGTCCTTACCTGATGTGGGGCAAACCTCTCCAGTAAACACAGCGGTTTGCTACGATCAGTTTGCCTGTTTACACTACTGGCTTGGCAGGGTATTTCACAGCGGCTCATAAGGCGGCATAGAGTGTGAACACCAAGGACAAGAATGAAAGCAGCTTTTGTTATAGGCAATACCTCCATCACCACGGTAACGACTAGACTCTTGGAATACCAATACCCATCTAATACCATTTGAATGCGCTTGGCAGATAGCGGTATGGAACCCAGGACTGAGTAGGTTATATTTTCATCTTTGTGAAGTGTAGAATGTCAGTTTTATGCTGCTACAGTCTATTACAGATTAAAATAAATTTAATTAGACCAATTACTCATCTAATTGCTGTTTTTTTAAATTTAAGCCATCAAAACATAAAAGCTAATTTAAGCTACCTTATTCTCCCTCCCTTGATATGGCGTACCACAGGTTAAAACACATAATTTTAGCAGTTTACTTGTTGAGGATTGTTAAGGATATTTTCTACTTTAGCTGCAAAACCAAGTGCTTGATATCAGGTTAATAAGTGATTGTAACCCAAGCAATGTTGTGGCAGCGTGGAGCTCACCTGAAACCCTATAAATTGCAATGCTTCCAGCTGTTCTGGGTGAATATTGGGTCATTTTACTGCTTGTCTGACAGTTTTGTGCTCTGCTAAATTGTCCTAGCTGACAAGGGCAAACTGTCTGAAGGCTTTTTCCAGGTGCTTATCCATGAAGGACCCCTTGCATGACTGCCCCTGCTGCTCATCACTTTCACTGATGGCATGTCAAGAGGTGGAAAGTCCTGTGTGGGGAGCACTGTACCATACCATCTGATGGCTTGGCCATTTCACCTTATTGTTGGGAGCCTCATGTAAAAAGTGATAATGTAAATAGAAGATTAGAGTAACTCAGAGTGAAGGCCAAGAATCTCTTTTAGGATGCAACTTTAAGCTTTGTTACCGAGTCACCAAAAACATTTAAGCAAAAAAGTGCTAACTGTGTATGTTGGATCTACTAACTAATGAACTATTCGCTCTTCTTCATGTACAAGCAACAAGTATAGGTCCCTGTGCATTCTTAAGCTGTGTGAGGGATTCAGTATATTTGGATTACATATGTTTTCAAGCTTAAATAGATGACAATTCTAAACTGGTTTGTATTTTTAATAAAGCCATTTAACATGCACAAATTGTGATATTAGTTTTACTGATGGGGGTTGGGTAGTTGGCCGCACTTGAAATACAGTGTTCAATTCTGGTCGCCACACTACCAGAACGATGTGGAGGCTTTGGAGAGGGTACAGAAAAGATTTACCAGGATGATGCCTGGTATGGAGAGCATTAGCTATGCAGAAAGGTTGGAGAAACTCGGTTTGTTCTCACTGGAACGAGGGAGGTTGAGGGGCAAGATCTAAACGAGATGTACGAAACAGATTTTTTACACAGAGAGTAGTGGATGCCTGGAACTCATTGCCTGGGGAGGTAGTGGAAGCGGATATGGTTGTGAATTTTAAGGGGAACTTGACAAACACATGAATAGGATGGGAATAGAGGGATATGGTCCTTGGAAGGGTAGGAGTTTTATTTCAGTTGAGCAGCATGGTCAGTGCATCCTTGAGGGCTGAAGGGCCTGTTCCTATGGTGTAATTTTCTTTGTTCTTTGTTCTAGACTCATAATTCAGTGAATCCAAGCTATAAGAGACATCACTGTCTTCTGTGGGTCCTGTCCTGCCTAAAGATTTCAGTGTGGGATCAGTATGGGCACATACAGAGAAAAGAGTTGGAATAATGAGTCCTTTTCACAATGGAAAGATGTAACTAGTGGCGTATCACAGGGATCAGTTGGCCCGCAGTTGTTCACTATTTACATTAATAACCTGGAGGAAGGAACAGAGTGTAAGGTTTCCAAATTTATAAATGATAAAAAATGGTGGATAGGTATGTTGTGATGAGGATATTGGGATTCTGCAAAGGGATATAGATAGTTTGGGTGACTGAGTGAAAACCTGGCAAATGGAATTTGATGTGGGGAAGTGTGAGCTCATGCACTTTGGTGGAAGGAATCAAAAGGCAGATTATTATCTAAATGTAGAGAGACTGCAGGTGAGTGACGTACAGAGGAGCAAGATCTCGGTGTTCTAGTACATGAATCACAAAAAGCTGGCAGGCATGTCCAAGAAGTAGCTAAGAAGGCAAAAGACATTTTGGTCTTTATTTCAAAAGGGTTGGAATTCAAAAATAGGGAGGGTTTGTTGCAATTGTACAGGGTGTTGGTGAGGCTTCACCTGAAATTATGTGTGCAGTTTTGGTCCACTTAACAAAAAAAGGATATAGTAACATTGGAGGCAGAGAAAGAGAGATTCACCAGTCTAATTCCTGGGATGAGGAGGTTGTCCATCAAGAGAGACTAAATAGTCTGGGTCTGTATTCCTTGGAGTTTAGAAGAATGAGGGCTGACCTTATTCAAACAGGTAAGATCCTGAGGGACTCGACGGGATTGATAGTGAGTTATTTTCACTAATGGGAGAGTTTCAATTGAACAAGGGGACACAACTATACTGTAAAGGGCCAGTCATTTAAAGCTGAGGTGCATAGAAATGTTTTCTCACAGAGGGTGGTGAATCTCTACCCCAATGATTAGGGAGGCTGGATCATTAGAAGTATTCCAAGTGGAAGTGGATAAATATTTGATATATCAAGGAATAAAGGACTATGGGAAAATGGCACAGCAAAGGAATTGAGGCTGGGATAGATCAGCTATGATTTGGGCGCTGGAGCGAGGCAACTTCTTGCAAGCTGTACCCAGCATACCTTCTAATTCTATCTTTTATTCTTGTCTTCTGTTTCTAAAACTTCATTTTAACTCTTTTAAACTCTCTAACAATGTTTTAATTACCCCATGCACCCCAGACATTCTCTCTCCCACCTTCTTCTGTCAGGAAAATGATAGAAAAGTTTGAACTCATGTAACGACCGGCTCAAGAACAGCTTCTTCCCTGCTGCCATCAGATTTTTGAATGTACCTATCTTGCATTAAATTGATCTTTCTCATCATCCTAGCTATAATTGTAACACTACATTCTACGCTCTCTCTCCTTTATATTATTATTTAAAGATATGAGCTTTATCTGTATAGCATGCAAGAAACAATGTTTTTCACTGTATGCTAATACATGTGACAATAATAAATCAAATCAAATTGAATGGCAGACAGGATTGAAGAGCCTGTTGCCCTACTCCTGCTTCTATTTCTTGTGTTCTTGTGTACAGAATTAGCTGTTCATGTTGTCCTTGTTGGTGCTTGCGGGAACTGCAACTACTTCATTTCTGGACAATTTGAAATACCAGTAAGACAATAGGTCTATTTCTCAGTTAGATAATACTGTTTGAAAAACGCTGAAAGAATAGATCAGTTAATAACTATCTGTCAACTGTTGTAACCATGAAAAAATTATGAGTAGTTCTTGAGCACCTTCCAGTAGTACAATAGAATCATACTTTGAAGGTGGTAAAAATTCCAAAACAGGCCAAAAGGTTAAAAAGTAATTTTGTTTCTCTATCTATGTCTGCTTTCAATTTAATTTTCACCCATATTTAAGTTTCTCTGGGTTGTGCACTATTTGAATCAGTTGGGTAGCAACTTGCTTCTGTAATTTAGACCGTGTGGTTCTTAGACAAGAAAGTGAGAGTGGCCTAAGGCTACATATTTTCCAATCTTTCATTAAGATGGAAGGAGAATATTTTGTTTAAATTCGGCACTCTGTCTGAGTGCTTGTCAAAAAGAAAGGATTTGCTGTACAGGTTCAGTTCCATATCTGCACTACCTTCTATATGCACCACAGCACAACCATTCATTGCGTAAGTGTATGTTACAAATATCGTCCCCACTCAACTGATAAATCAGCACTCCTCACATTGGCACTTGGAGGAAGCACTGAGGATGGCAAGAGCATAAAATGTATTCTGAGTGGGGAACTCCAATGTTCTTTACTAAGGGTAGCTCAGTAAGACTATCACAGACCGAGCTGTCTGGATTCTGCAGGACATAACTGCTAGACTGGGGCTACAGCAGGTGATGAGGGAAACCAACAAGACGGAAAAATGTACCTGATCTCATCCCTACCAACCTGCCTGCTGCAAATTCATCTGCCCATGGCAGTATCTGTATGAGTGACCATCCTCAGTCCTTGTGGAGACAAAGTTCCACCTTCACATTGAGAATAATCTTCATTGTGTTATCATCATGCCAGATGGAACTGACTTCAAACAGATTTAGCAACTCTGGCGTCCATGAGGCACTGTGGGCCATTAACAGCAGCAGAACTGTACTGTAGCACAATGTGTCTCCCCATAGCCCGACATATCCTCCATTCAACCATTACCATCAAGCCAAGGGATCAACCCTGAACATGCCAGGAGCAGCACCAGACAGATAGCATTGTAAAAATGAGATGTCAACCTGGTGAAGCTGCCAAACAGGGCTACTTGCATACCAAACAGCAAGTGACAGACAGAACGAAGCAATCCCACAACTAACAGATCAGATCCAATTAAACAACCCACCCGGAGGAGGAGGAGGCTCCACAAACATCCCCATCCTCAACGATGGAGGAGCCCAGCACATCAGTGCAAGAGATATGACAAAACATTCACAGCAATCTTCAGCCAGAAGTGCTGTGTGGATGATCCATCTCAACCTTCTCCAGTGTTCTGCAAGTCACAGATGCCAGTCTCGAGATAATTCCATTAATTTCATGTGATATCAAGAAATAGAACATAGAACAATACAGCACAAACAGGCCCTTCGGCCCACGGTTAGAGAAACTGGATACTGCAAAGGCAATGGATCCTGATGACACTTCTGCAATAGTACTGAACACCTGTGCTGCAGAACTTGCTGCTCCCTAGCCAAGCTCTTCCAATATAGTTACAACACGGGCATCTACCCGGCAATGTGGAAATGTATATAGGTGCGTCCTGTACACAAAAGTAGGGCAAATCCAACCTGGCCAATTACCACCCAATCAGTCTACTCTCAATATAAGTAATGTGATGGAAGCTTTCATCGACAGCGCTACCAAGCAGCACCTGCTCAGTGACACCCAGTTTGGATTTCAACCAGGTCACTGAGCTCCTGGTTCAAACATTGCAGAAGAGTTGAATTCCAGAGGTGAACCTTTGATATTAAGGCCGCATTTGACCGAGTGCGACATCAAAGAGCCCTAGCAAAACTGGAATCAGTGGGTATCAGGGGGCAAACTCTCTGCTGGTTGGTATCATAATAAGATGTGGTTGTCGGGGGAGGTTAATCATCTCAGATCCGGACGTCTGTGCAGGAGTCCCTCAGAATAATATCCTAGGCCGAACCATCTTCCGCTGCTTCATTAGTGACTTTTTCTCTTCAGTAAGGTCAGAAGTGGGGATGTTTGCCGATGGCTGCACAATGTTCAACACCATTTGTAACTCCTCAGATACTGAAGCAGTCCATGTTCAAATGTAACAAGATCGAGACAATGTCCAGGGTTGGGCTGGCAAGTAACATCCATGCCACACAAATTCCAGGCAATGACCATAATGTCAATAAAAGACACTCTATCCACCACCTCTTGACATTCAATGGTGTTACCATCGCTGAATCCCCCACTGCCAACATCCTTAGGGTTACATCAACCAGAAACCCAACTAAGCTCGCTACATAAACACAATGGCAACAAGGACAGGTCAGAAACAAGTAACTCATCTCCTGACTCCCCAAAGCCTGTTCATCATCTACAAGGCACATGTCAGGAGTATGATGGGATATACTCACATGCCTGGAAGCTCCAACAGCACTCAAGAAGCTTGACACCATTCGGGATAAAGCAGTCCCCTTCACATCACCAAACATCCACTCCCTCCACCAGTGACACTCAGTAGCTCAATATTTTCCCAAATTACCCTAACTTTTAAAAAAAATGATCTTTTTAGTATTTGAGATAGTAAGATTTTGCCTTCATCGACTTTGAGAGCTGTCTATAAAGTACATGATCTTGAATGAAATTATTGTTCCAGCTTGACAGCACCTATCAATGGGTACGAAGTAGAAATGGTCGAGAACTTCAAGTTTTTAGATGTTCGCATCACCAACAACCTGTCCTGGTCCCCCCATGCCAACATTATAGTTAAAAAAGCAAACTAAGACGAAGGAAATTTGACATATCCGCTATGACTCTCACCAACTCTTACAAATGCACCATAGAAAGCATTCTTCCTGATTGTTTCACAGCTTGGTATGGCTCCAGTTCAGCCCAAGACTGCAAGAATTTACAAAAGATTGTGAATGTAGCTCAATCCATCATGCAAACCAACCTCCCATTCATTGACTCTGTCTACACTCCCAGCTGCCTCAGCAAAACAGTCTGCGTAATCAAGGACCCCACGCATCCCAGCTATTTTCACTTCCAACTTTTTCCATCGGAAAACACATACAAAAATCTGAGGATACGTACCAACTGACTCAAGAACAGCCTCTTCCCTTCTGCCATCAGACTTTTGAATGGACGTACCTTGCATTAAGTTGATCTTTCTCTACATGTTAGCTATGGCTGTAACACTATGTTCTGCACTCTCTCTTTCCTTCTCTATGAACGGTATGTTTTGTCTGTGTACCACGTAAGAAATACTTTTCACTGTATGCTAATACATTAACAATAATAAATCAAATCTAATCAAAATTGTGGTGTGGCTGATAATGTACAGATTGATTGATACATCCAAAGGTGAATAAAAAATTTTATCGCAGCTCAGCAAATGCATGTGAAATTTCTAACACATAAACCTCACAGTTGTACATTACAAACAGAAAATCTCAAATGAGACTCTCCGAATGAGCAGTTTACCCCTAATGCTGCACCTTGTTCCTTTTCAAATACAGTCATCGTCTGAGCCTGCAGACTGACTCTAAACATTGTCTAAGCCTCCAGACTGACCCTAATCATCGTCTGAGCCTGCAGACCGACTCTAATCATTGTCTGAGCCTCCAGACTGACTCTAACCATCATCTGAGCCTGCAGATTGACTCTAATCATCGTCTGAGTCTGCAGACTGACTCTAATCATTGTCTGAGCCTCCAGACTGACTCTAACCATCATCTGAGCCTGCAGATTGACTCTAATCATCGTCTGAGTCTGCAGACTGACTCTAATCATTGTCTGAGCCTCCAGACTGACTCTAACCATCATTTGAGCCTCCAGACTGACTCTAATCATCGTCTGAGTCTGCAGACTGACTCTAATCATTGTCTGAGCCTCCAGACTGACTCTAATCATCGTCTGAGCCTCCAGACTGTTCTAATCATTGTCTGAGCCTCCAGACTGACCCTAATCATCATCTGAGCCTCCAGACTGGTTCTAATTATTGTCTGAGCCTCCAGACTGGCTCTAATCATCGTCTGAGCCTCCAGACTGGTTCTAATCATTGTCTGAGCCTCCAGACTGGCTCTAATCATCATCTGAGCCTCCAGACTGGTTCTAATCATTGTCTGAGCCTCAAGTTTAGATTTTCAAATTATATCGAATGAACCCATAACACAGCTTCAACTCTTTTCAGCTGACTGCTAAAATGAAGTCTCATTGAGATAAATTTAAACATTTGTGCATATTATTGCAAATGTAATTTGCAGGATATAGTTTCATTTTTACGTTTTAAGGTTTGAGTTTTTTCATAGGTGGCCTTCGGCTTCGTAGTTGCATGGGGCATCTACTAAAGCTATTATAGCTCCCAGATATGGGGAGAAGTATATTAACCAGCTCAGCTTGTGATGCACACAAAGGATTTAGTGTATTTTATATTAATGATAAAATATATTGCTGCATAAACAGTTCATTCACCCAGCATGAAACATTTGGCATTATAATTTTGTTGTGGCTTTCTGCATTCTATTGCATGCGTACAGAAAATGTGTACAGATATGAAGCATTGGATAGTGCTTCTATTACTCCTTTCCTTTGACAGATTTTTTAAAGTCTTTTTGGCAAAATTCTTTGATATCCAGAATTGTCCTTTACAGATCAATTCATATTGCAGCAAAGCCCAGAGAAAGTGATATTGGCTTTAGGAAAATAGTTCAGGAAGCGGATAAGTGCTTGAGTGTTTTTACTAGGTGAATCTGCAATCCTTCTAACCATTTTATCCAACAGTCAAGAGTATGGAAAACAAGAAACAGTGATCCAACACAATCAACTCACTATCATTTAGCCAGGTCCTAATCATCATGTTGAATCAGTTGCTTAAAGTAATTTTGGATTTTCTGTTCTGAAACCATTACCTAACATTTATCTCAGGTTGACTGTGAAGTTGTACTTTGTAATTTTTTATATTTAAAACTCACTCTGCTGTTCGTTGTGTGCGATACTCAACTGCACTTTGATGACCTACTTACATCTAAGAGAGCTGTCTGAAATCTTCAGATTTAGGAGCCTAGATTTCCTCTACACTGAATTACTTCCATCTCCTTGCTGCTGTCTTACCCATAGCAACATTGGGAGCAGAAATACCTGACTGCTTTTGCACTCAGTGCTGCTAAGGCCGAGTGAAGGAAACTTGCATGGGGTTATAATACACCAACAGTGCTGCAGTGAATAATATTGAATGGGGCAAATAGGGAGTTAGCTCCCCGCAAATTTTCTGCTGAGTTCCATTAAATTGCCACAGGAAGTTTGCATAACTTGTGCAAAAAGATTAGGCCAGGAAGTCTATTATTGAAATGAAGTAAAAATCAAAAATGTGGAGCAAATCTTCTATTTGCTGGAGTTTATTATTCCAAATTATTTGCTTGCAATTTTCCTTACATTTTATTAAGTGCAGCCTACTGTTCTTGAGGTTTATTCATTTAGTTGTCACTTAAAAAACTGAAAATTATTTCTATATATTACTTGAAAACCTTGTGCATGTATGTGGTTCACTTTCCTGTTATCAAAGTTTTGGGAATACTTTAATATGGTAAATCAATACTGCCTGTGCAGATAATTATAATGGAATTTTTCCTATATAAACAGCTGCTTGTCACAGCTCAGATGCAGACTGCAATGTTTAATTCACTCTGAATTGAAGTCTCCTGGTTCTCCTCACCATTTTGTTTGATGCAAAACAAAGTTTGAATTGGTTTTACCTCAACAAATTTTAATTTTGCTTTTAATTTTTAGCTGGTTGATGAAGATCAGCCCATCTCCAGTGTCCCACTCCACTATCCAAGCTTGCCCTCCTCAAATTCTCCTTTACTACTCTTCTCTTTCCCACCACACACAAGTCCCTTCACCCTACTGAGTTCCCTCTGTTTGCCATGTTGCCTATCCCAGCATTTCCCACATTCTCCTACCTCTGGTTCTCTGCCCTTTTTTTCTCCACTCTGTCTGCCTGAGTCTGCTGTTGAAACTCCATACCTAGTCTTCACATGAGAAGCATCCATGTAACCCATTTCCAATTTGAAAGGTTTCAGAAGCTGGTTTCCAATTTCAACCAGGCATCTGGAGCATTCCCGACCTATTATCCCTTCCATCTTTCACTCCCAGCTACCTTTCACTCATTTCTTCTTCCTTATGCTGCTCCCACATCATTCCTGCACCTTACTTTTTCATTCATCCATCTACATCTCACTCCAAATACCTTGCTTCTCACTGTTTATTCCTACCTTTTGCCTCAAGTGCCAATTTCGTCTGCCCTTTGTCCTTTCAACAACTTGAAGAGTGCCTTTAACATAGGAAGACATTCCAGCCACTTTAACATAGCCTAGTCAGACAAAATTGGCAAGAAAGCCAAAAGAGGAGACATTGGATGATTCGGATGAAAATATAAGGGCATGGTTAGTAAGTTTGCAAATGACACCAAGATTGGTGTCATAATGGACAGGGAAGAAAGTTATCTCCAATTGCATTGAGATCTTGATCAATTGGGCCAGTGGGCTGATAAATGATGGATGGAGTTTAATTTAGACAAATGTGAGGTAATGCATTTTGGTAGATTTAAACAGGGCAGGATTTCTTAGTTAACAGTAGAGCATTGGGGAAAGTTACAAAACAAAGAGATCTCGGGGTACATGTCATAGCTCCTTGAAAGAGAAGCCACAGGTGGACAGAGTGGTGAAGAAGGCATTCAGCATACTTGGTTCCATCGGTCAGAACATTGAATACAGCAGTTGGGATGTCTTGTTGAAGTTGTACAAGATATTGGTAAGGCCACACTTGGAATATTGTGTGTAATTCTGGTCACCCTATTATAGAAAGGATATTATTGAACTAGAAAGAGTGAAGAAAAGATTTACCAGGATGCTACCGGGACTTGACGGATTGAGTTATAAGGAGAGGCTGAATAGACTGGGACTTTTTGCTGTGGAGCGTAGAAGGATGAGGGTGACCGTACAGAGGTCTATAAAATAATGAGGGGTATAGACAAGGTAGATAGTCAATATCTTTTCCCAAAGATAGGGGAGTCTAAAACTAGAGGGCATAGGTTTAAGGTGAGAGGGGAGAGATACAGAAGTATCCAGAGGGGCAATTTTTTTACACAGAGGGTGGTGAGTGTCTGGAACAAGCTGCCAGAGGTAGTAGTACATGTGAATACAATTTTATCTTTTAAAAAGCATTTAAATAGTTAGATGGGTACAATGGATATAGAGGGATATGGGCCAAATGTGAGCAATTGGAATTAGCTTAAGGATTTTTTAAAAAAGAACGGCATGGACAAGTTGGGCTCAAGAGCCTGTTTCTATGCTGGAAATCTCTACGACTCTATAGTAAAATTTTGGCAAAACTGGTAGGTCTTAAGGGAAGTCTTAAAGGAGATGGAGAGTTTTAGAGGCATTTCCAGAATTTAGGGGCTAGGTTGCTAAAAATACTGTCACTAGTGAATTCAAGAGATTGATGCTGTAAAAGAGACCAGAATTGAGTCTTTCTCTCTTCACTTTTGTCCCAAATCTTATCCATTATAACTGGGAATCTGTACATTTCTGAACTCACTTGAAACTCAATCGACACCAATGTTCAGCTTATATATAGTATTGCCTGGACCCTTTCCCCTGGCACTTTACTTGTCCTGAAAGCTCACTGATTTCTGTCTCTCACCCTTTCCACCTTATCCTTCTCCTCACTACCTCCAGCAAATGGCTGGATGCCTTCCTCTCAGCAGCACATCCCAGTTCACCACCAGGCCTTTGACCCAGAACTCTCCCACCTCAGTGACCTGCAACTCAATCTATCCACAATAGACCCATCTCCACTGCTGACCTCCATGCTTAATGTCATCTAGCCACTGCCTTACACACAATAAAGCTACAGGAACGAGAAAAAAATGTAGAAAATAGTAAATAATGGAAATGAGGAAAGATGACTGGGAAACAAAGAAGAGTGAGTACCAGGTGAGATAGTCAGGAAAAGAGAGGAAGGAAAATGCTGCAATGAATACATCGGCCAAATTATGGACAGTTCTTAGTATTTTCATCCATGCAGATGATTCGTGGAAAAGTGGAGTGTGAATGGGCCAGCTGCTACAGGCAAATGTGCAAAGACACGGGGACCCAGTTATAAAACATATTTAAAATGCAAACATACCTAAACTTTCCCTGTTTGAACATGCCCATGTCTTAAACATAAGAACTATTTTGTACAGTCATTAGCATATCATAATCTCTGATGTTTGGGTTAATTTTTAAATCCCTTGTCACTAAATCAATAATATTACTTGAGCAGCTTCTTTTCACGTCTTTGGCAGTGCCCTGACTTCCTAGTCAGGTTGAAATGATACCACATGTCCATTTGTTTGGACATTTGATGAGGCACAACATTTAATATTTCAGTAAAGAAAAGGAAAGATTCTCTGTGTGGGTACAGTGCAATCAGATGGCAGAGGCAGCAGAAAAAGAGAGACTTCCATTTATATATTGCCTTTTATGACCTTAGATTGTCCCAATGTGTAGCTCAGCCAATGAAGGATTTTTGAGATATAATGTGGCAACCAATTTACTCCCAGCAAACTTCCATGGCAATAACTAAATAATCTGTTTTAGTAATGAGGATTTTTCCTGAGGATTTTTTATATTCCTTCATGGAATGTGGCCATAGCAGGCTGGGCCAGCATTTATCACTCATCCCTAATGATATTTAAAATCAACCATGTTGCTGTAGACAGGCCAGATCAGGTAAGAACAGCAGATTTCTACCCCTCAAGGACATTAGTGATTCATATGGGGTTTTATGACAATCGACAATGGCTTCATGGTAGTTGTTAGATTTTTAATTCCAGACTTTTATATTACATTCAAACTTCACCATCTGCAATGGTGGGATTCAAACCTGGATCCCCACAGCATGACCCTGGGTGTCTGGATTATTAGTTCAATGACAATGTCACGATGCCACTGTCTTATAAATAATACAATAACAAGGATCAAGGAAGAAGGGCCCTAGAATATTTGTTTTTAAGCATCTTCCAATGGCTTAATTTAAAGAGTAAGTAAATGCAGGGAAGCTCAAAGCCGTGATGTGCTCCTTATGTTCCATGTGGGAAGCCCAGAACATTTCCAGTCCCCGGAGCTATCATGTGTGCGGGAACTGTCTTCAGCAGTCGGTCCTGGATGCCAAGAGTTTGGAGCTAATGGCAGCTGTGGACGAGGTAGTGCACTGTGAGACAGAGAGTATTGTGGGTAGCACTTATAGAATGCTGGTCACACTTCAGAGTAAATCTCCACAGTCAGGAAGGGAATGAGTGACCACTAGACAAAGCAGGAGGTTTAGGCAGGCAGTGCATAATCTTTTATAGCTATTTCCCTGCAAAACAGATGTACCAATATGGATATTGTTGAGGGGAATGGACTCAATGAACCACCGTAGGCTGTGCTGCACAGGAATGGAATAAAAAGTGTGAGAATGCAGTTGTCACAAGGGATTCAATTGTAAGGGGAAGAGTTAGGTGTTAAGTGGTTGTAAGTGAGACTCCAGGATGGCATGTTGCCTTCCTGATGCTCAGGTCAGGGATGTCTCGGAATGGTTGAAGAATATTCTGGCTGGGGAGGGCAAATGCACAGCGGTCATGGTACACATTGGTACAAACAACATAGGAAAGAGAGAAATTAGATCCGAAAAGCGGAATATAGAAAGTTAAGAAGTGAGTTGAAAAGTAGGACCTCAAAGAGAGTTATCACCAGTGTGAATCGCAGTGGAAATAGTCAGACATATTGAATGAATACATAACTGAAGAAGTGGTGTGACAGGGAGAGTTTCAGATTCCTGGGGCATTCTGAGGGAGGAGCAATCAGTACAGACCGGATAGGTTACATTCAGGGCAAAACCTGGACTGATGCCCTGGGGGAAATATTTGCCAGTGTGTTTGGGGAGGGTTTAACCTTATATTGCAGGCAGTTGGAAACCTACGGAAGGAATCAGAGGAGCAGGAATCAAGGGCTTGACAAAATTCAGAAAGTGGAATAAGAAAAGTGAAAAGCAGAGAAATCAAGGGCCAGAATCAAACAAAACCACAGTTAATGATAATGGGAATGGCTCCAATAATGTTAAAAAGAAAGCTGTGAAGCTGTGTGCCTTAATACATGGAGCATTCACAATAAAGTGGATGATTTAATCTCACAAATAGATGTGAATGAGTATGATATAGTTGGGATTACAGAGACGTGGCTACAGAGAGACCAGGGATGGGCATTGAACATCCAGGAGTATTCAGTATTTAGGAAGGACAGACAACAAGAAAAAGATGGTGAAGTTGCATTACTGGTTAAAGAAGAAATTAATGCAATAGTAAGGAAAGATATCAGCTCTGACAATGTGGAATCAGTATGGGCAGAGCTGAGAAACACTAAGAGGCAAAATATATTACTGGAAGTTGTACATAAACCCCTAAATTGTAGTGTCAATGTTGGGAATGGCATTAAAGAGGAAATTAGAGATGCATATGGAAAAGGAACATCGGTAATTATAGGTAATTTAAATCTGCATATAAGCTGGGCAAATCAAATTAGTTAGAATACTGTAAAAGAGGAATTCCTGAAGTGTATGAGGGATGATTTTCTGGACCAATGTGTTGAGGAACCAACTACAGAACAGACCATCCTAGATTGGGTATTGTCTAATGAGAGAGGAATATTGGCAATCTCTTTGTGCAACATCCCTTGGGGATGAGTGACCATAACATGATAGAATTTTTCATCAAGATGGAGAGTGATGTGGTTAGTTCTGAGACCAGATTCTTGAATCTTAATGAAAGAGACTATGATAATATAAGGTACAATTTGATTTTGATGGATTGGGAAATGTTACTTAAAAGGATGACAGTGGAAAGGCAAACATTCAGAGACTCCATGACTGAACTGCAACAATTATTTATTCCTGCCTGGCACGAAAAAAACAGAAAGGGTGACCAAACCTTGGCTTACGGGGGAAATTAGAGAGAGTATTAGATCCAGGGATAAGGAAAACAAATTGGCCAGGAAAAGAAACTGGGATTGGAGACAGTTTAGAATTCAGCAAAGGAGAACCACGGGATTGATTAAGAAGGGGAAAATTAAATATGAGAGTAATCTTGGGGGAACATAAAAGCTAACTGTAAGGTTTCAATAAGTATGTGAGGAGAAAAAAAAATATTGAAGATCTTTAAAGTCAGAAACAAGGGGAACAAAGAAATGGCTGACCAAGTAAGTATATACTTTGGTTCTGTCTTCACAAAGGAGGACACACATACCAGAAATGTTGGGGAGGAATGAGGGGGAGCGATTGGATGACTCTACTTATTTGAACTTTCAGAAGGCTTGTGACAAAGTCCCACATAAAATATTAGCATGTAAAATTAAAGCACGTGAGTTTGAGGGTAGTGTATTGAGGTGGATAGAAAACTGGTTGGCTGCCAGAGAACAAAAAGTAAGAATAAACGGGTCATTTTCCGAAAAGTGGACAGTGATTAATAGGGTATTGCAAGAATCGGTGTATATATATTTTGGTGTATATATTATTCATTATATATATTAATGATTTAGACGAGGAATCTAAAAATAAATAACACAAAGCTGGGTGGAAGAGTGAGCTGTGAGGAAAATGCAAAGAAAAATTTGGATTCGGATAGTTTGAGTGAATGGGCAGCTCGTGGCAGATGTAATGTAATTTGGATAAATGTGAGGTTTCCATTTAGCAAAAACAGGAAGACAGATTATAAATTAGGAATGGGGTATGTACAACAAAACCTGGATGTGTCCTCTTATACCAGTCATAGAAACTAAGCATGCAATTGCAGCAGACAGTAAAGAAGGCAAATGTTATATTAGTCTTTATAGCGAAAGGATTTGCATACAGGAGCAGGGATGTCTTGCTGCAGTTATACATTACCTTGGAAAGCCATACCTGGAATATTGTGTGCAGTTTTGGTCTCCTTATCTGAGGAAGGTTGTTCTTACTATAGTGGGAGGGCAGACAAGACTTTCCAAACTGATTGGTGGGACTAATGTATGAGGAGAGATTGAGTCGATTAGGATTACACTTGCTGGAGTTTAGAAGAATGAGGGGGGATTTCATAAAAACCTACAAAATTCGAACAGGACTAGACCGGGTAGATACAAAAAGGATGTTCCAATGGTCGTGGTGTCTAGAACCAGGAATCATGGTCTAAAGATACAGGGTAAGCCTTTTAGGACTGAGATGAGGAGAAATTTCTTCACTCAAAGTGATGAACTGTGGAATTTGCTACAACAGAAAGTCATTGAGGCCAAAACTTTGAATGTTTTCAAAAAGGAGTTAGATATAGCTTTTAGGGTGAATGGGATTAATGAATATGGGGGAAGGGTAAGATCAGACTATTGAGTTGGATGATCAGCCATGATCGTGATGAATGGTGGAGCAGGCTAGAAGGGCTGAATGGCCAACTCCTGTCTCAATGTACTATAAATAAAAACAGAAAATGTTGAACAAACACAGCAGGTCTGGCAACAGAATTAACATTTTAAGTCTAAATGATTTTACATAGGATTACATAGGATATGCAGCATAGAAACAAGCCATTTGGTAGCATTAGTCCATGCTGGTGTTTCTGTTTCATTGAGCCTTCACTAATCTTTCGTCATCTAAATCTATCTTCATAATTCTCTATTTCCTTCTTTTCATTGCAGTTCTTTTTAAATTCTTTGCAAACCCTCCAAATGATAAAAGAAATTATGAGAAAGAGATTTCTATCAACATTTTTTTAATTTGATTTGATTTATTATTGTCATATGTATTGACATACAGTGAAAAGTATTGTTTCTTGTGCACTATACAGACAAAACATACCATTCATAGAGAAGGAAACGGCAAAGTACAGAAAGTTACGATCATAGCAAGGGTGTAGAGAAAGATCAACTTAATGTGAGGTAGGTCCATTCGAAAGTCTGATAGCAGTAAGGAAGAAACTGTTCTTGAGTCAGTTGGTATGTGACTTCAGACTTTTGTATCTTTTTCCCAAAGGAAAAGTGGAAGAGAGAGTGTCTGGAATGCATGGGATCCTTAATTATGCTGGCTGCTTTGCCGAGGCAGTGGAAAGTGTAGACAGTGTCAATGGGTGGGAGGCTGGTTTGCATAATGGATTGGGCTATGTTCAGGACTTTTTGTAATTCCTTGCAGTCTTGGATAGAGCAGGAGCTCCCCAGGCTGTGATACAACCAGAAAGAATGCTTTCTATGGTGCATCCGTAAAAGTTGGTGAGAGTCATAGCTGACATGCCAAATTTCCTTAGTTCACTGACTTTCCCTCGTGGCATCAATGGATAATGAAACTGAACTGACACTGAAACATACAAAACAAGCAGATCCCAAGACTGACCTGTGTACTATGAACAGTTGATTTCAGTCCAGATGTTGAAAGCCTTATGGTTCACTGTCAGGGAAGGGAAAGTTAGCCTGTATTCTCAGCACTGGACCACAGCTGGATAGCGCATGGGCAAGGACAGGATCTATTGACACGTATTTGAAAACCTTCTACAATCCCTGTCAGGGCTCATGTATGAAATATTGAACAAAGTATCAGAGGGATAATCATGGAATTGACTCCCAGTACAAGCCAACAAATTCAGCAGATGGGAAAAGATGACAATTTGAGAAAAATACAAAACAGAGCAGCTATTTGTGAAGACAGTTGAAATTGATTGAAGAATGAGTAAACTCAAATAGCACCTTCTTCAAGATAATAAAATGAAAGCTGAACACCATCTGCAGCTCCTACCTGCTCGCCTACATCCTGTCTCAAAAGTGAAAATGCATCAATGGTTCTTTAATTATATTTCACTTCATACAGTGCCCAAAGAAGCCTTGATGTGTGAAATAAAGTGATTTTCTTTGCTTTCCTTTTTATTTCTTTGTGTTCTGTTCCTGCCCTTCTTCATTTCCTTTTAAAGGATGAATTCAGGGCAGCCTCTGTAAGGCAAATATCGACTTCAAAGGGGGGTTATCCTCTGGGGAGGTGCTCTCAATCTGAAATGCTTCCCCCAGCCCCTCCCCGCGGAGCCTGTTGTCAATATTTAGTGCTCTGTATGGGCAGTTAAAAAAACAACTTAGCAAAGATGCTGGTTGGGAAGGGCCCGTTTGGGTGACAATCTGGCCGGGTCGTCTTTGATCAGCGATTACTGAGTTGAGCGAGGATTGGCATCTTTCCTGCTCTGAGCACAAATATAAATTTACTGAGCTCAGGAATGAAAATGTTATGTGTTCAAATGAATAAAACTTCAAAGATTATTTAAAAGGGATCCCCAAAGCCCTGTTTATTAGACAACTGGAGTAAAAGGTCAAGGAGAAGTAGCTATCAAATAAAATTAATGAATTAGTGATTGTTCTTCTGATTGATTCATGTTCCCTGACTATTCTCAGGAACCAGTGAACCCCTGTCACTCATAACACCAGTTATACTTCAGTGGCTGCGAAACACTTTGCAACATCTTCATGTTGTGAAGGAGGCTATAGAAATGTAAATCTGTCCATCTATCTGCCTTATTCTCACTGTGCCCATCAGTTGCTGAACACGTGAAGCAGTTGTACGTGTACAAGAAATTAGGCCGCCCCAAAACAAAAACAAACTGACACTCTTGTGTGTGTGCTTATAGTTGGGTAAAGAGTCTGGGTAAACACAGATGAGCTAAGTTTTGAAATGTCCCCCCTCCCTTTTCCCTTTCGCAATCCTCAGTGTGTGGCTGAGGGCTGTGCTGTCAGCTGGAGCATATCTGTTCAAGATAACTCATGTATAACCTCTGACATTAGAACACATGGTATTGTATCTCGTTGGTCAAAGTTGCAGCACAACAACATTGCTGTGCAATGTCTGCCCAAAATAATAATAAGAATAATGACATTGCCAGATTCACCCATCTAGTTACAAGGCCTTCACAAAATAACATTTCTAAAACCACAGAGGCTATTGTGGAAAGTGTGGAGAAATGTATCTTGGGTGAAGACTGAAGATGAAAATTTAGCTCATCTGTGATGTCCTGCTTTATTAGATATTCCATTAGCATGTGGTTGCCGAGGCACTAGATAGATTTGAAAGAAGAATATTCTTTGCCTTTTTATATTTTTATCATTATTGTTATTATGGGCAGATATTGCATGGCAATGTTGTTGGGCTGCAACTTTGACACTCTAATAGTGGTCTAACCAAGCTTCAATACCTTGTTCTAGTGATTGATGTAATGAAATAAGTTCAGCATAATTTCACTACTTTTCAATTAAATCCCTTGGGAAATAAAGTCCACTGTTTGGTTTGCATTTTAATGGCCTTGCTAACCTGTGGGGCAACTTTGAGTGACTAATATATTTGTACTCCAAGATCCCTTTGTTCTTCTACCACAGCTAAACTGGAAGCTTCCAAGTAATGTGACCTCCCTGTTGTTTTTACCAAAATGCAAAATCACATGTCTATCTGTGTTGAACTTGACTTGCCAATGATTTGCCAATTCTGCAAGTTGATTAATGTCTTCATATCATTAATTATAGTCCTCCTCAATATTGACTACCTTCTGCATCTAGGCCCCTACAAATTTGGAGTCATTCATGAATTTGCAAGTAATGGCTGGAATTCGCTGGCTGTTCACACTCAGCCACCGCTGTCAATGAGAATGGAGAATTTGGTGCTCAGCCAAATCTCCGTTCATTGTAATGGGACCAGAGAATCACAGGCACGGGTGAGGTTTGAGGATCCAGTCCAGTGCTTTTGATTCCAAGGTCCAAGTCATGAATTATAAATTGTGGGCAGCAGTGTTCCCAGCACTGATCCTTGTGGAATACCATTTCACACCCCTTGCCACTATCCTCGCTGTGCTTTCTGTCTTGAAGTCAAAGCGTAAACCATTCTGCCACTTTAATTCTGACTCCACATTATTGCTCGTTCATAAGTCTATTATGGGGCACCTCATCAAAAGCCTTTTGAATATCCGAATAAATTGCATCTACCACATTACCATTATCTTTTCTTTCTGTTACCACCTCAAAAAATTCATTAAGTTGGTCCAGCAAGATTATTGCTTTTGAATTCCATGCCAACTATGCATTATTATATTTCTTGCTTCTAAATATTCTTCCATTGTCTCATTTTGTAAGAATTCTATTATTTTTTTCTACTACCAGTGTTAAGCAGTCAGGTCTATAATTGCCTGAACAATTTCTGTTCTCTTATTTAAACAGGAATTATATTAACCATGCATTCATGCAATCCACTTCAGCTATTCCATGTGGCAAATAAATTTCTACTGAGTTCCCGATTAGTTATTAGTGACTACCTCACAAGCCTATAAGAAATAGGAACAAGAATAGGCCATTGAGCCTCTCGAGCCTGCTCTGCCATTCAATAGGATCATGGCTGATCTGATATTCCTTGTGTCGACTTTCCTGCCCTTTCCCTATAACTCTTGATTCCCTTACTGATCAAAAATCTATCTGTCTCAGCCTTACAAATACATAACACTTCCCCACAGCTCTCCTCATCTCAGTCTGAAATTGGCATCCGTTTGTTCTGAGACAATGCCCTCTGTCCCATGAGGGGAAACATCTCGCAGCATTCTTTAAAGCCTCCAAAAATCTAATTGAATGAGATCTCCTCTCATAGAATCATACAGTGCAGAAGGAGGCCATTCAGCCTATCGAGCCTGCACTGACCACAATTCCACCTAGGCCTTAGTCCCATAATCCCATGGAGTACCCCAGGGATCTGTTCTAGGACCCTTGCTGTTTGTCATTTTCATAAATGACCTGGATGAGGAAGTGGAGGGATGGGTTAGTAAGTTCGCCGACAATACGAAGGTTGGTGGTGTTGAGGATAGTCTGGAGGGATGTCTGAAGTTGCAGTGAGACACAGATAAGATGCAAGACTGGGCGGAGAAGTGGCAGATGGACTTCAACACGGATAAATGTGTGGTGGCCCATTTTGGTAGGACCAATGGGATGAAGCAGTATATTATCAAGGGTAGGAGTCTTGGCAGTGTTGAGGAGCAGAAGGATCTTGGGGTCCGGATCCATAGTTCTCTTAAGTCTGCCCCGCAAGTGGAGGATGTGGTCAAGAAGGCATATAGTGTACTGGCCTTCATTAATAGAGGAATTGAGTTTAGGAGTTGGGAAGTAATGCTGCAACTTTATAAGACCCTTGTCAGACCCCACTTGGAGTATTGTGCGCAGTTTTGGTCGCCTCACTATAGGAAGGATATGGAAGCTATTAAGAGGGTGCAGAGGAGACTTACAAGGATGTTGCCTGGATTGGGGAGCATGCCTTATAAAGATAGGTTGAGAGAGCTAGATCTCTTCTCCCTGGAGAGACAAAGGTTGAGAGGCAACTTGATAGAGGTTTATAAGATGTTGAGAGAATTAGATAGGGTAGATTTTCGGAGGCTATTTCCCAGGGCTGAAATGGTCGCTTAGAGAGGACACAGGTTTAAGCTGCTAGGGGGTAAGTACAGAGGAGATGTTAGAGGTATGTTTTTCACTCAGAGGGTGGTGAGTGAATGGAATCAGTTGCTGTCAGTGGTGGTAGAGGCGAACTTGCTGGGGTCTTCTAAGACACTTCTGGATGAGTATATGGGATTTAATGGGATTGGGAGTTACAGATAGTTCTATGGCCTGGTGAGTATAGATATGATCAGCACAACTTGTGGGCTGAAGGGCCTGTTTGTGCTGTAGTTTCTATGTTCTATATTCTATGCATTTACCCTAGCTAGTCCCCTGACATCACGGGCCAATTTAGCATGGCCAATCCACCTAATGCACACATCTTTCTGATTTTAATCTCTCTTGTCAAATGAATGATATGTTAACCGAAATTCGTTCCATTTAAATTCTGCAAACGGCACTGGCACTTCTGCAACAAGAGTACGAAGAAAGTTCAATACAAATAATAGAGGGAAAAAGTAGATTATGACAATAAATTATGACAGTAAGCTGGAAAGAGCTGCTTCCACAATATAAAAAGGAAGAGAGTAGCTAAAGTAGACATTGATCACTTAGAGGATAAGAGTGGGAAATTAATAATGGGAAACAAGAAAATGGCAGGGGCTTTGAACAAATATTTTGTATCAGTCTTCATGGTCAAAGGCACTAAGATACCCCAGTAATAGTAGAAAATCAGGGGGCAAGAGAGGAAGGAAGAATTATTATTTGCGAAACAGTACTCAGCAAACTAATGGGGTTAAAAGTTGATATGATGGCCTCCAACTTAGGATCTTAAAAGTTGTGGCTGCAAAGATGGTGAATACATTGTTTGTTATCTTCCAGAATGGAAAGGTCCCAATGGATTGTAAAATTTCAAATGTAACTGTTCTATTCAGGAAAGGAGGGAGACAGAGAGCAGGAAACAGTAGGCCAGTTAGTGTAACGTCTATCATTGAGAAAATGCTGAAATCTATTATTAAGGAAGTACTCGCAGCATGTTTATAAAATCTCAATAAAATCAAGCAATACTTAAAGGAGAACAAGTAGATGTAGTATGTGTGGATTTCTAAAAGACTGAGACATTAATAATGGGAAACAACAACATGGAAGAGACTTTGCACAAATATTTTGTATCTACCTGCATGGTCAAAGACACTAAAACGCCCCAATAATAATCGAAAATTGGGGGCAAGAGAGAAGGAGAAGTCATCACTTGACATAAATTATTCAGCAAACTAATTGTTAGATTTCCCACACAGGCACCCAGAGAGATAGCAGAAAATGCATCCATGGAGCATTACTTGGCTGGAGGCAGGACGTCCCCACTCAGGCACATGTCTTGTCTCAGAGAGATTGGCAGCTCCGTAATCCCAGTAGCACCATGAGGAGTGGTGGCTGCTGGTAGGCTTACAAGCAGCCCAATCAGTCAAAGTGCCCAAGCCCCTTGAACCAGTTAAGTCTGGGGTCTTGCAGTGGGATGCGAAGGCCTGCGATGGAGGTACTGATGGTAAAGCCAGGCAAGAAGGGAGCACTTGGGGGACCCCCACTTTCCCACTTGAGGCCCCTGGTCCCAATCCTGAACTCCTCCTGCTGGCAGTGGCCCTTCAATTGCCAATAATTCGTCACTTAAAAGCCTTAATTGAGTTTAGTGGACTACCCTTAGTCTTCCTGCTCCCAGTGAAATTGACAGATTGGGGCAGGCAAGAGGGCAACAGGAAAGCCATCCAGCTAATTAAAGCACCCCCCTCACCACCAACTCCCTGACAGAGACTTATGAAATTCTGTCTGTGGTGCTGGGGATGATATGTTAAAAGTGAATAAAGGATTATAGAACAAGCAGAAAATAGAAGTTATAACTAGTGGAGTGCTGGGGCCTCAACTATTTACAGCCAAGATCAGGGTTAGATCAACCATGATCCTATTGAACGTGGAGCAGGATTTAAGGGAGGATGATTTACTCCTATTTCTTTTATTTTTACTTCCAAGTTTGCCATTACTGTGTGGAGCAGCTGCTCATGTGTCAAAAAGGACGATTCAGGTGAAGTGTGCTGTAGCACCTTGGCTTTGAGTGGAGTTTCGTTGATTAATAGTTTGGATGAAGGAATAGTGTGTATTTTAGCCAATTATTTCGATGATACAAAGATCAGTAGGAAAGTGAAATGTGAAGGGAACGCAAAACATCTGCAAAGCAATAGAGCTCAATTATATCTGGAGTATTATTAGGAAAATGTGAGGTGGTGCTCTTTGGTAGATAGAGCAAAAAGACAAAATATTATTTAAATAAAGACAACAGAATGCTGAGATCAGAGGAATCTGGGTGTTTTGTACGTGAAACACAAAGTTAGCATGCAGATACAGCAAGTAATTTGGAACAGAACTGGAACATTTATTGCAAGGGGGCAGACATTAAATGTAGGACAGTCTTGCTACTACTGCATAGGGCTTTGACGAGATCACACCTAGAGTATTACATATTATTAGTCCCCTGTCTAAGTGAGAAGAAACTTACATATGAGGCAATTTGGAGATGGTGAACTCTTTTGGCTCCTGGGACAAAGGAGTTGTCTTATGTTGAGCAGGCTGACTTATGCAAATTGTTGTTTAGAAGAATGAGAGGTGTTAATATTGAAGCATAGGAGAGATCGTGGATTGTGGAGAACAGACAGGGACATGAAGTTGAGGCTAAGATCAAATCAGCTGTGATCTTACTGAATGGTGAAGCACACTTCAGGGTTCATTTGATCTCCTCCTATGTCTTATGTTTTTGCTTCCAGGTTTGCCATTACCGAGCAGAGTATAGCTACTCCTGCGCCAAAACGGTGATTCAGGTGAAGTGTGCTGTACACTGGTCGACTCATGGCTTTGAATGGAGCTTTATTGATTCCCATCACAAACAAGAGACAGTCAGAAGTTGAGTCGTTGTGAGGTGCCCTCATCTTCTTCCACCTGAAGCCAGAGAGATCTGCCAATTGCCTCAAGAGTGAATGGTGAAGGAAATCTAAACAAAGAAAGCAAAAAATACGAGTACCTCTCCCCTGCTGTTCTAAAGAGCGCATGAAGTACATGTCATGGGATTCCCACTGATTGAGCATTCATTATTTATTTCATTAGGTTTGGTTGGTTAGCAGTGCTCTCTCACACTGCAAATAGCAGTGGAAGATCTCTAGAAAATGCCACTGTTGCTGAACTTAAGGCATTGCTGTTACAACCAGTGCAACATTTTTGTTAGCCAGATTCAAACTAGTGCCAGCAGTGTTATAGTGTACAGGTAAATTCATTTGAAGCTTTATTTTCATAGTCACGTTGCTCTTCTTTTCAATACTCACTGATTCCAACATCTGCATGGTATTCAGTTTGGAAGCAATCCTTTTGGAAATTATTTTTTGTGGGAGGGTGGTATGGTTATCCCTAAACCCAACAGTTCATTGTATAGTTTTGATACTGATGACAGCTGTTGCATTCTTTCAATATTTGTGCATTCATTCAAACAGGCCTTTTGAATGTCTCCTGAAGAAAGTCCTTCTATTCCTGTAATTCAGTGCACTTGCTGATTTGCATCGCTGCTGTAAGACCTTCTATAAACTGGCCTACACTGATTACAGACCCTTAATCACTTGCTAATGCTCTCTACTGTTCATGACTTTCCACCCATGCACTGAACATTGCAGTGAGATATATCTAGTGTGGTATTAAATATTCAAGTTGTGTTTAAGGTTAAAAATAATAGTCAGTTTCACTACCTCCATCCTTTTCTCTGCTGTCACTTCATTTCCAAGCCAAGCATTTCAACATTTCTAGAATGCACTGCCTGAGAGAGTGATTGGAGCAGATTCAATTGCAATTTTCAAAACGGAATTAGATATGTCCCTGAAGAGGACAAGTTTTCTGGCTATGATGCAAGAGTTAGGGGAATCAGATCCATTGGATAATTCTTCCAAAGGGGTAGCACAGGCCCAATGGTTCAAATGGCCTCTTTCTGTGTTTCATCATTCTGTCATTACTAGGCTGTACTATGAGGGAGTAGTGAAAATTACATCACGTCAAACCATCCCCAAACATTCGAGCAACAGGAGCCTGAACAGCTCGCCCTTTTAGTCGAGTAGTGGTGAGAAGTGGTCAGGGAGAAGGGAAACAAATAATTTCCTATGGAGAGAAATATTGTTTTAAAACATTACAATTTCATTTTATACAATGAAGTCTATAATTATAATTAAAGATCATTTATTTGCATAAACCTTTTTCCAAAATTCATTAAATTGTCAGCTCTTCTGTGCTTAAACTATAATAAGGTTGGCAGTAATCATATTTAATGGTCTTACAGCAAAAAGGTGGAGTTCAGTTTTGCTAATGGCCACATTTACATTAAGTGCACAAACTCCTTTGAAGTTTCAAAAGCAGGCTGTATCTCTGCTGTACGTTAGAGAATGTTGTTGCTTCTTCCCTCAGGCAGATTCAACTGTGTAGCTTCTTTCTCATTTTTTTTCCTTTCTCAGATCCCTCCCCCTCGCCACCTCGCACTGCTCCCAGACTCTTCTTAAAAAAAATCATCTGGCACTCTAAAGCATACGTGTCATATTGTACCTTCACAGTCTTCATCAGAGCATGTGTTTCTGTTTTTACTAAGGTGAAGTCATTCTGATAAACTTTATGCTGTCATTTTTCATCCAGAAAGCCCTTTATGTTTTCTAATAATTGGCAGCAGAGGTAGATTTTTTCTTTCAAGTGATGACTAGTTGGCTGGAGATCAAAGCAAGGCCCTGTGCTTTCGGTTGCCATGAAGGGGCGTTGGAACTGGCATGGAGCCCAGATCCTAAGTGACAGGCATACCGATTAGGTGCCAAGCGCCTAGGTCAACAGCGAGTGTCTGTGCACGTTCTTCCTCTTTGCCTATCTCATGTTACATTTCTCCTTTTGTTTTTACAGACCAGCAACAAGTTGAAGCAGATTGAGAAAGAATACAGCCAGAGGCTTTTAAAATCTTCACAGGTATGGCCCAGAGATTCAGAAACTTCAGTAACCATGTCAGGTTTGTGAACTGTCAGTAAACCCATGTTATCAAATCAGCTTTCCTTAAGAAACACCTCCACACTTGCAAAATGTCTGTAGATCCTAGTTACATGTTACAGCCCATCAGAACTAAAGAGAACGCTTTGAAGATCTAATCCTGTGCCACCGTAATGAAATTAATTTGGAATTATTACTTTTTTTTGCATCTGTAAGTATTGTGCTTAAAATTCAAGAGGTTGTCTGTTAGCAGCTGAAATAAAGCTGTTATGAAAACCCTACACAATCAAAGTACACAAAACATTCTCCTTTGCATAGCTCATTGTTGTCATACAGTAGATCTAATCAGTGGAGATGACAGTAAGGCATGAACCAGCTGCCATCTGCCTCAGTAAACCCACCTCCAAAACCAAAGGCAGTTGGTTTAATTAAAAGTGCACAGAAACAGTGAACAGGACTGCCCATCCACCCCAGAGAAAGGCTGGCAATCATCTTATAAGATTCAGTGAGAGCTGATCTCTTGACAGCTTGTGTTGAAAAAGATAATATTTTGTGCTTCCAGTGGCTAGAGTGTGTGACAAAACTATGGAAAGAAAGAATA
The DNA here is from genome assembly GCA_024679065.1 of Sphyrna mokarran. Classification (NCBI taxonomy): domain Eukaryota; kingdom Metazoa; phylum Chordata; class Chondrichthyes; order Carcharhiniformes; family Carcharhinidae; genus Sphyrna; species Sphyrna mokarran. Next base: position 6,512,374 of record JAGIQG010000021.1, on the reverse strand, counting down.
CAGAGAAGATTTTTATAATTACAAAACAGTATCCTAATGAGATTAAGTGGGTGTACAGACTTTATTCATTAAATTCTTTGCATATTGCAGCATTCCTTTTACTTAAATAACCTTAACCCTTTGCAATCCAGAACCGCTTCATTCATTTTGATTTTTAGATTGCCAGAGCTTTTGTTCTGAATATACTCATTTGCTCCCTCCTAAAGCTATTGCTACTTCATTCTCATGTGGAAGATGGATAGCAACTATCAGAGACATTTCTGTTCATTATTCCAGCACACACCTGACTGGCTTCACCAAACTCTCCCCTCCGTAAACTTGTTCACCCAAAATCTTGCTGCCATAACTTGCACAACATCGCATTCCCCCATTACCCCTGTGCTCACTGATTTACACTAAGAAGTCTCACAACATCAGGTTAAAGTCCAACAGGTTTATTTGATAGCACAAGCTTTTGGAGCACACTCTGAAAGCTCATGCTACCAATAAATCTGTTGGACTTTAACTTGGTGTTGTGAAACTTCTTTCTACCTATCCTGTCCAACGCCAGTATCTCCATGTCATCACTGATCTACATTGGCTCCAAATTAAACAGCATCTTGATTTGAAAATTTTTATCCTCATTTTCAGATTCCTCCCTGTTTAATGTTGCCCAGCCCTGCAACACTGGTAGATACCTGCACTCTTCCAATTTTAACTTCTTCAACGTCTCCAATTTTAATTTCTTCACCACTGGTGGCTGTGCCTTCAGGTGCCAAAGTCTTAAGCTCTGGAATTCTCTCCATAAACTTTAGCCTTTTTTCCCTCTTCTAAGACACTCTTTAAAACTTCCACTGATCTGATCATAAATCTTTTCTGTGGTTCAGTGTCAAATCTTTTTTTAGAACAGCTCATCTGAAACACCTTGGAATGTTTTATTATGTTAAATGTGCTGTATAAATACAAGTTGTTGTTGAGATGTACTTTGTAGTTGCAAAAATGGGGCCTTTTACCCACACTGATCCTCTCAACGAGCTGTTCTTCCTGCATGCAACTCACCTCCCAGGCTTAAGAAAATATTATATTGAAAAATCCATGTTTGGAACCAGGTGGCGGGTTAGGTGGATTGGCCATGCTGAATTGCTCCTTAGTGTCAGGGGCATTAGCTAGGGTAAATGCATGGGTGATGGGGATAAGACCTGGGTGGGATGGCCTCCTACTGCACTGTAAAACTCTATGATTCTGTCATTAAACACCATGGGCGGGATTTTCCAGCCACACTTGCCCCAAAAGTGAAAATCCACCTGAGGTCAATAGACATTTGCATAGTCATTCCTTCTTCCTCCTCCTCCTCCTCCTCCCTCCCCTACTACAATTCCTGTGGCAGATGGGAAGAATCCCCCCAATATATCCTCGGTTACACCCAATTTTAAGAAAGTAACACAGGATGTGGGTAATGCAGGTAACACATCATGGATCAAAAGAAAAGACAGTAGAAGCAGAGAAATAACTATTCATAAAGGAAGTAAATATATTGTTATAAGGGGAAGCAACAATCTATCCTAGTAGTTAAAGGGTGAAAATGTAAGCTCTAGCTAAAGAAGCATTCAAATAGGATAAAGTGCTTTTTTTTTAAATACATTACTCCTACTCATCTGGGCTAAATAGCATGTCTGTGTATCCACAAATGTGATATAATTATGACTAAGAACATTGATGCAATAGCAATAATGGGCCATTAGTAGCTTTCATGTGACTCTCCCACGGACAAAATTGGTCTAATCTAGTGCTCAGCACCCTCTTTAACATTTACTCCCAACACCCACTCGAGACACATTGCACTTCGAATTCTGTTGTTCACTTTACCCAAGTAATAACCTTCTTTCCTGGTGAAGTGTGGTCACAATAAACTGCAGACTCTCCCATTTGACTGACAACAAGTTCAAAAGCATTGTGATTTTTGCAGAGGAGCTGTGCTGTTTGAGTTGTGGCAATATACAGTGGATCAATTCCTGCCATTCTTATCAATCCTGTTAGCAGCCGTATCCTTCACCCAAAATGAAACGATGTTGTGGCTTCAAGTTAACTGACTTTCCAGTAAAATCACTTAAAAATACACCAGTCATCTGTTTTCAGCGATGGAATGTGACTGCAATTTTATGGATATTTTGATCATCTCCTACATGTGATCACTAACTTTCCTGAATTGTCCTAGAAGTTCCAGCAATTAAAATAAAATTCTCAGTGAATTGAGGCCTTAAGTTGGAAATGGAGGAGAAAAGACATTTTAACTGACAGTCAAGAAGTACCCAATTGGATGACCAAGTCTCTGGTCAAGGTGATGCAGCGCCAGAATGGAGATGTTGGTCAGACGAGCAATGGGAGGATAGTGGGAGAACAGACAGCTTGAGAGTAAGATCAGGAAGTCTCTCAGAATGGATGTGACCAGAGTCACCAACTCTACCACAAATGCAAAAGACATTACAAGCATTTCTATCAACTGGGGGACAAGAATCCATGGATTTCAATGTTGTAAGGAATAAAATTCTCAGGTATTCCACCAGTCTCCAGTAGGAAACTGGGATTCTGCACCAACCTGGAATCAGCGGAAATCCAGTTGTGATAGGATCCGCTGATTGAGAGTTTCAGAAGTTTTGGAAGAGGTACAATTACTGCAAACTTTGCAAGGCAAAGAATGGGCTTATGGGAGAACCAGAGGAAGGAACTGCAAAAGTTTGATGTTCCGGCTCCTGCAAAGGCACCAAGTATAGGGCATTGAATAACGATAGGAATGGCACCTTAAACAGACCCTGATCCATGATGATGAATTATCCTCCCACTGATTCACAGTTTCCAAATGGGGTCAGAATTGGTGGATGCTCACAAGCATATTAGGGAGGGGGTCTATTCACACCTCCTACCGAGAATGTCAGCCTTCTGCAATTTTTTAAATGATGGGAAACAATTGACAATAAAATATATGATTAAATGTAAAGTGAATTACTCGTCACCCAATAGCTAGTTGCTTTCACGAAGTGATTTTTTTTTTGGCAAAAATATACTTTATTGTAAAATATTGGAAAGAACATTACAAACATTTCAAAATGGCCATCACACAAAGTGCAATAAATTCAGGTTTCTCCATCGATCCTGTTGGTGCTTCAATCCAGTCAAAGTAACATTACAGATATTTCAAAATCGTCATTACAAATGTTGCAAAAAGATATTTAAATTGTCTACATTGATCAAGTTGCAATTGTGATCCATGTAATATTCACTGTACACATTCAGTGCAGCCTGAGGGTGTTCGATACAATTCCCTTCCCCTCAGTTCACTGTGGTTGAAAAGCCTTAGACAGTAACCTTCCCCCTCCATTACACCTCTACTGCAGCTGCTTTAGTATGTCCCTCAGCACGTAGCCCTGGGCTTTGGAATGAGCTGGTCTGCAACACTTGGCTGAGGACAATTCTTTGCACTGGAAGACCAATAAGTTTCAGACAGACTAAAGAGCGCCTTTCACTGAGTTGATGATTCTCCAGCAACAGCGGATCTCGGTGTGTGTCCTTGGGAACAGCCTGTCCTGCAGAACTACACAGAATGAACCTCAATAAAAGCCACCTTATTTCTCTCCAGACCTTCTTTGCAAAGGCACATTTCATAAAGAGGTAGACAGCGGGTTCTCCCCTACCACAGGGGCAATATGCAAATGGGATGAGACTGCGAGGTTGTAGATAGGATGTGACAGAGAGGGTCTCTCTCATCCCTAGCCATGCTCGGGCTTGGTGCTTGTTTGAAAGTTCTGGTGATGAGGCATTCTGCCAATGACCTTACAGTTTGTTCAAGGAACCATTTGACAGCATCCACCACCTCATTTTTCCAAATAGTCTCTAGATCATTATGTGCAGATCACTACCTGATGGACTTGTGGTAAAAAATGTTGCTCTACATCAAAAGTAGAGCTGGTTCTAATCTGACACTGTAACCAAATGTGCAAATTGTAGGCGGGAGATAGCTTCTTTCCTTCCTTTAGGTCCATCTGTCATATATGATGTTCAATTCCTGAATGCATAGGCAAATAATCTGTTCCTCAATCTGTTCCTGTGTCAATCCAGGATGGTAAAATGCCCAGAAAGTTGTCCTTGATGCTGAGCTGTGCTTAGCTCTCAGTTCCCAGCTAGCCCATTACAAGTGAAACTAACTTTGCAAAATGCTTTCACTCATCGTGGAGCTACTGATGTATCTTCCATCCTCAATTCTGCTCAAAAGGGGGGGAGCTGAGTCGGGGGGATAAAACCCACCCTCATGTATTAATACATTTTGTTATTAGAGTCAACAATTGCAATGCTTTCCTGGCCAACCTTCTACCCAGCATCCTCTGTAAACTTGAGGTCTCTGCTGCCCATATTCTAAATCTCATCAAGTCCTATTCACCTATCACTGCTTTGCTGATTGTCTAAAAACCAGCAATGAGGAAGAACCATTGCTTCTGCCAGGGAATTGAAAAATAAGTTTAGAAAAGATCAATTGGATTCTCTAAATGGCCTTTTCCTGAATATTACAATGGAACTGTATAACCCAACTGTTTAAAGCGGCCCTTGGATCCTCAGGGCTTTCTGGAATGGAAACAAAGGCAGCCATTCCAGCAACACCCAAATTCCATGAAAGAATTTTTAAAATGGAGTTCCATTTATTTTAATTTTCTCAAATGGAAACAGCAAGTATCGGAAACCCAGAAAAGCAACAATTTTAATTAATCCTGTCTTGTTCTGAGTACATCCCCTTCCAATCTTTCTCGGCACATTGGCCAACATACAGTGAACAAGAACACAAGAAATAGAAGCGGGGACATGATATTGTCCTTTTCTTCCTTTCGGTGTTTACTTAAAAATCTGTCATGTACACCTGTCTAAACTTCCTCATACGCGCATGTGCCAGATGAAGCTGCACTCTAACAGAGGATAATTAAAACATGAATCTTGGTGTCCATAGATACAGCCTTTTAACACCCATAGCATTTGTAATCATCACTGTTGTGCCAGCTGCATAGCGATCCTATTTATTTTTCTTGGTAATGATTAATGAACTGACAGAATACCGTATACAATATTGGACTACATTAACTGACTACATGATGCCATAACAAGTGGTTTCAGATCTCAAGTCAACATTGCAGAAAATGAATTAACTATTTCGAACCAGCAGAGAGAGTTTTCATTGGAGCTAATTTTCATTGTGATTCTAAATTGTTAAGAGCCGGTGAAAATCCCATTCTCAAGATCAAACACAAACAGTGTTTTGTGTTTTGGTTTAAGATTTACATAATTATTCACATCACCAGGCACCAGCTCTGGTGTGTCTAAGGAAGGGAGAGAAACATTATCTGTAAGGCAAATTTAAAGGAATGGGGACAATTAAAGATATGGTCATGATAAAATTATTCAGCTGCTGAAGTTAAGGTAAGGTCTCTATACATCAGAGTGCACTCAAATACTTATTATTATAGGGATTGTAGGTCTTGGGTTCTTGATTCTAAAGTCAGGAAGCTTCCAGATTAGGTTAAGCATGTATCCCACTTCTTATTGATTCTAGGAGACATTTTTATGATATATTTCTACCACATTACACACTGAATCTATTGCCAGGTTTCCATGCTCCACCAATATGTGGAGTTTGACGTTTGTACAAATCCCAACAAAGATGAACAAGATCAGCAGTGAAAAATCTACAAACATGAGAGGATTATGAAGTGTACTCTTCCAGTACAACGACAACATTGAAATTCATTCAATAATATCATAACTTGCTCAGCTATGTCCTGTCTACAAAACCAGGCCAATTCTACCTCATCAGCAAGGTATTATCGACACCACCCATTGCTCAAATTTTATAGAATCTCCCCACAGAAATTCATCAATGTTCATTACAAAGATGCCAGTTAGTTTCTCCTTATGATACCAATAGAACATTGCTGGATCTGCTTTCGGCTGAAACCAACCTATTTTCAACAAGATGGACCTAACTGTGAAATACCACATACCGCTCCATAAACACATTTGTTTAATTTCCATGGTTTCCCTTCTTTAGGTGGTTTGAAAAATACCAAGTGAGCATGATGCAGAATTAATTCCAAGAAAAGTAGTGTCTGTTGAAATTCCAGATTATACTTCTAAGGTCAAAGACAGCCAATTTCCTGAACATCATGTACAACTAGAGACCTGGACGTCATCCTGATTGACTTTCTTATTGCTGAGTCTGATGATTAATGATGCATTGTACAGTGTCTAGACTATAATTGAATACCATTGTAGTATTTTCTTGTCATGACCCCAGAAGTAAAGAGGAAAGGATGTTAACTATTTAAGTTAAGGATGTTAACTATTATTAAGTAATAAAAGCAAATTACTGCAGACACTGAGCTTTGACAAAGGATCATCTGGACTTGAAACGTCAGCTCTTTTCTCTCCTTACAGATGCTGCCAGACCTGCTGAGATTTTCCAGCATTTTCTCTTCAATTTTAAATATTTAAGTGGTTACAGATTGCTTTAAGAGCAGATCAAATGATTTGGTGCTAATGTCATTAAGGTGTTACACAGGCTGTGTTTTTAGTTTCAGTTTATATTCTGTACAGGCGAGACCTCCTGGAATGACTCTTCTTAATTTGAATCTACGTGTGCAAATCATGTCTTTTCTTTTTGTGTAAAACCCATTATCCTGAATATGTTTTGGACGTTACATCATGCCCCTGGATTACAGTTTATTGATGGCTGCCGGCCTTATGCGCAGCCATAAAGCTTGCCTATCTTTCTCTGAAACTTCAGCCTCGATGAAAGCCCAAATTCCAACATGAAGAAAACGAGCTAATTGTATTCCCTTCCAAGACTGCAAGATGATCCCACATCACTGAAGCTATTCTTTTATTTCTCCCATAAACTAATTGGTAGGGACTGTAGCCCCCGCCTTTGAAGTGAATTCTTCCCCACGGCAGATGTCAGTTTACAGTTCAGTTGGCCAGCTAAGATTTTGTGAAACATCTCATCAATTACTGTGTGATTTCCTTCACAAACCATACCACTGAAGGGACTTTCCACTGTCTCGTTCATTACAACAATGTTCACACTTTTTCATATACTTCTAAATTTATCATTGGCCTGCAATTTTACACTGAAGTACCAGTCTCTTTAATGATCGTCATATTATTGTCCCCAAATCCTAAGTAAGTAGAACTTTTACATGCCTGAAACTTTTACTCTGATCTTTGTTATTTAGATAATCCAAGTAACATTTTAATTAATCCACTCCACATGCTATCCACATGGCACAATTGATTCAGTCCACTACCAGGCCACCCATCATCGAACTAAAGCTCCTAGTGACCAGTACAATTCCTTCTGACTGATTAGTACCACCATCATCATCTTACAAATCTCTCTTGTGTCATTTCAAAAATCCAGTCGTTCCATTTCAGCCAACTTAGTACAAATCTTTGATTTGGTTTGAAAATTTTTAAGTGTGTTGTAAAGTTTACTGTCTCAAGAAAGAAAGGGGAATATATATATTGTATGTTAATCTTTAAGATATCAGGTATAAAGTATTATTTAATTAAGTAGCTTGATCACAAAGAAATAGGGGGTAGCTGGGATACTGGGTATGGGGGGAGAGGTATAAGGTATTGTTAATAAGTCAATAAATTCTCTCAGTAAAGAAAAACCTTGTGCCATTGTGTTGACTTCAAGTCATACCTGAAACACCTGATTAGTGTTCCTCAGTTATTGCAGGGGTTCATGCTGCTGCCATAGTTATCCAATTCCTGTCTGTTAAAGCTGCCATAAGATTCTCTATCTTCATTTCTTTTGGCACTCACCTGATGAAGGAGCAGTGCTCCAAAAGCCAGTGCTCCAAAACCTTGTGCTACTAAATAAACCTGTTGTACTTTAATCTGGTGCTGTGAGACTACTTACTGTGCCTACCCCAGTCCAACGCCAGCAACCCCACTTCATTCCTTTTGATTCTGATTCTTCTTTAATATTCATGCTTGTGCCCCATATCTAAATGGTCTGAAAATGCTCCACTGTTGAATCCTCCATCTTCTGTCTTATTGTTGAATGTCTCATTGGGACAGGAAATGTTTTCCCAGAATCTTGTTTTAAAGCTTTGGACAGCCATTGCAAAAGCATATCTCTTTCTAAGAACCTAACCCCAGTCAAGACCAGGAACTGATCCATGTTCAACACTTTAACACAATCGAACAATTTGAAATCAGACACTGAGTTAGGGATATCCAAATAGGATTTCTGCAATCTTGTATGTAACCTGTTAAATTCCATGATATAGTCTTCTACAGAAAAACTATCCATCTTTCTAACATTATCAATGTCTGACCATGCCTGTACACATTTAACAGATTATCTTTTTTGTCATAAACTTTCAAAGTTTACCCAAATCTTCCTCAATGTCCATTGATGAGCATCAAGTTCTAAGGCCATACGTTGCTTTTCCTTTCTAAAGATCATGACCCATCATCACATATCCACATCATTCTTGCATTGGTTGTAAGTTTCAGCTTCACAAAACATCAATGGAAAATTATCATCCTGCTATTTTGCATTTGATTTCAGCTGTTCTCCAAAGCATCTTATTTTCTGTTTGAAAATAAGTCCTAGGCTGGGGATTTTCCAGTCCTCCTGAAGTGGGTTTCCCAAAGTGAATATGATGAGCCATTGGCCACCAACAGGATTTTCCATCCAGTTTATGGCTTTTGGGTTGCTCACCCACTCTGCGACAGAGGAGACACACCGTGGAGGATCAGCTTCCGCAGGACTAGAAGATCCCGCTGGTGGGAATGGTTAGATCATTCCAGCCAAAGTTTCCAATCTTCACTGTTACAATCTTCCAAACATTCTCTGCTACCAAAGTTAACAGAGTCCAAGCCAGTTGGCATAGTCAAAACGAAGACATATAGCTTTTTACTGGATGAATTTATTGATGTATACCTCTCCCCCCACACCAATGTCCCAGCTGTCCTCAATTTCTGTCTGATCAAAGTACTTAATTACATAATGCCCTTCATCTGTGTATCTTAATATAATTAATACACTATAACAAATGCCACTTTCTTTCTTTAAGCATTAAACTTTATAGCAAGCTCAGATAATTTGCATAATGCATCACAAAATATTACATTATTCTTCAGGACCTCCAACAACTTCAATCAAACATTCCTTTTTGTAAAGCTTAATTACTGACTAACATTTATTGTATGCTGGCAAGACCAAATTATCCCCAATTATCAATATCCTGGGGGTTACATTGACAAGAAACTGAACTGGAACAGACATAGAAATGCTACTGTGGCTACCAGAGCAGGTCAGAAGCTAGGAATGCTGCGACAAGTAACTCATCTCCTGTCTCGCCAAAGCTTATCCACCTTCTACCACATCCAGGTTAGGAATATGATGGAGTACCTCCTCAAATGCCTGGATGGATGCAGCTTCAACAACACTCAAGAAACTTGATCCATCCAGGATAAAGCAACCTGCTTAATTTTTACCCTATCTACCACCAGCAACATCCACTCTCACCATCAAAGACACACAATAGTAATAGTGTGTACCATCTACAGTCTGCACTCATCAAATATCCTTGAACAGCATCTTCCACACCCTAACCTCTACCATCTAAAAAGACAAGGACAACAGATGCATGGGAAAACCACCTCCAAGTTCCCCTCCAAGCAACACACCAATGTGACTTGGAACTATCTCACTGCTCCTTCATTTTTAATGGATCAGAGATCTGAAAATTCCTCCCTGACAGCACTGTGGATATACCTACGTCACATGGATTGCAATGGTTCAGGAAGGCAGCTCATCACCACTTTCTCAAAGACAATTAGGGATGGGCAATAAAAACACTGGCATTTCCTGTGAAGAACAAAAATAAATAAATAAATAAATGATTAAAATGCTATAAACATATTCCATCCAAGATCCAGGATAACTTTAACACTAAAAAAGTGTATGTCAACAAATTCTCTCTCATTCGAGGCATATCAATCTTGAACTTTCCAAGGTTCCTTTCAATCTATCAACCAACCATACCCATCTGATCCTCTGAAACAAACTCTCAGCTCCTTTGTATGCCTGAGTTACTCGTAACATATTTTAGAATTCAATCCTTTTTAGTTTGCTTGTACATCGCTTCTCCAGAAATATCTGGAATTCTATTGTGTAATAGGGACATAGAGAAGAGGACAAAAAACATGTAACATTAGGTTTGTACAAATCATGGTTAAGCCACAATTGAAATAGTGAGTGCAGTTTTAGATGATGTTATGAAAAAGGATATTAAAGCCCGAAAGGTTTCACCTTAGATTCATTGGAATGACATCAGAGATTGGAAATTGTCATGCTAAAGACAAAACTTCAGATACTATTGCCATTAAAGCAGGGAAGATTAAGAGGAGATCTTATTGAAAATTTATAATTATGAAGAATTTTGATAAAATGAATGATAAAAATAGATTACAAATGAACAGAGAAAGATCATTTCCTTTAGGTGTGCAATTTAGTGGAAAGTTCTGGTCTCAAACAGAGCATATAAAGGCACATACAGTTTATAGAATACTGATTAGAATGTAGTCTTTATAGCTAATCAATTCTTAAAGGTGCAGATAATGTGAGTGGAGATAGCATTAAGCATAGGTTAAAGAGATATGTATTGTCTCCCAACAGGACAGTAACTCTCCGCTCACCTGGCAAAGGGGCAAACCCCGAAAGCTAGTGGGTTTACTGTCAAATAAACTTGTTAGACTTTAACCTGGTGTTGTGAGACTTCTTACTGTGTTTACCCCAGTCCAAATCTGGCACCTCCACATCATGACTACCATTGATGCCCCTCAGCGCCAGGGACCTGGGTTCAATTCCAGCCTTGGGTCACTGTCTGTGTGAAGTTACCGCTTAGCATATCTGTGCATGTTTCCTCCGAGTGCTCCGTTTCACCCACAGTCCAAAGGTGTGCTGGTTAGATGGAATGGTCACGATATTAAATTGCCCCTTAGTGTCAGGGGGATTAACAGGATAAATTCAGAGTTACGGTGGGGTTATGGGGATAGGGCTTTGGTGGGATTGTTGTTGAAGCAGACTCAATGGGCTGAATGGGCCTCCTTCTGCACTGTAGAGTTTCTGTGATTCTATATGAATGGTCATGACAAAATTAGATGAACCATCGGAAAATTGTTATGAACATCATATCTATTTAAGTGCTAGAAATGATCGTACCTTAATTGTGACCATTGAGAAGAATCAATACAAGTAACTGAGCCTGATTAAGGTATCAGTCTTAATCTCTGATTTGAGTTGACCAATGAAGAACTATTGTCATTTCAGGGATTACTAATTTCATAGAGAACAAACTGCTGTATCCTGGTAACTTACCTATCAAACAATTTGTACACTGTTAGGTGAACAGCCAGTCTATCTAGAAATTGTGAATATTTTCTGAATCATTTTATATATTGGCCACTCTCCTAATTGCAAAATCAGAAGAAAACTGTTAATCATAGTTTATTTGTATGATTCTGTCCATCTGAAGTTGCAGATAGTTGGGCAGCACAGTAGTTCAGTGGTTAGCACTGCTGCTTTACAGCTCCAAGGACCTGGGTTCGATTCCGGGCTTGGGTCACAGTCTGTGTGGAGTTTGCACATTTTCCCCATGTCTGTGTGGGTTTCCTCTGGGTGCTCCAGTTTCCTCCCACGGTCCAAAGATGTGTGGGATAGGTTGATTGGCTATGTTAAATTGCCTCTTAGTGTTGTGAGATGCATAGGTTAGAGGGATTAATGGGTAAATATGTAGGGATATAGGGGTAAGGCCTGGGTGGGATTATGGTTGGTGCAGACTCGATGGGTTCAATGACCTCTTTCTGCACTGTAGGGTTTCTGTGATAATGCTGTAATTAATCCCACTAAACACATGGTAAAGCTCTGGTTCCATTGCAGAATGATTCCAAATGATAAAGTTGGCAGTCTCCACCCAGTTTTAAGTGCATACAATACAAACTAATTCATAATTTGGCACAAATTAGTACTTTTGCTCAGAGAGGGAAGTGCGAGATATTGCTATTATGGGAAATGGTTCAATCCAAGTAGAAGGAGCTTTCCTCTTCAGCTACATCTAAGCTAGGATTGCTGGTTGCTAATATAGGGTACACTAACACCCCTTTCCAGGATGAGGGCAAAGGGAAAATTTGCACTGGTGCTGTCCTGTAACATTGGGGTTAAGGCCTGCTGTTGAATGATGATTTAGATACGATAAGAACATTATTAAAATAGTGCAGAAAGAAACTTGGTACAGCTGTGTTAAACATTCATCCAACAATATTATTGACAGCAATTCCTGGCCTCCTGTCCTTCTGATTTTTTTTGTGTTGAGGCTAACCAACTTCTCCTCAAATCAAAGCAAGTGAAAGTGATAATTTGTTAATGATGGTGCTGAGTAAATATCCACAGCATTTTGGGCCAGCTGAATACATGTTGTACCTGTTGATCTGGAATATTAAGGAACCAACAGACAAATAAAAATGTAGCAACACGCTTGTTTTTATCTGCTGTGCCTCAGACAAAATTCCATGACAATTAAAGATCCTGAGAAAGTTTGAATCTTCTCTGCATTTGGCAGCTGATAAATACAGTTTCAAATATTTTCACAGCTATTATCGCGCTTCAAAGCATTTTCAAACCTAAGCAAATAGTCATGTTTAAGCAACTGGGATTTTCAGTTATTGTTTTCTTTTCAGACTGTAGCTGAACTTCAGACTACTATTACAGCCTTAAGAGAAGAGAACAGCCGACAGCAGCTGGCTGCAGAGAGACAACTCCAAGAAGCTGTGGGAAGATTTGAAGATGAGAAGAGGTTGTTGATTAGAGATAATGATAGAGGTATCAAGGTAATCAAAAGAATTTTTAACACCCCCGTGTTCCTCTTGCACTGCAAATGTTGATGGAAGGAACATCTTATCTGATTGTTGTGGTATTAGAGCGTAACAAGGTTTGTACATCCAGCCAGCAGAAAATACTTTCATAGAGCCAACTCGTTTTCTCATTGGAGTCGCTCAAACATTTCTTATCCCTGCCTTCTTATGGTTCTCTGTTCAGGACCAATGTAGGCTGCCATTGACTTCTCATTTTCTCATACAGTTGCCAATGGTGTGTCCAAAGGGCTGACTTAGGCCTCTCCTCTTCAGCAACTCCAAACTCCCCAGACTGGGTCAACGTCCAGATATATGTCAATATTACCCGATTCCTCCTTATCGCCTCCTTCCTGGACCAAAGGTTGTTCACACGCTTTGAAACCAAATGCCAAAAATTGCAGATCTTGGCAATCTGAAACAAAAAACAGAGAATGATGGAACAATCAGTTAGGTCGGTTAGCGCCTGCGGAGAGAGAAACGGCTGAGTCAGATTCCAAGCATATACCCTTCACGCAAAACGGGACCCATTCTCATCTGAATGATTTAGATTTACCAAATTTTCTTCTCAAAGCCAGTCTTTTTAACATGGAAATTACATAACAGAAATTAACCACAGCATCCCAATCTGCCTTCCTTCACATGGTAGAATGGGTAAAAATAAATGACAGATGAATTTCAGCCAATGTGAGGCGCAAATTATGATTTTAAAACTACTTTCAGAGAAAGTTACATGCAAGCAGTAGTCCGAATTTCATGAATCTTATTTCTTCCCAGATGCCTTAAATTACTTTTTCTCCAACGAATTATTCTTTAAAATTTATATGATCTTAATTCCAATTACAGTTCTAATTATGTATTCCCCAGTAGTATAACCTGCTGTAAAAACAAAATGATTTTTGTTCTAGCTCTCTGATGTTTAGCATTATATATTTGTCCCCTTATTTAAGATCTCTTCCTCGTTATTTACTCTGTTCCATCCTTTCAAATACCTTGTCAGACCATTGGATAATCGCCTTCATTCTGGTGTAAACACTTTCAATTTTTCAAATCTTTCTATTTCTTTCTCCTCATATAAGCAACATTCTGGTAAATCTTTACCCTTCAAATTGCCACACAAAATAAAGAAAGAGTGATGAGATAACAGCCACTTAAGAGGTCAAACAGGATATGGTTTAATGTCTCATCAAAACCTTCCAATATGGACAGTATCGTGGCACAGTGGTTAGCACTGTTGCCTCATAGCACCAGGGACCCGGGTACAATTGCAACCTCAGGTGACTGTCTATGTGGAGTTTGCACATTCTCTGTGTGTCTGCATAGGTTTCTCCGGGTGCTCCAGTTCCTCACACAGTCCAAAAGATGTGCTGGTTAAATACATTCGCCAGGTTAAATTGTCCGTTAGTGTCAGGGGACTACCAGGGTGAATATGTGCGGTTACGGATTTTACGCCTGGGTGGGATTGTGCAGGCTCGATGGGCCAAAAGGATTGTAAGGATTCTATGATGGCGGCAATCCCTCAGTAGTACATTAGATTGTCAGGTAAACTGTTATGTTATTTGCTCAAGTCACTCAAGTGGAATTTGAACTCAACTTATTGCAACCACTGAGCCAAGGCTGTGGTTGTGCTCAAGTCTTTCACAACATCACTAGCCCAAGCTGAACGATGCAGTTTAAAAGTTGGGCTCATCTTCAGACCAGTATCACCACTGACTGGAGTCCTGACAGTGTCAGACCACTTTGCGAGCAAGAGTGAACTCAATGACACTGTGTGTCTGCAACATAAGTTTGAGTCTGGAATTGAATCCTGTCTGTGCTCATTTCTGGTATGAAGGCTACAGTAGAAAAATGGTAGAAATGTGTCCCTACCTGCCACAGCTAGGTGGCTGGCTGAGAACACAACTCAGTGTGGAAATTGGATGTCTAAGACAGAGCTTCCGAAAGTATTTTCCAACGTGGCCGCATTTGAACACGTGAAAATGAATGAAACCCCAGGTACCAACAAAACCAAACAGCAATAAAGCAACATAGTAACATTCAGTTAAGATCTATTGAAGTTCACCTATTATAGAGCAGCATATAATAATATATGAACAGGAAAATTTGGGTTTTTTTAAGCACTTGTAAAAGTGTTATTTTATGTACTCAGGCTTCAGCCAATCTCTTCATATTCCCAAGTGGCAGAAGACTCAACAAAGGTCTTCCCTCCATCCTCTTCACCCCCCATCATTTAGATCAATTAGAACATCGAACATTACAGTACAGTACAGGCCCTTCAGCCTTCCATGTTGTGCCAACCTATGAAACCAATCTAAAACCCATCTAACGTACACTATTCCAATATCACCCATATGTTTATCCAATGACCATTTAAATGCCCTTAATGTAGGCAGGGCATTCCACACTCTTACTATTGTCTGAGTGAAGAACCTACCTCTGACATCTGTCTTCGATTTAAAGCTATGTCCCCTCATGCTAGCCATCTCCATCCAAGGAAAAAGGTTCACATAGTCCACCCTATCTAATCCTTGATCATCTTATATGCTCCTTTAAGTCATTTCTTAACCTTCTCTCTAAGAAAAACAGGGTCAAGTTCCTCAGCCTTTCCTCATAAGATCTTCCCACCATACTAGACAACATTCTGGTAAATCTCTTCTGCACCCTTTCCAATTGTTGTAGTAAAATAATACCTGTGAGATAATGAGTCAAAATACAGTGGATTTTATTTCAAAACTCCGGGGCCTATTCCAGAGTTTTGGGAGAAACTGGTTCCTTACAATGGACTACCAAACTTCTCATAGAACACAAACACAAGTGGGCATTTATACATCATGAATCTTAGTGTCAATCATGATACAAAGTTCCACTTCCTGCCAGACCTCTGGGTCTTCCTTCCTTTGTCATGATACAGCCTCAGATTTAGCCACGATTCACAGTCCAGCTGGCAGCTGCAGTCATGACACAGGTCTAATCCGGTCATGATTCAAACCCTTTCTGTAGCAGTACCGGCATCCCTGTCTTTGAAGCTACTTGTACGATCACGGCTATCCCAGCAGGACTCTTCCTGTTAAAAGCCGGTATTGTGATCTGCCATCAGCAGCTGTCAAAAGCTGCTATCGTAAACTACCATCTGTGTAACAATATCCAACTGACATAAATAGGTAAGATTTGCAAAGTCTACAAAGTAACAGCCATATTAAACTATCTGTCTTTATAAAAATGAGAATTAAAGCATGTAATAAGTGAACAAATAATTTATATTAATGCCAGGAGCAGTATAAGCTAAGGGACATCAGCCATGAAGAAGGGTTATGTTTGTGACATATTCTAGGTACAAAATCTATTAACCCTTTTCCTACTTCACAATGCTTCCACAACCAGAACTGTACACGATACTCCAAATGTGGCCGCACCAGAGTTTTGTACAGTTGCAATATGACCTCATGGCTCTAAAACTCAGTCCCTCTACCAATAAAAGCTAACACACACTGTATGACTTCTCTACAACCCTATCAAACTGGGTGCCAACTTTCAGGGCTGTACACACATGGACACCCAGATCTTTCTGCTCATCCATACTAAGTATCTTACCATTAGCCCTGTACTCTGTATTCCTGTTACTCCTTCCAAAGTGAATCACTTCCCACTTTTCTGCATTAAACTCCATTTGCCACCTCTCAGCCCAGCTCTACAGCTCATCTATGTCCCTCTGTAACCTGCAACATTCTTCCGCACTCTCCACAACTCCACCAACTTTAATGTCATCCACAAATGTATTAATCTATCCTGCTATGCCCTCATCTAGGTCATTTATAAAAACGACAAACAGCAGTGGTCCAAAACAGACCCTTGTGACACTCCACTAGTAACTGAACTTCAGGATGAACATTTCCCATCAACCACCAACCTCTGTCTTCTTTCAGTTTTGATGTAGAGATGCCGGCGTTGGACTGGGGTAAACTCAGTAAAGTTTTACAACACCAATTTTAAATCCAACCAATTTATTTGATAGTAAATTCGCAAGCTTTCGACTCTATAGCCTTCGTCAGGCAAATGTTTACCAATTTCTGGTCCAAACGGCTAAATCACCCTCAATCCCATGCTTCCACATCTTCTGCGATAGTAATTAATGAGTATGTCACAATATAGAGAGAAAAGTATTGATATATGCTTAGCGCATCTTTTACAATACTGTCAGTATGGAAGATTGAGGATTGTTAGACAGCACATGCTGGGTACCGTTATTGTGAGTGGAATGTTATAATTTATTGCAAAAGGAATGGAATACTTAGAGCAAGTTTTCCTACAATTGTATAGTAGGGTGTTATTGAGACCATAATAGAAACAGTTGTGAGAAGGTTCACTCAACTGAGTCCAGGGTGATCTAATGGGGAAAGGTTGTATAGGCTGTATGCACTGCTGTTTAGAGGAATGAGATGCGACCTTACTGAAACAAGCTTCAGGAGGCTTGACAGGACGAATGCTGAGAGATGTTTTGTCTAGTGGGAGAGGATAGAAGTTGCAGCACAGTTTTAAAAGAGGGGGTGTCCCATATAAAATTGAGATGAGGGGATTTGTTTTTCTCGCAGTGTTTCTCATCTTTAGAACTCTTCACCAGAGAGCAGTGGAAGCTGTGATTGAATATTTGTAAGGCTGAGTTAAATAGATTCCAGATTGTCAAGAGAGTCAAAGTGTATATGGGATAGGTAGGATCACAATGAAATTTTAACAAGTGGCAGAACAGGCATGAGGGTTTCAATGGCCTACTCCTCCTGTATGTATGGTTTTTTATTCGTTCAGCGGATGTGGGCATTCATTGCCCAGCCCTAATTGTTCTTGAACTGAGTGGTTTGCTCAGCTAGTTCAGAGACATTTAAGAGTCAACCACATTACTGAGGTCTGGAGTCATGTGTAGGCCAGCTGATTTCCTTCCCTAAAGGACGTTAGTGAACCAGATGGATTTTTATGACAATCGACAATGGTTTCATCGCCATCGTTAGACTTTTAATTCCAGAATTTTATTGAATTCAAATTTCACTATCTGGTGGGATTCAAGCCCAGGTTCTCAGAGCATTACCCTGGTCTCTGAATAAATAATCCACTGATAACACCACCACGCCACCTCCTTCCCTTACGTACATATATATGAAGAGAAAGAAAATCCTAGTTGCGGCTAGACCAGTCACTGACCAGCCCAGCACTAGGTTCTGTCATGATTGTGTATGAGATTTGCAAGGAGAGAGGTACTCTGTGAATTCCAATGAATAACATTGTACTTTACCCACAAAGAGGTGTGGTCAATCACCTGACCATTTGTAGCTCTCATGTAACAGGAATACGATGCAAACAACGTTCAGTTATCTCTTTTGTACATCTGAATTAAAGAGCAACTGAATACCGGTCCAGTCAAGAAGTTTTGAAATGCATTCTAACCTTCAAGTGACTAAACTTTCTTTGAAAGCCTCTGATACATGTTATTCGATTTATCACATGCAAAATTATACTGATATAACATGATTATAGTATGCTATACAGAATCACTTCCAATACTGAGTGGTAATCTACACAGCTAAACAAGAACTAAGAAAGACAGAATTTACATTTTATTTAGTGTCTTTCATAACCTCAAGACATCCCAAATAACTTTACTCCAGTTAAGTATTTTTGTACTGTAGTCATTGTTGTAATGTAGGAACTGCAGCAGACAATTTGCAAAAACAAGCTCCCACGTACGGGAAAGAAATAATAACCAGAGAGAGAGTGCTACCCACTGAGCTGCAGCTGACACCTAATATAACTGGTTTGTCATTATATCAATTATCACATGAAATGTAATTGCACAACAAGTTTTCAGGCTCACTTTATATCTCACTGGTTAATCTACTCCTGCAGTGTATTACTGAGCCAGAAGCCAAGAAAGGTAGCAGTTTTTAATCCCCAATGTACTCAGAGAGCTACAGAACCACTGCAATTGGCCCCCGCTAATTCTCAGTAAAGGGGGGGTGGGGGGCAGTGGTAGACTCCCAGCATTCAGCCAGTAGCCTCAGGAATAAATAAAACCTGTCTGGAGAATTGCCAGCACCTGTGGAACTTTGAGAGGATGGGAGGGGAAAATTGGGTGAATTATTAGAAACATTATGAACTCATGAGCTGGAGATGTATTGGATGTTACACAGAGACAGAAAGGAAGCCTTGTCAGGGAAAGGCTAGTGTATAGGGAAGCCATGTTGTTAGATTCTAAACTATTATTATCCACACTAATCTATATCTAACCGAAACTTTTATTTGCAAGAAAATTAGTGACTAACTACTTAGCATTCAATATTTTGTTACTATGATTTTATAATATAGCTGAAGGCGAATGAATATTTCTTTTACATAGTGACTGTAAATCTCTGTGAGGTGGGAGAGATCAAAAGCTAGACCAACACACTGTTTGACCTTCAAGCCTTTCAAATCACCTTGAAGCAAATCTAAGAGGAGATTACCGAGAAAAGCAAGTTCTACACTGCAAGATAGTACAAATACTCTGATGCTGCCAGTAACTCCTGTTCCTGACCAGCAATGAATCCATGTATTAATAAGTAATCATGTTGTCTGGGAAAAATGGGAGATCAATTGCATTTGTTAAATACTGTAAAAAGTACAAATGGTTCGACACTGCCTTCCAATTCAAGATGGTATTAGAGTGAGGTGACTTCTTGCAAACTGTGCCCAGCATATCCTTTAATTCTATCTTTTATTCTCATTGTATTCTTTTAAAACTCTAACCTTACTCTTATAAACTCTCTAACAGTGCTCTAATTCAGCTTCTGATCAAGTCGATCTTTCTCTATACCCTAGCTACAACTGGAACATTACATTCTGCATCCTCTCCTTTCCCTCTCGATAAACGGTACGCTTTGCCTGTATAGTGCACAAGAATCTATACTTTTCACTGTATACGGGGAGAATGTACAAACTCCCACGGACACAGGCCTAAATCCATGTATCTGCACAGCACAGCGATAGTCACTGAGCTGTCGTGTTGCCCATCAAATGGTCCAGGTCAAGTGTACACTAATGACTTGAAGCACTAGGATACTCTCGAAAAATCCAAGAGCAGCCCTCTCATGACCCATCGCGTGTATGCCCCTTGTTAGATAATAAGGTAGACTGAAGCACCTGTAGGATAAAAACAAGTACATCATCTATTTACACACTTTCCAGGAACTCCCAAGGCTCATGATCACTATTTTAAATCAGTTTTCTATACCTCTCCATTCCTATTCTGTTCATGTGCCCATCTAAGTAACACCAGAGTGCCTGCCTTCACCATTTTACTTGGCAGCGCATTCCATACCCCCACCACCCTCTGTGTGAAAAAATTCCCTCTAGCATCCAAATTATACCTTATCCCTCTCACCCTAAGCCCGTGACCCCTCGTGCTATTTGAGTCCATCCTAGGAAAAAGCTTAACCCTGTTTACTCTATCTATACCCCTCATAATCTTGTACACTTCTATTAGATCTCCCTAAGTCTACATCTTTCTAAGGAAAACAGTCCCAATTTGCCTAACCTCTCCTCGTAACTCAGATCTTCCATACCAGGCAGCATCCTGGTAAACCTCCTCTGCACTCTCTCCAGAGTCTCCATGTCTTTGCGGTAGTAAGGCGACCAGAACTGGACGCAGTATTTCAAATGAGGTCTAACCAACGTTTTATACAACTGCAACATGAAAGGCCAGCTCTTGTATTCTATACCCCTTCCTATAAAGGCTAGCATACAATATGCTTTCTTCACAACCTTCTTCAACTGCTCTGCCACCTT
Organism: Sphyrna mokarran; assembly: GCA_024679065.1. NCBI lineage: Eukaryota > Metazoa > Chordata > Chondrichthyes > Carcharhiniformes > Carcharhinidae > Sphyrna > Sphyrna mokarran. The sequence continues at coordinate 6,491,623 of JAGIQG010000021.1, read as the reverse complement.
CAGAGACTTGTTCACCTGCACCCCCAGGTCCCTCTGCGTTTCTATACTCTTAATAGGTCTACCCTTTATCATATACCTCCCCCCACATTCTTTCTCCCGAAATGCATCACCTCACATTTATCAGGAATGAATTCCATCTGCCATCTATCTGCCCAAGCTACCAGCCTATCCATATCCTGCTGCATCGCCTGACAATGCTCCTCACTATCCACAAGTCCAGCCATCTTTGTATCGTCTGCAAACGTGCTGATCACTTCACTTACTCCCTCTTCCAAGTCATTTATATATATTATAAATAGAAGAGGTCCCAGTACCGAGCCCTGTGGCACACCACTAGTGACTGACCTCCAGCTAGAAAAACACCCTTCCACTATTACTCTCTGTCTCCTATTACTAAGCCAGTTACTTATCCATCTAGCTACCTGTCCCTGTATCCCATTTGCCTTGACCTTCTCAACTAACCTCCCATGAGGGACTTTGTCAAACGCCTTACTAAAATCCATATAGACGACATCAACAGCTCGCCCTTCGTCAACCGTCTTCGTCACCTCCTCAAAAAATTCTACCAGATTCGTAAGGCACGACCTCCCCTTAACAAAGCCATGCTGCGTATTCCTAATCAGATCGCAAGTGCCTATACATCCTATCTCTAAGAATCCCCTCCAACAGCTTCCCTACCACTGATGTCAAACTCACCGGTCTATAATTTCCAGGGTTATCCCAACTACCCTTTTTAAACAACAGTACAACATTAGCTATTCTCCAGTCCTCTGGGACCTCACCTGTGTCCAAAGAAGAGACAAAGATTTGCGTCAGAGGCCCAGCAATTTCACCCTGCACCTCCCTAAGCAGTTTGGGGTAAAGGCCATCAGGCCCAGGAGATTTATCAGTTTTAATGCTACCTAGAAGCTCTAACACTTCCTCCCTCGGTATGGATATTTCCCTCAACTGGTCCACAGCTCCCTCAGAGACAGGACCGGTCAACAAGCCTCTCTCTTTCGTGAATACTGACACAAAGTATTCACTCAGGATCTCCGCCATTCCCTCGGATTCTAAGCACAGTTCCCCTCCTCTGTCCCTAAGAGGTCCTATTTTTCCTCTAACCACCCTTTTATTCCTAACATAGGAGTAAAAAGCCTTTGGATTTTCCTTAATCCTATCCGCTAAAACTATTTCATGCCCCCTTTTTGCCATTCTAATTCCCCATTTGAGCTCCCTCCTCCTCTCTCTATATTCCTCCAACACTGTCTCCGTTCCCAGCTGCTTTGACCTACCTTCTTCCTAACCAAGTCTTCAATATCCCTTGTAATCCACGGCTCTCTAATCCTACCTTTCCCATCTTTCCTCTTAGGTGGCACATATCTCTCTTGCAACATTTTCAGTATTTCCTTGAAAGACTCCTGCATGCCTAGCATGGACTTACCCTCGAACAACCTTTCCCAATCAATTTCCATAAGTTCCTGCCTAATCCGACCGTAGTTAGCCTTCCCCCAATTCAGCACCCTGCCCCTAGGGCAACAAGCATCCTTTTCCATTTATATCCTAAAGTAGACAGAATTGTGGTCACTGTTAGCCACATGTTCCCCTACTACAACATCAACCACCTGCCCTGGCTCATCACTCAGAACTAAATCCAATATAGCCCCCTCTCTAGTCGGGCTAGCCACATACTGCTCCAATGATCCTTCCAGTACACATTTTACAAATTCCTGTCCATCCGAACCCCCAGCTCTAGATATCTTCCAATCCACCCTCGGGAGATTAAAATCTCCCACTATAACGACTGTGTTCTTTCTGCACCTATTCAAAATGGCTTTTCATATACCTCCTTCAACTACCCGTGGGCTGTTGGGTGGTCTATAATACACCCCTAGCATAGTAATCGCCCCCTTTCTATTCCTCAACTCCACCCACAGCAACTCCGCTCCTAACTCCTCTGTATTATCCTGTATTGCACTGCTGTGATGCTCTCCCTAACTAACAATGCCACTCCCCCACCTCTTCTGGATCTTCCTCTGTCACGCCTGAAACATCCAGGAATATTCAGCTGCCACTGCTCCCCTTCCTTTAACCACGTATCCGTCACTGCAACCAAATCCAAGTTTCTCGCAAACATTAAGGCCCTAAGTTCTTCCGTTTTTCCTGTTACACTCCTTACATTGAAACAGACACACTCCAGACCTCCAAGCCCACTGGGAACCTCCTTCTCCCTGGTGTATTCCTTCTCATCCAAGCTTATTCTGTCTCCCATCTCGCTCTCTACCGAGCTATCGGTCTCAGCCCCTCAAAGTTCTCTTCAAATAATTATCCGATTGTCCTTTAAAAGCCATGATTGAACCTGGCTCCATCACAATCTAAGCCAGTGCAGATCCTAAACATTCCAGGAACAAAGTTTTCTTACGTTACTGTTGCTTCTTTTGCTAATCATCTTAAATTGGTGTTCCGTGGTTCTCAATTCTTCCACTAGAACAACAAAGAACAGAGAAAATTACAGCACAGGAACAGGCCCTTCGGCCCTCCAAGCCTACGCCGACCATGCTGCCCAACTTAACTAAAACCTCCTACTCTTCCGGGGATCATATTCCTCTGCTCCCATCCTGTTCATTTATTTGTCAAGACGCCGCTTAAAAATCACTACCATATCTGCTTTCTCTACCTTCTCCAGCAGCAAGTTCCAGGTACCCACCTTTGTATAAAAAAATCTGCCACGTACATCTGCTTTAAGCCTATGCCTCTGAATAATTGACCCTTCCACCCTGGGAAAAATCTTCTATCACCACTGGGAAAAGTTTCTTCCTGTCTACTCTGTCCATACCCCTTGTGATTTTGATTCCTTTATTAAATCTCCTCTCAGCGTTCTCTTCTTCAAGGATAACAGCTCAGTGTCTCCAACCTATCTATATGACTATCTTACATCTCTAAGGTAACTCAATGGAGTTGCAAAGGTTTATTTCACTTTTCTGCAACTATTTGTTTGACTGATCTCATTGAATCAATTTTAAATTGGTTGTATTTCGAAAAAGTATCTCAGCCTTAAAATATGATTGTATATTAGAAAGGAACAAAACTCTATCTCAGTGGAATCCAAAATGCATGTTGTTGCACTCTTTAAAACTTACAGTAACATTTTGCAGCAAATTAGAACCATAGAACAATAGAAAATTACAGTCTGTGCCGAAATATTTTTGCCTAGTCCCACTGACCTGCACTATATCCCTCCACAGCCCTCTCATCCATGAACCCATCCAAGTTTTTCTTAAATGTTAAAAGTGATCCCACATTTACCACTTTATCCAGCAGCTCATTCCATGCTCCCACCAATCTCTGCATGAAGAATCTCCCCCTAATATTCCCTTTAAACCTTTCTCCTTTCACCCTTAACCCATGCCATCTGTTTTTTTTCTCCTCTAGCCTCAGTGGAAAAAGCCTGCTTGCATTCACTCTATTTATACCTATCAAGATTTTGTACACTTTTATCAAATCTTCCTTCATTCTTCGACACTCCAGGGAATAAAGTCCTAACCTATTCAATCTCTCTCTCTGTTACTCAGCTTCTCAAATCCCAGCAACATCCTTGTGAACCTTCTTTGCACTCTTTCAACCTTATTTACATCCTTCCTGTAATTAGGTGACCAAAACTGTACACAATACTCTAAATTCGGCCTCACTAATGCCTTATATAACCTTACCAGAACACTCCAACTTTTATACTCGATACTCTGATTTATAAAGGCCAATGTACCAATAACACTCTTTACGATCCTATCCATCTGTGACGCCACTTTTAGAGAATTCTGTATCTTTATTCCCAGATCCCTTTTGTTCATCTGCAATTGAGAAGGACATGAGCCAATTCCAAATTCACCTGACACAAATGTTCTGTGGAAAGAAGTGCTTTTGTGACAGTGCACAGTCAGGCACCATTACACAGTGAGATGGAATGATGTGGTGCTATTTCAATTCCCTACCCAACCTCATTCCTAAGTTGAGAACTTCAAGAAGAGGAATGTTGTCTTTGACGAATTTCCCCTGCTATTGCAAACACAGGCGTTGTTAAGGGGCTTGTTGCCAACCCACACACCTTGAATAAGATGATGGAAGAATAGGGGAATCAGTAGGAGGAGAGGAATGTTTTTTAGAAAGCATTTATCAATAAGGAAGTGTATACTAAAAAACAATGGCCCCATTTTTTGTGAAGAAGCATTGGGTACAGATGTCAACAGCTGGGATCCTGGAAATCAGGATTTGGAGATGCCAGCGTTGGACTGCGGTAAACACAATAAGAAGTCTCACAACACCAGGTTAAAATCCAACTGGTTTATTTGGTAGCAAATGCCACTAGCTTTTGGAGAAGCTAGTGGCATTTGCTATCAAATAAACCAGTTGGACTTTAACCTGGTGTTGTGAGACTTCTTACTACAATCCTGGAAATGCCAGGCGTAACAGAGGTCCTGCCAAAATTAATGAAAATGAATTAGAATTTTTTTTACTGCTCCTATTTCTTATGTTCTGCAGCTGGGGAACACTGGAATGGTCCTCCACAATCAGAGAACATCAAGGAAAATTGGGATCCACAGTTCAGCAATGGGAAAGAGGAGGGAGAAATCATGGTCACAATAATGAGGATCTGAAAATTGGGGAAAAAAGAGAGGTTGAGAGAAATTGTAGTTTATGTGAAGGAGAATGTGGTGGGGAAGAGGTCACTGGGAAGATCAAGAAGGAAGAGATTTCAGAATTGGAGAGATTGTGAGGAAGACGGGATCACCTGCCAGCCAGGTGTCTTCACACCAGATCATGATGGAGGCAAGGGAAAGATACATTTGATGGACCAAAAGTAAACACTCCTCCTCTTATGGCACACAAGCAGATCTGGAAAACCCTGTATCTGATCTAGCAACTATCACTTTTTAGCTACTGAGTTTCCTGAGGCCTAGGAACCCTGCCAAGGAGTTGCTAAATTCAAAAGACTTCCAAAATCTGAAGAAAAGAGCCCTATTTAGATCTTCAAAATATCTAAGGGTGGCACCTTTGCTTTGAGGCCCAAGATTGTGGATTCAATCCAGTTGCAGGAATTGAGTAGATACGTCTAAGCTGACAGTGCGGTACTGAGGGAGTGCTGCACTATCAGTGGTGCCAAGCTCAATCTGCCCTTTCAGGTGGATGTAAAAGATCCCATGGAATTATTTCAAAGACTAGCTGGGGAATTACCCCAATGTCCTGATCAATATTTATCCCTTTCAATCCACATCACAGAAACACATCATTCTGGCCATCATCACATAGCTGGTTGTGGGAAATGGTGGTGTGCAAATTAACTGCCATTTTCCTCCATTTCAACAGTGACTACAATTCAAAAGTACTTCGTTATGGAAAGCACTTTGGGATGTCCTGAAATGAACTATATAAATGCATGTTTTTTTTATTGTCCCACCTCTCCAGAGCAGATGACTCAGCCACTCCCAGTCACAGTTACACCTGAATTAGCTGCATTTGCAATAGACTGGGGGTATGGTTGAAAAGTTTTTGCAAATCCAATCTTCCTGCCCTGTCTCTCAGACACAGCTCCATTTGTTGGGGACATGTTATCCCCAGTATATCCAGTATTTAGTATTCTTGTTTTAGCTCCACTGATCAGCTGCAGAAACCATTCTGCCCCAACAGCCATATGTTAGTTTTTTTTACATATTTGTTCATGGGCTATGTGCATCACTGGCTGGGTAAGTTCAGAGTCAACCACATTGTTGTGGATCTGGAATCGCAGGAAAGGACGTCAGATTTCCTTCTCAAAAGGGATTAGTGAACCAAATGTGTTTTTAATGATAGTCCACAATGGTCATCATTAGACTTTTAATTCTAGATTTTAACTAATTAGATATTACCATCTGTCCTGTTGGGATTTGAAACCAGGTCCCCAAAGCATTATCTTGGTTCTAGTCCAGCGATAATACCACTATGCTCCTGCTTCAATCTCTCTTCCCATCCACATGCTATGCTCTTAAATATCACCATCATATTAGATTTTTTTTTAATTGATGACTTTTCTTTTGCATTTTTTTCTCTTGAAAGGTCTTCAGTGACCCAAAATATTAACTCCGTTTTTCTCCACAGATGCTACCTCACCTGCTGAGTATTTCTGACATTTTCTAATTGTTACATTCATTCCAAAGAGCCAACACAGGCATGATAGGCTGAATGGCCACCTTTTGTACTGTAAGTTTTACCACAGAATCACAGTATCCTTTGGCCCGTCAAGTCTACACTGACACATGAAAGGCCCTGACCTGCCCATCTAATGCCACTTGTCAGCACTTGGCCCATAGCCCTGAATGTTTTGGTGTGTCAAGTACTCATCGAGATTCTGAGTTTATGTGTAGTTTAGTTTGCTGTTTAAAAAATATAAAAAGGTTTGATTCCCCTGAATGCGATGACGGTGCGACATGGGGGTACACAAGCCACGAAGATCCATAGTTCAATTTTAGCCACTCTGCCTACAAAACTAATGTTGTATATACAGTAGATTAAGGGTTTACAGCCTGAGATAATTCAGGAACATCATGCTCATCACTTTAGAGAAAACCATACCACAAAAATAGTTTAGAGCCTGTCATTTAAGGAAATCTAACAAAGGCCTAATTGGGAGGTCACAAGTTCTAGCCTGAGGCTTCCTGTCACTCCCACCACAGATGAAAAGAGAAAATGTTGAAAATACACAGCAGGTCCATTAGCATCTATAAAGGAAAAATGTTTTGGGTGTGACCCTTCAGCAGAATGAGAACTGAAAGATACCCGACAATTTGAATACATTTAAACGGGAAAAAGGGAAGGGACAGAAACATCAACAAACACTTCAAACACAGTAAAGAAGTTTCCTCCCAGTTCACTTGCTTTGATAAGGTGAGGCTGTCGGCTTCTCAGCCTGGCTGGTGACTGGTGCATCATGTGCTGGTGAAGTGTTCCATGTCCAGAGGGAAGTATCCATCTGAATTTCTGTCCTGGGATTAAACTTCCTATTGATGGTGGTAATAATAATCCTTACATTACATATCATATTGTCACACTGAAACAAATTAGAGTCCTTCACACAATAGATTACCTTACATAAAGCAGAGAATCTGGCAGCTGACTGACTCCAGTGATGAATGTAGTTAAAGTACTGTTTGATGGTGTTAATTGAGAGAAGACTGTTGGCCAAGAGATGAAGGAAGTTGTCAGCTCATCAGTTAGGATCTTTTATGTTCATTTGACCGGTTCAGGAAAATGAGGCTGTAAAGGAATGGTTACCATAGAATCATAGAAGAGTCATAGAGATTTACAGCATGGAAACAGGCCCTTTGGCCCAACTTGTCCACGTCGCCCTTTTTCTAACCACCATGCTAGTCCAATTGCCCACATTTGGCCCATATCCCTCTCTACTCATTTTATCCATGTAACTGTCTAAATGCTTTTTAAAAGATAAAATTGTACCTGCCTGTATTACTACCTCTGGCAGCTTGTTCCAGATACCACCCTCTGTGTGAAAAAAATTGCTCCTCTGGACCTTTTTGTATCTTTCCCCAATCACCTTAAATTTTACACCAATTTTATACCAGAGCCAGTGGGAAGAATCAGAATTCAGTATGTTCCATTTCCCCAGTCTGCTAGGGCAACTGCAATTCAAAAATACCTAACTGGCTGGGAAATGGCAAACAAGAATGCCGCAGGCTTGGGTGGCACCCCAGGTTTACATTGCATCCAAACCTATTTCGGATTAGTTTTTAATTTAGCCACTTCCAGTTCTACTGTCCTGGACAAAATGGAATTATCATGGTCTTTATTATCTCGTCCCGTTGTTATATACATAACAATAGTAATCATGTCCCTCTCACTCTTTTGCATTGAGGATATGACCAATTTACATCATTTCTTCTGGTTTTCAAGTTCCCTCATTCCCATCATCTCTTGGGTTGCTCATTTATCCCTTTAATAATTCCAATATTCTTTTTGTATAGTGTCAACCAAAAATGGACAAGTATTCAGAGGCTGGATATTCCATTCTTGCTGGCGACTGGGATTCTCCAGTCCTGCTGCAGTGGATGGAGATCTGGCTGTGCACCAAATTTTCCATTCTCACTGGCAGCGGTGCATGAATAGCTGGAGAATTCCAGCCCAAGTGGACCAATGGTTTATAAACTGCAGAATTGCCCCACAATTTTATCTCAAAATGGTGCTACTAATTCACCACACTACCTATTTGCAAAATTCACTGCCACTGAGCTTTGTTGAGTTAGCTTCAACTTATTGTCAATTGAGACCCCGAGATTTCATTTTCCATGCATATTATTTTTTCCTTGCATGTAAGTAAAAATCCCTACTTTTTGCCCTCACAAAAAGCACTTCATAAATAACAAACAATTCAAAGAAGCAACAGAATATCAATTACCTTACTCTGTCATGGAATAGTTCAAAAGTAGATTTAAACCTGTGACTTGCTCACAGAATGAGTTTCCACTCTCTACTGTGGCATCTGCCAAGTTAAAACCAGGCAACAGCCTGTATGGTGGGAAAATCTGAGGAGAAGAGTAAATTTCACATGCCTTCCATCTCACTTATTTCATCTCGGCCAATCAAAAGTGTTTGGAGATTCCTGTCCGCTCTTGTATCCCCAGTAGGGAACAAAGAAAAGATTCCAAATACCAAATGACTGGGACTCAAGGGTAAGAACTTCAAATAGCTGGTAGGAGCTAGTGTTGATTTTTCTTTGTTATTCACAGACAGGATGTGGGCAAAGCCATATTGCCCAATACCCTCTTCAGAACTAATCAAGCCAGTTTTTGATTCATCCCCAAAAATATTCCATTGTCCATTATCTTGCCTTCTTAGCTCTAGTTTTTCTGAAAGAACTGTTTGTTTGAGAGAAGTGAATTTGGAGACTGATACAGCTTGCAGTTAAAAAACAATTATTCCAGGTGTGGAGATCTGATTATTTATACTTTGTTCTTGCTGACTTGCATGTGTTGGCTGACTTTAAATGCCAGACTAAACACAAGTGTCAGTGGTAGCTATGAATGTCTTCCATCACAATCATCCAACAAAATTCCTTCTAATGATGTTTTAGAACCAGTGACAGCCAAACAATGATAGGGTATCCTCTGAAGACTTTATCAAATCGATCCCTGCAAGATAAGTGAGATAACTTCATTTCTCCCATTTTTACAATAAATTAATCTGGGGAAGGGGGAATTTGCCTTTGTGTTTTGTTCCACTTGTTCCATTTACTCCTTTTAATTGGAAGGTATTCAGCTAAAGATGTGCAAGTTAGGTGGATTGGCCATGCTAAATTGCCCCTTAGTATCCAGAATGTGTAGCTTAGGAGGATTAGTAGGAAAAATACGTGGCTTCCAGGGATATGGCAGGAGATGGGCCTGAATGTGATGGAGAGTCAGAGCAGACTCGATGGGCCGAATGGCATTCTCCTGCACGGAAGGGATTGTATGATATATTTTGCTACCAGCTGTCCATCAAAGCTCAGTGATTGAAGAATGAGAGGAAAGGAATGGATGGCAAACTGGAAGAAATGCACAATTAACATTTATTACTGTGAGAATAAATATCTGAACAGAAAATATTTTCAATAATGCAGAAGTGTAATTTGGAATGAAAATTTAGAAACAAAAACAGCAAATGGGAACTTTAGAAGAACAGGACACAGAGACAACAATTATTACAATCTCCATAAGCCCGATGATGATTTAAAGAGAAATGCAAATTCCCCGCTAGTTGAAAAGACTATGCAACTAGGTTCCATATTTTGTATAAAACCTTTTACTGTGACATATGCCAAAACAAACATGACTAATGCCACATCTCATATGCACTCATTTTAAACCAGCATTTCAAATAGAACACTCCATATTCTACTTTTAATTTCCATCAAGAATCACTTTATCAGTCAGTTTTTGAATGGTCATTCAATTCTGGAACCAAACCAAGGTGTGTCACAGCTACCAGGAATTCACTCTGTTTCTGCTTATTTCCGATACTTACTTCTTAGACAAGAAGTTCATAGGGATTCTCCCTTTACCATCCAACTAGGGAATCCCTCCAGTCCTACGTCAACACCTCACAAATGTAGATTTATCCAGCCTTAGAACACCCTCACTTTCATCTTTGAGTGGTGACTCCAAATCAGAAATGCCTCTGGTTCCTGAGTGTCTCTTTGTTCCTTGTGCTGGCTGCTAGCAGATTCTCTCCAGAGGTTTCAAGCCTCTCCAGATACAGGCTTCCTTCCAGACTGCCAAATACTATCTTTGATCTGGAGAAATGAATAATTTAAAATCTCTACCGATCTCTTATAGAGAACCCATCTTCTTAAGAGATAGTTAATGAGGCTCCCATTATTTAACTTTTAACATCTCACATCATTGACTTCACTAATAACATCAGCCTCCTTTTGGTCTGTAATTACATCAGGCTTTTCTGCCTGGCCCTCTAACCAGGTGTTCTTTCATTTATAATACATTTAAAAATTACAACTTCCAAACCAAAAGTAATCTTACAATACATGCATTTGTAACACAATCTAGAGCATTTTATAAAGTGTATAATAAAAATTATGTTGGAAAAACCCAAGAGGTCAGGCAGCATCTGCAGAGAGAGAAACAGAGTTAATCCAGGTCATGATCTTTCAGCAGAACTGAAATGTTTTCGGAACGGTTTTATTGGAATTCAGTAAAATCAGTGCTAGAGTCAGATAGTTTGAATGGCTTTGGATTTCCAGTATTTTCACAGAAGCAATTTGTTTATATGTTGCTTTAATATTGCTTTTGCCCCAAAGACACTGGGGAACTTAGTTATTCAGTTGCAATGACAAATCTGTTAACCTTCACGTACAAAACTCCTCTGCCATTTTATTAAGCCTTTGTTAAAATAATGGTTTTTATATAGGAATTGTAATGATTTAATTAGTGATATTGAATAGCAACATTTCAACACAGAATGAGTTGTACAGGTTTTAATATCACCAACATATATCCATTGTTAGATTCCAATAAACCCTCATTGTTGAATATCAGTTTTTTACTAAAATAAGGATATTTGAAATCCTTTTTCTCAGCACAACTCTGATACCACAATCTGATTTTTCTTGCTGTTACCTGCAGCACTACATTTGCATCTGTCCCTAACTGTGGTTGTACATTGCTCAATGTCATACAATGCTTTTACCGAGTCTAACCAACCTACTGTTTCTTGTCTAAGCAGCAGTACTCCATCTGTTGTGTAAATGTGTCTTTCCCCTGTGTCAGCTAGCCCCAAAAAGGAACTAAATAAATGTTCAGTTGCAAATGACTTCTGAGCTCTCAAGAATAGTTACAGACTGAGATAATCAAATATTCCCTGGGACGTGGGAATGACGATTCCGGTGCTGGTTGTTGTTGAGAGGGGAGGATGTTTACAACAACTGAATTGCCAGATTTATTTGATTTGATTTATTATTGTCACATGTATTAACATACAATGAAAAGTATTGTTTCTTGCGCGCTATACCGACAAAACATACCATTCATAGAGAAGGAAACGAGTGTGCAGAATGTAGTGATACAGATACAGCTTGGATGTAGAGAAAGATCAATTTAATGCAATGTAGATCCATTCAAAAGTCTGACAGCAACAGGAAAGAAGCTGTTCTTGAGTCAATTGGTACATGATCTCAGACTTTTGTATATTTTTCCCGATGGAAGACAATGGAAGAGGGAATGTCCAGAGTGTGAGGGGTTCTTAATTATGCTGACTGCTTTGCCGAGGCAGCGGGAAGTATAGATAGAGTCAATGATAGGAGGCTGGTTTGCGTAATGGATTGGGCTACATTCATGACCTTTTGTACACACATGTACGTGTATTTGAATAGTACAGTCTTCGCGGTATAAAAAGAGAAACTGTTTCACAACCTCAGAATGTGCCATTCTGCTTTACTGTCAATCAGGTAGGTTTGATATATTGTCATGCAAAAAATGTGGCAGTAAATGTGTGCACAGCAAACTCCCATAAGCAGCAGTGTGATAAAAATCAGATCATCTGATTTTTATTTCCTTTGTGATCGAAGAACAAATATTGGCTAGGACATTTAGAGCATTCCTATTCTCCTTTGAAAGAGTGCCAGGGGATCTTTTACACCCAGCTAAGAGGGCAAACCAGTTTTTGGTTTAAAGACTCATCCAGAAGATTCTTGAAAGAATGAATATTCTAGAATTTAGCTTCAGGTAATATTTATACAAAACGTTCCTCACAGAGAATTTTGTAAGTGGAGCAAAGATCTTTGTGGATGGATTAATTCTACTTGTTCTGTAGCATTCAGAAATTTGATGGGCAGAATAGCCTTTTCTAATTCCATTCTTATGAACTTAAAGCCGCATCAATGCTGGTACTTGGGAATGAGTAGGTAATTAGCTATGGTCCACAAAGGGTCATTAGTATCTCTCTTCATTAGAGAGAGACAGTTGGTTTTATATATAATGTGAGGAACACCAAGTACCTTATATAGTGGTACTTCCGCATTCCTGCAATAAGAACATAAGCACTAGGAGGAGGAGTCGGCCATCTGGTCCCTTGAGCCTGCTCTGCCATTCAGTAACATCATGGCTGATCTTTTGTGGACTCAGCTCCACTTACCCACCCGATCAGCATAACTCTTAATTCTTTTGCTGTTCAAAACTTTATGCCACTTTGAACCCAGATTCTACAACATGCAAGAGGTGATTTCCAGTGACTTGGATTATCTAGTAACAATTGGCACATAAAAACATCCCTGAATGTTGGAATGTAGGCTTGGTTACATGGTTACTCCATGGAAAGCTTGCTTAGATCATTAATTGACAAGTAGCAAATGGAGATCAGGCACATGCAACAGGCAGAGTAATAATGCCTGTTGTATCTGCCGAAACATTTGCATGGACAGCTAGAAGCAAAATGTTAACAGTTAACCAATTCTAGGTCGAAGGGAATCAGTTAGGCTGGTGAGAATTATAGCTGAGTCACTTAAACATTGGCATGTTGCTGTTCTTTATCACGAACACTGGGGCTGAGGCCTGCTATTTACACACTTCCATGGTGGAGCTGTGTACACGGTTTGGGAGGGGTTACTTTTTATGTTTAATATTTAATGGGATTGTTCAATAGCTGTATTGTTAATGATTGACAGGCATGATTAACTCTTTAGATAGCCATACATTCAGGTCCTCTCCATAAAACCATACGATATAAAGACAGAATTCAGCCCATAGAGTCTGTTCTGCCGTTCAATTATGACTGACATGATTCTCTCCCCATTTTCCTACCTTCTCCCCATAACCCATGATCCCCTTATTGATCAGGAACCAATCTATCTCCGTCTTAAAGATACTCAATGATCTGGCCTCCATAGCACTCTGTGGCAATGTGTTCCACAGATTCACCACCCTCTGGTTGAAGAAATTCCTCCTCATCTTAGTTTTAAAGAGGCGTCCCTTCACTCTGAGGTTGTGCCCTAGAGTTCTAGTCTCTCCCACTAGTGGAAACTCCCTCTCTATGTCCACTCAATCTAGGCCTCTCAGTATTCTGTAAATTTCAATTAGATCTCCCCTCGTCCTTCTAAACTCCTTTGATTATAGATGTAGACTCCTCCAAGTAGAACAAACATGGTTTCAGATACTTGATGAGGAGTAAAGCTGCAGCAGTATGACAGTAAACAGATCAGTCAAGTGTTTTTCCCCCTCAGTTGCCCCCCCATTTGTTCTGAAGGCAGTAACTTTAGTTAGTGTCCAGATCCACAAGCACCAGCTAATCACTGACTATCTTACCCAAACACACAAGTACAAGCCTGAACAATGAGGATTTGTTTTGCCCGTTTTGGGTAAAATTCTAGGCCAGCAGGAACAATCCCAGCAATCGTCCCACCAGCTGCACTGGAACTGAAAGAAAACATCAAAGAAGTTGCGCTGTTCCTCCAAATCCAGAACAGGTATTATAATGTAATCTGGGATCAAGGCAAATGGCATATTTCCCATTACTGATATCTCAGCATTGCCTGCAGTCTCCCTAAAGAGTAATAGCCTTACCAAGTGAAAGGGCAGCCTTGCCTAATGCAATCAGCTGATACTACTGGCCTCTCTCCCATCAGAGAACATCAATATCTGCCATGAATATTTTAAATCTACTCAATCTGGTGGGTTGGTAACCTTGGTCATTGAGGTCAGGACCAAGACCAACCCTGTGCACTTTACTCCAGAACCCAATGCTGAAGACCTATCCGTGGCTGACTGCCACTACCTCTCCCAACAGTAGGGGGCAATGGTTATTGATTTGATTTGATTTATTATTGTCTCATGTGTTAACATACACTGAAAAGTATTGTTTTTTTGCATGCTATACAGATAAAGCATACCGTTCATAGAGAAGGAAAGGAGCGGGTGCAGAATGTAATGTTACAGTCATAGCTAGGTTGTAGAGAAAGATCAACTTAATGCAAGGTGAATCTGTTCAAAAGTCTGACAGCAGCAGAAAGAAGTTGTTCTTGAGTTGATTGGTATGTGACCTCAGATTTTTGTAGCTTTTTCCTGACAGAAGAAGGTGGAAGGGAGAATGCCCAGGGTGCGTGGGGTCCTTAATTATGCTGACTGCTTTGACAAGGTAGTGGGAAGTGTAGACAGAGTCAATGGATGGGAGGCTGGTTTGCAATGATGGATCAGGTTACATTCACAACCTTGTGTAGTTCCTTGTAGCCTTGGGAGAGCAGGGGCCATACCAAGCTGTAATACAACCAGAAAAAATGTTTTCTATGGTGCACTTGTAAAATTTGTTGTGAGTGGTAGCTGAATGCCAAATTTCCTTAGTCTTCTGAGAAAGTAAAGGCATTGGTGGGCTTTGACAAATGGAGGAACATTGATTAAATTTCTTCCCTCTCCCAAATCCTAAGGCCCTAAAGCCAAATGTAGCAAGCCACCACCCCCGCAAAGACAAACAACTAAAAGTAAAGATCACGGATTGGAGCTATGAGTTTTAATTATGCATGATGCTTTCACCCAGTATCCTAGTGGGAAAAGTCAAACCATTGCTCCCCATTCAGTAAATAAAACACTGCAGCAGCATCATGATATCAAAGGACGCTGGCCTGGAATACTCATTGTTCTGTAGGCAAAAATTCCCATCATGAAGGAATGTCACATATGTGGAAATATAAATTGTGGCTTATCTTAAAACCATAACATTTCTTCGCCTCTTTTTCAAAAGACACTGTATTTATTGTGGTTCGCAAAGCATATTTCCAATGTGGAATTTGTAAAAGATGTGATTGTTCAAAGAAGCCATTAATCCTAACTAAACAAATTACAGTGCCATATTATTCCACTGACTCCACAAGAGTAGTCTAGTGGTTTAGTAAAATCTGGTTGTTTGCAATTTTTTTTACAAGGGTGGTAGTGGAGCCCACACCCTCAAAACAGAGAAACCCATTGAGAAAATTGATTCCCATCAAATTCGACCCTGCTGCAAACTCCCCCTTGAAGTAGGTGTGTGTACTTTTGGCCAAGCTGATTGGTTGCTTAGATTTTAAGTATTTGGTTAGGTCGGTTGACCAAGTGACCAAGTGTCTTGTTTGGACATTTCAAACTGTGTTCTCCAAACTCTGATTAAGACATAATAGTAATGTTTTATTCTGCCCTAATAACTCTGTAAAGTAGTATGTAGCCAAGCAAACTCTCCCAGGATTAATTGCTATCCTCTGCTGAATTAGCAAGAGGAGCAATTGGGTTGTTAACAATTAGTTTCATTGGAGAGAGTAAATTTACTCAGTGCAATCAAGTGAAGCCCAATAAAAAATGTCTATATCTGTAGCCATGGAGTGAAGGCACAATTCAGCTTGACTGTGATACCTCCACAGTTCAAAAATCTGCTGATATTAATTAGAACAAGTTCTTAATTCATTCAAATTCCATCCACTTAAAATTGGCTCCTATTATTCACTTAAACAAGGTACCACAGGCTGCTCCATATTAACAGAGTCATATCCCAACTTTTTAGTGGAGAGGATGGGAGAAATTAGTCCCAAAATACATAAATATTGGTTCCCAGTCCATCAACACATCAAATTTAAAATTCCCAATTTCGTGTTCATGGCTTCACTATCCCTGTCGGGAATGATGAACAGCTAACTAACTATTTACTCTTACGTGGAATGTGTGCTTCGCTGTTTAGGCTACCATTTATTGGAGAGTATTCTATCACATCCTGCCTTGTGCCTTGTAGATTTTGGACAGGTTTTGAGGCATTAGGAGGTAAATTACTCTCCACAGAGTAATTCCCAGCCTCTGACCTGTTCTGGTGCCATAAAATTTATATGGATGGTCCAGTTTAGTTCTGGTCAATGGCAACCCCCAAGATGTTGACAGTAGGGGTTTCAGCAATGGTAATGCCACTGAATTTCAAAGGAAAATGATTTCACTTGTGGAGAATTATTACCTGCGCTTGTGAGCACAAATGTTAGTTGCCACTCATAAGTCCAAACCAGAATGTTTCCACCACCTGCAAGTTTCCCTCTGAACCACAGATCATCCTGACATGGGATTATATCGCTGGGTCAAAATCCTGGAACACCCTCTCTATCAGCATTGAGGGTGTACCTACATCACATGGACTGCAGCATGGACACCACCACCTCCTCCAGGGCAACTAGGGAAGGGCAAAGTAACGCAAATGTTAGAAATATACCCAGCAGGCCTAACATCTAAGAAGAGAGAAACAGAGTCAACCTTTTAGGTTTATAATCAGACTAGTCATAGGGAAAGGGTGGGGACCAGAAACAAGTTAAGGAGTTGAGTTTAATTAACACTGATCCTGTGTTCCCTGCAGTGGTGTACACGTCGAGTTGGCCTTTGGTTGGAAGTGGCTCTATCTACCCACTCGATTGGATACAAAATATCAGTGGTATTTGAAGAGCAAGGATGTTGTGCTGAACAATTTTTATCCCTCAGCAACAACACTGGAGCAGATCTTTTGAACATTTAATTCAGTGTTCTTTGTGGGAACTTAACATGTATTAAATGGCCACTGTATCTCCTATGACTGTGACCACACTTCAGAAGCACTTCATTGATTCTCTTTTTTTGAATTGCCTTGTCAATGTAAATATTATAATCTTGGTTATGTTTGTACTTTCTGATTTCCCTCTGTCCTTCTTACATGTTAAGAAGTCTGACAACACCAGGTTTAAGTCCAACCGATTTATTTGATAGTAAACTCGCAAGCTTTCGAAGCTGTCCTCTTCGTCAGGTGAATGAGGTGTTCTGGTCTCAAACAGCACATATAACAGCACAGACAGTTTACAGATTACTGATTAGAATGCAAATCTTTACACCTAACCTGCTATTCAAGTCTTAAAGTGGCTAACAATGTGAGTGGAAGGAGCACTGAGCACAGGTTAAAGAGATGTGTATTGTCTCCAGACAGCACAGTAAGTGAGGTTTTTGCTAACCCAGGCAAGTCATGGGGGTTACAGATAGTGTGACATGAACCCAAGATCCCTGTTGAGACCGTCCTCATGTGTGTGGAACTTGGCTATCAGTCTCTGCTCAGCGGCTCTGCGCTGTTGTGTGTCGTGAAGGCCGCCTTGGAGAATGCTTACCTGAAGGTCGGAGCTCGAATGCCCTTGACTGCTTAAACCTGGTGTTGTGAGACTTCTTACTGTGTTTACCCCAGTCCAACGCCAGCATCTCAACATCACTTCTTACATGTTGCGGGTTTGGTTAAGGAGCTTATTGGTTAACGAGGGCTAGATACAGAGATTTTGTGTAGATAGATGTAATTGCTGTGGAGAAAGTGCAGAGCAGGTTTACAAGAATGTCGCCAATGCCAGAAAAACTGTAGCTATGAGGAGAAATTGGATAGTTTGGGGTTATTATTCTTGGAACAAAGAAGGCTGAGGGATGATGTGATTGAGGTGTACAAAATTATGAAGGAGAGAGATAGAGTGGACAGAATAAAATTGTTTCCTTGTTGGAGAATTCTAGAACCAGGGACATAGATTCAAGATAAATGACAGTAGGTGTAGAGAGACAGTGAACATAAGAACTAGGAGCAGGAGTAGGCCATCTGGCCCCTCGAGCCTGCTCCGCCACTCAATAAGATAGTGGCTGATCTTTTCATTTCTCAAGTAAGGAGATCAAAACTGTACACAGTTCTCCAGGTATCGCATCACTAGCAACTTATTCAGCTGCAACATAACCTCGCTGTTTTTAAACTCCATCCCTTGAGCAATGAAGGGGTCTGTTTTGGGGCCCCTACTGTTTGTAATTTTTATAAATGATCTGGATGAGGGTATTGAAGGATGGATTAGTAAATTTGCAGATGACACTAAAGTCGGTGGAGTGGTAGATAGTGAAGAGGGGTGTTATAGTTTGCAGAGAGACTTGGACAAGTTGCAGAGCGGGGCTGAGAGGTGGCAAATGGAGTTTAATGTGGAAAAGTGTGAGGTAATGCACTTTGGCAGGAATAATAAAAGTGTAGAGTATAGGGCTAATGGTAGGATTCTTAATAGTGTTGATGAACAGAGGGATCTTGGTGTATTTGTGCATAGATCCCTGAAAATAGGCAGTCAAGTCGATAAGGTTGTTAAGAAGGCATATGGAGTCTTAGCTTTTATTGGTAGGGGGATTGGATTTCGGAGCCGCAACGTCATGTTGCAACTGTACAAAACTCTAGTGCGGCCGCACTTGGAGTATTGTGTGCAGTTCTGGTCCCCACATTATAAGAAAGATGTGGAGGCATTGGAGAGGGTACAGAGGAGGTTACCAGGATGTTGCCTGGTATGGAGGGCAGGTCTTATGAAGAGAGGCTGAGGGAATTGAGGTTGTTTTCGTTAGAAAGGAGGCGGCTAAGAGGGGACCTTATCGAAACATATAAGATGATTAGAGGTTTAGATAGGGTGGACAGTGATAGCATTTTTCCTAGGATGGAGAAAGCTAGCACAAGGGGACACAGCTTTAAATTAAGGGGTGATAGTTATAGGAAGGATATCAGAGGTAGGTTCTTTACCCAAAGGGTGGTTCGGGAGTGGAATGCCCTGCCTGCAGCAGTTGTAGATGCGCCAAGTTTGGTGGCGTTTAAGAGGTTAGTTGATAAGTATATGGAGGAGAAGGGAATGGTTTAGTTTGGAGGGTCATTGCTTTTTATATTGGTCGGCACAACATCGAAGGCCGAAGGGCCTGTTCTGTGCTGTAATGTTCTATGTTCTATGTTCTAAAATTCCATTTGCCTTCTTAATTAACTACTGCAGGAAGAACGTTTTTACGTAGAGTGGTAAGTGTCTGCAATTTGCTGCCTGAGGTGGTGGTGGAGGCAGAGACCCTATAAAAGTGTTTAAGTACTTAAATCTGCACTTTAAGTTCAGCGACTGGGCCATGGACCAGGTGCAGGAAGGTGGGATTAGGAATGACATGTGGGTGTCCTCGGGCTGGCAAGGACAAGATGGATAGAACTGCCTTCTTCTGTGTTGTATCTTTTCTGTGATTCTAAGCTTTTGTGGGTGAAATCATGAATGGGGTTAGAGAGCCTTGAGAGGCTCGGAATCTGTACTTTCAATGTCAATCCTTGAAGAGAGCTTTCCCCAGAAAGAAGCTGTTCGCTAACAGTCCTCTAAACTGTAGGAGGATTAGCGAAACATAGGACAAGTACAGCTATCTCATTTTGCAGTGAGAATCACATGACAAATATAAACAGGTCCGTTGACATCACATTTGTCTTTGTAAAAGTTGGAGTGCCTACTCAGTAACCCGAATGATTTTCTTTCTCTTTGCTGATTTTTCATTTAGGCTCTGGAGGCCGAGATAGAAAGCTATCGTAACCAGATCAAGGCATTAGAAACAGAGGTACAAAACAAGGAGTTGGAAGCTCAGGAACAGGTAACTAACAAGACACAAAAGCGTCTATTACTTAATAGGTTAAGGATAATACAGGGCGATGGAAACAGATTCAGTAATAATCTTTCAAAGGAGAATTAGATAAATACTTGAAAAGGGGTATGGGGAAAAAACAAGAGAATGGAACTAATTGGATACCAAGTGACTTCTTCTGTACTATCTGATTCCATGATTGATTCTTCAGTTGGTTCCAGTGTTTCACAATGTACTCAACCAATGGTCTCTACCCATCAGTATGGTGGATGCCAATACTGAGGAAAGAAACATTTTCCACCTAATGTTGTATGAAGATAATATCACAGGTCAGATACAGGGTAAAATTCCAACAATGTACCTAATGGCAACTTCAGGAAAGCACTGTCTGCTTTCAGTGTTACATTCCATTTTCCACACCAATTATTTTTGTGGCCTTTCTGAAGGAGATGGCTAATTTTAGTATCAATAATTATACACGGTTTCATGCTAATAGATTCTCAGATACTAGGAATTTGAGATTTTCCAAATTAATTTAAATTGGGACTTTCAATAAAACTGAACATTAGGGAAGTTATTGCTAAATTTTCACTAAAGCTTGGTTAAACCACACTTAGAGCATTGTGTGCAGTTCTGATCACCACATTATAAAAGAATATAAAGGCACTGGAGAGAGCAGTGAGAAGATTTCCAAGGACGATAGCAGAAATGCACAGGCATATATTATCAGGGGAAGGTTGACAGGCTGGGTCTTTTTCCTCTTGAAAAAGTGAAAACTAAGGAGTGACCACACTTTT
Organism: Sphyrna mokarran; assembly: GCA_024679065.1. NCBI lineage: Eukaryota > Metazoa > Chordata > Chondrichthyes > Carcharhiniformes > Carcharhinidae > Sphyrna > Sphyrna mokarran. The sequence goes on along the minus strand of JAGIQG010000021.1, from coordinate 6,470,931 downwards.
AAAATAGTTCTTAAATAATGAAAGGTTTTGATAGAGTGAGTAGAGAGAACATTTTCCCACGTGGGGAAGATCGTAGCTTGAGGCCATCAGTAAAGTATCAGTTCACCAAGAAATCTAACTGGGAATTCAGAAGAAATTTCTTTACCCAGAGAGTGATGAGAATGTGGAATTCATTGTCACAGGGAGTATAGACACATTTAAGAAGAAGCCACCCAGACATTTAAGGGGAAGGATGGTTATAATGGCAGATTTAGATGATGGTAGATGGAAGAAGGAAAGATGGAGCATCAACACCAGTGTGGACTGGTTGGGCTTGAATGGCCTGTTCCTTAGTATAACCTATCGTTCACCTCCCTCCAATCTAACATTAAGTGTAATTCTTATAGATGAGGCCACATCTGGAGTATCATGTGCAGTTTAGGTGTCCTTATCTGAGAAAGGATGTCCTTGTTATAGAGGGAGTACAGCAAAGGTTTACCAGGCTAATTCCTGTGATAGCAGGTCTGATATATGAGGAGAGACTAAATGGTTAGGATTGTATTCACTGGAGTTTAATAGACTGAACAGGGATCTCATAGAAACTTATACAATTCTAACAGGATTAGACAGGGCAGATTCAGAGAGAATGTTACGTTTGGTGGAGGAGTTCTGAACTAGGGGTTATAGTTAAAGGATAAGGTGTAAACCTTTCTTGAGGTGAGGAGAAATTTCTTCACCCAGAGTGGTAAGTGTGTAGAATTCACTCTCACAGACTGTAGTTGAAGACAAAACGTTGTGTGATTTCAAAGAGAAATTAGATACAGTTTCTGAGGCTAAAGGGATCAAGGAATATGAGTTGGAAAGGGAAATCGGATATTGAATTAGATGATCAACCACGATCAAAGTGAATAGTGGAGCAGGTTTGAAGGGCTGAATGGCCTACACCTGCTTCTCGTTTCTATGTTTCTTACACGTCATTTCACTCACTTTACCCTTCTCTAATCCGACACTGCTTCCTAGACTTTGAATACTCAATATATTTCAATGCAAGAAGCTGCTCGTTAAAGTAACTCTCTTCCTGCAATCATTGACTCAGGAAGAGGGCTGGGCCACTTAGCCACTTGAGTCTGTTTCCACATCCAATTTGAAAGAACAGCTTGCATTTTTATAGCACCCTTTACAATCTCAGGACGTCCTTAAACACTTTGCAGCCAGTTAAGTTCTTTGAAGTGTTGTAATGTTGGATATGCGGCAGTTAATTCAGTTATAACAAACAGCAAAGAGATAAGTGACCAGATAATTTGTTTTAGGAACAGAAAATGCTGGATAAACTCAGCAGGTCTGGCAGCACCTGTGGAGAGAGAAAAGAGTTAACAGTTTGAGTTTATATGATCCTTCTGCAGCCGTTTGTTTTTAATTTGTTTTACTGATTTGGTTAAGGGATAAAGATTGACCAGGGCAATGAGGAGAATTTCCTTGCTGTTTCTCAACTAGTGTCAAGAGATATTTTATGCCCACCCATACATAAATATAGGTTTACAATATATTGAAATTAAGCCCAAATAAAATCCACTTTTTAAGTTTTCCAGAAACAAAGCAGTTTCCTTAACTTTTTGACAATATGTACTTCTTGGGATGTGAGGCTCACTGGCAAGTCTTGAGTTGAATAATGGGCCACCTTGTCAAATCTCTGCAGTGTGTGTGTGGTGAAGATATTTCCATATTACTGTTAGCTAGGAAGTTCAGGATTCTGATTCTGTGACAGTAAAGGTATAGTAAGTATATCCAAGTGTAGGATTTGGAAGGGAACTTTGAGGTGATGATATTTCCATTCACTTGTTACCCTTGTTGCATGATTGGAAGATGCTAATGAAGAAACCCTGGCAAGTTTCTGCAATGCATCCCATCAGTATACATCTAGTTAGGCCAGTGTTACATGCCATTCTGGTCACCATCACCTTAGAAAGCATGTGAGCATCCTTGAGCGGGGGCAGAGGAGATTTGCCAGAATAGTTTCAGGAATAAGGGATTTTAGGTACAAGATTAGGCCAGAAAAGCTTGGATTGTTTTTATTGGAGCAAAGGATATTGAGGGGAGTTTTGATAGAGGCGAACTCGCTGGGGTCTTTTAAAAGACTTCTGGATGAGTATATGGGATCCAATGGGATTGGGGGTTATAGATAGGTCTATGGCTGGGTAGGTTTTGATGTGTTTGGCACAACTTGTGGGCCGAAGGGCCTGTTTGTGCTGTAGTGTTCTATGTTCTATGTACAGAATGATGACAGGCTGAGATAAGGTTGACAAAGAAGTTCCCATTAACCGATGGTACAAGAGTCAGGAGATGCAGATTTAAGGTTTTGAGCAAGAGATACAGAACAAATGCTAGGAAGATTTTTTTTAATGCAGTGAGTGGTAAAGACCGTCTCCCTGTGAGGGTGATGGAAGTGGAGCTAATTAATGATTTCAAAAAGAAATTGAATGGCACTTGAAGGAAGTAAATTTACTGGGGGTATTGGGATAGAGAGGGAAATGGAACTGATTGGATTACTGTTAGAGAGCTGCATGGTCTCAAACTGAATTACCTCTGTCTGTTCCTTAATGATTCTGAATAGGTTTGGTTAATTATCTTGTGTGTATAAATATGATATCTGTACATTGTTTAAATTGGCTGTATTGTATTACAGGTGGCACTTAGGTACAAACCAATAATTCAGTTGTATAATTCAGTTGATACCATAAACAGTAACTGTAAAGATTTACAATTGCTAGAGAGATTCACTTACAATTGTATTTTTAATTTTTTTTGTATTAACTGGAATAATTATTTCAAAATAATGCTCAGTTTTTAATTTTCTCAGCACAAGTGAAAGAGTAATAAAGGTGCAATGCAATGCAAGGCCTCAAGATATATTCCACCATGTGTCTGCTGCAAGAAGCCTCATGTTTATTTTGGCATTGCATTACTGGGAAATATACAAAACAGAGCCAGGTTTATGAAGGTACACTCCTGACAAGAAGGCTCACCTACCATAAGCACAAGACATTTTGTGATGTTGCTAACCTGTCCATTAATTATATTGGATTTTTTTATAGTTGAGGAATTAAATATGATGATGATGAAGAGCAGATTATTTTTTGAGATTCTGTTAAAATAAATATACTTCTTGTCGTGGGTCAGCAGCAACAATCCATTCCAATAATTCTTCTTTTGTTATTGATCCTGAATGCACACCAGTGGCTCGAGTGTCATTTCTTCTGCCCAGATTTCTCCATGGTAGCCACTTTTACTTATTTTATGACCTGTTGCATAGTTTCATGCTTCATTTTCCTCTTGGTGTAGCAACAATCAGTAGCTAGGAAAAATAAAGTAGGGTGATTTGATTTGATTTAATTTCATTTGATTCACTATTGTTACATGTATTAGCATACAGTGAAAAGTATTGTTTCTTGCACGCTATACAGACAAAGTGTACCGTTTATAGGGAAGGAGAGTGTGCAGAATGTAGTGTTACAGTCATAGCCAGGGTGTAGAGAAAGATTAATTTAATCTGAGGTAGGTCCATTCAAGAGTCTGATGGCAGCAGGGAGAAAACTGTTCTAGAGTCTGTTAGTATGTGAGCTCAGATTGTTGTATCTTTTTCCCCATGGAAAAAGGTGGAAGAGAGAATGTCCGGAATGCATGGAGTGCTTAATTATGCTGGCTGCTTTGCAGAAGTAGCGGGAAGTGTAGACAGAATCAATGGATGGGAGGCTGGTTTGCGTGATGGATTGGGCTACATTCTGAACTTTTTGTAATTTCTTGCAATCTTGAACATAGCAGGGGCCATACCAAGCTGTGATACAACCAGAAAGAATGCTTTCTATGGTGCATTGTAAAGATTGGTGAGAGTCATTGTTGACATGCCAAATTTCCTTAGTCTTCTGAGAAAGTATTGGTGTTGTTGGGCTTATTAACTATAATGTTATTATTGGTGATCTGCTTTCAACCATTTCTATTTCATCCCTGTTGGTATAGACAAGAGCATGTTCCCCTCTAGCTTCCTAAAGTCGATGACAATCTCCTTTGTTTTGTTGACATTGAGGGAGAGATTATTGTCCCTGCACCAGTTTACCAGATTTTCTATTTCATTCCTGTACTCTGTGTCGTCATTGTTTGAAATCCAACCCACTATGGTGGTATTATCAGCAATCTTGAAAATCAAGTTGGAGGAGAGTTTGGCCTTACAGTAATAGATGTATAAGAAGTATATTAGAGGGCTAATAATACAGCCTTGTGGGGCAGAGGTGTTGAGGATGAGGAGATGTTGTTGCCTACCCTTACTGATTATGATCTGTGGGTTCAGAAGTTCAGGATCCAGTCGCAGAGGGAGGTGCCAAGGCCCAAGCCACAGAGCTTGGAGATGGGTTTCATGGCAACAGTGGTGTTGAAGGCTGAGCTGTTGTCAATAAATATGAGTCTGACATAGATGTCCTTGTTATCTAGGTATTCCAGGGCCAGCGAGATGACGTCTACTGTGGACCTGTTGCAGCAATAGGCAAACTATAGTGGACCCAGTAGACAGTTGACATTTAGATCTTTGCCTTAGCCTTGAAATGCTAAAATAAGTACTAAAGAAAGTTCTGGAAATACTTAGCAAATCTGGCTGCATCTGTCGAGAGAGAAACAGAACTAAGGTTTATGTCACATGTGATCTTTAAGAATTTTTGAATGTTAAGCTTGGATTGCAAAACTGGACCTCATCGTAAGCAGAGTGTTCGTTATCTCTGTTTCGTCTATCAAACTAGTAAACTGGTTTGATCCACGTTTGGCTCTGTTTTAGTGGGACTGAATCAAAGCATCTAGTCCAATTATCCTTGGCTTGCAATGTCCCCAGTGTGTCACAATGATTGCAACAGAAAAACAATTTTGGTGTGAATGCTGAGTTTGTGCCTTTAAAGTATCCACCATGACATATGGAGTTAGCAGACTTACAAAAATTTAATAGTCATATTCATTAAATAAAAGGACAAAAGAAATAAAAGGACAAAAGAAAAGCAGGACTCTCCCAAATTTCTCTAATGCATAAACTAAGGGTTGTGTTTCTGTTAAATTACACCACTGATTGTTAGCAGTGTTGTTTAGATAAAGCCGGCACATCAAAATCCTATTGTTCTCCATATGATCCTAAGTGCTTGTATAAGCATTTCCATTCAAATAAAACCCATTAAGGGCAAGATAAAAATTCAAGTAGCACCGTTCACAAACTTTCGATATCCCAAGGTACTTTACAGCTGTTTTTTTAAAACATAAGGACAGGCAAAAGGGATTAGTTTAATTTGGCATCATGTTCGGCACAACATTGTGGGCTGAAGGGCCTGTTCCTGTTCTATATAATCCCTATAAGGGTCTGTTAATCAGACGAATTAATAAGGTTGGGAAGAGGCTCATATAGAACATCAACATTAGCATGAACCATTTGGGCTGAATAATCTGTTTCTATGCAGTAAATCCTGTGAAATACTATCAAACAGGTAGAAGAGAAAACGAGGCTTAATACCCCTCTCAAACAGTAATTGATCAAATACTGACTGTCCTTAAATATTATGGAGCATGCACCAATTAATGGTGATTGAGAGTTAACTGTCAAGCATTGTTGAAATTTAAACCAGGCAGCTTTATTCTGATTTCTCATGGCACGTTGAAGATTATTTAGCCACACCTGGAGTGCTGTGTACAGTTTTAGTCTCATTATTTGAGAACGGATATACTGGCATTGGAGGAGGTGCAGAGGAGATTCACTAGATTAATTCCAGAGTTGAGAGGATTGACAATAAAGAGAGACCAAGTAGACTGGGACTATACTCATTGGAATTTAGAAGAATGAGAGGATCTTATCGAAATGTATAAGACAATAAACGTATAAGAGAATAATTAAGGTAGAAACAGGGAAGTTGTTTCTGCTGATGGGTAAAACCAGAACTTGGGGCATCGTGTCAAAATAAGGGGGAGCAGATTTAGGATTGAGTTGAGAAGAAACTTCTTCACCCAAAGGGTTGTGAATCTGTGGAATTCCCAGCTCAGTGAAGCAGTTGAGGTTCTCTCATTAAATGTTTTTAAGGCAAAAATGGATGGATTTTTGAACAGTAAAGAAATTAAGGCCTATGGTGAGCGAGTGGGTAAGTGGAGTTGAGTCCATGAAAAGATCAGCATGATCTTATTGAATGGCAGAGCAGACTTGAGGAGGAAAATGGGCTGCTCATGCTCCTAGTTTTTATGTTATTATCTGACAATTTTACTCTATTCTTGATTTGCACTCTAAATAGTCTCACAACTCCATGTTAAAATCCAACAGGTTTATTTGATAGCACAAGCTTTGGGCGCACTACCCCTTCATCAGGTGTATACAGGATTTGTTTCACAAACAGAGCACATATAGACGCAAATTCAATTGCAAGATAATGGTTGGAATGAGAGTCTTAACAGGTAATCAAGTCTTTACAAGTGCAGGCAACATGAGCGGAGAGACAGTTAAGCACACATTAAAGAGGTGTGAATTGTCTCCAGCCAGGACAGTTAGTGAGATTTTGCAAGCCCAGGCAAGTTGTGAAGGTTACAGATAATGCGACATGAACCCAAGAACCCAGTTAAGGCTGCCCTCGTACATGCGGAATTTAGCTATCAGTTTCTGCTCAGTAATTCTGCATTATGTGCTGCGCGAGCCGCCTTGGAGAACGATTATCCAAAGATCAGAGGCTGAATGCCCGCAACTGCTGAAGTGTTCCCTGACAGGAAGGGAACACTCTTGCCTTGTATTGTTGAGCTGTGTCCATTCATCCATTATCGTAGCGTCTGCATGGCCTCACCAATGCCTCAGGACATCCTTTCCTGCAGCATATCAGGTAGACAATGTTCACCAAGTCAGCACTCAGAAAACTTGTGCCACCAAGTAAACTTGTTAGGCTTCAACCTGGTGCTTTGAGATCACTTACTATGCCCACCCCAGTCCAATGCCAGCAACTCTACCTGACCTGCCTGACCGAAGAATACCGGTGGCAAAATCAAAAGAATAATGTGTTTCAAGCATCAGTTCTTTTCACCTTGAAGAGCCCAAATTTCCAACAGAAATTCTCCCCACACAGGACTTTTGTCTCATGCAGCATGTTCATAGTCAGTGGTATCACGTAAGCTGAGAAATCCTTTAGTCACAGGAATAACAGAGAGGGGGTTAATGTGCTCAGCTGCATTATCTAGGGCTCTTTTTGTTGCTATCTCAGCACCATTCTGAATTTAGTGTAATCTCACCGTGCGCAACAACAAAGAGAAAGAGCTCTCCAGGTGAGAAATCAGGACAACAAAAAGCAGATTCAGAAGTATGAGCCAGAGAACCGATGAGCTGTTAGATGTGGTTTCTATCAAGCCAAATCACAGGAACATATAGGTGTGGAATTGACAGTATGTAACCAGAGGCTTCCAGGAGATTAATAACACAGCAATTCTGAAAGATGTCTGGGAACATGGTTTTTTAAACATGCATAATTACAAACATTTTTAAAATTCAACATTAAGCCAAATTTTACAAAATAATAATAAAATGAGATTGACTGAATGTGCTTCTCCAGTGCATTTTGAAATTTCCCAACAGCCCGGCTACAGGAATCCGTGCTATTTTTGATGTTTGAAGAACAAACACAGAAAATGGCTCATAATTATTATGTGCACAGCCTTGATTATGCTAAATCATGGTGTTATGACTCCAGCCTTGCAAAGGCATCTGCACTGGGAAACATTTCAGATGAACTAATCACAAGCCACTCTGAAAGGAAAAGCTGTGTTCTTTTAGTAAGTGTGCAATTGGTAATCATTCAGTACTTGAGTTTTTCTGTGTAATTGAATTCCAAACGATGCAGCATGCTATAGATTGTTGTTCCCAATTTCTCCCCTGCTTTTATGAAGAGCCAATCCATCCTTCTTATTAAACCGAGGCTTGTTCTACTTTCTTAGTAAGACTGGATGTAAAAACTCCTGGAAGTCAATTTAAAAGATCAAGGAAGTTCTAAATTGCCCCTTACTGTCAGGGGAATTAGGAGATTAAATACATGGGGTTATGGGGATAGGGCTTGGGTGGGATTGTTGTCGGTGCAGACTCAACGGGCCGAATGGCCTCCTTCTCTACTTTCGGGATTCTATGATTCTCCCATTGTCCTTGCCAATATTTATCTCACAACCCACATCATGTAAACAGATTGCCTTATCACGATCACATTTTTTTTTGGGGGGGGGGGGGGTGGCTCTTGCTGTGGTCCCAGAATTACTTTGATTACGTTTCATTGACCGTGGAGTGCTTTAGGGTTTCCTGTGGATCAGCTTTCACCATTAATAGTAGGCCTCAACATACTTTGCCCAAGTTGCCATTATTTATTTGTGACCCAAGGCAAATAGTATCAACAGACAATTTAGGCTGAGGGTGTAATGTTCTGCTCGTTAGGTATCCAGTCCAGTTACTGGATTCTACAATTCTCAGTCATGGTGAATAAATACACATGGTTCTCCTTTCTGTGCAGAGATTAAATTTCCGTTTGGAGATGGCCAATAGTTTGTTTAATTTGATACCACATCCTGCACATAAACCACAAATCAGCCGCCCTCACTACCAGCACAACTGTTGACACTTCTATTAACAACTCATTATTGTGCTTAAAAACTGAGAATCAACAAGTCCAAGTTAAAAGTTCAAACATTACAATAAAAACCTAAAGATAATTTATGTTGCCCATTATTGGTACTACCGTGCAGAAATCCTCAGCAGTGAATTCTTCACTGCTGACGTGACAACCTGTGCAACCATCAGAGGAAGAAGCGATGGCCCAGTGGTATTATCACTAGACCATTAATTCAGAATACTCAGCTAATGTTCTGGGAACCTGGGTTTGAATCCCATTGTGGCAGGTGGTAGAATTTGAATTCAATGAAAATATCTGGAATTAAGAGTCTATTGATGACCATGAAACCATTGTTGATTGTCAGAAAACCCATTTGGTTCACTAATGTTCTTTCAGGAGGGAAATCTGCTGTCCTTAGCCGGTCTGGCCTACATGTGACGCCAGAGCCACAATGTGGTTGACTCTCACCTGCCCTCAGGCAACTAGGGATGGGCAATAAATGCTGGTCAGCAGCGATGCCCATGTCCCATGAATTAATTAAAAGGAAGCTACTGGGCTGCTCTCTCACACTCCAGTTAAAAGCCCTCTATATTTTTTGTGTGCTTTTGCCTGGCACTCCTTTCTCCTCCTTCGGTCTTCCAAAACGTTGAAGTACCCACAATAGATCTTTTCCAGAAGCTTCCAAAGGCTTTTCCAGTTCCTTCTCCTCCAGTATTTTATCATCATGTGGCCACATCCCTTTAAATTTGATCTGTGCTTTGAATTGTGCCCTCACTCTCTATTGGCTCTCTTCCAGTGCAAGACTAGAGCTACATATGAAGTTACAAATAATTATGAATTGATGAAGTCATTGCTTCTCTCAGTTCTCTGCACCAACTAGTATTACAATAACATCAATCAATTCTGCACTGAACTTCATCAGCATCTGAAAATTCATTTATAAAATCCCTACAGTACAGAAGGAGACGTTTGGCCCTTTGAGACAACAATCCCACCCTGGCCCTATCCCCTTAAACCTGCTACTCCCCCTGATGCTGATGGACAATTTAGCATGACAATCCACCTAACCAACACGTCTTTCAGCCTGTGGGAGGAAACTAAAGGAAACTCTGCGGGGATGTGCAAACTCCACACAGTCACCTAAGGCTAGATTTGAACCTGGGTTCCTGATGCTGTGAGGCAGCAGAGATAACCACTGTGCTGCTGTGCCACCAATTCACGATTTCAGAATTTAAATAATGTGGCCAGTCCTGCACGTAAGCATTCATTCATATCTAGGGACCCATTCTCAGCAAACAAAATGAACGTGTCTAAGTCTGACAGCTATTTTTTATCCAGGAGCTTGTAGTTCCATGTTACTTTTTCCACATCAACATCTCAGACTATCAAAATCAACGTATCAGTGAATCAGCATCCTTTCCTCCTATAGTGTAAAGTGTTACGACCATTTGAAATTTGGCATTCTTGTATTTGTCCTGATGAGTGCAGGATGAAAAGCTTCAACAAGATGTCTCTCTTTGGCAATATTTAAGAAAGTATTTTATGGGAAACATAGTGGGTTCAAGCCTAGAAGACCATAAGCCACTCAGTCGGTGAGTCTTTACTGCTATCCCGAAGGAATCTTCCGTAAATTAAAATCTCAGTTATTCAGCTTGCCAGCCACTCTAATTTACAAATGTGCCACAAAGGATGTGCCTCTAATCTGATTCATCGGGAGAGACAGAAAGTGAGTGTAACTTCCTTAGATAAGGAAGAAAAAGATCAAATATAAGTGAAACAGCCTCTCTCAACAGTGAAAAACTGAAGCAACATACTGCAGATGCTGGAACCATTCTGAATTCTGCAGAAAAGTCATCAATCTGAAATGTTGGATGAGACTTTCCCAGGGACTAGTCGATGGCAGATGGGAAAAGTTGCATTGAAATGGTAATGGTGGCTTTTCCCACCGTGTAGTGCAGCCTTAGTACTAAACATTTTCAGCTACGGGGTTCTCTGCCGTGTTGGTGATGGGATGGCTGCTTCAGCGCACACCAGCCACACTTTGTTAATCGCCAGGAAGTGATGGCTGCCAAAAGTCCATCCCCAAGTTTTTAGAAGCCTCCCTGGAAAGGCTGCTGGATGCAATGGAGTGTGGAGGTGATGTTCTCTATCCGTACACAGGAAGAAAAGCAGCCAGTAAAATCACCAACCCAGCATGGGAGGTGGTCTGTGCTAACGCCCTGCAGAAGAGGACAGCCATCCAATGCAGGAAGAGGATAAATGATCTCCTCCACTCTGTCAGAGTAAGTCACTTTTCTCATCAATCTCCACTTTCACACCCATCACACATCAACTGCGTTCTCACTCATTCACCCCCGCTCGCTCTCCCACACACATCTTCCATCTTCCGTGTGGGTCATGTCTCATCATCCTGCAAGTCCCACTTATCACCCACACATGCCAGGAGTCTTTATCACCTCCCCTGGCACAGAACCTGCTTACACTCTCACCATCTGTTTTCATGCAGGGAAAGTTTATTCACAGCAAGAGGGAGAGCCCCCCGACGGAGAGGGAGATGCCATGGCTGAAGGAGCTCATGGACCTTGAGAACAGAATCATCCAGCTGGCCGGAGAGGATGCTGAAGCTTCTGTGCTGACAGTGAGGTCAATAAACTAAGTGATGATCCAGCATGGCAACATCCATTAGACAGCAATGCTGTGAGCCATGCCTCCTGCTTCTAAACGCCCCGGCCATTAACTCTTGAGCTGTCGGCGCATCTGGGAAGCAACGTTCACCCAAACCCTTCACACACTTCGGTGAGACCTAACTTCAGAGCAGCCTTGGGGTCACAATCTGGGGGCACATCACACTTTCAAATCCACAGTGGGTGAAGGAAGGAAGGTGCCGGCACTCAAGAGGATTGCTGGAAACCAGGAAGCTGCTGAATGCAGGTGCGATGGGCCGAAGGGCCTTTTCTGTGCTGTAGACCTCTATAACTGTGACTTTATGAGATGCAGCTGGATGACCAGCCTCTGGACTCAGTCGTACCTTAGTTGTTGGAGCTCCAAAGTCAAGGCAGGAAAATCAGGAAGGCTGTCTGAGATACTCCTCGGATTGAAAGGCTGCAGGGAAGAATCTATTCACCTTATGTCTGAGGTGATCGTGTTGACACTGCAACACAACAAGGTCAACACAGCTAAAGTGACATGGAAATCTTAGTGCAAGACCTTTGTCCTGCATGCTGCAGGGCATGCACCCCATGGTGCAGGTACTGCTGAGATCCATGAGTGCCAATGTCAGAGGATGGTATGCCAGCTCAGTCCCAAGGAGGAAGCCAGGTGCCCTCAGACACCCTTAGGGAGAGGGGCAGCTGCTGCACACTCCAGGCTCATTCACCCAGGTGAACTCAAGAACAGCCCACCCATCCAAATCCTCTCTTCCTGAGACCACTTCTGCTCCAGCTCCACAGGTCGAGGAGGGTGGCCATGCCACATAGCAGCCCTCCAGCTCTCGGCCCTCCAGAGAATGCTCACCAAGGTCATCACAGATAACAGGGCACAGTGGACAGATTCTGTAAAGAATGTCTCACTAATTTCAACCTTTCTAATGAGCTACGGTCCTGCAGTCCCAGCCTGACAACTGGCTTTCTGGACCAGTGGGTGGAGGCCAACACCAGGGGACTCACAACCCATGTGCATTGTATAATGTTCCCAGATGTTGGTGGTGTCCCTTCACAGCGACTGAACACATTAGTGATGCCGGTATCTTGTCGGGAATGAGGATGTTTCTTGCAGTGTAAAGAGTTAGCATCACTCATTCCAGTCACTGTCGGCGTGTGCTCTCTGCACGTTTGAGCTGTGGATGCCACTCTATCTCATCTGCCTCAGTCTCTGGTGGCACTAGACCTCACAGCTCACAGAGAATGTTGTTAGATCAGGGGAGGTGAAACATTCCCCATTGCACCACCATGATATAACTTTCGCCATTGAAAGCGAGTGAGCTGCTATCGGACAGAGAGGAGCCAGCCATTCACAGAGGCTGTGTGAGGTTCCACACATTCTTCCCACTGCACGTCATCATCTTCCTGCAATGTAAGGTCTGTGGGCAACCGCTGTGTCCCCATGACAACAGCCTTATCACTGCGCTGCAAACAGTCTGACAGGAGAGCAATACTCATAGAAACTTTGTAAAGATAAAGGGTTTCAGATCTCCTCATCATGAATCTAGCGGCAATGAGCCACTTCTCCAGCTTTCCTTCACATGCTGAAAGAATCATCGAATCCATACAGCGCACAAGGAGGCCATTCAGCTCATCAAGCCTGCACAAGTCCACCCAGGCCCTATCCCCTTAACCATATGTTTTTATCCCCCCAGACGTAAAGGGGTAATTTAGCGTGGCCAATCAACCTAACCTGCACATATTTGGAATGTGGGAGGAAACTGGAGCACCTGGTTTCCTCCGCGACACAGACACGGAGAGAATGTGCAAACTCCACACAGTCATCCAAGGCTAGAATTAAACCTGGGTCCCTGGCACTATGAGGCACCAGTCCCAACCACTGTGTCACCGTGCTGCCCCCAGTATGCCACAGTGTAGTGAAGAGAATTGTATCATTCCTGCTCCCCCAGTTAAGGCAAGCTAACTCATCAGAGACACAGAATCATTGAACGTTCTGGTGTTATGAACTGCACAGTGTATTTTATCCCATTGAACCAGAAGAGGAATTGTTTACTTGGAATGATATGTACGGTACAATGAAACCTTAGCAGGTGAGTGTATAGGGGAATTTCCTGCCTTGGCCTCCACAGGAATTGTAGCAGGCAGGGGACGGACTGTGGAATGGTCTATTCACCTTGGATGGCATTTTCCAGTTTTGAGGCAAACACAGCTGGAAGATCCCGTCCTCTGTGTTTTATTGTTCAGCTGTGTGTCAAACCGCCATCTCCCATTTACTGATAGCAAATTTTTTTCATAAAGAGGGACGGACAACCAGACTTGAACTACAATGGTATTCTTCAACCCAAACTACACTTGCTCACTCCTCACTGATGTGATCAGCATTGATCGAGGGCCAGCCCATTGAGTGTGGAATTTCATAGGTATCAGCAGCAGAAAGAGACGAAAATTGAACAGTGTAACAGGGGGGAAAAGAAAAGCTTGTCTCTGGATTTTACAATCCTGAACGCAGAATGACCTGCAGCAGCTGTTCCCCACTGTAGTTTCTTCACAGAGTATCTGCTTCTTTTAAATTAGTTGTTTATCAGAGAGTGTAACATCAAAAGGAAATGTGAATACAATAAGTTATCCTGATTGGTTGAAGTTACTTCTGAAGAGTACATCAGTTAACGATACGAATCTGGGAAATCAGGTGTGGCTCTGGATAGAACTCTCGCTTCTAAATCAGACTCTGATCATTCAAGTTCTGTCTCAGAGACTGAGCACATAAGAAAACAGGTTGTTACCTACTGAAGTGCCTTGGGAAGACTGCAGTGTCAAAGGTACCACCTTTTGGATAAGAGTTTTAAATCTGTCTTGGGTGCAGGTAAAAGACCCCGAAGACAGTTTTCAAGAACAGAGAAGTATCTCCATGTATCCTGGTCTATCTATATCCCTCAATCTACATCAGTAAATCGGATTGTCCCTAATAGGGATAAATCATAGGGTGCTTACTATGTCCCGAGAGCAATGACTACACTTCAAAATTGCTTCGTTGGCTACAAAATGCCATGTCTTATGGTGTCAAAAGTATTTTATGTATATACATTAGTTCTTTCTTTGAGAAAATGCCTCTTACTTTGGAAAGGAATAGTTTCAAAACAGCAGATTATTGCTTCCATCAATTTGGAGACATTTTAAATTTCAGTAGTCCAAGCAGGTACTTTCTATATGAGACTGTATTGTGACAGTCACTTGATGCCCAGAGGACTTGATTTATATTTCAGTTAATATGCATGTAGAAAGCACCACAGCTTAGAAATAACTTGCTGCCAATATTAGCAAAAAGTGCTGAATGCATTCGTACAACTGCCTGTTTTTAAATGGACAAACAAAGGACTGTAGCCATTACAGAGACATGGTTACAAGGAGATCAAAGCTAGGAACTAAATACTCAGGGACATGTGACTTTTCTTAAGGACAGATAGGAAGGAAATGGTGAGGTCACTTTGTAAGGAGGAGATGGATTAAGTGCATTAGCAAGAAAGATCTTGGGTTAGAAGATATCAGGCCCTATTTTACCATTTTGATTCTAAATGCTGGACTTGAAATTGGGAATGTGTCAGATCTGACTTTTAGACTCGCTCTCAGGCATCCCGATACGCATTCTACCTGAAAAAATATCAGCGATTCCAAATCACGCTGCAGAAGCCAACAGGAGGGGCTTAACACATCCGAAATTCTGCAACTCCAATCAACTGCATATGCGCAGAAAATAAATGATAGAATGCGGCTGCCCTGCCACATTCCTACTGGATTGGCTAATACACTCCCCAGCCCCCACAGACATTGGCCCACCCCCACCAACATTACTGATCGACTTATCCCCGCCATCAAACCAATCATGGGTCCCTCCCCCTTCCTCCCACTGATCTCAGTCAGAATGAGACCCTCCTTCTGCCCCCACACCAATCTCAGGCAGAGTGGCAGTAAATCTCCCTCTTCCCCACCATTGATCCCAGGTTGAGTGGCAGTGGACTGACGGTAACCCGCCCCCCTTTCCCCCCCACTCAGGGAGCCGCCAAACACTCAGCACTTACCTCTTCAGTAACTGGAGTGCCTGAAATGGAGCGTGTCTGTTTTGTGCCGATTCTGGATGGGCAAACACAGTGGTAAAGGGGGAAGTGCCGGTAAAGCTGGCGTAAAGCCTTTTAAGTCAATTTAAATGCGTGCAAATTAAATGACCATCACACCCATTTTGGCCATGGTCCAGATTGTGGCCATTTTCAGGCCTTGGTAAAGGGGAAACTGGTGCACATCCAGCTATTCACCTCAAGCCCAACTTTACCAAGTCTTCACACCCAAAAATGGGCACAACTTAATGGTAAAATTGGGTCCATAGAATCCATCTGGATGGAGGTAAGAAACAACAAGGGTAAGAAGACTCTGGTGGGCATAGTCTATAAGTCCTCTAACCTTAACTATACTAGAGGATGGAGAATTAATCAGGAGATAATGAGAACACGTAAAAAAAAATACATTAATCATGGATGACTTTAAACTTCGTGTCAATTGGAAAATCAAACTGGCAGAGTGGCCATGGGGAAGAATTCATAGTCTATACTCAGAACAGTTTCCTATATGGATCCAACCAGCGATCAGGCTATTTTGGATCTGGTAATGTATAATAAGGTAGGTTTAGTAAACAATCTCAGATTAGAAGAACCTCTAGGAAGCAATGACCAGAGGGAAGGAATGACCTAGTGGTATTATCGCTAGACTATTAATCCAGAAACTCAGCTAATATTCTGCGGACCCAGATTCGAATCCCACCACAGTAGATGGTGAAATTTGAATTCAATGAAAAAAAAATCTGGAATTAAGAATCTACTGATGATCATGAAACCATTGTCAATTGTCAGAAAAACCCATCTGGTTCACTAATGTCCTTTAGAAAAGGAAATCTGCCATCCTTACTGATCTGGCCTAATGTGACTCCAGAGCCACAGCAATGAAATTGACTCTCAACTGCCTTTGGGCAAGTAGGGAAGGGCAATAAATGCTGGCCAACCAGTGATACCCATGTTCCATGAATGAATAAAAAACATGGCAGAATTTGGCTGGAGTTGATTTGAAAAGGTGTTTAGCAGAAATGACCAGTAATGGAAGACGTTTATGAAAGTAGTTCATGATTCACAACAAAGGAAGAAAGATTCTAGGAACGGGATAAAATCAACCACAGCCAACCAAGGAAATTAAGGATAGTATTGAACTGAAAGATAAAATTTACAATGTCACAACGATTAATGATGAGCCAGAGAACCAACAAAAGGTGACCAAAAATATAATACAGAAGATAAACTAAAGTAAAGGGTAAAGTAGCAAGTAATACAAACAGACAGTAAGAACTTCTTTAAACATTTAAAGAGGAAAAGAGAGGCCAAAGTGAACACAGCCCTCTTAGAGAACAAGACTGGGAAATGATAATAGGGAAGATCTGTGCTGGGACCACAATTATTTACAATATGTATTAAAGACTTGGAAGTGAGTGTAATATTGCCAAGTTTGCAGTTTGCACAAAGATAAGTGGAAAGGCAAATGCTGAAGGTGAAGCAAAGAGTTACATAAGGGTATAGACAGCTTAGATGATTGGACAAAAACTTGGCAGAAGGAATACAACATAAGAAAATATGAAGTTCTGCACTTTGGTAGGAATAAAGAAGAAGTATATTATTTAAATGGAGAAAGACTGCAGAAAACTGTAGCATAGAGGGATTTGGGGGTTTGCATAAATCACAATAAGCTAACATGCAAATTCAGCAGATAATAGGGAAGGCAATTATCATTTACTTCAAAGGGAATGAAATATAAAAGTAGGGAAGTCATGTCTCCCTACTTAGCTAACATCCAGAATACTGTGAATGGTTTTGGTCCTCTTATCTAAGGAAAGATATACTGGCATTGGAAGCAGTCCAGAGAAGGTTGATCCCAGATATAGAAGGATTTTCCCATGAAGAGAGGTTGAGTACACTTTAGAACTTAGAAGAATGAGAGGTGATCTTATTGAGACATATAGGATTCTCAGGGATTTGGCAGAGGAGATGCTGAGAAGCTGTATCCCCTTGTGGGAGTCTAGAACCAGAGGACATAATCTCAGAATGAGGGGTCATCCTTTTAAGAGAGAGATAAAGAGGAATTTCTTCTCTCAGAGGGGAGTGAATCTGTGGAATTTTTTACCACAGCTGTAGAGGCTGGGTTGTTAAGTGTACTCAAAGCTGAGATAAGACAGGATTTTTAATTAATGAAGGAATCAAGGGTTATGGCGATAAGGCAGGAAAGTGGAGTTGAGGATTATGTCAGATCAGTCATGATTTCATCAAATGGCAGAGAGACTTGATGGGCCGAATGGTGTACTTCTGTTCCTATGCTTTATGGTCTCATAATTTACCATCATGTGAATATGTTAAGAGCATAGTAACTGGAGCAGGAATATTCAGTTCAGTGGCTGAATTTTTACACCAACTCCATTTTCCCTTAACCTCCAAAAGTCTGTTGTTTCAGAATATCTTCAATGATCATTCGTCCAGAACCTTTTAGGGTAGAAAATTCCAAAGATTTTCAACTTTCTGATGAAGAAAATTTCCTCATTTCAGTAGTAAATGACTAAATCCTCATCCTTACATTATCATTCTCTAATTCTAGATTTTTCAGCCAGGGAAACAGTTTCTCAGCATCCACCTTGTAAAAGAAGCTTCAAGAATTATTTTTCCCATTAGAACTGGACCAAGTTTTAATTCTCTGAATTCTCAATTCTAATCAATCTTGCCTCATCAGGAATCTGCCTAGTGAATTTTTATTGCAGTTCCTCTAAGCAATTACAGAAGTGTATCTTCCATTCGGTTAGGAGACTAAACTATACACAGGTGTGGTCTCACCATATTCGCATATTATTACAGCAAGATTTCATTACTCTTCTATTCCAACTGCCTTGCAATAAAGATTATCATTTGCGTTCCTGATTGCATGTTAAATTTCTGTGATTCATACAAATATCATCATTTGTGCTCTGGGGAAGAGCTCAGAACTGGTTGAACAATTGCCCAGAGAGGAAATGGGCAGTTGTCACCCTCAAATTTTTGTGACGGTTAGTTTTTGCACCATTGTTGGGGGAGTAATGTGTGGATTAGAGGGATTAGTGGGATAATATGTGGAGGTTGGGCCTGGATGAATGCTCTGTCAGAGGGTCAATGCAGACTCAATGGGCCGAATGGCCTCTTTGTACACTGTAGGGATTCAATGTTCTAATCACTCAGCCAGCTTTTGTTCTAGAAAGCAGCGTGCATGATTTATGCTACATCTATGTTTAGATTATTTTTGTGTGTGCCTTTGCAGGAAAGTGAGGAGCCGCTGCACCTTCATCCAGATGACCAGATTCAAGTGTCGTCCAAACCTTTGACCAGGCCATGTACTGAAACCATGCCCCTGGCCCCACAGGAACACTGAGATTCCTGCCTCCGCTTGTTACATTTCAGAAACAGTGTGGTGCTCAGCAGATAGTGATCCAGGAGCCTGTCTGCTGAGGTCACCCATCGAGTTGTGTGTCTCTGCGATGGATGGTGTGGGTAACAGCTGTGTGCTCCTCCAAGATCTCCTCCGAGATGCTGTCGAGAGTGGGCAGTGGAACACTGCAGGTGAATGGACCTGGCTGTTTGGTATGTGTTTCTCTAGGGCCAGGGACATGGTTTTAGTACATGGCCTAGTCAAGGGTTTGGATGACACAGAACTCACTTGAACCTGGTCATCTGGATGAGTGGCTCCTCACTTTTCCTCCATAGGCAAGTACGCTGTCAGCACAGGCCCACTCCTGCGAGCTGCATAGTTCTCGCCTCATGTAGGATCTAGGGGGTGACAGAAGGATGGAGTGCGGAGAGGAGACAAGATGCACTTACCCTGGTTGATTGAAGTAGATCATTCGTCTTTTTTCTGCATTGCACAACCATCCTCTTAGGCTACTGACACTCAACAGTCTCTCAGGCAACATTTGTCACCTTGTTAGCGAGTCTCTTGCCAGCCTGAGGGTATATTGTAGCCCACCTCTGCTCCATAGCATCCAGTATACAGGTGAGGGACCTGTCAGTAAATCTAGGAGCCAGTTTCCTCACTGCTACCCTTCTCCAAAGTACCTGAAAAGTGGTGTCTGGATCGCGCGGCCAGGGCTGAAGGAAATCACACAAAATCTAGACACTCTCATTATCAGTACTGAAGGAGGGCGACATTGTCAGTGGTGCTGTGCTTTGGAAAGAACATTAAACTAAAATCCCATTTTCCACTTGGGTAACATGAAAGATATAGTGGCATTTTTCAAGAAATAACACAGAGGTGTTCTGGACAATACAGTATTTATATCTTAACCCTTTGCTATATCTGGTCATTACCTCATTGCTGTTTATTGGATCTTACTATGCACAAATGGCTTGGCTGCTGCATTTCCTACACCACAAGTGTCATCTACTCATCAATCACTTTTTTGGCTGTAAAGTGCTTCAGGACATCTATGTCCATACACGCAAGTCTTTCTTTCCCTTGAGAAAATTGCTTCCCAGTATCAAGCTACAGCAGACCTCTTTGTTAGCTGTGATACTGCAGTCTCACCCAGCAAACAGCAGTTTCCCTCCCTCAGCAATTTACCCAGTTCCTTCTTAAAGGGCCCATATTTTCCACACCCATCAGATTATAGTTAAAAGGACATTATCTGTCAGTGGATAATTACCATTTGCAGCAAGCCCTGCCATGCTAGACTGTTGAGGCGAGTTCAGACGCAACTTCAATATGATTCTCTTTGATATCTTTTTATTTGAAATGCCTGCTTCCCTTCAAGTTGCGAATATTTAGCAGAGCAGTAGAGTTGTTGATGAAGTGATGTCATGAGTTTTCCCTTTTGTGGTCTTGTCTATAAAGAAACAGAATGCGTCTCAAGTCCCCCTGGGATTTTTATTGCTCTGCCGCTGATGGCTGTGTCTTCAGCTGCTTGGGCCTGAACCTACATCAGCAACAATGCACAATCACTTCAGTGTGTACCATCTACAAGATGCACTGCAGAAACTCACCAAATTTTCTTTGACAGCCTCCCCCAAACCCCAGAATTCTGGCCCAGAAGGACAAGGGTAGCAAGACCATAGGATATCACCAGCAGCAAATTCCCCTCCAAGCTACACACTGTCCTGACTTGAAAAGAAAGTACCGATCCTTCATTGTCACTGGCTCAAAATCCTGGAACTCCCTCCTTAACAGCACTATGGCTGCTGACACCACAAGGTAGTTCAAGAAATGCGCCCACCATCATCTACTCAAGGGCAATTAAGGATGGATACTAAATGCTGGCCTTGTCAGCAATGCCTACATCTCATGAAGGTGTAAGAAATAAAATTTGATCCTTATATCTCACTACCTCTTTCCTCCTTTGTCACGTCAGACTTTTAGTCACCTGCCTTGTCTGCTTACGTGCTTGATGTCAATGTCTTGGCTGATCATACTCCTGTGATGTACTGATGACATTTCTGTTAACTGTAAAGGCACCATATAGATGTAGATTATTGTTATTATAAGATCATGGGAAACAAGAGCAGGAGTAGGCCACCTAGCCTCTGAAGCCTGCTCTGCTGTTCAATAAGATCATGCCAATCTGATTGTGGCTTGAACTGTACTTTCCAGCTTGCCCCCATACTCCTGACTGCATTATAAATCAAAAGTCAGTGTAACTCAGCCTTGAATATATTCAATGATTTACCTTACACCCCTTATTTTTAAACCATACCCCTTTAGTTCTAGATTCCCCATGAGGGAAAACATCTTTTCAGCATCTGTCAAACCCTCTCAGAATCTTATATGTCTTAATAGGATCACCTCTCATTCTTTTAAACTGCAGTGAGTATATGCCCAACCTGCTCAATATTCCCTCGCAAGACAAGCTCCTTCATCCCAGGAATCAACCTAGTGAATCTTTTCTGAACAAAGTCATGTGCCAGTCCAGATCTTTATGAGGGCAGGAGTTCTCTTCTTCACCGTGTCTGTCAAACACCCCATCTTGTGTCATTTAATAAGCTCTGTTTCTGTAGCTTTTGTTTGAAACATTAAATGGAATTTGAAACTGTAATCGCCAAACATTTAGACACAAGGCAAGTCAGAGTTAGTTCCCTTTATTTTGCTGTCAGGTTTCTTGTCTTGCGTTATTTCAGTGAGATGGACTTTGAATGAAAGCAGTTTTGGATGAGAGCAGATTTAAAATCAAATGAACTTCAGACTTCTGCACCTTTAATAATAGTACTTCTAATTTTTTGAGAAGCCTCCAAATTCCATTCCAATGCTTACTGATTTTATTTTATCCCAAAACGGACAGGCTTTGCTTAAAAGCGAAATGTGATCTTCAATATCTTTGTTTTTTTTTCAGATCACTCATATCCAACAGGAATATGAAATGAAAATCAAAGGTTTGATGCCTGCCTCAGTGCAACAGGAGCTTGAAGACACCATTAGTTCCATGAAGTCTCAGGTAAATCTCAGCAGTAGAACAATTAATGTGTCTTTCATTTTTGACAACTCTCCTGAAGCCAATGGTTCAAACTATCCCAGCCTGTGCGTATTGGGTGCCTTTTTTAAAATTTTATCATGGGATTTGATTGTCGCTGACAAGGCCAGCATTTATTGCCCATCCCTAATTGCTCTTCACATAGGAACATAGGAATTAGGAGCAGAAGTTGGCAAATTCAGTCCCTTGAGCCTGTTCTGCCATTCAATCAGATCATCGCTGACCTCTCCCTGGTCTCAAATCCATCTCCCCACCTGGTCCCCATATCCCCTTATCCCTTTTTTATTAAAAATATATCGATCTCCTTATCGAATTCATTCAATGATTCAGACTCCAGCACACTATGGGACAGAGAGTTCTACAAATTCACCAACTTCTGTGAAAAACAGTTCCTCCTCATCTCAGTTTTAAATCTACCACTTCTCAACCTATACCTGTGACTTCTTGTTCAAGATTGCCCCACAAAAGGGAACATTTGGTCTATACTTACTTCATCAACCCCTTTTAAAGTTTTATATGCCTCAGTCATCCATCATTGTTCCTCAACTGTCCTGCCCTCAATTATTTGCGCCCAGTTTACTTGGGACAACTCTTTCCTTAGACCTATATAATTACCACTGATCAAAGATAAAACTAATGCATGGAGTCAGAAGAGATAGGTGAGGCATTGAATGAATACTTCTCTTCAGTGTTTACTAAGGAGAGGGGCCATGTTTTTGAGGATGAGAGTGTAATACAGGCTGATAGGGTGGAGGAGATGGATGTTCTAAGGGAAAATGTATTAGCAATTCTGAAAAATCTGAGGGTTGATAAGTCCCCTAGGCCAGATGGGATACATCTTAGGATACTTTGGGAAGCAAGGGATGAGATTGTGGAGCCTTTAGCTTTGATCTTTGGATCCTCACTATCCACAGGGATAGTCAGCATTGGATTGGGGTAAATTCAGTAAGAGGTCTGACAACACCAATTTTAAATCCAACCGATTTATTTGATAGTAAACTTGCAAGCTTTCAGCTTTTGTGCCTGCACAAAGCTACCTGGGATAGTCAGATTTCATGAGGAGTAAGTCTTGCCTCACAAATTTGATTGAGTTCTTTGAGGAGATAACTAAGCTTGTAGACGAAGGTAGAGCAGTTGATATTGTATACGTGGATTTTAGTAAGGCATTTGACAAGGCTTCTCATGATAGGGTCATGAAGAAAGTAAGGAGGTATGGGATAAAAGGAAATTTGGCTGATTGGATAAATAACTGGCTGTCTCATAGAAGACAGAGGGTAGTGGTGGAGGAAAATTTTCAGACTGGAGGCCAGTTACCAGTGGTGTACCACAGGGATCAGTGCTGGGTCCTCTGCCATTTGTGATTTGGAAGCGGGTGCCAAAGGGTGGGTTAGTAAATTTACTGATGACACCAAGATTGGTGAATTAGTGGATGAGGTGGAGGCGTCTTGCAAAGAGACATTGATAGGATGCAGAGCTGGGCAGAAAAGTGGCAGATGGAGTTTAACCCTCATAAATGCGATGTGATTCATTTTGATAGGACAAACTTGAATGTGGATTACAGGGTCAATGGCAGGATTCTAAGGAACTTGGAGGAACAGAGAGATCTTGGGGTTCATATCCACAGATCTCTGATGGTTGCCACTCAAGTGGATAGAGCCGTGAAGTAGGTTTATAGTGTGTTAGTGTTTATTAACAGGAGATTTGAGTTTAAGAGCCTCACTATAAGAAGGATGTGGAAGCATTGGAGAGAGTGCAGAGGAGATTAACCAGGACGCTGCCTGGTTTAGAGGGTTGGTCTTGTGAGGAAAGGTTGAGGAAGCTGGGGCTTTTCTCTTTAGATTGAAGGAGGATGAGAGGTGACGTAATAAGATGATGAGAGGGACAAAAAGAGTGGATGTGCAGAGATATTTCTTCGGGTGGATGTAGCTGTTACTATGGGGCATAAGGTTCATGGTGGGAGATATAGGAGGGATGTCTGAGGTAGATTCTTTACTCAGAGAGTGGTTGGGGTGTGGAATGCATTGCCAGCTGTGTTGGAGTCAGACACTTTGGGAACTTTCAAGCAATTATTGGACAGGCACATGGAGCACACCAGAATGATAGGGAGTGGGATAGCTTGCCCTTGGGATTGGATATAGCTCAGCACAACATCAAGGACCGAAGGGCCTGTTCTGTGCTGTACTGTTCTATGTTCTATTAGTGTGGCACTGTCTTCTCTCACTCAATCTAAATCCTAAATTTGAGCACACTGTTATCACTCTTTCTAAGAGGATCTTTACCAACAAGACTATTTATCAACCCTTCTTCATTACTTGATACTAAATCTAAAATAACCTGCTCCCTGGTTGGTTCCATAACGTATTGCTCTAAGAAACAATTCCTCATTCACTCTATGAAATCTCCCTCAAGGCTACCTTTGCCAGTTTGATTAATCCAATCTATGTGCATGTTAAAACCACTCATACTACCATTGCGTCCTTCTCATTAATTTTTGGTTTATACTCTGCCCTTTAGAAATATTGCTTGCAAGGCTGTAAATTCTCCTACCAAGATGTTCTTTCCTTTGATTTTATTTCCACCCAGCTCAATTCAATATGTTAGTCCTTAGTGCCAATGTCATTTCTTAATGCAGCCTTGATGTCACCTTTAACCAGTAAAGCAACTCCATCTCCTGTCCCATCCTGTCTCTCGTTTTGGAATGTTGAGTACCCTTGGACATTCAACTTCCAATCCTGGTCCTCCTGTAACCATGTTTCAGTAATCCCCATAAATCATATCCATTTCTTTCTATTGTGCCATTAACTCATTGACCTTATTCCAAATAATGCGTGCATTTAGTTTCAGAGTTTATAAGTATGTCCTACTGGTTTGTCTTTCCCTTGCAGATTTTCTTGTGCACTACCGCTTTCACATATTTGACCTCTTTATTAACCTCTGATGGTGGTTAGACTGGTCCTGTCTGTTCATCCTATTCACCTCCACCTTCTCCTCACATTCTAACCTGATGTTTTGGTTTCCATTAACTATTGTACTTCTTATAATTTTACCTTTGCCTTTCCCTTTGAAAAGTGGCGGTGAGCAGCTTCTTGAACCACGGCAGTCAATGTGGCATGGTGCCACGAGAAAGTTCCAGGACTTTGACCCAGTGACAATGAGGGAATGGCAATATGGTTCCAAGTCAAGGCACCTTGGCCAAATAGCTGGGTTTTTTTGTGCAGCCTACAAAGTAACAGTCAGCAGACAAGGCCTCTTAGGATAGCGATCAGGGACAGAAAAAGTGACTGACTTTCTTTCTGTCACTAGCTTTAAGCTTCTCCGACCAAGAATCTGATTTTTACTTACTGGTCAGAACGAGATTGAGTGTGGGTGCAATTTTAAAATCATGCTTCTAGGCAGCATGTCAGTGACCCCATGTCTCTGGAACTCATTATTATTTTGAAAGGTAGCACGAGCTTTCAGAGTGCTGCCCCTTCATCAGTTGATGAAGGAGCAGTGCTCCAAAAGCTCGTGCTACCAAATAAACCTGTTGAACTTTAACCTGGTGTTATGAGACATCTCGCTCTACCCACCCCAGTCGAACGCCTGCATCTTCACATCATATTTTGGAGGGTAATAGGGCAGCAATGGACCTGTTCACCTCCAATTTGCTAAGCAGTAAGTTCTTTGAGGGGTTTGTTAATGGGCTGGGGAGGGCCAGTGGATGATTTTCCATGCAGAGCAGGGGAATACCTTCTGGTTAATTGTTTATCAAGTGCCTGCACTGTAAGGTTACTGGCCTCCGATCTCTTGTCTCCTTATTCTGCAAAACAATGACAATCATGGCACCCAACTGCCTTTGAGGATTGCATTCTGGAATCAGGATTTGCCTCTTGGCACTATCTAATGCCATTAATTTGATGCTGAGTTTGCCACTTGCCCCATTAGGGAACCTGCTTTAAAGATGGCATCACATCAGACATGTTGCTGACGTAATGCTATTCTTGGCGCCAACATGTTAGTTCTGAAAATGATCAGTGTGCATCAGTTTCCTGATGCCAAATTGAAAGTCAAGCCCCAGTTATTGTATTTCTGCTGCCAACCCAGCTGCCAGTGCACCTGTTACATGGGCTGCCAATACTGCATGTCATAAAATGCAAACACTTTCATCTTATTCCATTTCATTCACTATAACTCCTATTATTTCCCCGATCACCTCTTCTGAAGATGCTGGTTTGTTTGGGAGATGCCAGGACCCCCCAGGACCTCCCCAAAGCGACCAGTCTTCTGGTGTGAAGGAGGGTTTCCTCCCACTGTCAAAGACATACGGGTTAGATGGATTGGCGATGCTAAATTGATCCTTAGAGTTAGGGGCACTAGTAGGGTAAAAGCGTGGTGTTATGGGGATAGGGACTGGGTGGGATTGTGGTCAATGCAGACTTGATGGGCCGAATGGCCTGTTATTGGTAGATAGTTTGACCAGGAAGGACATCAGAGCCAAGCTGGAGTTTCATCAGCTTAATTGCAGATGTATTTTTGCGGTGGGTGTAACGATCCAGAAACAGGAACCCTGATTGATTTAACCTACTCTGCAACCCTTCAATAACACTAGGAACTGGGGCCAGCTGGCAGGATCACCCCTGGATCTCCTGGTTGGCACAGCTTACTACATCAGCCTTTATTTGCTTCTTCAGGTTGGTTAACAACACAATAACATCGGAGCAGATGTACTCTTCTCAGATAGCCGCACCCATAACTAAATCTTGGAGTATTTAATAACCAGTCAATTGCCAACTCATTTAATAAACTGTTTTCAGATCTCCTCATTGTCTTTCCCGTCCCTATCTCGGAAATCTTTTACAGTCCTATAACTGTCCGGGATCTCTGTACGTCTCTGAGAATCCCTGACTGTCATCTCCTCACCAGATACACGGTACATACTCTTGCAACTCAGCCAACGTTGTCTACCTAATACGTTGCAAGAAAGGATGTCCCGAAGCATGGTACATTGGGGAGACCATGCAGACACTACAACAGCGGATGAATGAACATCGCTCAACAATCACCAGGCAAAACAGTTCCCTTCCTGTGGGCGAACACTTCAGCAGTCACGGGCATTCAGCCTCCGACCTTCGGGTAAATGTTCTTCAAGGGGGCCTTCATGACACACGACAGCACAGAGTCGCTGAGCAGAGACTGATAGCCAAGTTCCGCACACATGAGGATGGTCTTAACAGGGATCTTGGCTTCATGTCACACTATCTGTAACCCTCGTGACTTGCCTGGGTTAGCAAAAATCCTCACTTACTGTGCTGTCTGGAGAAAATACACTTTTCTCTAACCAATGCTCAAGGTTCCCTTCACACACATTGTTAGCCACTTTAACACTTGAATAGCAGGTTAGATGTAAGGATTCACATTCTAATCAGCAATCTGTGACTGTCTGTGCTGATATGTGTGCTATTGCAGACCAGAACACTGCATTTGCCTGACAAAGACGAAAAGGTCGAAAGCTCGCAGATTTACTATCAAATAAATTGGTTGGATTTAAAATTGGTGTTGCTAAATTCTTACTGAGTTCTTATCACTCACAATTGCCAGGCATGCCTTCAGCTGTCTAAGCTGTAAGTTCTGGAATTCCCTCCCTGCACCTCACTGCCTTTCAGCCTCACTGTTTTCCTTTAAGGCACTACTTAAAACCTTTTACCAAGTCAACGACACTATTATCCTTTTCCCTGCCTTGGCATCAAAATTTATTTGCTAACAGACTGGTAATATATCCTGGAAAGCTTTGCTTTGTTAAAGGTAGAACATAGAACATAGAACAATACAGCACAGAACAGGCCCTTCGGCCTTCGATGTTGTGCCGACCAAAATAAAAAGCAATGCCCCTCCTACCTAAACCATTCCCTCCTCATCCATATACTTATCAACTAACCTCTTAAACGCCACCAAACTTGGCGCATCTACAACAGCTGCAGGCAGGGCATTCCACTCCCTAATCACTCTTGAGTAAAGAACCTACCTCTGATATCCGTCCTATAACTCATACCCCTTAATTTAAAGCTGTGTCCCCTCGTGCTAGCTTTCTCCATCCTAGGGAAAAAGGCTATCACTGTCCACCCTATCTAAACCTCTAATCATCTTATATGCTTCAATAAGAGCCCCTCTTAGCCGCCTCCTTTCTAACGAAAACAACCTCAAATCCTTCAACCTCTCTTCATAGGACCTGCCCTCCATACCAGGCCACATCCTAGTAAACCTCCTCTGTACCCTCTCCAATGCCTCCACATCTTTCTTATAATGTGGCGACCAGAACTGCACACAATACTCCAAGTGCGGCCGCACTAGAGTTTTGTACAGCTGCAACATGATGCTGCGGCTCCTAAATTCAATCCACCTACCAATAAAAGCTAAGACTCCATAAGCCTTCTTAACAACTTTATCCACTTGACTGCCTACTTTCAGGGATCTATTGAAACATACACCAAGATCCTTCTGTTCCTCAACACTATTAAGAGCCCTACCATTAGCCCTATACTCTACAGATTTATTGTTCCTGCCAAAGTGCATTACCTCACACTTTTCCACATTAAACTCCATTTGCCACCTCTCGGCCCAGCTCTGCAACTTGTCCAAGTCACTCTGTAACTAAAACACCCCTCTTCACTATCTACCACACCACCAACTTTAGTATCATCTGCAAATTTACTGATCCATCCCTCAATACCCTCATCCAGATCATTTATAAAAATTACAAACAGCAGGGGCCCCACAACAGACCCCTGAGGCACACCACTCGTCACCGAACTCCACGATGAATATCTCTCATCAACCACCACCCTCTGTCTTCTATCTGCCAGCCAATTCCTAATCCAATTAGCTAAATCACCCTCTATTCCACACATCTGCATTGTCTGTAGAAGTCTTCCATGGGCCACCTTATCAAACGCCTTACTAAAGTCCATATATACTACATCAACCGCCTTACCCCCATCCACCTCTCTGGTCACATTCTCAAAAAACTCAATGAGGTTAGTAAGGCATGACCTACCCTTCACGAAACCATGCTGACTATCCCCAATCAATTCATTTCTCTCTAAATAACTATAAATCATATCCCTAATAATTCTCTCCAATACCTTGCCCACAACAGAAGTAAGACTCACTGGCCTATAATTCCCAGGAAGGTCTCTCTTCCCCTTCTTAAACAATGGACCACATTCGCTATCCTCCAGTCCCCCGGAACCACACCCGTAACCAACGAGGACCTGAAGATCAGAGCCAGAGGCTCTGCAATCTCCTCTCTTGC
The DNA here is from genome assembly GCA_024679065.1 of Sphyrna mokarran. Taxonomy (NCBI): domain Eukaryota; kingdom Metazoa; phylum Chordata; class Chondrichthyes; order Carcharhiniformes; family Carcharhinidae; genus Sphyrna; species Sphyrna mokarran. The sequence goes on along the minus strand of JAGIQG010000021.1, from coordinate 6,441,804 downwards.
CTCCCAGAGAATCCTAGGATAAATCCCGTCCGGCACAGGGGACTTATCCAACTTCAAACCCTCGAGAATTTCTAACACATCCTCCCTATCTACTACAATACTTCCCAATTTGCAACCCTGTACCTCAGTGTTCTCCATAGCTACATTTCCAGCACTCTGCGTGAATACCGAAGAGAAATATTTATTCAGTGCCTCACCCATCTCTTCAGGCTCCACGCACAACTTCCCACTGCTGTCTATGACTGGCCCTAATCTTGCCCTAACCAATCTTCTATTCTTAACATATCGAAAGAAAGCTTTAGGATTCTCCTTAATCCTAAAGGTGTTGTATAAATATTAGTTGTTTTAAGAAGCACAAAACATGGGCTTTATTGAATTGCCTGTGTGGTGGAGCAGTGTTGGGGAATACCTGTTGGTATCCTCACTACCCTCTGGTGAAAGGCTCAGTTCTATTTCAGTTTCATTGGCTGTTTTGCTGTTGATTGCATTATGTTATTTGCAGTTGCCCAACATAGCCTGATGACAATGCCACACCAAACGACAAATAGGGCAGATTTTGTTCTTTGGCTTTAGCCACATACAATAAGGGGACTGATGATGTTGAGTAAATACAAGCCCTTCCACTCCATGGGGAGATTCTGCTTCAGATTTCCCCATGTCTGCATTTTGATCCATTTAATTCCACAATACAGTGGGATAAAACCAATCTCCTCCCGATGCTGAGATAATATTCCTTCATCAGGAATCATCTGATGAAGGAGCGGCACTCCAAATGCTCATGATAGCAAATGAGCCTGTTGGACTTTAACCTGGTGTTGTGAGACTTCTTACTGTGCCCACCCCAGTCCAACACCGGCATCTCCACGTCATAAGCATTAGAAAATTGAGCTTGTTTCCTTTACTCAATCCTTGAACCCCAAATCTTTTCCCATTCATTCCAGTGAAAGGTGTTTTAGTGTTAGTGACATAAAGAAGTTAAGCAGGAGGTTGCAGTCAGCCATTATCACAGCTTATCAGCGCAGAGCCCAGGAGCAATTGTTTTTGCACACACTAATGTCACAGTGTGGATTTATCCTGTACTTTCATCTTTGTTTGATTTCAAGACTGAGGCAAAGGTATTTTATTACGCAACTTTCAGGGACTTTCACCTTACAGTACAAAGCTGTGAGCCACACTGGAATGTTTATTCTGGATACGTCTCCGTGTGTAAAGCATTTTACAGCTTGGCGATGATTGGGGAACAGTGGGATCACATCTGAACTGCTGCTCAACAAAGCCATTCATTGTGCGACATCGCATTATTTGCTGTTGTTGATAGTAAAATCCTAAAATTCGAGTCTACCAGTCAGAATACATAGCAATGGAAAATATTTATTTCATTCAAATAAATGGTCACTTGTTATTTGGTAAACTTTCACTGTGGCGTTATTTGGATTTTGTTGAATGAATTTCCTACCCTCCATAATTCTTGTATCCTCGTCCCATCACACTTCCAATCTCAGCCTAACATTACAAATACAAATTGCTTAGACTTTGAACATGGAGGGAGGCAGTTGTCTAATTCACAAATCACTACAATAAGAGGGAAACATGGAGAGGTCAGCAATAAACTGAGACACACAGAATGGGGAGTTTTACTACTCAGTTGAAACAGGGTGGGAGGAAATAATGACTGCTCTTTTCTCCAAAACATTGACCTCCTCCTGTTCTGCCTGCAGTGAATCCCAGCCTCTTTCTCAGCTTGCTCAGTGACTAGCTAATGTTTTGAGAGTTTAATAGGAATTCAGCAAAATTATGTTTTGGTGCTTGTGTCTGTGGAAACATCCTCCCTGCACATGTCCAGAATTTTTCACAATCTGAGAAATTACTTAGCCAATCTCAGAACTAAAAAACTGAGGTAAAATATATTGTGTGTTTGTTTGAATTGAGTTGAGAAAGTTGGATTTGAAAATGGATGTTATAGGATTCAGGGATGGAGGGCTAAGTATCCATTTGGTGAGCAGGTGACCAAGTTAATCTAGCTAACAAATGGAGGTTGAGGGAACTGCCTGGATGCTACGTTCTGGAATTCCCTTCCGAATCCTGTTCACCCTGCTACCTCTCTTTCCTCTTTTAAGTTGCTCCTTAAAAATACTTTTTTGACCAAACTTTTGAACACGGTGGCACAGTGGTTAACACTGCTGCCTCATAACGCCAGGGACCTGTGTTCAATTCCCAACTTGGGTCACTGTGCAGAGTCTGCACATTCTCCGAGTGCTCCAGTTTCTTCCCAAATCCAAAAAACATGCTGGTTGGGTGCATTAGCCATGCTAAATTCTCCCTTAGTGTATCCGAACAGACGCTAGAGTGTGGCGACTAGGGGATTTTCACAGTAACTTCATTGCAGTGTTAATGTAAGCCTATTTGTGACACTAATAAATAAACTTTAAACTTAAAAACTATTTGCCCTAATATCTCTTTAAGTGTCCCAGTACCAGATTTTGTTTAATAACATTCCGATGAAATGACCTGTGATTGATATTCCCACTAAACTGTGCAATCATTCCCATACAGACTGTGCGCAAGTCAGCAACTTAAAGTTACCGTGCATCTGTGCAAAATAATGTAAAGGACTCATGCACTGCACAAAAAAATTGAGAATAATGTTTTATGACATTATAGGCAGTTTATAAATACAAGTTGTGGTTGAAGAAATAAGGTCACGTCAACTTGGAGCCCTGTCGTTATTTGCTACATTCAGTTCAAATGGTTTTAAATCATTTATAAATTTGGACAGCACAAGCTACTGAAACCTGTCAGTTTCTTTAAACACATTTTATTTATTAAATAACATTTCTCCTTTGTGTACTTTAGGTAACTTTCCTTCAAAAGAGGGCATCTGTTCTTCAGGAGGAGCTGAACACCTACCGCAATAGAAGGTAGGTGTCTCACTTCACAGCCAGTTTAATAGTGGCACCTCCCAACGCCTTCACCATTTCTGGAGTGGGAGCAACAGGATGCTGCCCGGAGCCAGTTCAAGTAGCTGGAGTTGTCACTACAACGACTTAATTCAAGTGTAGCTGCAAATGATAAAACTATTTTGATGGAGGTTTTCTGGGGGTTGTGGGGCAAAGCCTTCCAGAAGCTCCTGAAGTGGGTATTATTTATATGGGATCCTTTACTCTGGGATGCTATTTGACTCTGGGGCATCACTTCCTCCCTGGCCATAGACTACTTTTTGAAAGATATTGCTGAATGGCAGACAGGGTGGAAATCCTGCCTACTACCAGACACTTGAGGTCAATTGTCATAAAGTTATAAAAATTCTGCAGTGCAGAAGGTGGCCATTCAGCCCATTGAGTCTGCATCAATTCTCTATGAGAGCATGCCGCAAAGACCCTATCCCCATAACTCCATGTGCTTATCATGGCCAATCCATCTAACCTCACATCTTTGGACTGTGGGAGGAAACCAGAGCACCTTGAAGAAACCCACATAGACACGGGGAGACTGTGCAAACTCCACACAGTGACCCGAGACTGGTATTGAACCCAGGTCCCTGGTGCCGTGAAGCAACAGTGCTAATCACTATGCCATACATGCACCAGTATCCATGCATCAGTGTGCCGCTGTGCCACATCATGAAACAGACTGCCTTACTAAAGATTAGCCAACTCTTACACAGAGGATGGGTGCAACCTGAACTTTACTGGCTAGTGAGGTTCAGCTTCTGCACTGGGTATACTCACTGAGTTCCCAGGAGCACCTACCGAAACTGAAACTAACTGAAACTGAATTGTTATTTTTGGATGAGATTTTAACCTTCACAAAGATCCTTCTCTGTGGAAGTTACATTTCCTGGAAATATCCAGAAGTTCGTGCAGATTCCAATTGCTACCATCCCTTTTTCATTCCTAACAAGCAACTTTGTAAAGAAGACTTTGCATTTTCCAGATCAGAAACTGCTTATGACACATAGTTAAACTATAACTTTAAATAGTTAAAATTCCAAGACCAGCAGAGAGAAGTTGAAGGCATCTTGGAATTGGGGAATATGGGGAAAAGGCAGGAGAATGGGGATGAAAAATATACCAGCCATGATTGATTGGTGGAGCAGACTCTGAGATCTTATGGCTTTATGGAATTGTCAAAGTAAGGGGTTTAGTTGTTTTGTTGATCTGATGGTGGCTACTGCTACCCTGAGAAGCCATTCCATCTTCCTCCTTATCCTGAGGTCACTTCATAACGGAATCATTGAGCTTGACCTATCCTGCAGCCATTACTTTCATGTGAGCTGAGACTGTGAGGATTGTATCATTGCAATACATATCATAGCCAACCAGTTATCAGCCCCTTCAAACCTTTTTGCTGTTTTGCTCATCTGGTTTGGTATCTCCTTATAGGACCATAAGATACAGAAATAGAATTAGACCATTCAGCCCATCAAGTCTGCTTTGCCATTCAATCATGGCTGATAGGGTTTTTCAATCCCATTCTCCTGCCTTTTCCCCATAACCCTTGATTCCCTGCCAATCAAGAACCTATCTATATCCACCTTAAATATACTCAATGACCTGGCCTCCACAGCCTTCTGTGGCAATGAATTCTTTAGCAAACAAGGTCAAGCAGAATCCCAAGACTTTTTAGTGCATATATTAGGAGCAAGGGGGTAGCAAGAGAAAGATTAGGCCCACTCAAGAACAAGAGAGGCAAGTGATGCATGGAGTCCCATGATGTGGATGAAATCCTTAATGAGTACTTTGTATTGGTATTCACCAAGGAGAACGACTTGACAGAAGTTGAGGTCTGGGATAGGTGTGTGAACGCTGTAGAGTATGTCAATATATCGAAGAAGGAAGTGTTGGGTATCCTAAATTGTATGAAAGGTAGACAAGTCCCTAGGACAAGGATGGGATCTATCAGTCAGAGGCTTTTTCCAAGGGTGGAAGTGTCAATTACAACAGGGTACAGGTTCAAGGTGAGAGGGGGAAAGTTTAATGGAGATATGTAGGATGTGCAGAGGCACACAGAATGGTAGGTGCCTGGAACACACTGCCAGAAGAGATTTGGAAGCAGGCACATTAGCAACATTTAAGAGGCATCTGGATGGCTTAGACTGTGACCCCTAGTTCTGGACTTCTCCAACATTGGGAACATTCTTCCTGCATCTCGCCTGTCCAGTCCCATCAGGATTTTATATGTTTCTATGATATTCCCCTGTCATTCTTCTAAATTCCAGTGAGCACAAATCCTATCGATCCAGTCTCCCTTCATTTATCAATCCTGCCATTCCGGAATCAGTCTGGTGAACCTTTGATGGACTCACTCAATAGCAAGAATGTCCTTCCTCAGACCAGAAGACCAAAACTGCACACAATACTCAAGGTGCAGCCTCACCAAGATCCTGCATGACAGCAGCAAGACATCCTCACTCCTACATTCAAATCCTCTTGCAACAAAGGCCAGCATGCCATTAGCTTTCCTCACCCCCTGCTGTACCTGCATACCAACCTTCAACAACTGTTCCACTGTGAACAAGTCAAGTTGCACTTCCCCTTTTTCTAAACTGCCACCAAAGTAGATAACCTCACATTTATCCACATTATATTTGCCAAGTATTTGCCCATTCAGCCGGCCTATCCAAGTCACCCTGTAACCTCTTAGCATCCCTCTCACAGCACTACTGCCACTCAGCTTGGTGTTGCCTGCAAATTTGGAGATATTGCATTCAATTTCTTAGTCCAAATCATTCATGTATATTGTGAATAGCTGGTGTCCCAGCACTGAACCCTGCGGTTCCCCACTAGTCACTGCCTGACATGTTGATAGAGACCCATTTATTCACATTCTCTACTTCCTGTCTGCCAGCCAGTTCTCTATCCACATCAATATATTACCCCCAACACCATGAGCTTTAATTTTGCTCACTAATCTCTTGTTTAAGACCTTGTCAAAAGCCTTTTGGAAGTCCAAATATACATCCACTGGTTCACCCTGTATACTGGTCACATCCTCAAAAAATTCCATAAGATTTGTCGAACACGATTTCCCTTTAGTGAATCCATGCTGACTTGGACCAATCCTGTCACTGCTTTCCAAATGCTCAGATATTGCATCTTAATAGTTGACTCCAGTATTTTCCCCACCATTGATGTCAGGCTAACCAGTCTATAATTCCTCCGTTTTCTCTCCCTCCTTTTTTAAAAAGTAGGATTACGTTAGCTACCCTCCAATTCACTGGAACTCTTCCAGAGTCTATAGAATGCTAGTTGGATGTTGTGGCACTATTTCTACGACTATTTCCTTAGGTACTCTGGGATGCAGAATACCTCTAGTCCCTGGGAACTTGCCGGGTTTTAATCCCAGCAGTTTCCTGACTAATAAGGATTTTCTTCAGTTCCCCTTCATTCTAGACTCTCTATCCCCTACTATTTCTGGAAGGTTGTTTATGTCCTCCTTAGTGAAAAGAGATCCAAAGTATTTGTTCAGCTGCTCTGCCATCTCTTTGTTGCCCATTATGAATTTACCTATTCTAACTGTAAGGCATTTGTCTTCACCAGTCATTTTCTCTTCACATATCAATCAAAGCTTTTGTAGAGAGCTTTTGTTTTCCCTCTGACTTAAACACTTCGTCCTCCTCTGGATTTTAAGTTTCTCCCAGTCCTCAGGTTTTCTGTTTTTTCTGGTCTTCTATTTGGCTTTAACACTATCCCTGATTTCACTTGTTAGCCATGGTTGAACCACATTCCCTGTTTTACTCTGACACCAGACAGTGATGTCTGGTTGTCAAATTTCATCCACATGTTCTTTAAATGTCTGCCATTGCCTATCCATTGCCAACACCCTAAGTATCCTTTGTCAGGTTATCTTAGCCAATATACGTCTCATACCATCAAAGTTAGCTTTCCTTAAGTTCAGAACCTTAGTCTCAGACTTAACAGTTGATGTTACAAAGAGGATTTCTAGATGTTTGACCCAATACTGATGAAGAAAGGTGGTGTACATCCATGTCAGGATAGGTTGTGGCTTTGATGTGGTGGTGCCTTTGTCCTTCCTGTGGTGGAAGTTACAGAGGCAAGAGGTGCATTGTGTGTTTGATGTTATTAAGCAATAGAATAGAGATTGCTTCTTACTCAGAATCCAGAACTTAGAAGGAGCCAAAAAGATTTTTGATTTTAAAACAAAGACCAAGGTTATATAAGTGTAAATTGACTGCAATTTGGATCCCTTAATTATTAATTGTAAATCAATAAACATTTGTATGTTATGCTATGGCTGTAACATTTGGAATCATGAAATGATAGAATGATACAGCAGTGAAGGTTATTCAGCCTATCATATCAATACTGGCACGAGCTCTTTGAAAGTGCTTTTTAATTTGTCTCACTCCCTTGCTGTTTCCCCATAGACTTACTCTGTGGCATGGGTTCCATTTAATCATTGTAAATAATGGAATAGATACACAAAAGAGAAATTCTTTTGTGAGAAAGGGTAGAGAGATTCTTCCCACTTAGAAAGGATAGCAGAACTAGAGGACACAGCCTCAAAATAACGGGGGAGACGGGGACAGTTTAGATCGGAATTGAGGAGGAACTTCTTCACTCAAAGGGTGGTGAATCTCTGGAATTCTCTGCCCGTTGAAGTGGTGGAGGCTTCCTCACTGAATATGTTTAAGTCACAGGTAGATAAATTTCTGATAGACAAGGAAATTAAAGATTATGGGGAGAAAGCAGGAAAGTGGAACTGATCCACTTCAGATCAGCCATGATCTTAGTGAATGGCGGAGCAGGCTCGAAGGGGTAGATGGCCTACTCCTGCTCCTATTTATGTTCTTATGTAGAAATATCAGTGATCTCTTTTTTGGAAGTAGCAGCATTTCACTGGCAACTTTATTCATGATTATGTTTTTAAAAAACAGCAGTTTAGAAAAGGAAATTAAGGTAGAATTTTTCCATAATCTACACCAGACTTGATTGGAACAAGATACACAACTATGCAGTGGGCACATATAAATTTTCCATCACTCTAACCCTGTCGATGCAATATAAGATTTCAATCTGACAGTTGCACACTGATTACTCCATTCACAGCATGCCGTATATTTGAAATAAGAACGTGTGAATTCTAAGCCTGCCAAACTGGCGCCTGCTATGTGAACAGGGCGTAACATGCATGACTAGATGTGGAGCCTTTTATTTTGTGTAATATTCAGTCCCCATCATTAAAGCAATTGTGAAACAGAAATAACTGCAATTACTCTCTCCTGCCCACGATGTACCTCTGTTGGCAAGAAGGAGTGATCACTGCAGGACAGCTTTCCATCAGCAGTTTGATTATAAATGTGGAGTGTGCCCGACATCAGATTTTTAATATATTAATGGATTTATTGATTTGCTGCTAACTGTATTTTGAACAGCTTTGGTTTAAACAAAATCTGTCATTTCACTTTTTCAGATGATGAAGCACTGGATTGAATTCTTTATCTCATTCATACCTTTAATATAACTAACATGGCGCAGAATGGGATCCCAGCAGAATCAGCAGCTTCTGTGTAAGGACCAGCATCTTATGTGTGGGAAGCAGTGAGCTTAGCAGCTGAATATCAGTTCATTGTGTTGAAGGTCAAAAAAACTGATGTTTTCCCCACCAGTATTATGTCTCCCTCTCCGTTTGGTTTTGTTCCAATCAGACATGTTTTTAATATTTTATTTTTGCTTTTCAAAATATTTAATTGCTTTTTTTATAAACTGTATTAATAATCTGTACATATCATTGTCAATATTTTCCTATTATTTAAGACTGCAGTTTGTGTTACCACCAGCAATCACATTTTCATTTAAATTTGTATTGTATTTCTTTTTTTTTACATTGCTTTGATTTTTAAATGCTAACATCTTATTAAATTATATATTTCATGCATGTTTGTTTCATTTTATTTGAATGAATTGTGACATCTTCAAGGGAGCTTTCTGTCATAACTGGAGTAATTTGTTGCCCAGTGTCTGTCGAACAATAATGTATTTTCATTAAAAAAAAAGACTTAGTCATTTGTTCATAAATTTAATTTTATTAACCTGAACCGCCATTTTATTGGCTAGGTCACCATTTTTGAATCTGGAATCTATTTGCCAAATGTACCACAGTCACAGAGGAAGATTGTCGAGTGGGGTAAATTATCTCCATTAGTATTGGCATTCAAGCCAAAGCAATCCCCACATTAATCTCCTGATCATGCTGAGGTTATTGTTCTAAGCTAAGGGACAAATCAGGGTAATTCAATTGACCACGCAGGCAGGTGGAATTGTGTGCCAACCTCAGTCAATACCTTCAGGAGCTTCTTATTTTAAAAATTAAGATTTGTAAAAATGCTGGAAAAACATTGATCCTGTTACTGAAAAGCCTCAAAACAGCATAATTCCAGCCATTCCTCAGACATTTTATGGCATAAAGCTCCTTCTGGCAGTATTTAAATTGCAATTCGCTCCATAACAATAACAACAACTTGTATTTATTTAATGCCTTTAAGGTAACAAACATCCAGAGGTACTTCATAAAGATGGAAAAAGACATTGAACAGCAGTAGAGGAATTAGGAGAATTAACCAAAGGCAAGGTCAAAGAAATAGGCTGCAAAAGTGAAGAGAGACGTAACAAGGCGTCATGGTTTATGCAAAAAAATTGAGTGCCTTGGGCCCAAACACTGAGGACTCCTTCACTGTGAGAGACAGCGGAGGGGTTGCAGCAGCTGCCAGAATGAGATGAATGCAGGATATACACTGACACGTGAAGGTGGGCAGATTGCAGAGGCCACATTGCGGCAAACCAATGGAGACAAAAAGTCAAAGGTTTTGAATTCAAGGCATTAGAGTTGGGAACCAGTGGAACACATGAGGCTGGGCAACGTGCAGAGAAACATTACACGGACAGAGGTTCTATGAGCTACATTTATTTATATGCTTGAAAGTCAGGAGTTGGTGACAAGAACACTGGAGATGTTGTGCCTGTGGACATAACCAGAGGTGAATGAGAGTTGCAGCAATAGCGGAAGCAAGTCAAGGTAGCGTAGTTGATGCGACAGAGATGTAAATAGATAGAAACTGGACTCTATTCTTGGAACTAGTCAGAGGCGCAGACAAGCTTCTGTGGCCACAATTGAGACTTCAGGATGGTATGTTGCCTTCTTGTTGCCAGGGTCAAGGACTTCTCTAAGCAGTTGCAGGACATTCTTAAGGAGAAGAGTGAGCAGCCGGAGGTCATTGTACATATTGGTACTAATGACATAGGGAGGAAAAGGGATGAGGTCCTGAAGTATGAATATACAGAGTTAGGCGGAAGACTGAAGTGCAGGACCTAGAAGGTAGTAATTTCTAGATGACTATTGGTGCCACGTGCTAGTGAGAGTAAGAATAGGAAGACTCGGCAGATGAATGCATGGCTTGAGAGCTGGTGCAGGGGGCAGGGATTTAGATTTTTGGATCATCGGGATCTCTTCAGGGGTGACCTGTTCAAGAAGTTACATCTGAACTGGAGGGGGACTAATATCCTAGCGGGGAGATTTGCTAGAGCCATTTGGAAGGGTTTAAACTAGTTTGGCGGAGGGGGGACCCAAAACAGGAAGGAAACAGAAGAGAAGGTTGAGGACAGCACAGAATTTAAAGAAGGCAGTGTCAGGAATTCCAGTACCAGACAGATCAGGCAAAAGCAAGGCAGAGAGCAAGGGAAATCCAGATTAAACTGCATTTATTTCAATGCAAGAGGCCTGACGGGCAAAGCAGATGAACTCAGGGCATGGATGTTTACATGGGACTGGGATATTATAGCAATTATTGAAACATGGCTAAGGAAGGGACAGAACTGGCAGCTCAGTGTTTCAGGGTACAGATGCTATGGGAAAGATAGAACAGGAGGTAAGAGAGGAGAGGAAGTTGCACTTTTGATGAGGGAAAACATCACGGCAGCAATGAGAGAGGATATATTTTAGGATTTGGCCACTGAATCTACATAAGTGGAACTGAGAAATAAGAAGGGGGAAATCACTTTGATAGAGTTGTACAATAGGCCCCCAAATAGTGGGAAATTAAGGAAGAAATATATAAGGAATTCGCAGATAACTCCAAGAAAAGTAGAGTTGTAATAGGAGGGGATTTTAATTTTCCTCAACATTGACTGGGACAGCCATAGTATTACAGGATTGGATGGAGAGAAATGTGTTGAGTGTACTCAGGAGAAATTTCTCATATTTTCAGCAGTATTCAGTTGATGAAAACATGCATGTTACAAACTTGGGAACATAAATAGTGATGATTTGAGGAGTGTACATATAACGGAGAAGGAGGTGCTGGAAGTCTTAAAGCACATCAAGATAGATAAATCCCTGGGACCTGATGAACTGTATCCCAGGATGTTGTGCGTGATTAGGGAGGAAATTTTGGGTCCCCTAGCAGAGATATTTGAATCATTGATAAACATAGGTGAGGTGCCTGAAGACTGGAGGGTGGCAAATGTGCTTTTGTTTAAAAAGGGCTGCAGAGAAAAGCCTGGAAACTACAGGACGTTGAGCTCACATCTGTACTGGGTAAGTTGTTGGAAAGTACTTTGAGAGACAGGATCTACAGGCATTTAGAGACGCAGAGACCTATTGGGGACAGCATGTCTATGTGAGTGGAAAATCATGTCTCACAAATTTGATAGAGTTTTTTGAAGGGGTAACCAAGAAAATAGATGATGGCAGTGAATTGATGTTGTCTACATGGACCTTAGCAAGGCCTTTAACAAGGTACACGTGGTAGGTTGTCGCATAAGGTGAAATCTCACAGGATCAGGGGTGAGGTAGCTAAATGACGCAAAATTGGCTTGATGACAAAAAGTGGTTGTAGAGAGTTGTTTTTCAAACTGGAGGCCTGTGACCAGAGGTGTACCTCAGAGATCAGTGCTGGCTTCACGATTATTTGTTATTTATATTAATGATTTGGTTGAGAATACAGGGGTTTTGGTTAGTAAGTTTGCAGGTGACATCAAGATTGATGGCATAGTGGACAGTGAAGAAGGTTATCTAGGATTGCAATGGGCTCTTGATCAATTGGGGCCTGTGGGCTGACAAAAAGCAGATAGTCTTTAATTTAGATAAATGTGAGGTGATACATTTTGGTAGATTGAACCAGGCAGGACTTATTCCATGGTAGGGCATTGGGGAGAGTTAAAGAACAAAGAGATCTAGGGATACATGTTCATAGCTCATTGAAAGTGGAGTCACAGGTGGACAGAGTGATGAAGAAAACATTCGGCATGCTTGGTTTCATTGGTTGGAACACTGAATACAGGAGATTGGATGTCTTGTTGAAGTTGTACAAGGCATTGGTAAGGCCACACTTAGAATACTGTGTACAATTCTGTTCACCCTATCAAAGAAAGCATATTATTAAACTAGAAAGAGTACATAAAAAATTCACTAGGATGCTACTGGGACTTGATGGTTTGAGTTATAAGGAGAGGCTGGATAGACTGGGATTTTTTTTGTCTGGAGTGTAGAAGGCTACGGGGTGATCTCCTCGAGCTTGTAAAATAATGAGGGGCATAAATCAGCTAGATTGTCAATATCTTTTCCCAAAGGTAAGGGAGTCTAAAACTAGAGGGCATGGGTTTAAAATGAGAGGGGAGAAATACAAAAGGTCCAGAGAGACAGTTTTTTCAAGGTAATGAGTGTCAGGAACAAGCTGCCAGAAATAATAGTAGAGGTGGGTACAATTTTGTTTTTTCAAAAAGCATTTAGGTAGTTACATAGTTACAATGGGTATTGAGGGATATGAGCCGAACGCAAACAATTGGGAGTAGCTTAGGGATTTTTAAAAAAAGGGCAGCGTCAACAAGTTGGGCTGAAGAACCTGTTTCCGTGCTGTAAGCCCCTATGACTCTATGACTGTTGGTACTGCTTTTGAAGAACTTGGGTTACCGAAACAAAAGTCACATCTGCTTGAGCTGGAGATCTCCTCCAGGAGTGTCTTAATGGATAGAAAATAGGAAATTCATTTTTAATACAAGGATTCTAATTGTTCTATGGAGCAGACTGAAAGCACATAAATATCCCCACAAACCTAGTGCTGTGCCTGAAGCAAAAGCAGCTGCACATCAGGGCAATTCATGAATTAAGTTTAAATATGAATTGTCACCTCAGTATCTTGGGATATGGGACTCCCAGTTAGCTCAGTTGTCTGGATGGCTGATTTTGTGACGTAGAGGGACACCAACAACACAGATTTAATTCCCATTCTGGCTGAGGTTATCCATGAAAGCCCCACCTTCTCAATCTTGTTCCCCGCTTGAAGTGTGTGACTCAAGATTAAATCGCCACCAGTCAGCCTTTGAGCCTATGATCATCGGGGACAATGATGACTACTTATCTCATTACCTCTTCCAGCTTTCCACTCCTCCTAAGTCTCTGCTTCCTATCATTTCTTATGACTTGAACATCACCAGTTATCTAAAACCAAAAGAGAAAATGCTGGAAAATCTCAGCAGGTCTGGCAGCATCTGTAAGAAGAGAAAAGAGGTGATGTTCATGTCCAGACTTTTATCAAAATGCTGTTATCACCCATTACCTTCTGTTCACCGGTCATGTTCATGTCTCCAGCTGCCTAAGCCTCAAACTCTGAAATTCTTTCCCTAAACTTCTCCTGCTGTTTACCTCTCTCTCCTCAAATCCTTCCTCAAAACCGAACTCTTTGGGCAAGGTATTGGTCACTTCTCTTGATATCTCTGTGTGGCTGTTTGTCATCCTGTGATTCACCTTACAAAGTTTTACTATGTTAAAGCTGCTATAAAGTTGCAAACTACTATTGGTATCACATGATCGGTTGAGTTACAGATCAAGATACATCAAAGACATCTTCAATGGTACGTTTGTTTTCTTTACACTTGCTTCCCTGAAACCGTCCATTGACCTTTCAAATCCCTTGACAATATTAGAAAAACAAAAGAGATTTTAGACTAGTCAAACATCACAATTTCTGGGATATCTTTCACTTGGTCTCAGAGTATAGTCTTGGGAAATGTCAAATCTTTAGTTGAAAGAAATGTTTTCATTCATCTATAAACCCTACCACGACCACAGGATGTCCCAAAGTACTTTACAGCCAATGAGATACTTTTAACAATGTACTAACAGCTGTAATGTAGGAAGCGTTGTCTCACATTCAGATCCTGACTAATGTTGGAGCAGAAGTTTCTGGATGAGCAATTGAATTGCCCTCAATTGTTCCATAAATAGCAATGAGCTAATAGCCAGACAGTCTATATCAGAAATAAAAGCAAAATACTGCAGTTGCCAAAATCGGAACAAAATCAGAAAGGACTGGATAAACTCAGCAGGTCTGGCAGCACCTCTAGAGAGAGAAACAAAGTTATAGTGGGCAGGATTTTCCAGCCACACTCGCCCCAAGCCTGGAAAATCCTGCCAGTGGTCAATGGATCGTTGCTACGATTCCTGTGGTAGAAGGGGCAGGAAAATTACACCCAATGTTTCAAGTTCATGTGACTTCAGAGCTAAATAGAATGAAAAGATTAAATTCTGTATAAGAGAGGGAGCAAAGCAGAAGGTCGGTGATTGATGGGAGCTGCAACAAAAATGTGTAGATCCTGAATTAAAGGAAATGTTAATGGCGGAAGAAGGTGCCAGTAATTACATAAAGATAAAAGTATGTTACCAAATGAAGAACAAGTGACAGGTGGCCATAGAAGGAGGGGAAAGGTCCTGAGAGAATGAGACAGCAGGTTGCACTGGGTGAGAGGCGCAGAAACTTTGAGGCAGTCAATGTCACACCAACAGCTCTGAATGAAAAGATAAAGAGCAGGTAGGAGGCCAGAGGGTGGAGTCCAGGTAGGAGGAGAAAACTGGAGGTGGAGGGAGGACTCCTGCTCAAAGTGAGCTTAGAGACAGAGGTAATGGAAGAAGAGTTCAGCATCACGCTGTGCTCGAAATTTAATGAAGAGAGTGGGTGGAAAAGTGAAACCGAGACCTTTGCTGAATGTTCAGCATCAGATAGGGAAATGTCAGAGAGTCTGTGTAATACACTGCAAGGGCTGGGAGTAGAAGAAGAGATGGGGTCAGAGGGACAGGATAGGGTCAGAGGGATGACGTGGGATCAGAGGGAGGGGATGAGGCCGGAGAGATAGGGAGGGGTCAGAGGAACAGGATGGGGTCAGAGGGAAGGGATGGGTCGGGGGTGGGGTGGGTCAGAGGAACAGGTGAGAGTCAGAGCAACGGGATGGGGGTCAGAGGGACAGGACAGGGTCAGAGATGAGATGGGGGTCAAAGGAACAGGTTGGGGTCACAGCGAGGGGATGGGGTCAGAGGGACGGTGTGGGGGTTAGAGGGACGGGGTGGGGTCAGAGGGACAGGATGGGGTCAGAGAGACGATGGAGGTCAGAGGGTGATGAGATCAGTGGGATGGGGTGGGGTCAGAGGGATAGGATGAGATCAAGGGATGGGGTGGGTCAGAGGAACAGGTGGGGTCAGAGACAGGATGGGTCAGAGAGACAGGGTGGGGTCAGAGAGACAGGATGGGGTTAGAGAGACGGGATGGAGGTCAGAGGGATGGGATGAGATCAGTGGGATGGGGTGGGGTCAGAGGGATAGGATGAGATCAGAGGGATGGGGTGGGGTCAGAGGAACAGGATGGGGTCAGAGAGACAGGATGGGGTTAGAGAGACGGGATGGAGGTCAGAGGGATGGGGTGGGGTCAGAGGGATAGGATGGGGTCAGAGAGACAGGATGGGGTTAGAGGGATGGGATGGGGGCAGAGGTATTGGTGTCACTAAATTGTTGCGGCTTACATTCCTGTCAGCTGAAAGGAAGAGAAAAAGCTTCTTGTTACAGCGTTTGAGATGAAGAATAAAATGGAACTGGGGCAAGGATAGCTTTGAGAGATGGTGAGTCAATGCTGCTGGAGAGAGAGATTGAGTGTTTATATCTGGCAATGCATGGCACTGAGTGTGGATCTTAATATGCAGCCTGAACAGCAATCCCAGCAGTCTGATTTATCTCAGTGATACCTGTAAGACTGGATTCAAAACATGAGGGATGGAACTTGAATTGGGGTGAGTCGTAGAGGGAAACAGTATGATACCATCACAAAACACATCTTCCCCTCACATACATTCCCCATCAGCATTCCCCAGAACCTGCTCCCTCTGTGACAACCTGGTCCATTCCTCCATCACCCCCAACTCCTCATCCCCTCCCCACTTCACCTTTCTTTGCAATCACAGAAGATGCAACACATGTCCCTTTATCTCCTCACTATTCAAGATCACAAACACTTCTTTCAGATGAAGCAACATTTTCCTTGCACTTCCTTCAATTTGATCACTGTGTTTGGTGCTTCCAATGTGGTCTCCTGTACACTGGGGAGACTAAATGCTGAAAGTGACCACTTTCCAGAACACCTTCACTCAGTCACATACCCTCAGTCTGCAAACATGACCCCAAACTCCCTGCTGCTTGCCATTTTAACTCAGCACTTTGCTCTCATGCCCTCTTGCAATGCAGTAAGAAGTCTCACACACCAAGTTAAAGTCCAACCAGTTAATTTGATAATAAACCCACTAGCTTTCAGAAACGGTGTTCTTCGTCAGGTAAGTGGAAAGTTCTGATCAGAGAATAAAGTCACACACAGCTTACAGAATACCGATTAGAATGCAAGTCTTTACAGCTAACCTGCTATTCAATGTCTAAAGAGGGGAATGATGTAGAGAGATTTAAGACCGTCCTCATGTGTGCAGAACTTGGCTATCAGTCTCTGCTCAGCGACTCTGCACTGACGGTCTTAATAGGGATCTTGGCTTCATGACACACTTTCTGTAACCCCTGTAACTTGCCTGGGTTAGCAAAAAACTTCACTTACTGTGCTGTCTGGAGAAAATACACAATTCTCTAACCAATGCTCAGGATTCCCTTCACACACATTGTTAGCCACTTTAACACTTGAATAGCAGGTTAGATGTAAGGATTCACATTCTAATCAGCAATCTGTGACTGTCTGTGTTGATATGAGTGCTATTGCAGACCAGAACACTGCATTTGCCTGACGAAGGCCATAGAGTCGAAAGCTCGCAAATTTACTATCAAATAAATTGGTTGGATTTAAAATTGGTGTTGTGAAACTTTACTAAAGAGGAGAATAGCAGGTTAGCTGTAAAGACTTGCATTCTAATCAGTATTCTGTAAACTGTGTGTGATTTTATATGTCCTTTTCTGATCAGAACTTTCCACTTAGCTGACGAAGGAACACCGTTTCTGAAAGCTAGTGGGTTTACTATCAAATAAACTGGTTGGACTTTAACCTGGTGTTGTGAGACTTCTTACTGTGTTTACCCCAGTCCAACGCCGGCATTTCTATATCATGACTACCATTGACACTGTTGCAATGCTCCAGTGCAGCCCAGTGCAGGGGCTGGAGAAACAGCATCTCATCTTTGCCATAGGCCTGTTACAGCACCCAGGACTCATTGAGTTCAACAACTGTGACCTTTCTCCTCCATCTTGACCACTTTCTTCAATATATCCAAACCAATTTCTGTCCCAATGCAAACTGCCTCTCTCCCCCCTCCCCCACCCATCTGTCACTTGCTATCTAGTTTTGTTTTCATTTAGCACCGTCCTTAATTCTCCCATTAACACGTTCGGATATCTTACCTTTAATCTACTGCTCGCACCTTGTCCTGCCATTGAGTACACTCTGGTTTCTCTTGATCCTATAAATATTTTAGTGTCACAAGTAAGCTTGCAATGAAGTTCCTGTAGACAGAAACATCTTTTAACACTTCATGTCCTGTGACCTACACATTCTTGTTGCAATCTCTCCTAACTCCCACCGATCACTGACCTTCTATCCTGTTCTAATAGTTCCACCCCGTCTTATATAGCACACAATCTATCACATTTCTCCCTTTCTTTGACTCTGAAGAGTCATGCCGACTCGAAGTGTTAACTCTATTTTCTCTCTCCACAGATGCCGCCAGGCCTGTTGTGCTTTTCCTCCATTTTTCTAATTCAGTAATGGTGGTTGTGAGGAAAATATTTGCCCCAGGATGCTGGGAAAAATTCCTCTGTTATTCTTCCATTGTCGATTGTTGCTGTGGGAGGGGAGGCAGGGTTCCAAACCCTTTCAGGACTACACCCCTCCCCCCCATCCAACCCCCTTCCCCCACTATCCTCCTCCCCCCCATCCAACCCACTATCCTCCCCCCCCCCAACCCCCTTCCCCACTATCCTCCCCCCCATCCAACCCCGCCCCATCCAACCCCTTCCCACTATCCCCCCCATGCCCCCCATCCAACCCCCTTTCCCACTATCCCCCCCCCCCCAACCCCTTCCCACTATCCTCCTCCCCCCCATCCAACCCCCTTCCCCACTACCCCTCCCCCCCCAATCCAACCCCTTCCCCACTATCCCCTCCCCCCCCATCCAACCCCCTTCCCCACTATCCCCTCCCCCCACCAACCCTTCCCCACTATCCTCCTCCCCCCCATCCAACCCCCTTCCCACTATCCCCTCCCCCCCATCCAACCCCCTTCCCCACTATCCCCTCCCCCCTCCAACCCCCTCCCCACTATCCTCCCCCCCCAACCCCCTTCCCCACTATCCCTCCCCCCACCCCCCTTCCCCACTATCCTCCTCCCCCCCCAATCCAACCCCCTTCCCCACTATCCTCCTTCCCCTCCATCCAACCCCCTTCCCCACTATCCTCCTCCCCCCCATCCAACCCCCTTCCCCACTATCCCCTCCCCCCATCCAACCCCCTTCCCCACTATCCTCCTCCCCCCCTCCAACCCCCTTCCCCACTATCCTCCTCCCCCCATCCAACCCCCTTCCCCACTATCCTCCTCCCGCCACTATCCTCCTCCCCCCCATCCAACCACCACTATCCCCTCCCCCCATTTCCCCACTATCCTCCTCCCCCCCATCCAACCCCTTCCCCACTATCCTCCTCCCCCCCATCCAACCCCCTTCCCCACTATCCCCCCATCCAACCCCCTTCCCACTATCCTCCCCCCCAACCCCTCCCCACCTCCTCCCCCCATCCAACCCCCTTCCCCACTATCCTCCTCCCCCCATCCAACCCCCTTCCCCACTACCTCCCCCCAATCCAACCCCCTTCCCACTATCCTCTCCCCCCAATCCAACCCCCTCCCACCTCCTCCCCAATCCAACCCCCTTCCCACTATCCTCCTCCCCCCAATCCAACCCCCCTCCCCCCCATCCCCCCTCCTCCCCCCCATCCAACCCCCTTCCCACTATCCTCCTCCCCCCATCCAACCCCCTTCCCCACTACCTCCTCCCCCATCCAAACCCCTTCCCCACACCTCCTCCCACTATCCTCCCCCCCATCCAACCCCCTTCCCACCCTCCTCCCCCCATCCCCCCCCCCATCCTCCTCCCCCCAATCCAACCCCCTTCCCCACTACCCTCCTCCCCCATCCAACCCCCTTCCCCACTATTCTCCTCCCCCCCCAATCCAACCCCTTCCCCACTATCCTCCTCCCCCAATCCAACCCCCTTCCCCACTACCCTCCTCCCCCCATCCAACCCCCTTCCCCACTATTCTCTCCCCCCCCATCCAACCCCTTTCCCACTTCCTCCTCCCCCCATCCAACCCCCTTCCCCACTATCCTCCTCCCCCAATCCAACCCCCTTCCCCACTATCCTCCTCCCCCCAATCCAACCCCCTTCCCCACTATCCTCCTCCCCCCATTCCAACCCCCTTCCCCACTATCCTCCTCCCCCAATCCAACCCCCTTCCCACTATCCTCCTCCCCCCAATCCAAACCCCTTCCCCACTATCCTCCTCCCCCCCATCCAACCCCCTCCCCACCCTCCTCCCCCAATCCAACCCCCTTCCCCACTATCCTCCTCCCCCCCACCCCAACCCCCATCCAACCCCCTTCCCCACTATCCTCCTCCCCCCATCCAACCCCCTTCCCCATATCCTCCTCCCCCCCATCCAACCCCCTTCCCCACTATCCTCCTCCCCCCCCAACCCCTTCCCACTATCCTCCTCCCCCCCCATCCAACCCCTTCCCCACTATCCTCCTCCCCCCCATCCAAACCCTTCCCCACTATCCTCCTCCCCCCATCCAACCCCTTCCCACTATCCTCCTCCCCCCCATCCAACCCCCTTCCCCACTATCCTCTCCCCCCCATAGCCCCCTCCTCCCCCCCCATCCAACCCCCTTGCTCCTCCCCCCATCCAACCCCCCCCACTACCCTCCTCCCCCCATCCAACCCCCTTCCCCACTATTCTCCTCCCCCCAATCCAACCCCCTTTCCCACTATCCTCCCCCCATCCAACCCCTTCCCCACCCTCCAACCCCCTTCCCCACTATCCTCCTCCCCCCAATCCAACCCCCTTCCCACTATCCTCCTCCCCCCCATTCCAACCCCCTTCCCCACTATCCTCCTCCCCTCCATCCAACCCCCTTCCCCACCTCCTCCCCCCATCCAACCCCCCCCACACCCATCCAACCCCCTTCCCCACTATCCTCCTCCCCCCCATCCAACCCCCTTCCCCACTATCCTCCTCCCCCCCATCCAACCCCTTCCCCACTATCCTCCTCCCCCCAATCCAACCCCTTCCCCACATCCTCCTCCCCCCAATCCACCCCCCCCACTATCCTCTCCCCCCAATCCAACCCCTTCCCCACTATCCTCCTCCCCCCCATCCAACCCCCTTCCCCACTATCCTCCTCCCCCCCATGCCCCCTTCCCCACCTCCTCCCCCCATCCAACCCCTTCCCCACTATCCCCTCCCCAATCCAACCCCCTTCCCCACTATCCCCTCCCCCCCAATCCAACCCCCTTCCCCACTATCCCCTCCCCCCCCTCCAACCCCCTTCCCCACTATCCTCCTCCCCCCCAGCCAGCCTTCTGATGGCAGTAGGAATGCTCCCAACCAATGCTAGCTTGTAAACCGGAACATATTCACAAGGCCCAAGTGCTTTTCTCCTTAAAGGCAGATACTTAAAGTGCCCTATTGTAGGTTTCTCTCTCCCTCTGACCAACTGCTTCACACGAGAAATTATTTTTCAAACTTATAAATAATTTTTATTTTTAAAAAATAATAAATTGAGGGCAGAAGTGCTCCATCAAATCTGCGGCATACAAAGTCTTGTGTCTTCCTCAGGCAAACACTGCATTTGCCTGAGGAAGACACAAGAGTGTTGAAAGCTCACAATTTTACTATCAAATAAATCGGTTGTATTAAAAATTGGTGTTGCTAAATTCTTACTGAGTTCTTACCACCCCAATCCAACGCCGGCATCTTTACATCGTGCATACAAAGTGATCAGAGCTTGCTAGCTAATGTTCAAAAATTGTAAATTAAAGAAGCAGTGAGATTCTTGTGGATGGAGAGTGTAGCCAACAATGCCAGGCCACTGTTTCACTGCCCCCTGGCATTACGAAGATTGACCTGTCAAAGACTGCGCTGATAATTTGTCTAGTTGTTGAAGGTGACAGTGCGACGGTGTTTTTAGAGCAGCAGTTTCAAGGCCTGAGCATGAGTGAAAACTCCAATCAATTCTGATAATCATGAATAAGTGCATTGTGTTGTTCCATTTACTATTGAGTCATCGTTGTTTACAGCATGGAAACAGGCCCTTCAGCCAAACTTGACCATGCCGCCCTTTTTTTTAAACCTCTAACCTACTCCTATTTGTCTGCATTTGGTCCATATCCCTCTATATCCATCTTATCCATATAAATGTCAAAATGCTTTTTAAAAGACAAAATTGTACCCACCTCTACTACCTCTGGCAGCTTGTTCCAGACACTCACCATCCTCTCTGTGAAGAAATTTCCCCTCTGGACACTTCTGTATCTCTTCCCTCTCACCTTAAACCTATGCCCTCTAGTTTTAGACTCCCCTACCTTTGGGAAAAAATATTGACTATCTAGCTGGTCTACGCCCCTCATTATTTTATAAACCTTTATAAGATCGCCTCTCAGCCTCCCACGCTCCAGAGAAAAATGTCCCAGGCTGTTCAGCCTCTCCTTATAACTCAAACCATCAAGTCCTGGTAGCATCCTAGTAAATCTTTTCTGCACTCTTTCTAGTTTAATAATATTCTTTCTATGATAGGGTGGCCAGAATTGCACACAGTATTCCAAGTGAGGCCTTACCAATGTCTTTTTATTTTAGCATTTATTTAACCATTTTAGCATTTATTTAAAATCAGTTAATAGCCCCATTAAAATGGAAGAGTGAGCAACGCCAGATAAAAACATTCTGTTTTCATTTGCTGTGTCAGTTCTAGGTTACAGCCTTTGTTGGCTGGGTTTAGTGGATGTACTACCCAGCGTGGCACTGTGCCATCCAGACGACAATGGTTCCAGGTTCAATTCCCGATCAGTGCAGAGTGAGCTGGTCTGGTCCAGATGCTCCAGATTTGGCATTAGCTTTCCGGAACTGAAGAAAAAGGGGGAAATCAGCCAAGATCAACTTTCTGATTGTCATTTAGGGATCCTCCCACTGGGATTCCCAGAGTTTTATGGAGATAAATATTTAACCTTCCCATGAACTTGGAGCAATCTTTACACATTTTCTTTTAGTGGATTATATAAACACCTATAGTAGAAAATATCATTAAAATACACTGTTGTCAGACAGAAGACCTGAATGCTGATATATATGCTTTGAATTCAGTTAATTCCTCACTCCAAGTGGCATTATCCCTGCTTTTAATGTTTATTTCTGTCCCTTGTAGAATAGCAGTGGACACCACCTGACCGAGATTGAGAGCATACCATGAGAGACATTGCAGGTTTGAATCTGTGTTTTAGCATTCTGATGAAGCACATGCATCCCATAAAGGTATTTCTATCAACACAAACACTTATGAAAGTGTATTCATTTGATTTCTAGTTTCTATACATTATAGCTGGTGGTGTAGTGGTAATGTCACTGCAATGATAGCCTAGAGGTTCAAGTTAATCATCTGGGACATGGATTCAAATCTCACCGCGGCAGCTTTTCTTTTATATACATTCATGGGACATGGGCATCGCTGGTTGGCTAGCATTTATTGCCCATCCCTAGTTGCCCCTTGAGAAGGTGGTGGTGAGCTGCCTTCTTGAATCACTGCAATCCATGTGCTTGGATTGACCCACAATGCCATTAGGGAGGGAATTCCAGGATTTTGACCCAGGGACTGTGAAGGAATGGTAATATATTTCCAAGTCAAGACACTCTGTGGCTTTGAGAGGAACTTGCAGGTGGTGGTTTTCCCCTTTATCTACTGCTCTTGTCCTTCTAGATGAAAGTGGGTTTGGAAAGTGCTGTCTAAGGATTTTTGGTGAATTGTTGCTGTGCATCTTGTAGATAGTCCACACTGCTGCTACTGAGCATCGTGGTGAAGTGGATATTTGTGGATGTGGTGCCAATCCAGCGGGACTGCTTTGTCCTGGATGGTGTCAGGCTTGTTGAGTGTTGTTTGCTAACCCATCCAGGCAAGTGTGGAGTATTCCATCACTCTCCTGACTTGTGCCTTGTAGGTGGTGGACAGGTTTTGGGAGTCAGGAGGTAAGGTACTCATTGCAGTATTCTTAGCCTCTGACCTGTTCTTGGAGTCACTATGTTTATCTGTGTGTCCATTTGAGTTTCTGGTCAATGGCAACCCCAAGAATGATGACAATGGGAGATTCAGTGATGGTTACACCATTGAATGTCAAGGGACAGTGGTTAGAGTGTCTTTTATTGTGATTGTTATTACCTGGCATTTGTATGGTGCGAATGTTATTTGTCACTTGTCAGCCCAAGCCTGGATATTGTCCAGATCTTGTTGCATTTGAGTACGGACTGTTTCAGTATCTGAGGAGTCATGAATGATGCTGAACATTGTGCAATCATTGGCAAACATCCCCACTTCTGACCTTATGATGGAGGGAAGGTCATTGATGAAGCAACTGAAGATTGTTGGGCCTAGGACACTTCCCTAAGGGATTCCTGCAAAGATATCCTGGAACTGAGGTAACTGACCCTCCAAAACCCCAGGTAGTGGAATTTAAACTCAATTCGTTAAAAAAAAGAGCTAGTCTTAGTAATAATGATCATGAAACAATCGTTTTATCATAAAAACCCATCTGATTCACTTTAAGGAAGGAAATCTGACCTTTTTGTCCTGGTTTTGATTCCAGATCCACATCATTATAATTGAGTCTTCACTGCTCACTGAAATAGCAAGACACTCAGTTCAAGAGCAATTAGGAACAATTTTTTTAATCCAATTCAGTCCAATCAAGTCCAATTCAGAGACTCAACAAGTTGGGACATTCCCAATCCAAGCTGACAAGACAGGGCTCTCGCCTCCTGTCTTGGGTTTGACCTACATGATCCAAGCTGATTGGAGTACGTTTAGCTCCTCCTCCAAGGCTTGATCTCACTTGTATCTTAGCCAAAAGGCCGAGATGCCGCTTTTAAAAATTGCTCCAAACGAAGCTAAAATGTAACCTAATGACTTCAACCAAGAGCAGCATATTGATACTACACTTGATCTTAGCCAAAAGGAAAAAATGCTGAACTTGTCAGTGATGCCCACATCACATGAAAGAATAAATAAATATTTCATATCACAGAAAAAAGCATTCAGACCAACGGATCCACATTGGTATTTATAAAGCTCATCCTACTCTATCTACATGTGTAACCTTCTATTCCTGTCTCCCTCCTGTACTCCCTCACAGCCCTCCCAAGTTTTTCAATATCCTCCAGTCCTACAACTCTCCAAGATCTCTGTGCTTCACTAATTCTGATTTGCTCATCCCCAATTTTAATCCCTCCACCATTTCCAGTGGTGCTTTCTCTACCTCTCTCTTCTCTTTTCAGACACTCCTTAAAACCTTTGATCAGATTTGTTGGCGCTCTGCCCTATTATCTCCCTTTCATGTCTCAGTGTCAAATTGTGCCCCTGGAAAGCACCTTGGGCTATTTTACCATGTTAAAGACATTGTGTAAATGCAAGTTGTGAAGTTATCAAACTTCCCCTTAAAGTTACCTGTATTATTTGCCTCTGATTACTCCATGTCCATGATGCATATACACGTCAGTCAAATATCAATAGCAAAGTGCCTGCATATCACAACTGGCATCTGTAACCCTGCCCATAGAGCATGTCTATTATAAAGTTCACCCCTACTGTTTCTTTAGTGCATCGAAAGATGATTGACTATGTAAAGTAAAAATAATGCAAATGAACAAGTATAGGAGCAAGCATCTACACAGATGTCACCTAGGTACTAACTCCTCCATGGAGCGTGAGAAACAGAGTGTGAGCAAGTAATCAAACATCCCTTGATCTTTTGAGCTCCAATGTGAGAAAGACAAATAAACAGAAAATGAAGTTTGTCACACAAAAGGAGCCAGCAGTCAAGCCAAGTCTAGCTGATCTCACCAAGGGGCCATGACGCTTGTTAGGTAGGCATCAATTACAGCCTCTCTTGCTGCGCATTAATAAGTAGGGAGGTGACAGCACTTCATGCTTTCCTCGGGAGACAGCAGTGTAACTCCTTTGTAGGTTGCTAACACAATTTCTAAAGAAGAGACCGGCCATGGAAAGATGATGTAAGTGGGCTTAGTCTATATCACATCAGTTATCTTTATATCTTTCCTTATACTTTTTTTATATCACATAAAAAAATGTGATTGCTGTTGGAGCCAGCCTGTTCTGTTTACAATATGAATCAATAGCATCGGGAGAATTAGGCATAGTTTACTCCAAGGTCACATTTGTGACTTTATCACAGTGGCTGCACCTCCTGTCCTGATGCTTGATAAAAGTCAAAGCTACATTATGAAAGTTGTGCTGCAGGTTTATATGGGCAGGCTGCCAGTGTTTAGCACTCAACACCATGACCAGTGTACTGGCAACAGGCATTTAGCTTTGTCCCCAGATGCAGGGCACCAAAACTCCCTCTCGCATTTGAGTTTTAGATACTTCTGATGCTTCTAGAGGTCTTTATGCTGCCTCATTTACATGGCAGTTGTAATGTGAATAGAACATTGATGCTGAATTTGCATGCTCGCTTTGGAGAGCAGACAGTCCTTGTGAACCGCAGTCTGAATTGGCCCAGGTTTGGCGTGAAGCTTTATCTAACAAACTTTAACCACAGGCTCCAGCTGAAGAATCCTTGCGTAAAGCTAACAGCAACAACTTGCATTTATATAGCACCTTTAACCTAGTAAAATGTCCCAAGGCACATTGCAGGAGCATTATTACAAAAGATTTGACACTGGGTCAAACATGAAAACATGAGGACATCTTGTCAAACAGGTAGATTGTCAAAGTGTCAGACAAGGAAGGTTTAGGGAGGGAATTTTAGAGTTTAGAACCCTGGCATCTGAGGTCATAACTGCCACTGATGGGGCAAAGGAAACCAGAAACCTACAAGAGGCCTCAATTAGGGAAGCATAGCATTCTTGGAGAATTAAATAATGGAAAAAAAGATACTAGTATGAAAACAATGTTCCTCACAGTATGATTTTATTAAATGCTTTAGTCATTTTTGCTAAAAGTTACATTGATTAAAAGTTAATAGATATGAAAAGAGGCTTCATAAATTCACAATCTTCTCCCTACAAATAAGTAAAAGCAAGAAACTGGAAACTTTATCAGTGAATCGATGGTTTCCATTCATTAGAACAGCAAGAAACTGACCCCCGTCGTGGTTCCAGAATATATGCGTTTTCTCGAATCACGGAATTCTACAGCATACTCTGTGCCGATTCCGAGGATAAAAACATTCCATTTATCAACTCCTTGCTCCTTCTCCACAGTCTTGTAATTTTCTCCCCTTTATATAATTGTCCAATGAAAGTCATTATTGAATCTTTTCCTCCGGCTTTTCTGACAGCACATTCCAGACCACAACAACTCACTGCCTGAAAAACAATCAAAATCATCCCTCCTGGGCCTTTTGTCACATCTCATGTCTCACCTAACCTTTTGAAAGACTCTTTCTCATGGCTGGGATGGCCAAACACTGTAAGTCATTTTGGACTCTGAGTGAAAGTAAAACAGATGATAATGAACTAGCAATTCGCTGCAATTTCCATTGCACATTCTCCATGCCACACAAAATTAATTCCAACTATTGATATTGTGAAGAAAGGTTACTGACCACATTCATCCCTGAAAGGAGAGAAGGAAAGTTATTCCCACTCTCCTCTTTTCACTTCCGTCCGGAAATTCCCAACAGAATGGCAAAGTCCTCTTCCAGCAACAGTGCTGAGCAGAAACTCAGTGGGGTCTATTTTGGTTTGTGAGTGACCACTTTGTGTGTGATCAGTTGGCAGCAAAGAGCCCCCAACTACCCGCCCCACTCACTTTCCATATTAAATCTCACAGTTGACTTTCAGGATGCCAAACATACAGCTCATTGATTGAGGCCTCAAGAGATGGGGAAATTGGGAAGTTGAGGGTTAACAATTGCAAAGCTAGCTGCCCTGGGCCAGTATTTGGGCTCCGGGGATGGAGGGAGGTGGAAGGGACTGTGCAAGCACCAGCTCTGATTGAAAATGTTAGTTGGGGTTCTGTTTATGTAGCAGGATCCCAATTTCTATATTAAGCCCATCACTTGAAACAAGCGAGCAATTTGGGTATCAACGGAAAAGACCTCTTTCAAAATGGAGTTGATCACTTAGCTGGTGTGAATGGGGCAGAATGTGAACCAACTCCATTCTGAAGTCGTTACAAACCCAATTATATCAGACAAACACGCTCACAATCAACCCCGATGAATCAGGAGGAGTGAGCCTAAACCCTTGCATTCTGGCCCAACGTGACACCACACGTCACCAAAAGGTCTTTCTTTTTAAAAATAAAAATGTAGGATAGAAAAGAAAATTGCCACTATTTGAAAGAATCTGAAAGTTACCCAAATGCAGGGTTGGCAAAAAAGAAGAGATTAGAACCCCTGAGACCTCACAGAGACGAGTTCACACACTTGGCCATCCTGGAGTGGAAAGATGCAGAGCAGAACAATAGTGCCTCTCCACAGGGAGGGAACATCAGAGAAAGAGTGACTCATTCCCTGTGGCCAGTTACAGTGCAGCCCTGACAAAGGCTTTGAAACTAATTGACTGTCAGAGAATGGGCTGTTTGCAGAGGGAATCCTATAAAAGCAAGGAGGAGGGGGAGAAAACACAAAACTTACTAAAACACAATAAACAAGAAGAATTGAAATCAAATTCAACCTTCTAATAGCCCAACCATCCAGCCTCGTATCCAGCAGCTCCCCAGATATCTTTTATGCCGCTGTGTTGTGCGGTAGATTAACCTAAGGTGTTGATTTTAACCCTGGAGAAAGCTAACTTGTTGTACAGAGGTGTCAAGAACACCTGCTCAGAAGACGCGAGGTATTTTGTTCAAGGTCCTAATGTCAGTAGGGTCGGATTGTAACTTTAACTGTGAGAGCTGAGGGGGGATGCCATTGTAACTTTCCCAAGAGATGAAGACTGAGGAGCTAGAAATGGCTCACACAGGTATTTTTGTTAAGCTTTTCTTGAGATCTGGGAGAATTAGGTACACGGGCCAAACAAGAATAGCTAATGTCCCCTCCCCATCCCCTCAACAGAGACTTCTGGGAGCGGCACAGTGGTTAGCATTGCTGCCTCAAAGCGCCAGGAACCTGGGTTCAATTCCTAGCTTGGGCCACCATGTGCAGAGTCTGCAAATTCTCCCCATGTCTCCATGGGTTTCTTTCAGGTGCTCCGGTTTCCTCCCACAATCTGAAAGACATACCAGTTAGATACATTGGCCGTGCTAAATTCTCCCTCAGTGTACCCAAACAGGTGCCAGAGTGTGGAGACCAGGGAATTTTCACAGTAACTTCATTGCAATGTTAGCGCTGGCCTACTTGTGACTAATAAATAAACTTTAGCTTTAAAAATAACTAATAAGTCCAACATGGATTTCAGGAGAAGTTCTCATCCAGAGAGTGTGAGAATAGGGAAATCAACACCACCAGAAATGGGGTGAATAGCTTAGCACCTACAGAGCAGCTAGATAAAGATAAAGAGAAAGGAATGGTAAGAAAGATTATTTGAGTGAGATAAGGAAGTGTGGGAGGAGGCTCCTGTGAAACTGTTGGCCTGAGTGACCTCTTTCTGTGCTGTAGTTTTTAAAATGCATTCATAGGATCTGGGTGTTGGTAAGAAGATCAATGGGCAAGATAGATGAATTCAGGACATGAATGGGTGCGTGGGACTGGGATATTATAACAATTACTGAACCATGGCTAAGGGAAGGACAAGTCTGGCAGCCCAATGTTCCAGGATACAAAAGCTACAGGAAAGATAGAACAGGAGGTAAGAGAAGAGGTGGACTTGCACTTTTGATTAGGGAAAACATCACAGCAATACTGAAAGGGAATATATCTGAGGGTTCAGCGACTGAGTCTATATGGATAGAACTGAGAAATAAGAAGGGGGAAATCACTTTGCTAGGGGTTGTACAATAGGCTCCCAAACAGTGAGAAATTGAGGAATTTACCAAGACAAAAATAGGGTGGTAATAGTAGAGAATTTTAACTTTCACAACATTGACTGGCATAGCCATAGTATTAGAGGGTTGGATGGAGAGAAATTTGTTGAGCGTATTCAGGAGGAATTTTTCATTCAGTATGTGGATGGCCTGACTAGAGAGGGGATAAAACTTGACCTCCTCTTGGGAAATAAGGAAGGTCGGGTGACAGAAATGTTAGTGTCGGTGCCGTAATTCTATTAGTTTTATGATAGCTATGGAGATCAATGGGTGTGGCCCAAAAGTTAAAATTCTAAAGTGGGGCAAGGCCACTTTTGATTGTATCAGGCAGGAACTTTCAAAAGTTAATTGGGGGAGTCTGTGGGAAGTCAAAGGGACATCTGGTAAGTGGAAGCTTTCAAAAGTGCGTTAACCAACGTTCAGGGTAAGCGCATTCTTCTTAGAGTGAAGGGCAAGGCTGGTAGAAGTAGGGAACTTGGATGACTCGTGATATTGAGACCTGTCAAGAAGAAGCAGGCAAATGACATGCATAGGCAGCTAGGATCAAGTGGATCCCTTGAACAGTATAGGGGATGTAGGAGTAGAGTTAAGAGAGAAATCAGGAGGGCAAAAAAGGGGACATGAGATTGTTTTGGTGGATAAGGCAAAGGAGAATCCAAAGAGATTCTACAAATAGCTCATTGAAAGTGGAGTCACAGGTGGATAGAGTGGTGAAGAAGGCATTCAGCATGCTTGGTTTCATTGGTCAGAACATTGAATACACGAATTGGGATGTCTTGTTGAAGTTGTACAAAACATTGGTAAGGCCACACTTGGAATACTGTGAACAGATCTGTTCACCCTATCATAGAAAGCATATTATTAAACTAGAAAGAGTGCATAAAAAATTTTCTAGGATGCTACCTGGACTTGATGGTTTGAGTTATAAGGAGAAGCTGGATGGACTGGGACATTTTTCTCTGGAGCGTAGGAGGCTGATAGGTGACCTTATAGAGGGGCATAGATCAGTTAGATAGTCAATATCTTTTCCCAAAAGTTGGGGGAGTCTAAAACTAGAAGGCATTGGTTTAAGATCAGAGGGGAGCGATGCACCAGGGTCCAGAGGGGAAATTTTTTCACACAAAGGGTGGTGAGTGTCTGGAACAAGCTGTCAGAGATAGTAGTAGAGGCGGGTACAATTTTGTCTTTTAAAAAGCATTTAGATAGTTAGACATGGGTAAGATGGATATAGAGGGATATGGACCAAATTCAGACAATTGGGACTAGCTTATGAGTTTAAAAAAGGGGGCACCATGGATAAATTGGGCCAAAGGGCCTGTTTCCATGCTGTAAATCTCTATGATTCTATTTATTGCCCATCCCTAATAGCCCTTGAGAAGATAATACTGAACCACCTTCTTCAACACAACTGACTGACTGACTGGATCATTTCACTGGGCAGTTAAGAGGCAACCACGTTGTTGAGAGTCTGAAGTCTAGACTAGCTAAGAACAGCAGAATTCCTTTCTTAAAAGGACAATAGCGAACCAGATGAATATTATGGCAACTGGCAGCTTCACAATCACTATTCCTGATACCAGCTTTCTGCTTCAGATTTAAGTTTTAATTTACTGAGTTTAAATTTCCCAGCTGTTGTGAGATTCGAACTTGTGTTCAGATTACAATTCCAGCTCTCTGGATTTACTAGACTAGTAACTCCAGCATTTTCAGATAACTTTGTAAATGTTTTACCTTTCAAAGTAAAGACATTCCTGCAAAACTTATTTTAAATGTACTTTTCATTAAGTTTATATTTATAACTTCAGGTTTCACTAACCTGTTTCAATACTTACTAACATTTGACGTTGATTTTGTTTTTTACCGGTTGCCTTGTCATTTGATACTGGTTATAGCTTTAAAGCTTGGCTCAGTCATGGCACTTCATCTTCTGAATTAGAAGACGGATGTTTAAGATCTCACAGAACTAATTGAAGAAGCGCAGGGGAATTCTGCTGATGTCCTAGCCAACATTTCTTTCTTAACCAACACCTAAAAACCAGATGATCTCATCACTGTTTGTGGGACTTTGCAGCAGCCAATTTCCACGTAGGGCTTCCTATATTACAGAAGTGATAAGATGCAAAATCCAATAAAAATGTCTCGAACAAGACAATAAGCTCTACACGACCTGTCAAAATCCTTTGGAAAGTCTTCTAGAGACTTGGATGTTGAGTAAAATTTGTTCGTTCCCTGTAATTCCTACATGATGGAATGCCAGCGATGGAGACCGAGCCCATGTTCCGCAAGCATCAAGCAAGGCTGTGCCATTGCGTCAAGTCTCTTCACCGTCTACCTCAGCCTGGTCATGCAACTTATTGTGACCAACTTCCACGAAGGATTATAACTGAGCTTTGACTCAATGGGGAATTTCAACCTCAACAGGTTAAGAATCAAGATTAAGGTGACCTTCCGCTTACAATACGCCAATATGCAGTTGTGGTGCACGTAAGAGTCGGTTACTCACTCAACA
Source organism: Sphyrna mokarran (assembly GCA_024679065.1). Classification (NCBI taxonomy): domain Eukaryota; kingdom Metazoa; phylum Chordata; class Chondrichthyes; order Carcharhiniformes; family Carcharhinidae; genus Sphyrna; species Sphyrna mokarran. Next base: position 6,409,788 of record JAGIQG010000021.1, on the reverse strand, counting down.
TCAGCAAAACCAAAACCCTGCACCAGCCCTTCCCCCAGACACACATCCACACCTCCAACTATTTGTTTTGATGACTTTCAAAATTGTTGAATGCCCTCCATATCTTGACAGTAACTTTCTCCAAAACGTCACCACAAAGCAGGAGATCCAGCACAGAATTAGTTGTGTCAGCACAACCTTCCATGAACTGTGCAACCGGGTCTTCAACAACCACAACATCCATTAGATGACAAGGTTTTAACCTATAATTCCGTTGTTGCCACCACCTTATTACATAGCAGTGAGATTTGGGTCACTATGGATGGATTGTTCCCTTAGCAGGAACTCCACAGGGTACTCAAAGACAAAGGTAAGACAGGCAAATGAATTCCAATATCTTCATCGAAAGCAATTCCTCCAGCGCTGCAACTGTGGGCTGTGCAAAAGCAGCTCCACTGGTCTGCACACTACAGGCTAAATAAACAGGTTCTAAAGCAGTTCCTCTCTCACAACTTAAGAATAGCACCTAATCTCAAGAAGGACAGAGAAAACAGTTGAAGGATACTCTGAAAATCTCCTTGAAGTTGGGACATACGGACACTGATATGACACAAATTGGGCCATGAGGCAACACCTCATCCACCAGTTGGAAACTAACTGCATAAATTCTGCTGCTGAGCAGCAATGAAAGCAGCGGGACAGAGAGCAGAACCCTGACTGGAGAACCTCTGCTGATCCTCCTCAGGACAACTTTCATCCTCTCTGCCAAAGACCTGTGGCTCCAGGAATGGTCTGCCATCTGAAGATATAAATCATCGAGCCTGGCAGGTATCATCCTCATTTTAAGAGACTGGCAACAACAATACTTCAGAAGTATTTCATTGAGTATGAAACGCTTTTAAAAGTCCTGAGGTTGTAAAAGGTGCTGAATAATTGCAAGTTTCTTTGTTCTTCCCTTTTTCAGCTCTTCTCTAAATTGCGAATTTTGTCATTGATTATCCTGGTCTTTTTTCCTAGGATAAGCATCAGGGAAAAGGGGATGGACACACATTCCACCTGAATGGCACCTCTTTATGCATCCGTTAGTTCCTCAGGCTTCCCCCGAGGGGCAGAGCTGATTTTGTGGGTGCAGTAAGGGACTGGCTTTGTGTGGCCAAGGAACGGGGGGGGTAAAACGAAATTGCTACTTTTAATGCCTCAATTTTAATCCTGGGATATCTTGTGAAGCTGGTGATGAAGGCTTTTTCCATGATCCTCTTCAGATTGGTGACTATGATGAGTCCGGTGAAGGCGGTGTGTGCCTTTTAAGACCAAGTATGTGCACAAGACTGGTGGACAGATCTGTTCACCTTCCTAGGCCCACTTGCCAGTGCAGGGCCTGCTAGGGGTAAACCCTCTATCAGTGATAAAAACATTCCTTATCAAAGCTCTAGCCCACCAAAATCAGGTGCAGCTTGAACTGAACAAGCACAGCACATAATGATCACAATACTCTTATCGCCATGAGGGAACAGGTTAGGAAAACTGATTCCCCTAAATTTCTCTAATGCAATCCCCTCCACATTTTGGATCCCTTCACTTGGCCTCTCTGCTCCCTCTCCAATACAAAAAACTCCAACTGTGATGGTGTAATATAAAAAAATTAGAAAATTGATTTGATTCTTTCAGGTGCATAAAGTAATTTGTTTCCATTTGGGTTTACACTTATTATCTGTTCTAAGAGTTACTTTCTGATGAATACAGTTATAAAGCTCAGAAGGTACTGTCCAGTCTCTTCATCAATAGAACAAAGAACAGTATTGCACAGGAACAGGCCCTTCAGCCCACAAGGTCTGTGCTAACACAGATGCCTCTCTAATCTAATATTTTCTTGTCTCTACGTGATTATGATCCCTCTATTCCCTGCCTGTTCATGTATATATCCAGATGCTTCTTGAATGTTGTTATAGAATCTGCTAGCATTAGTTCCTCCAGCAGTGTGTTCCAGGCATTCACCATCCTCTGTGTGAAAAACTTGCACCTTATATCTCTTTTAAACTTTCCCTCTCTGACTTTCAACCTATAAACCTGACTCTTCAACCCTGAGAAAAAGACTATCTTCTCTATCTTAGCCTGTCATAATCTTGTAAACACAGTAAGAGGTCTGACAACATCAATTTTAAACCGATTTATTTGATAGTAAATTTGCAAGCTTTTGGATTTTTAGCCTTCTTCAGGCGAGTAAGGTGTTCTGGTCTGGTCATTGCAAGTTTACTGTCAAATAAATCGGTTAGATTTAAAATTGGTGTTGTCAGACCTCTTACTGTGTTTACCCCAGTCCAACGCCAGCATCTCTACATCATAATCGTGTAAACCTCTATCAGGTCCCCCCTCATCCTCTGACGTTACAGTGAAATCAATCCAAGTTTGTTCAACCTTTCTTCATAGTCCATATCATTCAAACCAGGCAATATTCTGGTAAACCCTTCTGCACCCTTTCTAATGCATCAACATCTTTCTGGTAGTGTGGTGACCAGAATTGTACACAATACTTCAAATGCAGCCTAACCAAAATCTTATACAGCTGCAACATGATTTTCCAATTCTTATATTCAACATCCTGATCGATGAAGGCCAGCATGCCATACGCTTTCTTGACCACCTTGTCCACTTGAGTTGCTACCTTCAGAGAACCGTAAATCTGCATGCCTAGATCCCTCTGTATATTAATATTTCTAAGGGCTTTACCATTTACTTTGGAAGGTCTGCAGTCGACCTTCCAAATTGCATTATCTCATATTTGTCCAGGTTAAATTTCAACTTTCTTTCATCCCAGGTCTCCAGCTGATTTATATCCTGCTGTATCCTCTGACAATCCTCCTCCCTATCCTCTATTCCCCAATTTTTGTATCATTTGCAAATTTACTAATCAGACTATTTACATTTTCCTCCAAACCACTTATATATATTAGAAACAAAAAATGCCCCAGTCCTGATCCTTGTGGAACACGGCTTGTCACAGACCTCCAGTTAGAAAAATATTTGTCACTGCTACTCTCTGCTTTCTATGCCCAAGCCAGTTTTGTATCATCTTATCAGCTCGCTTCGAATTCCAAATGACTGTCTCGGATCCCATATCAGCCTGCGGTGGAAAACCTAATTGAAGGCTTTACTAAAGTCCAAAGATACAACATCCATTATCTTGCCTTGGTCAATTTTATTTGTCACTTCTTCAAAGACTTTTAATGTATGAGTTTGTCAGACAATCAAGTTTGTGAGACAAAACCTCCCCTTCACAAAACCACGCTGCCTATCGCTAATAAGCCTATTCTCTTCCAGATGTAAATATATCCTGCCCCTAAGAATCTCCTCGAATAATTTCCCCACCACTAATGTAAGGCCCATAGGCCTGTGATTTCCCAGATCATTCCTCAGTTCAAGAAGGGCAGGAGACACAACGTTAGCTTCTCTCCAATCCTTTAGTTACCTTTAGTAACTCATTTGTTAACAGTGAGATTGATTATTAAACAAGCCACATCAACAAGTCACCTCTCATCCAAACCACAATTTGAAAATAACCATTTATTCATCAGTGTCCATCCCTTCTCGCTTAATTATACATGCAAAGTACCATTTTTGTTCTTGGTATAGAACTGTTTCACACTGCATCATGTGAAGCAATTATTCACTTTAGAACTCAGTGGCAAAGAGTTGGTGCTGAAAAGGATGTATGACATTGCTATTTTGTTTGAAATTGGATTCAGAAATAAGTGTTAAGTCCGTACGCTAATTTAAAGTCAGTACAAGTGTAGTCGTTTTCTCTTTACAATTGCACCAATTTGTCCATTCAAAGTAGCATAGAATCATAGGAATCCTACAAAGAAGATACAAAGATTTTGGCCATGGCCTCAGTAATTTCTTCCCTCCCTCTCTCTATATTCTGGGATAGACTTATCTGGCTTTGGGGACTTGTCCACCTTAATGTTTTTCAAAACCTCTAATACCTCCTCCTTTTTATCTCAACAAGTCCTAGAATGTCAACATCCTCCATTCGATAAGGTTCGATGAGGTGTCCCATGGAAGGCTTCTGCAGAAAATGCAGATGTATGGGATTGAGGGTGATTTAGCTAATTGGATTAGGAATTGGCTAGCTGATAGAAGACAGAGGGTGGCGGTTGATGGAAATTATTCATCGTGGAGTTCGGTTACAAGTGGTGTACCTCAGGGATCTCTTTTAGGGCCCCTGCTGTTTGTAATTTTTATAAATGATCTGGATGAGGGTATTGAAGGATGGATTAGTAAATTTGCAGATAACACCAAAGTCAGAGGAGTGGTAGATAGTGAAGAGGGGTGTTATAGTTTGCAGAGGGACTTGGACAAGTTGCAGAGCGGGGCCGAGAGGTGGCAAATGGAGTTTAATGTGGAAAAGTGTGAGGTAATGCACTATGGCAGGAATAATAAATGTGTAGAGTATAGGGCTAATGGTAGGATTCTTAATAGTGTTGATGAACAGAGGGATCTTGGCGTATATGTGCATAGATCCCTGAAAGTAGGCAGTCAAGTCGGTAAGGTTGTTAAGAAGGCATACGGAGTCTTAGCTTTTATTGGTCGGGGGATTGAATTTTGGAGCCGCAACGTCATGTTGCAATTGTACAAAACTCTAGTGCTGCCGCACTTGGAGTATTGTGTGCAGTTCTGGTCCCCACATTATAAGAAAGATGTGGAGGCATTGGAGAGGGTACAGAGGAGGTTTACCAGGATGTTGCCTGGTATGGAGGGCAGGCCTTATGAAGAAAGGCTGAAGGATTTGAGGTTGTTTTTGTTAGAAAGAAGGAGGCTAAAAGGAGACCTTATTGAAACATATAAGATGATTAGAGGTTTAGATAGGGTGGACAGTGATAGCCTTTTTCCTAGGATGGAGAAAGCTAGCACGAGGGGACATAGCTTTAAATTAAGGGGTGGTAGTTATAGGACGGATGTCAGAGGTAGTTCTTTACCCAGAGGGTGGTAAGGGTATGGAATGCCCTGCCTGCTGCAGTTGTAGATGCGCCAAGTTTGGTGGCGTTTAAGAGGTTAGTAGATAAGTTTATGGACGAAAAGGGAATGGTTTAGGTTAGAGGGTCATTGCTTTTCCTTAATTGGTTGGCGCAACATCGAAGGCCGAAGGGCCTGTTCTGCGCTGTAATGTTCTATGTTCTATGTCCTTTCTACATTCACCACCCACTACATCCTTCTCCTTTGTGAATACTGCTGCAAAATACTCATTAAGGATCTCACCCACCTCATCTGGCTCCACATACAAATTCCCTGCCCTGTCTTTGAGTGCACTCATCCCTTCCTTAGCTACCCTCTTTTTCCTTATATACACATCAAAAGCTTTGGGATTCTGCTAAGGACACTTTGTGGTCCCTTTTAGCCCCCCTAAGTCCCTGTTTAAGACCTTTTCTACTATGTTTGTTTTCCTCAAGAGCCTTATCCGTTTCAATAATAACGTCTTGTATTTATGTGACACGTTCTACACAGAATAACATCCCATGACATTAGCATGATCAGACAACATTTCACAATGAGCTACACGAAAAGATGTTGTGGAGAGGTTTAGGGAAGGAATTCCAAAACTTAGGGCCAGGTAAAGTTTTTTTTAAGTTTATTTATTAGTGTCACAAGCAGGCTTACATTAACATTGCAATGAAGTTACTGTGAAAATCCCCTAGTCGCCACACTGAGGGTACACTGAGGGAGAATTTAGCATGAACAATGCACCTAACCAGTATGTCTTTCAAACTGTGGGAGGAAACAGGAGCACCTGGAGGAAACCCATGGAGACACGGGAAGAATGTGCTGACTCTGCATAGTGACCTAAGCCCATAGTGACTAAACCCAGTCCTGGGCTGTGAGGCAGCAGTGCTAAGCACTGTGCAACCATGCCTCCAGAGTAACAAAAAGCATAGCTACAGATGGTTGAGTGATGGATATCGGTGTGTGTGTAAGTGACTAGGATTTGTTGGTAAGGATCCATCTCCTTTCAACTCATTTGTTAACAGTGAGATTGATTATTAAACAAGCCACATCAACAAGTCACCTCTCATCCAAACCACAATTTGAAAATAACCATTTATTCATCAGTGTCCATCCCTTCTCGCTTAATTATACAGGCAAAATACCATTTTTGTTCTTAGTATAGAACTGTTTCACACTGCATCATGTGAAGCAGTTATTCACTTTAGAACTCAGTGGCAAAAAGTTGCTGCTGAAAAGAATGCGTGACATTGCTATTTTGTTTGAAATCGGACTCAGAAATAAGTGTTAAGTCCATATGCTAATTTAAAGTCAAAACAAGTATAGTCGTTTTCTCTTTACATTTGCACCAACTTGTCCATTCAAAGCAGCATAGAATCATAGAAACCCTACAGTGCGGAAGGAGGCCATTCAGCCCATTGAGTCAGCACTGACCACAATCCCACCCAGGCCCCATCCTCATAACCCCCATATTTATCCCACATATTAATCCCCCGAACCTACGCATCCTGAGATACTAAGGGCAATTTAGCATGGCCAGTACACCTAAGCTGCACATCTTTGGACTGTGGGAGGAAACCGGTGCATCCGGAGGAAACCCACGCAGCCACGGGGAGAACGTGCAAACTCCACACAGACAATGACCCAAGCCAGGAGTTGAATCCGGGTCCCTGGCGCTGTCAGGCAGCAGCGCTAACCACTGTGCCACCATGCTGCCCCAATAGCAACTGAATGAAAATACTACAGCCAAGAGCAAGTAAACTGTTGATCCGGATTAAAACTCTGAGTTAGTATGAAGAAATTGTGGGTTTCTATAGAAGGATGAACTGGATGTGCCAGAATATATCATTTGTATTTACCTTTGTTCTCTGTGAATTGGCTATTCCCTGAATTGTGAAAATTACAACTGCAGAGTTGTAGAGGAGGAGCAGAGAGAAATGGTGAAAATCTACGAAAGAGTGAAAAAGAAACTTCATATAATTTTTAAATACTTTAGATTTAAGTCTGCTCAATGATGGACCAATTAATTTTACTGGCACCTTAAAAGAAAACCCTTTCGCCTTGAGTTAGTGCTAATATAAAGGGTTTTATCCCTGAGGAATTGCTTTGGAACAGCCGTAACACGATGACCTTTAAGGTTTGAGCTCTTCCCAATGTAGTAACATTAACATTTTACATTGGCAGATTAGCAAGACATCCTCAGCCCTTCAAAGTGATCTTATTAACGGTCTGTAACCAAAGTTACTGGACAGAAAGCCTTTTTTTTGACTGAGAGTGTTTCTCCCACTTCCAGGCCAACATCAAAGGCCTATTCTTTACACTTTAATTGTATCTCTTTGGCTTAAAAGCCTACTTTCCATTGGGCCCCGGGTGAGAGTCTGACAACTGTATTTATGTGTTCTCTCATTGCTGCTAAATTATTGTCATTTCTTTTAGTAATTATTAGAAAATTATCCTTTGTCATCTATTGGTTCAACTGCAGGCAACACGGTTTTTATATATAAAACTACAACAGTTAGTGCAGGCATCCACACCTCAGCTTTCAATTTCCAGTATTATGGCACAAAATTCCACAGTATCCACATCGACACCATAGATAAAGGGATAATCACTTCAAAAGGAAAGGTCGTTTACGGTCAGACAATGAGCACAGCAGTTTAACCTTCAAGGTGAAAGAATGACCAGGGAAGTAATTGGCAGAGAAACTGATCAATGGCTTTCAGACAAGAGTCCGGACACAATTCTAGCCAAAGTGTCTTCACTTAATTGCCAAGCACGTCAGCTGCAACCTCCTAACCAATCCCCCCCAACCCCCACAACCACTACACACTCCCTCCTCCACAAATGCCAACTCCAACTAAGATATAGCTGTTCCAGCACGGTGGCACAGTGGTTAGCACTGCTGTCTCCCAGTGCCAGGGATCTGGGTTTGATTCCCAGCTTGGGTCACTGTGCAGAGTTTGCATGTTTTCCTCATGTCTGCGTGGGTTTCCTCTCACAGTCTGAAAGACGTGCTCGTTAGGCGCATTGACCCGAACAGGTACCAGAAGTGTAGTGAGTAGGAGAATTTCACAGTCACTTTGTTGCAGTGTTAATGTAAGCCTACTTATGACTAATAAATAAACTTTAGATTTCCGACATTACGTCATTTTGAACCATCACTCTTCCTGTTTATATAACATAAATGTTTCAGGGATGTTGAAGAAAGTTTGAATACAGTTTTTCCTTCATATGAAATTGAAAAGCAGAAAAGAACCAAATGGTGCATCAAGTCTTCCCAACACATCATGATAGTTAGGAGCATCATGACTAGACACTTCCCACTCCCAACTTCCTCATGTATAATATCCATCAATAAATTCACCCAGCACGTACCAATAAACTCACCAATATACGCCAGCTAACCCACTAATATACACCAGGAATCCCACTGATATAAGCCAACAAACTCATTAATGTAGATCAATGAACACAATATAAACCAGAAAACTCATTGGCACAGAGCAACAATCCACCAGCAAGCTTATAACATTCACTGTATTAAACTTACCAGCTTATGTCAAAATGACACCAACACATTACCCAAGAACTCTCTGATGTGCACAGGACTAGTTGTTGTTTGTACAATGGCTGGTCAGGGATTTTTGGGTGCTTTTCAAGGAGGAGAAGAAGGCCATGAGTGGAGCCGAAGAGATAACGTAGCGGGATTACAGCTGAAACAATGAACAAATGAAGGTTTAAATGGCAGAAAAAGTGGGCCTAGGGAAGAGGAGTTTCAGATATTCTCAGGATTAAAGGTGAAATAGGATGGAAAGAAGTTACAGGCATTTCCACAGCACTTCTCATAGACACAGGACATCTCAAAGCATTTTACAACCTTAGGAATACTTTTGAAGCACGGGCACTGTTGTAGAAACATGACAGCAAATTTGCACCCAGCAAGATCCCAAGAACAGCAAAGTGAGGCCAGATAATCTGTTTTATAATTGATAATGGCTGAAGGATGAACATTGACCAGAATACCAGCAAAACGTTCCTGCTTTTCTTTGAAATAGTACTTTTGGATATTCTTCATTCACCCAAGAGGCTTGACAAAGCTTCAGCTTAATATGTTACCCGAAAGACATCATCTTTGAAATGTAGCACACTCCTGGTATTGACACTGAGGTGTCAATGTAGATTATGAACCCAAGTCTCTAAAGTAGGAATTGAACCTATAACCTTTTAATTCAGAGGCTGTGCAGAAGGATAGGGTTATAAATAGATAGAGCAATATCAGTGTGTGATTTAAGTGGAGAACAGGACTGTGGGAGGTTGTAGAGGTAATGTGGGATATCCCACAGGAGGAACTGTAATCAAGAATAAGGGTTTTGAAATGAATGTTTTGAGAAATAGGGTGCTAATGTGAATATTTTTTGTTCAGTCAGGTATTTCAGATGCTCGGGAACCTATCACACACTGAAGAGTCTACAACTCAAGTTAATGAGGAGTCTACAGGCTGAGTTTCTGATTGCACCCTGTGAAGTGCACATTCCCCCTGTAAGCACATATCTAAATGGCAAATCATGTTCACACAAGAGCCAGACACTGAGCAGCATCAAAAGCAAATCAAACTACCTCCGCTTGACTTTCAATGACTCCATTAATGTCAACCCAAACCTCCGAAATCCTCACCACCAACTTCCTGGGAGTTGAAATTCAACGGGAGCAGTCATATAAATATCCTGAAAACGAGTACAAGTGAGAGGCTGGGAATTCTGCAGCAAGTGTCTCACCTCTGGATTCCCCAGAGTCTCTCCGCCACATACAAGGCACAAACTAGGAGTGTGAAGGAATATTCTACACTTACTTAATGGGCTCAGCTCCAACAACATGCAAGAAGCTTAATCCCATCTGGGACAAAACAGTCTGTTTGATTGGCAGTCCATCCATTGATCTAGATATCCATTCACTCCAACATAAGCGTATCATGGCAGCTGTAAGTACCATCTATAAGAAGCTCCGCAGCAACTTGCCAAGGTTTCTTTCACAGAGTATCCCTATCCCAAACACATTAGCTCAAGAACAAGGACAAAGACTCACAATCCTGACTTGAACAAGTCATTACTTCACTCTCACACAGTCAAAATCCTGGAATCATCTACACAGGAGCTCATGAGGAAGTTTCACCAACTCAAAAAAAATCTACATTGCAAACTTTTAGAATTTAACCAGCTAAACACTGGTGAGATTCTCACTGATCTTCCAACAAGATCATCACTTCATGCAACATTGCCTTTCGGAGAATAGGAAGACTCCCAGCTTGCAGCAACGTGTCCATCCCTCCAGTGCAGTCAGCTGACTGAATAATAAGAATACCAGTTACCGGATTCAGGTATTGGATTATCAAGTTTATCAAGTTTATCTTTTTGAGTCCAATTTGACCTCTCTCCCCCACCCCAAAAAACTCTCAATAACCACTCCAGCACCTCACCCCATCTTCTCCTGGAAAATAGTCTCTACTCGATCACTCTAAGTCATAACAAAGCGAAGAACAGAAACTCCTCATAAGCATCCATAATTAGAAGCACTGAGATTAAAGTAAAATACCGTGGATGCCGGAATCTGAAACAAAAACGGAAAATGTTGGAGAATCTCAGCATCTGTCGAGAGAGAATAGAGCCAATGTTTCAAGTCTGGGTGACCCTTCATCAGAGCTGGTTAGAAGCACAACTTGATTCAAAATGTGAGCAATTGTTACCCTCCTTTTGATCATTACACAGGCATATTGTTCACACTGAGTGGGAGTTCTAGAAATTTCACTGTAGTCACTTGCTCCTCTAAAGATAAATTATGGTTGGCAGCCATGCCCTGGATATATGGAAACAAAAGAAATGCCTGCATTTACAATCCCAGGATGTCCCAAAGTTCTTTGCAACCAATGAGATCCCACTAATGGTTACAACAGAGGAGACTATTCAACCATCACGTCTATGCAGAGAATCTCAGCCAGTCGCTACCCTATTCCCATAGCCCTGCAGATAATTATCCAATTCACTTTTGAAAGCCATGGTTGAATTTGCCTCCACAGGCTCAGGCAGTGCAGTTCAGATCTGCTGCATAAAAAAAAATTTTCTTCCTGTTAGATTTGGTTTTTTTGCCATTCACCTTAAATCAGTGACCTCTGGTTCTCAACTTTTCTGCCAAAGCAAACAATTTCTTCCTGATCACTCTATCCTGACCCCTGAAGATTTTAAACACTTCCATTAAATTTCTGCTCAGTCTCCTATTCTGTCAGGAGCAAAGCCTCAACTTTGTTGAGTCACTCAACTCTAAGTCCCTCATCCCTAAAACAAATGTCATAAAGCTTCTCTGCAACCTCTCTATTTTTATCCATTTGTGGTGATGACTAGGCAGCATTTAATGCCCATCCCTAACTGTCCCCAAGGAAGTGGTGGTGAGCTGCCTTCTTGAACTGCTGTGGTCCACAAGATGTAGGTGCGCTCACAGTGCTGTTAGGGTGGCAGTTCCAGGAGTTTGACCCAGTGACAGCTAAGGAATGGCACATATTTCCAAGCCAGGATGGTGAGTGACTCGGAGGATAGCTTGTAGGTGGTGACATTCCCATGTATCTGCTGACTTTGTCCTTCTAGATGGTAAAGGTGGTGGGTTTGGAAGGTGCTGTCTCAGGAAGCTTGATGAATTTCTCTAGTGTCTTCACATCTTTCCTAATTTGCGGCACTCAAAACTGGAGCAATACTCCAATTGAAGGATAAGTTTTATAAAGGTTCGCCATAACCTCTTTGCTTTTGTATTCTATACCCCTATTTCTAAAGCCAAGGATTTTATGCGGCTTTTTAACCACTTTCTCAATCTACCATATTGCCTTCATGTACATATACCCTGCTAGCTTTCTCTGCTCCTGCGTGCATTTTAGAATTGTATCTATTTTATATTCCTTCTCCTCATTCTTCCTAACAAAGTAAATCACTTCATACATCTCTGTATTAAATTTTTTATTTTCAATGTGTCTGCCTATTCCACAAGCCTATCGATGCCTTTTTGAAGTTTATCACTCTTTTACTCACAGATCACAGTACTTCCAAGTATCATCGTCAAATTTTGAAATTGTGCCCAGCAGATCATTTAAATCATTAATACAGACACCCATCTCTGCAGAACCCCACTTTATACCTCCTTCTTTTGCCACCACTCTGTTTGCCATCACTTAAACAAATTCAGATTGATGTTGCCATTCTACCTTTCATTCCATGAGCTTTGAATCTGCTGACAAGTCTTTTATATGTCACCTTATCAAATGTTTATTGGAAATCCATGGACACTATCGGCAGGATTCTACAGCTTCGCTCGACCCGAGACTGGAAAATCCTGCCCAAAATCAATGGATCTTCCCATTGCCCGTCCCTTACCCGCTCCAACTCCCTTGGCAGGCAGGATGGTAGAATTTTGGCATGTGTCACCTGCAAGTCACTCATCAACTCTCTCTATTACCTTGATAAAAAAAAACTATCAAATTAGTTAAGCACAGTTTGGTTTTAATAAATTATGCTCTCTTCCCTCAATTAACTCACAAATTATCCAACAAATTTTGAAGTGAAGTTACTGTTGTGATGTATAAATGCAGCAGCCAGTTTTCACACAGCAAGCTCCCACAGACAGGAATGTTATAATGAGTGAGTAATCTGTTCTAGTGATTCTGATTGATGGATAAATATTGAGCAAGACCCAGTGGTGAACTTTCCTGCTCTCCTCCAAAGTCATGCCATGGGATCCTTTCCTTTCAGCTAACAGGCACTTTGGATTAACATCTCTTCTGAAAGATCTCACCTCCAACAGTGCAGCACTCCCTCAGTAATGCCCAGGAGTATCAAACTAGATTCTGGTACTTAAGTCCTGGATTGGACTTGAACCCCCATCCTTTGACTCCGAGGCAAGAGTTCTTCCAACTGACATTACCATGATCACACATTGAAGATAAATCATAGAACCCCTACAGTGCAGAAGGAGGCCATTCCGCTTATCGAGTCTGTATCGACAATAATCCCATCCAGGCCCTATCTCCACTGAGTTATCCTGCTAATCCCTTTAACCTATCACATCTTGGGACACTAAGGGTTAATTTAGTATGTCCAATCAACCTAACCCGCATATCTTTGGACTGTGGAAGGAAACCGGAGCATCTGGGGGAAACCTACACAAACACAGAGAGAACGTGCAAACTCCACACAACAGTGACCCAAACCGGGAATCGAACCTGGGTCTCTGGAGCAGTGCTAACCACTGTGTTACCGTGCCATCTCATTTTCATTCCCATCAATCAGGTAATGCTGGCATCTCATTTTTCAGCAGAGAAATTAGACCGACAAAGTTGAGCAAATGTCTGTCCTCGACAGCTTGTGATATGCCAAACAGCCCAGTGTTCCAGACATCCAAGTCCAAAGCTAGTTCAAGACATTCTGATTGTCCCCGATTCATCCCTTTGGCACATCAGTTCCCTCAATAAGACTCTCCAATTCTGTGTCACTTTTCTCCTTCAAGATGCTTGTCTAAAACTTATTTCGTCCAAACTCTGGGTCACCCGTTCTAATAACTCCTTCCATGCTTTGGTGTCAAGTTTGATTTGACATTGGTTCCTCAGCTGCTTAACTAATCAATCAGTACAAATTGCTGCTGGTATTGCTTCCAACAATCTCTGATCCCTATGTGAGGAAATTTGGCAAAGAAATATGCTCGTGGTCAGGTTAATTCCCCTCTCCAGGATATTGAGCAGCCAGTCAGTTATAAATATCTCGATCTCCTCCACACTCTCTCCCACAAAACACCTTTTTGCCTCAGATTCACCTCAGCTTAATTTGGGTGTCACACATGAGACCAAGGAAAGCCTTTTATTGAAACAAAAAAAAGTGCTGGAAAAACTCATCAAGTCTGACAATCTCTGTGGAGAGAAAGGGAGAGTTAACATTTCAGGTTTATGACCTTCCATCAAACTTCTTCAGATGTTTGAAGCATGAAGAGATCTATTTGGTTCTCTTATAAGTCACAAGTTTTACTCAAATATGGACTATTTTGTCATCCAAGAAAGACTTTAGAAAGGCCAAGGACCTTTGCCATTTAAGCATTCACCTATAGGACTAAAGTTGACTTCCATCAGGACCCCAGTGTAATCACCGGAAATCAATGAGGACCAGGTTGATCGGTGAATGGGGTTTAATTATGAAATAGGATGTGCTGGCAGATATACATTGGTGACCCTACTGCAGAAAATATACCAACAAACTCTCAAATATACACCCAGCATTTGACATAAACCAACAGGCCCAAAAAACATGAAGCAAACTCATTGAAATATTTAATCGTGTGCCTTCAAAGAGCAGACAGGATTGGGAAAAGTCGGTTTAGTTTATCAAAATACATCCCTGTGACATTACGATTCCCATCTCTTCATCTTTATTTTAAATAACTCCAATACGCTGTCTCGACTTAGTATGTTACATCAAGAACTTAAGCAGAATATTAGGAAGCGTGCCATTAAATGGGCAGTCACTATGCAAGTACAGACTCAGCACTCAGTATATCACCTGTCTACCCTACACCTGGAAACTGGGAACTCAGCAATGGAATAGGAGCTCTTTATTTAGTGGCTGTTCAGTAGACATCGTTGTGAGTTGTTCATAGCAAATTGAAAATTATTGACACTGAGAAACAGAGCACTTTCATACTTTTGCATCGAAAGTCATTTTAATTATTTCCAGGTCAGCTACTGCACAGTTTAAATGCAGTGTGAAACTTCTATTACTTTGCCACAATAATGTATTTTAAAACATTCGTCTAGCATTCAGGGCGGTATTATTTTGGTATTTATTAAATCTTTCCTCTCCTGATTTATTTAATTGCATAGAGGCTGAAATGGGCACTCCTGTGCAGTACTGAGGGAATGCAGCATTACCAGAAGTGCCAACATTTAGATAAGATGATTGAAATCCTGTCTGCTCTTTCAGGTGATGGTAAAACGTCCAGCAGCATTACTTTGAACAAAAGCAGGGAAGTTTATCCTACTGTCATTGCAAAGATTTATCCCTTAGCTGATCACTAAAAAACAAATGCTCTGGTCATTATCTATTAATGGGAGCTTGCTGTGCACAAGTTAGCCTCTGAGTTTCCAACAGTGACAACATGTCAAAAGTTATCCCGCCAGCTGTAAAGTATTTTGGAATGTCCTGAGATTACAAAAAGTACACTACAAATGAAAGTTCTACTTTTATTTTTCTTCGTTCTGAAGAAGTATAAATTGATTGTATAAAATTGATTTTTGACTTTTACATCCCAGCTGCTTCCCTGCGGATCAAAGCATCTGCATCATATCTGCTGCTGTTTCTCGTGAGCTCTGAGAATATCTGAAGCCCAGCACTAAACTGCAAAAAAAAAGTATTGTAGGTGCTGGAAATCTGAAATAAATTGCAAACAATTGTGACAATTCAACCTTGGAAATAGCCCAGTTAGACTATTTGTGGTTAGCTTAAGTTTTATTTTAGCATATTAGACTTAGTTTTTTAAGAGTATATTTATTATTCATTCGTATATAACCAGGAATATTTTTGAGACAAGTGAATGCAATACAGGACCTTAGCCTGAAATAATCCCTTAACCCAAATCTCCTAAGAGCACTCTCAACTGTACCAGAACTAATATTTCTCACAATGACCATCCTTGTCATTGACCAGACTGCCAAGCTGAGCCTCAAAGTGAGTTTTCAGCTGTCCATCTGTCCCAAGAACTGACTTGAAAATGGCAGAAGTTTCACCTTGTCAGTTTGAGCTGGATTTGAACTCATCTCCAAGAGGCGAAAACTGTTCCAGCAAATGATGTTTTTTTTTTCTTCACCTTTGTTTAATGTGTCTTCCAAAGGGAAGTTGAGTTTGTGGTTGAGTATTGTTAATAGAACTGATATGTCACTGATTCTACTATTAAGCTGTCTCAATAGCTTCCTTGGTAAAGGTATCCCCTAATGTAACAGTAAGTTATACACCCCAAACAGATCCCTGTTTGTTGAGGGGTAACTGAAAGACTACATTATGATTGGGGTTACAAGGACAATTAGCCGAGGTTCCTCTTTCAGTTTGTTACTTAGTGAATTCTCATGGATAAAATAACCACATAGATGTTGAGTGGGGGCAGAATCAGGCTTGCCTGTCATACCGCCTCTCCCCTACAACAACTTTCCAAAGCCAATGGATAAAGAGGTCATGCAGCCATATCCAGGGGGATAAGTTAACACCCTCAAGAGAAAAGAGCAGAAAATCAGAAAAGAAAGAAACTCTGCTATTAGGACCTTAAATACTGTAGACGAAAGAATGAAAGATCTGTGTTACTTCCTGACATCAGAGCTTTCAGGAACCAGTTATTTTACTGAACTTTGTAGGTGAATACTTCACTGCAATAAATGTATCAGCTTCCTCTGTAAAACTTGTATTGAGGCAGATAACTTAACACACCCACGCCCTGACGTAAAACTGTTTTACCCCCAAGGATGTCAGGGAAACAATTGTTGAGTGAAGGGAGCTTTGAAAACTTGTTTCAACAGGCATAATAAATCCACTGACTAAGCTCTGCTTGCAGTTTCAGTGAAAATATCTCCCTGCTTTTCATTTCATGAACAACACTATAATAGCCACACTATTTTACATGCTTGCAAATATATTACAGCATTGTACTTTTCTTCACAATACTTTTAAAGTGCTCCACATATTTATATAACAAAATCCAGGATTTCAAGCAAAAAGAATAGGGGATTTCGTAAATGTTCTAATTATTGCTTGTTTTTTAAAACCTACTATTTAATTTTTGTTTTGGGGATGGAATTAGGAGTGTTGGAATCATTATGAAAATAGTTTCTGAAATTAATTTTTCAAACATTGGATCTATTTCATAAAAATTCACTGGGACAATAGACATCATTATGTATGTGTGTAAGGTAATGTGTATAATTTTCTCCAAAAAGAGGGAATCTAACCAGTGCCCCTTCACATTCAACGGCATGTTCCCCCTCTCAACATCCCAGGGATTACCATAAACGGAACTGGACCAGCTATACAAATACTGTGGCTACCAGAGCAGGTCAGCACCTGGGAACTCTGCAGCAAGTAACTCACTTCCTGATCCCCCAAAACCTGTCTACCGTGTACAAAGCGCAAGAATGTGATGGAGTACACTGCATTTGCCTGGATGAGTGCTGCTCTAACAACACTCAAGAAGATGGACACCAAGATAAACAGCCCACTTGATAGATGCCCCATCAACCACCTTCACCATCCATTCTCCCACCACTGCATATATTGTCAATGTGTGGACCATCTGTAGGATCAATTACAGCCTGCTTTACCAAGACTCTTTCAGTAGCACTTTCCAAACCCACTGCCTGGACTACCTAGAAGGACAAGAGCAGCAGATACCTGGGAACGCCAGCACCTGCAAGTTTCCCACACTGATTTGGAACTATGTCATCATCCTTCATTGTTGCTGGGTCAAAATTCTGGAATTCCCTCTCTAACATTGCTGGTGGATCTACATCACATGAACTGCAGATGTTCAAGAACATCACTGGACTATTAATCCATGAGGTCCAGGCTAATGTTCTGGGGAACAAGTGTCCAAATTCTACCACAGCAGCTGGTGGAATTTAAATATAATTAATAAATCTGGAAGTTAAAAGATAGTCTCAGTAATGGGTGACCATGAAACCATTGCTGATTGGCGTAAAAATTCATCTGGTTCACTAATGCCTTTAGGGAAGGAAATCTGTTGTCCTTACCTGGTGTGCCCTACATGTGACTCCAGACCCAGTTATGTGGTTGACTCTTCTGTAATTGTGTAGCAAGCCCCTCAGTGCAAGGGAAATTAGGGATGGGCAGTCAATGCTGGCATAGTGGGCAATGCCCACATTCCCTGATCAAATAAAAATATTACCTATGAAAGCTCTGAAATATAGAAATGTATGTAGGAAGAAGCCATTCAGCCCTTCGAGCCCGCTCCGCCATTCATTACAATCATGGTTGATCATCCAACTCAAAAGACTAATCCTACTTTCTCCCCATAACCTTTGATCCCATTTGTCCCAAGTGCTATATCCAGCTGCCTCTTGAATACATTCAATGTTTTGGCATCAACTACTTCCTGTGGTAATGAATTCCACAGGCTCACCACTATGGCTGGACTTGCGGATAGTGAGGAGCATTGTCAGGCGATGCAGCAGGACATAGATAGCTGGTTGCTTGGGCAGATAGACGGCAGATGGAATTCAATCCTGATAAATGTGAGGTGATGCATTTCGGGAGAAAGAAGGTATATAATAAAGGGTAGACCTATTAAGAGTATAGAAACGCAGAGGGACCTGGGGGTGCAGGTGAACAAGTCTCTGAAGGTGGCAGAGCAAGTGGAGAAGGTTGTGAAGAAAGCATATGGTATGCTAGCCTTTATAGGAAGGGATATAGAATACAAGAGCTGGCCTTTAATGTTGCAGTTGTATAAAACATTGGTTAGACCTCATCTGTAATACTGCGCCCAGTTCTGGTCGCCTTACTACTGGAAAGACATGGAGACTCTGGAGAGAGTGCAGAAGACGTTTACCAGGATGCTGCCTGGTATGGAAGGTCTGAGTTACGAGAAGAGGTTAGGCAAATTGGGACGGTTTTCCTAAGAAAGACAGAGGAAATCTAATAGAGGTGTACAAGATTATGAGAGGTACAGATAGAGTAAACAATTAAGCTTTTTCCTAGGATGGACTCAAATAGCACGAGAGGTCACAGGCTTAGGGTGAGGAGGGTAAGGTATAATTTGGATGCTAGAGGGACTTTTTTAACACAGAGGGCGGTGAGGGTATGGAATGCGCTGCTAAGTGGTGGAGGCAGGTACTCTGGAGATATTTAAGAAATACTTAGATGGGCACATGAACAGAATGGGAATGGAGGGGTATAGAAAACTGATTTAAAATAGGGATCATGAGCCTTGGGAGTCCCTGGGAAGTGTGTAAATAGATGATGATATTGATGTACTTGTTTTTATCCTACAGGTGCTTTGGTCCACCTTGTTGTCTAACAAGGGGCATACACGCGATGGGTCGTGAGAGGGCTGCTCTTGGATTTTTTTCGAGAGTATCCTAGTGCTTCACGTCGTTAGTGTACGCTTGACCTGGACCATTTGATGGGCAACACGACAGCTCAGTGACTATCGCTGTGCTGTGCAGATACATGGATTTGGGCCTGTGTCTGTGGGAGTTTGCGCATTCTCCTCGTGTTTGCGTAGGCTTTCTCCGGGCGCTCCGGTTTCCTCCCACATCCCAAAGATGTGCTCTTAAGCTAATTGGCAAAACAAATTCTCCCTAAATTGTCTCAAATTTGGTTCTTAATTCATAATCTATAAACATAGGCAGGGATCACGGGTAGAGGTGGGAACATCGGGGTAGCGGTGCGGGCTCATTGGGCCAAAGGGCCTGTTTCCCGTGCTGTTTTGTTCTTTGTCCTTTGGGTGAAGAAATGTCTCATCTCCATCCTAAATGGTCTACCCTGAGTCCTCAGACTGTGACCCCTGATTCTAGACATCCCCACCATCAAGAACATCCTTCCTGCATCTATCCTGTCTAGTCCTGTTAGAATTTTCTAAATCTCGATGAAATCCTCTGTCATTCTCTAGTCAATCTAGTCAATCTCTGCTCATACATCCGCTCCACCATCCCCGGAATCAACTTGGTAAACCTTCGATGAAGAAATCATCCAGACTCGAGACATTAGCTGGCTCCACAGATTCTGTCAGACCTGCTGAGACTTTCCAGCATTTTCTACTTTATATTGTTTCAGATTCCAACACCTGCAGTAATTGGCTTTAATTTTATTTAAAAATTACCTAATTTGGATGTTACGTTCAAAGGAATAACTATATCAAACTATAAGCAGGAATATCCTTAAGCAAAAAGGAAGGTGTTGTAATTATAATGAATTGTGTTAATGAAGCTGTACTCTGCACAGAAGCACATTCAGACACTGGCCTGGAGAGGGGTAGGGGAGGAGGAGGCAGCGGCCTCGATTACATGTTTCTACCGCCTACAGTGCTTGCCCAGCGGTTGGAGCCAGACTCCTCATCTCCTCCTCCCCCACCAAGAGACCAAATATGTTCTCTTTTAATCTGGGGAAAGTCGGCAGAATGAAAGGCTGTATAGGGATGGAAGGTATTTGCATTGTGATTAGAGAGGTCTCTCCTGAATGTGCTGGCTACAACTCTGTGCCTGCCAGTTAATGTTTGATTGCCTTCCTTTGCGCTGCTATTTACCAGGAGAAGCTTTCCCCCTCACTAACCACTTCCGATTTAACACAGATAATCGATTTAAAGGCACAACGTCTCATTTCCTGCTGCTTAAAAATAATCGATCTTTAAAAAAACATCACTTTAAAACGGTTAGGTATCTGCGTCCTGAAACATTCGCTGCAAAAAATCCTATTCAATATATTTCAGAGTTCCAGAAAACTGGACATGTGGGAATCATCAAAAACCTGCAGCTCATATCTTTCTCCTGTAGATATTCCAATTCTAATCTCGCATCTATACAATGTTGAACTGATTGTATCTCCTGCAACGGATAGTGATGGATAGAGAAATATTAATATATTATTAGCATGGCTCAGATATTATTAACTCTGCTATAGATGGTGATGTGGAGATGGTAGCTACATTGTTTGGAAATTAGTCCACTATTGATTGTATTTCTAAACTCTCTCCAATGTTACAGCCTGGTTTGAGTTTATTTTAAAGTGAAGGTACTAGCTCACTTAGTTTGCAGGTAAGGCTAATGCAATCTTATTTAAATTCCTGTTTATATACACCAGCGTACTGCTGTTGGATTCTGAAATCATTGAGATATTGGAAAAGTCTGCATGTGTTGGTGGCAACCTCTTTGTCAAACTGTATAAATAACCATGCTGCATTTAAATAGGGCAAACACCATCAAAGGCAACAATTGTTTTTTATATAAAAAAGACTTTTTAATTCCATACTTTGTAATACGATTGTGCAGATGGGTTTCAAGTGCGGATCACTGATAATTTCTTGAAGACAAAAAGGTGAAGAAAATGATTAACTCATTCTACTAACTTTGATATGCAAATCCACGTTTTGAGAATGCAAAAAAGACCTGTTAGGTGCAATTTAAAATCAAAGTTTCCCAGGCGGGTTAATTAATGCTTACTCTCTCAGATCATTGAAACGGTTTGTACTAAAATCTTTTAAATTGTGCAATTGTTATTATGGGATGTCGGGTTTAGTTCGGCAGGAAGGATTTGAGTTCTTTCTTTTTCGCCTCTCTGTGAGTACGGGGTGGGACTGTTGATGCCATAAAGTAACTTCAAAAGTTTTTCGATTGCCCTGCACGCTTTAAATCCCTGAAACAGGCCCCTTCACAGAGTGGAGGCCGGAGTCTCTGTGTCTATCCCTGTCGGCCAGTTTGAAAGTGCAACTCAAACACACACACACACAGACACATATTGCGTGCAAAAAAATAAAAGTCAAACTTTGAAGGAGTCCTGTCCGGAGACTGAGAAGAGGCGGCGGCAGCAGCAAGTAACACCCAGCCCTGGAATATTCACATTGTATCTTTCAGCGAGTAATGAAAGTTTATGTAGCAACTGTGAAGAGAAGGGATAATGCGATTGGGGCGGCACATCAGTCACTATTGACGTCTCCACCCCCAGGGAGTTGGCTGAAGACGGATTCCCTTTGATAAGGTCCTGGAAAGTTTATAAATCCTTGACAGGGAGCCGGGCAGGAGATTGGGGCAGTTAATTCCCGAGGAGACGGTCAGCAGTGTGGAGGGGCACTTGTGAGGGTCGCTGCACGGTGCCCTGCTCTTGATGTGCCCTTTGCTTTCCTTTGCTGGCAGCTTGGTGTTGCTATCTCTCTTGCTGGACTTGCCCGCTCGGCTCAGCCTTTTGATGGCCACACTTTAACCGCAGCTTAGTGTGTGTTGTGTTGTGTGCTGGAATAGCCGGGAGGACATTTGCTGCGTGGAATGACTTGAGTGAAACGTAACTTGGTGCTGAGAGAAGCAGCGAAAAGAGAGCGAGAGCGAACAATCTTTAGAGGGGACGGCGGAGCAAGAGACTTCAGGCACGGGAGAGAGCCAGATGAACAGTGCCAGCCGCGAATCACTTCCAGCACGGTGACTGGGTAATAATATCTGTCTTTTGAGGAAAGAATTCGGCAGTTTGGGAGGTAAAAGATGGATGAATGGTAAGTTCTGTCTGTGCTGATGGCCCCTCTCCGTCCTTTTGATGTACTCTGACATTCCTTTGAACTGGGAAAGCGGTTTGAACGGCCGCTTTATGAGCGAATGGAGAGAGACAGGGAGAGTGCTTTCCTGGCTCTGTAAAGGGGGGGCAAAAATATTTGGCAAGGTGGCCCGCTTTGCCTTTTTTTTTTCGCTTCTGCTGCTCCGCCACCACCACCTTCCCTTTGAACTCACGCTGGATGCCCCCAGAGGTGAGGGGGGGGGGGCAATGAACAGGCATTCACTCCCAGAGCCTGATCACCCAGCAAGATACAAGGGGGGAGAGAGAGAGTTGGGGGAGAGAGAGTGTGGTGCTTGCGAATCGATGCAGAAGGTGGGAGAAGCTATTTCTGCTGTAACTCCCGATTTGTGCAATCTCTGCTGAGGTTTACCAGCTTTCTGAACACAGAAGATGAGATGCTTGTCTCTCCTTTTTTGAAGTACTTAATCTGATGGTAACCCAGGAGGGGATCCATGGTAATGTTCCACTTAGGACAGTTAGCTAGGGTCGCTTTCCACGATTAATTTGAATAATTTATATTTTTGAGACATTTAATATCAATTGCACTGACTCAATGCAATCTCATCGCTAGTTCTGTGGCAGGGAAGGTTTTTTTGTTTTTAAAAAGTAAAAGTTTATTTGACTGCCAGACTGAAGTTTTAACCCATGACTACCTCCCGTCCCTTGATAATTTAATCTGGGGGATTTTTTTAAAAAAATTATTGCTTTAACTAAACGTCCAACAATCTTTTTTGTAGAAAAATGCAAAGAAACTTCTTTCTCCTGGAGAAGCCAAGGTGTTTTTAATTTGTGTGGAAAAATGAGAAGCAGCTGTTAGGGGAGAGAGGGGAGCTCTGGGTTTACTGTGGATGATAGAAGGAGGGGTGTAAATTACAGTAAATACTGTACAGTTGGTTTTATCTGTATAAACCCTAAGTCCTCCAACTGATCAGAATCACGTCTCCACACAAAAAAAAACTTTGAGCAGGAGTTGTACCGAAAGCCACAACTTTCCTTTTGTGTGTGTGTTTTTTATATATTTTTCAATAACCTTCAAGACGGGTTTTTGATACTTTTGTTTAGCTTGAAGAGATATCTCGGCAAGAAACACACACAAAAGATGTGATTGAAAAGCCTTGCTTGCTGTGTGTGTGTGTGTGTGGTTTTTTTTCTCTCTCTCTGCTTCTAGTCCTGTTTGAAGTTGAACGGCTCTGGGTTTCATTAGATCGATATTTCTATTGCAGACAGAAGGCGGCCGTGTGATCCCCTGCTGACTGGAGAGGCGCTTTGCAAAGCCGATTGAAAGAGAAAAGCGAGAAGGCGGCCCAGCCACAGCCATGAGCACCGCTCTGATGGTCCCTTGTCTTCCGTACGCCGGCAGCTTCCGAGCAGATGCCCCTCGGCCGCCGGTGCCAGGGGAGGAAGGGGACAGATGCCAGCCCCCCAGCTCCCAGACCACCCGGAAACAAAGCCCCCAGCCCAAAGCTGTCACTTGCAGCCCCAGGAGGGAGGACGATGAGCTGGGCGAGCCTGAGGGCAGTGCCTCCCCGGACTCGCCGCTGACCAGGTGGACCAAGTCTCTGCACTCGCTGCTGGGCGACCAGGATGGAGCCCATCTCTTCCGCACCTTCCTGGAGCGGGAGAAAGGCGTGGACACCCTGGATTTCTGGTTCGCCTGCAATGGCTTCAGGCAGATGGACCTCCGAGACCCCAAGACGCTGAGAGTGGCCAAAGCCATTCACAAGCGCTACGTGGAGAACAGCGCCGTGTCCAGGCAGCTGAAAGCAGCCACCAAATCCTACATCAAAGACAGCATCAAGAAGCAGCAGATTGACTCGGCAATGTTTGACCAGGCCCAGACCGAGATCCAAACCCTGATGGAAGAAAATTCCTACCAGATGTTTCTAACATCAGATATCTATCTCCAGTATGTCAGGACCGGGGGAGAGAACCCTCTTTTTGCCAGCAACAGCGAGCTGGGGAGTATACAAGTGGTTTGTGGTTACTTGCCGACGCTGAATGAAGGCGAGGAATGGATGTGCCCAGATCTCGGAGGCAAGAGCTTCCCCCCCGGAGTTGGATTGACTAGCAGAGCACTTCGAGCCACCGCTTCAGTGAGGTCTTCCACCGATGGCAGCAGTGGCAAATGTTACGGGTAAGCCCCCAGGACCTCTTTCTCTTGGTGTTTCCCAGTGTGTTGTATTAACCTAATGCCTCAATGGCTCCATAAAGCAGCAATGCATTGATTCGATCTGATTAATGAGGTTGGTCCTGGCTATCAAGAACATCCACGTTTGTACAAGGGTAGAGAAGAGTTAATTCCAAACAGGCAGCCCTCTGATTTCAGTTAACTTTTTAAATTTTCCTCACAGATGACTCATCTGACTCCCATTAAGTCTTCTCTGTAGACATCAAGGATACTTCCCCTGCTTTTAAAGTGGTGGTGAATAGCAGATGACAGGTTGCATGTTTCCTGTCCTCTCAAAGAATTCATTTGTGAGGCTGCTCTTGCGCAAGTTACTGGGACCAAAGTTTGTCTTAAATTACTGAGGTTGAATGACAAGATTGTAAACTTGCAGCTTGTTGCAATGTTCCTCAATTATAGTAAAGATCATCTCAGTAAAAATATAGATCAGACACACTCAGTATTCCCTTGGAACAGTTTTAACAACAGACGGCAAGGCTTTCTGTATTTTTTATAATTATGGCCTTGGCTTGCAGTGGGCTGGATTTGGTTACTGGTATGTTCTCATTTTGGGAAGTATCCGTTTGTATGAATGTGAGCATGTGTGAGAGAGATGGAGAAGACACATTGTGACGGGATAACTGTCACAGCTTAAGACATTGCTGAGGTGCACTGATACCACACACAATGCAGAGAGAGAGAGAGGGGAGGAGATCCAAGAAAGGTTACTTCTGTGGTATTACATTGAGCTACGAGATAAGAAAGGTCTGGGAAATATCAAGCAGTTTCCTTGAAGTCATGTAGCAAGTGGTATCTGACAGCTGAAAACACTTTGAATATTGGCCATCTTGTGGAATGTCTTTGCAGAACATCCACTGGAGGCCACCACCTTTCATTTAAAGCCTGCTCATAGGCAAACTGATGCAAAACAGAGAAGCGATCAACCCATCTGGGTACAATTAACCACAATGTGGTCATGTTGAAAAAAACACATAATCGCAGGAAAACAATTTTAATCAGTTTTCTTAAGATGAGCTGTATTTAAGAGAACTTTTTGATTTTATGCTTAAAAAGTAAAGGAGAATTTAAATTTATGTAACTTTGAATCGGTGCAGTAATTATGTTCTTCACTGGGTTTACAGTCAGATGTTGGTAATACTGCAAAGCCAGTGTGGAGGGAGCTCTCATGTATTTGAAGGAGGAGGTTTTATTGCAATGCAAATGGATGCAATGTTAAGTAAAGTGGAAGTTTTAGACAACCACTCAGACACAGCTTTCACTTCCAGATGTGTCAAACCCCTGGAATGGGAGGTTTCTTTGCCTCCAAAGAGGGTGAAGGGAGGTCCTTTAGTTTGAGCTATTTTCTTTTAACTACAAAACATGTGGCTATTACTCATTACAAAGTGATAAAGACCAGAAGACTATGGCCTTCTTCATTCAGAAGACTCCAGGGGTGGACAAAGGAACATCAGCAACACTCCTTGACTTGAAGTGATTGATCTGAGACAGTTAAATCTTTCATAAAAGTCTTTCTCTTTTATGTTGTAATTTAGTGTCCATCAGAAGCATGTGGAACTAATTTAGCCCCAAGATTTAAATTCTTTCTTGTCCCTCTTCAGCAGTCTTGCAGTTTCTTTCCCCCCTCCCCTCTTTTTCTCTTCGTTTTCTTTATCTTCTAATTGAAATCACTGACAGAAACTTAGCATGCTTTTAAAGAATGTGATCCCAGCTGTGCTAAATACCTGCTCTTTGAAAGAAGGCCTGCAGCAAAGGTCACTCTGTACTGGGGCCTAAGACTTTAGTCATGCTGTTAACTCCCAACAGTACACTGCAGTAGGCCTCTCACAGAGAAGGGGCCCTTCTATCCCTCTTTCTTTGCTCATATCTTCGTAATGTTCATGTTCTCTCTCTCTCTCTCTCTCTCTTCCACCACCACCTCCCCCCACACCCCAACAACACAAAATCACTGGTGAAATAGTGGAATGCATCACAGTAGGAGAGAGAAGCCTGTTGTTTGTGAGAGAATTGAGTGGAGCTATTTCAGAGGTCGAAAGTGGGTAAGTTGGTCCAAGTGTAACAAAGGGTTCGGAGCCACTAGAATGAGTGGAAGTGCTGCTAACTATTAGGGCAGCTGTGTTGCTCACTTAAATCAAGCCTGCATGGTCTAATCACAAGAGCACTATGGGGGATGGGAACATGAAAGGCTTTTTAAAAAAAATAGCTAGAACATGCTGGCACATTCCTAAGCCCTAAGTCTTGTGTAAGTGACTCCAGTTATTAAAATCAGCAGACCCCAGGAAAAAAAAATGTTGGGCTGTCCTTTGAAACCACAGAATCACAACGATATCATATTCAGAGTTCACTGGTGGGCGAGAGAAACTAAGAGGGACAATCATT
Source organism: Sphyrna mokarran (assembly GCA_024679065.1). Classification (NCBI taxonomy): domain Eukaryota; kingdom Metazoa; phylum Chordata; class Chondrichthyes; order Carcharhiniformes; family Carcharhinidae; genus Sphyrna; species Sphyrna mokarran. The sequence goes on along the minus strand of JAGIQG010000021.1, from coordinate 6,382,920 downwards.
GAAAAGACTTAGACAGTTTATTTTGATGTTTTGCATCAATTACATGGAATAAAGTTGGTTGGGAATTTGAAAGGATCTATCTTTGAATTATTTTAAGACATTATTATGGTTTTATTTTGAGGGGCAGGTTCTTACTGCACTTGTACTGTCCACTACACAGGGTGAGCAGCTGGGACAGTGTTAGGTGGTGCTTCAGGGGAACGTAGTTAGAAAAATTTGACATCGAGTTACTTGAGATATCAGGACAAGTAACCGAAAAGCCTGTTCAAAGTGACAGTGTGTCAGGGAGGTGGAGACGCTTGGGGAGGGAATTCCAGAGCTGGGGCTCAGGCAGGTGATGGCACAGCCAATAATAGCAGGATGAAGGAAGTGAGGGATACACAAGAGGCCTAACATTGGGAGCAATGAGGAGATTTCAAGATGGTTAAAGGAGCATCGTGATTTGGAGAGCAGATAGACCATGGAGTGATATGAAAATTTTAAAAGTGAATAACTTGTAAATGTTGACTCAACTGCAGGGTACCAGGTGCTGCCATTTGTCATTGTACTTTTACAGTTGTGTGAGTGGGGTCATGCATTTCTGTTGTTGTTTGATCAGTGGCATGGATATTGAGGACAAGTCCTATTTATATGGTTAATCTGTGATAACCTCACTGGCATTAAATGTGCAGCAAGTTAAATAAGAATTCCGACATCCCTACAAGTTTTATGCAGTAATAACCCACAGTTGATTAATGAAGGATAATGGTAATCTATAATATATTAATGCTTTCATGTACAACAAGTAGCCCCTGTTAAGTGTCACTCTTAATTCCTGTCACACAATCCCTCTCGCTTTGATACCATCTCCACTGCAAAACAGCAAATCCTGTAGCTTATCAGAAGCAACACTACCAGAAATCAGCAAGTCACAGGCTGTGGGTTTAAGTTCTCCACCAAAGACTCCAAGGTATGGCCATTGGCAGCAATTGGATTTTTATGCTCTTAAGGACTGGCCAGTTTAAATGTGCGACCACTTTCCTACTGCCTCTGGTCATTAGAACTCAGTAAGAATCTAGCAACACCAATTTTAAATCCAACCGATTTATTTGATAGTAAATCAAATGCTATCAAATTTGATGCTATCAAATGCTATCAAATTTGATGCTATCAAATAAATCGGTTGGATTTAAAATTGATGTTGCTAGATTCTTACTGAGTTCATACTATCCCAGTCCAACGCCAGCATCTCTACATCTGGTCATTAGAAAGCAGCCTATCCTCCAAGGAGCCAAAGTTCAGGAGCATTGATTGTAGAATAAACAGCATGTATTCCACCACCTCTAAGTACCCTTTCTGAGGGGTAATGTTGAAAGGTGTTGATCAATAGATGGCCTATTTGTACCATTCCATGCCAGTGGTGGTGTAGTGGTAATGTCATCAGACTAGTAATCCAGAGACCATGGCTCTGGTCTACATGAGTTCAAATCCCACTACAGCAGCTAGTGGAATTTAAATGCAATTAATAATTGAAAGCTCATCTCAGTAGTAATATCCACAAAACCATCATTGTCATAAAAACCTTTCATTGGTTCAGTAATGTGAAAATCATGACTCTACATTGGTCTCCAGAGGGTGGTAAGGGTATGGAATGCCCTGCCTGCTGCAGTTGTAGATGCGCCAAGTTTGGTGGCGTTTAAGAGGTTAGTAGATAAGTTTATGGACGAAAAGGGAATGGTTTAGGTTAGAGGGTCATTGCTTTTTCCTAATTGGTCGGCGCAACATCGAAGGCCGAAGGGCCTGTTCTGCGCTGTAATGTTCTATGTTCTGTGTTCTATAGCAAGCTGTACATCAATGATCTACACAAAGTACATAGCTGTAAATGTGCAATTACACTGTTTAATGCAGTAGGGTCTGGCTTTGCATTGTAACTTATTGTGGATGGTGGCATGTGTATGTCCTTGTTCATTCTCAGGATGAAATGGCAAAGCCATTTTTGTGACTCACCTGATTGCTCTTGAGACATTAAGAGTTAACTCCAGAGACAAAAGCCTGGGCTGGCCCTCCACTGCAGTACTGAGGTACTGTCTTTTGGTTGAGATGTTAAATTGAGGCTCCACCTAACCCTCAAGTGGACTTGAAATGATCAAATGCAACATTTTGTACAATAACAAAGATGTGTTACCTGATCTCCCAGCCAATATTTATACTTCAACCAGCATTACAAACAAAAGATCTGATTATTATTACATTCCTGTTTGTGGGGTCTTTCTTTACATTAGTACCTACATTTCAGAAAAGTATTCATTGGCTGTGAAGTTATTTTATGGAGAGGAGAGGAGGGAATGGGATTTGAACACTCTTGATTCAGGTGCTATTTTAATCAGTGTCTTTCTGTGCCATTTTGTATATATATTTTACAGAACAACCATTTACGAGGCCCTGAATCAGGGGTTTAAGTCACCCCAGCCTTTCCCAGTACACACTCTCAGAATTCTTGCATTCACTGCACAGACTTTCGATGGACTATTTGCAGTTTCATAGAGAAATTACAATATAGGTTCTAATTGTTGGACTGGGGGAAGACACAGGAACTTGGCTGTTGTTCAGGACCCTGATTCTTCCAAAGGCCTTTAGTGCCAAGTGCTCAGAGCAGGAGATGACACCACCGTTAATGCTGATGGGGAAAATTCAGGCTGGAACAGTCAGTTCCAATTGTTTGGAAGTAGGAGAAAACAAGATAATTTGCATATTGTTTCCAGTTTTGGTGAATTTGTTTAGATGTTTTGCCTGTTTTCTGTAGTATTTCTTTATAACAGTGCCTCATCTTGATCCCCAATGCCAACAGATGCTAGTGTCCTACTTTCCAGAGGTTTGAGGGAGCATGGACTAGAGAAAAGGGATGGTAGGCCAGGGGAAGTGTTATGGACATATTCTTTTTGTCTAGATCCAGGCAGCAAGTGGTTACTTGTAGAGACCATTCGCAGGCACTTTCAGACAATCACTGGATTTAGATCAAAAACACAGACCATTCCTTCCCCTCCTTAGGTTTGCAGTGCTCAGACCAGTGGTAGTGTATGTACCAGATGTTAAGACCAGTTGTACAAATTAATTGTGTCAAATTCTGTCATTTTCAGATCCTATGGGAGAAATGGCCCTGTTAACCCGTACCATGTCCAAACTGGCTCTGTCTTTGCTCCAGCAAGTAGTGCAAATGACAGTGAAATCTCCAGTGATGTTATGACGGATGATTCAATGTCAATGACAGACAGTAGTGTGTAAGTATCTAGTGTGCTTTAACACTCAGTCCTTTTTTGCTAATTTGCTTTCAAGGATGGGCGGCTTTAAGTCTGGCAACATTGAGGTTGATGTTCCTTTATCCCCACTCTGTCCAAGTGCAACTTTGACAGTGCACTCTAGAAAATGAATGAATTTGGACCCTCCCAAACTCTATTCATCTGCTGCTGAAACCCTTGTTCTTGTTAGATTTGGATGCAAGTATTCAAATGGTCTCTTGGTCAATCTCCTTGTCTTCTACCTTTTGCAAACTTAAATTCATCCAAACCTCTGCGGCCCACGGTCTACCTTGTGCTAAACCCTGTTTGCCCATTATACCTCTAACAACTCTCTCAATCTATCAGTGCCCCAGTCGTAAATATTTTGTCCTTGTGTTCTATTCCCTCCATGGTCTTCCTCTTCTGTATCTTTCTAACACATACATTCCACAATCATCCAAGATTTCTGCTTTGTTCCGATTCTGGCCATTTGTCCTTCCTCAAGTCCTTTTGTTCCACTATTGATGGCTGTGACATCAGCCATTTAAGCTCCCTCCCTAAGCCTCTCAGCCTCCTTTTTAAAACCCAACTCCTTTTTGAATAAGTTTTTGGTCACCAGTTTTAATGTCTCATTTTGTCTCTGTCCAATTTTTGTCTGATAATGCCCCTGTGAAGTACAATGGGATATTTTGCAATGTTTATAGTAGTTGCTGTTATTGTAAATGCCACCCAGAGTCTGCTAATATCTAGCATACTGGAACTTTGGTGATTGACCATGATCAGGTTAGATGTCCTGGTGCCATCCAAAATAACAAAGTTACCCCCAGTTGAAAAAGTAATACCATTTGAGATGGGCTGTGTAGAACTAACTGAAACTCCAGTACACCTCCTCATAGCTGTCCCCAGGAGAGTCTTTGATCAAGAATATGCCATGTGACCTTGATGAAGGGCACATTTGTACATCAGCTTAATGACCATCCATATGTGCATGTTTGTATTCTTGGCTTGGAGCTTTGGTTCAATGTAAATGCCACTGAGTTTTGATTGTTAGATGCAAACAACACTGGCCAGACCTTGGATAAAAGCAAATTACTGCAGATGCTGGAATCTGAAACCAAAAGAGAAAATGCTGGAAAATGTCAGGTCTGGGAGCATCTGTAAGGAGAGAAAAGAGCTGATGTTTTGCATCCAGGTGACTCTGTCAAAGCTCAAAGGCTCATCTGGATTCAACATTAGCTGTTTTCTCTCCTTACAGATGCTGCCAGACCTGCTGAGATTTTCCAGCACTTTGGTCACTGTTCGGAGCTTGTTGGAACAAAGTCAACGCCTTCAGGACAGCAAGCGTTGTGAGATGCGTGAAAAAAGTTTGGTCAGCTGATGTTCGCCCAATTGAATGGTTGTATTGCTGGTGGGCCTTGTGACTTGCTCGGTGTCCTCTGACTTGGCTGAACATCACTGACCAGACTTCCTATCCTGAAGGTGCTGACCTTGTTCCAATGCTCAGGGCAAGCCTCCTTGTGTGCAAGTGAAAACATGGCTGGAAATATTAATGATGTAATGTGAAGTCTGCAGGTCACCTTGATTTGTAAATGGCAGTGACTGTGACCCAGCTGGAGCAACACGAGTTGTGATTCGACTTCTTGCGCAATCCATCCACCATTCTTGAAATGGTGGATGAAAGTCAAGCAAGCTGCACAGGTTGGCATGCTTGGCTTTGGCACAAGTTCAGTATTTCATCATTGTTAGAACTTTTACAGGGTATGATTTGTCTTTCCCAGTTTTCTCCTGAAGGCAGAGTTCCAGTTCGTGTTTACACAGGTATCTGGTTAAATTGACTCCAGGTGCACACCATCCTGGCTCTCTCTTCCTTTTGGTTCTGTTGGAGCCAGAGAGCATCACAGCATCTCAACATTGCCTCTTATTACCCAGGGAGATGTTGAGATCAAAGACAATAGAGCCTCTGGAGGCACTGATTGAACTGTTGCATCTTTATTTGGATCTAATCTGATCTGCGATTTGATGCATAAACTGGGAGTCACCTTATCAAAGGTCACTAAGTCTCTAATGGGTTGGGTAACAGCTTTCAACAGAATAATACTGATAGCAAAATGGCTGGTTGGGACTAAATCCATCCAGATAGAACCATAAAGGAGGCCATTCAGTCCATCTGGTCTATGCTAGCAATATTAAATTGAATTAAAGCTACTTCCTGCTTTTTTCCACATAGCTTTGCAAATGTCTATCCAATTCCCTTTTGAGAGTTACAATTGAATATCTTTCTACCATCCTTGCAAACAGTGCTTTCCAGATGCAAATCGTTGGCTCTTTTGCCAATTATCTTTAAACCAGGATATAGAGCAACAACATCCTTGAGTAGATCTCCAATCAGTATTAGCCTGGTGGGAGAGGGCAGTGGATGAGGAGGAAGGGGTGTTTTGGAATGGAATACACCCCAGTGGGTGAAGGTGGCAAGGAGAGGAAGGGTTAGTGATCGGATAAGTGGCATAAATCAACAGCAATGTATGAGCCTAAATTTTTGAACTGATGGCTGGCACGATGCCCAATAAAGTTTCATAACTTGTCTACGCTCTGTATCTGGGCTGACCACGCTGGATTGTGAATCAGCGGCAAGTGCTGACAGCAGAATGGAATGGAGGGTTGTTGTAAAATCTAAACTTGTGACTTACTTTAAGTGGTGAAGGAGTGAGATTGTTGCTGGGATTGCCAAGGCGACTATCTGGGAGTGAAAATATACAGCAGCACAATATAACTCGGAGACACTTCTTGTTTGATGTGGGTGATAGGATTCGCTTGTATCCTATTGGTTCAGAATAGCAAGTTGCTGACTTCTTAAGCAGCATCTGTCGTCAAGCAACTCGCTGCTGACATTCCTCAGCAACAGAATGGATGTAAGATCCTCCCCAGTCGGAACGGGCTCTGGAATGTAGGAGTTTAGTATGGCACTCACTAATTTGGAGGAGAATTTCTTCAAGGCTCAAAATGCCCGTGATGCTGTTTACTTCAAATAATGTGAAATATTTACCATTCTGCAACAAAGACAAAAGCAAAACAGGTCTTTCTTCTTTTAAAGAAAAGCCCTGGGATTAAAGTAAAAGTCATACATATATATATATATATTACATACACATGTACGTACATACGTACGTACGTACATCTGCATCTGTGCACTTACAGACCTATTTAACCATTGCACTATTGAGGTGACCCCTAACAAAAGGCACTTTGAAACGGATGGATCTTCAGTTTAGTGTCAACAGGACATTTCTGAGCGTTAGTCATTTCTGGTCTGAAGATGGGTGAGCTGGGATTGAAAAATGGCCGGGATTAGAAACCTTTGCAGTAAAACCAATGGTGAATCTGTACAGCTGAGAAATAAAAGTGTATTGTGGATGAAAGGCTTAGCTGAATTGCTTTCAGTCAATTGTTAGTCTAAGGGAGTTTAAGAGAAGGGTAGTTGGGGTGGGGGGGGGAGGAATAAGAGGGCTGCAAGCTGCTTTGAAACTCACTTGCTGGAGTGAAAGAGAGATGGCTGCAGAGCAGCGTTTGAAAGGAGACTAGCTGGTTGCTGATCTCACAATAGGTGAGGAGCTGAGAGGAGCTCGGTTGATTAAACTGATGGGGATTTATTTCTAAATGAGGAGGGGAAGGGGGAGCAGTGACGTTCTTTTGGTGACACTCGGCTGTTCTTCACTGATGTTTCATTTTCTTCAGTGGGGAACCGTTGACGGCGAAATCGGGTTTCACCTTTTTTGTTTTGAAAGCACTTCATTCCAACAGCATTTTAATATCAAATTCAGAAGAGCTTTCAGCCCCTCGACCTGTCCACAATCTTTACCACACACGGTTGTAGGAACTGCAATGCAGTGTGAGAGTGTGCTTTCCCTCAAATGTTGGGCATTCTGCCTTTCCCAGCCTCCGCCCCTGTCATACTGCCCCCCTCCAACCTTTAAAAAGGCAGCTCCGCTTAACTCTTTGTTTACTGGACAAGACATTATGAACATCCACATGGTGAACAGGAGACTTGATTTGAAGCTGTTATTCCTTCTCTCTCTGCAAGACCAGAACATTTATAATGGGGGCTGATGCTACAGTGTAGCACTGAGGTAATGCTGCTCTGTCCTGGAGTAATTTGTTTAAAAGAAAATGAGGCCTTGTATTACTGAAGTGGTGAATCCAGCAAGCTGTTAAAACGATCCCAGATTGGATGAACTTTTATACAGCACTAATGTTGCTTTTTTTACTCGGATCTTGCTGGGCACATGTTGACCACCTCATTGGAACTGCCATCGTTGTTGTGTAGACAAAGTAATTAATTGTATGCGCGGTGCTCTGAATTGTTCTTGGGAGATGTGATAAGGCGACATTGAAATGCGTGGTTTTCCTTGTTTTTAATCAGTTGTTGTTGTAGAGAGGCCTTACCGTAATCAAGTGACCCAAAGCATTAGAAAGTGAGTTATGACATTGAACCACAACATAGGATACAAGGTTAAAGACCAAAAGCTTGGTCACAGAAATTGGTTATAAGGAGCCTCCTTGGGGAGATAAACAAATAGGTGCAGAGAGGGAATTCCAGAGCTGGGGCCCTAGGAATCTGAAGAGATGTCCAGTGGTAGCGTCAATACAGACTCAAAGCCAGAATTACAGGTACCACTGCAACCTCATAGCGCCAGAGACCCGTGTTCAATTCCCAGTTTGGGTCACTATCTGTGCAGAGTCTGCATGTTCTCCCTGTCTCTGTGAGGATTTCACCCAGGTGCTCCCATAGTCCAAAAAACATACTGGTTAGGTGCATTGGCCGTGCTAAGTTTTCCTTCAGTGTACCCAAACAGGTGCCAGAGTGTGGCCTCTTTTAAGGTCAAACCAAATAAACTCAAGTTAAATCAGGACAAAGTGAAAGGGGCAGCTCCCCAAAAGAAGGGGGAACAGCCCGAACAAAATCAAAGTTCAAAGGAAACTTGAAAACATCTAATTAAAATGTGATTATTAGGGTCGATAAGGCACCCCAGTCCCTGTGGTGCCCAACAGGTGCAGAAGGCATCAACTGCACCCGTGGGCACTGCATTGCTCCCTCTCCAGGGACACCTCACCACAAACGTAGTTGCGGTAGAGGGACAGTCAGGATAATGGCCCCCTGCACCAGACTGTGGCAACTGGGGGATTTTCACAGTAACTTCATTGCAGTGTTAATGTAAGCCTAACTGTGACAAATAAATAAACTTTAACTTTAAACTTCATGGTGGGCAGAGATCCTGCAATCTCTGTCTAAATGGGAGTTTGGCTGTGGTGATCTGCAAAGATATTTTGTCATTGAACTAATTAAATCTGGAGTTTACCCCCCGCCCCTCTCGCCATTCCCTGCAGAAACACAGATTTGCAAACTTCACACGATTACACTCATGACGCCTGCTGTGTTACAATCTGTTTGGAGTGGGCGAGAGCTGGAAACACACAAAATAAAAATGCAGTTCACATTTTTTTAAGAAGCCTATTGTTTCAACAGCACAGGACAAACAGCAAGAAATGAGTAATTTACACAAACAGGCCGTCACTGTCTGACTTTGTTTCTGTGTTGAGGGGTGTGGGGATTAACAGAAGGCAAAACAAGCCCTAATTAACAAGTAGAGGCACTTTAAACACAGAGATAAACGCAAAGCAGAGACAATCTCTCAGATCAAAGTTTACTTTCCTGCTTTAAATAAGGTGTGATGTAGATTTTCCCCTTTCTCGATAATCAGGGAAAGGCGAGAGCTGATTTTTCTTCTCGCTGGCTTATATCTTATTTATGGATTTCGTTTTGACGCAGGGGGCAGGCTGACTGTGTGAACTTCAAACATTACCTTATCTTACAAACCAAGCTTTTGATGTTGGCAAGATCAGAGGCTTGCTTCAGAACTGCTGCCAACTAAAGACTGCAGGCACATATGCGCATGAGTTTGAGCTTTTCAAAGCTGCAGAGGAGCTGCATCACGCTTGGGTCATGCACATCTGGGCCTTAAACGTTTCGATAATTGGGCCTCTTTTTAAATGGCAGTTGATTCGTTCTTGCAACGTTAAGTCAATAAAACTGCCAGAAACTGATCAGGCTTCCGTTTAAAGACTCATTTCAAATATTGTGCCAGGCAGGTTTGATAGTTGCCTCAGGAGTATTATTAAGGGCTGGAAAATGCGGTGGGCCTCAAAAGCCTGAGATTCACTAGGCAGAGCTTACTGAACATAGAAAACAGAAGCAGGAGGAGGCCATTCAGCCTTTCAAGCCTGTTCCACCATTCATTATGATCTTGGCCAGTCATTAAATCAATATCCTGATCTCTGTTTATTTTGTTACATGAAAATAAAATCTGTAACCAATAAGCTGTGTTTTTTAATATAATTTCAATTATTTGTGTGCGTGCTGCCATCAGTACCCCTCTGGATATGGCAAGCCACACTTTGTACAGGTGGTAATATTCTCCCTCTGGACTGTTTGAATGGCCAATGTCTTCTTGATCAGACACTCATTCCACAAACATTCATTCTAACAGTGAATTTGAGTAAACTCAGTCTGCCAAAAATATTCTGATTGTGAGTCATTGTGCAGCATGAGCAGGTCAAGGTCATCAATTGTGCACACTTCACGTGTCCACTTTGAACTGAAAGATACTGAGATGGTTGTTTTGGTCTGCAGTTAGGATCCTTGGTATAAGTGCCATTCCCTAGCTGCCCACACTATCTCTCTCCATGGCAAATTATTCACCACATTCATGTTGGACTCTGAGATGACCCTCCAATCACAGATAAGTACCATTACTATGGAGATGGAAATGGGCAAGTCTTAGTGTTGCCCAACTCCAGCCTTGTCTCAGCTCATCGTCTGCTGAAGCCTCCATTTGTTATCTCTCTATGCTTCGTTAATTCACATACCCTCGCCCAGTCTCTCATTCTGTGCACCGTAAACTTGAGCAACTTCAGAACTCTTGCTGTTCATGTCCTAACTGATACCCAGGTTCTGCTAACCCATCTTCCATGCCACTAACACAGATTGGTTCCTGGACTAGCAATGTCTTAAATTTAAATCCTTGTTTGCAAATCCCTTCATAGTGTCTCCCGTCCCCATCTCTGTAATCTTCTCTAACCTCACAACCTGACTTGATCCTGCACTTCTTAGGAGCAATTTTAATCATTCCACCTTTGGTGTCCATGTCTTCGGCTGCCAAGGGACTTTAGAATTCCCCTCCTTCCAAAGTTTCTCTGTCACGCTAGAGGACTTATCTCTGACCAAACTTTTGATTATTTGACCTCAGATCATCTTGTATGACTTGATGTCAGATTTTATCTCTTAATCCACCCAGTATTGTTATTTTAAAGCTGCTAATTAAATTCAACTTTTTTTGATAGGTAAGATCTGTGAAGACTGATATGCACTGTTGTGAAACATGCAGCAGCCAATTATAGAATCTCAAGAGGTTATTGGGCCACCTGAATCTACCAACTCTCTGACAATGCATTCTACGCGTGTCCTATTCTCCTAACCCCATGTATTTACCCTGCTAATCCCCCTAACCTACACATCTTCGGACATTAAGGGGCAATTTAGTACAGCCAATCCAGCTAACCTGCTCATTTTTGGACTGTAGGAGAAAACCCATGCGGATACAGAGAGAGCATGCAAAATGCCTGAATTGAATCCAGGTCCCTGGCAGCAATGCTAACCATTGTGCTACTGTCCACCCGACTGATGCTCATAGCAAGCTCCCGCAAATATCAATGCAACGACTGGTTTGATAATCTGCTTTTATGATGCTTCTTAAACAATAAATAATGGTCCAGGCACCGGTGAGAATTCCCTGGTGTTCCTCAAAACAGTGTCCCGGGATCTTTATTGTCAACTTGAGAGAGCAGACAGCGTCTTAAATGTATTTATTGTCCAAAAAGGCAGCACCTCCAGTTCTCCAGCACTCCCTCAGTACTGCATTGGGAGTGTCATTCTGGATTATTATGTTTGAGTCTCTGGAGGTCCCTTGAACCTCTAACTCACTGACCCACGCTGCTCTCGCATCACCTGAAGTGGCAATCCAGTCAGTAGTACTGTAACACAAAGCTGGCTGTGGTCTATGAGTAGAGATTGATACAACTGGTTCAAACAGAAGGGCTTATAGCTCGAGAAGTAAAACCTTCATCCAAGGATCTGCCTATCCAGCCGGTCAGCAGCTGTAGAGCATGCATGAGGGAGGCTAGCATCAAGGTGTGAGTAAACATCTCCTGTTAAAGCACCCCAGTCATCTTCAGAGTTGTAATGTTAGAGTAAACTATGTAACTGTTTTGGGTGGGGGTTGGTGTGGGTGGGGATGGTATAGCAGCTACCCCCTTTCCCTGTCTTAAAATGATTGAGCAACCGGGTCTGTATCAGATGGAGCAGATTAGCAAAGTGAAAAGGAGCAGGATAGTGCACACTGGAACTGGGTTCATTGCACAATAGAACATAGAACATTACAGCACAGAACAGGCCCTTCGGCCTTCGATGTTGCGCCGACCAATATAAAAAGCAATGCCCCTCCAAACTAAACCATTCCCTTCTCTTCCATATACTTATCAACTAACCTCTTAAACGCCACCAAACTTGGCGCATCTACAACTGCTGCAGGCAGGGCATTCCACTCCCGAACCACCCTTTGGGTAAAGAAACCACCCTTTGGGTAAAGAATGGTGTGTGTATGTGTTTGGAGGGGGGTGGGGGGTGTCATTGTGGGGAGTGGTTTATACAGCCGGATGGAAGTGAGCTCCCTGAAGTGCTTGTTGCCTCATTCACTTTAATAATACGTAAAACTTCAACATAAATGCTTTTAGACCCCACTAACCTTCTGTTTGATTTGCAGAGATGGGATCCCTCCGTACCGGCAGAAGAAGCAGCAACAGCGGGAAATGCAACGCAGCGTCAGGGCGAATGGCCAAGTTTCACTACCTCACTTTCCTGTAAGTATCCAGTACCCCTTTGGATCCCATTTTCTCAATATCTCCCCTTAAAATCTTCCTTTTTCACTGAGTTTAAACACCTGTTCTATTGTCTCCTTATAACATCACCTTTACTTTGCATTCTAACGAGGCGTCAGAGACATTTTGCAATGTTACAAGTACTTTATAAACAGAAGTTGTTGTACGGGGAACAATATTTAGGCTGTGTGTGTTAGTATCATTTTTTTATTAATCCATTGTACATGGGTATTGTTGGCTGAACCAGCATTTATTGCCCATCCCTAATTGTTGTTGAGAAAGGTGGTGATGAGCTGCCTTCTTGAATCACTGCAGTCCACGTGTTGTGAGTTGATTCAGAATGCCATTAGGAAGTGAATTCCAGGATTTTGACCCACTGATTGCGAAGGAATAACGATATATTTCCAAGTCAGGATGGTGAGTGGCTTGGAGGGGAACTTGCAAGTGGTGGTGTTCCCATGTATCTGCTGCCTTTGTCCTTCTAGATGGAAATGGGTTTGAAAGATACTGCCTAAGGATCTTTGATGAATTGCTGCAGTGCATCTTGTAGGTAGTACACACTGCTGTTACTGAGTGTCCTCATTACTGATTCCACCAGACCAGGTTGCTGCAACATAAAAATGTGACAAGATCATGGGCAGATTCATTGCTCAGATCTGATACAAATTGGACAAACTTGGTTTCAGATCTGCTTGGGGCAGCCCTCTGATCTGCCCTTGGATCTATATCTATGTGTTTGGAATATTCACTCTTGAGAATGCAGAAGGAACCAAACCTATAGAATTTGCCCTGATCTATTTGGTGACAGTTGATGTGTATTGAGTCAGTGCCCCTGGTACTGAACCCCAGAGAAACATTCCTCTATGGTCTGGGGAGATTCTGGGTCTACTTAGATGGTTGTTTTTAAGTTTCTGTCCCCAGTAAGATGCAACACATTTACTGCATCACAGATACTTTGGACAATTCACAAGAATATTGTGTGACTTTGTCAGCTGGAACTATATTTCTTGGACTGGGTGTTCCTCTCTGGGTGTTTAGCAGATTGCCACTGTGTGTTGTCAGGTCTTGGGTAGTTTCATTGCTGCACCCCTGTGTACCACCTCGGTCGCACCCTGCCACACAATGCCCCCTGTGTACTGCCTCCATAGTGCCCTGCCACAGTGTCCCGCTGGATACCGTCCATAGCATCCTACCACACAGTGCCCCCGTGTACCACCTCCATATGCCCTACCACACAGTACTGCATGCGTATCACCGCCATAGTGCCCTTCCCCACAACCCCCAGAGCGCCCAACACCACCCTGAAACGTTTATACCAAGCAAAAGGCGATCACTGGCGTAGGAATCGTTTTCAAAGGTTTCGCAAACTGTTGTCTCCAAAATGTGTTTTTGCTTTTTAAAAAAAAAAACAAAAATTGGAAACAACGTATGTTCTATTGCCCGAGCTTGGAAATGAGATTATTTTGTCCTGGGGCTCCCCAATCGACATTCTCTGCCAGGCTGTGCTTTGATCAGGAGCTGAATAGAAGACAGCTAGTGTGTAAAGTGACAACTTCCAACAGAGCCTCTCCATTCTCTGCCCCTGCATCATTGCTGCTGCTGTGCGGTTGCCTTAGAGAAGGCTTTTTTGCTTCATTGGGTGGGTACGGTGCCCAGCTTAAAAAGATGAGAGCCTGGAGTAGGTGCTGGGGGAGAGCGCGAGAGACTGACGGGAAGAAGGGATAGTCTTTTTCTCTCTTTCTCTCCCTCTCTTCGTTTGCTGGAGCTGCTGCAGACCATGCCTTGCCTGCAATTTTCTGCTCCCGATTTACAATTGCCCCCCCCACTCCTCCCTTGATAGCTGCAGCTTTAGGCAGCCAGGCCCAGCAGTGTAGCACAAGTAGCCTGAAGCTGATTCTCTTCACGCTTTACAAAGAAGACAGAAGTGGAGTGAGAGTGTGAAAAAGAACACAGGAGCTGTTGAGCCAACAGATCCTCAAAGCTACCCCAGCGTGCAGTCAGGAAATAAATTACCACATTTTCTCTGATCTGCACCCGTTTGACTCCATCTTCCCTCCATCTTTTTTTTAATTTTCATTTTCTGTTTATAACCCACTTCAGTTAAAGATTCTTCCCTCCCACCTTCATGTTTTTTGATGTTAGACAACACTCTTTGAAGAAGCCCGAGACTCTGTGAAGCTACTGATGAGCTGGTTGTACTACAGAGGGAATGAGCAGGACAACCAACTGCTCTTGCCCTAGGCCAGTGCTGCTGGGAAGGATGTCGCTCCATGAGGCCACTGTAAGAAGCTCATAAAATCCCCAGCTCATCGCAATGAGCAGAGAAACTGCCTCTATCCAAACACACAAACGCATTAAAAGAAAAAGAACAAAAGCATCGCTTCTGTTTTCTTTCTCTCACTTTTTCTCTTCCCTGATCTTTTGCTCTCTATCTCTTCTGCTCCTTCTCACCCCTTCTCTTCTGCCCTCAGCCTCACCCTCTCCCCCTTCTATCAACTCCCCCTTCCACCCCCTCTTCCAAAATGTGTGGGCTGATGGACAGACAGCTAAACGTTGTCTATCTGTTGTGCTCTTGTTCCGTGTAGAGAACTCACCGCCTTCCGAAGGAGATGACTCCTGTAGACCCAGCAGCCTTTGCCACTCAGCTCATCTCTCGGCTAGAGAAGCTCAAGCGGGAGCGAGACACCATGGACAGCTTGGAGGAGAGACTGAAGCAGATTAAAGAGGTAAGATAGTAAACTCACCCAGGGACTGGAGTGGGTGGAGGGAGGGGAATGTAAAGTCATTTTAATTTTAATCGCTTGAAACTTGCCTCTCAAGAAATTATGGCAGAAATTAATTAGGTTTTTAAAACGCAATTAGAACCATCATGCTTGAAACATGTCTGTGTACCTACTGATTCTGTTAGATTTCTCTCCAATTAGTGTAATCTCGTGCTCCCTTTTAAAAAGCTGAACGGCAGTGAGGACAGTTTGAGGAAATAAAGTGCCTGCATTATAATAAGACCCTCACAGTCTTTGTGTTGGGCTGGCTTGGTGTCTGTGTTTATCTGGTGTTATGTGGGAAGGGGCTGAGATAATTGGAACGTATTTTCACCCTCCCTGTTCACTTCTGGGTAAGGCAGATGGTACTGGGTGCAACATTGGGTCTTCTGCTCACCCCATTTCAGCTGGCAGTGAGTTCAGAACAGGATATAAAATCTGCCAATCTTGGGAGATTCTCAGCCAAGCAGCTAGCCTTTAAATAAACCTCTTCAGGACGTACCCTTGGAATCAGAGTGCAGAATCTATACAGTGCAGAAGGAGGCCATTTGGCCCATTGAGTCTGCACTGATAGCAATTCCACCTAGGATCCTACCTTATCCCTGTAATCCCACATATATTTACTCAGTTATTCCTTCTGACCTACGCATCCCAGGACGCTAAGGAGCAATTTAGCATGGCCAGTGCAGCTAACCTGCACATCTTTGGAGTACGGGAGGAAACCAGAGCACCCGGCGGAAACCCACGCAGACACAGGGAGAACATGCAGACTCTGCACAGATAATGACCCAAGCTGGGATTTGAACCCAGCTCCCTCGCACTGAGGCAGCAGTGCCAACTACTGTGCCACCATGCTGCCCACATTGGTCATGCATGAAAGTTGGTTGGCAGGAGGAAGGAGTTACACATGGAGAAATGTGGACATCAGGTGAAAGGAGGCAGCAGAGGGATAAGTGAAAGAAGGGCTTGGGCACAGGGAGTTCCTGGGCAGAGGTTGGTGATGAACAAGACTGGATGTAGGAGGGCAATTGTAGAATGACGGTCGTTGTAGAGTTTGGGGGTTAACTCAAACTCCATAACATTTTCCAGTGTTATGGAAAATGTTGTGTAGATTTAATGATCTCTCTCAGTGAATATTAAAAGCCCTGTTTCTATATAACTGCAGGATGAAGGTGAAGATGGTGAACTCCCCGCAGTAAAATCGGAAACAGAACCCACACCGTCTCAGCACCAGCTGCACCCGTTGGCTCTCCTACCCTCTGGAAGTTGTGATGATGACCCGCAGACCATCCTGGATGACCATTTGTCACGGGTGCTGAAAACGCCGGGCTGTCAATCGCCAGGAGTGGGGAGATGCTCTCCCCCTTCCCAGACTCCAGACTGTCTCCGGGGGACAAAGTTTCAACCGGCCCTGGGGCCCCAGGCACCAGCTCCAGGGCTTTCTAGCAAAGCGTATGCCTGCAAACAGAGCACCAAGTACGTCCACCATCATTACATCCATCACCACACTGTTCCCAAGACAAAGGAACAGATCGAAGCGGAGGCTGCTCAGAGAGTGCAGTGCCTCTGTCCCAGCAGCACAGATTATTGTTCCTACGCCAAGTGTCGAAGTCATTCAAAGGTTGAAGTGCCGGCTGTCCAGGTGGAACAGTTTACCCTTGGGTAAGATCTCATCCTTTTCCTTTTAATGTTTAATCTGCTCTCATTACTACCCCTCCCCTCCCCAAGGAGGACTAGGCTTCCTCCATTACCCCACTGCCAATCAGAAGACAGGTTAGTGAGTCAGTGGATGACATAACCATGGAATGTGTCACAGCTCGGTCTGAACACCCTTGGTGCCTGGAAATGAACATCTCTCATATTGCCCAGGAACCCTGGGAATCTTTATTTCCTCTGACCCCGAGTCAGAAACACTGGTCCGGTTATCAGATCCAGCAAAGATCAGAATGGACAGGGCTGGGATCTGCTGGTCTCTCGGATTTAGGATTCCAGCAGTGCATTGATGAAGCATCGAAGAGTCAATGGAGTATATTTTGTAATGATGTTATTTATGCATTAAACCAAGCTTATAGTCATTGTTTTTCTCTTAAGTTCCATATAAATTTGTAATTGTGGTCAATCCCGTCCATTCTGTTCTTCTGATGGCTACTTAAGGGCTCCCCAAGGTGAAGCTTTGCCATTAATGGGTTAACAATCTGGGTACAGTCATTTTTCCATGTACTTAAAAATAAATTTAATGAGTAAATCATCATCCTTGCCCTTCAGGTTGTATTCCCCAGCCAAAATTCAACCCAGAATGTTGCCTCTTGCTGGCTGGTAGCAGTGAGAGTGATGGTGATAATCCAGTCACATGTAGCCCCGGACCTGTGTGGGGAATGATGACTCACTGAGAGAGGCTCAAGATTTGCCTGTTCAACCAGGTTAATCTCCTTTGAATAATGAGGAAGTTGTAGTTCTGTGAAAACAAGTGGCTCTGAGGTTTCACTGGGTGAATATTGTTAATGAGAGCATTGACCCTCGAGGCAGATCAAAATGAATTGTGCAGTACGAGCTGAATGGTTTTCTGTTCCAGTGTTCCTTATACCCATTGCACAGGGAGAGTTGTGGACCTTAGTTAGATCACTTAATGCAGTGTGGGGTTGATGGAATTTACTGTACAACCCACTGTAGGCAATTGACAGGAAGTGTCAATGTTAAATGGAGGTCAGAAAAAGTCCAGGAGAGGATGGTTACAAAATAAGACTTGGCGAGTCCAGAATTTCAATTGTGGTCTAAACTGAATCAATGGATCAATTTGGACTATAAGCAGCTGAACTGTGTGCCCCTGAAACTGTATCCGAGCTTGTGCCAGCATTTTCACTGGAGCATGTGAGTCAGTTGTGGGGTTATGAGTTGTGGGGGGTGCGGGTGCTCCTCACTCCTTGAAGTAGCAGAAATGGAGAGCTCTCCACTGATGTTCCTTTTGCTTTGGTTACCCTCAGTGGTCGGAGCAGTTCCTTGCCCAGGAGGAGCACACAAGTGACGACAGACTGTGTCAGCCCGATTTTCAGTGAGGGAGCTCTGCCTGTGTCCAGTCCCCAGCTCCCCGGTGAGGAGACAGACCGTGCACAGAACGTGTGGCAGTGGATGCTGGAGAGTGAACGACAGCCCAGCAAGCACAAGCCTCACAGGTAAAGATTGAGCTGCTACCCGGGGATAGTTACTGCTTGTGTCGGTGTGGTAATGTGAGTAAGTGTGGGTGGGTCTGTTGATGGTATAACTGGGATGTTTGTGTTCTTTATTCTCTCATGGGATACGGGTATCACTGGCATTTGTTGACCTTGAGCTGAAGCCATTCCAGGAAGCATTGTTGTGGCTCTGGAATCACATGTCATAGAGTCATAGAGGTTTACACATGGAAACTGGCGCAACTTGTCCATGCTGCCCTTTTTTAAACCCCTGAGCTAATCACAGTTGCCCACACTTGGCCCATATCCCTCTATATCCATCATACCCATGTGACTGTCTAAATTTAAAAGATAAAATTGTACCAGCTCCACTACTACCTCTGGCAGCTTGTTCCAGACGCTCACCACCCTCTGTGTGGAAAAAATTGCTCTTCTGGACACTTTTGTATCTCTTCCCTCTCATTTTAAACCCATGTCATTTAGTTTCAGACTCCCTTACCTTTGGGAAAAGATATTGCCTAGCTGACTATGCCCCTCATTATTTTACAGACTCTATAAAGGCACCCCTCAGCCTCCTGAAAGAAAAATCCCAGTCTATCCAATCTTTCCTTATAACTCAATCCATCAAATCCCAGTAGCATCCTGCATTCTTAGTAGTTTAATGATAACCTTTCTATAAAAGGGTGATCAGAATTATACAGGGTATTCCAAGTGTGGCCTTACCAGTGTCTTGTACAACTTCAACAAGACGTTCCAACTCCTGTATTCAATGTTCTGACTGACAAAATCAAGCATTGATGTAGACCAGATCGATTAAGGAGGGCAGATTTCCTTCCCTAAAGGCCATAGTGAACCAGATCACTTCTTACAGCTATCGATGACGGTTATCATGCTCACCATTTACAGACACCAACTTTCAATGCAAATTTATTTGAACTTAAATTCCACTGTTGTTGTGGAGTTTAAAACCATGTCACCAGAGTGTCTGTGTGTGTTTTAGTCCTTATCAGCTGTGAAAACTATTACTTGCCATGGAATCTTCAGAGTACTTTATTTTAAGAGTGATTAGATTGGGTTTTGTAATTTGAATTGTGTCAGATTGATGTGAAGCACGATGTCTCTCAAAGCTGAATGAGCTGCCAGTTTTCAGCTAGTTTGATCCCATGCAAATGAAGAATGAGGGGCTGCTTACTGATTATCAAACTATTCTCTCCCATCAGTGTCCAGTGTGTGAAGAGAGGAAGTGTCACGGACTGTCTGAGGGGCAGTACGGCTGAGCGCATCAGCCGGCAACACATTGGGAGTGCCCACCAGCGGGGCAATGCTCAGCCATCTCACCCCTTCATTCAGGACCCTGCCATGCCACCCCTCCCACCACCGAACACACTCGCTCAATTGGAAGAGGCACGTCGCAGGCTGGAAGAGGAAAAGAAAGTTTCCAAAACTCAGAAGCAAAGGTATAGAGTTCACTTATTCTGCTTTCCCCTATTACCAAGAGTTTTATCTCTAACTGTGCCCTCACACCCATGCTCCCCCTCTTGCCTGTCACTGTCTCTCACTGATTGTCCTGTTGTTCACACACTCACTGTCCCCTCCCATGTTTCCTCTCCCTTTCTCACCCCAACTCTCCTCCTCTCGCTCTCTCTCACACACACACACACTGACGGACATTGTCTTTCGTTATTTTTCAGATACTCAACATCAAGTTTACAGCGAGACAGAAATCATGGAGCTCCGTCACAGGGAGTGAGCTTGTCTCTGTCCAGCACTGGTCTCCTCACATCTCCTATGGAAGAGTAAGTGATAAACAGTGTAAACTCCATCTTGTTACGTTTGGGACGATCTGCATCCTGAGTTCAGGAGATTTTTCTCCTTCTTTTCCCTCATCCTACCCTGACTTTCTCCCCTTTTGTCCTCTCCTCCACTTGATACTGGCTTGTGGCAGGGTGCAGCTGTACCTATATGCTGTCTACCTTTTATTAACTTGAATATTCTTGCTATTAAACTGTTGGGAGTATTTCAGCTGAGTCTAACTTGATACCCTGTTTCCAGTAGGAGACAATAGATCAGGGGCAGAACCCTGGTTGATGGTAACCTCGCAAATTAAAGCCGAAGTAATATTTATGGAGACCAGCTGCCCAAGTGAGAGTCACTGATGTTCCTGGTAGTGGAGAAATGTTTTGTATATTGGCATGGACAGTTTACCATTTCGCTTTTCATTCCCAATCAGACTTTTGTGATGGAGGGAATAGGAAAGAACATTTAATATATTTATTGCAATAGATTAAAACCAGGCAGCTGTAAGGAAGGAAAACTTTGCTTTCACTGGACTTTTTCTCTTTTGTTTATAGTGAACACTTTTGCTCCAGGAGTCAGTGCCCATTTGAAAAAAAAGCAGTTCAGATCAAAGAATGAGCAAGAGCAGCCTCCACTGCAATTGATCTTAAATTTCAAAAAAGGGGCAGTTATATTGCAGAACAATATGTTTTGATGCACAGTGATTGTGTTTGGCTTCAAATCCTTGTTTCAATTTCCTTCATTCAGAGAACAATAGTCAAATGCAAGAAGCCAGATTCAATTTTTTAAAGAAATGGATTCTTTTGTGGGATGCTGTGTTGCTGATTAGGTTTGTGTTTATTGCCCATCGCTGTTTGCCCTTGAGATGATGATGGTGATCTGTGTTCTTAAACCGTTGATGTTCCTGTGGCGTAGGTGCATCCACATTTCTGTTAGGGAGGCAGTTCCAGGATTTTGACCCAGCGACAGTGAGGGGACACCGATATAGTTCCAAATCAGCAGGAATATGGTGTTCCATATTCCTGCTGTCCTCAGCTTTCTAGTTGATGGTGTTGAAAGATTCTGCCAAAGAAGCTTTGGGGAGTTGCTGCAGTGCACTTTGTACATGATGCACACTGCTGCCACTCTGCATTGGTGATGGAGGGAGTGAATCTTTAAAATAGTACATCAGATGTCTCAATCAAGCAGCTTATTTTGTCCTGAATGATTGTTGGATCCAGCTGATCAGAAAGGATGGGATAGTGAGAAGTAAAGTGGCCTAAGTAATAACCATGCCCCTCTCTCTTCCCCCAGACACTCCTGCATTCTCTCTTCTCTCTCCATGTGTGGCAGAGGTTGTTTGAAGTCACAGTAACTGTAGCTTTTTATTCTTAATTGGATGACCTGAACTTCAACAGCTGTCTTTACCACCAAGTCCCAGACAAGTCCCTATGCACAGACTGAGATGGAAGTTCAGATACTGGTTTGCTGATCCCCCAGGACCCTGTGATCTAATTGTGCATTTTACCCACACACGCTAAAAAAAATCACCAAAAGGCAGAGCTGGGCCTGAACTGGCCCTTTCTCTTCTCTATTAATGCTGAGTTCATGAGTTTCTGCAGCAAATATCTTCATCATCCTTTTTATTCTCAGTGCAGTGTGTACATGTGGCAACAGCTGGCTAAATGTTTCCAGAGAATAAGAAACACCTGCCAATCGTTTTGTCAGATGTTTTCTTTAGGTTGTACCTGTCTCTCTGTCCAGCCGCTAAGTGACTCAATCTGCCACCGTGTGTTGATGCCTAAAGCAAATGTTCTCACCAACAGTGACCATGAATAGTCTTCCCTGCCTGCTCCCATTTGCCAGCTAAGCAGATAGATGAGGTTAAGCTACCCTTGAACTGACCACTGGGGGGTAATTTGCCTTCTACGTATAAACAAGCGATATGTCTTCTATCAAATCCTGCTGATTCTTGAGGGATTGAAGAAACCCATCATTGTGTCAGGTTGCTGTTCAGGTCACAGAGTGGGAGTGGGTGTAGAATAGTGGAGGAGTTTGTCCCATGTCCGGTAGTCACAAGGTAGGTGAAACAGTGACCCTCCCTCACTGAAAGCATCTCCCATCCCACTGACAGACCTGGCTGCAACTAGCAAACTGGACATGGGGAAGATATCAGGATCTGGGCCCCTCCTTGTCTGCGGGATTCAGTCCCCTGCCTCACCACCAGTAACCCCTTCTTGGCTTTTGATGTGAGACCCTCGATTGATGATTTTTCTCTCCTTTGTCTCCACAGGCACAAAGCGCCAAAGAAACAAGTGGTGCCTCTGCACACGGCTCAGTCCGGTGAGCTGGTTGTCACTTACTTCTTCTGCGGAGAGGACATTCCGTACCGGCGGATAATGAAAGGTCACAGCCTGACCCTGGCACACTTCAAGGAGCAGCTCAGCAAGAAAGGAAATTATAGGTATTGGGAATACTCACTGTCGGATTTTGGGAGCTGGGTTAGAGGGTTATGGGTGATTGAGGAGGGAGAGGTGGGAGGAATTCGGTTGTGCCATTGTGTCAATGGGTCTTTTTCCACTTTCCTCAACGGGACTGTTGGAATTTACTGAATGTATGGGCCAGCTGTGTGCAAGGCTAATTTTCAGATGTTAGAGTTGTCGTCTGTGCTATTTGACTTTGGGAACTCTTAGTCATCATTGCCTCAAATTTAAAATTCCTATTCTTGTTTTGAAATCCTTTCCACTTCCTAGCTCTGGAATCTCCTTCACCATTAACCCCTGTCGTATCTGCACTCCTCCAAATCTCAAATCTTGTACATCCCTAATTTCCTTCACTTCACCATTGCCTTCAGCCCTAAGATCAGGAATTCCTTCCCTAAGCCTGTCTGGCTTTCTACCTCTCTCTCACTCTCTTTAAGATGTTCCTTAAAACCCATTTGTGCTTGTTTTCAAATTTGGTTTTGTTGTTGTTCCTGTGAGATCCTTGGGATGATTTATTGTGTGAAAGGCTCTATATAAATGCATATTATTGTTGAAACAATAAACTCCATGAAATTCTCCAGAAGGAGTCCTGGGTCTGTTTCAATAATGAAAAGACTTTGCACCGATATTCGGTGTTTGGGGATTCTTTTTCAGCTTTGTTTTGAGACTGGTTTGCGCTGAGACTGAAGGTGCAGGTGACTCAGTGAAACAGCCTGACTGAGTGAAGGAGGCCAGGAACTGACCCATGATGTGCTCAGCACTCTCTGTAACATCTGCCATTGATTTTGTTTTTGCTATTTTTAAGGCCTGTGTAATAAGCGGGTCTTTGAAGCCAATTTCTTTCATTTTTTTGAGCTTGGAGATGAGAGGCGAGCAGGTCAGCTGTCAAATTCTTTGATTTAATGAGATCTGCCTTGGTCTTTTTCATTCCCTCTGTTCCAACAGATGTGTACAATGCCATATCACTGATTTATGTAAATCACACTTATTAATACAGAGTGTTATCAGAGACTGATGTTGCTGCAGTGAAAGAATAATCTTAGTGTCTTTACACACCAGCACCGAGCTTCCAGAAGGAAAAATAACACACCTCCGCCTCTCTGTAGAGTTCTTTTTCAGGGCAATCTTTGCCAGGTATTGAAGAATTTTCAATTACAAATTATATGCAGCACAAATCACGTTTCCACAATCTTTTGCGTTGATTGTAAATAGCACCATATTGGAAAGTATCCCCACCCATAAAACTGGCCACACACCTGCAAACTGCTGCCATCAAACTTCTGAATGGATTTACCTTGCATTAAGTTGATCTTCCTCTACACCCTAGCTATGACTGTATCACAACATTTTGCATTCTCCTTTCCTTCTCTGTCTGTATAACGCACAAGAAGCAGTACTTTTCACTGTGTTAATACATGTGACAATAGTAAATCAAATCAAACCTCACATCAAATGGAGTGACATTATGAGCTTCTGCACTCATTTGCGAACCCTCAGAGAGGAATCTTTTAGGGTTCAAGGACATTGACAAAAATCTTTTCAAAAGCTTGCAATATAATTTCCCAAAACTGACCACTGTATACCAATGCAAATTCTTTCTGTATGATGTTTCTGAAATTAAGTTACTTAATTTGTGGTCTAGATATTAATTATTTTGGTCATTAAACCCATTTTCAACTGTATTAACCCAACTACATCAAGCTTCCACTCTTAAATATATCAAGCAATGTTTTTTAAAGCAGCTGTTGTTGATTTTACATTTTAAAATGTTGCCAATTGTAGCAGTTCGTAAGATTTTATATTTGGGTTATAAACTTGGGGGCTGGGGAGAAAATATTTTGCAAAACTTGCAGGACATGTGCCTGGTCGGCAATTGTGTTCAAAGGAAAATTCTACTCTTGAGAAACTGACAATTCAAAAAAAGCCCATTGTGTCTGTGCTGGAAGTGCTGTAGCAACAACGTGTATTTATATAGCGCCTTTAACATCCCACAATGCTTTGCCAGGCGTATTATAAAGCAATATTTGTCACCAAGCTCTAAGATGTTACTGGATCAAATAATAAAAGCATGGTCAAGAGGTAAGCTTTGAGGATATCTTAAAGAAGAGGTTTAGGAGAGAACTCCAGAGTTTGGACCTTCTGCGCTCAGTCTGCCAACTGATGGTAAAGTAATAAAAATTATGGATGTTCAAGAGGCCAGAGTTATGAATACAGATACCTTGGAGAATTCGAAGGGGTTACAGAATAGAGAGGCTGAGGCCATGGAGGAAGTTGAAAACCAGGATGAATATTGGTTTTGCTAGACCTAGGAGCCAATGTAGCCAGTGTTCAGATGACTGAAATTCTGCTGCGCAAGTGAAATATCTCACAGGAGTGGCACAGCAGTTAGCATTGCTCCTCACAGGGCCAAGGACCTGGATTCAATTCCAGCCTCAGGTCACTGTGTGGAGTTTAAATGTTCTCCCCGTGTCCTTGTGGGTTAGGTTGACTGGCCATGATAAATTGACTGTAGTGTCAGGGGGATTAGCAGGATAAACATGTGGAGTTTGGGAATAGAGCCTGGGTGGGATTATTGTCAGTGCAGGCTGGATGGGCCAAATGGCTCTCTTCTGTATTGTAGGAATTCTATGAAACGTGGAGGTGGTTAAATGGGATTTGGTGTGAAGAAGGACACAGGTAGCAGAGTGTTTATAACCTCGAGTTTACAAAAGATTATGAATGTGAGAGAGCATTTAAGTAGTTAGAATGATGGGTTAGGTTTTCAGCAGTAGATGAGCTGAGGCAGGGGCTGAGTCAGACTATGAAATCGGCAGGCTTAGCGACATCATAAATATGTCTTTCACTTGCACGTCACACAGATTTCTATCCCCATTTGCCCTGCAATGATTTTTTTTCCTTCCTCAAATATTTATGCAATTCCCTTTTGAGTTAATAGCCACCATTCAGGCAGTGCATTCCAAATCGTAACAACTATCGACTTGTTGTAAAAAAAAATTTTCATCTCTCCCTTTTTCAAGGGAGTAAGGAAAAAATGATCTTGTATAAAGGAAATGTCCTGTCTCACTGTGTACGTGCAGAAACACTTATATGGAATACATATGGCCATATGGAATATTTATATATATTTGACATTATATGTATTCATCTGGTTTAATATTTCATAGATTTGCTTTCTTGATTCACTCCCATTTCTTGATTTTATTTATTGGGCTTTGTATATCAGTGATATGTGAGAAGCAGTAGTTGTTCCAATGCTGTTGTCTTATCTGCCCCACCCTTGCCTTTCACCTCCCTATTCTGCTCGCTCTTTCTTTTTTTACATTTTCTTTGTCCTCTTCCTTCTCTTTACCTGCCTTTTTATCTATCTTCCCTTTCACTCCCCCACCCCAGTTTTGCTTCACTTGGTCTAACCACTCGCTCTCTCTTTGCACAGGTACTACTTCAAGCGAGCCAGTAATGAATTTGACTGTGGGGCTGTTTTTGAAGAAGTCCAGAGTGATGATAGCATACTGCCCATGTACGAGGGAAAGATTTTGGGAAAAGTGGAGCGAATTGATTAATTCATTTAAAAAGGACTAATTTTTAAGTCAAATTATGAAAAATTCCAGAAGGATGAAATAAGCTGTGAGGTAATGGAATTCAGGCATGAAGAAACTGTGGTGATGTTTGCCTTACATCGGATGTAAAAATCATAAAAATGTTTATATAAAAATACTGGGCTACATTTGTAAAGAATGACCACTATTGGTTACTTACAGACATCCAGGTATAACTGTGGCTTCTTGAGGGACTGTAAAAGCAAAGAATTCCGACAATGCAGAAGGAGGCCATTTGGCAAACTTGGTCAAGTCTGCACTGACAACAATCCCAGCCAGACCCTATCCTGTAACTCTGAGCATTTACCCTGCTAATCCCCTGAGACTAAGTGGCCATGATAAATTGCCCATCAATCTAACCCACACATCTTTGGACTGAACAGATACTGTACTGTCCTTGCTCGGTGACACATTCTGATATTTATTGAACTTGCATCTCTGTATTTGGGTTGTGGGTATGCTACAACTGCAATGATGTGTCCACCATTTCCATTGATACCGTTAGCCACTTCTCTCTGTGACAACCCCTCCCTCTTCCTGTAACATTCGTGACAATATTGAGGAACGTTCCTCTGGTGTAGCTCACATGAGATTGTGAAGCTGGCGGTGAATTTTCTCTGAAACAAGTGACCATGTCTTAACATAACGTGACGTTGCTTTGTATTTGTACCGGAACCATCACCAAGTCTTAATGGTCTGGCAGAAATGACAACCAGCCTTGCCTGTGTCAATCTTCCATTTGACATACACACATGGTCTAGTGCCTTTCAAATCCAGAAAAATCCTCACAACTCTTGCACACGCACCACCACCCCTTCCCCTTCCCTTTCCTGCACATACTCCATGATAATGTCCTTCAGTGATGCATATGTGGATTGTAATGTGAATGAGTGTATTGTAGAGTTGGCCAATTTGCGGATCTCTCACCAGTGGAGGGGTAAATGTGGAAGCTGCCCTGTCCTAGGGCTGATTCAAGCTCTGCTCCCAGCAGAGGGCTTAGTTGGAGAGAGCGCACCTTGGGTCAGAGAATTGATGTCATGTGGTTGGAGTTGATTCTTTTTGTTTTGTTTAACGTCACGAGTTGAGCAATCAAATCCATTTAGAAGAAACAGCTTAACTGGGTATGAAAGGAATGGAACTTTGCACCAATGCATAGCTGTTCATTAATATCGCATGTGCAAATTCAGCTTCCAATTTCCAAAATAGAGGACTAAAAATCAGGAAAAAAGAGCAAGTGTGTGGGAATATGATCCATTATCAGAACTGGGGATGTTACACAGTGCTGTTCTGCTGGAGTGATCCACACTGTTCACTTTCAGACATTGAACACAACATTGTGTCTGTATTTCAGGATGGCAGCTTTGACTGTTTTCCTCTGTCTCTATTGCCTGTGGCCTCTCTCTTGGTGCAGTAGGACTCTGGACTCTGTGCCAGTGTGAATTGATCTACACTGACTGGACCAGGTTGCTTTTGTATAGCTGAGGTTGTGCAAAAGCCTACTTTCCTGTCCAAATTGGACCGTAGAGTAATAGAGATTTTTTTAATCTAAATTCATAATTCCAAAGGTGATAAACTTTTAAGATACAGGGAATTAAATCCCATCCAAAATTCCAATATAATGAAAAAAGGAAAAATGAATGATAAAATACCAGAGCAGAAATTATTGCATGTGCTGTTCTCATGAAAACAATTGACAAACATGCCTGTGTCAATGCCTAGAGGAACCAGGTTCCAGTATCATTCTGAGAAAGGGCCAAGCCCCAGTATTGACTCTTCTCACCCAGTGCACTCTTAATGGTCACTGTCTTTCTGCCAACTGCTGGATGTAGCTTGTACAATAACTGTGTAAATATTGTGAAGCGTTTTACACACTATTACTAGTGTTTCTTGTTTATCTAGTACAGTACCTGTGCCTGCATGGTATTATTAATACTGTGTGTCACCCTGTATTGAGGGTCACATCTCCCTTTTTTAATAAGGGTTTATGTATAAAGATATTTTTATGCTTTTTTTGAGTGTTGTAACCATGTTTTATGGCATTTTATTCTACTTTCTGTAAATTATGCATTACAACAGAGTTTGATTTAAGAATCATTGGTACAATAATTATGTAATTATTAAGAGATGTAGCCTTTATTAAAATTTTATATTTTTCAAATTACTTTATTTGCTGAACCCTTCTGTTATTTTAAAGACCACGGATTTTATTCCACGTGGGCATCTTCCTGTTCCAGTTTGTTATTTTCCTGTCTTGTAATGGGTGAGGTGAATTTCAGATGGGATTCTGTAGGAAGAGAGAAACAGTGAGGCCCAAGAGAGTTCAGAGGATTGACCAAGGCAACAAGAGATCTGTCAGAAAGGAAGTAGTGCTCCAGCTAGAAAGTATAAAGACCTGAGAGCACTAGGAGCTGAATGGGGTTGGGGAGAATGTAGAGAAGTTGAGTGGGGCCCAGTGGAACACAAGTACAGAGAGTGTGTTGGAAGATGTGGGTGAGGGAAGGAGTGTAGGGTAGAAAACAAGTGCCAGATGTTTGAGGTGGAGCTGAACCCGAGACCAGGGAGGAGGGGATAGGAATAATTGAGCCTGCGGATTACAAATATTGATGGTTTGAGTGGACTACGTATTTGAGGTAAGGGTGAAGTTGAAAATGAAACCTGGTTGAGTGCTGACAGACCTTTTGTTGGTATTACATAGATAAAACTAAACAGCACTTAAGGTCATAATTATGGCATGAATTTTTGATATTGGAGGACTACAGCAACATTGGAGAAAAAATACAATCTCATCACTTCCTGGTCAATTTCACACACTTCGAGCCTGTCACTCAGCTAATGAAGTTTTGTGTTCAGTAAAATATTCCTTTGTACCAAAATGAGACAATTTTTCAACAGGCTGAGGCTACATTTTATTTCATTATGGATTTAAATATTGACCTAAAGTAGCCCCAGTGATGGGAATGGAGTATCTGATATAGACACACAATCATTACAGCCTCTTCCTTCTTTACACATCCCCACAGAACTTTGGGATTTATTGCTAAAGGAATAGAATATAAAAATAGTGAAGTATTGCTGCTACTGTACAAAGCATTAGTGAGATCGCATTTAGAATATTGTGAACAGTTTTTGTCCCTTGAGAAGGGATGTAATTGCACTGGGGACAGTTCAAGAAGAACCACTGGATAGATTCCAGAGATAAAGGGCTTTTCTTGCAAAGAGAAATTGGGCAGCTTAGGCTGTACTCTGTGCAGTTTAAAAGAAAGAGGAGATTTAATTGAGATATAGAAGATGATGAGGGGGACTGACAAAGTAGAAGTGGAGAGGATATTTTCTCTTGTGGGGCAATATAGAACATGACATCATAGTTTTAGGTGTAGCAGATTTAAACAGATTAGGTGAAATTTCTTCTCTCAAAGAGTCATGTGTGGTGGAATTCTCTACCCCAGAGTGTGGGACATTGAGTAAATTGAATAAATTTAAGGAAGAGGTGGACAGATTTTTAATTGTGTTTGAAGGACGATGATGAATGGCAGGAAAGTGGAGTTGAGGCTGAGGTGTGATCAGCCACAGTCATTGAATGGCAGAGCAAACTCAAGAAACTGAACTAGCTCCTGTTGCTAGTTGCATTCTTAGTAATCCAGGATGACATTCTCTAGTGCAATGTTAAGGGAGTGCTGCATTGTCAGAGGTGCTATCTTTTGGATGAGATATTTAATTGTGTTCTTCTTCCCATGGCACTTTGGAAGAAGAGCAGAGGAGTTATCACTGATGCCCTGGACAATACTACAAACAGACTGTTATCCCATTTCTTTCTAAGGAGCTGGTGCTCAAATTGCTGCCACATTTCCTACATTACAACAGTGACCATCCCTGAAAAGCAGCTGAACACTTTGAGCTGTCCCACCGTGCTAAAATTCAAGTTTTGTCTGGCTGTCCAGATGTTGGCTGGTGAACCTTTAAACCAATGCAGACAATGTGCTGAGGTTACCTGAAAATTCACAAGGACCACTGCTCCTTTAAGATCCACAGGACCCACCTTCCAATTTGTGTTTCTGTTTTCTACCTCCATCTGAGCTAACAGTAAATCTCCCAAGCAGTTCTCGGAGGGTGAATAGCTACTAAGGCATTCATTGTAATTTTTTAAAATTCTTATTTGGCATGTGGACATTGCTGGTAAAGCAAGCATGTTTTGCCAATCTTGGCTTGCCCTTTGAATCGGCTATGGATGGTGTTCCCACTAAGTTGCTAGGGAGAAAATTCCAGGATTTTGATCCAGCGACGGTAGATATCAGGAATTGACTGAAGGCATTGTCAAGATAGGAGATTATTGGAGATTGTGTTCTGTCTGCTGTTCCCATTTACACCCATCTTTTGATCCTTTATAGACCCATTACCATGCTATTTTGTCTTGCAAATTCACTCCTTTGTCATTTCATTTCTCCTGCTTTCCATTTTATTACATATCTTTCCTTTTGTTCTCCCCATATATGTATTTGTTAATTGCTAACTTTTCTAGTTCTGTTGGAAGCTCATTGGTCTGAAGTATTAACTCCAATTTTATCTCCAAGTGCTGCTTGAACTGCTTAGTTTTTCAGCATTTTCTATTTTTATTTCAGATTTCCATCATTCCTAGTATTTTGCCATTTTATTAGTATTTTAAGAAGAAGTGGCAAGGAGATTAAAAAAAAAGCAAAAGGAGGAGCTGATTGAAATAATAAACCGGCTGGAAAGGAACATGGTTTGGATTTGCTAGTACATTCTGACTGGACAGGACATTGTCTGTTACCAGTCGAACTCATACTCAATGAGTCCCACCGGGACATCAATCAGTGATTTCCCATCTATCTCGTGAGGAGTTAACACATCCCTCTTCCTCTGAGTCTGTGGGTTCCCACTGGTTCCCATGACAATGAAGCCTATTCCATCTCTTGCCAGTGGCTCATCTTCAGCGTTTGGAGGGTCTGGTCGGGTTGATGAATGTCTCTTTCATGCAAAGCACTGAAAAACTACTGCAGTGAGTTCATGCTTTCTACTCTGTTTCTGCTGCCTCTGTCTCCATATCTGAGCCAGAATCATCAGCGCCCTGAGAACTGGCTCGTCAGAGTAAAGTGAACAGAATGTTCCATCCACGGGCTCATGTGAGTGATGCAAGTCTGTAAGATCCATTGGCTTCATGAAAGGGTCCCTGTGACAGAGGTGATCGATGTGTTTTTGAAGATCTTCTTACTGGTTTGCACCTGATACAATGCTGGTCCTGTTACTGAGAACTCCTGGAATCCACAAAAATCTATCGTGGAAGTGGACTATATATCCCGGTTTGTTGGTTCTATTTGATCTCTGACCATTATGGCCTATTTTCTGGGCATCTTGTTAACAAAACGTTGCCTCCCAAATTTGGGAGCGCAAGGCTGAAGATGTTGCCCCATCAATAGCTCTGCCAGGGCTATTTGCATCGTCATATGTGATATAGTCCAATTGTTGAAAAGAAAACCTGTGAGTTTTGTTTTCACCGAACCTGTGTTGGCTTCTTCATGCCACTTTTGAATATCTGGACTGCCCGTTCAGTCAGTCCATTGACATTCCTTGCTCTGTTTGTACTCCTGAAGATCTGAAACTCCCGCCTGGTAAATGGGAGGGGGGGTTTTGTCTATGAGAATCTCGGGTATGCCATGATTCTGAAGATGTAACAGAGTTTCTCAATGATGTTGGAAGAGGTAGTAGAGAACGTTTGGTGTATTTTGATCCATTTTGAATGGGCATCTTTGAGGTTTAAAAACATGGAGCCCATAACTGGCCCTGCAAAGTCTGCATGTACTTGCAAGCAGAGTCTCCCCCTGGTGCAACAAGGCTGCTAGTCAGGGTTTCTGGTTTTCCTGGCACGTTTTTATCACTTGCCCAGGTTTTCAATATCAGAGTCTATGTCAGGTCGTCAGACATATCTCCTTGCAAGCATTTTTATCTTAGAAATTCCTGGGTTTGTGCAATTCTTGAAATATTTGTCCCGTGTCCAACCAGTGACCATCACCCAGGCCCTCCACAAGATAGTGCCATCCTCTATACTCGTGATATTTAGAGAGGTAAGATTTCAAATCCTCTAAGATGCCCTTGTGGTCCACCAATTGGGACAATAGTTTCAATACTGTAGGATCCTTTTCGGTCTGTGCCTAGGTCCATGCCTGGATCTGGTTGGTGAATGCTAGCAGATTCTCTGAAATTCAGACTCATGACGACTTCATCCAGCTTTGGAGAAGAAGGAAGGATGGCGGATAGCGGCAGGCAGCTCAAGGCATCCATGTTGACTACACGCCTCCCTGGATGGTGTTCTAAAGCGCATTGTAGCAGTGCCCCGCATTGGATCCGGGCTGATGCAAAGGGAGGAATCATCTTCTCTTCCTTAAAAAGGCCAAACAGAGGTTTGTGATTGGCATTTCATTATAGTAACCTATCATAGATGTACTGGTGGAATGTTTCACCGTAAAGACCAACTTTTCCTCTCTGCAGCCCCCAGGATTCATGATGATATGCGATTGGACATTGTGTCCCATCGTCCCAACAGTGCAACAATACCACTCCTGTTCAATAGGGGGAGGCATCACAAGTTACAGTGAGTGGTCTCAGATTCATAATATGTTAATTTGTTGATAACAATTGCTTGATGTTTGCAAAGGCTTTCTCTTGTGGCATTTGTCACAATCACTTCTGTTTTTTTAAACATACTTGCAGGGTT
Source organism: Sphyrna mokarran (assembly GCA_024679065.1). Classification (NCBI taxonomy): domain Eukaryota; kingdom Metazoa; phylum Chordata; class Chondrichthyes; order Carcharhiniformes; family Carcharhinidae; genus Sphyrna; species Sphyrna mokarran. The sequence continues at coordinate 6,350,167 of JAGIQG010000021.1, read as the reverse complement.
ATCAGCAGGGTCACAAATATAAATTTTCTGTAGTAATATATGAGGCTTAGGGAAGACTTAAACTCTGTTGAGTTCCTTGGAGTAAAAAGAACTTGGCAGGAAAATCAAAAACCCTGACTAGCAGCCTTGTGCACCCCTGGCAATGTGTAGGGAGACCCAGGGTGTGAGTACATGCAGACTTTGCAGGGGCTCTGCATTTTTAATCCTCATCGATGCCCATTCAAAATGGATCAAAATACACCAAATGGTCTCTACTACCTCTTCCAACACCATTGTGGTTCTTGTGACAAGACAACAAGATCTTCCCATCAACCCGCCTCCATTTATCAGGAGGGAGTTTCGGCTCTTCATGAGTACCTTCTCTTCGACAGGCTATAATCCATCCCTGTCACCTCTGTATCCAAAGTACGTAACCTTGATGGCCTGAAATACACACTTTTCCCTTTTCAATCGAATGGCAGTATCAGAAAAACAACATAAAACCTCCAAATTCTCCAAATATTCCTTTGCAATAGCTCTTGAGAGTAAAACATCGTCCAGATAGACTGAAACACTGGGCATTCCTTGAAGGGTGTTCTCCATCACTCTGAAAATTGGTACAAGCCAAAAACAGCCCAAAGGCAAAGCAAATACACTTGTACAGTCCTTTATGAGTGTTGTGACACACTTACCTCAAGCTCCTGTTGGAGGTAGGCATGGCTCATGTCCAATTTGGAAAATATCTGACCCCCAGGCAGTTTCATATGCAAGTCTTCAATGCATGGCATAGGCTATCTATCAAAGTGGGAGGCTCTGTTGACTGTCAATTTATAATCCCCACAGACACGGACTGAATTGTCATGTTTTAAATCTGGGCTACTGGCACGGCCTATTCTGCAAATTGTATTAGGTGGATAATGCCAGGATTATCTAGACATTCCAGTTCCGCCTCTGGTTTGCCACATAGGAATGGGGATCTTCTGTGCTTTTAATAATTTAGGTCAGGTCTTTGGGTGCACTTAGATCTTGACCCTAGCATCTCCAGTCTTTCCAAGGCCTTCTTGGAACACTTTGGGATATGTTCCGATGAATTTGTACAGACTACCGGTATTTGTTTTAAAGATCCCTCTGCCAATCTAGGCGAATTTTCTGTAGCCAGTCCCTTCCCAAAAGGCTGGGTCCTGGTCCTTGCACCATGATCAGGGAGGATCAGACTGTCTGGTTTCCATGCATAACTGGCATTACCGTGGTCCCAATGATATTTAAGGGCTCCCCAGCGCATGGGGCCAATCTAATCTTGGTATCCCAAAGGCTTAAAGGCAAGATGCCTAATCGGAGTCAGCTAAAGGTTTGTTCCCCAATAATAGGTACAGCAACTCCAGTGTCTACCATCAGATCTAGGAGCTGGCCACTTACCTGGAGTGTAATCCTGATTGGAGCCACTTTGGCTGCAGTGATGCAATTTAACTGCATCAATACCTCGTTTTCAGGCTGCTTTATTTATAAAGCCCTGTTTTCGGTGGCTTTGCTCTTTGGCTTGAACTGTACGCGTTTTGCTTGTTTCAACAGACTTGTCTGGAGTGGATCCTATAACTGTAGCACGGATGTGTTCACTCCTTACTGTGTGGTAAAGAGACTTTGTGTCCAGTTCTGGAATCTCGCAGCCCCCGACTCTGGTCGACCTTTCATATCTGCTGGGGATTTATTCCTGCACTATAGGGATTGCCCAAGTCTGAGAAAGGTATTGTCTATAGACCCCTGAAGCTCCTTGGCTCCTTCTTCCACATTTTCTAGGAAAGGGCTAATTCTTTAGCTTTCTTGAAGCCCAGAGTTGATTCAGTTAGTAGCTTTCTTTGGGTCACAATATTAATAATTCCACATACTAAGCAATCCCTTAACGTTTCTGGAAGTGCTGATCCGTACCTACAGCGTTCCACCAATTTCTACAGTCTCATCAAGATTTCAGTGACTGGTTCCCCAGGGAATCTAGTTACCATAATTAAATCTGTAGTGTTGCAATGTAAGAAGTCTCACAATATCAGGTTAAAGTCCAACAGGTTTATTTGGTAGCGAACACCATGAGAAGGAGAGCAGCTCCTTTATCAGGTAAGTGGGAGTTCCACATCCTTCCTATAATGCAGTGACCAGAATTGTACGCAATACTCAAGTGGCAGCTGCACCAGAGTTTTGTGCAGCTGAGCATGACTTTATGGCTCCAAAACTCAACCCCTCTACCAATAAAAGCTAACACATCATATGCCTTCTTAACAACCTTGTCAAACTGGGTGCCAACTTTCAGGGATCTATGCACATGGACACCGAGATCTCTCTGCTCATCCACACTACCAAGTATCTTACCATTAACCCAGTATTCTGGATTCTTATTACTTCTTCCAAAGTGAATCACTTCATACTTTTTCTGCATTAAACTCCATTTGTCACTTCTCAGTCCAGCTCTGCAGCTTATCTAGGTCCCTCTGTAGCCTGCAACATCCTTTTACACTGTCCACAACTTCACCAACTTTAGTGTAATCTGCAAATTTATTAACCATCCTTCTATGCCCTCGTCCAAGTCATTTTTAAAAATGACCCCAAAACAGAACCTTGTGGTACACTACTAGTAACTGAACTCCAGGATGAACTTTTCCCATCAACCAACATCCTCTGTCTTCTTACAGCTAGCTAATTCCTGATCCAAACTGCTAAATCACCTTCAATCCCATGCCTCCGTATCTTCTGCAATAGCTTACCATGGGGAAACCTACCAAACACTTTACTGAAATCCATATACACCACATCAACTGCTTTATCCTCATCCATCTCTTTGATCATCTTTTCAATAAGATTTGTGAAGCATGACCTACCATCCACGGGTTGACTCTCCTTAATCAAATTATTCCTTTCTAGGTGATTGTAAATCCTACCTCTTGTAATCCTTTCCAAAACTTTGCCCACAACAGAAGTAAGGCTGTCTGGTATATAATTACCAGGATTGTCTTCACTCCCCTTCTTTAACAAGGAGGCAACATTTGCTATTCTCCAGTCTTCTGGCACTATTTCTGTAGACAAAGACGACCTAAAGATTAAAGCCAAAGGCTCTGCAATCTCCTTGTTAGCCTCCCAGAGAATCCTACGATAAATCCCATCTGGCCCAGGGTATTTATCTATTTTCATACATTCCAGAATTGCTAACACCTTTTTATGAACCTCAATCCCATCTAGTCTAATAGTCTGTGTCTCAGTATTCTCCTCAGCGACTTTGTCTTTTCCCTGTGTGAATACTGATGAAAAATATTCATTTAGCGCTTCTCTTATCTCTTTGGACTCCACACACAACTTCCCACTATGTCCTTGACTGGCCCTAATCTTACTTTAGCCATTCTTTTATTCCTGACATATCTATAGAAAGCTTCAGGGTTTTCCTTGATCCTACCAGCCAAAGATTTCTCATGTCCCCTCCTGGCTCTCCTTAGCTCCCTCCTTCAAGCGCCCTAACTGAGACTTTATGGCTCATGTTGACATAAGTCTCCTTCTTCCTCTTCAGAAAAGATTCAACTTCTTTAGTAAACCATTGTTCCCTCACTTGACCACTTCCTCCCTACCTGACATACTATCAGGTAGGTACATACTTATCAAGGACATGCAAAAACTGTCCTTTAAACAAGTTCCACATTTCAATGATGCCCATCCCCTGCAGTTTCCTTCCACATCCTATGCATCCTAAACCTCACCATGTAATTCCCTTTCCTCCAGCTATAACTCTTGCCCTGTGGTTTATACCTATCCCTTTCCATCACTAATGTAAATGTAACTGAATTGTGGTCACTCTCACCAAAGTGTTCACCTAACTCCAAATCTAACACCTGGCTTGGTTCATTACCCAGTACCAAATCCAATTGGCCTTGCCTCTTGTCAGCCTAACTACATACTGTGTTAGAAAACCCTTCTGCACACATTAGGCAAAAAACTGACCCATCTAAAGTACTTGAACTATAGATTTTTCCAGTCAATATTTGTAAAGTCCCCATGACAACTACCCTGCCACTTTTGATCCTACCCAGAATCATCTTTACAATCTTTTACATTTCTGGAACTTTTTGGAGGCCTATAGAAAACTCCCAACAGGGTGACCTCTCCTTTCCTGTTTCCATCCTCAGCCCATACTACCTCAGTAGACGAGTCCTTTTCTGCCACCATAATACTGCCCTGACTAACAATGCCCTGATTTTACTGAAACATCTAAACCCCAGAACCTACAACAACCATTCCTGTCCCTGCTCTATCCATGTATTCGAAAAGGCCACAACATCAAATTCCCAAGTACTAGCCCATGCTGCAAGTTCACCTGCCTTATTCTGGATGCTCCTGGCATTGAAGTAGACACACTTCAAACCACTTTCCTGCCTGCGACCTGCTTCATGACCTCACTACTCTCAACCACCACCAGGAGGTCAGGCACCAGAGTCCCAGGATTGCACCATGACCTAAGCCACAAGTAAGTAATGTGGCAGGAAGAGGTTTTGCAGGATGGGAGTTGTAGGAAGAGGGGGGTTGGCATCAAATGATGGCTCTCAGCAGCCTCCACTTCCTGACATCCAGTCTCTCAATCAAGCACTGAGTGCCTTTGATTGAGGGAGCCTGCGTCCCTGGAGGTGACAAGCTGGCTGTTCTACCTGTTACGCAGGTTAATAGGCCAACTCATCACTGAGTTAACACCAGTGGTGGTGGATGAAAGCCTTCAGTGGTCATTAATTGGCTATTTAAAGGCCTCTATAGGCAGTGAGGTGGGAAGGCCATCGGCCTTTGCGTCCAGAAATTAACTCTTGACAGTGAGGGGAAGCCAGCAGGGATCCTGTACACCACCATCCACCCTAATTACAGGCCCTTCCCACCCACCTCCATTAGTGAGAGTACAAGATTTCACACCACAGGTGTGAGCTATAGAGTTGAACTCAATTCCCAAAAGTGGCAGCACTGGATTCTTGATACATGATAAAATCTCCTTTATTCCATTTGTAACGTAGCGAAGGGGTAAAATACATCTAAAATAATAAGGACATGTAAGAAAGCTGAATCAATCAAAAGACATGAATCATATCAAGACCATATCTTTATCTGTAATGTTAGCCAAATCTTAATATTTCTTTTTTTGGGGGGATTTGGTAGTGTGTTTGTGATCTGTCACACAGTCAGGTTCTGCCGCTGTCTGTTTAGTTATTGTGTTAAATGAGGAGGCTTTGCCAGGGAGTGTAAGGACGGTTCAGTCTGATACTAATTGCCTGTGGTGCTGGCTGCATTGTCCAAGAATTAGCCCCTGGTGACAAGGCCCCCACTTTCCCCTCTTTCAATCCTGGTCCAACAACAAAAAAAAACCTCTTTATATTCAATTAAATTTAAATTTCATTTATCTTTGTGAGGAGATGTAAGGGCGGGTCACTCTACATAATCAGAGGAAAATAGTGCCTAGCAACTCGGAGTTTCATCGTTAACCCTAATGTCTGTCTTCTCATTACCAGTGAAGATGTCATCTGACTCTCAGTGAGACACCAATCTGTGAAATCAGCCTGACATCCATAGTGTAGCCAAAAGGCAGATGGGTGGATATTAGTCATGTAGCTCAGTCTCTTACTTGTATGTGACTGAGAACCATTCCAAATTGTACCTGCACTTGATAAGTTTATGAAGAGCCTGTACTGGGTGAAGGATAGTCCCAGTCTGACAATGTCCCGCTTTCCATGGGACATAACGCAGACAAAATCTAATGGATCAAGAATATTAAACACACAGGGCATTGCGTAAAGAGTTTAATGATCCCATTTGCACCAAACTTATTGAAGCCAAATTAATATTAATAAATGAAGGTTGTGTCCAGTGTAATTAATGACCACCTTATAGCTCCCCTGGGAAGGTATCAGATCAAAGACAGGTTTCAATGTGTTATATTTCAGAAAATGGGGGTATGTTATTGTTTCCAGCTTGTGTCTGAGACCCAGTGTGGACAGCAGTCCTGTGGCTTTCCTCTGGCACAGAGGGATGTCCCTGAGTCTTCAACCCCCAGGGGCTGGGCTATGCATCAGTTATCTCTAGCCCACATTCATTGCTTCTATTATCTGGTTATCACTGTCACCCCAAAAATGTCAGCATGTTTTGTTTCTGTGTGTGTTGTGTATATATAGAGTTCCTTTTTGAAACCCGCAGTCACCGTGGAAACAGAGTAATTTTTCTTTCTTAAATCTAAAACCTGTCAGCATCTGCAAACAGATTAGACTGTGGAAACAAGGCAAGGGATCAGAATGTTGTGGAATCTGCAGAACTGATCTTAAGAAGCAAAGTGAGTTGAAACAACAGCAGAATAGGAAGGACAGAAAATGATTCAGGCTCCGATCTAAAGCCAGTTTTCCCTACTTTAGGGGCAAAAGAAAATTATGTACAAAAGCAGGATGCCATCAATACTTCCTATCAATATTAACAAATTCTGTTTGGCTTTAATTCATCATCAAACTTGAGAGAAAGCAGCAACCTCTCTCTCTGCTCATCAAAAACAAAATACTTCAAAAAGTTTCTCATTTCTTAGCTTGGTTAATAAATAAATCATCACTTTGTCATATCCAGTACAAGCTGCTGGAACAAACTGGAGGCTTTGATCTTGAACGTTTTATTGAATCAATTGCTGTAGTTTGTGAGCACACATCAATGACAAGGCAGCTTCTTGTTTTCCTTTTCTCAGCTAACCCAGAAATAGTCAGCCTGCCAGCCAGGGTAATACTTTTTACTGTAATTCCTTTCTATCTGATTGAAACTTTATCAGATTTCACCATCCCCCGTTGAATTAGACTACGGTTGAGTAACAATTCATTAAAGGGCTCCTGGCGTCTCTGGTGTAAATGGCCCTTGCCAGCAATGTGGTACTCACTTGTTACTTTCCTTGTTATAATTGAAAACTGAGAGGTTATACTGCATGTATCAGGGAAGACTGACAAGGCTGGAGCTTTTTGGAAGAGAAAAGGCTAAAATGTATCCTGATAGAGTTAATGTTTAGCAAGCCCACTGGGTATTTTGAGGATGTAAATAGCTGAATGGATATAGGGGAGCGGGTAGATGTAATATAATGGGATTTTCAGAAAGCTTTTGATAAGATCCCACACAAGGGGTTAGGAAATAAAATGGGAGCACATGGGATTGAGGGTAATATGCAGGCATGTACTGAGTACTAATTAATGGACAGAAAACAGTGAGTAGGAATAAAATCAGTCATTTTCAAATTGATAGGCTGTGACTAGTGGAGTACTGCAAGGATCAGTGCTTGGGTCCCACTTATTCACAAACTACATCAATAATTTGGATATGGGGATTAAATGTAATATTCCCAAATTTGCATATGTCACAAAATTAGATGGAAGTGTGAGTTGTGAGCAGGATGCAAAGACACCATAAGAGGATTTGAAGAGGCTAAGCAAGTGGGTAAAAATTTGTCAGATGGAATAAAATACAGAGAAATGTGCAGTTATCCACATTGGTAGGAAAAATATAACTACAGAGTATTTCTTAAATGATGAGAGGCTGGGAAATGTTGAACTTCAAAGGGATTTGGGTGTCTTTGTTCATGACTCATTAGAAGCTAACATGCAGGTTCAGCAAGCAATTAAGAAGGCATGTGGCATCTTGGCTTTTACATAAGTGTGGGAGTAAAGATGTGTTACTACAAAAATATACAGCCTTGGTGAAACCGCACCTGGAGTAGAGTGCAGATTTGGTCTCCTCACTTAAAGAAAGACATTCTTGCCACAGATGGAGTGGAACAAAGGTTCACTAAATTAATTCCTGGGATAGAGGGATTGTCCTATGAGGAAAGATTAAGTGGATTGGGCCTTTCTTCTCTGGAGTTTAGAAGAACAAGAAGTGATCTCATTTGAATATGCAACAATTTTACAGGGCTTAACAGGGTAGTAGATGCTGGGTGTCTCCCCTGGTTGGGAAGGGTCTAAAACTGTGGGGCACAGTCTCAGAATTAAGGGCAGGACATTTTGGATTCAGATGAGGGGGAATTTTTTCATTCCTCAGAGGCTGGTGGATCTTCGGAATTCTCTGCCCAGAGGACTGTGGGTTGTCAGTTGTTGAGAATGTTCAAGGTTAAGATTGAAAACTATATATTAAAAATCAAGAGATAGAGGGAAATTCAGGAATATGGTGTTGAAGTAGAAAATGAGTCATGATCTCAATAAATGACAGAAGTGGGTTGGAAGAGCTGAATGGCCCACACTGCTCCTATTTCTTATGTTCTTACGTTCAAGGTTATGAAAAGGGTTATTAGGGCAGATGTAAAGAAGATGAGATCATAACTAGAGACCACAAATAGAAAATAGTCACTAATAAGACCACTGGAAAATCCAAGAGAAACTTCTTTATCAAGAGAGTGGAGAGAATGTGGAACTTGCTACCACAGTGAATAGTTCAGGCAATTAGCATGTGTTTAAGGGGAAGCTAAATAAACATGATGAAGGAGGAGGAATAGAAGGATATGTTGATGGGGTGAGATAAAGAAGGGGGGGGAGGAGGAGGCTTTTATGGGATGTAAACACCAGTGTAGAATTATTGGACCAAATGACCTGTTTCTGTGCTGTAAACTGGCTGTAATTCTATGTCAAACTCCCTGCTCAATGTTCCAAAGATGAATTACAATCTCATGGAGAACTTTCTTTCGCCCCTACCCATGACTTGCTTAGCAAAAGGACAGTTCAGAATTTGCTAGAAGATCCCAAATTCAACTCTCTCCTTCACCCACACCCTCTTCATCCTGGAAGATACAATTGAGTTCAGCCCCTCAATGATACTCCTCCAATGTGCAGAGATGCCAGCGTTGGACTGGGGTGGGCACTGTAAGAAATCTCACAACACCAGGTTAAAGTCCAACAAGTTTATTTGGAATCACGAACTTTCGGAGCAAATATACTTGTTGGACTTTAACCTGGTGTTGTGAGATTTCTTACTAGATTCTTCCAATAGGCACTGCAGAGGTCTAAGCCTGGGCCTCTTGAGAGTCTTATGTGAATATCACCAAATAACTTATTATTCTGGGTTAACATAGATGCACATGCACAAAATCTGACACTATGTCACAAAAGGAGATATTAGGAGAGTCAACTAAAAGCTTTGTCAAAGACATAAGTTTTTTGGAGTGCCTTAAAGTAAAAGGGAGAAAGATATTTAAGTTTGGGGGGGGATTTAGTCAACTTTTACAACTTATATAAATGACTTGGATGAAGGGAAAGAAATCTGCTGATAGTACAAAATCAAATGGGAAAGCAAATTGTGAAGAAGACATAAGGAGGTTACAAGGAAACATAGGTTAAGTGAGTGGGCAAAAGATCTGGCAAATGGTGTATAATGTGGGAAAATGTGAAAGTGTCCATTTTGCAAAGAAGAATGAAAGGAAAGCATATTATCTAAATAGCAAGAATTTGCAGAGCTCTGAGGTACAGAGGGATCTGAGTGTCTTAGTGCATGAATCATAAAAGATTAGGACGTAAGTAAAGCATGTAATTAGAAAAACTAATATAATGTTACCGTTTTTTGTGAAGGAGTTGAATATAATAATAGGGAAGTTACATTTCAATTGTATAAGGCAAAATCAGGCATACTGCGTACAGTAGCAGTCTCCTTATTTAAAGAAGGATACAAATACATTAGAAGCAGTTCAGAGAAGATTTACTAAACTAATTCCAAGAATGTGTAGATTGTCTTTTGAGGAAAGATTGGACAAGCTAGGTTTGTATGTGTAGGAGTTTGGAAGAGTAAAAATCACAGAATAGAACAGAATCTTAGAATTGCTACAGTGCATAAAAAGACCATTCGGCCCATTGAGCCTGCACTATCCACAATCTCACCCAGGCCTATTCCCATAACTCCACATATTTATCCTGCTAATCGTCCTGACATTAGGGTCAATTTAGCATGAACAATCAATCTACCCAACATCCTTGGAATGTGGGAGGAAACTGGAGCACCTGGAAGAAACCCATGCAGACATGGGGAAAATGTGCAAACTCCACACAGGCAGTGACCCGAGACTGGAATTGAATCCAGGTCCCTGGAGCTGTGAGGCAGTGTGCTAACCGCTGTGCCACCCCAAAATCAGAGTGAAGTAGAGTCGATCCCATTACTTCTCACATGCAAAGAAGCACTCTATCATTTGATTGAGGTGAGGTGACTTAATTGACCCAAATAAAATCCTGAGGAGTGGATGTGGAGAGGATATTTCCTCTTGTGGGAGAACCAAGAACTGGGGGGGTCACTGTTTAAAAATAAGTGGTTTCCCATTTAAGACAGAGATGAGGAAAATGTTTTTCTCTTAAGAAGTAATGAGTCTTGGGAACTTCCTTTCTCAAAAGGCAGTGGAAGGAGAGGCTTTGAATATTTTCAAGGCAGAGATGGATTTTTGATAAACAAGGCGGTAAAAGGTTATCAAGGGTAGGCAGAAGATTAGTCAGTTCAGCCATGATCCTATCAAATAGTGGAGCAGGATTAAAGGGCCGAGTGGCCTACACATGCACCTAACTTATATGTTTGTATTTGAGAGCAACTGAAAGCGTGGGGGTGGGGGGACAATAACAATAAAAATCAAGGTTGGTGAGGAATTTAGAATTGGAGGAGTGCCGAGATCTGGGAAAGTTGAAGGGCTGGTTGAGATTATACTTGGGAGGAATGGGGGTAGGGAAGATGCTTAAACCCCTGGGTGTGGAAAGAATGTGAAGCTTCATATTCTGTACAGAAAGCTAAGAGAGCAGACACAAAGATAAGATATCTGCCTTATCTCTTAAAACAGATCAGTGGAGTTTATAAGCAAGATTTCTGTGGGTACTCCTTCTGTCAATTAAACAGTAGAGAAAGAAAAACAACTGCAGAAAGGAGTTTAAAAAACAAAGTTCTTGTTGGGGCTTTAGATGGTAGTTTTAAATGACAATGATCAATTGGCTGTTTGAAAGAGACACATATCCACCGTTTGATTAAGGTTTCAAGATAACCTTTATATATATATAAAAAAACAGCCCTGATCTAAAATTACAGCATGGCGTAGTGGGGCTTTGATGTTGAAACTGTTTCATTTCCTGTTTATGTGGATGATACAGGTTCTGTAAGGAGATAAAGCGACTCAGAGGATATTAAAGAAGTGAAGATCCCTTGGCTATTTGCTGGCACGGGTTTGATGTTTCTCTTCCCTAGGAATTAGCATATCCTTTTCAAAGAATTTCTTCAGATGCTGATAATCCCTTTGCCTTAATGTATTTGTTAAAAGTCATAAATGTTAGAAGGACATTGTGTAGGGTGCCAGCACATGAAAGGAATTTTTCAAGATTACTGATAATGGGACTCTTCTGTCCCCATTCCATTGCAGGCTGTTAATAAAGAGGAGGCTTCAAACAAGCCATAACTGCAATTTAACGATATTTGTGGTTTAGGAAAGGCAGTTCAGCTTTCTCGATGCATTTATTAGCCCCAAAATTAAGTAATTGTTTATTTTTTAAAAGCACCCCCCCCCCCGCTCCACTCTCAGCTTGCTGGGTTCCACCGACTCGGCAGCTCAACCTGATCGTGCAGCAGGCGGTGAGCTATTCGGCCACGAGGGGCGTCGCCCAGTCCCCAGATTTAAATGATAGCAGTCAAGGCGAATTTCCACTCGGGAGGGTCCTGAGGTCAGTCGGAAGAGGTTCCTCTGGGATCAGCTCATCCTACCTGATCCCAGTTTCTCACCCACATTATCAGGAAATTACAAAATCTCATCGTGGGGGCAACATTTATAACCTGGCGCTGTTTAAAGAAAATTTTTTTAAAAATCGACCCCTATTTAATTGGAGTCCGGGGTTTGATGCTCCCTCTACAGGAACACAAAGGGAAACTGTTGGGATAATCTTATACCTTTGAAGTTTTGATAAACAAAGGAGCTGGATAATTCAGGGACAATGTGATTCTTTATTTACTCCTAAATTCTGACACCCAGCAGAGAGTGTGACAAGGTGAATCAATCATCTCTCTTCAGCTGCCCGTCCCCCCTGCAGTGAAGCTCCACTTTAATTAGCTTCTCACACTTGCATGTTGCACATCTGCACTCTCGGACAGTCAGAAGTTCGTCTGTCTGCCGATGATAAAATGTTTAATTAATAAAACTCCCCTCCCCCCTGTAAACATTCTGTGGATGTGCAGTCCTGCCCTGGGTTATCCTCGGCTTTCATCCTCACCCTGCGGCTGTCTCAGCCCTGCTGACTCCCTGGCTGGACTGATTCCCACTCCCCCCACCCACCCAAGAAAAGCACAACCCCCAGGGTTACAGGCATGGAGAGACAGCAACACATGTGAGCCAGAGAGGGAGGGAAGGAAGGGGATGAGAGGGAAGGAGGAGGAGAAAGGAGTGGGGAGGAGGGATGTTGGGGGTGGGGAGGGCTGGCTATGTGGGGGGTGTATGAGGAAAGGTGAGGCAGGATGAAGGGGGTGTGTGTGTGTGTGTGGGGGGGGAGGGTAGTGAGGGAGTGTGTGAGGGTGTGAAAGAGATGAGGAGGAGTAAAGTTGTGTGATGATAATTTACAGTGAGGAGATGTCTGTGGTGGGTGTAGATTGTCTGAAGAGGTTATTAAATGGGATTACATAGGAAATAAAACGCAGAAAAAGGCCATTCGGCCCATCCAGTCCTTGTTTATTCTCCCCTCCAGCCTCCTGCCTTTTCTCAGTATGGGAACACTGCCACCTACAGGTTTTCCACCAATACCCTCTCCATCCTGACTTGGAATTGGAGAATGTTCCTTCACCATCACTGCTTCAAAATGTTGGAACTCTCTCCCTGACAGCACTGTGGGTGTACCTACACCACATGACTGCAAGGATTCAAGACAGCTGCTCACTATTATGTTTTCAAGAGGGGATTAGTCAGGATTAAGTCAGGTGGGATAGTAGCACAGCGGTTAGCGCTGCTGCCCCACAGTTCCAGGAATCTGGGTTCGATTCCCAGCTTGAGTCACTGTCTGTGTGGAGCTTGCAGATTCTCTCTGTGTCTCCATGAGTTTCCTCCGAGTGCTCCAGTTTCTTCCCACAGTCCAAAGACGTGTGAGTTCGGCCATGTTAGCTTGTCCTTTAGTGTCAGGGGACGGGCAAGAGTAAGTGATTGGAGTTCTGGGGATAGGGCCTGGATGGGATTGTGGTCGATGCGCACTCAATGGGCTGAATAGTCTCTTCCTGCACTGTAAGATTCTGTGATATTCACTGGAGTTTAGAAGAGTGACAGGGGATCTCACAGAAACTTATAAAATTCTGACAGGATTAGACAGAATAGATTCAGAAAGAATGTTCCTGATGGTGGGGGAGTCCAGAACTAGAGGCCATAGTTTGAGAATAAGGGGTTAACCTTTTAGAAATGAGGTGAGGAGAAATTTCTTCACGTAGAGGGTGGTGAATATGTGGAATTCACTCTCACAGAATGTAGTTGAGGCCAAAACGTTGTCTGATTTCAAGAAGAACAGATATAACTCTAGGGGCCAAAGGGACCTAAGGATATGGAGGAAAGGGGGATGAGGATATTGAATTTGATGATCAGTTATGATCGAAATGAATGGTGGAGCAGGCTCGAAGGACCAGGATGGAATTTCTGGTAGCTCAGGACAAATTTCCTTTTTAAGCATTGAGGGTCCCATCTGGATAAAAGTCTCACAAATAAGCCTTATTCATCAGACAGAGGCTAAGGTGAAACACAACAGTCTTTTCGTCACTTGTCAGCTGGAGGCACACTGAGACGGAATTGACCTTCTGTTTTCACCGAAATAGCTCAGCCTTTGTGGCAACAGTGGGTGCTGCAATTGGCCTCAGTGATTTTGGGTCAAATGGGATTGTTTCTGAAGGTTATTCAATCACCTCTCACTGGGAAGAAACACGTTATGCTCCCCGTGCTCACATAATGGCTGGCAATCACTGACTGTGGGGTTGGAGGTGAAGAGCCATCACCAACAAGATACAAAGCATGAGGGTCTCCCATGGAATCTCACTCCTGTGCAAAAGCAAGAGCTAGATTTAAACCAGAAATGGAACACGTGATGGTGCAGAGAAGAGCAGTTACTCAGTCACACCCACAGATCTATTCAAGTGCTGCACAGTTGACATCTCATGAATCCCTACAGACACAAAGTAAATGTCCAATGGGTCTGTCTCTGTTTGCAGTGGCCAGGAGGAGAATCTTTCCATAATATTGCAACTTGATCTCCTAACATCCGCCGTAACAGGATTTTAATGTCTTATTCAAAATATAGTACCTCTAATAATGTAACACTGCTTTACAACATTGAAAAAACATTCCTGACAATGTGACATTCCTGTGTGTGGTGTCACCAGGCACTATGTGCTGGAAGAGCAGTACTTTTCTGATAATATTCTTCAGCTTCTGATTGGAGTTCCTCTCTACTAAAATGGCCACAGGAAGTTTTTTTATTCATTCATGAGATCTGGATATTACTGGCTCGGACCTGAACTGCCATTTAGAGTCAACCAGATTGCTGTGGGTCTGGAGTCACATGTAGGTCAGACTGGGTAAGGGCTGCAGATTTCCTCCCCTAAAAGATGTTAGTGAACCAAATGGGTTTTTTATGATAATCAACTATGGTTTCATCATCATCATTATTCTTTTAATTCCAGATTTTTTTTAAATTCAAATTTCACCATCTGCCCTAGTGGGATTCCAACCAGGCTCCATTATCAGTTCAGTAACAATACCACTGTGTCACTGCCTCCCTGGTCAATCCAGAAGTCACAAGGCAGACTGATGGAAAACACCTAGTGGAAATTGGTGCAATTGGGGATTAGCTGTGTAGCCTTGCCAGACTATATAAGCAGAATACTGCATCAAGCTAATGGCCAGCTTGGAGAGGGAAGAATTTGCTGTGTGTTTGTTGCTGACCTTAGCCTGTATAAAAAAAAAACACCCTGATTTGGATTGAACTTTGACCTGTATGAGAACCTGTTCTGGTGAGCTGACCTTCTTCATCTGTGTTTTGACCTCCTGAAGGACTGTTGCTGTTGGCTACTGTCAACTGAGTTTTCCCTGGGAAATGGATTAGCTATTCAGGTTTAAATAGGGATATATTGTGTGTAAAGCCAGGCTCAAAGAAGAGCTAGGTGTTTATTTCTTTTCTTTTTTTGGGTAGCACAGTGGGACAGTGGTTAGCACTGTTGCCTCATGGCACCAGGGAACTGGGTTCAATTCCTGGCTTGAATCAAAGTTTGTGTGGAGTTTGCACGTTCTGTGTCCACATGGGTTTCCTCCAGGTATTCCAGTTTCCTCCCACAGTCCAAAACATGTGCATTGGCCATATTAAATTCTCCCTCAGTGTATCTGAACAAGTGCCAGAGAGTGGTAATGAGGGGATTTACACAGTAACCTAATGTAAGCCTATTTGTGACACTAATAAATGAATAAAACTTTATGTTGCTGAGTATGTAAAGACCTTTAAAATAGCCATTCATATTTTGTGTTTAGATGACTGTAAGCTATTGAATTGAGTGAAATCCATCCCAACTATCTCAATTCTCAAACCCTTGTGACATCATATTGACTACTGTGCATCATTCAAAAAAACACCTCTGATAATGTAGCACTTCCCCACTACTGTGAGTCCCCACTACTCAAGTGCACTTTCAACAATGTAGTATTCTCTCAATATTACACCATGCTATCAGTCTAGATCAGATCTTTAACCATCACAATGGAATTTGAACCCACATTTCCCCTCTTAAAAGCAACAGTATACTACCTCAGAGCAAGGCTGAACATGTACTGGCTGATTAAGTCTATGTCAATGAGAGAAGTTGGAATTAGTACTGAATTCCACAAGGGCATCAGGTCACAACCTCCCTGTGTGTAACCACACTCCACAATAGATCTTCTGAGTAGCTGAAGCCCAGTTTAACATCCCAGAAATGTAGGACAGTTAAAGAACAGTCTTGGGCATGTGATTTGAGATTCGGGGCCATGTTGTGATTCTGTTATTTGGGAAAGGTTTGGTTGGGTTTCTGTGATTGATGTGTTGAATGCAGGATCCTTTTACAGGCTGTACACACACATATCCTGTTCTGTAGTTAAAGGGCACAAGCATACACCTGCACAATACAATCAGCCTCTTGTCAGGGCCTGTGTTGTGTGACTTCCCATCTATTGTTACCATTTCCTGAAGGAGGTTGGCTGGTATTTATCAGTTCATCTTTATGTAAAGTATTGTACTTGCAGGCAATGCCAGGGCACTTACATTGCCACAATCACTTGATATGTTAAAAGCTGTCTTTATCTCCCACCTTTCTTTACAAACACAAAGGATCTTGTTGTGCATCCTTGTCCCAGAAGTGCACTGTAACAGAATACGGTCCCCTGCTTATTACAGCACCTGGCCCACCAGCAATCAGCAACAGTTCATACTAGGTGTTTGATTAATTATCTGTGCCCATAGACACAATTGGCAAAGGAACCGTATGCTGGATCATATAGTGTACCAGTGAGGGTACTGTGTTAGTGGCAGCCCCTAATACATTGTGCAGTGTACTGCATGGTGTACCATACAGTGCAATGTGTTAAGAGCACATGTAATATATCACATTAAGGACAATAGTCATTCTGGACAAGCTGTGATTTTTAAAAAGTTGTTATTATTTTAAAATTCTCTCTTGTTTCTCGAACTGTCCCTTGTCTTGTCTCGCTCTATTATTTTTTTGAAAAAGTGACTAAGGAGGTGGATGGGGGTAAGGCGGTTGATGTGGTATATTTGGACTTTAGTAAGGCGTTTGATAAGGTGGCCCATGGAAGACTTCTGCAGAAAATGCAGATGTATGGGATAGAGGGTGATTTAGCTAATTGGGTTAGGAATTGGCTAGCAGATAGAAGACAGAGGGTGGTGGTTGATGGGAGTTATTCATCTTGGAGTTCGGTGACAAGTGGTGTACCTCAGGGGTCTGTTTTGGGGCCCCTGCTGTTTGTAATTTTTATAAATGATCTGGATGAGGGTATTGAAGGATGGATTAGTAAATTTGCAGATGACACTAAAGTCGGTGGAGTGGTAGATAGTGAAGAGGGGTGTTATAGTTTGCAGAGGGACTTGGACAAGTTGCAGAGCTGGGCCGAGAGGTGGCAAATGGAGTTTAATGTGGAAAAGTGTGAGGTAATGCACTATGGCAGAAATAATAAATGTGTAGAGTATAGGGCAAATGGTAGGATTCTTAGTAGTCTAGATGAACAGAGGGATCTTGGTGTGTATGTGCATAGATCCCTGAAAGTAGGCAGTCAGGTCGAGAAGGTTGTTAGGAAGGCATATGGAGTCTTGGCTTTTATTGGTAGAGGGATTGAATTTCGGAGCCGCAACGTCATGTTGCAACTGTACAAAACTCTAGTGCGGCCGCACTTGGAGTATTGTGTGCAGTTCTGGTCCCCACATTATAAGAAAGATGTGGAGGCATTGGAGAGGGTACAGAGGAGGTTTACCAGGATGTTGCCTGGTATGGAGGGCAGGTCCTATGAAGAGAGGTTGAAGGATTTGAGGTTGTTTTCGTTAGAAAGGAGGAGGCTAAGAGGGGATCTTATTGAAGCATATAAGATGATTAGAGGTTTAGATAGGGTGGACAGTGATAGCCTTTTTCCTAGGATGGAGAAAGCTAGCACGAGGGGACACAGCTTTAAATTAAGGGGTGATAGTTATAGGACGGATATCAGAGGTAGGTTCTTTACCCAAAGGGTGGTTCGGGAGTGGAATGCCCTGCCTGCAGCAGTTGTAGATGCGCCAAGTTTGGTGGCGTTTAAGAGGTTAGTTGATAAGTATATGGAAGAGAAGGGAATGGTTTAGTTTGGAGGGGCATTGCTTTTTATATTGGTCGGCGCAACATCGAAGGCCGAAGGGCCTGTTCTGTGCTGTAATGTTCTATGTTCTATGTTCTATTACTGCAATTTCCTTCAGCTCCAAAACTCTCCATGGTCCCTGAGCTCTGGAATTCCCTTCAATGTCTGTTTCTCTACCTTCTGCTTTCTTTAAGGAGCTCCGTAAAGCCAATGTCTTGGTCATCTGTTCTATTTTGTGGCTTGCTGAAAAGAATCCTGAGAAGGACCTGTGGGAGTTTTACTGCATTAAAGGCGTTATATAAATGCAAGTTGCCATTATTCAGTCACTTCATTGAGGTGTCGTTATCTTGAGTCCTTAATCCATAATTAGTATTGGATTACAGTTGCAGAATTATGGTAGGAACAGAGCTATACCCCATTGACAGGACATCTGTGGTGCAAACTAATATAAAACATAGTAAAATTGTATGGTTAATAGTGATACAAGAAGTTACTGATTCTTGACTTTTTAAAAATTGGAGCCTAAATATATTTGTGAACCTGTTTTCACACTGGTTTATTTTATTTACTTGTGACCTGGGGACATTTGAGAGGTGTTACCCATTTCTTGATGTCAATTGTGGCTCATCTTGGAGTAAAAGACCTTCCCAGTTAAAGTACAGTAGGAGATGTGTCTTTTGGATGAATCTTTAAATGGAGGCCTTTAAGCTTCTCTCGGGCAGATGTAAATTATTCCACGACACTATTTGGAAGAGCAGGCCAAAAATCAATACCTCAGTTAACATCATCAAAGCAGATTAATTGATTGCCACATTATTTTCTCGCCATTCTTGGGAGCTTGCAAAGCACAAATTGGCTGCTGTTTCCTAAATTATAACTGTCCGTATCGATGATAAAAATATATCCCATTCCCTTGCCTTAATAAGAAGAAAAGTGAAATATAAAATAAGTGATCTATAATTGTATAGTTTTTTTCATTCTTTTTGGCATAGTGATGGGACTATCCTCCAAATATAAAACAGAAGAGAAAAATGTGTCCCTGTTATGGATTTAAAAAATCCTTGCCACAGCCTGCTGAAGACTTTATTGGCAACTGCCTGAGTGTAAACAGTGTTAAACTGGTAGTAGTCACTAACTCATTTGGGGTAACATGGTGGCATAGTGGTTAGGATCACTGCCTCACTGCACCAGGGACCTAGGTTCAATTCCAGCCTTTGGTTACTGACTGTGTAGATTTTGCACGTTTTCCCCATGACTGCATGGGTTTCCTCCGTGTGCTCTGGTTTTCTCCCACACTCTAAAGATGTGTAGGTTAGATTGGCCATGCAAAATTGCTCCTTAGTGTCGGGGGACTAGCAGGGTAAGTACATGGGGATAGGGCTTAGGTGGGATTGTGGTCAGTGCAGGCTCAGTGGGCCAAATGACCTCCTTCAGTACTGAAGGGATGATTCTTGATCCTAAGATAGGGAAACATTAAGACAGGAGCTACAGAAAGGGTGAGATGAATGAATTGGTGGATGTTATATTCTTGTCAAATTTGCTTTAGTTGATTTCCTCAGCCAGTCAACAGATAATTACAATGTGAGGCATCTAGGATGGCCTCAAAGCTTTGATCCCTGATCTGTGTTGGATTAGCCAATCTCATGACATTTATTAAGTTCTTAAAGGGCTCAACAAAATAACTATTGAGAGCTGTTTCTCATGGCCGGACAGCCTAGACTAAGCAGGGGTCATGATCTCCTGTTAACTAGGACTGAGATGAGGAGAAATTTCTTCTATCAGAAGTTTGTGAATCTTTGGAATTCTCTAGCTCAGGGGGTTGTAGATGTTTGGTGGCTGAGAATATTCAAGGCATAAATTTGTGGATACAAAGGGACTCAGTGTGGAGATATGTCAGAGAAGTCAAACTGAGGTACAAGATTAGCCTAGAACTAATCACAAAATTGTCACGATGAGTCAAATGGTCTCCAATTATGGAGGCCATTTGACCCATCGTGACTCCCCTGGCTCTCCAAACGAGCACCATGATTTAGTGCCATTGCTCTGCCTTTTCCTCATATCCCTGAATATCGTTTCAATTCGAGTAATCACCTAATGCCCTCTTGAATATTTCCTCCACCACATTTCCAGGCAGTGCATTTCAAACCTGAACCACTCGCCGTGTGAAAAGTTTACAGAAAATGTTGAATTTTAATGTGCTTTCAGGGAGAAAGATTATGGGAAGGATTGTTTTGTTGTTCTCGCTCTACCACCATTGCAAGCGAGGATGAAAAATTTGGCACATTTTAGAAGGCCAAATCTCAGTTCTCTGAAAGGAAACCAGAGAATTCTGTTAGCATAAGTGGCTGGAAAATTGTGGCCTTTGTCTTTCTCTTGAACCGAGTGACTTGTTACATCATGTAAGAGAATGGCCAAACAAGTTGTAGGCCAGGCCAGGATGGCAGATTTCCTTCCGTAAAGGGTATTTGAAAAATAGATGGGTTTTTACAACAATTGACAATGGTTTCAAAGGTCATCAATAAAGTTTTAATTTCAGATTTTTATTGAATTCAAATTTCACCATCTGCTTTGGTGGGCTTCAGACCCAGGTGCCCAGATCATGAGCTTGCATCTCTGGATTATTAGTTCAGTGACAATACCATTGTGCCACTGCCTTCTCTCCTCAAAAGGTGAAATAGGCTTGAGGGGTTGTATGGCAACTGCTGGTTAAATTTCTTTTTATGATGGTAAGTGAACAACAGCTGATCTCTCAACCTTTTGGCAACAGAGAAGAAAGTAATCACTCTGTCCCATGGATGTGCAGTGTACTCTGTCGCAGGCTTATTATACTGCTCAAATCTAAAAAGATCAGATGAAGACTTGGAGCATTCAGGAAAGGTGAGGAATGGTTCAACATCACAAAATAATGAATGCACTGACATGGATAAATGATTTATTAGTCACATTTCTGCCCTTTTCAAAATTATTGACCCCTTAAAACAAAATCAAATCCTTTAAAAAGTGAGAATATTTTGTACGTAATATTATCTTTTCTCAATACCTTTGCGAAAAGTAAAAAAGAATGTATTGAATTTGTTAATAATTCATGGCAAATTTTAAATGCAAAACTTAGATTTAACCCAAAGGAGTGTTAATATTGGAAACCTTTGACAGATTTACAGTTGGTAGGGCCCTGTGTCCAACTCTATTTTTGCAATACACCCCCTGCCCACTGCAGCATCTAAGTGCCAAAGCGTCAAAAAAATACACAAATTAATCACTGCTCCTTATGGTGATTTCTTGGAGATCAGATACATTGAAAGAAGAAAAATGTGTTTTCCAAGCAAGAGTTTTGACTACTGCGTGGACGACAAGGGTCTTCATCCGGTGGAGAATAAAGTAAGGTCATCAGTGAGGTGCCGACTACAAGAAATCTCATGGAATTGAACCCCTTCCTGGGGTTAGTGAATTATTACAAGAAGTTTATTCTGAATTTGACTTCTTTACTGGCCCCTTTGCATATCTTTCTATAGAAATAACAAAAGTGGTCTTGGGGAAGGATTCTGTGGCTGGAAGCTCTCAAAAGCATTAAACAGCAGTGTTGGTTCTCTAATTTATTGGCCTGCTTTGATCCCAAAATGGATCTTATCATGACATGTGATGCCTTCCCTCACGGAGTTGGGAGATACTGACACACAGCTGGAAAAATGAAACAGAGAAGCTTAGAGTACTGGGACCCTCCTGGATGTTGAGCAGAGGTATTCCCAATCGAGAAAGAAGGAGTGGCAGTTGTCTTCAGCATTAAAACATTCCATTAATATATCTACAGTAGGTACTCCATCATAGTAACTGGCCAAAAACCAATGCTGGGACTTTTCTAAAGAAGACAAAGCATTATCCCCCCCGCCTCCATTACCTCTGTCCAGATTCAATGTTGGACCTCGTTGGCAGCTTATGAATACTTGTTACAGCATTGCTCCCAGGTCCTGGATATCTAACACTAAGTTCTCTGCCATTGCTTGTAAGCACAACACCAGATTAAAGTCCTACAGGTTTATTTGTGGCAATAAGTGAGTCTTTACAGCTAATCACACTCCAATCATTATTCATGTAAATTGAGTTTGTACTCTATTTTGTGTTCAGAACTCCCACCCACCTGATGAAGGAACAGCCAGTTCCGGAAGCTAGCAGTGTTTGCTACAAATAAACCTGGTGTTGTGAGACTTCTTACTGTGTTTACTCCAGTTCAACACCGGCATCTCCACATCATGAGTGCCTGTAAACCTAGCTTCATTACCAGCTATGGATGAGTTTGTGATGATCCTTAATTTTTTTGGACATCATATTGGTGTCTGCAAGATAAATCAGACCCTAAATGCAACAGAACCCAGTCCTATTCTTTAAAATTAAAACACAGTATTACACGGGGGGATTCAGAGGATAACCCTCAGATTAAATGAAACCTTATCTGCGTTGTGGATGGCGTCATCTTCTGGGATTCCCGTGTAGTTGCCCTTTGCTTAGGGCAAAGTCTGGTATTTATGGAATTACACCATGGTCACCTGGGATTTCAAAGATGAAAATACTAGCCAGGAGCAATATATGGTTGCCCAGTCTTGATTCAGATGTTACCGACTTGGTCAGACAGTGTGAGTCACGCTAAGAGAATCAAAAACTACGCCTCCTTACCTCCTATAGGCCCTGGGTGTGAGTGCATGTGGATTTTGTCAGGCCATTTTTGGCTTCCATGTACTTAATTATAGTCAAGATGCACATCAAATAGTGGGAGATACATCGCATGAGCTCTACAACTTCCCATTCTACCACTGAGAAGCTACGACAAAGTTTCGACAAGCACAGAAAACCTGGTTTCTGACAATGGCACTACTTTTACAAGCACCAAGTTTTAGGCCTTCAGGCTTTCCAATAAAATCAAACGCCCTGAATGCCCTGCCTGTAGCTGTTGTAGATGCGCCAAGTTTGGTGGCGTTTAAGAGGTTAATTGATAAGTATATGGAAGAGAAGGGAATGGTTTAGTTTGGAGGGGCATTGCTTTTTATTTTGGTCGGCACAACATCGAAGGCCGAAGGGCCTGTTCTGTGCTGTATTGTTCTATGTTCTATGCATTAAGAGAGCACCCTATCACCCCTCATTGAATGGGCTGGTTGAACTCCAGTAAATACAATCCTAACCTACTGTGCTCAGCTTTGGTTATTTCATTACAGGAAGGATGTGGAAGCCACAGAAAGGGTGCGGAGGAAATTTACAAGGAGGTTGCCTGGATTGGGTGGCATCCTTATGAGGACAGGTTGATAGAGCTTGGTCTTTTCTCCTTTAGAGAGACAAAGAATGAGAAGTGATCTGATAGAGGTGTATAAGATGTTGAGAGGTATTGATTGAGTGGATTCTGAGGCTTTTTCCAGGGCTGAAATGGCTGCCACAAGAGGATACAGATTTAGAGTGCTGGGGAGTAGGTACAGAGGAGATGTCAGGGATACGTTTTTCAGTCAGATAGTGGTGAGTGCGTGGAAGCAGATTCAATAGGGTCTTTTAAGAGACTTTTGGATAAGTATATGGGATTTAGTAAGATAGAGGGTTATAGGTAAGCATATTGGGTAAGGATATGTTTGGCACAACTTGTGGGCCGAAGGGCCTGTTTGTGCTGTAGTTTTTCTATGTTCTAACTGACACAGTTGTTCCTCGTACATCAATCCTGCCAGCACAGGAATCAGTTTGGTAAATATTTTCTGTACTTGCTCTTTAGTAAGAACATCTTTCCTCAGATAAGGAGACCAAAACTGCACACAATATTCCAGATGTGGTCTCACCAAAGCCTCAAATAACTGCAGTGAAACATTCCTGCTCTTGTACTCAAACCCTCTCACTATGAATGCTGATGTAACATATGCCTTGTTTTTACTGCCTTTGCACCAACATGCTTACCTTCAGTGACTGGTGTACAAATCAGGTCTCGTTGCACATCCTTCTCTCCTAGTTTTTGACCTTTCAGATAGTGAGTAATCTGCCTTCCTGTTTTTGCTACCAAAATGGATAACACCATCTTTTTCCAAATTACACTGCATCTGCCAATCATTTGCCCACTCGCTCAACCTGTCCAAATCACATCGCGTGATCTCTGCATCCTCCTCGAAGCTCACCATCCCACCCAATGGTGTCCCAACAAGAAGAAGAACTAAGAATCTACAAGGACAGAAACCCAGTGAGCCGGTCCATGTGAGTAACTTCAGGAGTGGCCTCAGTTGGATCTCTGGGTTCATAACAGAAAAATGGGGACCATGTCTTATGATGTTCATGTGCGGGATAAAATTGTCAGGAAGTACTCGGACCATCTCAGGAGTAGGGAGCCCGTTTCAGTTCCAGCCTTATTACCAGCTATTTGGACGACCGCTGCTAATATCAAACTACCACTGGAAGTCGACCCCACTCCAGTCCCTCCAGGTGATGAGGACACAGATTCGAGAGAGAAGCAGAGGAGACCATCGCCCCAAATGAAACAGGCCTCAGGAAGAGCCAGTGTCAGCGGCTTTACGGTGCTCCATTTGGAAGTGAAGATCTCCAATCCGCTTCACAACTCCTGATCCGGCCCTGCCTCCAATCGATCCCAGGCTAATTGCTAAGTGGTGAGGGTGCTCAGGAAGAAATGGATTTAAAGGGGAAGGATGCTATGATGGCCACAGGGGATCGTCAATGGATCTTCCCCTGGGCCTTGGTGAGTAAAGGGAAGGAGCAACGGGAGGATTTAAAACAGTTGGCTGGCAGTTCACACTAATCTGTATACGGCAGCCGCTGAGTGGCACTCTGAGCAGATTGTAAATAAAAAGCAACGGTGACAGAAGCCTGGCCTTGGCGAGATCATTGCAGAAAGATGAAAATAGTGCAACGTGAGGCAAGCAAATATGGACTCCAGCCTCCTCAAAAGAGGCAGCCCAGTGCTCTGATGGGATCTCCAGCTGGTGGTTGAGATTCCTGTTGCCTCCAATAAATACTGCCTGCTAACTGTTTCCCCCCCCCCCCCCCCCACCCCCACCATAGATACTACCTGACCCAAGCATTTCCTGCCTTAATAACTCTGAGCACATGTAGGTAAAATGTTCAACATTGCATGAAAATCCACACAGCAAAATTGAAGTCATATGTGGTGAGGGGTGGGAGAAGCAGACTACCAAGAACAGACAAAACAGCATCTGTAAAGCACGATGAAAATCCCTCACCACCAGAAAACGAATCAGACTGCAGAAAGTGTGCCTATTGGATCTGACTCATTTTTACTTGCTGTGTGGTTTTATTCTTTCTCATTCCCTAACCATGTCAATCAAAACTTCCAGGTTAGTTTTAAATACTTTACACAGATTCCACTTAACATCAGCAATTTATCCGTTTACGAAGCATTCCAATTACTGAACAGGGCAAATTTCTTCAACGCAAAGCATGTGTAATGTTGTAGCTATGCAGTGAGCACATGAACTCAGTTGCATTATAAGAAGCGCCAGTGTGTTCCAGCATTCCACTGTCATGTTCTACCACATGAAGCCGGGTCTTACATTCCCCACTCATTCAGCCTCTTCTCCAATCACAGTGCAAACAATAAACTGCTGAGGCAGCTCTCGGAGGACTATGAACTACAAATTCCATACAACACTTGAATTTATTTGTCCAAAAATTCAAAGAGGGCAAACCAATGAGTAAGAAATAAAAGTGCAAATAGAACTGGGCATGGTGATTAGCACTGCTGTCTCACAACACCAGGGACCCGGCTTTGATTCCCAGTCTGTGTGAAGTCTACACATTTTCCCCCTTGTCTCCGTGGGTTTCCTCCAGGTGCTCTAGTTTCTTCCCAGGTCTGAAAGGCGTGCTAGTTAGGAGCATTAACCATGCTAAATTCTCCCTCAATGTACCCAAATAAACACTAGACTAGGGTATGTTCACAGTAACTTCATTGCAGTGTTAATGTAAGCCTACTTGTGGCACTAATAAGCTTAAAAAGTAATTTGAATGCTTGTGTTTCGTATACCATAGATTGCCAAGTTTTCTGTCACATCCACAATAAAAAACTGGATGTCTCCAGAAAATGCATCACACCCATTTGTGCCTTCATTTTCTATCATTTCTTGTGGGCTTTATGCCTTTCCAATCCACAAATCATTCCCAATTTCAGGTCACGCTTTCTCCCAGCTTCCCTCCAATCTCAGATGGATATAATCTAATGCAAGTCATACTTTTAGAATCATAGAATCCCCACAGTGCAGAAGGAGGCCATTCAGCCCATCGAGTCTACACTGACAACAATCCTACCCGAGACCTGATCCCTCTCATCCCATATATTTACTCCCTAATCCCTCTAACATACACATCCCAGGACACTAAGAAACAAGTTAGCATGGCACAGACAGTGATCTGATCCAGGAATCGAACCTGGGTCCCTGGCGCTGTCAAGCAGGCAGCAGTGCTAACCATTGTGCTACCTCTACCTTATTAAGTTGACCTTTCTCTACATCCTACCTATGACTGTAACACTACAATCTGCACCCTCTCCTTTCCTTCTCTGGTAGGGAATGTTTTGCTTGCATAGTGCAAAAGAAACAATACTTTTTCATTGTATACTAGTATATGTGACAATAATAAATCACATGAAAAAAATTCTCTTTACTGTTGAATTGCTCTGCATTCAGAAATTTAGCATCTTTTCTGCGGTTTTCATTGATGCTGCAAGGCCATAACTCTCTCCATTACTGTCCTTGACTCCTTGGTCTGACAGCTGTTTGAGATCTGCACTCTCTGAAAGCAGTAGGACAGCTCAGTATTCATTCAAACCATGGGTGTCAAGGCACAGCCCTCGCAGCTTCTGCCAGTTTCTACTTTTTTGTTTTCGACGTACTATGACAAGAAGTAGACAATCCACAGACAAAAATTATGGCATTGTGAGCGGCGCAATCTCAATCTTTCTGTGTGATTCCTCTTTAACAAAATACTCACCTTATGAGGAAATTCATTTACCAGCGGTTCTATCAACTTTCCACAACCGTGAGTACTAGCACTGGCTTATTTTTCATTAAAAACATGCAAATGACATTAGGCTAATGCAGGGTGGATTAACAATGAAACACACCTTGCTGTGTGAAGAAGGGGGAATGAAGAGTGTAGGAAGGAGGATGAGAGGGGTGAAAAAGGGAGAATCTAGTAAAGGAGGGGGCCTGGGGAATGAAAGAGGGAGGATGGGATCGTCTGGAATTTGCTGCCTCAAACTCTTCTTAAAAAGTACCTTGATTTGCATTTTAAGTGCTATAAGCTACAGGGCTGTAGGCTAGATGCAGGAAGGTGGAATTAGAAAGGGCATCAGGATTTCATTGGGCTGGCATGGATAAGTTGGGTGCTTAAGTTGATAAGTTCTGTGCTTTAACTTTTCTATGATTCTAAAACAGAGGGATGGAGGTTGAAGGAGGGAGATGGGGTAAAGGTTGAAGGAGGGAGATGGGGTAAAGGTTGAAGGAGGGAAGGGGAAAGGAGGGTTCATAGAATCCCTGCAGTGCAGAAGAAAGCCATTCAACCCATTTACCCAAGCATACCCCATAAACACATGTATTTACCCCCCCTAATCCCCTGACCTATATAACTTCAGACCTATGGGACAGGTTAGCGTGGCCAATCCATCTAACCTGCACACCTTTGTACTGTGGGAAGAATTACGAGCACCTGGAGGAAACCCATGCAGACTCATGGACAATGTGCAAACTCTACACAAACAGTGCCCAAGACCAGAATTGAAAGCGGATCCATGTTTGACTGTGAGAAACTTCAATCTGAGAAGCTGCATTTTGTGGCCCCATTATGTTTGGGGTCCCATTGCCAGGGCACCGTGTGTTTCATTGTAAATCCATCCCTGTTGGAAACTGCATTTGTAGTTGATGTTCTGACCATCAGCTGAGGTAACAAATTAAACTAATCAAAATTAATGAATTATAATTATAATGAATTATAAATTCTTTATTATATTACAATCTGACTTTCTCTTTCACATCATTGCTCTTACAGGTGATTAAATGTGAAGTTTAGATGATTGATTTGAGATGTATAATGCATGTCAGTAAAAGGTATTGACAGATAAGGAGCCTTATTTTCTAGTAAGACAATATCAAGTTTGATTTTTAACTGATGATGAAGAGCATGTGGTGAGTGTGCAGTCCTGGAGTTAAGAACATAAGAAATAGGAGCAGTCCCATCTAACTGCATGATGTTGCAGAGGCATTGGAGGAAGATGATATGTTCAGCCATGTCAAAGGTTGCAGATAGACTAAAAAGGATGAAGTGGGATAGTTTATCTTAGTCATAGTTACATAGGATATTTGATAAAAGTCATTTCAGTGCTGTGGCAGGGATAGAAATCTGATTGAAAGGATTCGAACATTACAAAGATGGGCACAGATTTAGGAGGCAACAACACATTTGAGTTTTGGAGAGAGGCAATAGTTTGCGAAGGTGAAGGAGTCAGGGTTTTTTTTT
The DNA here is from genome assembly GCA_024679065.1 of Sphyrna mokarran. Lineage (NCBI taxonomy): Eukaryota > Metazoa > Chordata > Chondrichthyes > Carcharhiniformes > Carcharhinidae > Sphyrna > Sphyrna mokarran. The sequence continues at coordinate 6,321,843 of JAGIQG010000021.1, read as the reverse complement.
TGAGGAAAATGTGTGATGATTGCAGATTTGAAACAGAGGGGGACAATATTTTCAGAGGGGAAAAAACACTAACAATATCAGCTATCACGAGAACCAGGGAGGGAAATTGGGTGGTCAGCAATAGGAAGAAGTATTATGGGAGTAGGAGGTGAACAAGATAAGTTCAGAGAGATCATGAGGGGAAACAGGAAAGAAGCTAGAGAATTGAGTGAGTTCTTGGCTGGGACAGGGTTGTGGGGAGTATTAGAGGATGTCTGGGCCTAGTGGGAAAAAATAACAAACTGGATGGTATCAACCTTAGTGACAAAAGTGCTCATGAGTTCTTCACACACACTGTTGGAGGTGAAGGTGGCAAAGATAGCAGAGAATGATTTAAGAAAACTGCATGAAGCAAAGAAGCTGAGTTGAATTTTACATTTCAGAATGACCCCGACATAGTGAACAGTTTTGGCAAGTGACAGCAGAATCAGTGGTGTTTTAGGTGGAGGTTGCCCAACTAGATCTATCAAGGAATGGTCAAATTAGTAGTCTGCCATATCTGTTCAAGCCTGTGTCTATTGAACCTACAAAGGGGAGGTGAGGTATTTAGCAGGTGGAATGACAGTCAACAGAAATACTAACCTGAATGTCTATTTTCTCTCTCCATGGATGCTGCTCAGTGTTTTTTAATTTCAGATTTCCAGAATGTGCTGCATTTTGTTTCTAATTGGCAGAAATTTGCCATCTTAGTGAGAGGGACTTAGATATTCAGGAACAGGAGCACAGTGCACACACTCTGAAATAATTTCACTTTTATGTTAACTGGGTAAATGCAGCAAAAGAGCACATTTCCATTCTGAAGCCTGTTCCCTGTTCTATGCACCCTTGAATACAACATTAAAGAAACTCAAAAAACAAGAATGTAGCAGCTCTTCATTTACATAAAGCTCTTTAAAGGGAACTCTCTCAAATCTGATGCAGTGTAGTGTATCATGGTGTCTTTGGTATCTGTTAGATAATAAATTAATAATGTATGTATGCATCTAACACAGTCCAATAATTACTGCTAGGTAATGAACGATTGATGTGATCTAAATCTTTTCATTCCAGTGGCTAAGTGTAAATTTTGTATAATTAAGGCAGATTAACACTTTTTTTCAAACAAAATCAAAATAGTGAAACATTAGCCGGTGGGAAATCTAAAACCTAACTAGGACTGATAATATGCAGACTGAGGAAAATGTGTAGTGAGATAAGGCTGTGTGTTCATTGAATTTGTTGCCTCCAGTTTGTGACGTAGTGGACTTCTATATTTCTTTACATAAGTTCACAGATTGTAACCTCATTTATCATTATCTTCTCTCATTGATGATTGGGTCTTTTCCTAAATAACAAGATTTCATTCTCCAGAAGCTATTCTCACCATCCAGAAGTAGATGAAGAGATTACATTTATCGCACCTTCCACATCCTCAAGCCATCTCAAAGCCAATAAGGTACTTTTGAATCCCAATATGTAGGCAAGCATAGCAAGCTATTTTGTGTGGAGCATAACCAGATGATCTGTTTTTGATGGCGTTGTTTGGAGGATTATATTAGCCTGGACATGAGAAAATCTTGTCTGCTGTTCTTGAAATATTGAAGGAGGGTGGCACAGTGTCAGAGATCTGGGTTCAATTCTGACCTCGGATGACTGTGTGGAGCTTACAGGTTCTCCCCGTGTCAGCTTGGGTTTCCTCTGGGTGCTCTAGTTTCTTCCTGCATTCCAAACTTGCACAGGTTAGGTTCATTGGCTATACTAAATTGCCCCTTTGTACCCCAAAATTGTGTAGTTTAGGGGGTATTAGCCATGATAAATATGTGGCATTACAAGAACAGGGCAGAATGATGGCCTGGGTAAGATACTGGTTCAGAGTGCTGGGGTGCATTTGATAGAGCGAATGGCCTCTTCTGCACTGTGGGGAATCTATGATAAGAGCAAAGATCAGCCATGTGGTCAAGAGATACATGACAATTGCAATTTAATGAAGCAAAAATATCTGGCACTAGCAACTGGAATATCAGGAAGTGGGATCATTGCCAGGATTGGCATCTTTTGGAGGAAATGTTAAACTGAAGATGAGAAAGATGCTTCAGCACTATTTGAAGAAGTGGAGGGGAGTTATCCTGGTGGCCTAACCAACCAAGACCAGTATTTATCTTATTGTTGTTCGTGCTGTGTGGAAATTTGTTTCATTCATCAACGTGGCAGGAATCACATAATGTCCTGGATGTGATTTTAATGGATTTGAAATGGTTATAAATTAACTTGAAGATGTGAAAGGTAGAATATAAAGACAAAAAAACTTTTAAGTCCAAAACTCCTTTCACAGTTGAGGGAACCCACAAAACATTAAGTCCCACAATGAACCATATAGCAGGCAATGAGAAGAATTGTTGATTTAGGTAATATTGGATAGCCAGGACACGCAGGGGGAATGTTCCCATCTTCTTAGAATGGTGCCATTTGATCCTTTACATTCACCCGGGAGGGTGGATGGATTTTAATGTCCCACCAACACAGGTCTCCCTCATTTCGACGGTGAATTATCAGCTTACATTTAGAACTCCGATGTCACTGAATGGGACTTAAACCCACAACTCGTGTGACTCAGCTATTCACCGTGCCACAGCTGATGGTTAACCGAGTTCATTTCAATTTTTCTTGGCTGATGTAATGCATTAGAAAAGGAGGAAAATTTCAATCCTCCTTTTGGATTTTACTTTGATTTCATCAAACAACTTCAGACTGGAGGACATCTCATACAATATTTTTTTACCCCCTTTGGAGTTTCGTAAGCAAATCTCAGGGTGAGGAGTAGATCTTTGCGTGTAGCTTGCTCTGGCTTATTCAGTAGTAAAGTAGCAGGAGCATACTTAGTCAAGAAAAGAGAGAAATACATTAACAAGTATTGGGATCTGGCCTGGCCACCTCCTGCTTTCAATAGCAGCAGGAATCTGTGCCACTTTGAACCTGTTCTCTATTAAGTGCCTTCCTGAGATGTCAAGGAGGAGTTTGAAAGGAATATGTGCATTTTATGATGTAAATTCATTATTCTGATCTCTTTGAAATCTGTCGCATTCACATCCAATTTAATGCAGCAAGCAGTCTCTTTCCTTTTAATATTTTATAGTGGTTTAACTGTGGGAGACTCCCATTGTTCAAACTGCTGAATACAGCAAATATTTTTCAGACCTTGACTGTGAGTTTGGACATATTTAACTGGTGTGTGTCATGAGTTTTATTCTTAATGTTATTTTCATTGCAACATTTCTGCTGTCTGCAAATAATCTAGCTGTTTAAAATAGTATGTCAATATAGCTGTTATGGAGAGATTGTTAATTTTCTCATTCTGCACCAACTTATTAATCTGGCTGAGAGAGGCCAGGTGTTTTCATAGATCGTATATTGCAAAAGGAGTCCATTCAGCCCGTCGAGTCTGTTTATGGGGAAATCTGGGGTATTATTTTGGTACAGGAGGGAGTCCTTGCCTATCTTTTAGTTTCTGCAAAAAGAAAGAAGAGCTACTTTGCCTGCAATGTGAAGCGACATTCAAAATGGGTTCATGGAAATTTTATCTCAGTTGAGTTTCTAAACGAAATCACAAACTTGTTGAAAAGGAATCTATATTCCAATCAGTGAGCTTATTGATGGAGTGATATGGAAGAGTTGAAGATAATATTTTCCTCTCCTCTAGAAGGCAATCTCTTAAAGAATCATAAAATGCAGAAGAGTCCCTTCGGCCTAGTGAGGCTTTATGCCAGTCCAAATGTTGGCCACGTGTCTCATTGAAAGGAGTGTTTCATAGAACCCTACAGTGCAGAAAGAGGCCCTTTGGCCCATCGAGTCTGCACTGAACACAATCCCACCCAGGCCCTAGCCCCATATCCCTACATATTATAGACACTAATCCCTCTAACCTATGCATCCCTAGACAGTGAGGGGCAATTTCTTAGCATAGCCAATCAACCTAACCAGCACATCTTTGCTCTGTGGGAGGAAACCGGTGTACCCGGAGGAAACCCATGCAGACACGAAGAGAATGTGCAAACTCCACACAGACAGTGACCCGAGCCGGGAATCGAACCCAGGTCCTTGGAACTGTGAAGCAGGAGTGCTAACCACTGTGCTACTGTGCCACCCATGTCAGTGGGTATCACTCTCACCCTGAGGTTAAATGCCACTCCAGAGATTTGACCCCATACTTCACTGCAGTACTGAGGCAGTGCAGCTATCTTTCTGATGAGATGTTAATCTGGCCTTGGTTCTTTCCCTTCTTGACACAATTGTTTTACTGATACATCGAACAACGCCTCCTGGTTTCCCCATTGTGCAGCATTAGTTTTCTAAGTTTGTTAAGGAAATAGTTGACATTAAAGTGTTACCTGATTACCAATCCTTCACTATCTCATGGGGAGTATTCTTTAATTACTTTACACTGTGCAGTGGAGCCCAACTGACACAAGAGGGCAGCATAATCAGCAAGAATCTACAGCTTTGTGGTTTCTGTCCCCCTTTTAACAAATAAAGCTTCGATTTAAAGATGTTACTAAAATACAGTTCCTCGCAACAATTACGCACTGCCCCTGCAATTTGGAAGTTAAATCCAGATGCCCTCCATCCCTCCCTCCACCATCTTCCCTGAGCCTGGCCTCCAGCGAGGGGTGCAGGCACAGAACCACATTTAGATTCCTTAGAGGCAGGGAGATTAGTATTTAATTTGTTCCAGGACAGGCTGGAGATGGCCAGCGGTGTAACTTGCAGATTTTAATGGCTCACTTTAACCTGGTTGAGTGAGGTGTGTACAGCAGGTGTGTTAAATTGCTTGCAGGCTGGTGTCAAATATTCAGAGATCAAAGCCCCAACACCTGACATCATAAAAAACTCTCCTGAGGGACATTGGTTCTGCTATTAAGTATAATATTAGATACACTAGTACCACATCAGATGCAATGTTAATAAAATATCAGATGCAGTTTTGAATACTGTGTTGAATACAGTATTAAATTAAGATTTAGAGTAACAGGTACAGTATTAAGTTTGATACAGGATATCATGTATCCTACAAGATCCAGTATCAAGTAGAGCAGCAATAACTTCTATTTAAATGGCACCTGTAATGTGGTCTACAACCACAAAGTTCACCACAAGAATGTTATCAAACAAAATGTGGTGTCGAACCACAGAAAATGATGTTAGGTCAGAATCTAATAGCTTGGTCAGAAAGGTATATTTTAAGGAAAGGTTTTGAAGATGGAAAGAGAGAGAGGTTTAGAGGTTTAAGAATGCTGAAGGGCCTTGCTGGCTGAAGGCATCGCTATGGAGCAATTAAAATCTCTGATGGAAGAGGCAAGAAATGGGGAAGCAATGTAGGGCCATGGGAGATTTTTTAAAATTAATTTGCGTGACATGGGTGTTGCTGGCTGGCCGCTACTTATTGTCCATCTCCAGTTGCCCTAGGAGGGCAACTGAGAGTCAACCATATCGCTGTGGCTCTGGAGTTAATGTGTAGGCCAGACCAGGTAAGGCAGCAGATTTCCTTACCTGAAAGACATTAGTGAACCAGATGGGTTTTTCTGACAATCAACAATGGACAATAGAGATATGGAGGGATTTAAAAACAAGAATGAGAGTCTTAAAACTGATGCTTTGCTTAACTATGTGCCAATATAAATTAGCAAGCACAGGGATGATAGATGGATAAAACCTGGTGCAAATTAGGAAAGTGGCAGCAGAGTTTTGGATGACTTCTTGTTTGTGGAGGGTGGAAGATGAGAAATTGAACAGGAATTTATTTGAATTATCAAGTCTGGACGTAGTAAAACAGTGGTGAGGACTTCAGTAGCATTTGTAACCTCATCATATTCCACATATCTTAGTTCGGAGGTGGTAAAGGACACTCTTAGTGATGTTGTCAATTAGCAGGTTTTCTTGGAATCAAACACAATAAATTCCAAGGTCGTGAGTAGTCTAGTTCAAACGTGGATAATTGCCCGGAGGAGGGATAGAGAATATGGCTAGGGAATGTAGTTCTTGGAAAAGATCAAAAGCAATAGTTCCAGTATTCCCAATCTGCAGTTGGAAGAAATTTTTGCTCATCCAGTGCTGGATGTCAAACAAGCAGTGTGACAATTAAAGGCAATGGGGAGGTCATGGCAATTAGATAATAATATGTTGTCAGCATTCATGTGGAAACTGGTTTTTGGATTACATTCTATTGAGTACAGCATTTGGGCTGCACAATGGCCCAGTGGTTAGCATTGCTGCCTCACAGCATGAGGGCCCCAGGTTTGATCTCTGGCTTGGGTCATTGAGAGTGTGGAGTCTGCATGTTCTCCCCTTGGCTGTGTGGGTTTCCTCCAGATGTTCCAGTTTCCTCCCACAGTCCAAAAGCCATGCAGGTTAGCTGCACTAACCATGCTAAATTCACCCTCAGTGTTACCTGAACAGGCATTGGAGTGTGATGAATTTTTGAGAATTTTCACAGTAACTTCATTGCAATGTTAATATAAACCTACTTGTGACACTAAGAAATAAACTTCAAAAAAATTGATGAGGTATTCAGTAAAATAATAAACAGTTCTAAATGCATTTTTAGATGGTATTACGTGTAAACTCATTCATCATTACTGGTTTATATCTCGCATCAGTGCGGTTGCACATCTCGTACCGTAGACTATCTCATTCAACATCAATGTTCTGTAACTCTTTCATTCCTCATTAAATATTTTTAACACAATCTGTTCATCACCAAATATCCCTCCACTCTTAATTTCTTTTAAACACTGCTACCAATACTTGGGAATATCCCTTAACAACTTCAGTCAATCTTTCTTTCTTTCTGTACTTGAATGTCCTGTACAGCTTGCTGCTGACAGTTCAAAACATTTATTATAGAACGTGCACCACATTTCCAAAGTTAAATTTCATGTTAAATATGAAACTGGCTGGGAGAGATTTGCAGGGTCTCAGCAGGTCTCCAAGCTGACTGACCCACATCCTCTTTCATATTTTATATCTGTCTCAGTAGATCCACACGAACCTAACAGCTTGAGACGAGGATGCACTCATGATCCAGCAATAATCTACTAGCAGAATGCTCCTTCCTGTTGTGCCCAGTCACAATCAAACAGTGAATGTCTGCTGGGCAGATATCTCATCTAAGTTAAGGTAGTGTGATTTTTTTTACTTTGTTATTAATTTGTTTAGATGGTCCTCAAAATTGTGATTGAGTCGTAGTGTTCTGGATTTTTTACACTCCCGGGAGGTTGGGTCAATGTCTGGTGACTTGGCTTCAGTAGGGGCTGTGGAAATCACTGAAGTATCAAAGGGTGGCCAGTAGTGCGTGCTGCACCCAAGTGGTCAGTGAGAGCCTCCAAACCTATTTGAACTCAGAAGGCAACTTCTTGGCAGCTAACCCAGTCGCTGCCGCCTGTGGGAACTGAGAGGCTGACTGGAAAATTGCACTTGACTTTCTTTATTTGGCCCCAAGTGGCTCTTAATAAGCTTGATACTCTATTCCCCACCCCTTCGTCCCAGCTTCTTAAAAATGACCCAAAAATTGGTTGGAGATGGAAACTGGCATGCTGGCTATTGGTGCTGTTACCAGCACCTACGTGCCTCTGTTCCCAACCTAGCAGGAATAAATATCAAGCCCACAAAGAGACCATCCTACCCATCAAATCCATTCAATCACATCTATCAGATTCCCCCACTCTATCCCCATAGTCCTGCAAGGATGTTTCCATCAAGTGCCCATCCAATTTCATTTTGTTATCATTTACCATCTTCACTTCCACCATCATCATAGGCAATGAGTTCCAGGCTGTTGCCACTCGGTGCATAAAGAGGTTCCTTCTCACATTACCCTTGTATGTCTTGCCCAAAATCTTAAATCTCTGCCCTTTGGTCCTTATATGATCAGCTACAAGAACAGCTTTCCTTTGTCTACTATTTCTAAATCTGTTGTTATAATCGCATACATCTCCTTGCACCGAGGAGAAAAACCACTGTTTCTGCAACCTCACCTTTTAGCTAAATTCTCTTGTGGCTAAATTCCCTCATCTCTAAATTTCTTCATTCCTGTAATAATTCTAAATCTCCTTTGCATCTTTTCAAGGGCCCTCAGATCCCCATTATAGTGTGGTGACCAGAACCCAGTTGTGGCTGAACCAAAGCTTTACAAAGGTTTAGCAAAACATCCCTGTTTTTGTACTCAATACCTCTAGAGTATTACTAAAGCCCAAGATCACATATGCTTTCAGTCAATATGTTCTGCTACTTTCAAAGGTCTACACACACAACCTCCAGATTCCTCCACTCCTATATACTCTTTAGAATTGTGCAGTTAAGTCTAATTGCCTCTCATTATCTCTTCTACCAAAATGCATCATGTTAAGCTGTATTAAATTCCATCTGTCATTTGTTGACCCTTTCAACTAACTTATCTGTGGCCTATCTTAGTTGACGGTTTGTCACAGCTCCAAAAAAATTATCATCAGCAAGTTTGGAAATTTCACTCTGTATTCTAATATTTAAGTAAAATCAGAAAAAGCAGTGTTCCCCCTGCACTGCTCCTTGGGTAATATCACTATCTATCTTCCTCCAGTCTAAAACATAACTATTTACCACAACTCATTGTTTTCTCGCCTATTTTGTTATCCATGTTGCTGCTGACCCTCTTATTCATGAGCCTCAATTTAATTTAATGATGTTTTATGTGTCAAATACTTCCTTAAAATCCACATAGGGGAGCATTCATTGCATTCCCATTGTTGTCCTTGTCACATCATCAAAAATTCAATTAGTCAAACATAATACACATTTTTGCAAATCTGTGTTGGCTCCCCTTAGGGAAATTTAAACATCTCCAGATGCCTGTTCGTTTTGTCCCGACTATTATTTCTAAAATCTTACCCTACCATTGTTGTCAAGCTGACCAGTTTGAACGTCCTTAAACTTCCTGTCATATTTACCACTTTCTAATGTTTTGACACGACTGTGAAAGATTGGAAACTTCTGAAAAGCCCTTCCACTATCTCCAGCTCTAGTTCCCTTTGCAATCTAGGATATAAACCATCTGGAACAGGCAACTTATCCTTCCTAAGAGTAGCCACTCTTTTCTAGTATTTCCTGCCTCTCGATTTTATGATGTGGAGGTGCCGGCATTGGACTGGTGTAAACACAGTAAGAAGTTTCACAATACCAGGTTAAGGTCCAATAGGTTTATTTGGTTGCAAAAGCCACTAGCTTTCAGAGCGCTGCTCCTTCGTCAGATAAGTGGGAATTCTGTTCACAAACAGGGCATATACAAACACAAATTCAATTTACGAAATAATGATTGGAATGTGAGTCTGTACAGGTAATCAAGCCTTGAATGTACAGACAATGTGAGTGAGAGAGGGTTAAGCACAGGTTAAAGAGATGTGTATTACCTCCAACCAGGATAGTTAGTGAGATTTTGCAAGCCTAGGCAAGTCGTAGGGGTTACAGATAGTGTAACATGAATGCAAGATCCCAGTTGGGTTATCCATGTTGATGGACAGACTGTCCTCATGTGTGCAGAATTTGGCTATCATCTATGCTCAGCAACTCTGTGTTGTCATGCATTGTGAAGGCTGCCTTCAAGAATGCTTATCCGAAGATCAGAGGCTGAATGCCTGTTTCCCAACAGGAAGAGAACACTCTTGCCTGGTGATTGTTGAACAGTGTTCGTTCATCCGTTGTCGTAGCGTCTGCATGCCTTAGGATATCCTGATATACCATGCCTTGGGATATCCTTTCCTGCAGCGTATTGGGTAGACAACGTTGGCTGAGTTGCAAGAGTATGTACTGATGGATGGTGTTCTCATGTGAAATGATGGCATCTGTGTCAATGATCCGGCATGTCTGTGGCAGGGTTGTGTGGTGTCCTGGTCACTGTTCTCCTGAAGGCTGGATAGTTTGCTGTGGACAATGCCCTCACAATGCATGACAACACAGAGTTGCTGAGCAGAGATGATAGCCAAGTTCTGCACACATGAGGACGGTCTGTCCATCAACATGGATAACCCAACCAGGATCTTGCATTCATGTCACACTATCTGTAACCCCTACGACTTGCCTAGGCTTGCAAAATCTCACTAACTGTCCTGGCTGGAGGTAATACACATCTCTTTAACCTGTGCTTAACCCTCGCTCCACTCACATTGTCTGTACGTTCAAGACTTGATTACCTGTAAAGACTCACATTCCAACCGTTATTTCTGTTTGAGGTTGTGCAGTCGTATGAAAGCCAGAAGTGGGGGTGAGGGGATGGCTTTGGCGAGATATTCATCTTCATCAATGACGTGTTGAAGGCTCCAGAGAAGATGTGGTCAAACAACCTTGCTTGCAAAATCTCACTAACTGTCCTGGCTGGAGACAATACACATCTCTCTCCACTCACAATACCTTTAAGATTTGATTCCCCGTAAAGACATTATTTTGTAAATTGAGTTTGTGTCTTTATATGCCCTGTTTGTGAATGGAACTCCTACTTACCTGATGAAGAAGCAGCGCTCCGAAAGCTAGTGGCTTGTGCTACCAAATAAATCTGTTGGACTTTAACCTGGTGTAGTGAGATTTCTTACTGTGTCTCAATTTTTACCCAGTATTTTGTCTGCTTCCCCTGTTTCTACCAATATTTCCCTAGCATTTTCTTTCTTGGTGAACTCTGATACAAAACACTCTATCAGTATTTTTGTCTTATCTTGTGCCTCTAAGTACATATACTCTTTAGATGAGATTTTACAGCCGTGCTCAAATCTATTTGTGATCTGCGTATCACTGGCTCCGATTCCTGTGGTGGGCAGAATGTTAAATTTGCCCCCTTGTTCCCAATAGGCCCCACCCTGCTTCTTGTTCCCATTTACTATTTACTATTCTAGTGAACAATTTTGGGTTGCCTTTTATGTTATCACTTTATTCCCATATTCTGTCAGTTTTATTTTTCTTCTTTATTTCCCTTCTCAACTTATTATATTTGAACTGATTCTCACTTGAAGGATATATTTGACATGCATCAAACACCATTTTTTTTGTTTCAACATATTTTCTATCTCCTTCATCATCGAAGGACCCCTGTTTTTGATTGTTGAAATGTATCTAGCCTGCACAAGAAACAACTGCTCCTTAAAGATTACCTATTGTTCCATTAGCTTTTCCTGTCAGTTTTTGGTTTACTCCAGGTAACTCCCTTCTCATCACATTGAAGTTAGCACTCCTCCAATTTAGAAGTCCTACTTTATATTGTTCCTTGTTTATCTCATGACTAATCTAAATCTTGTGATACAATGACCACTCTTACAATCTTGGCTTCTTTCTGAAGTCTAGTCATTACATTACATGATACACAATAATGTCACAATTGCCCTGTGATGTTACAGTTGCCATGTTGTTGTGTATAATGTCACAGTTGCCCTGTGTGTACTTCTTGGGAAGTTTGATCATGAAATATCGAGAGACTTCAGTTATGTGAATAGATTGTTGAATCTGGGCTATTCTGTTTAGAGAAGATTGAGAGGAGATTTGATGTTCAAAATCTAAAGAGGTCTGAAACAATGTTGCTGGGGAAAAGTTGTTACCGTTGCTGGAAGGGTCAAGTACCCGAGTCTCTCATTCACAAGATCGTTCTTATAAACTTTTTCTGTTCCCTGTTGATTGCCTCACATCCTTGCTCAAGTCCAATGCCCAGAATAGGACACAGTATTCCAGTTGAGGATAAACCTGTGTTTTGTAAAAATTTACCATAACTTCTATGTCGCTGTATGCTGTCAAAACCTTGGCCTCACTAACACTTCCGCTCAACTTCTCCACCATCTCTAAATTATCAGAATGCTTATCTGACATCAAGTACTTGATGAGCACACAAGTCCTCCAATTAATTACTAGGAAGATTGAAACCATTATCTTTATTCCTGGTTCCAATTTCCATTCCCTAGCTACCTACTCAATCCCTGGCAACAATCTGAGATTAAACCTGACATTTTGCAACCTTTATTATATTTGACAACCACATATCTGTGCCACCATTAAGACCACATACTTCAACCTCAGAGCTTACCTAACATTGCTAAAATTTTCATTCATGCTTTTCTCTAAACTTGACTATTCCAGCACACTGGCTGGTGTCCTGTATTCTACTCTCTGTACACCTAGAACGATAGAATCCCTACAGTGCAGAAGGAGGACAATTCGCCCATTGAATCTTCACTGACTCTCTGACCCAGGCCCTCATCCCCACCTCTTGCTGCCTTACTCAGTAAAACTATGCATTTACTATGGCTAATCCAACTAACCTGCGCATCCCTGAACACTAAGGGCAATTTATACACTGGACTGTGGGAGAAAACCAGAGCATCCAGAGGAAACTCATTCACACATGAGGAGAATGTGCAAACTCCACACAGACGGTCACCCAGGACAGGATCGAATCCCAGTCGCTGGGGCTGAAGCAGCAGTGCTAACCACTGTGCCACGTGCTGCCCATGATCTTACTTGCATCAAGTCCCATTCAGCCATCATCACAGTATTCAGTGACCAACATTAATCCCCAGTCAAACAACACCCTGATTTTAAAAGTCTCATTCTTCTTTTCAATTCTCTCCATGGCTTCACTTCTCCCTACCCCTGAAATCTCCTTCAGTTGCATAACCCTCCAAGATTTCGGTACTCATCTAATTCTGGCTTCCTGAGTATCTTTGATATTGATTGCTGTAGCATTGATGGCTGTGTCTAAAGCTGCCTAGGCCCTAAGGTCTGGAATTCCTTCTCAAACTTTTTTGCCTCTCTGCTTCACTTTCCTTTAAGATACTCATTAAAATCTACCTCTTGATTAAGTTTTTAATCATTTGCCCCAATTTCAACTTATGTTGCTCAGTGTCTAAATTTTCCTTCTCATGTTGCTGTGAAGCATCTTGGGAGCTCCATTACGGTAAAGGTGCTAGATAAGTTGTTGTTGTATCTTTCAGCTTTCTGATGCTAAGACACCAGTTGAGAATTTCCAATGTTTTTGCATTCAGTGTTTTAGTAATTGGCGCTTTTTTTTAATCACCTGAGGATGTTGGGTGGTAATTACAGTAAGAAGCTTTTGAAAAGTCAGTTCTGCATCAGGTTGCCATGAAAATAGATTCCAAGCAGCTATTTTGTTATTTTTCCCTGATAAAGAATGGTGGCACGATGTTGCCTGGACAAATGTTTGTGTTTTTTTGCAATATGACTTTCCTTTACAAATATTAGAATGTCTTCAATATACATTGCAGTTTTAAACTTCCCAAGCCCAAGGCACAAGGCAAAACAGTATAAGCCATTGCTACACAAGTAACAACTTGGGCGCACAATGCACTGCAGTTAGCACTGCTGCTTCACAGTGCTAGGACCCTGGGGTCGACTCCTGGCTTGAGTCACTGTTTGTGCTGAGTTTGTGCATTCTCCCCGTGTCTGCATGGGTTTCCTTCTGTTTCCTCCCACATTCTGAAAGACATGCTGGTGAAGTGCAATATTGACCTGAACAGGAACTGGACTGTGGCAACTGGGGGAATTTCACAGTTACTTCATTGAAGTGTTAATGTAACCCTTATTTGTGACTAATAAACAAACTTTAGCTGGAAACCAGGTAAATCCAGTGGAAAAGTGATCAGTAACTAACTTCCTATTAACCTGGCTGAGACCAGCTAATTCCATAGAATCCAGGAATTGAATTTTTTCTCCCTGGCCAGCAAGACTGAATAACACCCTGGATAAAACTCGCTAGGGGGTGGGGAGAGGTGTAGGTGGTGCGAGGAAGTGGAGTGACCTGTAATTATTTGAGAGAATAGCACTGACAGTGATATAAGGTGATGGGCCAACATTTTAACGAGGATCCGGTACTTAAAGCTAGCACGAGGGGACACAGCTTTAAATTAAGGGGTGATAGTTATAGGACGGATATCAGAGGTAGGTTCTTTACCCAAAGGGTGGTTCGGGAGTGGAATGCCCTGCCTGCAGCAGTTGTAGATGCGCCAAGTTTGGTGGCGTTTAAGAGGTTAGTTGATAAGTATATGGAAGAGAAGGGAATGGTTTAGTTTGGAGGGTCATTGCTTTTTATATTGGTCGGCGCAACATCGAAGGCCGAAGGGCCTGTTCTGTGCTGTAATGTTCTATGTTCTATTAAAAGAGCAATAGCAGGATTAAACAGAAAAGTCATTTTGAAAAATAAGGCTTAGACATAAGTAACTATTTGGAAGATATAAAGGCAATCTGAAAGTTAGATTTCCCTATGTTTGGAAGAAGAAGAATGGGGAAACAAAGTAATGACAATTGGAAGGGAAAGAAAGACTGAGAAAGAGGAGCAAGCAAGAGGGAGGGTATGGAGAGGGTGAGGAGAAGAAGATGACAGCAAGGGAAAGAGCCATGGGAACCTAGCAATTGGGAGCAAAAGTCAGCAAATTCAACCCTTGGAGTCTGCTCTGCTATTCAATCAGATCACAGCTGATGTCTCCCTGATCTCAAGTCCACCTCCCCACCTGTTTTCCCCATATCACTCTTTCCCCTTTTTTATTAGAAATATGTCTATCTTCCTCTTGAAATCATTCAAGATTCAAACTTCACTGCACTATGGGGCAGCGAGTTCCACAGATAAACCCCTCTCTGTGAGAAGTAGTTTCTCCTAATCTCAGTTTTAAATCTATTGCCTCTCAACCTAAACCTGTGACTTCTTGTCTCAGACTGCCCCAAAGGGGAAACATTTGGTCTACATTTACTTTAGCAATCACTTCTAGAACTTAAATACCACGATCAGATCCCCTCTCATCCTTCTAAATTCCAGCGGCTACAAGTCCAAAGTGTTTACTCTCTCCTCATATTTCAACCCCTTCATCCCCAGAATCAATCTGGTGAACCTCCTCTCGACTGCCTCCAATTCTACAACATCTTCCCTCAAATAAGAAGACCAAAACTGGACACGGTATTCCAGATGTGGTCTCATCAACACCCTATACAATTGCAACAACATAATTATGATGGGGAACAAATGACAAGTGTGGAGGGAAGTGAAGACTTTTGAGGAAAGGTTGGTGGCACAGTGGTTAGCACTGTTGCCTCACTGTGCCAGGGATGATTTCAATTCCGGTCTTGGGTGACTGTGTGAGTCTGCACGTTCTCCCCGTGCCTGCGTGACTTTCCTCTGGGTGCTTTGATTTCCTCATACAATTCAAAGTTCAAAGGTTAAGTGGATTGACCATACTTAATTGCCCCTTAGTGTCCAAAGATGCATATGTTGGGTGGATTCACATAAATGTGTAGGGTTATCGGGATAGGGTGGAAGGGAGAGCCTCGATGGGATGCTGTTTCAGAGAGTTGGTGCAGATCCGATGGGCTGAATAACCTCATTCTGCACAGTCAGGATTCTATGGAATGGTGACAAGAGTGAGGAGGAGTGGAAGGAGAGAGTGAAACAAGGAGAAAGGGGGTAGGCAGGAAGCCAGGGCAAGGGAAAGAGGAAGGAGGAGGAGAAATGCATACATAGCATTAGGGTAAATGGTTAACAAGATGAGGTACATGGAAGCTGAGAAAGAGTGTGTAGGACAATGAGGATAAGAGGAAGGGCAAGGGCATGAATGGAATAGATAGCAGAAACAGCAAGCAAACATTAACTGATTATAAACTCTGGAATAAAATTGGGATGAATTGAGATGGTAACAGTTTTCCAAGATTACGCTGATATTCTTGAAGAAAGACAACAGGAGGAAAATAAAAATTATCACAGAAGTTCGGAAATAGAAAGAGGAATTATAGGACGGGTCAAAAAAGTTTAATTCACTTGTCCTTTTACAAGAGAAAAAAATTTATTGATTGTTAGGTATCCTGTCCACTGACAGTAACTAATATAAAATGAAAAGAGCTGGTACTGCCCATGATCTGATAATCCCCGATCTTTAATCTTAGTCAGGAGCTGTGGTCCAGGCTCTGCAGAATGATGCCTTTAGTGACTCTGGTAATAGTGACAAACCTTTGATGTTTTCCCTCATTCAACAGTATGTTGTTTGGTTCAAAGTGAAGAACAAAGGCTGTTTCTGTGCTTTTAAATTATTAGCTCCCTAAGTCCTCTGTAATGATATAGTTTGACTGAAGTGTGCAGTTTATTAGTTGCATAAAGATGATATTATTAGGAGCAGCAGCCAGTTTTGCCTTTCAGTTTAGCAGCAGGGGTTTCCAGCACTTTGATCTCAATCACTACTAAATGTCTTTGTGAGATAGTGTGAGCTGCTGAAATTACCTTGGGCACTGAACCCCATCAATTATTCACCATTTCTTCTTTTCTAAATTAAAGTGTTTCTTTCTCTCTTTTTTTCCCTACTTTTATTTCCACCCCCAACCATTTAAATACGTACTTCAATCGGATAATAATATTCATCCTGACCTTTCGAGTTCTTAGGACGATTCTCTTCATTCTTACCAGATTTCTTATTTGACAAGATTAAACAGATTTTAGGTAAAATTGTAAATTAATTTGTGAAATTAATTAGAAAGCTCTCGTTATGTTCACTGATTATTTCATTTGTTGTTTAATTATTTATGAAATTAGTTTGGTATCAGCTGTTGTTTAGAGGTACACTGTTGTCTAAAGTGTACACTGTTGTTTAGAGGTACACTGTTGTCTCTATTGCAGAAGATTGGGGATTCAAGCTCTACTCCAAAGACTTGAGTTCATAAGCTATGCTGATATTCCAGTTTGGATAGAGTGCTGCACTGTCAGAGGTGCTGTCTTTTGGATGAGACATTGAATCGAGGGCTGATCTGCCTTCTCAGATTTTGTAAAAGATCCCAGAGCACTTTTTAGAAGAAGACCAGAGTGTTCTCTCCAACACCTTGAGTAATATCTATCGCTCAGCCAACATTACTGAAAGAGATGATCTGATCATTTTCATATATATGTTGGAAGCCTCTGACCTTGTCCGTGACTGGGATTCTCTGGTATCACTACAGTGAATAGAGTTTTGTTTAGTGCCAAATTCTCCATTTGCGCTGGTAGCAGGACAGATTGGAGAATCCCACCCATTGTGTTTAGCAAAGGGTCAGTCCATTTGGCTCAATTAGTCCTTGTGGACATTTATACTCTACATGAGATCTCTCCATTGCTTTTCACATTATCCTACCTGCATAATACTTCATTAATATCTCTATCATCTATTAATCTTACATCCCTATTAATGCAGTAATGCCATTTGCTGAAACTACTCTTTATAGGAATGAGTTCCACATTCTAACTGCACTCTGGATGAAAAGATTTAATTTCTTCCATAGGAGCTTACTTCGTACAGATTTGTTGTATTGTTACCTGAAATTATAACTGTGACTATACTTCAAAAATACTTCATTATCTGTGAAAGCACCTTGAGATATCGTGTTAGCTGCTATGCCTGAAAAAAAAAACTATTTTCTCAAGGCTTTTCATCTTGCCCTCATCAGAACAATTGTCAAGAACAGCAATGTCATGGGAAAAAACACATTTATACTGTATGAGAAGAGAGTGCTTGCTGATTGGATGGTAAGTGGACACTGATTAATAGAGACATTACCATAGAGGAGCACCAGTTAGTGGTGATTGAGAGTTAACCACCAAGTATTGTTTGAAATTCAAACCAGGTAGCTTGACTCTGGTCAAGGCATTGCCCTGAGGAATGAATCAGTGGATGGATGTCATTCATTTTGCTTAGCTGAAGAACGTGTGTGTACATGTCATTTCTGTCTGAAAGAACACAGCCCTCTATATTAATATATGAGGCTTCTAATATACATAAATACACCACATTGCCAGCCTGACTATCTTAAATTGGTTGTCAGTGAAATTCTTAGCACATTGAGGATTATTTAGCAAATTTATCCAATTCCAAATCATGTCTAATGTTGGACAATCTTTTGAGTTTTGCAACTATGGGTTGGTTGGATCTGTACCTTGCTATTGCAAACAGCAGGGCATGCTGTTTGATTTCAATCCACCAGTCTGTGGGATATACAGCCTACACATCCAGCATTACACTGGCACTGAAATCCACATAGCACATTACTCAAATGGGTGGTAAGCAGAATGTCTTTTAAGCTTGAGGGCGGCATTTGTATTTTGTATTGCTGAACCTGTGGCAAGGGTCTTGTCTATGGGGTTTGTTTGGTTGGAATGATAATTTAGCTGTTAAGGTTTATACAATACCATCGTTGTTTTTTTTTCTCGTTTGTAATTGGTAAAAATAATTTTCTTTCTATACATATTAACTGTACTCTTAAATAAACTTTGTTTGCTAAAAACTCCCTGGTGGGTCAGTTGAATCATATCTGAAGCGAAACGTCTCATGCTCACCCTAGCCAAATTCCAATTGCAAAACTTATGATCTTGGCAGACTTCATAAAACACTTTGGACCTGAATTATAACAGATTCAAACTGTTTGGTGTGGACATAGAACTGATTTTTAGGCCTGCATGCTATTGTGTGGAATCTGTGTCAGAAAATTCCACTCTTTAACCATTCTGATCTTTAATATTTGTTTTCAGAGAGGAGGCAAAAATGAAAATAGATCTAGTGGTGCAGAAAGCTTTTCCACAAATTCTCATTCAATGTAGGAGGCAATGGAGGAAAAGGCATCACTGCACACAGCTCCAGTAGGAGGTACTGCATAGGGGACATGACTAGCGTGAGCAGGAATCTGAGGAGCAGAGACCCAGAACTGTAAAGACAATTCCTTTCTACATGTGAGTGAGAGGAAGTGTAGGGCAGGGCTGCTACTGTCTAGGGATCTGGTCTACCATATATGCTACATGCACCAAGAAGACCTGGCAGCATCACTTGAGTTCGGAGACCTTATCCTGAAGATGACGGTAGCATTCAATTTTTTTTGTCTCTGGGTCTTTCCCCAGAGAACAACTGGAGACCTGTGCAGCATTTCTCAGTTGACAATCCATCAGTACATTTCAGGAGGAGACCAATGCCCTTTACAGGAAGATCCATCATTATGTAAACTTTTCTTTGGATGCAGATAACCAGGCTAAGAGATTTATTGGCTTTGCAGCTAACTCAGGGTTCCCATTAGTTAAAGGAGCAATAGATTGCACCAATGTCGCGATATGGATTCTGTAGCAGCAGATGTTCATCAACTGCAAAGACTTCCATTCTGTCAACGTACAGTTGGTATCTGATCTTCGAAAATCAATCCTGCATGTTTGTGCTTGGTTCCTTGGGAGTTCCAATAACTCTTACATCCTCAGTCACTTTCACATGCCTGGGATCTTTGAGGGGTCAGAAAGTCTGCAAGGATGGTTGCTGGAGAATAAGGGCTACTGACTTAAATACTGGTTTATGAATCTCATGCATCAACCTCAGACTCCAGCCAAGGAAAGGTATAAAGCTGTTTACACCACCAAATGTTCCCTCATAGAGTAGGCCATTGGAATGCTGCGGATGCAATTCAGCTACCTGGACCTTGCAGGTGGTTCTCTGCAATATGCACCAGAGAGGGTTTGCCACATTACTGCAGTTTGCTGTGCCCTTTACAAACTGGTTATGCAAAAATGTGAGGCCGTGTCAGACCTGAAGGAAGAGGTGCCCTCCTCAGTAAATGAAGATGAGAAGCTGAAGGAAGTCCAGAGGCATGCTGAGGGATAACATGATCATCCTGGTGATGGAGGAGGGGGGGAGATATGGGACATGTGCCCATGGTACCTGAATAGTGAAAAGTTCTAAGAGGAGTAAAACTAAGTCTGATCATCAGGAGATTTCCCCTCAAGCCTTCCAAGCCATTCTGTGACTTCTGGGGGAACAGGTAAACCATCACTAAGAGGACAGGTCCAGCATTCATACTTGGGCCTTAAGAGATCAGGCTGTGGTTATTGGTGTCCTGCGAATGTGCCCACTCTGTCAATTTAAAATCACCATGGAAGAACGGTGTTGCGAGTTGAGGCTAGATGTTTTCTATGTCTTGTAAAGAGGCAAAGACTGCTGCAAAGGAAATGTGGACCAGCATTGCATTTTCATTCTAAGGTGTATGTTTTGGCTTGGACACTACCAGTAAGGAAATTCAAAAGTGCAAAGTGTCACATTCCTGATGGGCCCTCTTCAGCCTGGGGGATTAAGAATTGAGAACTCACCCATTATACACTTCTAATATAGAATTACACACATTTCCCTGACAACACACAAGGATTGGCAACAGATTGCACTGATGTTGATGTCGCATGAATGTTAAATTTAAAAGAGGACACTGAATGTAAGGAAGGCTGAACCTTGGAATAAGAGGGTTGCAAATATCCAAACCAAAATGTTTTCACCTGTCTGTTACATTCACAACTCCAAGGCCTTGAGGACCTTGGTGGTGAAAGATGCTGCTGCTGCCTTGTTATGACTGCTTGTCTTTGCTTCTCACTTCCAGACATATTGCACAGTCTGGTAAAGACAAGCGGGCTGGACTGAATGATTCGTGTGCGCTGGACTGATGTTTAAATATGGCGCCAGCACCTTGGAACCTGGGCAGATGATTCAGCTGGCAAGTGTTTGGAGGGGAATTCATCCATGCATAATTAGTGAGGTTACGAACGCAAAATCTGGTACAAGATCTTGCCTCTCTGGCCAGCGGGAAAGGCACCACTGTACTTAGTCTCGTAAATGGAGAATTCTACCCAAAATAATTGTTTAACCTCTCTGCCATTTCCCTATTCCCCATTATAAATTCTCCTTTCTCTGCCTGTAGTAGATTCACATTTGTTTTCCTTTTTACATACCCATGAAAGCTTTTACCATCTATTTTTATGTTTCTTTCTCATTTACATTCATATTCTATTCCTGCTCTGCTGAGTTCTGAAATGCGCCAATCTCAGGCTCACTACTTTTTGGCAATCTTATAAGATTTTAATATAACCTTAAACTTGCTTTGTTTGCCATGATTGACTCATTTTTCCTACTGGGTTCCTGAGCCTTAAAGAAATATGTATTTGATGTGAACAAAATATTAATTCTTTAAATACTAGCCATTGCCTATCTACCATTATCCTTGTTAATGTATTTCCCTAATCCACCAGAACCCACTTGTCTCTGATACCTTCACAGTTTTCTTTGTTCAGATTTAAGAGTTTAGTTTGAATTGAACCACATTGTTTTCAAACTTGATGGAAAATTTTGCCATATTATAGTCATTCTTTTACAACAAGATTATTAATTTGCCCTTTCCTGTTGCATAACATGCTATTCTGTTTCCTGATTTGTGTGGTTATTGTTTCAAAGACAGGCATCCATAGCACATAAATCTCACAATAAACATGACTAATGGATGAGCAATACAGGAGGTTGATAAATGACTATTTACAGGACATTCTCCTCAATGGTTAAAATGGCCTCATTTTTCTACATTTCAGTGGCTGCTAATTAAAATGTGCTTTGGGTATAATTTTACTGTGTTCAATGTAGGTAGCCTGGGTCGTTGGTTTTTAGTGTAGCTTGACTATTTTATACTATATTCACTGAAATAATGAACAAGATCAAGGAAGTCATTTTAAAACTAATGTGTAACTTTCAAGCATTGCGTGTCCTGCATTTTTATTCTGTATGAACTACATGTACCAACTGACTCAAAAACAGCTTCTTCCCTATCTTTTGAATGGATCTGCCTTACATTGAGTTGGTCTTTCTCTATACCCGAGCTATGACTGTAACACTACATTCTGCACCACCTTCTTCCCCATGTTCTCTATGAATGGTATGTTTTGTCTGTATAGCATGCAAGAAACAATACTTTTCATTCTAGAACAATACATGTGACAATAATCAAATCAAATCAAGGTATTGATCAAACTATTGTATTTACTAATAGCCAGTCATGAGATAGAGGTTTTTTAAAAATCCATTTATGTGACACGGATGTCACTGACTAGACCAGCATTTACCATCCATCCCTAGTTGCCCTTGAGAAGGTGGTGGTGAGCTGTCGTCTTGAACTGCTGCAATCCCTGAGGTGTAGATACACCACAATGCTGTTAGGTAGGGATCCAGAACTTTGAGCCAGCAACAGTTAAGGAACTGCGATGTATTTCCAAGTCAGGATGGTGTGACCTGGAAGAAAACCTTCAGGTGGTGTTTCCAGGTATCTTCTGCCCTTGTCTTTCTAGATGGTTGTGGGTTTGGAAGGTGCTGCCTAAGGAAATTTGGTGAGTTCCTGCAGTGCATCTTGTAGATGGCATACATGGCTGCCACGGCTCATCAGTGGTGGAGAGATTGAATGTTTGTAGAAGGAGTAGCAATCAAGTGGGCTGCTTTGTCTTGGATGGTGTTGAGCTTCTTAAGTATTGTTGGAGCTATACTCATCCAGGTCAGTAGAGTGCATTCTGTCACAGTTCTGACTTGTGCCTTGTAGATGGTGGACAGGCTTTGGAGAGTCAGAAAGTGAGTCACTCATCTTATTGAAATATGTATGATTCTAAAGCAGTTGACAGAGGGGGTGCTGAAAGATGTTTTCCCTTGAAGGAATTCAAATGTTATCAGAAGTAGACAGAATGTGAAGTTGAGGCCTCAATCAGATCAGCTATTGAATGGCAGAACAGGCTCAAGGGGGCAAATGACCTATTCGTGCTCCTAATTTGTATGTTTACAGGTAGTAAAATAGATGAGATGGATAGGTTAGTAAGGTGGGTAGGTTGGTCTGGAAGACTACTCAGGTGGTCGGGAGCAAATCAGGTCAGGTTGAGGAGTAGGAGGGTAGTAGGCAGGATTATAAGGTTGGATGGAAGGGCCATTTGGGGTGGAGTGTGATCAGGGAGCTAGTCAGGTTGGATTAGGGAAAAGGTTAGTCGGGTGGTCAGAGGGTAGTAGGGCCAAGGGATTTGTTGGGTGGTTGAGGATTGTTGGGTGGTAGGCAGGTAGTCAAGTGATAATCTAGGGTAGATAATCAGGTGGTAGTTGGATTGGTGGTAATTAGGTAGTTGGGTGGTAGTTGGAGATATAGTTAGGTGGTACCAGTCAGGTGGTTGGGCAGTAGTCGGTCAGGTCAAGGTGAGGGGTAGTTGGATGGTTAGAGGGTAGTTCAGTTGGGTCATAGGGTAATCCGTGATAAGGAATTGGTTGATGAGATTAATGGGGTTTCAGGGGCTATTCCGATGGTCGAGGGGTTAGTTGGATTGGGTCAGGGTAGTCGGGTGATTGAGTGTTAGTTGGGTGGGTAATTTGGGTGTGGAATTAGGCAGGTTTTAATCTGTCTAAGATTTCCTGGGTAATTGACTAGGCCTTGCAGATCTGTCAAAGCCTTCGATTCTAGCTCAGAGTCAGAGGAATTCCCACAGGATCCAGGGAAGCAGTGAAGTTGACTATTGAAGATTAAACTTCCCGGGCAATTCCCAAGTAGGTCTGCATATCAGGACTTTCGCACTAGTTACATATGATTTCCGGAGATCTGATAATTTGGGCAAGGGAAAAGATTTAAGGAAAAATCCCTGATGAACTATAGGCTTTATTCTGAAGACACAAAATGAGCTGGGACTTCCAACAGAGGGCAGTATTGATCTTTTACTCAAATAGAGCAGAGAAATCATGTCAAAGGGTGGGTTTTTTTAACAAAAAACTGAAAATGCTGGAAATATTCAATAGGTCAGACAGTGTCCGTGAAGAAATAAGATCTATTTCATTCAAGTCAATTACCTTTTACAGAATATCTTCTCACTTAAAGTGTCTGCTGGTGACTGGGGGTGAATGGGGCGAGTAGCCTTTCAAATAGATATATTGAGACTCTGCCTGCTCTCTCAGGTAAATGTAAATAATGTGATGGTGTTGTTTTGAAGGGAAGGGGGAAGAGGGGGTTTCCCCAGTATCCTGGTCAACATGTATTCTTCAATCATATCACAAGAGCAGATTATCACTCATTGCTGTTTGTGGGGGTATGGTTAGTGCTAGCTGGTGCCTACAGTAATTATGCTGCCAAAGTATTGATCTGAATGACTTAGTCTGCCTGTGCAAACTAAGTTTCCACTGAATTTCCATCAAACTTACAATGGTTTTGAGGAAATTCTGCCCTCTTCGGGCTTTGTGAAATTTCTCAGATTTGTTACATTTTTCTCCGTTTAAATTTAATCCTGACACCGAGAGCCTCAAATGGGAAAGTGTTACGTTCCATAGCTGTGATACAGCAACAATGGGATTGCAGGTGAATCCCAAAGTCACCTTTTTTTTTATTCATTCATGGAATGTGTGCATTACTGGCAAGGCTGGCACTTGTTGCCATAGGGAAGTCACATTGGGCCTCTGTCAGCAGGTAATGATAGTGCTGCAAAATGCCGGGCAGGGAAAATGGTCAATCCATGGAGTTCTCTGGTGTATGGAACAGGCCAGAGGAGCAGAGTCAGAGATCATGAGGAGTGGGCTGGTGCAAAAGCTGGAGAACGAGAGATTAGTCTATGCTGGGATCTGGAGACGAGATGAGGACACGGTTGATATGATAAGTAAAGACAGAACAGCATGGAATTCCCCTGAATCAGAGTGATCCCAAATCATTGGAGATTTCGAGGGCGATTTTTTTTTTTTTTGGCTCCATTTGACACAGACACAAATTGCACCATGGCTGGAAACTCTTTATGAAAGGGCTATAATGGGACTTGCAACAGGAAGATCTCAGAATGATCTCAGAACGGTGACGTAATCAGGTTCAAGTCTACCAGGTTTGTGAACCTGGTTATTATTCGTTAACATGTACTCAAAACCAGCTTAATGCCGGATCTCCCAGGAACGTCATCCATTCCCACCCACCAGTGTGGTGTCATGCCGGTAGAATGATTATTGGTCTCCAAAACAGAGACCAGACATGACTACCATGCTGGGGTTGGAAGTGAGTGTTGTCCCCAAATGGTCAGGGACCTGGTTCTGCCCCTGCACCATGGTAGTGCCAACCTGGCTGTGCCAAGGGGCAGGACCAGAATGGGTAGGGATGGTGGTGGTTGTGCTTTGATTAATTACTCAATAATGTTCAGTAATGACCTGTTTTCCTAAATTATCTCTGCTTTTCATGCTGCCCAACGCAACTGATTTTTAGACTAAATATTTTGTTTTGCGCTCGCTCAAGCTACAATATTAAAATAAGTTTTTTTTTGCTTATCATAAGTACTTTTCTACAGCATTCTGTGACCTTTGGACCATAAACCAAGTCATGGAGTAATCTTATCTATTGTGGTCACCCGAAGTATTAGAAGCTGAGGTTTAATCAATGGATAAAGTGTGACAGGAGATCAAACCACTGTTTGTATGGAGTTTGCACATTCTCCCCATGTCTATATGGGTTTCCTTTGGGTACTCCGGTTTCCTCCCACAGTACAAAAATGTGCAGATTAGGTTGATTGGCCGCGCTACATTGACCCTAGTGTCGGGGGATTAGCAGAGTAAATAAGTAGGGTTATGGGAATAGGGCCTGAATGGAATTGTGGTTGGTGCAGACTTGATAGGACAAATGGCCTTCTTCTGCACTGTAGTGATTCATGATATAACAGGAAATTGACGGTATATCAAAAGCTGTGTAAACAACCTGAATATTGCAAACAAAAGCAAAATATTGCAGATGTTGGAAGTCTGAAATAAAAACAGAGAATACTGGATAAACTTAGCGGATCTGGCAGCATCTGTGGAGTGAGAAACAATGTTAATGTATCAAGTCCATTTGACCCTTTCAATGATCTCTGCATTAAAACATCTGCTTAGCCTTGGTCCCTGTGAGAAGAACTGAGATTTGTTCTGGGAAGAACTGTGTGCCAGGCTTTGAAAGTCTGGAATGATGCTGAAAGTTCAGTTTAAATTCAGAGAGTTCATTCTAGTTCCACTCCAGATGCATGACACAAAATCTGGTGAACACTCTTAATGCAGTACTAAGGGAGTGTTACACTGTCATAGTACATCTTTTGAATGCAGTCACACAATTCCCACAGTGCAGAAGGAGGCCATTCAGCCCATTGAGTCCACACCAGTTCTCCGACAGAGTACATTTTCCAGACCCTACCTCCTGTCCTATCCCTATAACCCTACACATTTAGGTGGATTAGGTGGCTAATCCATCTAACCTGCACATCTTTGAACTGTGGGAAGAAATTGGAGCACCCAGAGGAGCCATGCAGACATTGGGAGAACATGCAAACTCCACCCAGTCACACAAACTGGAATTTATCTGGGTCCCTGGAACTGTACGCCAGCAGTGCTAACTACTATGCTGCTGAATGTTAAAACCGAAGGTCCATTTGTCATCTCAGGTGGACAAGACTGATTCTAAAAGTGGAGAATTCTTTCCAATGTCCAAACCATTAGTTATCCCTCAACCAATACCATTGAAGGAGATATTTGAGTATTTTCATGTTGCTACTTCTGGCAGTTCATTGTGGCAAATCAGCTATCATATTTCTTATATTAAAACAATGATTACATTTTGAGAAGTATTTAACTGGCTGTGAATAATCTTGGAACACATTGAGGTTATGAAAGGGGCTATATAAATACAATTTCTTTCTTTCAGATTGATCTTCATATGACATTGACCATTAAGTTTGGCAGAACAATTTGTAAGAATATACTGAGATTTCTTTGAATGCTTAGTCAGTTGTTTTGCTTTCAGCCATACAGATGTGGAAAATAGTTATCAACCAACCCACACCCACTCAACTTCTGCCCCCATTGGAACTTTCAAACTAAAATGGCCAAAATAGTTGTAATGAGTAAAAATAATTGAGGAAGGTGTGGTTTTATATATATAAAAAAAAATCCCCACTAGTCACAGTGACTGTACTGCAACCCATTGAATTATTTTTTATCATTTAAGTACCAATTCTGATACTACTCATTTTTGCAATTATTCCTGTAGCTGATAACATGTCACATTCCTCACTTTTGTATCCAATTAATTGTGGCTGTTGACTTGCCTGAACTTGATCTGCAGGCTTACTATTTTCATACTCACTGTTCAGTCTTTCTACTCACCTCATAGGCAGGTACGCTGCAGAAGTGATGTGGCTGAGGAGAGGTGAAAGTGTTTGGGGAGATGAGAGAAGTGGATGGTGTTTGCTGTTCAGGGGGGAATACAGAGGGGGTGGGCAAGTGTTGTGAGTGTTGCTAACCCTCAGGCTAGTAAGCAGCCAGTTGAATCCTTGAGACCTAAGGGCAGAGTGAGTCTTGCGTTTGTTGACTGCTGGGGTTTATGGAACTCATGTTGATCCCCCTCGATTGGTATATCTTTTTATGCTACATTAATAATGCAATTGAGAAAAGTAACCAGTTTAATTCAAGGCATGCAATCACCTAGTGATTTTCAGGATCTTTGGTCTGCCTTTTGTCTTTACCATCCTGCCTATTGATCAATATGGGGAAAAAAGCATTGGGGTATTTGAGTGGAGATGACTAGCAGGCTCCTCACCTTGGGCGTTGATTTCACCTTCTATATCTGGCAGGTAGAGGTAGAGGTATCAGCCTCCAAACCTATTTCCTTCCTGTTAAAGCCTTTGTTCCTGTTCCCCAGGATCACTTGCAAACAGGTGAGTTTGAGTCTATGGGAATGATTCTAACCTTGTAAATGTAATAGCATCTGGCAGACACTTCAGGCTGGATTTTCCAACACACTTGCCCTAAGACCAGAAGATCCTTTACAAGGTCCTGTACCGCCTACTACAATTTTCATGGCTGAAAGGACGGGAAATGTCTGCCCTTCATCTCCCTCCAATCCTTAAATTGCTGTAGGCCTTGGTCTCGGTCTTGGTCGTAAATGGTAGGTTTGTTATATTTGAAAGCTCTATAAACCATTAATGTCCCTTCCTACCTCTTCTGCTGCTACAGTGTTGATCCTATTTGCAACACAACTTCCATCTTAAAGGAGTCATTGGTATGTTTTCATGTGTTAACAAGATTGTGCCAGGAGCATGTCATGAATTGAACTGGTTATCAATACAGGAAACTCCAGGCCATGTTGAGCTTGGAGAAGGGAGGCCTCCACTTTCCCCATCAATCTTATAAATTTGGATTAAAGGAAATCAAACTCAATGACTGTCCTGGAATCTGAAATAAAAACATTGGAAAATCTCAGCAGGTCTGACAGCATCTGTGGAAAGAGGATAGAGATAACTGAGATTTTCCAGCATTTTCTGCTTTTGTGTTGTTAATGACTAAACCTCGAGTGCAGCAAGTACTGACTCAAATGAAGCATTCATAGTGGGACTTGATCATTTCCTGAAACACTTAAAAACTGACTGGATTTGGGATCATTTCATAAGTAAGGGAAACATCTACAATATCTTGCAGGCCAAAAATGGAAGTTGGATGGTCAATAGTTCAGTGGGAATGGAGTTGAGGGTGGAGGTGGTGGATCTCAATGGATAAATTGAGTGCATAGAACATTACAGCGCAGAACAGGCCCTTCGGCCTTCGATGTTGCGCTGACCAATTAGGAAAAAGCAATGACCCTCTAACCTAAACCATTCCCCTTTCATCCATAAACTCATCTACTAACCTCTTAAACGCCACTAAACTTGGCGCATCTACAACTGACACAGGCAAGGCATTCCATACCCTTACCACCCTCTGGGTAAAGAACCTACTTCTGACATCTGTCCTAAAACCACCACCCCTTAATTTAAAGCTATGTCCCCTCGTGCTAGCTTTCTCCATCCTAGGAAAAAGGCTATCACTGTCCACCCTATCTAAACCTCTAATCATCTTATATGTTTCAATAAGATCCCCTCTTAGCCGCCTCCTTTCTAACGAAAACAACCTCAAATCCCTCAACCTCTCTTCATAAGACCTGCCCTCCATACCAGGCAACATCCTGGTAAACCTCCTCTGTACCCTCTCCAATGCCTCCACATCTTTCTTATAATGTGGGGACCAGAACTGCACACAATACTCCAAGTGCTGCCGCACTAGAGTTTTGTACAGTTGCAACATGACGTTGCGGCTCCGAAATTCAATCCCCCTACCAATAAAAGCTAAGACTCCGTATGCCTTCTTAACAACCTTATCGACTTGATTGCCAACTTTCAGGGATCTATGCACATATACACCAAAACCCCTCTGTTCATCAACATTATTAAGAGTTCTACCATTAGCCCTATACTCTACACACTTGTTATTCCTGCCAAAGTGAATTACCTCACACTTTTCCACATCAAACTCCATTTGCCACCTCTCGGCCCAGCTCTGCAACTTATCCAAGTCTCTCTGCAAACTGGAACACCCCTCTTCACTATCTACCACTCCTCCGACTTTGGTGTCATCCACAAATTTACTAATCCATCCTTCAATACCCTCATCCAGATCATTTATAAAATTACAAACAGCAGGGGCCCCAAAACAGATCCCTGAGGTACACCACTTGTAACCGAACTCCACGATGAATAATTTCCATCAACCACCACCCTCTGTCTTCTATCAGCTAGCCAATTCCTAATCCAATTAGCTAAATCACCCTCAATCCCATACATCTGCATTTTCTGCAGAAGCCTTCCATGTGCCATCTTATCGAACGCCTTACTAAAGTCCATATATACCACATCAACTGCCTTACCCCCATCCACCTCTTTGGTCACTTTTTCAAAAAACTCAATAAGGTTAGTAAGGCACGACCTACCCTTCACAAAACCATGCTGACTATCCCCAATCAATTCATTTCTCTCTAAATAACTATAAATCCTATCCCTAATAATTCTCTCCAATACTTTGCCCGCAAAGTCGAAATTGAAGACATGAATAAAACTAGGAACTTAATGAAGTAGTCATTTTAGAACCATAATGCTGCTGTTACAATTCCATAACAACTTCATATCAGTTCAGGTTGATGCCTGTTGCAGCCCAGAGACTAGGTTTGAATCCTGGTCTTAGAACATAGAACACGACAACACAAACAGGCCTTTCAGCGCACACATCTATACCTACCAAGCCACAGACCTATCTATAACCCCCTATCCCATTAGTTCCCATATACTCATCCAGAAGTCTTTTAAAAGACCCCAGCGAGTTCGCCTCTACCACCACCGACGGCAACCGATTCCATTCGCTCACCACCCTCTGAGTGAAAAACTTACCCCTAGCATCCCCTCTGTATTTGCTTCCCTGCACCTTAAATCTGTGTCCTCTCGTAGCGACCATTTCAGCCCGGGGAAATAGCCTCTGAGAATCCAACCTATCTATTCCTCTCAACATTTTATAAACCTCTATCAGGTCGCATCTTAACCTACGTCTCTCCAGGGAGAAGAGTTCCAGCTCCCTCAACCTATCTTCATAAGGCATGCCTCCCAATCCAGGCAACATCCTTGTAAATCTCTTCTGCACTCTCTCAATAGCTTCCACATCCTTCCTATAGTGAGGTGACCAGAACTGCGCACAGTACTCCAAGTGGGGTCTGACAAGGGTCTTATAAAGCTGCATCATTACCTCCCGACTCCTAAACTCAATCCCTCAATTAATGAAGGCCAGTACACCATAAGCCTTCTTGACCACATCCTCCACCTGCGAGGCTGATTTAAGAGTCCTATGGACCCGGATCCCAAGATCCTTCTGCTCTTCAACACAGCAAGACTCCTACCCTTGATACTGTACTCCTTTGTCCCATTATTCCTGCCAAAATGGACGACTACACATTTATCCATGTTGAAGTCCATCTGCCACTTCTCCGCCCAGTCTTGCATCCTGTCTACATCCCGCTGCAACTTTTGACATCCCTCCAGACCATCCACAACACCACCGACCTTTGTATCGTCGACGAACTTACTAACCCATCCCTCCACTTCCTCATCCAGGTCATTTATGAAAATGACAAACAGCAAGGGTCCCAGGACAGATCCCTGGGGCACTCCACTGGTGACCGACCTCCATGCAGAAAAAGACCCATCCACAATCACTCTCTGCCTTCTGCCGGCAAGCCAGTTCTAGATCCACAAGGCCAAAGACCCTTGGATCCCATGCCCTCTCACCTTCTCAAGAAGCCTTGCACGGGGGACCTTATCAAACGCCTTGCTGAAGTCCATGTACACCACGTCCACTGCTCTTCCTTCGTCAATGTGTTCAGTCACATTTTCGAAGAACTCAACTAGGCTCGTAAGGCACGACCTGCACGACAAAACCATACTGACTATTTCTGATCATTCTAAACTTCTCCAAATGCTCATAAATCTTGTCCCTCAGAAGCCTCTCCATCAGCTTACCAACCACTGAGGTCAGACTCACCAGTCGATAATTTCCCGGACTATCCTTGTTCCCCTTCTTAAGAATAGGAACCACATCAGCAATTCTCCGGAACCTCTCCCGTTTCCATGGACGATATAAAGATCATCGCCAGGGGCTCTGCAATCACTTCCCTCACTTCCCACAATAACCTGGGGTACATCCCATCCAGTCCTGGAAACTTGTCTATCTTGATAGAATTTAAAAGTTCTAACACATCCTCTTTCCTAACATCCACATACTCAATCTTTTCCGTTTGCCGCAAAGTACGCGTTAAGCATCTCTGCCATTTCTTCCGGATTCACACAGACTTTTCCCCCTTCACCTTTTATAGGTCCTATCCCTTCTCTTCTCATCCTTTTACTTTTCACATATTTGTAGAAGGCCTTGGGATTCTCCTTAATCTTACCCGCCAAGGCCTTCTCATTACCCCTTCTGGCTCTCCTAATTTCCTTTTTAAACTCTCTTCTACATGCCTTATACTCCTCTAGATCTCTAACATCTCCTAGCTCTCTGAACCTTTTATACATCTTTCTTTTCTTCCTGACTAGGTTCACCACAACCTTCATGCACCACGGTTCCCGCATCCTACCAAAACCTCCTTGTCTCCTCGAAACGTTGTCTGGTAGAGCCCCAGACAAACATTCCTTGAATATCCTCCTCTTTCCTTCTGTACTTTTCCCCAAGAACACCTCCTTCCAGTTTATTCGCCCAATTATCTGCCTGATGTTTTCATATTTCCCCTTACTCCAGACAAACACCTTCCTAGCCTGCCTGATCCTATCTTTTTCCATTGCTATCGTGAAGGAGATAGAATTATGATCTCCATCCCCCAAGATGCTCTCCTACCGAGAGTTCTGACACCTGTCCTGGCTCATTAGCCAGCACCAGGTCAAGTACAGCCTTTCCTCTCGTAGGCTTATCCACATACTGTGTCAGGAAACCTTCCTGAATACACCTAACAAACTCCTCCCCATCCAAACCCCTTACCCTTGGGATATTCCAGTCGATGTTTGGGAAATTGAAATCTCCCATCACAACAACCCTGTTATTTCTACATCTTTCTAGGATCTGTTTCCCTATCTGCACCTCAACTTCCCTGTCGCTACTGGGCAGCCTATAGAATACACTCAGCAAAGTTATCGACCCTTTGCTGTTCCTAACTTCCACTCACAGGGACTCCGTAGACATTCCCTCCACATTATCCACCTTCTCTACAGCCATGACACTGTCCGTGATCAACAGTGCCACTCCACCACCTCTTTTGCCCCCAACGCTGTCCCTCCTGAAGCATCTGAAACCCGGCACCTGAAGTACCCAGTCCTGTCCCTCAGACACCCAAGTCTCTGTAATGGCCACCACATCACATTCCCAAGCAGCAATCCACGCCCTAAGCTCATCTACCTTATTTACTACACTCCTGGTGTTAAAATAGACACACCTCAGCCCCTCAGTCAGGATATTTCCCTTTTCCACCACCTGTCTAACCCTCCTCTCATACTGTCCACAGTCTTCCCTACCTGGGAGCTAACCTCCTTGTTCTCAGTCTCATCAATATTCCCTCCCCACAGCCTTTCTAGTTTAAAGTTCCCCCAGTAGCCCTAGCCAGTCTTCCCGCCTAGATATTAGTCCCTCTAGAATTCAAGTGCTTCCCGTCCTTACTGTACAGGTCACACCTGCCCCTAAAGAGGTCCCAATGATCCAGGAACCTGAATCCCTGCCCCTGCTCCAGTCCCTCAGCCATGCATTCATCCTCCACCTCATTTCATTCCTGCTCTCATTCTCCCGAGGCGCAGGCAGCAATCCTGAGATTACTACCTTTGCTTTCCTCTTTCTCAGCTTCCTACCTAGTTCCCTAAAATCCCTTTTCATGACTGCCTCCCTCTTCCTGCCATGTCCGCAGTACCTATATGAACTACAACTTCAGGTTGCTCACCCTCCCCTTTCAGGATGTCTGGGACGTGTCCAGAGACATCCCGGATCCCAGCTCCAGGGAGACAAACCACCATCTGTGACTCTCGTCTGTGTCCACAAAAACGCCTGTCTGAACCCCTCACTGTGGAGTCCCCTATTAGTACTGCCTTGCTTCTCTCTTCCTTAGTTTTTTGGCGTACTGGCTCAGTTCTAGAGAGCCGGCCACTGCTGCCTCCCTCAGATGAGTTGTCCCCCCCAGTAATACTCAGCAGGAGTACTTATTATGAAGGGGGCCATCCACCGGTGTGCTCTCCATCACCTGAGGTTTCCCCTTCCTAATAGTTACCCATGTGCCTTCTTCCCGTTGCCCTGGTGTGACCACCTGCTGATAGCTCCTATCAATTATCTCCTCATTCTCTCTAATGAGACGAAGGTCCTCAAGCTGCATTTCCAGTTCCTTAACCTGGTCCCGTAGGGACTGCAGTTCCACACACCGAGCATAGGTATGGATGTCTGGGAGACCAGTAGCCTCCAAAACCTCCCACACCTGGCACTGGCAACAACATACCGGCCTCACACCCATTACTTCCCCCCTTTTTAGAAACCCAGAGGAAAAAATAAAAACTTATAACTTACCCTGCCTCACCCTTTTCGCTTAGGCCCTTTGAGCCAAAGCCCTTACAGCCACACAGAAAGCAAAAACAATCTTACCTGCTCTCACTCTTTTTTAGGTTAGAGGAGGAGGGAGGGTGGGATTCTCTACCTGTGTAGAGTATCGGGATTTCTCACCGCTCCAATTTATAGTAAGGTTTAAAAACCTTACCTGAACATTTGTCTTAGCTGTAACACCTTAGGTGGAACCAGCAGGTTGCCATCGTGCTAATCTTCACAGATAATGCAGAACAACAATATTTGCTCTGTCACTGGAACATGTTGCTCTGTAAACAATAACAATTTGTATTTTTATAGCACCCCTGACAGATGTAGACAGCTGAAAGCATGACAAGCAACAATGGGGCAAAGAGAGCGGCTGATGTACAAGAAGCCAGATTTGGAGAGATGCAAGATTTCTTCGTGGGTTAGCAGAATACTGCAGGTTACAGAGATAGGGAGTAGTAGGCAACACCATGGAGAGATTGACAAAAAAAATCAAAGGCATTTCTGGATAAAGGTCCAATGTTGGCCAGTAAATTTAGAGGGTGATGAACAATTAGGAGCTACAAATTAGAAAACAGCAGTTTTGAATAAGCTGAAGATATGAAGAGTAAAATATGGCAGGCCAGCCAGGAGAGATCCAATTGGGCAATCGATTATATACAGATACAGTGATCTTGAAAGTTAAGAAAGAATTAGTAAATAGCTAGAGCTGAATGCTGAAACCACATTGGGCTTGATTGGAAAAATATTTCTTGTTTTTGTTTACATTAGTTTTGGTAGGCCTTATGGGGGCATTTTGATGAACAGAATTTTTCTTTGTAAGTCTAATTTTTTTTTGGTTTTAGTGTTTGTTTGATCAAGTTTAGGAGGTGAGTTTTAGGAAGGGACAGGGAGATTTTCTGGTTTGAAGAAATTACCCAAATCTGATGATCTAAATGCTCCAATTGAAGAAAAGTCAAAATAAGGTTATTTGTGAAAAAAAAGAGCCATCACTTGTTAAGAAGCCACAGTGTGGCGGACATCATGTGCTCTGCAGCTGATGGTAATCACTCTTGAGGTCGATTTTAGTGCATTAACACGTTTCTTTGTCAGCCAGCTGAGGCACACCCATCAGTGCTTTGGCTCATGTGTCCTTCAGATGAGACACTAACTAGAGACCCTGTCAGGCTGTGGATGTAAATGATGCCACTGATGGTCTGATTATATCTGATGAACAGAGGAGTTCTGTCCTGGTCCAGTATTATAATTCAACCAAATAATACTCCAAATTGATCTTGAAATTAGAGGCAGAGCTCTTTTTGGGTCTGGGGAGCAAACCTTTCAGCTGACTATCTGCCACATTTGCTGGTTGGAATGGTGTTTAATGTCTGAATAACAGGAGCTGTGTGGAAATGCTGAAGCCATTGTTTTTAAGTGAATGATGTCTATTGTGTATTTACTATGTTGGGGCGTAACAATGCTTAATTTATCTCCCTACATCAGTTTTTTTTTCCCTTCTGACTCTTAACTGTGATCTGATTTGTCATAAAGTACAGCTCCAGCACCCGTAAATCAGGATATGAACAATCATTTTATTTTCCAGAATATAAAAATATGATTACAAAACATAGCAACAGCTCATAGTTTTAAAAAGATAATCTCTTTCTGATCCTCATCTAATATTAGGAGTGTGAACTTTATAATTTTCCATTTATCTGGGTTTTTTTTAAGTTTCCCTTTTCCTCCCCCACTCCATTTTAATTATTTCTCTCCTCCTCTTCTGACACTGACTCATACTGTAATACTACGCAGCAATAATAACTGTTGTCTTATCCTATCTCAATTCTTATATGCTTGAATAGATAGTGAATTTTAGTTAATGTAATAAAGACATCAGTGGCATGGCCAACATGATTATCCATTCCTAGCTGCCTGAGGTGGCACTTTCAAATACAGTTAAGAGTCAACAGCTGAAAAATTCAGTTGTGTATCTCTGCTAGCAGTAGAAGACACATGACAGGCTTCACCTGGATGACCAGTATGGCAGTGGTTTCCAGCCCATGCAGCAAGGCCAGTTTAGAAGTTCTCAGATGGGCATTCCAAATGTGTATCAAAAGCCTGTAAAGCAGGACTTTGTCATAGGCTTATGTCATTATGTCCTTATGTCATAGGCTGACCATCTGATGTGATGCCAGGATCCTGGATAATGTTGGGCTGAGCTATAAAATTGCCTCTCATGCTGTAAAGATTATGCATGAGATTGTGAGCCACTCAAATTGCAGACAAGACCATTTTGACGACTTCATAAGACATAGAGCAGAATTAATCCACTCGATCCATTGTGTGCTCGCCATTCAATCATGGCTGATAATTTTCTCATCCCATTCTCCTGCCTTTTCCCAAAAACACCTGATCCCCTTATTAATCACGAACCTATCTATCTCTGTTTTAAAAACTGTCAATGATCTGGCCTCTACAGCCTTCTGCAGCAATTCCACAGATTCACCACTCTCTGGGCAAAGAAATTCCTCCTCACTTCTGTTTTAGAGGATCATCCCTTTAGCTTGAAGTTGCGCCGATTCAGGCCTCGCAGTATCCTGTAAATTTCAATAAGATACCCCCATATGGTGCACATAAAAGAGTCATATCAGACATGCTGAATTTCCTTAGCCTCCTGAGCAAGTAGGGGCAAAGGTGAGCTTTCTTAGCTATAGTGACAGCATGGAGGGACCAGGAGATTTGAACACCTAGAAACCTGAAGCTCTTGACCATCTTCACTTCATCCCATTGATGCACAAAGGGGCATGTCCTCCATTATGCATTCCGAAGTCAACGACTAACTCCATTTTATTGGCATTGAAGGAGAGGCTATTATTGTTGCACCAGTTCAGCAGATTCTCTCTCTTTTCTGTACTTCATCTTGTTGTTTGAAATCTGATCCATTACGGTGGTGTCATCAGCAAACTTGAAATCGGAGTTGGAGTGGAATTTAGCCACACTGTCACAAGTGTATAAGGAGTATAGTAGGAGGATAAGGACACAGTCTTGTCGGGTACCAGTGTTGAGGATAACAATGTAAGTGCTGCCGTTGCCTATCCTTATTGATTGCAGTCTGTAGATTAGGAAGTCTAGGATCCTGGTGCATAGGGAGGAGCCAAGCCCTACGCAATGGAGCTTGGAGATGTGTGTTGTAGGGATAATGCTGTTGAAGGTTGAGCTGTAGTCAATAAATAGGAGTCCAATATGTGTCTTTGTTATCCAGGTGTTCCAGGGTTGAGTAGGGTCAGGGAGATGGCATCTACTGTGCACCTGTTGTGATAACAGATGAACTGTAGTGGATCCAGACTTGATGCATGCTATGATTAACCTCTCGAGGTACTTCATAATGATGGATACTGGAGCCACCAGGCAATAATCATTACGACATGCTGCCTGGCATTTTTTGGTACAAGGATGATAGTCATCTTCTTGTAGCAGGTAGGGACCTCAGATTGGTGCATGGAGGTTAAAGATGTCTGTAAATATCCCTGCCAGCTGGTCTGCGCAGGATGAGTGCTCGTCAAAACATTCTACCTGGACTAGTCACTTTCCATGGAATATGGAATTTTGGGAGTTGTATGTGTCTCGCTTTCCTGGGTCAGGTCCTGCTTAATGCCAGATATATCTCCCTACCTATACCCTACCACATGGTCCAGCTTGTTGCAGAATAATTTTTTCAATATAGTAGGGAGGAAAATCAACATGAAAAAAACTAAAAATAAAAGCTGCGCCGAGCAGAAGTGAGCTGAGGTACTGATGTAGAACATTGTTCTATTCGGGGCATCTGTGGTCGGTTCTTGCAAACTATGCAGAGTTTAAAGTGATGGCACATTCACCCTTCACTGCCTAATTTCCTCATTGTTGTGAAACCACAGCTTGCTTTTCACAGCTCTCAGTATTGTGGTTATTAAAATAATAAAGCAGAAAATGAATTCAAACCCAATCGTAGCAGTTTGAAAATTTCAAATCATTTTAAGATCTGGATGATGTTAAACTGACTACAAAGATGTTGGTCAGATTGCGGTACAACCCAAGAGAAGGCCTTTAATGAAGGAAACTTGCTGTCCATACTCAACCTGACCACACCATTCCACACTAATTAACTTTTAACTAATCTAAAATGGCTTAGTGAATAACTCAGTTGTATCAAACTGCTATCAGTGATTCAAAGCCCGAGCAACTAACAATGGATAATAAATGGTAGCTTTACCAGTAATGCTAATATTGAAATTAATGTATGTGAAATAATTTTAGCATTGCTAAAGTTAAACTACTTTGAACAGGATACAACAGAGCTGGGACTCACTATGTGGCAAGATGAGGTGGAGAGGAGAAGTAAGCTGTGAAAGGCGTGGAGCAATTAGAAACTGAGGTACAAACATTGTGGAGAGACAAAATGCAGCGTAGACTATGAAGAATAAGGCAAGGTGCATCATGAAGGGTGTTCAGCATAAATAATTTTTGTCTGCAAGGATGAGATTTGTCTGATTATTTGCAGTCTTACTCTCTCCGGACAGAGCATGGGCTCGATAGCAGAGACCTAGGATAATCCACTTTCAGATCTTTACTCACGCCGCAGAGAGGATTTCAACTTCAGTTGAAGCAGTGGAGCTGAGATCAATACCTCAGATCCTTGGAGGTGTAAAATTTAAGACATAAAATGTTTACAACACAAATCAGTCAACCCATCACCCATTTGTTTGCTCATTTATTATCACAATTCAAAATATGCTACAAGGTAAAAAAAACTTTGTTGGAGGATGATACTCACAGTAAGCATTTTTATAATTGTAACACTTTTATTATATAAATCTAGTGAGAGACTTGACGTTAAGTAGTTCTTTGGAGAGTAAACATAACAGATCGAATTTTATAGCCCAAAACCATAAAATTGCACCTGAAGTCAATAGACCTGTACATGTTCCATCCCTTGCCTGCTCTGATTCCTACAGCGGGTGAGGCAGTAAAATTCCAGTCTATTTTAGATAGGCAGTGAAGGATTGAATGCTTGTGAATAAGCATTTAGTCAGAGTCATGTTACAAACGTGCATCTACAAATCAAAATCACAGCTTTAGTTTGCCTCTATCATTAGGGTACGAAGTTTCACACGCAGGTGACTGACGAAAGGGCAAAGCCCCAAAAGCTAGTGGTGTTTGCTATCAAATAAACCAGTTGAACTTTAACCTGGTTATGAGACTTCTTATTGCATTTACCCCAGTCCAATGCCAGCATCTCCACATTATGTCTATAAATAGGAGCAGAAGCAAACACTCACTAGCTGAATACACTTAAACACTCAACTGAAACACAATGAACATAGTGAGCCTTTGAATACATTGAAGTTTGATGGGATAGCTGAATTGGCTGAGTTTAGTTGTATTGTCTCCATTCTGTCAGAACAGCAGTACTAGTTACTATAAGCAGCAATAAGGGACTTCATAGGTAACAGTTAGTCCAAGTAAACATCTGGACTGATTTTGATGACCCAAGGAAGTCGAACTGGAATGTTTTCCTTTATTGAATTTTTTTTGTTATTTTTAGGGCAAGCACCGTTGATAAAGTAAACAGTATCTTGGCTTTATTAATCAGAGCTTAGTGTGCAAGAGCAGGGAAATTATGTTAAACTTACATCAAATATTAGTTTAGTCTCAGCTGGATATGTCCTGTTGAATGCTGCACATTAGGAAAAACGTGAAAGCATTGAAGTGCAGAAAATATTCACAGGGTTGGTTCCAGGATGAGGAACTTCAGTTAGAAAGATAGAGTGATTAAGTTAGGGCAATACCCCTTGGAGAAAAGGCTGATGGGAAAGACGTATTCAAAATCAGGAGGGGATGGACAAGCATAAATTGAGAAAATCCGTTCCTACTTAGGATTGAGAAGGAAATGGAGCAAATTTAAATTAATGGCTAAAGAAACAAGTGAACAGTGTTTCCACACAGCAATTGACTGAGATCTGGAATGCACTACATGAGAGTGATGGAAGAGAGTCAAAGGAAACATTCAAAAAGGAACTAAATTGTTATCTGAAAGTGGCAAGAAGAGGGAGGAGGCACCAAGGGCACTCATTCGGAGAGCCGATGGAGATACGATGGGCTCGAATGGCAGCTAACTGCGCTGCAACAATTGAGATACATAGCTGGAATGTGTCGAATTTGATGTTCCTGTCAAAATATGGCGAGGGGGGCGGTGAGGGGGCAAGTTTGCCCCCTCGCCAACTGCTTTATTCCTGTCCTGTCACCCAGTCAACTTTTGCATTTAATGGACTATTTTGACAGCTGCCTCGTGTTGGAAAGATTACGCTCACCTAGACGAGCTGCGGTTTCCTAAGCCTGACAGTCACTCACATTGTGGTTACTAATTAGGTCACTTCACATCTGAAAAGGCGGCATTTCTGTCAAGAATTTCCAGCGAAACAGGAAACGTTTTGGCCGATCTTCCTCTCTATATAGACGGGGAGGCAGGCAGGGCAGGTGTAGTAAGTTATTGCTCATTCGGGACGGTGACAGTGCTGACAACTGTTGGGTATTTGATAGCTGTGTGCTGGTAGAAGGTTGAGGTCCCCCAGCAGAGAGATGCCGGTCAGGTTCAGCGACATGAGCAACTTAACTTCCCCGAAGGCGGTGGTGCGGCTGCTGGAGATGCTCTTCGCCTGCACGGCCTTCAGCCTGGCGACGGTGGCGGGGGGCAGGGACAAGAGCCCGCCGAGCCAACCCTTCGCCATCTTTGCCATGTTCACCTGGTGCTTCTCCTTCGCCGCCACTCTGCTCGTCTTCCTGGTGGAGTTCACTCAGCTTCACAGCCTCCTCGCCTTCTCCTGGAAGAACCTGCCCATCACCCTGGCCGCCTTCGCCGCTCTGATGAACCTGGCCGCCTCGGTCACCTACCCGCTGCTGGTGCTGAGCGTGGCGGGACCGGCTCGGGCCTCCTCCTTTTCCACCGCCACCACCGAACCTCAGGCCTGGAGCGGCCTCCTGTGCCCCTATCGGATCGCCGCCACCATCGCCTCATGCCTGGCTTTCCTAGCTTACTCGGCCGAGCTGTTGATCAGCAAGGCGGGGGGGAAAGGCGGTTACATGGCCAGCGGGCCCGGCCTGCTGAAGGTCCTGGAGGTTGCTCTGCCCTGTCTGCTCGCCGTCACCCTGGTAACGGAGGCGTATCCACATTGCAGCGGGCTGTGGTGGGGGCTGGGCGCGCTGTGCGCCTGCGCACTGATGGCGCTGGTTGTCATAGTGATGATGGTGTGCGAGTGCCGGAGCTGCGGCTCGCTGTCCCTCAGCCGTATCTTGCTCGCCTTCGGCAGCCTGGCCGTCCTGCTCCAGCTGGCCGTGCTGCTGGCCTGGAGCCTCCACCTCGTCCGCCATGCCGACTGGCTGGCCGAGTGCTCGCGGATGGACTGCCGGCGGAACCTGCTGGTCCTGTTCACCGCCCTGCTCCTCCTCAACTTCCTGGCCTACCTGGCTGACCTCGCCTACTCCATCAAGCTCAACTGCTCCAGGAGCTGATCTGACAGCCGACACAAGCCGGACAACGAGCTGAGGGGTAAGGTGGGCTTCCTGTTCCTTGGCTGCCGTGGCAAACTTTCGTTTTTTTTCTCAATGTACTTGTCTCCAAAGAGAGGTGGATTGGCCACGCTAAAATGTCTTTTAATGTCCCAAGAGTAAAAGCAAATTATCTGCACGTCTTTAAGACTGTGGGAGGAAACCTACAGGGAAAACATGCAAACTCCACACAGATAGTGATCCAAGCCAGGAATCAAACCCAGATCCCTGGTACTATGAAGCAGCAGTATTAACCACTGCTACCATGCTGCCTGATATGCAGGTTATATGGATTGGCCATGCTAAATTGCTCCCTCGTGTCCCAAGATGTGCAGGTTAGGTGGATTAGCTATGCTAAATTGCCCCTAATGTTGGGGGTTGGCAGAGTAAATATGTGGGGTTACGGCGATAGAGTCTAGGTGAGATTGTTGTTGATACAGGCACTGTATGGCCTGCACTATTGGGATCCTATGATTCAATGATCTGGAGCATTCATTTTACTTCATCATTAGATAGACTAGCCATGGTAAATTGTGGGGTTACAGGGATAAGGTGAGGGAGAAGACCTGGGTAAAATACTCTGTCAGAGAGTCAGTGCAGACTTGATGAGCCAAACGGCCTCCTCCTTCTGCACTGATTTATTTTTGTCATGTGTATTGGGTTACACTGAAAAGTATCACTTTTTGCATCCTGTACAGTCAAAACATACCATTCACAGACTATTTAGGGGAGAAGGAAAGGAGAGGCTGCAAAATATAGTGTTGAAGTTATAACTAGGATGAAGTGAAAGATCAGCTTAATATATGATAACACCATTCAAAAGGCTGTTGGCAGCAGGGAAGAAGTTGTTCTTGAATCAGTTCTCAGACCTTTGTATCTCTTTCCTGATGGAAGAGAGTATGTCCAAGGTGTCCTTGATTATGCTGGCTGATTCTCTGGAGATGGAGTCAATGAATGGAAGGCTGGTTTGCACGATGGACTGGACTATGTTCACAACCCTTTGTAGTTTTTTGAAGTCTAAATAACAGCAGGAATCATATAAAGCTGTAAGGATTCTATGATTGCAGCCTTTTTAAATTTATTAGTGTAACACATAGGCATATATTAACAATGCAATGAAGTTACTGTGAAAATATCCTGGTTCTTCATCCTTTCACATTAAAATGCTATGGCCAATTGAATTATTTATACAGTTACTGTAATATCCATGCTTATTAAAATAGATGTATTGCAGGGGCAACACAATGGTTAGCACACCACCAGAGACTAGGGTTTAATTCTTGGCTTAGGTCACTGTAGAGATTGTGCATTCTCTTAGTGTTTGCATGGGTTTCCTGCAGATGCTCTGGTTCCCTCCCACAGTCCAAAATACGTGCTGGTTAGGTGCATTGGCCACGCTAAATTTTCCCTCGGTGTACCTGAAGAGGTGCCAGAATGTGGTGACTAGGGGATTTTTACAGTAATTTCATTAGTGTTAATGTAAGCATACTTGTGATAAATAAACTTTAATATATTACATACACATTTAACATACACCCACATTGATTTGTTTTACTGTTTCATAGCTGCATTTATTGCGGCCAAATTTATTACTCATCCATAATTATTATGCCTATGATTAAATAAAACCATTTATTGTATTAAAGTTACTATACATGCATTATTTAGAAATATAATGGCACAAAAGGAGGCCATTCAGCCCATCAGATCCATGCCATTTCTCTACAGTAGTTCAGGTAGATCCA
This sequence comes from Sphyrna mokarran, assembly GCA_024679065.1. NCBI lineage: Eukaryota > Metazoa > Chordata > Chondrichthyes > Carcharhiniformes > Carcharhinidae > Sphyrna > Sphyrna mokarran. Next base: position 6,278,750 of record JAGIQG010000021.1, on the reverse strand, counting down.
TTCCTCCACTCTGAATCCTTAGCCCTACAAATTTATTTCCATTTATTAACATATTAACGAGTGTTGTGCACTATTGATTATAAAGCAAAATTTATTACCTGTATACCATTTTATAATAAACATAGAACATATCCAGAAAAATTATACATTCTCAATTATTTTGTACCAGATATGTTTACCTGTATTTGAAAGTATGGGTTGGCTGCTGAAGCCATCTGAGGGTGAGAACTTCAACTTGAAGAATGATACAGCATAGAACAATGCCATTTCATTTATCGTGCCTGCTGGCTGTTTGGTAGAGCTGTTTGTTCACTTTAATCTCACCTCCTTGTTTTCCCACAGCCTAAAAATAGAAAATAGTTTCCTCTTATGTATTTATTAAATGCTCCTCAGAATTGTTTCTACTTCCAACACTTTCCATGCAATGCATTCCTGAACATAACTTAGTTTGTTTAAATAAAATCATTCCAGTTGCCGCCTTTTTGCCTTCATTATGTGGAACCTGGTTACTGACACACTTGCCACTGGAAACAGTTGCTCCTCATTTACTCTATTAAAAACCTTCATGATTTTGAACATCTCTATCAAATCGCCTTTTAAATTAAACTCTGTTCTGAAGAGAATAACTCCACTTTCTGCAGTCATCGACATGTTGGAATCTCTCATCCCTGGTACCAATTTGGTAAATTTATTCTATACCTTATCTAAGACCTTGTCATCCTCCCTGTGCCCAGAATTGAACAAAATGTTCCAACTGAAATTTATTTAACCAATGTTTTATAAAGGTTTAGCGTAACTACTTTGTTTTGTACTCTGTGCCTCCATTGATTAAAATCAAATATCCCATACACTTTTTTTAACAGCTTTCTCAAATTGTTCTCAACTTTCACAAGATTTGTATGCATATAGCCAAGGGTCCCCCTGTTCTTACATTCTCTTTTAATTGTAAAAAGTTTGGTTTTTATTGCCTCTTCTGCTTACCAAAATGTATCACTTCACAGTCATATGCTAAATTTTATTTATGTTTCTGCCTATTTCATCAGTTTATGTCCTCCTGTAGTCTTATTATCATAAAGCATAATCCTAATACTGATCCATGAGTAACATTAGTATATATTTCCCTCTGCCTGCAAAACAATTGTTCAACAGTACACTCTGTTTCTGTCCCATAACCAATTGCCACTGTCTCTTAATCCTGTGGGTTTTATTTTTGATGTAAAGATGCCGGCGTTGGATTGGGGTGGTAAGAACTCAGTAAGAATTTAGCAACACCAATTCTTAATCCAACCGATTTATTTGATAGTAAAAAAGCGAGCTTTCAACACTCCCGTGTCTTCATCAGGCAAGTGCAGTGTTCTGGTCTGCAATAGCACACATCAGCACAGACAGTCAGAGATTGCTGATTAGAATGCGAATCCTTACATCTAACCTGCTATTCAAGTGTTAAAGTGGCTAACAATGTGTGTGAAGGGAATCCTGAGCATTGTTAGAGAATTGTGTATTTTCTCCAGACAGCACAGTAAGTGAGGTTTTTTGCTAACCCAGGCAAGTTACGGGGGTTACAGATAGTGTGTCATGAAGCCAAGATCCCTGTTAAGACCGTCCTCATGTGTGCGGAGCTTGGCTATCAGTCTCTGTTCAGCGACTCTGCGCTGTCGTGTATCACGAAAGCCCCCTTGAAGAACATTTACCCGCAGGTCGGAGGCCGAATGCCCATGACTGCTGAAGTGTTCGCCCACAGGAAGGGAACTGTTTTGCCTGGTGATTGTTGAGCGATGCTCATTCATCCGCTGTCGTAGTGTTTGCATGGTCTCCCCAATATACCATGCTTCGGGACATCCTTTCTTGCAACGTATTAGGTAGACAACGTTGGCCGAGTTGCAAGAGTATGTACCGTGCACCTGACATAGACATGGACGACATCATCAAACGTGAGGATACCATTCACCAGGTACACGGTACATACTCTTGCAACTCGGCCAACGTTGTCTACCTAATACGTTGCAAGAAAGGATGTCCCGAAGCATGGTATATTGGGGAGACCATGCAAACACTACGACAGCGGATGAATGAGCATCGCTCAACAATCACCAGGCAAAACAGTTCCCTTCCTGTGGGCGAACACTTCAGCAGTCATGGGCATTCGGCCTCCGACCTGCGGGTAAATGTTCTTCAAGGGGGCTTTCGTGATACACGACAGCGCAGAGTCGCTGAACAGAGACTGATAGCCAAGCTCCGCACACATGAGGACGGTCTTAACAGGGATCTTGGCTTCATGACACACTATCTGTAACCCCCGTAACTTGCCTGGGTTAGCAAAAAACCTCACTTACTGTGCTGTCTGGAGAAAATACACAATTCTCTAACCAATGCTCAGGATTCCCTTCACACACATTGTTAGCCACTTTAACACTTGAATAGCAGGTTAGATGTAAGGATTCGCATTCTAATCAGCAATCTCTGACTGTCTGTGCTGATGTGTGCTATTGCAGACCAGAACACTGCACTTGCCTGAGGAAGACACAAGAGTGTTGAAAGCTCGCTTTTTTACTATCAAATAAATCGGTTGGATTAAGAATTGGTGTTGCTAAATTCTTACTGAGGTTTTATTTTTGCCAGTATGTATTTTGTCAAATACTTTCTTTTGAAAGTTCATTCACACAATATCAACCTCACTGTTACATCATCAAATAACTCAATCAAGTTTATCAAACACAACCTATTAGCAAATCCACACTGACTTTTTAATTAGCTTATATTTTTCAAATGCCAATTAATTTTGGCCTAGAAATTATTTTTAAATGTTTTCCCATCATAAGGTTTATCCCTCAATTTTCAATTCTCTTATATACAGCTACTCTTTTTAAACTCCTTACTTTGAGGCCATGCCCTCTATTCTAGTTTCACCTGTATTAAAGGATGATTTGAAGTTTGTAGGTCAAACCTGTAGCATTTTCAACTTTTTACTTCCTTCAGTAAGTTAGACTATATCTCTTCCTGACTGGGTAATGTTTCTACTTTCTGCCATCCTTTTAAGTACTGTACCACTTTATAAATGTTTATTCTATCCAAATATCAGTTCCTCTTTTACTGCTGCACATATCCTGTTCTTTAGTGAGTAACATTAATGCAAAGTACTCATTTAGTACCATAACCCTGTCCTTTGCCTCTTTTTCTTTGACCCTAGTCAGTCATTTCCTCTTTTAACTACTCTTTTGCTATTTATGTGCAGTAAAATACTTTTTGGCTCCCTTTTATGTTAGCACTAATCTTTTGTTGTGCATTCTCTGCCTTTTTTTTCTATTTCTCCTGTACTCTTTGTATTCTGCCCGGTTTCAACTGTATTCTGTATGTGATGATTTTCATAAACCTTATTCTATTTCATATTAATCTCTCATACTGTCTATTTCCACCTCCTTACCATGGGCAGACTTCACTCCTTTCTCAGCTCATCTGCTACTTGGACTCTCATTCACGGCTTTGTTATTCTAAACCTGCTGATATTACGATCAACATTCTCTATCTATTTCACTTTCCCCACTTCATTTTCCAGAACAAGATCTAGTGTTGCATCTTTTCTCATTATGCTGGAAACACACTTGATTAAGAAAATTCCTTGTACACATTTCTGGAATTAATCTATTGACTGTTGCACAACTATAATCCCAGCAATTGAAATCCCCATTATCATTGCTCTTTAGCTCTTGGATCTTCATACAAGTTATCTCATTCCTGTGTCCCTGAAGAGAGGAGCATGCAATGTCCACGGGCACAGTTGAAGCCTTCCGTGCGCGCTGAGCACTGCCTGGGTTGAGGTGCATTATAGACCCCAACAATCACATTTTGATTTGACGTGTCTTAAGTTTCCTTTGTACTTTTTGTTTTTCTTCGGGCTGTTCCCCCTTCCTTTTGGGGAGCTGCCCGTTTTACTTTGTCCTAATATATTTTGAGTTTGTTTACTTAATTTGACCTAAAAGAACACCCCCTCCCCTCACTGTTTAGTGGCTTATACTATACACATTTTAAATTTTCACTCCATTCTTAAAGTTACAAAGCCAATGCTTAGAGTGAACTGGGCAAACCCAAATCCATCTCCTTGGTTATTCCAAGAAAACAAATTCAAATTGAATCCAATTCGTGGTCCTCACAAGAGAAACAAGCAAGGTCCAAAATAGACCTTGTCAGAGTAGAGGGAAGTGAGGCGTTTGTCGTCAATGTGATGGTTGGGCTGGGAAGTTGTATGGGCTTCATAAGAGTTGTTGTTTAGTGTGGGAGATGATGTTGTTAGGCATGCAATAAAACAGCCTATGCAAAATAAAATAGAGGATATATTGGTTCTTATTACACAAGAAAACTTAAAACATCTAGGTACAGCTCAGAGACATTGAAACAGAAGGCTGACAAGATAGTCTCGTATTCCAACCATTATCTTGTAATTGTGTCATTTTCTATATATACTGTGTTTGTGAAACGTACCTCTCCACTCATCTGATGAAGAAGCAGTGCTCTGAAAGTTCATGATTCCAAACAAAGCTGTTGGACTTTAACCTGGTGTTCTGAGACTTCTTACAAGAAAAGGCATTGCATCCCATCTTGGGCTTGATCTTCACCCAAAGGCCCTTATGCTACGTACTCCTTACAGACCCATTGTTGTTATACAACTCTAGTTACAACTGACCTCTGATTTAAACAAACCCATAAGCAGTATTGAGTACTACATCTTAGGAACGATATATTCATAAATTTACCAGAATAAAGAAAGGCTTACAAAAAGATAATATGCAATCTAAGATTGTATTCCCTGAGATTGAGAAGGGTGATTTGCTCTAAGATATTAAGGAAACAGATGAAGTAAACATAGAAAACATTTTCTGCTGTCTCGGTAATCTAGTTTTTAAAAATTCGAGGCAAATCTTTCAGTAGTGAAATTGGGAAATACTTCTGTTTTTTTCTGCAAAAGCAATTAACATCAGATCAGTTGTTAATTTTTAAGTCTAAACTTGTTAGATTTTTGTTAACCAATAGTATTGGGGGAAATGGGACAAAGACAGGTAGGTCAGAGATCAGCCACCATCTTATTGAATCATGGAACATACTCAGGTAGCCAAATGGATTCCTTCTGTTTTGATGTTCCTGAGCTGTACCTAGATGTTTGAAGTTTTTTTTGTGCTTGGAAGCAACATATTCTTTTTTTTGTTTCATACAGGCTGTTTTATTGTATTTCCAATGACATAACCTCCCACACTGACCAAGAAATCTCATGAAGTCCATACAATTCCCTAACCCAATATTGACAAACACTTCACTTCCCTCTTCTCTATCTACTTCAATTATCTGTCCACTCTCTAACATTTTCTCCGTGAGCTCACTTCAAAATATCCCGTCATCACTGAACATCACAGAATAAATTCCAGCCTCTCTGTCCTGTGCCTTCCTTTTTCTATCTTCTCCTTCTGCCTCTTATCTGTCCCTCCTCACTTAATCTTTTCTTAACTTCTCTGCACTTTGCCTTCCCTCTCCCATTTTACACTTTGCTTCTCCTCCCACCCTGCCCTCCATCAACTTCCTTGAGTTTTTTTGAGAGTCAGGTTGATTGTAAAGTGCTGTCAAAGATAGACATTAGCCATCAGCAAAAATGTGGGATAGAGCATACATCCTAGCTATGCATGTAAACCAAAGTCTGCCATAACTTCACTGGAATGCTGAGAGAATAAAGGGAGGACTTGGTGAAAGGCTAGGACATTGAGTGCTTATAAGGATCGTTAACCATCAAGGCAGCTTTGTCTCCAGTATGAAAATGTGTCCCTTGGTCCTTCTAAAACTCCATTTGCTAACTGGCTTATTCGAAACAAATGATGGGAACAGGATGTCAGCCAATCAAACCCAGAGTAAACAGGGACATTGTGGACCTAATGTTTCTTTAATTGGATAATGTGGTTCTAATTGGTTTAATGAGGTTCAATTGCTTTTGAATGATAAAGCTGTAAAGTCTGAATTGTAGCCTGAAAAAAAACTGCTGCTCAATTAAAAAGAAGTAGTGTTCATTTATTAGTCACAAGATTTACATTAACATTGCAATAAAGTTACTGTGAAATTCTTCTTGAGTGTCTTGAATCTCACTAATACATAAATAAAATTGAACTATTTAACAGACTCCAAAAGTTATTTTCTTGTACTACCTTTCCATCTGCTTCTTTTTCACTTCCCTCTTCTCAATCTAATTCAGTTCTCTCTCCACTTTCTAACTCTGACTGATTTGAATATTACACTTGGCTTTACTCTTCCTATGCGATAACGCGGGATGTCACCAGTGTATTTGCCATGGATAGACAGCTGTGTTAAAATGGGATGGTCCTGTCTGACTTTTTCCTTCATGTGTTTTAGGTGTTTCCTGTGATGGCATTGCCTGCTTGCCAAATGGTCCAATGGATGATCCTGGAATGCAGGTGGTCTCCCTGCTCCCAAAAATGTGGATCCAGACGGTGTCCGTCATTCTCTGCCACTGAATCTGGAGGTTCAGACAAGACTGAGGTTTTTCAAGCAAAGAGTTGCTCGACTGGTTGGAGAGAGTGGATGAGTTACCTGTGTGGCAGCCACAGATATCGGACTCAGCATCGTCTGAGGAAGATGTTTATTTAGCGAGTATTACAGAAAACTTTGAACTCAATTTGATCTAAACTGTATCAGTTACGCAAGAAATAGCTGTCACAGTATACATATAAAATGATTGTGGCCTCGAGATCAAACATCCTTGTTTGGATTGTATGATTGATTAATCAGAACTGACTGAGTTGATAGGCAGGGACTGCACTTTCTTCACAGTTAAAGTGAATGCTAGTCTCTGTCTCCACTGGGTGATATACCTTTACCCTTAACTTCTGGCACGCCTCTGTCCCAGTAATATATTTTTTATATTTTATGTATTATAGTTAAGTTTTGTACAGAATCAATCAAGGTGATCCCAAGATCAATTTTTTTTTTTGTAAAATTACACCTGGCATACACTGTAAGCTATGAACTGCTTAAAACATGTGCTGTATCCTTGTCTCAGTTTGGTCTTTCCTGTTTAAAAATTATATTTTATTGTATTTACCATCCATACTCAGTGCTTGTTCGTAAGAAATAGTGATTTCTGTGCATCAGAACTTGTCCATGTAAGAAATAATGGAGGGAAAATGTCTTTTAATACAGGTACAGTTATTTCATCAGTTATAAAACTAGCTGCTTGTCTAAGTTATCACCCTCCGACTGGCCTGATCGGGCTACATTCATCTGTGATGAAATGGGATGTTTTGATTTGCACCTTCAGAAATATGGTAGCACCTGAATACAACTAATTGCAAAGACCAAATTACTAAAAACATAGACTTGTACTTAACGCAGTTAGATCCAAGAGAATGTGTTAATGTTGTGGGGACAGTAGTGTAGCACTTATGATACCGGATTAATCATTCAGAGGACTGGAATGAAAATCGCATGGAGGTCGTTGGAGAATTTGAATTCAATTTTTTTAAAATATCAATTTAAAGATGTCAAATTGTTGTAAATAATCAAAACAATTTACTGATATCCTTACAGAAATGAAGTCTACATTTTTGCCTGGGCTGTGATTCCAGCAGCCACACCATACTGGTTGACTCTTAACTGCCCTTTGGAATGTCTTATTAAGTCACACAGCCATATCAAAGCATTGTGGGAACACCTTCACTACAAAAACTGTAATAGTTCAAGACGAAAGTTCAACGTTGTCTTCCCAAAGGCAATAAATGCCAGCACAAGTTGACACTACCCATATTTCAAGAATTAATTAAGAATGCAAATATCCTGCAATTGGCAAAACTCTGCCTTAATCCTTCTGTCTCCCTGCTTTCTAGCCACTGTGCTTTTTACATGGAACAAGCAGAAGCAGTAGAATTATATATGATCTGAAACAATCAATTGGGTTTCATTTTACAACTGAATTTGGGTCAGAAATCAGGTCACAAACCAGCTGAAAAATAAAATATGAAATATTTTTGTTGAAAACTCTCTGGATTTAATGAGGGAATGAAAACAGGTGGAAAGGAAATCCCAGTGTTCATTGTGAGAGCAGGTGATGCATTGAATTGGTGAGGGGACGTGCAGTGATGTGACCCAAATGTTGTACATCATCTCCTAGTAAAACAATTGATTATGGATGCCCTGGAGGCAGGCACATTGCATTGAGCTACATCAATACCGTTCAATGGTAATACTTTTGAGTCTGAAGGTCATGAGTTCAAGTCCTGCTACTCAAAGTGCTGTACTGAGGGCATGCTGCACTGTTAGAGGTGTCAGCTGGCTTTTTGAAACTGAGGCCCACTAAGACCAGCATGATTTTAAGGGGATTTTGAAAAAATGTATTTCATTGTTTTAGAATCTTAATTAAAATCTGAAGCAGTGAGACACAATATTTGTAAAGGTAAATTTTCAGTGGCAGGGGGGTTGAAAGTAATTAAGTTTTACCATGCCATTAAAAATTCAGCTACACTTGACTGCATCAGTCCTCTCTCAGTGGGATTCTAGTGCAGCTTGACTTCTGTGTGTTTGGATGCTGGTTGTCAGAGTGTAGTGAGGATTGTGCAGGGGCAAGGCATGTCAACAGCAACTTCCTGATTTCCAGGTTTTTGTTTTAATTCATTTTCATGGTATGGCTGTTGCTGGCAATATTCCATTGCCCACTTCAAATTGCATTTGGTGATGAACTGCTTTCTGGACAATTGGATAACTTCAAGGGGTGATTAAAAGTCAACCAACCAGATTGTTGCAAGGCTGAGCATGGATGGCAGATGAACCTGATTTTGTTTTACAATAACCTGGTAGGTTCATGGGTACCATTACTGATACCAGCCTTTTAATTCCAGATTTATAAAATTCTGTAATTGTCATAATTGCATTCAACCTGATTATTCTGGATCAGAAGCCCAGGCCTCTGGATTGCTAGTCCAGCACGGATTTCCTCCAGGTATTCCCGTTTCCTCCCACAGTCCAAAAATGTGTGGGTTAGGTGGATTGACCATGTGTCAGTGACCATAGTGTCAGGGGAATAAGCAGGGTAAATATATGGGGGATTATGGGAATACAGCCTGGGTGGGATTGTGGTCGGTGCAGACTCGATGGGCCGAATGGTTTCCTTTTGCACTGTAGGGATTCAATGAACATCAACAATAAGGCACCATTCCACATTTAACTGAGTATATGTGGATGCTAAAAGCTGCTGTGTGATTTACTCTTTAACAACGATGAGCACTGCTGGCCTCACCATTATCCCTATTGCAAAGTCAGTATCTGATCCAGTCGTTCAATGGAGAAGCTTTATTCTGTTTCATCAAGGTATTTCGGTGCTGTGCAGGTTCAATTTGTGTAGTTTATGAACTTTTGCCCCATCTAGTGGCCCAAAAGTTAAGCCGTAGCAGACTGTAGTGCAGTTATCATTTAATCATCGGTAATAGTGGGTGTGGAAAGAATGTGATTATGGCTTTATGTAAACAAAGGGCACCTACTTACCACAGTTGTTGAGAACCAGTAGTTTACCTTTATTTCATAGCCTCCCTTCCGAGAAGAAGCTGAAGGTTATTCTGCACTTTAAACATTTGTTTTTCAAACACTAATTTTGTATCTTGTCTCTTTTCTAATATCTTACTTTCATTCTCATTTACAATCCATTTTTTCCCTCATATCCCCTGTCATAAATCGGTCTTCAGTCCTCCCTCCTGCCACCCTCTCCACCGTTTCTGGAGGGGTGGGCAGGTTCTTTGCTCATTCGGGAAGTGCAGAAGAGTGAGCTGGAACATCTTTTCCACCTGTTAGTCTCTCCATTTCCCCTCTTTCATATCTGGGAAAGCTTGCTCGCAGCTGATTTCCTGACTGCGGCTATAAATAATGATCAAAAATTATCTAGCCTGCCATTCTGATTATGCACAAGCAATTGGGGTACATGTGTTAAAGCAACTGAGGACAGGATCAGGAAGAGCTGGGACCTTGCCTATTGTTTATTTATTAGTCACAAGTCGGCTTACATTAACATTGCAATGAAGTTACTGTGAAAATCTGCTAGTTACCACACTTTTGCGCCTGTTCAGGTACACTGAGTGAGAATTTGGCATAGCCAATGCACCTAGCCATCACGTCTTTTTGGACTATGGGAGGAAACCAGAGCACTCAGAGGAAATCCATGCAGACACAGGGAGAATGTGCAGACTCTGCACAGACAGTGGCCCAAGTTGGAAATTGAATCCAAACCTAGGAGTATGCTGAATATTTGTGTAAACGTGTACTGAACACATGGGTTGGAGTAGGCGAGGAGGAAGATGGAGAATGTTGCTTATGGACAGTATTGCAACTCATGTTCATAGTTTCTTGGATTATTTCATAGTAAATGCACTATTTCATTTTAACAGTTAACAGTTCCATTCTGCATTCTCTATGGCAATGCCTCCACCAATTGAGTCCATTTGCCAACCAATCAGTACCCTCTTCTCATGCAATATAAATTATTGTTGATCCCCTATTATGGTTGGAAAATTACTTGCAAGCCATCCTGATGAATGCAAACAAAAAGCTTTTACCGACAGGCATTTCTCACTGATAATTTTTTTAAGATTATTTTTATAACTTCAAAGATTTGCCTGAAATTGAGAGGAAATCACAATGATAACTTTAAATATTTCATAGAGTTGATAAGAGAAACCGTTAGTTTCACTCGGAAGGAGAAGAAAACTGTCCAAAACATATGGGCTGTTAATTAAAGTAGGGTCATAAAACAGTTGTATGTTTTACATCTTGTACATCAGATCAGATGGGGGGATTGAGAGTTGTGGATACAATCTTAAAGTTTGATCTAAGTCATTCAAAAGTGAAATCAGGAAGCACTTTTTCAGAAACTGGCAGTGGAAATCTGGAATTTTCTTTCCCAGAAGTTTGTGGATTCTGGGAGTCAATTGAAATTAGGATGGATATCATGGTGCAAAGGCAAGTAAATGAAATGTAGGTGCAGATCAGCCATGATCTAACTGAAGGGCAGAGCAGATTGGATGTGCTGGATGACTTTCCATTGTTCCTATGTTACAAAGCATTTTCCAATCTTCAAAATGCTGTCACCAAAATCACAGCGCCAGAGACTCTGATTCAATTCCAGCCTTGGCTGACTCATTCTCCCCATACCTGCGTAAATTTCCTCCCACAGTCCAAAGATGTGCAGGTTAAGTGCAATGGTCATGTTGAATTGCCATTAGACTGTAGGTTAGGTGAATTAGCTACTGTGGATGTGCTGATCTGAAGGGGGAGTGGGCCAGGGTGTGATGTTCTTCTGAGGGTCGGTGCAGACTCAACAGACTGAATGGCCTCATCTGCACTGTAGGAATTCTATGATCTCATCCAACATTCTAAGCAATGCCAATGGATATCTAATAGTTTCTGTATAAGACAAGATTTACTTTATGTTACCTAAGTGTTTCCATTGTGAAACAGTATTTCTTTTCCATGAACATTTCAGCAATTTTTTATGCCAATATTTCTCTTCTCTGGAGGAACCAATTTAAAGTTTATTTATTTATCAGTCGCAAGTAGGCTTACGTTAACACTGCAATGAAGTTACTGTGAAAATCCCCTAGTCGCCACACTCTGGCGCTTGTTTGGGTACACTGAGAGAGAATTTAGCATGGCCAATGCATCCAACCAGCATGTTTTTTGGACTGTGGGAGGAAACCCATGCAGACACAGGGACAATGTGCAAACTTCATACTGACAGTGACCCAAGCCCAGAGTCAAATAGTTTCAGCTGGTCTGTTCCACTCTTACTTCCCGCATCATAAGCTTTGGTCTTATTCCTGTAAAGCTGACATGAAATATTTTTACAAGGCTTGACAGGATTCAGATGCTGAGAGACTGGTTCCCTTGGCTGGAGAATCTGGGACCAAGGTCACAGTCTCAGGATAAGAGATCAGTCGTTTCAGACTTAAAAGATCTCTTCAGAGGACTGTGAATCTTCTTTTTCTCAGAGGACTGAATGCTCAGTATTCAGTGCATTCACGAAGGTTACCAATAAGAGATTGGAGATGAAAGGAGCTGGAATATGGGGCTAAGGTGGGAAGGATGAATTGAGGTAGTATTTTAACCATGACCTTATGAATAACAGAGTAGACTCAAATGGCTGCATAGCCTTCTGTTTTTTTCACTCATATTCTTCCATGACCATGGTGCAATGTAATGCCAAGCACATTGTCACAGGAAAGATAGGAATAAAATCTGAAACTGATATCAGGAAACTCTGAGCAGTCTCATTGCTGAAGTAATTCACATTAACTGGGACTCCTGCACAGGATAAAGTTTAGAGATGGATTTCCCCTTTCAAATAATGGGAGTGCAAATGGTGATGAACAGTAGGAACCAGTTTATGGTCTGCAATAGTGTGCATAAAATCCAAGCCAGCGGTCTGTCAGATTATGGATTTGAAAATGAAAAGTGAAGTGAATGGGAAATTGGAGAGAGAATTGTGTGATGCTAATTTTCTTTGACCAGTAGGGGGAGCAGGAGATCACCCTTAAAAATGATAGTACACTGAGTTTTTAAGTTTATTTATTATTGTCACAAGTAGGTTTACATTAACAAAGAACAAAGAAAATTATAGCACAGGAACAGGCTCTTTGGCCCTCGAACACTGCCGACCATTGCTGCCGGACTGAACTAAAACCCCCTACCCTTCCGGCGACCATATCCTTCTAAAGAATTGCAATATTGCAATGAAGCTACTGTGAAAAGCCTCTAGTCACCACAGTCCGGCACCTATTCCGATACACTGTGGGAGAATTTGGCATGGTCAGTGCATCTAACCAACACATCTTTTGGACTATGGGAGGAAACTGGAGCACCCAGAAGAAACACACGCAGATACGGTGAGAATGTGCAGACTCTGCATAGACAGTGACCCAAGCCAGAAATTGAACTCTGGGTCCTTGGCACTATGAGGCAACAATGCTAACTGCTGTGCCACCACACAGTTATAATTAACAACAAAAAGAAAGATTTGCATTTATATGGCACCATTCACAAACTCAGACACTGCAAATGTACTTTTGAAGCATAGTCTCTGCTTTAATCCTGAGTATGCGAAAGTCAAATTGCACATGGAGCTGGACCTTACTCAAGGCTTTGAAACCCTGATGTTGGGATTTGATATGGGATAAAATCGGTTCCCAAGCACACACTGGCAGCAAGACTGCCTCAGCAATCTTCCTGGGTGATCACCTTCTAACTGTATCTCTGACATCCTATACCGATGCTCCAGGATTATGACAGCTCTAGAACCTCAGCAGTCCACCAGGAAAAGTGAGTTCTGCTGAGGTGGGTCAGGGACTGTGAAGGTGCCTCAATATGAAGGCACCCTCAATGGCCAATACAAGAGAGAAGAACTGAAGACTTCCAAAGCTGGTACGAATACCAGGATAGAGGTGGAGGTTCCAGGCCCCCAGCGTGCTGCAGAAGTGCCTCCTTCACTGAGCTACTGATCTTTGCATGTGGCATGGGGAAAAGTTCTGGTAATGCTGCAAAATTGGTACTAAATTGGGCCTTGCCACTCCCAGTGGCTGATCAACCCTGAGAAAACCAGGAAAGCACTGGGGAGTCTTCCCATCAGTTCTGCTCAATTTTCCCAAACACCTCTAACTTTCATAGAATTGTAGAATCCCTACTGTGTAGAAGAAGGCCATTTGGCCCAATGAGTCTGCACCAAAACAATCATAGAAGCTCTGTGGAGATGAAGTTGGGAAAATCTAGTCCAGCATCCATAGAATAGTGCCTTTGTATTCGACTACACCGATTTTGGGATTGGCAGGACTGATGTATGAGGAGAGATTGACTAGGTTAGGATTGTTTTTAACAGGAGTTCAGTTGAATGAGAGGGGGGATCTCATAAAGAGTTATAAAATTCTAACATGTATAGGCAGGATAGATGCAGGAAAGTGTTCCCGATGGTGGGGGAGCCCAGAACCAGAGGTCACAGTCTGAAGATTCAGGATAAACCACTTACTACGGAGGTGAGGAGACATTTCCACACCCAAAGAGTGGTGAACCTGTGGAATTCATTATCACAGGAAGTAGTTAATGCCAAAATATTGACTGCATTCAAGAGGTGGCTGGATATAGCACCTGTGGCAAATGGGATCAAAGGTTAGGGGGAGAAAGCAGGATTGGGCTATTGAGTTGGACAATCAGCCATGATCATGATGAATGATGGAGCAGACTCGAAGGGCTGAATGGCTACTCCTGCTCCTATCTTCTATGTTTCTGTGTTATGAAGAGGGAGAGGGTTGGGAGGATGAAGATGTGAACCATAACTACCATGAGACTGAATGGCATGTCTCTATCCTGTAAATTCTATATTGGTGCAGATATGATGGGCCAAATGGTTCCTTTCTGTGCTGTAAAACTTTATGACTATAATTCTATGTAACTTAACAGTGCTGGGAAACTTTGAAATCTATCAGTAACTTTTGAATTACGTGGTTGATTTGCTAAACTGCATCAAAATTCTCCCTCCCATCTAATGATCCCATTAACTCAATGACAGAGGCAGAAACTACGTTTGAGCTAATGATGATGATATCAGCTGTCAAATTCTAGCAGATAGACTGACGAAGACATTACCTTGTCAATGCCCCTTTAATATTCTACTTCCCCATGATGTGCCCTACTGGACTTTATTTTCAACTGAATGTCATCTTGTTCTTTTGCTGATTTGTTAGCTTTATGTCAGTTATTTGGCAATAGAATAGTCACAGGAAGTTCCTCATTACTAACTCTTACTTGGCTTGTGACCTCCAGTGACCAAACAATGAGCAGTCAGAGAATGAGAATAATGCAGGATGTGGGATGCTGGACTTCAATCAGTCAGTTCTGAGAAATGTATGGGGAATGAGACTGAACTGAAACGCAAGTGACCTGCTACAGAAGGACAAGGATTGATGTGTGAACTACATTATGCATTCCTCAACAAAGCAACTGAGACGTGTCAAATCTCCCTGCACTCCCCATGTTTCTGAGCTGAAAAGGGTTAATTGTCTCTCTATGTTTAACTTAAATCCAACTCTGCCTCATCATCATCCAAATTCCTCAATTTTCCAGTAGCTCTCTCCTGGAAATATTTTTATTCTATTTATCCTTTTAAGAATTTATTTTTATTCTATTTATCCTTTTAAGACAACCTCTATGGTTGTCACATGTAGAATTAAGAGAGAAATCAGGAGGGGAACAAGGGGACGTAGGATTGCTTTGGCAGATAAGGCAAAGGAGAATCTAAAGAACTACAGATACATAGGGGAGGTGATAGCTTCGTGGTATTATTGTTATACTATTAATCCAGAAACTCAGCTAATATTCTGGAGACCTGACTTCGAATGCCACCATGGCAGATGGCGGAATTTGAATTCAATAAGAAGTACCTGGAATTAAGAATCTACTGCCAATCATAAAACCATTGTAAAATGTCAAAAAAAATCCCATCCAGTTCATTAAAGAAGGAAATCTGCCATCCTTACCTAATCTGGCTTACATGTCACTCTAGAGCCACAGCAATAAGGCTGTCTCTCCAAGGGCAACTAGGGATGGACAATAAGTGCTGGCCAGCCAGCGATGTTCATATCCCATGAATAAAAAAATACATAAAGAGCAAAAGAGTAACTAAGGAGAGAATGGGTCCTCTTAAGGATCAACAAGGTCAGCTATGTCTGGATCCAATAAGAGATGGGTGAGATCCTAAATGAATATTTCTCATCGGTATTAACAGTTGAGAAAGGCATGGGTGTTGGGAACTTGGGGAAATAAATATTGAAGTTTTGAGGAGCGTACTTATAACAGAGAAGGGGGTGCTGGAAGTCCTAAAGTGCATTAAAGCAGATAAATCCCCTGGACCTGATGAAGTATATCCCAGGATGTTGTGAAAGGCCAGGGAGAAAACTGCAGGTCCCCTAGCAAAGAAATTTGAATCAACAGCCACAGGTGAGGTGCCTGAAGATTGAAGAGTGGCGAATGGTCTTTGTTTAAGAAGGGCTGCAGGGAAAAGTTTGGAAACTACAAGCCAGTGAGCTTAACATCTGTAGTGGATAAGTTGTTAGAAGATATTTTGAGAGATAGGATCTACAGTCATTTATAGAGGCAAGGACTGATTAGGAAGAGTCAGCATTGCTTTGTGAATGGAAAATTATGTCTCAAATTTGATTTAGTTTTTTTGAATGGGTAACCAGGAAGATAGATGACAGCAATGCAGTCAGGATTGTACGTCATGGTAGGTTGCATAAGGTTAAATCTCATGGGATCTAGGGTGAGGTAACCAATTGGATACTAAATTGGCTTGAAGACAGAAGACAGAAGACAGAAAATGGTTGTAGTGGGTTGTAGTGTTTTTCAAACTGGAGGCCCGTGACCAGCACTGTACGTCAGGGATCGGTGCTGGGTTCACTGTTATTTGTTATTTATAATAATGATTTGGATGAGAATTTATGAGGCATTTGCAGATGACACTAAGATTGGTGACATAGTGGATAGTTATTGCAACAGAATTTTGATCAGTTGGGCCAGTGCGCTAATGAGTGGCAGATGGAGTTTAATTTAGGTGAACATGAGGTGATGCATTTTGATAGATTGAATCAGGGCAGGACCTACTCAGTTAATGGTAGGGCACTAAGGAACAGTTATAGAATAAAGAGATCTAGAGATACAGGTTCATAGCTCCTTGAAAGTGGATTTACAGGTCGTGAAGAAGGCATTCAGCGTGCTTGGTTTGATTGGACAGAACACTGAATAAAGCAGTTGGGACATCTTGTTGAAGTTGTACAAGACATTGAAGCTGTAAGGCCACAGTTCTGGTTACCCTATTATAGAAAGAATATTATAAACTAGAAAGAGTGCAGAAAAAATTTACTAGATGCAATTGGGACTTGATGGTTTGAGTTATAAGGAGAGGCTGAATACACTGGGACTTTTTTACCTAGAGCATAGAACACTTAGGACAGACCTATAGAGTTCTATAAAATAACGAGGAGCATAGATAAGGTAGATAGTCAACATCATTTCCCAAAGATAGGAGAGTCTAAAACTAGAGGGCATAGATTTAAGGTGAAAAGGGAGAGATACAAAAGGGTCCAGAGGGGTAATATTTTCACTCAGAGGATAGTGAGTGTCTGGAAATGAGCTGCCAGAGGCAGTAGTAGAGGCGGTATTAAGACAGATACATCAGTAAGATGGGTATAGAAGGATATGGGCCAAATGTGGGCAATTGGGACCAGCTTAGTGTTAAAAACTGGGTGGCATGGACAAAATGGGCCAAAGGACCTGTTTCCATGCTGTAAACCTCTATGACTCTATATATGAACCAGTAGGTTAGGTTGATTAGATTAATCAACTATTCTATAATCACTATTACGTTTCTGTTATCAATAAGATATGAAGATATTTTATTCCACTGATTTAGGGAGTGTTTCAAACTCCTGTTTTGACAAATAATATTTTTGTTATGCTATTACCTTCATCTAGCCCTATAACATTTATCAATCATTTTGTATGTCCAGGAGATATTGGTGCCACCATTGTGTTTGGATGGTGCACTGATGTGGGTCATGTTGAGGTCAGATACTAGGGAGTTCCAGGATATGTACAACTTGATATCTGTTCACAGTCTCTTCCCTCAGCAAGGCTTCTAGGGTAACAGAATGATAACAGAAAGAAGCTAATTGAGGCATCATGAATATGCTGGCTCTCTAATAGTGTTATCCAATGAATCCCATTCCTCAGCTGTTTTCCATAGACTTGTTAATGTTTTCCTTCAGGTTAGGAGAGTGTGGTAGGAAAATTAGAATCTTCTCAACAATGCAAATATTGAAATTTTAAAAATACCCAAGTGCTGACAGCTTGAATGTATTTAAATTGCAGCTTTGCAGTGGACTAACATTAAACCACATTTGGATTGCTGCCTCACTACAGGAAGTCTCACTTTATTTGGCATGCTCCTGCAATCAAATTAGGTACTTATCCTAACGTTGAAGGTTGTCTGAATCCACTTCTCATTAATGTGAAGACTGCACTGAGTGTGTGAGGAAACAATAGCCCAGCAGATCAGATCAATTATTATCTGATTAAATGGTAGAATAGGCTTGACAGGCTGAATGGTTTGTGCTTCTGCTTCTTATTGTCTACATAGCAGCAGATAGTATTGATTGCCATCTCATTTTATTTCATCTTGATTTCAGATTTTGACAGAACAAATTTGTGCTCCCAATCACCCTCATTTGCATTTCCATTGTGACATTACTATTGTGGAATTCAATGTGTCTCCAATGTGTCATTGCATTCCCCACAAAAAACCCATTAATGTGCTGCTCCACCCAATCCATGAACCATTGTATTTGGTCACTCAATTGGAGGATGTGAGTTTGCTTTTATGATCTATTCTTTTGCTGGATTTCCACATTCAGTCACTGGATGGAAAAGAGAAACGGGTCATTCATGAGGTACCAGACCTGAAATATTAGCTCTGTACAAATGTTGCCTGATCTGCTGAGTACTATCTGCTATTTTCTGTGTTAATGCCTCTCTGTACAACTAGATTAAACAGTGGCATTAGCTTAGTCTGAGGATCAAGTCATCTCCCTGTCCTCGGGGTTCAGGTCAGATATCTGGTGTAAGTGCAATTAAAGAAGATGGAAAAAAAACATTTTGCCAGGAGACAGTGGCTGGAGTTACATGAACGGGAAGGAAATAACAAATTAAATGTGTGTAACAAGGCCAAGATAAACTGCTGCTATACCAGAACCTTTGCTATCCAAGCATGTTATTTGTAATATCAAGATTTCAATCTCTAGTGCAAGGAATAGTTCTTGACTTGTTGCATAAACCAATTACTATTGTTTTTGAAGCTACGGTTAGAAAGCTGTTTCCCCTATGGACTGTGATCTTGACTTTCCAGAATTTCTTTAGGCACAGCTGCAGGATAATTGTCAGTTTACAGGTTGTACAAACCTGCCTTGTATTCCCTTGAGTTTGGAAGGCTGATTAATGGTATATTTGAGGTATTTCAAATGATAAAAGGCATGTGACAGAGAAACAGTTTTCTTTGGTCAAATCTAGAACAAGAGAACATCATCTTAAAATTAGAGCGAGACCATTTAGGAGTGAAATTAAGATATGTCCTTTCACACAAAGTGTAGTGGAAATGTGAAACTCCCTCTCTCAAAAGGGGGGGGGGTGTGGATGATTTGAAATTTTCAATTATGATTGACAAAATAATGGTAAGGGTGAGAAGGGATATAGAGCAAAATTGAACAGATGAATTTACAGAATGGGTTCAAGGAGTTGAATGGCCCACTCCTGTTTTATCTCAGTGCAGATAATTGCCAAAAATGCCATGGTCTCAAACCTGACTGTGTCATGGATGTGTGGGAGGGACTATACATTCCCACAGGAAGGAGAAACTGAAAGTGAAGTCACTCCAAGCTATTCCAGTGGGCCTCTGAGTGAATATTACATTCGTAAACATTCAGGAACAGATATTGTTTGCTCAATTGGATGGCAAAAAAATCATACACTTTATCTTCTTTATCTTTTACCTGTGAAATACCTCATACTGAAGATAATACTAATGTTTCTGTTTCGATAGCCTAACATTCCAGAAAACATAAGCACAATAATTCATCCACTCAGCCATAGAACATGGACGACATTTGTTGTTTGGGGAATAATTTCCTGTTCTTTCTAAGTAGCTGAAATAGTCTCATTAGTTCTCTGTTTGTTTGTAATGTTCTTTCTGAACAAATTATCTCAGTCATTGGTTCATTGTTATTTTGTTTTGTGGACATAACATAAACTTCAGGTTTCAATTACCCTTTAACCATTCTGTGTTTAATTTTTGCAAATTGAAGTACATTTTTCAGATTGAGCATTCTGAATTAGTTTTTTAAAAATTCTTCCACGGAATGTGGGCATTGCTGGCTGACCAGCATTGTGGTACCCACCCCTAATTTGAAGAAGTTATATGCACAGGAGTGATGGAGAAATATAGCTCACAATGCTGAGTTTTTCATCAACGCTGTTGTTGTGCTTTCATGCAAAAATGTTGAAATGATGGCATCACTGGTGGCAGGCTGCCAACTTGTGATTGATTGTAACACTTCCTCATAGAACTTGGGTGTACAAACAAAAGAGAGAGTGTTTTTTTTTTCTCATATGGGCCAAGGGAGATTAGGTAATAACCCTATGCGCAACCAACTGATTGGCTTGTCAGAGATATTCAAAGTGCAGAATTTACATCAGATAAAGCAATTAACAAAATATCCACTGATATTTTGCAAAACAAATGCTGGATGGACATTTAGGAACAAGACTTGAGATTTATACAGCTAGAAATAATCAAATGTTGTATGGAAGATGATGGTTCTTGGCAGATGAACAAATTATCAAAGTGGGAAACCAGTGAGGAATAAAGTACCTCACTGACATATCAAACACAGTCCTCTTTCTTTCAATAGATTTGTGTCTGTGCTATTCTGTGACAAACAATCAGCAGGATGTCATTGACTACTGATCTATTCCTTTCCATGGACCAAAAGATTCATTAGATCTCTATCTGCAGTCTGTGCCCCCCCCCCCACTTCCTCACAATTTACAAGCTTTCAAAATCCATGCATACAAATTAATTACCAATTCTTGGTTTAAGTCATCTTATTGTTTACTACTTTTTAGTTCACAGTTACACTATGAACCTAGGCTAAAGGATCAGTAACCTTAAAAAGAGGCTTTTTTTAAAATTTAGCTGAAGAACTGAAATAGTTATTCAAATGCCAATAATACTGAAAAACAAGATACATATTTCAACATCATCTTAAGGGTTTTATGAAAACATTGTTAATTGAATGATACTTTCTCACCTTTTTGACCTTTAAAAATAAGCAACTTACTTATCATCAAAATGGGTTAGATCAATAGCATGTAGCTATGGAGATGCAGATTGCAGACTCCTGGTCTTGGCCCTTCATCTATGTTCTTCAATATCACTTTTGGCTGATCTATTTAAAAATTGATAGGCTACATGAAAACAGCTTTTCCCATTTTAAAATTAACACATGCATGGAGTATTAACATCAGTACAGACTAATTGGGTTGAATGCCCTGTTTCAGTGCTGTAGCAACTCAGCCATGTGCCAATTTCCAGTCACCAACACCCTTTACTGTGCACTGAAGGTAAGAGCTGTTCCCACAGCTTACAATCAGGTAATCTTCACCTCGAAACCTATACCACCGGTCTGGGTAAAGTAGCAGGCTTGGCTGCTTCACTTGAGCAAGCTCAATAAGATTATCTGGGCTTCATGGAGTACAAACTAAGAGCTTTGATGATTCTCCCCAGCCTCATAACCAGTACTGTAAATATAGGTAAGGGTCGCCCTTTTACGAGAGATGAGGGGAAAAAAATTCCCTGAGGGTTTATTGCGACTTTGGAATTTAGAAGGTGGTGGAAGTGGATAGATTCTTGTCAGGCAGAGAAATCAAAGGTTATTTAGGGAGATGGGAATGTGGAATTCAAAATGCAAACAAATTGGCCATGATCTTACTAAATGGCACAGCTGGCTTGAGGGGCTGAACGGCCTATGTTTGCACCTATTTTGTATGTTTGTAGTGAGTTGGAAAAGTGATTTCCCCACTTGTTTATTTTCTTCATTGACTGTTGCTGGAAATGGGTGGCACAGTAGCACAGTGGTTGGCACTGCTGCTTCACAGCTTCAGGCATCTGGTCTATCTGTGTGGAGTTTGCACATTCTCCTCATGTCTGCATGGGTTTCCTCCGGGTGCTCCTGTTTCCTCCCACAGTCCAAAGATGTGCAGGTTAAGTTGATTGGCTATGCTAAAATTGCCCCTTTAATGTCTTGAGATGCACAGGTTAGAGGGATTAATGGGTAAATATGTAGGAATATAGGGGTACAGCCTGGGTGGGATTGTGGTCAGATTGTCTCTTTCTGCACTGTAGGGTTCCTATGATTTCTATGAAATGCAGTAAGAGGTCTGACAACACCAGTTTTAAATCCAACCAATATATTTGATAGTAAACTTGCAAGCTTTCCGCTATAATAGCCTTCTTCAGGCGAATGAGGTGCACTTCTATGGAATGGACAACTTGACTGCCTCTGGGAGCATTTTGCCTGTTTCAACACCAATGCAAGAGTGACCTTTGGTGCTTCCAGGGTGTGAGCTGCATGTTTAGCTTTGAGGTTTACCAGGTCAATAAATACCCCTTAATATTCGTAATGTAAAATAATTGAGGAAAGCAAAAACGATCTACACAGTATTAAACAGATTCAGAATATGTGTACCAGTAAAATGTTGACCTGATGAGGGAGAGAGTGTGCGACAAACAGCATCACCAGGAAGATGATGCCACCCGCGGTCGACGGGCGGTCAGATCGATTGGTTTAGTCTGAGAAGGGGTGAAGGGGCGGGGTTGGAGGAGAGCAGCCCCCGCGCATGCGCCGAAGGAGGTGCGGTTGGCAGTGCCCAGCCTCTGCGCATGCTCTGAAGGGGGTCGGAATTGGAAGAGCAAGACCCCGCGCTTGCGCTGAAGCAGGGGGGCGGGGCTGGAGGAGCAGAGCCACCGCGTATGGGCCGAAAGGAGGGGCGTGGTTGGAAGAGTGGAGTCTCCGCGCATGCGCCCTGCCTCCCCAGGCAGCGCCAGTGTCAGCGGACAGTGGCGCGAGCGCTGGGCGGGCGGTTGGAGGGAAGGCGTCTCGAGCCATGAGAGTGTTGGGGTAAGAAGAGCGGCCGGCTCCGGTGTCCCTCCCTCCTCTCCCTGGCCGGGGTAATCGCTACCTTCCCTCTCATCCTTCCTCACCGTGGCCGGCTAAGGCAGTGGCTGGATCCCGCAGTGACCGAGCCTAGGGACCGGGGAGGTGGCGAGAGCCCGGGCTCTCAGCCCGCTTTCGCCTCAGGCCCTGCTTGCCTCTTACCCGAGGCTGGATTTTCTTTTCCTCCCAATACCGAAGTTACTTATTCACCTCACTAGATCACCAAGCCGGCCGAGGTCACTGGATCCCTTCACGCCATACGTTGGCTACTGGATTATTCCTTCCATGTTACAGAGTCACCCCCTCACTCCATATCGTCACTGGATCCCATGACAGTATCAGTGGATCCCCACCCTTATACCATGATCCAGGCACCTTCCCCTTCGATATACAAGGTCAGTGGATTCTGTCATCGCATACACTGGTCATTCTTCCCATAAAATTGGATCTCTCTGCTATACTAGGATCCCTACTTGTATCCTGATTGATCTGGTATGGGAGTGGATTAATGAAACATGATCCATACTAGTTACGAGATCACTTCCCATGCCTGTCACCAGATCTCTTGCCACATGTCACTTGAATTCTTCCTTATGCACGATCCTTTCTCTCTCGCAGGTCACTGGACCCCTCCCATGCCAAATCCACTATCACTCGCCCAACACTCAGGTCAGGATTGCTCCCCCTTTTGTGTTTAGTCTGCTGGATCATTGTTTCTGCTGTGCTGAGATCTCTGTTCCTCCTGCCATGCCAAAGCTCCAACTCCCTTGCCAAGGTCATTGGATTGCTCCTTGTCTTTGCTGAGGCTACTGGATCTCCCATCTATACCTTGGCTACTGATCTCCCATCCCTACCCCGATTGTGATCACTCTTTTTCCCTTATTAATACGGGCCTTTTAGTAACATCGCTGTATTGTTGCTCTTCACCTAGTGCTGGGATCACTGGATCCTTTCTCTGGCCACAGTCTGATCACAATGAATCACTTCTCTCATATCTAGGTCATACTTCACCCACACCTGGGTCATTAGAGCTCCCACACCTTCCCCCATACCTAAATTATTTGAATCACCCTACGTCCCATTATCTCTGTTTAGTCCTGGTCATCCCACCAAGGTCTGCATGCTGCTGCTACTTACTGCACCTCATTCTTCATCTATTTATGATTTACAGATCTGATCAGAAATTATAAGTTGTCTTTCTAGTTTTTAGGGGCATTCAGCTTCCCTTCCTCCTAACGGTTTAACCAATAACCAGATGTCGGTCATGCAAGCAAAAGTTATTGCTAGATGATCAATGGTTGATTTAGTTGGTCATTAATATTCTACCCCCAATTCTTGTATTTATCCTGATTCTAACAACTCAATTTCAATGGATGAAATCAAGTTTTATTCTGATATTGAAAAAGTTGTTTTACTCCACATGGATGAGGCATTTCCTTAATGCTTTGCATATTTCTTATCCTGACATAATAGTCCAAAATAAAATTTATAATGTAGTTCAGTCCACTGGGAGATGGTGACCATTTGACATTTCTAGTTAGCTTAGTGGACTTAGGAAATGAAAACTATTGTAATATTTTAAGTTGGTGGAAAAACAATGCATTTTATAGGTGTTGAAAATACTTTGTTGTGCAGTTTGCTTTAATCTTTTACCCATCATTAAGAAAGCAGAGATTTAAACAGCCGTTTAATAGGCTGTGATAGGAATCAAGCATCCGACTGTGGAACTTGTTCAGTGTGCTTTTGAATGTAACATCACTTGGTAAATACTATTATTTGTTCCAGTATTTTACTAAGTTACGATTGGGCATGACTAATAAAGACTCTAGTCAAGGTATTCAGTGGCTATCATTAGGCAGAGATGTGTTTGTGAATGATGATGAGCTGTTGTAGTTAGGTGTGCTTCAGTTACGATCAGTTGGTAGCACTATTGCTCCTTGAGTCAGAATGTTGAATTCAAGTCCTACTCCAGGAGTTGAGCCCATCAGAGGTTGACAGTCCAGTGCATTGTCCATTTTTGTTTGAGACATTATACTAAGGCCACATCTGTCTCCTCAGATGGATATAAAAGATCCCATGGCATCATTTTGAAGAAGACCAGGAAATTATCCCTGATGTCTGAGTCAATATTAATCCCTCAATGAACATCTCAAAACACAAATTATTTGTTCATTGATGTTTGTGGGAGCTTGTTGTGCATAAATTAGCTGCGCTGTTTCCTTCCTTATATAGTGAGTACATTGAAAAGTACATCATTGGTTGGAAAGTGCTTTGGGACATCTGATGGTTGTGGAAAAGCACTACAGAACTGCCAGTCTCTTTCTTTTGATGTTATTTCAACCCCACCATATGATTGTGGATTTTCACTCAATTTCTGATTTTTGAATACATCTAGAAGCAAACAGTTGTCTCTGGAACAAAGCTATTGCTTTGTTAAAGTTGCATTGGAGGTCTGAGGTCAAGGACAGTTTTTTTTCCCAGACTGATGGAATTGAAATTAGTAGTACAAATGGTTTGATCCTTTGTGTCTGTGCTAACTCTATATCAGTGGGAATTCAATTTTCAAATCCTTTCAATTTCTTAATATGTTTATCCAGTTTCCTTTTTAATGTTCTGATTATCTAGGCTGTTGCAATCACATTGTGGATGTTGTGTTCATATTCCAATATTTTTATGCCTATGAGATACAACTTATGTCATAAAGTTATTATTATTTCTAGCAAATTAGACTCTGATTAAATCAATCGCATACTTCTGTTTTCTGTTTACACCTTTTGTATGAGTAGTGGATTTATTTTAGGCATTTGGACTTGATTGGTGCTCAACCATGCATTATCCATTACTGCTTTAGTTGAGTATATTTTTATTAATAAGCATCACAGGAAATTCACTCTCTCAGACTACAGAAACCACACTGTATAAGTAAAATAAATAGTAATGGTGAGCATTGCGAAGTAAATATCTTAACTTGAATCTGACCCTTTGCCACTTCAATTTTATTGCCAGCCTGATATTACAACACGGTTATGATGCATCCACTGACCTCACGTTCTGTTCCTATGTAAAATTGATTTTCAGCTAACTGGTAGTAGTACATTGCTGACTTTGTGCCCACAGAAGAGGATTAATGAATACCGGAGAAACTATTTCTACCATGTCAATAGAGGAAAAATAATTCTGGTTTTTCATTATTTCACCATTGTTTAGTTTTGAAAAAATATCAAGATAGATTTCTCAAACTTATACTGTATTATATACTAGAGTTTTAAAGGGAAGTTTTAAGGTACTTGGAAAATGGAAAGCTTAATATAATGAGAAAATCATAATATGATCAGTCAAAATCAACTTGGTTTTCTAAAAGAAAAATGTTTATTAAATTTATTAGAATTCCTTGAGGATGTATCCAGTAATGTATAAAGGGGAGACAGGAGATAAATACAAATAAAAGAGAAGAAAAATCCCTAATAAAGACTTCTGAGAATTGTGCTCATGAGGGAAACGTGCCTCATGATGTCTTATTTAAATATAAGGGAGAGAATGGGAAACATTTCTTCACTAATTACCTAGTCAATGATACAAACCATTTAAATACAAAACATGAATTTTTTGGGTCCTTTGTAACATTTGATCCTGAAAACAATTTCAAAAAGATACTTGCTAAGCGCCACATAAATTTGCATAACATCTTAGCATAGAGGATTGGTTACCAGAGAGGAAACAAAGTAGGTATAAGTGTGGTATTTCCAAGTTGGCAGGCTGTTACTCGTGGAGTACTACAAGGATCAGTACTGGAGCTTCAGCTATTTACAATCTATAGTAACAAGATAGATGAAGAGACCAAGCATAGTGTCTAAGTTTGATACAAAGCTAGGTGAGGACACAAAGATTGCATCTTGATTAAGTAAAGTGGCATTGTGGTAAAGTGTGAAGTTATTCACTTTGATAGTAAGATCGGCAAAGCAGAATTTTTTTCTACATCATGAAACTTTTGGATGTTTTTCAGAGAGACGTGGAAATCAATTATGAATAGCGGAGCAGGCTTGACGGCTTATATGCTCGAATCCTATTTCTTAAATATTTTTATTTGTAAAGTCAAACTGTGCAAAAGAAAAGTGCAAGTAATACCATGACTGCTTCACTGTGAAAGGTTTTGACTTTCAGATGTAAGATTAAACTTGTATACTGCCTGCTTATTGAGATGGCTATATAAGACCCTGGCATTATTTGAAGAAGATCACGGGCGATTCAACACTTGGGCAAACCACCTAAATAGCTGTGAATCTATTCATCTCATTGCGTGTGAATTGGATGTTGCATTTGTCTACAAAAAATGAACTTTATTTGAAAATCAGTTTAGATATGAAAGTTGTTAGTTAGGGTTAGTACCTGAAGGTGCTATATAAAAGCACGTTTTGTAATTGAGTAGTCAGACTGCTACTTGGTTACTTAAATTTACTGCATTTTGAGTATTTTTAAAGTAATGTTTTTGACATGCACTATTTAAAGCTGGCTTTTGAAAGAAAACCTGACTTTACAAGAAAATAATCAAATGTTTTCAATTGTAATTGTTTGTAAATCCTTGGATATTTGGATTTTAATAAAGGAAATAGCTTAGGATACTTCCACAGTTAATTGTGAGACAAGGTCAATGTATTTCAAAATGTTGTGACACTTAGTGATTTACAAGATCTCTAACAAAATAAATAATTCCATAGTTTACAATTTATTTTCCTGTTGCGCAGTTACTTGTATGGGAAGAAATATTTAATCCAGTTATAATTTGTCTGAAATCCACGGAATCTCAACAGTGCAGAAAGCGGCTATTTGGCCTAGTGAGTCGCGCCGACTCTCCAAAAGAGCTTCCCCTCCACCCAACCACATAACCCCATGCATTACGATTATCAATCCACCTAACCTGTATATCTTTGAAGTGTGGCAGGAAACTGGAGCATCCAGAGGAAATCAATGTAAATGTGGGGCGTACATACAAACTCCACAGACAGTCATCCAAGGTTGGAATTGAACCCGGGTCTTTGGCGCTGTGTGACAGCAGTGTTAACAACTGTGACACCTTTCCCTGTTGTATTATTTTTTTCTCTAGTGATATTGTTGGTGTGCCTGTGTGAAAATTAAGATTGATATGACAGTGGTGGGAAAAACTAAGCTGCCAGTTTACATAAAGGTTCATATTAGCCTGAAATTAGTGGTTTTGTTGGAGTTCCCGATTATAATAGATGGTTGCTATCTCATTGAGTTCAAATAGTCGGGTAAGATAATGGTCATTTTTTTTTTATTCAACAATCTACTTCTTTCTTGAGCACTGTGAAATGTTTACATGTACATTGGAAATCATTTGGTAGTTGTCCCAATATCTAGTCTTCATTTTTGATAATCTTCAGTGATTTTGGTAGGCACAATAGAAGCAAGTGGCAAAATTGATACCTGATCCTCTTAAGTCCAACACATTTTCTATCAAAGTTTGCTGGATACAGATCGAGAATAGGAGTTCTCTTTCTCAGATATTAAGGTTCTTTGCAGTGCTTTCCATGTTTTGAGATCAACTATTTGATGCTGTTTTAAACCAGGAATAATTAATTAATATTCACTCATGAGATGTGGGCATTACTGGTTGGTCATGTTTAGGCCGGACCTGATAAAAGCAGTACATTCTTTCCCTGAAGGGCATTGATGAACCAGATGGATTTTGTATGACTATGACAATGGCTTCATGGTCAAAGTTAGACTTTTAATTTCAGGATTCAAACCCACTTCCCCAGAGCATTGCTCTGAGTCCCTGGGTTGATGGCAATATTGCAATGCCACCACCCTGGGGAAAAAAAATACATATATTTTCAAGTATTGGAATTGTTTTTGGGATCAAATGTTACAATGGACCCAACAAATTCATGTTTTGTATTTAAATGGTTTGTATCATTGACTAGGTAATTAGTGAAGAAATGTTTCCCATTCTCTCCCTTATATTTAAATAAGACATCATGAGGCATGTTTTCCTCATGAGCACAATTCTCAGAAGTCTTTAGTAGGGATTTTTCTTCTCTTTTATTGGTAGCCTGGAAAGATATATTTAATTATTTATTCATTCATGTAACTTCCAGCTGTGAATTTTTAAAAGCAAGCCACACATAGTATTAATGCAGTAGAATTCTTGTTTTCTTATTTATTATAACTTGGGTAATGCGTACTTTTATCTTGTGTACTTTTCTCAGATGCTTTTAAGGCCTTCGTTGAGGAACTAAATCTAGTTCTAATATTTGTACACTGTTTATTTTGAGCTAGAAATAGTCGAGTTTCTTTTCTTCATTTCTTTCTTTCTCCCACCCCAGCTCTCTTATCTGTATCACTGTCCATTGTGTGGTCAAGATTAACATGCCTGCATCCAAGTACCTGACTACGTAGAGAAGTACAAGTTACTGTTTGTACTGTCTTTAAAGTTGGTTGAATTATTTTCAATAAATTGTACTAATTTATTACCAGTTCTGAATTAATTTAGTTCCAGTCATTAATTTATTTTATATCCTTGTAATGTTGAAATTCATCCTAGCAATAGTTGTCAAAGTTTATCAATGGCAAATAGAAAGAACTTGTGTTTATGTAATTTTTTTGTGACTTCAAGATATCACAAAACTGTATAGCTAGTTAAACATTTTTCAGGGTTAGTCACTTTTGTAATGGGAAACGCAAGACAGCAAGTTTGCACACAGCAAGCTCCCACAGACACAAGGTGATAATGAGCTGATAATCTGATTTAGTGATGTTGGTTGAAGGGGAAAAAAATGATCAGAAGATCCTGGAAAACTTTTGTTCAAAATACATAGTACTGTGGCAGCATTAATGTACACCCAAAAGGCAGGTGTGCATTGGTTTAACATTTTGAAAAAGTGTCTGCGACAGTGCAGCACTCTGCCATAGAAGATAGTCGTTGCTTTTTTTAAAAAGGGGAATGAAGGGGACATAATTAATGAAGTTATAATATTTTTTCTATTTTCTGAACATACATGTTCATAGTAGGAAGACTTGTTTGGTTAGAAATAACTTTTTCTTTCCCGAAGTTTGAGAAGAAGCTATTAAAGCTTTTAGTTTGAAGTTTGTGATTGTCGGTGTTGATCTCTGGCAGTCCATATGCTTTTTCTTCAACTGTGCCTGATGTCAAACGTTGTAGTTTTTTTCTCATTTGCAGTAGCATGATAGATGATGGATGTTTTTAAAAGAATGCCACTTAAGTTCTGTGACTAAAAATTCAGGATTTCTGAAGGGATCATTCAACACCATGATCTGCAATTGAAAAGGGAACTGAAAATTGGTTCACTAATGAATGCAAACTGCCTTATGCCTAAACAAAACGAAAAACGAGCCAGGATTTAATGAAACTTGATCCATGGTAAAATGTGGTTTTGCTTTACAAGAACCACAGAAATTAATGTTAATTCATGTGATTCCCAGCATTAAAGCCCACAGGATGTTTCCTTTATGTTGGGGTTTAGTTCCAATGAGTTCCTGGTTAGAAACAACAATGTGTAAATCTTTGAAATAAGCTATGATGCAACATGATGGACCTTCTATGTGTAGAGCGCTTGTCAGGCATTGATCAGAGACTTTTAAAATCAAGCAAGCTTCATGGAGTTGAGAGGTGGTCTGGCTGTTACTATCCAGTTGATAAAGCAGCAATCTCAGGTTTTCTCAGTTCTCAAAAACGTAGAGATTTCAAAATAGTCAGGTGACCTTTCTCAACAATTTCTTCAAAAGGAATGTTTAACATTCCTTGATGTTAATATGATGATAATAATATGATTCCTTGACATCAATATGATGTCAACATTGGAAGTATTGTTGTCATTGGCAAGCTATCAAAGTAAAAGTCCCTGTTTCTTTGTCTTTGTGCTATGCTGAGTCCATGAGTATGAAGTGGAGTTTCTCAATCAGTCTACACACCCTAGCATTTAGCATTGGAGCTGAAACTCATACATGACGTTGCTAATTGTTTGGCAGGATTTGTTTTTGGACTACCGTGAGCATCATACAAGTGTCATTACTTGTGCAGCTATTCCACAGTAAGAGCATGAAACAGCTTGTTTAATCTTCTAAAAATTTTTGAGATATATTACCTTTTCAGGGTAATTTGAAATAGAGTAGATACTTCTTGGGTCTGAAGGTGAACCTTCATTTTGGGTTTGCGTTATACAGAGCAAGAGTAATCCAGTCAGGATAACAATTATCCTTTGGGATTGCTTTGATGCATTGTATTTTGGTGTCAAGCTTACAATGTGAGCAAATTTACAATCTGCTGATGAGGCCAATTCTATAGTGTGTGGACTTTTGTATGAATTCTAACAAGTATATTGACTGGTCAAGAGCTAGTCAGATGCAATAGAGCCATAGAGGTTTACTGTGTAGAAACAGACCCTTCAGCCCAATTTGTCCTTGCCGCCCAGTTTTTACCACTAAGCTAGTCCCAATTGCCCGCATCTGGCCCATATTCCTCTGTACCGATCTTACCCATGTAACTGTCTAAATGCTTTTTCAAAGATAAAATTGTACCCACCTCTACTACCATTTTGGGCAGCTTGTTCACCACCCTCTGTACGAAAAAATTGTCCCTCTGGACCCTCTTATATCTCTCTCTCGCCTTAAAGCTATGCCCTCTAGTTTTAGACTCCCCTACCTTTGGGAAAAGATGTTGATTATTTACCTAATCTATGCCCCTCATTATTTTACAGATCACATCTAAGCTATGCTCCAGGGAGAAAAAAAAGTCCTACTCTATTCATCCACTCCTTGTAATTCAAACTCATCAAGTCCCTGTAGCATCTGAGTAAATCTTTTCTGCACTCGTTCTAGTTTAATAATACCCTTCCTATAATAGGATGATCAGAACTGTATGCAGCACTCCAAATGTGGCTTTACCAATATCTTGTACAACTCAACACAACGTACCAACTTCTGTATTCAGTGTTCTGACCAATAGAACCAAGCATGCCAAATGTTTCTTCGCCACCCTGTCTGCCTATGACTCTGCACACATACCCAAGCGTCGTCTGCATGACAATGGTTGGGGTGACCTTAGTTCTGGCTTCGAGGCATTGGAGGTTGAACAGTGTCCTGCTTGTCCAGTACGTTAGCTTTATTCCAGTAGGGAGTTTCAAAGTGATGGGATGGAGTGTTGCTTTGAGGAAGATGGAGAAGAGCGTTGATGTGATGATGCAGCCCTATTTAACCCCAGTTTGTGCGCACATGTGGGTTTGTGGTGAGGATTATGGTTTGTATGTTATTGTGGAGCACGTGATGAATGATTATAAATTTTTCCAGGCAGCAGAATTTGAGGAGGATGTTTCACAATCCCTCACGTTGACAGAATCGAAGGCCTTTGTAAGATTGAAGAAAACCATGTAAAAGATTAATGTTGCTCCTTGCACATTTCCTGGATTTGTTGCAGCAGAGTGCAGGGAGTACCATTAACCACAGCAACACTCCACCCTACTTCTCAAAGGCCTTCGACACTCTGTCAGCCATAAGGAATTGTGAAACATCCTCTTCAAATTCAGCTACTGGACAAGCTGATGACATGTCCATTCTGCCTTTTGATAGTTTGAAGCCATAATGAGACTCATGGAGGACCTTTTCAGCCACTATGAAGTTGAAAAAAGTTCTTGTGATGACTTTTCCCAAAGTGGAGAATAGGGAAATCCCTCCTTTTTTCAAGATGGTCACAATTAAAGCATCTCTTAGATCTCATTTTATGCTCTCTTCCAGACAAGGATAACGAGGTGGTGAATTCTTGTCTGTCCACCAAATTTGAATTTTTTAATCGGGATTACAGAGACTTTGTAGTTATTGGCCATTGTATGGCTTTTTTGACCTCACACTGAGCTGTGGTTGCGCTAGGATACTGTGTTGCAGAATAATGTTGAAGGCACTTGTGTTTAAAGGCTGCATCTTGATTTAGGAGATCCTCAAAGTGCTCTCTTCATCAACTCTTGACTGCATCTCTCTCTTTAAGCGCCTCTGTCCCTCAGCACTCAGACTATAGATTGCTTTAATTGCATATGATTTGGTTTTCGATGAACGGCTGAGTCGCCTGTACTCTTTCCACCCATCTGTTCTTTAAATCATGAGTTCTTTTGTTGCACCTTGACCTTCAGTTGCCTGTAGGTTTGTTTCCTCACACTCGTGTTTTCATGGAGCTCCCATGTCAGGAATGCCTTGTGTTTGCCATCAAGGAGATCCTGAATCTCCTGATCATTCTTGTTGAACCAGTCTTGGTGTTCCCCGGTCAAAAGCCGGAGCATCTCCTCACAGCTGCTGACTGTGGTGACCATTAAGGTGGACCAGGCATTGTGAGTACTCTGAGGCTCTAGCTCATTGGTTGAAGCTAAGTTAGTTGTGAGCCATTGACTGAGTAGCTCTTCAGAGTTTTTGAGACCAGTGACATTGAGTCTCCTGCTGCAGAGTTTTTTTTCTCCATTTGTCAGTTTGGGGCCAAGGTGATGAAGATGGGAGAATGGATTAGTCGATGGTTAGCCCAATAGTCATTGGCTCAGTTGTAGTGCAGGTGATGCAGACATCTGTGCGGTCCTTTGGCCGGATGATGATACAGTCAGTTAGGTGCCGGTACTTGGAGTGTTGCCATAAGGTCTTGTGCTTGACCCTCTGGTC
Source organism: Sphyrna mokarran (assembly GCA_024679065.1). Taxonomy (NCBI): domain Eukaryota; kingdom Metazoa; phylum Chordata; class Chondrichthyes; order Carcharhiniformes; family Carcharhinidae; genus Sphyrna; species Sphyrna mokarran. The sequence goes on along the minus strand of JAGIQG010000021.1, from coordinate 6,245,244 downwards.
GAACAGGGTTTTCGTAATGATTAGGTCATATTATAGACACCATGTTCATCATTCCACCTTTTAATCTCTTCAATCGTTTCTAGCACCTGGACTTCCCAGGTTAAAGTCACAAATACATTATGACAATGATCATCAAAAACACATCGAGATATTTCTATCTTGCCCTGATAAAAGGCTACATACATATCTACTGAATAAATGGATTAAAACATTTACTTTCCTATTCATGAAAATTTTTCTTTTCTGTTTGTGATGGCATAAGTTGAAAACATCTGCTTTTTTGTCCAGTGAGCGCATCTTAAAAGTTTCAAGTTTAAGACTAAAGCCAGTTTTTGTGAATTTTGGTATCATTGGAATCGGTCCCTGCTTAGAGATTATTTGTTCTGCTCATATTCCAGGAACTTAAACAATTAGCATTAGAATGAGTCTCCTGCTGCAGAGTTTTTTTCGCACAATGTCACTGGTCTCAAAAACCCTGTGAAGAGCTACTCAGTCAATGGCTCACAACTAACTTAGCTTCAACCAATGAGCCAGAGCCTCAGAGTACTCACAATGCCTGGTCCACCTTAATGGTCACCACAGTCAGCAGCTGTGAGAAGATGCTCCAGCTTTTCTGACTGTCAGAATGGATTTAAATTGCAAACATCAAGATATTTATTTCTGCTCTCGGATCATGAATTCCATATGTGCCTTGGTTATAAATGGAAAATACTCATTTCATGTCAGGTACTTTGCTTTCATTGATAATCAGAAAAGCTTCATTTGCCAGCTCTGCTGCTCTATCTTCACCTATGAGAGAAGTTTTAACCCTCATGACAGGAGCACTAGTTTCATGGCTTCATCTGGTAGATCACTTTCAGGGTGTGACTAGCAATGTGCACCAAGAATCTGGAGTTTTGTGGAGAATTATATGTAACATTAAACAAATATCCCAGGCTATCTGAGCATGTGACTGCTTTAGTATCAAGCTTGTTACTATTATTGATGCATCATGTTGTTAAAGATATTAAAGTCTAAAAAGTGAATATAGACTGGATAGTATAAAAACCTTGGTGAAACTAGTTGGGTTTCTATAATGCTGCATCTCTCTCCAGCTGAAGACTTGATGTTAAAAGAGAATTATTGGTAGACTGGCTGTGAATAAATGCTCGAATCAATTGGTAATTCTTCATGTACTCAAAACATGGTATAGTTAGAACAAAATAATATAATTTTACAATAGGGAAATTCTGTTTGACAAGTTCAGTAGAGTTTTTAAGGATGTAACAAATAGTGTAGTTAAAGTAGAATTGGTACATTAGTGAACTTGGATTTCCAAAAAAAATTCAACAGGTTATTCGCAAGGGCTCATGGAGTTGCGGGTAATCTTTTAGTATGGATTGATGAATGTTTCATGTCCATTAACCAGAGTGTAGGGAAAAATAGGACATCTTCAAATTGGCAGATTGTGACTTGTGCAATGATCAGTGCTCGGTTCTCAGCTCTTTACAATCCATAATGAATTAGACAAAGAGAAATTGAGTGATATAACTAAATTTGTTGACTACACAGAGCTAGGTAGTTTGAAGCTATGCGGAGTACACAGTGAGGCTGTAAAAACATGTAGAAAGGATGTGCGTGTATGTGTAACAAGGAGGAAGATGGGACTGTAATGTGGAAAAGTGTGAGGTCATTCGCTTCAGTCATTAGAATAGAAAAGTGGCATTTTTTTTTTTTAAAGGTATGAAACTTGTAAAATTGTCTCACAGCGTAGGGACCTGGGTTCAGTTTCTCGCTTGGGTCACTGTCTGTGTTGAGTTTGCATGTTCTTCCCTTGTCTGCTTGAATATCTTCCAGGTGCTCTGATTTCCTCCCATAGTCCAAAGATATGCAGGTTAGGTTGATTGGCTATGCTAAATTGTCCCTTAGTGTCCCAAGATGTGTAGTTTAGTGGGATTTAGCTAAGTAAATGTGTGGGATGCGGGAATGGGGGCTGGATGAGATTGTTGTTGGTTCAGGCTCAATGTTAATGTTCAGAGAGACTTGAGTGTACTCATACAAGAAACATAAAGTTAGTGTACAGGTACAGCAATCAATTAAGAAAGCAAATTTTTTTTATTGTCGAGGATTGAAGTTTAAGAATAAAGAAATCTTGTACAGCTTTTGGTGAGACCACATCCAGAACACCATGTAAAAATTTGGTCTCCATATTGTTAAAAACACAGCAGATGTTAAACACCAGGTATTTCAAACCCCAAAAGGGAAAACTTGAAACTCCTGGTCTCATCTGTATTTTGCAATTTGGTTTAATGTGAGGAAAGGTGTGAAAAATCAAAGAAGGATATCCTAGGTGTCTTTGTGATGATTTCAGATAGAAATATTTTAAACAAAATGCACAACAAAAAAGTTGATGAGAAATTCACTTAATTAACTCGAGTATACCCAGTATCTTTAAATTTACCCAGTTCCAAATTGCTTTATTTTTCCCAACTCAGAGCTAAGCTTCCCTAAACCGCATGCTATTTAGGGTTTAAAAATGTAGACGAAGTCCAGTAATAATTGCCATACTTTGCCACTTATCATCTGTTTCAAAGTTGCTTCTGATGTAGGCCGAAACAATTGGCTTTGCAAACAGGTTTTTCCACTGACATAGCTTGAGTCATAGAATCCCTGCAGTGCAGAAGGAGGCCATTCGGTCTGTACCAACAATAATCTCACCCAGCCCCTATCTACCTAGCTAATCCTCCTAAACGATACATCTTTGGACACTAAGGACAGTTTAGCATGGCCAGTCGACCTAATCAGCATGTCTTTGGACTGTGGGAGGGAACCAGTGCACCCAGAGGAAACCCACGCAGACACGGAGAATGTGCAAACATATAGACAGTGACCCAAGTTGGGAATTGAACCCAGGTCTCTGGTACTGTGAGGCAATTTTTCCTGCTGTGGGCTATGTTCTTGAAACAGCTAACTTGCAATGGTTGAAATTGCTCCAAATGTACCATTTCCCCTTTTGATGTTTTCTTATCTGAACTAATGTCAGACATTACACTTTAATTACCTTCATTTTGTGAATCCATCTTTTAGAATATAATTGTGAAATTCACACCTCATTACCTTGTTTCCTCCTTTCAACTTCTAAAATCTTCACTTAAACGCTTGCTATTCCATTATCCATAGTTATCAATTTGCCTTAGATAAGCGCCTGTTTAAAATGTTGCTAAACTTATCAACATGTCAAAAGCACTACTTCCATCAATTTAGCTAAATTATCTCTACCACTACATAGCTTCCATTTTTAGTTTTGAAAAACATAAATCACCAGACCACATTCCCAATTACAGGATTTCCTTGATTTTTCATCCTATCACAATTTCCTGATACTATTTCAGGAAAAATATATTGCAATAGAAGCATAAGTTCACTAGATCCGTGGAATGAGAGGTTTGACCTTTGTGAGGTTAAATAAATTGGGCTTATATTCTCTAAAGTTTGAAGAATGAGGGGTGATCTCATTGTGACATATAAGCCAAGATGTTACCATTTCATGTTGCAACTGTACAAAACTCTGGTGCAGCCACACTTGGAGTATTGTGTACAGTTTTGGTCGCCACATTATAAGAAGGATGTGGAAGCATTGGAAAAGGTGCAGAGGAGGTTTACCAGGATGTTGACTGGTATGATGGGTAGGTCTTACGAGGAAAGGCTAAGGGACTTGAAGTTATTTTCATTAGAGAGAAGAAGGCTAAGAGGTGACTTAATTGAGACATATAAGATAATCGGAGGGTTAGATAGGGTGGATAGTGAGAGCCTTTTTCCTCAGATGGAGATGGATAACACGAGGGGACATGGTTTTAAATTAAGGGGTGGTAGTTATAGGACAGATGCTGGAGGTGGGTTCTTTACTCAGAGGGTAGTAAGGGTGTGGAATGCCCTGCCTGCAGCAGTTGTGGACTCGTCAAGTTTAAGGGCGTTCAAATAGTCAGTGGATAGGCACATGGATAGCATTGGAATAGTTTAGGATAGAGGGTCATAAAATTCGTTCCATGGGTCAGCGCAACATCGAGGGCCGAAGGGCCTGTACTGCGCTGTAATATTCTATGTTTTATGTTCTATTATTCACGCTGGTGGGATTTTTTTCTTGCTTGTGTTTGTAGATTTGGCTTGGTGCCAAATTCTCCAATTTCACTGCAACTGGAACATAGCATTTACAGCTGCTAAGATCATGTCTGTAGATCTTGAAGGGTAGATACTTGGGCTGTTTCCTGTGACTGGGAATCTAGAACAAGGGACACAGTTTCAAGATGACAGACTCCTCATTTAGGATCGAAGTGAGAAAAATTTCTTCATGCAGAGGGGTTGTGAATCTTTGAAAATGTCTAGCCCAGAGGATTGTGGATACTCCCATCACTGAATAAAGTATTATATTTAAGGCCAATATAGACAGACATTTGGTGTCTAGTGTCAAATGATATGGGGAGTGACTGAGAAAATGGAGTTGAAGCCCAAGATCAGCCATGTTCAAATTGAATGATGGATCAGGCTTGACCATATGGTCATCTTCTATTTCTTACGTTCTAAAGATACAATTTCGTCTAAGGCATATAGTATGTACTGCAAAATCTTAGCATGCACGGCAGCATCTATGGAACGAGAAATCAGATTTGTGTTTCAGTTGTTGACTCTTCATCAGAAATAAAAAGTAGTGAATAGGTGACACCAAACTTCTGCTTTTAGAATGTGAAGTAACATTTAAGGATAAGACTGATTAAAAATTGGTTAAAAATAGTTTTATTTTCTGCATGATAGATTATTGATGAGATCTCTTGAATGCACTTAAATATTCCGATGGGACCACATCTAATGAAAATTATGAAACGATAGCAAATAAAGGGAATTGATTCCTTGAGTTGAATGCCTAAGTATTTAAACAACTGTCGGGTTTACCTTACTGCACCAGTGACAAAAGATTAGTCATTTTACACACTTGTTGCAATTTTTATTTTTGTTACGCGGGTGGCATGGTGACACACTGGTTGATATTGCTGCCTCATAGCATCAGGAACCTAGGTTCAGTTTTGCCTTGGGTGACTGTTGGAATCTGCATGTTCTTCCTGTTTGTGTGGGTTTCCTCCTCCTTCTCCTACAGTCCAATTATGTGCAGATTAGTGGGATTAAATGTTAAAATGCACGTGCAATGTGGAGAGGGATGGGTGGGGGAGATGTTGGGGGCAGGCTTGGATAAGATGTTCTTTCAGAGAGTCAATGTATTTCTGCACTGTAGGAATTCTGTATTACCAATTTTGTTGGGGGAAAGGGAAGAAAGGCTTTAATTTGTGCAAAATATTCCACATTTTCTTTATAATGCTCAAATTGCAGAATCTGCTGAAATGGTAAATTTCAAATGTTCTTAGAACCTGCTTGTGTTGCTATTTAAAGTGGATGTTCACAGTAAGAAGTCTCTCAACACCAGGTTAAAGTCCAACCCAGGTTTATTTGGTAGCAAATGCTACTAGCTTTTGGAGGATTGCTTCTTCATCGGGTTCACGGAATTCTCATTCACCTGACGAAGGAGCAGTGCTCCCAAGGCTAGGGGCGTTTGCTACCAAATAAACTTTAACCTAGTGTTGTGACATATCTTACTGTGTTTACCCCAGTCTAACGCCGGCATCTTCACAAATGGATATTAGTCAGAGTTCTAATCAGGAATTTAAAACTCTTTCTTTAATTTTGTGCAGTGGGTGTTGATTCATCACACATTGTTGACACTTTTTAAAAAAAAAATTGCTTTAATTCCAGAATAAATTTTGGTTAATTTCAGAATAGATTTGGGTTATTGAATATTTCAATGGTAATGGTAACCAAGTGAATTTTCTTGTACCTTCTTGGAATTTGACCATTGATCATGATGCTCATTTTTAAATTTTATTGGTGGATGGAATTATACAAGAGCAGGGATTTTTTTATATGTCCTAATATCGCCGCATGTGGCTCAATGTCAAATTTTATTTGCTAATTCTCCTATGAAGCGCAATAGAATGTTTTACAATGTAGAAAAGACTCTATGTAAATGGTCTCAATCCCTGTTTTTGAGGACCAACAGCCCAAGCTACATTGAGCAATTATGTGGATGGAGGGCTAGGACCTGCAGTTTCTTAGACGTTTAAATTTGTGAACAGCTTCATCACAAGAATGCAAAAATGAATATGTTCTAAAGATACAATTTCATCTAAGGCATAAAGATAGTATATACTGCAAAATCTTAGCATGCACAGCAGCATCTATGGAACGAGAAATCGGATTTGTGTTTCAGTTGTTGACTCTTCATCAGAAAGATGAACTTATTCAAGTAAGCTTATCTTACATAATTTGTATCTACAAGAAGATGAACCTAGGATATCTGTTATCCAGTAGTCTGAAAACATGCTTGCGCGCACTTTCTTGTAGAGGATAAATGCAAAGTTGATTTTTCAAGTTAAAGGGAAGAAATGCATCGGAAGGATAAAATATCGCTTTTTTTTAAATGATAGGCATTGAATATTTGTGACTATAGTGTAAAAGTTGTACCAATTGCTTCAAATGTAATCTTTTAGTTAGATTTTAGTTTTCCTGCAAGAATTTTATTGTTCATCTTGTTCTGATTTAGACCATATATTTATTGGTAGGTTAAATAAGCAGACAAACTGTTGGCAAAAGGAATATAATGTGGGAAAATGTAAAGGTGTTTATTTTTGTAGGGAGAACAAAAAAAAGAGTATTATTTGAATGCAGAAAAATTGCAGGAAGTTGCAATGCAAAGAGACTTAAGGGCAACTGTACACAAACCAAAGAACACTAACACGCAGGTACAGCAGGTGATCAGGAGGCTAATGCAATGTTGGCCGTTATTAAGAGGGTTGGAGTATAAGAGTAGAGGAGGTTTTGCTGTAACTGTACAAGACACTGGTGAGATTACGAGCAGATTTGGTCCTTTATTTAAGGAATTATTCATTGGAGATAGTTTAGAGAAGGTTCACTAGGATGATCCCCAGTATAGACAGGTTGCGAGTTTACTCATCAGAATTTAGAAGAATGAGAGGTGATTTCTTGGAAATATATAGAATTCGAAAGGGATTTTACAGGTAAATGTCAAGAAGATGCTCCCCTTCATGGGAGAATCTAGAACCAAAGGGCATAGTCTCAGAATAAAGGGATGCCAATTTAGGACTGGGATGAAAAGAAATTTCTTGAGGGTTGAGTATCTTTCCTTGCCACAGAGAGCTGTGGGGGCAGATGCATTGATCTATCTCAGCCTTAAATATAGTCAATGTTTAATCAGTAAGAGAATCAAAGGTTATGGGGAAAAGACAGGAAAGTAGATATTAAGTATATTTTGGTTAGTTTAGGGCTAGGTGGGATTGTTGTCGGTGCAGACATGATGAGCCGAATAGCCTCCTTCTGCACTGTAGGGTTCTATGACTTATTAGTGTCAAAAATGGGCTTACTTTAGCTCTACAATGGAGTTGGTGAAAATCCTCTAGACACCACGTGGGAGAATTTGGCATGGTCAATGCATATCTGTCAGACTGTGGAAGGAAACTGGAGGAAACCCACGTAAATGCGGGTAGAACGTGCAAACTCCACACGGTGACCCAAGCTGGGAATTGAACCCAGATCCCTGGTGGTGTGAGGAGCACTGCTGACCACTGTGCTATCATGTCACCAAGAATGTCAGATCAGCCATGATCTTTTTGAATGGCAGAGCGGGCTTGAGGGCCAAATGGCCTGTTCCTGTTCCTATTTCTTATGGTCCATTAAATCCATCCCTAATTTGTGCTTGTGGCTTTAAAATATTAGCCAAATTTTTATCACAGTATTGCAGAATCTTGCTGAATTTGAATGTAGAATTTGCTTAGTCAAAACTTTTTAAGTATTTGCATCTTTCTGAACCTTTTTAAAATACTATGTAATTCAAGTTTTTTTTAATCGCTCTTGCAGTTTGTGGTGAATTTAACTTAAAGGTGATCTGGCTTTAAAATATTTGAATGTGGGCTTTTTGTTTCCAGCTGCACGTTTAGGAAGAAAATGTTTTAATGTGCTGAATTAATTTTTTTGGCATTTTCATCTGTAGCATCGAGCATCTCGAATACTCAGCTATTTACCTTTTGTCTACTTAGTTTCCTTATAAATCAGTTACTTTTGAAACTGTAGTCCACTTTAAAAACCCTTCCTTGTAGTATATTTAATTTTGTTATAAAAACAATGTGTTGGGGAAATTCAACAGGTTTGGCATCTGTAAAGATGGAAACATGACATGGAGTCGCTGATGTTGGACTGAAGTAGACACAGTAGGTATCTCACAACACCAGGTCAAAGCCCAATAGGTTTCACTTTAACCTGGTATTGTGAGATTACTTACTAAGATAAAAACAATTAATGTTTTGAGTCTGTTATGACTTATTTTGTAATTTTGTTAGCTAGATTGTAAATTCTGAATAGCTTTAATTGACAGCTGTCACTTTTTTCCATAAAGCTACTTACGCATACACTACAACTGATTTTACAGCAGCATAGTCATCATCACATTTAAATGTCTATATGTAACAAATTTAAGGTGGCCAAAGTTGTAGAGTCACTTGGAGGGGAGAGCCAACTTGCACAAAAAGTGCATGAAGCTCATGCTTCACCTGGGTTTCTTTTATCTTCCATAAAAGCAAATTACTTCGGATGCTGACACCTGAAACCAAAAGAGAAAATGCTCAAATCTCAGCAAGTCTGGCATCTGTAAGTAGAGAAAAGAGCTGGATGTCCCTTTGTCAAAGCTTTGTCAAAATTAGAGGCATGCAGAGGCAAACTATGTAGTTGCACTTGAAAGACCATAAGAAATAGGAACAGGAACAGGCCTCTTGACCCCTTGAATCTGCTCTGCCATTCAAAAGGATCATGGTTGATGTGACTTTTTTGTCTTAATTCAAGATGTTGTTTATTGTCTACAATTATCTTCAACTGTGTAGAACAACTAGCTTATTTCAATAAACACTATAAAAGTAATTGGTAAGCACTTAATGTTTAACAGCTTTTCCATTGGGTAAGTTCCCTGAAAATGTAGCATTGAATAGTGGAACTGATCTGGCTGTATTAATTTTTAAACTGTAGAAACTTGATTCTTGAACTATGGGCATGTGTACAAGTGATTACTAGTCCTATTTGTAATTACAAATAGCTTTATTGTATCCCATTAAAAAATTATGAGAATATAAGTAACCTGAGACTTATAAATACAGCAGAGCTGTGATCCTGTAATGTCCAGTGGTGCACAGTATCTAACACACAAGACTGTTGCCATTCACAAATCTGTGGAATACCAAAGCAGTTGATGTGGAGCCATATTTAATGTAGCTAATTTTGGTTTGCTTTTGTCCCTGATACTTTTGCTGCATTCTTTTCTCTCTTTTTCTTTAATCTGCAACAATCGTGCAGCAGTTTACCAAAGGATTATAAATGAGTCAACTCAACCTATCATATAAAATAGAAGAATATGTAAATGCTGAATAATTTCTTAGTTGATTAAGACCAAATCTATCTAAACAATAGATTTTTAAATACTTAAGGCTAATGAACAGACCTCATAATATAAAGCAATCAAAATCAAATGGTTTGCATCTGCAGCTTTACAAAAATGAAAAGTCTACATTTTTAGTTAAACTTGTTTTAAGCCTGTCAACCTGAAGAGAGATTTTTGCCGTTTCATGTATGTGAAGTTAGGTTACAGATCAGCCATGGTCAGAAGGTATGGGGTACAGACTTAAGAGGCTAAATGGCCTAAATATTCCTAATACATCTCCACTTAAATATAAGGATTAAACTGTACATATCCAGATGATGCTGGAGAAACTCAGAATATCTGACAGTAGAAACAGAGTTAACATTTTGAGTCACAGACTCTTCATCAGAACTGAAAGAAGGAGAATATAGAAACTACAACCAAATATAGCAGTTTTAACAACAGAAAGCAAATGGCCTGTTGTGAGATGGGGTTGTGTATGTTTTGTATCAAGGCAATACACATATGGAACATTAAAATAAGGAGGCGGGGGGATGGAGAGCGGACAGGATTCAAAAGTTAAGTCCCAAGGGCTGCAATGTGCCTAACTGAAAGATGAGATGCTGCTGCTCCAGTTTGCAATGGGCTGCATTGCAGCAGCCCAAGGACAGGCATGTGGGCATGAGAGAAAGGTGCTAAGCTAAAATGGCATACAACAGGAAGGTTAAGGTCATGCTTGCGGGCTGGTGGAATGTGTTCTACAAAGCCGCAACCCAGATTGATTTTATTCTCTCTTATGTAGAAACCGCGTTGGGAGCAGTGAATACAGTAAACCAAATTAAAGGAAGTGCAAGTGAAACATGGCTTAACCTGAAATTAATACTTAGGGCCTTGAATGGTGAGGAAGGAGGAGGTAAAGGAGCAGGTTTTTTACTTTGTGATTGTAAAGGAAATTGACTTAGGAAGGCGATAGGGAGTTGGGTATGATAGAGTAGTGGGCCAAGGTACCATGGATGGAGTGATCCCTCTGGAATGCAAGTGAGGGAAAGATGTGTTTTGTCATGGCATGATGCTGGAGTTGGTAGAAATGGCACAGGGTGGTACTTTGAATGTGGAAGGCTGATGGGGAGAAAATTGAGGATTATAAGAAATCCTATCATGGTTCTGGGAGAGAAGGGAGTTAGGACAGACATATGGGAAGTGGGTCAAATCCAATTGAGTGGCCTGTTATCCACAGGTGAGGGGAAGCCTTAGTTGGGGAAAAAAACAGATATGCCAGAATCTCCATTTTCAAAGAGCAGATGTGACCGAGGCAAAGGTACTGGGAGAATGGGGTGGAGTTCTTACAGGAAGTGGAGTGTTAGGAGCTGTTGTCAAGATAGCTGTGGGAGTTGGTAGATTTGTAATGAATATTGGTGTCAGTCTAACACAGGAAATGGAGTCAAAGAGAAGTGAAACGTAGGTGATGGACGGCACAGTGGCACAGTGATTAGCACTGTTTCCTCGCAGCACCAGGGACCTGGGTTCAATTACCAGCTTGGGTCAATGTCTATGTGCAGTCTGCACATTCTCCCCATGTCTGCATGGGTTTCTTCAGGAGCTCTGGTTTCCTGCCATACTCTGAAAGATATGGCAGCTAGGTGCAATGGCCAGGCTAATTTCTCCCTCCATGTACCCAAACAGGCACTAGGGTGTGGTGACTAGGGGATTTTCACAGTAACTTCATTGCAGTGTTAATGTAAGCCTATTTGTGACAATAAACTAATGTGAAGGTGAGAGACGGTGTGGAAATTCGATGCAAATTTAACATTTTTCGAGGTCCAGACAAGAGTATAAAGCAGCCTTGATGCAGTCATCGATGTAATGGGAGGAAAAGTTGCAGGAGTGGGCCTGAGTAGGACTGGAACAAGGATTGTTCCACATAACTCACAAAAAGATGGGTGTGACTCAATCCCATATGAATACTCGTTGCCACATCTTTCATTTGCAGTAAGTGAGACAAGTTAAAGGTGAACCTATTTAGAGACAGAACAAGTTCAGCCAGACGAAGGAGAGTGGTGGTGGATGGGGATTGTTTGGGCTTCTACTCAAGGAAGAGGTGGAAAGCCCTTAGATTAGTATTGGGTGAAGGTGTAGAGGGACTGGATATCCATACTGGAAAGGAGACGGTTGCTTTCCCTTGCAAAGAAAATTTGCTAAAATCACAAAGGGTATTGAAATCACCAACTAAGGTCTTTTTAAAGCCCTAGGAACTGACTGGATAAATATGAGAATTGGCAGTATCCTCAGTTGTTTCCTTTCTTAGTGCCCTTCTTGTTTAACTGTGTTCTGAAATATCCTGCTTTCAGATTTGGAGCAGTTCAGATTTATTTCTGGATAGAATAGTTGCAATATGACAATTTCAGAGAGAAATTGTTTCAAAAGTGTTTAACATCCAGGTATGGTGTTCAGCAGTTTACAGGATCATTGACATAGATGGTGAATAACTGGGGCCCTAAGCAGCAATCCTCACAGTATCCCATTAGTCACAACCTACAACTTGAGAATGATCTGTTGTCCCTACTCTCTAACATGGCAATTAGAAAATATTAATGGGATTAGACAAAGTCAACATGGATTTATGAAAGGGAAATCATGTTTGACAAGCCTACAGGAGTTTATTGAAGGCATAAGTAGTAGAATAGATAAGTGAGAACCAGTGGATGTGGTGTATTTACATTTTTGGAAAGTTTTCAATAAAGTCTCTCAAAAGAGGCTAGTGTATAAAATTAAAACGCATGGGATCCGGGATGACATATTAGCATGGATTAAGAATCGATTAGCAGACAGGAAACAATAGTAATAAATGGTATCTTTGAGTGGAAGGTGATGACTAGTGGGGTATATTGGGACCAAAGCTTGGGCCCCAGCTATTTGCAAAATAATACAGAAAGTGGTGAGGAGGATTAAAGAGGGTTTCAGGGTGACTTAGACCACTTGAATGAGTAGGAAAATACATGGCAGGTGTAGCATAATGTTAGTGAAGTTTCCATTTCAATAGGCAAAATAGGATGATGGAGTATTATTTAAATGGTGACAAATTGGGAAATATCAATGCACATAAGATCTGGATGTGCATTGTTCTGAGCAAGCGTGTAGCAAATAGTTTGAAAGGCGAATGGTGTGTTGATCTTCATTGCAAGAGGATTTGAGGATAAAGAATGTCTTACTGCAGCTGTAATTGATCCTGCTAAAAGCACACCTGGAGCAATGTGTGATGTTTTGGTCGTCTTACCCAAGAAAGGATATATTTGCTATACAGGGAATGGAATGACAATTGGCTTGATCAATTCTTGGGATGGTAGGATTGTCGTATGAGGAGTTATTGAATCGACTAGACCTATATTCGTTTGTGTTTAGAAAAATGAGAGGGGATGTCATTGAAACATTTAAAATTCTGACAGGGCTGGACAGACTGGATGCAGGGATGATGTTTCCAATGGCTGGGGGTTTAGAACAAGGGCTAATGGTCTCAGGGTATGAGGATATTTAAGACTGAGAAGAAGAAAATTTTCCTCGCTGAAACTCGGTGGGTGGCACAGTGGTTTTTGCACTGCTGCCTTGTAGTGCCGGGAACCCAGATTCGATTCCTAGCTTGGGTCTTGTGGAGTTTGCAAATTCTGCCTATGTCTGCATGGGTTTCGTCCAGGTGCTCTGGTTTCCTCCTACGTTCCAAAGATGTGCGGGATGAATTGGTGAGTCAGCCATGCTAAATACCTCCATTTCAGGGGTATTAGCAGGTAAACATGGGGTTACGAGGATATGGTGGGACTGTTGTTGATGCAGGCTTGATGGGCGGAATGGCCTCCTTCTGTACTGTAGGGATTCTACAAAAGGTTGGTGAACCTGTGGAGTTCTCTACCATAGGGTGCTGGATGAGAAGCCCCAATGTATGTTATGAAGTCAGACAATCCACCAACAATTCTTCTATCTTGACATTAATGTAAGGAAAGGATACTCCAGGAGTAATTCCACTGACAAATTAGGGATCTTTTAACAAAACAAGCTTTATTCATGACACAGTTTAAGCATAACTTTAACAAAATGAAACATTTTAACTGTTAATCATTGTTCAATCTTTAAACATGAAAATAAACACTTCTTATAGCTTATTACTATTCAGGTCCAGTTAAGCAATATTTTTATTATGGACTTAAACCCCTCTTTAAAATTAGTTAGCAAATTCAAGCATACTTGCTTGGCTTGGGTTAACAGCTGTGGAGCTTCCAAGAGTTTTTGTAGAGAGAAACAGCTGCTTGTCAGCTACTATCTTTAAACAGCCCTCTTCAGCAACTGCACTCTTTCTAAAATGAAAACCTAGCTTTTGCAGAGAAAATAGTTAAGTTCCTTCCATCAACCTAATATCCCTTGATTCGATCAACTTATTTTGAAACTCCAGGAGAATTTAGGAAAACAGATGTTTGTTAACTCAACAAAGTACCACATTACTAGCTAAAATTAGTTACTATCTTCCTTTTTCAGCATCTACCACGTTCCTGCAGACAAACTGACTCCCTTGCAGAAAAACACTGAACCTTAAAGCAATCCCCCTAAACAAAATATATTAACACAGTATCATGACACGTAAGGCTGTGGAAGCCCAATATTAAAGAAGTAGGTTTCCAGGCAGTAAGTGTCAAGGGATATGAGAAGAGAGCAGGAGCTTGGATTTAAGATGGTGGATCAGTCATGCATTGAGTATTGTTGCAGGCTTGATGGGCTGAATGGCCTACTCCTACTTTCTATGTTTTTTTGTCCATTAACCAATCCTCAATCTATACCAGGATATTTCTCCCATTGCATGAACTTTATGCATTCTATGGAGAGAGATTTTCTATACTAACCTCTCTACAAGTGGAAATGAACATGGGCATGACTAATTACATGAATATGTTAGTGATGTGACTTTATCTCCTTTAATCATTGTTAGTGTCTGTTAGAAGTCTCAAACACCAGGTTAAATTGTGCTTTAACCTGATGTTGTGAGACTTCTTACTGTGTTTACCCCAGTCCAACGCCAGCATCTCCATTTTGTGTCTGTTAGTACAGTTGGCCATGAAGAGTAGTAACCAGTTACGTGTTTTCAGATTTCAATCAGAAAGCTCACTGAAGTAAATTGAATACTGAAGTAAATTGAGTGATTTTGCATTTCAAGTGTTTATATTAACTGTTAAACAGGTCCCATAGATATTTAACAATTTAAATGATCAATAGGCTTCTGAGCAGGTGAGACAGAGTCTGTGGATTAAAAGTTTCAAGATGATTACCTTTCATCAGAATTGTCTAACAAAAGGCTACTGACCTGAAACAATAGCTCCGTCTCTCACCAGACGTGCTGCCAGATCTGTGTATTTCCAGCATTTTCTGTTGCTTCAGATTTCTGGAAGTTGTGGTATATTGCTTTTGAATTAACTCTTGATCTTCACTATGTTGTTTGGAAACAAGAATGTGCTCATAGCAAAGGTGTGGCTGAAAGGAAGCCTTCATTTAACAGTAAAATTTAGTAAAATATTTCTAAAATTTGATTTTGGTATAAAGCATAGGCATCCCGCAAATATTTTAAAGACAACACAAGTACAAGATGGCCTGTTACTGTTCCATACACTCTGCAATAGCAACAGCTTTCAGTTTTGGATTATTCAAGTATATTGACATTTTTAATATGTTTCCTAAAGCATTTATCTGTCAAATTGACACGTAATTTCCCTTTTGAAAGGAAGATTTTGTTTGCTTAGTGATTTGTCACCCCAAAGTACTTTACAACTGATGGATTACTTTGGAAGTAGTTCACTGTTGTTTGTAGATTTAGCAGCACAGAAAGAGGCCATTGTGCCTGTGGTAGGTGGGAAAAGGTGAAAGCTGGTTTAAGCACAGTAACGTCAAAAAATGAATGAGTGTCTAGATAATCTGTTTTTGTTGGTGTTAGTTGACACAGAAGTCTCACAACACCAGGTTTAAGTCCAACAGGTTTATTTGGAATTATGAGCTGTGAGTGATGTTAGTTGAGATATGGATGTTGGTCAGAACACAGTCACCTTCCAGCATTTCAGGTTTTGCCATAGGAAATTTAATTGGTATAAGCACAGCAAAGTCAAAAAAGGTAACAAGTGAATGAATGAGTAGATAATATTTGTTGTGTTGGTTGAGACATGTACTCTCTCCAAGCTTCCACGTCCTTCTGGTAGTGTGGCAATCAGAACTGCATGCTGTATTCCAAATGTGGTCTCTCCAATGTTTTATATAGCTGCAACATGATTTCCCAATTCTTATACTCAATGCACTGTCTTAATCACCTTTTTAATCATATGTCTTAATAACCTTGGCCACCTGTGTTGCCACTTTGAGGAACGCTGGACCTGCACTCTCCGTTCTCTCTGTATGTTGATGTTCCTAAGAATTTTGTGATTTACGTTATAATCACACCTAAATTTGATCCTCCAAAATGTATCACCTCGCATTTCAGGTTAAACCCCATCTGCCATTTGTGTGCCTAAGTCTTTAATTTATATCCTGTGTACTCTCTGATAATCCCCAGCACTATTAGCAACTCCACCAATCTTCGTGTCATCCACAAACTTATTAGTCAGTCCACCCATATATTCCTCAGATCATTTCTAGATGCTACAAACAAGAGGTCCCAATACTGATTCCTATGGAACATCACTAGCTACAGATCTCAATTCTGAAAAACACACTTCCATCATTACTCGCTATCTTCTGTAATCAAGCCAGTTCTGTATCCATCTAACCAGCCCACTCACATCCTATGAGATTCTAGTTTTTGTACCAGTCTGCCATGTGTGATCTTGTCATATGTCTTACTAAAGTCCATATAAACAACATCCACAGCCCTTTCTTCAGTTATCTTTGTCATCTCTTCAAAAAAAAACTCAATCAAATTGGTGCGTACTGACCTTCCCCATATAAAACCAATGCTGCCTTTCATTAACTAGTCCATTTTCTTCCAAATGTGCACGTATTCTTTCCCTCAGTATCTTCTCCAAAAGCTTCCCACTACTGTCGGCTCACTGGCCTATAATTTCCTGAATTATCTTTCCTTAGACAAAAGTATGATATTGGCTATTCCGCAGTTCTCTGGAATCTCGCTTGTGATGTGAAGATTCCAGCATTGGACTGGGGTAACAGTAAAAAGTCTCACATCACCACGCTTAAGTCCAGCAAATTTATTTGGTAGCAAATGCTGCTAGCTTTTGGAGCACTGTTTCTTCGTTAGGTGAGTGGGGAGTTGTGATCACAGGGCATATAAAGGGAACCTATAGCAGGAATCTTTATATGCCCTGTCTGTGATCAGAACTCTCTAATCACCTGACGAAGGAGCAGCGTTCTGAAAGCTAGCGGCATTTGCTACCAAATAAACTTGTTGGACTTAAATCTGATGTTGTGTAGACTTCTTACCTCGCTTACGATCAGAGGATGTGAATATATCTGTAATGGTCCCAGCTATTTCTTTCTTTGCCTCCTGCCGTAATTTGGGGTAGATCCCCTTTGGCCTCAGGGAATTGTCTAATGCAATTTAGGATACCCTACACTTACTCCTTTCATTAAGCAATGAATGCTGGCCTTACCAGTGAAGTGTGCACGTCACAAGTGAAGATTCCTTAAAAAGCTATATATTTACATCTTAAATACTGTCATTTCTTAAAATTGCATGTTAACATATTTTGAGTGCTTCCTTCAATAAAGTTCAATGTATTGCTGAAGTATTTCACATATCAGCCATTTTTGTGGTTTCTAAAACTGCTGACTTAATTACAACCTATTTTGAACAGGTTTTTATTGTCCAGTGGGTTGAGACTGGCCATGCACATTTTATGTTTAACTTATGCACAAATAGAGACTTTCAATTGATCAGCTTGGGCTGCATTCCAGGTAAGCAGTATGTTCCAGCCCACTTAGCTCATTTCTTGCACCTTCTTCCATTTTCTGTTTGGCATTTAGTATCTGTATTTGAAAGCACATTCAATTTAATGTGCTTGAGGAATTAATAGCACAGAAGATGTTTTTGATTTTAGATTGCAACAGAAGTCCTTTGCTGTTGCCAGCCATATGCTTAGTGGTTGATTGGTAAATTTGTTTTTCATAGGATCCCACAGTGCTGAAGGAGGCCAGTTCAGCTCATCCAGCGTCCACTGACCACAATCCCACCCAGGCCTTATTCCTGTAACACCACACATATACCCTGCTAGTCTCGTGACACTAGGGTCAATTTAGAATGGCCAATCAACCTAACCAGCACACCTTTGGACTGTGGGAGGGAACCAAAGTACCTGGAGGAATGTTACACAGACATGGAGAGAATGTGCAAACTCCACTCACCGTAGGTTGAAACTGATTTTGCCATAGGAACAATGGTATAAATGGGGTATTGGTTTCTGAACCAAGATAGAAATGACTCATGGGGCACCTGACGTGTTAAATACTGTCAAATGTTACCTTAAGTCGCTGAGGTGACTGTAGATACCTAGATGCATCTGCAGCGCAAGTTCCTCTGTTAGTGTGTGGAACATAATGAATTCATTGATCGCTGTCAGCTTGTCTGTTTACTTTCTACTAAGTTTTTTTTTTAAGCAACACAGCACGGGAAACAGGCCCTTCGGCCCAACGAGCCCGCGCCGCCGTCATACTATATAGTAGCAAATACATTATCCTATTTTAATATTCCTATATAATAATATATATATTATTCCTAATATGGAAAATTTTCACCATAGGGACAATTTGTTTCCCAATCAGCCTAAGAGCGAATTTTTGGGTTGTGGGAGGAAACCGGAGTGCCCGGAGAAAACCCACGCTACCACGGGGAGAACGCGCAAACTCCCGCAGACACCGGCCCAATTCCAAGTGTCTGCACAGCCACATCGATAGTCTCTGAGCTGTCATGGTGCCCTTCAGATGGTCCACATAAAGCACTCATTTACGACATGAGGTACCAGGCAACCCATGAATCAACATCCAAGAGCTGTACCCGCACCACCTGCCGAATGCATGCTCAAAGTATGGACCGAATTACCTGTGGAAAAAAGCCGTAGTTAAACAGTCCTAATATATCCCTCTATCTGCATACCGCTCATGTGGCTGTCCAAGAGACCCTTAAACAGCCCCAGCGTGCCTGCTCCCACCACCTTACTCGGCAGTGCATTCCACACCCCCACTACCCTTTGTGTGAAAAACTGCCCTCTAATATTCGTCCTATACATAGCCCCCCTCACCCTATGGCCATGACCCCTCGTCCTATCCATTTCTAAAGGCGGAAAAAGTTTACCTCCATTTACTCTATCTATACCCCTTATAATCTTATACACCTCTATGAGATCCCCTCTAAGCCGACGTCTTTCAAGGGAAAACAACCCCAGTCTATCTAATCGTTCCTCATAAGACAGTCCTTCCATACCAGGCAGCATCCTGGTAAACCTCCTCTGCACTCTCTCCAAGGACTCCACATCCTTCCGATAGTACGGCGACCAGAACTGGGTGCAGTATTCCAAGTGAGGCCTAACCAAAGTTCTATACAACTGCAACATCAAACTCCTACTCTTGTATTCTATACCCTTTTCTATGAAAGCTAACATACTATACGCCTTCTTTATCACCTTCTCCACCTGTGAGGACACCTTCAGAGACTTGTGAACCTGCACCCCAAGTCTCTCTGCGTCTCTATGCTCCGTATAGTTTTACCTTTTATCCTATAACTCTCTTCTACGTTTTTCCGGCCAAAATGCATCACCCCGCATTTATCCGGATTAAATTCCATTTGCCATCTATCTGCCCAGTCTACCAACCTGTCTATGTCCTGTTATATTGCCTGACACTGCTCTTCTGTACCCGCCAATCCAAGCATCTTGGTGTCATCAGCAAATTTGCTGATCTCACCACCTACCCCTACTTCCAAGTCGTTTATGTAGACCACAAATAGAAGTTGAGCGAGTATTAAATATAACAAGTATATAAATGAATTAAAATCACAATTGTACCAAAAAATCAGAACAGAAAACTTTTATTTGATTTATTATTGTCACATGTATTAGCATACAGTGAAAAGTATTATTTCTTGTGTGTCTTATCAGAGAAAACATACCAGTCATAGAGGTTTATAGCATGAAAACAGGCCCTTCGGCCCAACTTGCCCATGTTGCCTTTTAAACACCTAAGCTAATCCCAATTGCCTACATTTGGCCCATATCTCTCCATACCCATCTTATCAATGTAACTGTCTAAAGGCTTTTTAAAAAGACAAAATTGTATCTGCCTCTACTGCTCTGGTGGCTTGTTCCAGGCACTCGCCATTCTCTGTGTGGAAAAAGTTGTTCCTCTGGACACTTTTGTATCTCTCCCCTCTCATCTTAAACCTATGCCCTCTAGTTTTTGACTCCCCTATCTTTGGGAAAAGATGTTGATTATCTAGCTGATCTATGCCCCTCATTATTTTATAGATCTCTATATGATCACCCCTCAGTGTTCTATGCTCCAGAGGATAAATGTCCCAGTCTATCCACAACTTCTCCTTATAACTCAAACCATCAAGTCCTAGTAGCATCCTAATAAATCTCGTCTGCACTCTTTCAAATTTAATAATACCCTTTACAAAGTTTACTTTAGGAAAAGAGTAATACACAGGTTAACAACTGTCATCATTATTTCAGTGTAGTGCTACAATTATAATTAGGGTGTAGAGAAAGATCAATGCAAGATAGGTCCATTTAAAAATCTAACAGTAGAGAAGAAGCTGTTCTTGAGTCAGTTAGTATGTGACCTCAAAACTTTGTATCTTTTTCCCATGGAAGAAAGTGGAAGTGTGTGTGTGTCTAGAGTGTGTAGGGTCCTTCGTTATGCTGGCTGCTTTGCCAAGGCAGCAGGAAGTATAGACAGAGTTAATGGATGGAAGACTGATTTGTGTGGTGGATTGGGCTACATTCATGATCCTTGTAGTTTCTTGTATCTTGGGCAGAGCAAGTGCTGTACCAAGCTGTAATGCAAACAGAAAGAATGCTTTCTATGGTGTATCTGTAAGAGTTAGTGTGAGTCATAGCCGACGTGCCAAATTTCCTTCATCTTCTGAGAGCACTAAAACACTAATTTCCAACCGAATGTAGACAGTTTGACCTATCTAGTATCACAGATGGATAGCATAGAATGTCAGCACACATGTTTGAACATTCTGGCATGCTGTAGTAATGTGGAAAAAAAATGTTAACTTGTAGATGTCATAAGTGCCAGTCATCTTAACTAGAATGTTGTAAAGTCAAGGACTGCCTGTATAGAAGGTGCTGTCTAGTTGCCATGTCAACACAGGCCACGGTTTTTTTGGAAATTGCCGCAATACTATAGAAGCACCAGTTGGAAGAGGTGTATTTTTGTTGGAGATTATGACAGGTTGTGTTTCTTTACATTATACTTTCATAACATTCATGGTCAATAGGAGAAGAAAAATTAATTGCAATGAGGTGTAATGCCGTACTGTCAAATGGGATTGTAGATGGAGAATGTTTTCTGGATAGGCTATCAATGGTATTTATGGTAACTTTTGAAGTAACTGAGTTTTTACATGCTATGTAAAGAATGACTCTTCCGTTACCTGCTCCCCTTTGGAACAAAATTTCTTCATAGGAGCAGTGCTCCAAAAGCTTGTGATACCAAATAACCTGTTGGACTTTAACCTGGTGTTGTGAGACTTCTCACTTGGAGTAATGTTTAATTTCTCCAAGTTCGAGCAATCCTGTGTAGATCTTAAGCTCAGTAAGAAGTCTGACAACATTAGTTTTAAATCCAACCGATTTACTTGATAGTAAAACGCAAGCTTTCAGCTTATGGCCTTCATCAGGCGAATGAGGTGTTCTGGTCTCCAATAGCACACATATCAGCACAGATAGTTTACAGATTAGAATGCGAATCTTTACACCTAACCTGCTATTCAAGCCTTAAAGTGGCTAACAGTGTGAGTGGAAGAAGCACTGAGCACAGGTCAGAGATATGTGTATTGTCTCCAGACAGCACATTAAGTGAGGTTTTTTGCTAACTCAGGCAAGTCATTGGGGTTACAGATAGTGTGACATGAAGCCAAGATCCCTGTTAAGACCGTCCTCATGCATGCAGAACTTGGCTATCAGTCTCTGCTCAGCGGTTCTGCGCTGTCGTGTGTCATGAAGGCCCCCTTGAAGAACGTTTACCCGAAGCTCGGAGGCCAAGTGCCCGTGACGGCTGAAGTGTTTGCCAACAGGAAGGGAACAGTTTTGCCTGGTGATTGTCAAGCGATGTTCATTCTTCCACTGTCGTAGTGTCTGCATGGTCTCCCCAATGTACCATGCTTCGGGACATCCTTACTTGCAATGTATTAAGTAGACAAGATTATGTACCGTGTACCTGGTGAATGGTATTCTCACGTTTGATGATGTCATCCATATCGATGATCTGGCATGTCTTGCAGAGGTTGTTGTGACAGGGTTGTGTAGTATTGTGTTCACTATTCTCCTGAAGGCTGGGTAGTTTGCTGTGAACAATGGTCTGTTTGAGGTTGCGCGGTTGTCTGAAGGCAAGAAGTGGGGGTGTGGGGATGGCCCTAGCGAGATGTTCATCATCATTAATGATATGTTGAAGACTCCGGAGAAGGTGTCGTAGCTTCTCCACTCCAGGGAAGTACTGGACAACAAAGGGTACTCTGTCCACCGTGTCCTGTGTTCGTCTTCTGAGGAGGTCAGTGTGGCTTATTGCACTCTCCAATGCTGTGGCACGTTGGAACTATCGATTGATGAGTTGAGCGCCATATCCTGTTCTCACGAGGGCATCGTTCAGCATCTGGAGGTATCTGTCACAATCCTCCTCATCTGAGCAAATTCTGTGTACATGAAGGGCTTGTTCGTAGGGGATGGCCTCTTCAATGTGTTAAGGGTGGAAGCTGGAGAAGTGGAGCATTGAGGTTGTCTGTCGGCTTGCGGTACAGTGAGGTGCTGAGGTGACCGTCCTTGATGGAGATGCATGTGTCCGAGAATGCAACCGATTCTGGAGAATAGTCCATGGTGAGTCTGGTGGTGGGATGGAACTTGTTGATATCATCATACAGTTGTTTCAATGATTGTTCACTATGAGTTCAAAGGAAAAAAATGTCATTAATGTATCTAGTGTATAGCCTCGGTTGAAGATCCTATGTGGTGAAGAAATCTTGTTCGAACCTTAATCTTTCAGGAATCTTTCAAGATCTTAACCTTACAGGAATGATGGTCTTGAAACAATCCTTTAGTTGGTGTTGATGCTGCTGTCATTTGAGTACTGGTGGTTCAATCAGATTTCTTTGTGTATAGTTTGAAAGTCATCCTTTTCATTGTCAAATGTAACATTTTATGAATTGCCCTTTGTAAGCCAATACTAACAAAATAAAACTTCTGGAAAAGTAAGTTTAATTTGAAAATGTGTTAAGTTCTGATTGTTTTGAAAATTTATTAGCTGTTTGCATTATTTATATCTTGTTAGCTGTTATCTTTTAAATCAATTAAAATATTTGCCTCATCAGTTTTGTGTTTTAGATTACAATTAAATGTTTTCTTTACCTGAAAGTTTTATTTTTATATTTTTGTTTGTGCTAGAATGTTTCACAATTGAATTGAGTTTTACTTTTCATGATATGGAGACCTGGATGTCATCTACATAAAATACCAAGTTAGCATGCAAGTACAGCAAATAACTATGAAAGCAAACGGAATGCTGGTGTTTGTTGCAAGGCATTTGAAAGTCCTGATACCATTTTATAGGGCATTGGTGAGACCCTGCTTAGAATGCTGCATATGGTTTTGGAGCTCCTTATTTAAGGAGGAATATACTTACATTAAGTCTGTTCGAAGGTTCAGTAGCATGAACTCTGAGATTAACAGGCAATCTTATGAGGAAAAGCTGAGCAAATCATTGGAGTTCAGAAGGATGAGAGGTCTCAGTGAATCATAGAGTTAGAGTGTCTTGACACGCTGAGATGTTTTTCATGCCAGAGATTTTAAAATGAGTGAGTACAATTTCAGAATAAGGAGTCTCCCATGTAATATGAGATCAGAAGCAATTTCTTTTCTGATCGTTACTTAATCTTTGCAATTTTGACCCTGGAGAGCGGTGCAGATTGGATCATTGAATATATTCAAGGCTGAATTAGAAAGATTTTGATTTTTAAGGGAATTGAGTGTTGTGCGATAATGGGCAGGAAAGTGGAGCAGAAGCCATAACCAACCATAATGTTATAGATTGGTGGAGTAGATTTGAAGGGCTGAATATTCTACCTTTTGTATCTCTTATGTCATATTCTTTGTGCATTGATTTAATGATGGAATCCAATGTAGATGAAGGTTAACCTGAAATGTGTAGAAAATACAATTCTGTAAATGTTACATAAAGCAAATTATTTCAAAAGATTGTATCTTTGAGACAGGAAATGAGCTATGGTCCCAGAAGTTGATCAAAACAGTAATTAATATGATTAGTTATAATCTGTTAGATATAAATTAAAATTCCTTGGCATTGCCTTTAATAAAGCAGATATGAGAAAAAGAACATGGTATGTCTAAATAGTGTGAATGCAGATAGATTATATCTAATATCATAAATTCCTATTGTATGAACATTTTAAGTTTTGTGTTATGAAGTTTTTCCTTCCAATTTAAGCTCGTCTGTCCTCAACATTCCTTAAAAGTGATGTAATTGAATTTGATAGTATAGTGGGTGCGGTTTATTTTATACTATGCCGCCCTACACTTGGTGTTGTGACACCTTCACTTTTTTTCATTCTCTCTGGCTCCCCACAACACACACAGTTCCCTAATTATGTTCAGTAGTGTTGTCAGCTGTGTATTAGTGTATTTGTAGATTAGGAATAGAAGTTGTTTTTGACATGTTAAGTCACATGATAAACTGAGTGCTTATTTATTATAAAACCTATATACATTCTTTAAATTGAAGTGGCCTGACCTTATTTGTAGTGTGCTTGGGGCCGAAGCCTGAAATATGTTACCTGAGGATTGTTTTCCCAATTCAATACTACAGTTTCTGGTTTTCAGTTTTTCCCATCTTTACAGATTTTGAAAAATATATTTGTTCATAGAATGTGGATGTCAATGACAAGAACACCATTTATTGCCAACATATTACTTAGTTGCATTCTTGATGTAAGTTTGCTGCCAGACTAATTTCACAGACTAATTTTTATGGTGGCAGAGAACATTGGTTGTTTTTCTTAAATGGTGGCTTTTTCTTTCCCACACACTACCATGGGCATTTTGCTTGATAAAGGAATCTAATCTGGATTAGTTAAATTAATTCAACAATAAAGATATATACCACAGCATTGAACCCTGCAAATTTGGACTCTTACAGATAGTGATAGACTTAAAGAAAAAAGTCTTTGTTACAGAGCAGAAATTAATAGAATATTTTAAAGTAGAGTAAATGAAATTGCTTCAATTTAAAGGAATCAGGCCTCGGAAAGGTAGAAGAAAATTAAAATCTTGCTAAGGACTTGGTCAAAACTGATTATTTAGTTGAAATCAGCAGATTATAATGGAGGAAATGACTAAAAATTGTTACTTGCCTATGATATCATTAAGAGCAATTTAATCTTACACTGCTGTCAGTGAATGAATGGAATTGTTTTGACTCCAGCTAATTCAAACGTTTTCTGTTAGATTTCTATCTGTGCTGATAAATATTGTGATGATCTTCTGGAATGTAATAGAACCATTTTGTTAGTGATTCTTCAACTACAACTGTAGGTTGCTGCAAGAGGCTGTTATGCTCATGGTACAACCTAACATACCAGTAAATCTGGTTTAAATTATCTGTAAAATTGCACCCTATTTTATGTAATATATAATCACTGAAGTGTTTATCCTTGTGTTAAGAGATGGAAAGAAAACTTGTGCACATGGAATGAACTTTTTATGAGGAAAGTGACTTATTTAAGTATTTTGAATGCACATACAAAGATTTAAGGAACAAGGAGATAAATTGAACAGTTTTAATTAGAGCTAACACGAACACAGGTTGCTTTGAAACTTTAGTCTTCAGGTAGAGCAGTTAAGAGACGTTAAACCTCAATCGTTGAAATATGATTGAATAGTTCAATTTTTGAATGTTGAGGATTTTTGCACCCCCTGTGTATTTTTTTTTTGTTGCTTTTCATTTTACTCTTTATAAAAATAACTGCCTTTATATTCAACACATTTTATAGATGATGCAATTTGAGATGCTGTTAAATGTTTGTTTAAAGGATGCATCTTGAATGTAAATTTTTAAATCTTCTTGGTATTGTTTTAGAACTGCTAAACCTTTACTGAGTCTCCTAGCAGCTTATTAGAAAGATACATTGGGAATGCTCGAGATGAAGATTCAGTGGCTATCAGCTTTTCATGGAGATGCAGAAGTGGAATCTTGAGACATTTTTGTTTTCCTCTGTTATACATACTTTTGCTCAGTTCTCTAATTGACAGCAGAATGGCAAAGGCCAGTTGATGATAAAATCATAAACTTTCCAATGCAGAGGAAGACTTTCATGCTAGCCTCCGGTATTGGAACTGTTTAATCTGGTTTTTCTTCCTCTTGTATATGCCTTTGAAATACTTAAATATGGTAGTATATGATTCAATAGCCACTTGAAGTAAAACATTTATTTCCTAGTAACCCTTTGTATGAAGCAATTATTTTGACTTGTTTCAGTGATAGCCCTGAATCAATGCTTGATTGTTGTTAAACTATGGCAATGACTTCCTCTAACTTTTTACGCTTTAAAAAGCTTCCATCATTTGTACAGGTGAAATATACTGCCCTTGCAGTGTCATTTTAAGTCAGTGGTTCTCAACCTTTTATGACTCTATACTATAAAAAAGATCTTGAGGCACATCTCCTGTTTTCCCCCTCTTCCCCTACTAAGAGATTTGTTTTTAGCTTTCTTCTGTCCTATCACCTGCTTTTTTTTAAACTTCTTCCTGTCGCTCTCACTTCTCCCAGTGTTTTTGCGTTCTTTTTGCATTTTCGCTTTTTATGCGGGCGCATTGGACCTTTTGTCTTCAGCTCCAGGTCCCATTGTTCATGTACACAGGACTGACCAACATTAAAAAAAGTGCATTCAGCTGGCACACGTGTGGAAGGCAGAGACTCATTGGGTATTGGAGATGCAAAACACACAACTGTAGGCAAAGGTTACTTTTAGTTTCATTACAGACATTTTGAATCATTTTGACTTTATTTTTCACAGCACACTTGGGGAATCTTCACATCACATCGGTGTGCTGTGATACATTAGTTGGGAACCACTAATCTAAATCCTAAGAGCTTTGAAAAGATGGACACATGACTCTTTCCACTCTTGGGTAAAGAAAGGAGTGTGTAGAATTTTGTGAGCAGAGGAAGAGGGAAGAATGGAAGTCGGTGTTTGCAGTTGCTAACTTCGTATACTAAATTCAAAATAAACAACTCTCTTGCCACAATGATTCAAAATAATTGACGACTGCTCCCAGAATTTAATGTTCGTCTTGACATTTGATGCTGGAACAAAAATGCTAATGGCAAAGGTAGGAAATCCAGTTTTCTACTGGCATCTGAGGAACAAAAAAATGAGCTCTTGTATTTCTGGCTATTTATGATAAACATCAAGTAGCAAGGGCAATAGAAGAACAAATCTGTAGGTAATTTTCAGAGAATTGTAAAAATAATAGACTAGTAAGTGTCAGGGATTTCAGTGACCATAATCTGGACTCTGGTGAATGGAGTACATAATAAAGGTCAAAAATTCCACACGTGTACAGGAGTACTTCTTTAATGAATATGTTTCTAACAAGGAAGTAAGTAGTGTTGGACTTAATTCTGGGGAATAAGTAAAGCATATTGAGTGTATTGCACTGGGCCAGCATCTGTAAGAGAGTTCATAATTGTAGTAATGGAAAAGGCAAAGAAAAATCAATGGTGAAAATATCTAACTAGGAGACAGCAACTTTGTGATTTGGGAAATGGCTTAGGACAAGTGAACTGGAAACAAAGACTAACCAGCAAAGCAGTTAATAAACAATGGTAGCCTATCAGGATGGAGGAACTGTGGGTACAAGCAGATCATTTTCTCACAAGGGAAAAAGGTGATGTGGCCAAAATAGAGCTTTCTGGGTGCCAAAGGAAGGGCAAGTTGGAAAAGGGACGTTTTTCAGAAATATCAAATTAAAATGTTAATTGAAGGAGCTGTGGCCCAATTAAGGACAAAAAAGGAAATTTTGAATGAAAGGCATGAATGATGTACTATCTGAGTACTTTGTATATGTCTTGACAAAAAAAGTTAATAAAAACACTACCAGAAATATTCTGCATGTCTGGCAGTATAAGTGGAAAGACAAATAGAATTAATGTTTCAGGATGAAGTTAATGTTGCTGAAAAGGAAGAGGAACTAACCACACTGGATAAGATTAGAATAATATCAATAGGAGGTACCAAGTAGGTTGACATCAGTGAAAATTAACAAGTTATCTGGTTCAGAAGATATGCGTTGTATCCTTGGTTGTTGAGCTCAGGTGGAGGTAATAGAAGCCTGACTACAATCTTTCAAACCTCCTTGTATTTTGGAGTGTTGGCAAAGGACTGGAGAATTGCAGATGTTAACTACAGGTAAATCAATCCAAAGTCCAGGAGTGGGAAAAAAACAAAATTAATTTTCACCTGAAAAACCGTGGGCTAATAAGCAACAGCCAGTGTGGATTTGTTGAAGGCAAATTGTGCCTGCCTAACCTGATCATGTTCTTTGCAGTAACTGATGATTGTTGAAAAGTAGAAGCTTTGTATATATATATATATATATATATAGATACTTTAAAATATATGTCTTAAATATCACATATAACAGACTTATTTGGAAAGTAGAAGCACATAGCAATAAAAGAATTGTGGTAACTTGGGTATAGAACATTACAGCGCAGTACAGGCCCTTGATGTTGCATCGGCCAGTGGACCCTTTAACCTAAACTATTCCAATATCATCCATATGCCTATCCACCGAACATTTGAATGCCCCCAAAGTAGGCGAGTCCACAACTGCAGCAGGCAGGGCATTCCACGCTCTCACCACCCTCTGTGTAAAGAACTTGCCTCTGACATCCATCCTACAACTACCACCTCTTAATTTAAAGTTATGTCCCCTTGTGTTGGTCATCACCATCCGAGGGAAAGGGCTCTCACTATCCACCCTATCCAGTCCTTTTATCATCTTATACGCCTCAATTAGGTCACCACGTAACCTTCTTCTCTCTAATGAAAATAACCTCAGGTCCCTCAGCCTTTCCTCATAAGGCCTTCCCACCATACCAGGCATCATCCTGGTAAACCTCCTCTGCACCCTTTCCAATGCTTCCACATCTTTCTTATAATGCGGCGACCAGAACTGTACGCAATACTCCAAGTGCGGCCGCACCAGAGTTTTGTACAGTTGTAACATAACCTCACGGCTCCTAAATTCAATCCCTCTACCAATAAAAGCTAACACACCGTACGCCTTCTTAACAACTTTATCAACCTGGGTGCCAACTTTCAAAGAGCTATGTACTTGTACCCCAAGATCCCTCTGCTCGACAACACTATTAAGGATCCTTCCATTAGCCCTATATTTCATATGCCTGTTATTCCTACCAAAGTGAATCACCTCACACTTATCCGTATTGAATTCCATTTGCCACCTCACGGCCCAGCTCTGCAACCTATGTCCCTCTGCAAACTGTAACATCCATCCTCGCTGTCTACAACTCCCCCCACTTTGGTATCGTCAGCAAATTTACTAATCCAACCCTCTACACCCTCATCTAGGTCATTTATAAAAATGACAAACAGCAGTGGCCCTAAAACAGATCCTTGAGGTACACCACTTGTAACTGCACTCCAGGTTGAATATTTCCCATCAACCACCACCCTCTGTCTTCTATCAGCTAGCCAATTCCTAATCCAAACTGCTAAATCACCTTCAATCCCATGCATCTGCACTTTCTGCAGTAGCCTACCATGGGGAACCTTATCAAACGCTTTGCTAAAATCCATATACACTACATCAACTGCCTTACCCTTATCTACCTCTTTAGTCACCTCCTCAAAAAACTCAATAAGGTTTGTGAGGCACGACCTACCCTTCACAAAACCGTGCTGACTATCCCTAATCAATTTATTCCTCTCTAGATGCTTATAAATCCTATCCCTTATAATTCTTTCCAAGACCTTGCCCACAACAGAAGTCAGGCTCACCGGTCTATAATTTCCAGGATGGTCCCTACTCCCCTTTTTGAACAAAGGGACAACATTTGCCATCCTCCAGTCTTCCGGCACTATCCCTGTAGGTAACGACGACATGAAGATCAAAGCCAAAGGCTCTGCAATCTCCTCTCTAGCCTCCCAGAGAATCCTGGGGCAAATCCCAATGGCCCCGGGGTCTTATCAATTTTCATACCCTCAGGATTTGCTAACACCTCCTCCTTATGAACCTCAATCCTGCCCAGTCTACAACCTGGTATCGCAGTATTCTCCCCGACAACATTGTCTTTGTCCTGCGTGAATACTGACGAAAAATACTCATTCTGTGTCTCTCCTATCTCCTCAGGCTCCACGCACAACTTCCCACTGCTATCTCTGACTGGCCCTAATCTTGCCCTAACCAATCTTTTATTATTTATATACCTGTAAAAAGCTTTAGGATTCTCCTTAATCCTATCCGCCAAAGTCTTCTTGTGTCCTCTTCTAGCTCTTCTCAACTCCCTCTTTAGCTCCTTCCTGGCTGATTTATAGCTCTCCATTGCCCTAACTGAGCCTTCACGTCTCATCATTATATAAGCCTCCTTCCTCTTTACCAGAGATTCAACTTCCCTAGTACAGCATGGGAAGTACACTATGTAAATAGCTAAAGGATTGGTGGTAAGAGTGTAATTGTGATTAGAAGGAAGTATACAGTGGAGTTCTCAGAGCTCGCTTTTGGTTTGACTGACACTTGTAATTATCATATTCACTCCCCATACTTTTTTTGAGCAGAGTTTAACATTTGCAATTCTCTCGTCCAGGTTGGCAAAAGAAGTAGAAGTGGAATGATTTCTTTTTCCTCCATTGTTTTGACCTGGAATGTCTTATCTGAAAGAGTGGTACAATCAACTTCCAGTGGAACTTTCAAAAGGCACTTGAACATGTACTTGAGAACTAATTTGTAGCATAACGTGGAAAAGTTGCATTGTAGGACTAAATTAGATTATTTTTAAAGAATTCGCTGGCATAGGCATAATAGACCCCTTCTGTGCTATAAGATTCTATTACTCTAAATTGTATCTGATCAAATAATCCTTTCAGTTGTGAAAATGCAGGCAGGAAATTGCCTTACTGGAATCAAATTAAGGGAGGAATTATTCAAACTATTGAATCTCTTTTGGAGTGGTTTCAGTGTCACCTCGCAGCTGAAGCTAAAACTTTTTGTAATGTTTAGTCTTTGCATCAAGTTAAGCTTATCAATATATTTACTATGTTCATTTTGCTGGTATAAACCTGGTGACTCAGTTTATAGGAAACAATATTAAAATTTATTGAAATAGCTGGAAGGTGTTAGAAATACAACCTTAAACACAAGTCATAAATGCAACTCCATGGCATCAGAATCTGGCCAGTCTAAAAGGACAAGTTAATTGTGACCAATAGTTAAAGATTAGCAGTGTAACCTGTGTCTCATTAGTAAACCGCTCCACTTTGATATTGAAACCAGCCAAATTTCCTGGCATTAACACGTGATCAACAATGGGAAGTGCTACCATTGTCGTCACTTTTTTCCAGATACAGCAAAGATAAGTATTATCGGTGAAAGGATTGAACTCATGCTAAAATCCTGTTAAGGAGTCAATAACCTGAAGAGACTCCATCCATTTCAGTATGCTGCAGGTTGCAGAGTTCAGGAACTTGCAGTTGTCTGTTACAAACTTATTTGGAATCTGAATAAATCTAAGAAGGCTTAAAATAAAACAAGTTGTGTTGTGATTGTTAGATTTGAGACCTGTAGTTTTAATACATGAAATATATAGTAAATTGGGACACTGATCATTGGAACATTTGGAGCAACTTCAGTGTCTCTGGCATTTAAGTGGCAGCTTAGATGGTTTGGTGTGATATACTTCAAAATTATAACTACCTGTAATGCAGTTCAGATGCTCCAGTGTTTCCTTTGCTTTCCTCATTTCCCCCCACATCCAACTCAAGGGGGTTGTTCAAATTATTTGGAACTAAATGGCAAAGGCAATAAGTACAACCTGAACTATTTCAAGAACCACTTTAATTAGGGAACATCAAATTTGTTCAGGCACCAGCCTGTTTTTGCAAATGTGATTGAGATAATGGGAAAAGAGGCCATTACCTGTACCTGCAGCAGCATGTTACAGAACGTTACCTGTATCTGCAGCATGTTACAGAAAGTTTTCCATAACTTACAGATCACTCTCTGACAGTTCAGAGATTTCTACAGTATCTAGGTGTCACCTGTCCCACTGCATATCAGTTGCAAACTTCCACCAAGTTAAACAATGGAGAGGTTCTATATGGAAGCAAGACCAAAATTAGAAACTTCTGGTATCTCTGAACTTAAGGATATATGGTGAATATCTGTTTTGTGAACAAGTAAAGTTAATTTGATTGTAAATATTGCAGACTCCTACACTGAGTTAAAACTGAAGGTCATTTAGACTAATATATTGAGGAAACCATTAGGGAATGTGCTAACCTAAATTTGATATGATTTGGCCAAGATAAATTGGGGAACTTAATTCAAAGCTATGATGGTGGATAGGCAATGACTAGTATTTAAGGAATATTTTAAATGTGTGCATCACAAGTTATACATTGCAAAACACAACAAGAAAAACAGCTCAACTATTATTCCTACTCTGTTTCCAGTCTGCTAAACAAAGAAATTAAGGATGTTATTAGATCTAAAGAGGAGTCATATAAAGTTGCTAGAAAAAGTAGCAAGCCTGAGGGTTGGGGACAGTTCAAAATTCAGCAAAAGAGCGCAAAGACATTGATTAAGAAGGAAAAACTAGGATATGAGAGTAACATAAAAATATGTGACTACTACAAAAAAATTAGTAAAGACAAATGTCAGTCCCTACAGTCCAAAACAGGACAATTTAATAGAGAACAAGAAAATGGCAGAGCAATTAAACAACTGCTTTAATTCAATGCTGCTGGAGGAAGGCACAAAACTTCTTAGAAATGCTAAGAAGTCAAGAATGCAATAGCAAGGGCACTTGAAAATATCAACAGGGTTAGACAAAATCATCAAGGATTTGTTTATGCACCCATCTGGAGTTTTTTGAGGGTGTAACTAGCAGAATAGATGAGGGCAAACCAATGGATGTGATATATTTGGATTTTCACAAATCTTTGAAGTCCCACGAGAAGTTAGTGTGCAGAATTAAAGTGTTTGGTTTAGGAGATGATATATTGGTGTGGATTCAGAATTGGTTAGTAGACAGCAAACAAAGAGTAGGAATAAATGGATCTTTTTAAAGTGGAGGCAGTAACTAATGGTGTCCTACAGGGATCAGTGTTTGGATGTTAACTATTCACAATATATATCAATGATTTGGATAAGGGAACCAAAAGTAATATTTCCAAGTTTGCTAATGACATAGAACTTGGTGGGAATGTGTGATGAGGAGATTGTTATGGGACTTCAAGGTGATTTAGACAAATTTAGTGAGTGGACAACTACATAGCAGATGCAATAAAATGTGGATTAATGTGAAGTCATCCACTTTGGACAGAGAAACAGTACGACAGAGTATTATTTAAATGTTGTTGGATTGGGAAATTTTGAAGTAAAAGGCATTTGGGTATGCTCATACATGATTCACTGAAAGCAAGCATACAGATACAGCAAGTAGTTAAGAAATCAAATGGTATGTTGGTCATTGCAAGAGGACTTGAGTACAGGAGCAAGGATGTCTTACTGCAGCTGTATGGGGTCTTGGTGAGACTACACCTGAAGCATTATGTGCAGTGAAAGTTCAACTCTGCAGACTATTTCCTGAGATGGTGCAATTGTCATATTAGGAGAGATTGGGTCAAATGGTTTATTTTCATTGAAATTTAGAAAAATGAGAAGGAATCTCATTGAAACTCATTAAAGTCCGACAGAGCTGGACAGACTGGATGTTTGGATATTATTCCGTCCAGTTGGGGGGTCTAGAACAAGGGTCACACTCCCATGGTATAGGGTATGTCATTTAGGACTGCACTGAAGAGACATTTCTTCACTAAGAAGGTAGTGAACCTGTAAAATTCTCTACCACAAAAGGCTGTGGAGGCAAAGTCACTGAATAATTTAAGAAGGAAATAAATAGATTTTTTAGATCTAAAGATGTCAAAAAGTGTAGGCAGGGAGATCACAGGTGAATGGTGTTGAGATAAAAGATCAACCATGATTGTATTGAATGGGGGAGCAAGCTCATAGGGTCGAACGGCCAACTCATATTTTCTACGTTTCTAGCTCAATTTCTAAGCAGAGGAAATGAATGTTGGCAAATGGAATTGCAAATTTTTGATCAAATTTCATCGAATGAGACAACTTTTGTGCCTGTGCTGACTCTTGCTAAAAACTAGCCAATTAGTTCCATTCACCTACTCTTTTCCTCAGAGCTCTGCAAATTTTACCATTTCAAATATCTCTTCAATTCTATTTTGAAAATGATTACTGTACCTGTTTTGTCAACCTTGCAAACATTGCATGCCAGGTCATAATAGCAAACTCCCTAAAAAAAAAATGTTTCCTTATCACTGGTGGTTATTTTGCAGGAAGTCATTTTTTATTTACAAAACTATTCATAAGTTTGAACAACTAATCAAATCTTTCCTGAACCTCACTGCTTAGAGGAAAACAAAAGTAGCTTCATCCCTCATACCATTGTAGCATATCTCTACTTGTGGTCATCAGAATTTAATGTAGTACTCCAGTTGCGTCTAATCAGCCTTTTATAAAGGCTGAGCATAGCTTTCTTGCTTGTGTACTCGTGCTACTTATAAAGCCTTTTTAATAGCCTTCCATAACTTGTTCTTGCCACCTTGAGAGATGTGTACTTATTTCCCTGGATGTATCTTGCTTAAAATTTTAAATTAGTTCATAAGTTACTATTGTCCCTTCCATTTTTTTTCTACCAAAATGTCTTACTTCCGTATTACATCTCTAAATGTCAAGTCTCTGCTCATTTCACCAGTCTGTTAATAGCTTCCTGATGCCTGTTACTATTCTTACTGCTTCCTGCATTTGAGTTTTGTCATCTTCAAACTTTGAAATAATTGTGCTCTGTATGCCAAGTCAATTTAGCAAATGTTAAAACAGGCTATGGTCTCAACACACATCCCTGGGGATAGCGCTATATCCTTCTCTTCAGTCTGAAAATAACCCCTCACCATGAGTCTTTGCCTTCTGTGTTGTTCACACATTCTCCCCATGTCTGTGTGTTTCCCCTGTATGCTGCGATTTCTGCCCACATTCCAAAGATGTGTGTGTTAGATTGAATGGCCATGGAAAATTGTCCCTTTAGTGTCAGGGGACTAACAGGTTAAATTGTGGGATGACAGGAATAGATCCTGGATAGGTCGAATGGCCTCCTTCTGCACTATAGGAATTCTAAGCTTCTGTTCTTGAATTTCAGTTTTGCTAACAAGTTGTTGACAAAAATGCAATTCTCTCAGTTTAACATGTCAGATTTGACCATTTTCTAAAAGGATTGTACTTTACTAGCTTGCTTTATTAACAGTTGTAACTTGAGGCAATGCAGTCCTTGAAGGCAATTTCTGAATTTACTGAACTCTCGACCTTAGACTCATTGTATAAGCTTACTACTTCGATAATACCATCTACTTATTCTAAGATATTTGAAAATCCCAAATGCCTAGTTCAGCTTAGTCGATTAAACGTGCTAGCCTTGATTATTCCCATTTTCGAAAAATATATTGCACTAATCTCACTGAGAATATCGCAGTTGGTTTTGAATTAGAATGGAATTGCAGTTGCAAAATTATATTCTTTTAATATCTGACCTTTTGCTGAAAGATTTGGCTGTTTTCCCATTCACTGACTATTTGATGCCTCTAGAATTGGTCAATTTTTTAATTTATTTTTATTAGTTCATTTGATAACAGCTGTTTGCAAGGCCAGTGTTTGTTACCCATCCTGAACTGCCTTTAAGAAGGTGGTAGTGAGTTGCCTTTTGAACCTCTGGTGTAAGGATGGTCTAGATTTTGACCCAGCAACAGTGAAGGAGCAATGATATAAAATCATAAAATCCCTACAGTGCAGAAGATGGCCATTCAGCCCATCAAGTCTGCACCAACTCTCTAAAAAAGCCTTACCAGGCCCATACCTCTGCCCTATCCCTGCAACCCTTACTATGGCTAATCCATCAACGCATCTTTGGACATGAAAGGGCAATTACTTTGATCAATCCATCTAGCCCGCACATCTTTGGACTGTGGAAGGAAATCAGAGCACCGGGAAGAAATCCAGGCAGACGCAGAGAGAACATGCAAACTCTTCACAGACACCCAAGGCTGGAATCGAACCTGGGCCTTGGCACTGAGACAGCGGTGTTATTCACTGTGCCAGCTCTTGACATTACTTCTGTGGTGGGCAAGGTATTGGAGAGAATTATTAGGGATAGGATTTATAGTTATTTAGAGAGAAATGAATTGATTGGGGATAGTCAGCATGGTTTCGTGAAGGGTAGGTCATGCCTTACTAACCTCATTGAGTTTTTTGAGAAAGTGACCAGAGAGGTGGATGGGGGTAAGGCGGTTGATGTAGTATATATGGACTTTAGTAAGGCGTTTGATAAGGTGGCCCATGGAAGACTTCTACAGAAAATGCAGATGTGTGGAATAGAGGGTGATTTAGCTAATTGGATTAGGAATTGGCTGGCAGATAGAAGACAGAGGGTGGTGGTTGATGGGAGATATTCATCGTGGAGTTCGGTGACGAGTGGTGTGCCTCAGGGGTCTGTTTTGGGGCCCCTGCTGTTTGTAATTTTTATAAATGATCTGGATGAGGGTATTGAGGGATGGATCAGTAAATTTGCAGATGATACTAAAGTTGGTGGTGTGGTAGATAGTGAAGAGGGGTGTTTTAGTTTACAGAGTGACTTGGACAAGTTGCAGAGCTGGGCCGAGAGGTGGCAAATGGAGTTTAATGTGGAAAAGTGTGAGGTAATGCACTTTGGCAGGAACAATAAATGTGTAGAGTATAGGGCTAATGGTAGGGCTCTTAATAGTGTTGAGGAACAGAAGGATCTTGGTGTATGTGTCAATAGATCCCTGAAAGTAGGCAGTCAAGTGGATAAAGTTGTTAAGAAGGCATATGGAGTCTTAGCTTTTATTGGTAGGGGGATTGAATTTAGGAGCCGCAGCATCATGTTGCAACTGTACAAAACTCTAGTGCGGCCGCACTTGGAGTATTGTGTGCAGTTCTGGTCCCCACATTATAAGAAAGATGTGGAGGCATTGGAGAGGGTACAGAGGAGGTTTACCAGGATGTTGCCTGGTATGGAGGGCAGGTCCTATGAAGAGAGGTTGAAGGATTTGAGGTTGTTTTCGTTAGAAAGGAGGCGGCTAAGGGGGGATCTTATTGAAGCATATAAGATGATTAGAGGTTTGGATAGGGTGGACAGTGATAGCCTTTTTCCTAGGATGGAGAAAGCTAGCACGAGGGGACACAACTTTAAATTAAGGGGTATGAGTTATAGGACGGATATCAGAGGTAGGTTCTTTACTCAAAGAGTGATTAGGGAGTGGAATGCCCTGCCTGCAGCTGTTGTAGATGCGCCAAGTTTGGTGGCGTTTAAGAGGTTAATTGATAAGTATATGGAAGAGAAGGGAATGGTTTAGTTTGGAGGGGCATTGCTTTTTATTTTGGTCGGCACAACATCGAAGGCCGAAGGGCCTGTTCTGTGCTGTATTGTTCTATGTTCTATGTTCTATGTTCTATTAAGGCAGCGTGTGAACAAATTTTCCATCAAGGAATTGCAGCAAAATTAAAATCAGTGGGAATCATAGAGAAAACATACCAGTTGGAGTCATACCCAGGCACAGAGAAAGATGGTTGGACTAAATTGTTGTTCCAAGACAGGTTGTGTGGCCTGGAAGACAAATTGCAGGTAATGGTATTCCTGTGTGTCTACTGACTTGTTCTTCTAGATGGCACAGGTCATGGGTTTGGAATGTGTTCTTGGAGACTTGGCACTTTGTTGCAGTATGCTTTTGTAGATGGTACACACTGCTCCTTCTGTGCTAGTGGTGGAGGAAATTAATGTTTAAGGTAGTAGTAGGATTGCCAGTCAAACTGCTTGCTTTGTCCTGGATGATGAGCTTCATGAATGTAATTGGAGCTGCAATAATCATAGCAAATTGGAGAGATTTTCATCACTACTACTATGTATAGGCTTTGAGGTGCCAGGAGTTGAATTATGTGCCACAGAAGTCTCAGCTTCTGACCTGTTTTTGTAGCCACACTGATTATGTGGCCTGTCCAGTTCAGTTTCTGGTCAATGGTATCCCCAGGATGTTGTTAGTAGAATATTCACTGATGGGAAGGTGGTCATTATCTAACATTTGAATGGTGCAAATGTTACTTATCAGCCCAAGCACGAATGCTGTTCAGATCAGATTGTTTCAATATCTGAGGAGTTGTGAAACATGAGCGATCCCCACTTCTTTCATTAGGATGGAGGGTAGGCACAGTGGCTGCATGGGTAGTGCTGCTGCGTCACAATGCCAGGGACTTGGGTTCAAATCCCAACTTTGGGTCACTGTGCCGAGTTTGCACGTTCTCCCCATATTTGTGTAGGTTTCCTCCGGGTACTCTGATTTCCTCCCACAGTCTGAAAGTGCTGGTTAGATGCATTGGCCATGCTAAATTTTCCATCAGTGTACCAAGCAGTGCCAGAGTGTGGAGATTAGGGAAATTTCATAGTAACTTCATTGCAGTACTAATGTAAGCCTACTTGTGACTAATAAATAAACTTTAGGACACTGGAGCAGCTGAAGATAGTCAAGTCTAGAGTACTACCCTCAGGAACTTTAGCAGCACTGCCCTGAGATAATTGGTCTACAACAATCAAACCATCTTTCTTTGTGCCCGGTATGACTCCAACTGGTGAGTTTTCCTCCTGATTCCCACTGACTTCAATTTTGCTGGAGTTCTTGATGTTACACTTGGTTGATTGATATCAAAGGATGGTACTTAGACCTCACCATTCACTTTGGGTTGAAAAATTCTCACTCTGTGATCTTTTTTGAGGTCAGCTGTTTTGTCTGTGTTTGGATTAATGTTTTTAATGAGGTTTGGGGTGAGTAAATCTGATAGAAACCAAACTGAGCATTGGTGAGCAGGTTATTGCTGAGTAAATGTGTTTGGTAGAACTGTCAATTACACCTTAATAAAATCACTTCTGTGACAAATGTTTTTAACAATCTACAGCTGCTTCATGTGCTTGGTTGAGAAAGCTGCCAGAGTATTAAGAAGGCAGTTCAATAATTGCTGAAATTCAATGCAGAATATCTATGTGAAATTGGCTAATTTCATATAAAAGGAAGTGCCTTCATGTCTTGGTAATATAATTCCACATTTTTTACTTACAATAACCTATCTGTCCCTTTAAAAAAAACAAAAAATTCTGAAGCTTCTGCAGAAGGGTGAGGGAGAGATGTAGACATTGAAGAAAATTACATCACAGGAACAGGCCCTACAGCTCTCCAGGCCTGCACCCACCATGCTGCCTGACTGGACTAAAACCCCCCACCCTTTCAGGGACCATATCTCTCTATTTCCATCCGATTCATGTATTCATCAAGATGCCACTTAAAAGTCAACATTATAATGCTTATGTTACCTCACCCAGCAGTGAGTTCCAGGGACCCACCATCCTCTGTGTAAAAAAAAAAAAGAGTTGCCTCGCATTCACTTTTAAACCTTGCCCCTCGCACTTTAAAGCTATGCCCCCTAGTAAATGACTCTTCCATTCTAGGAAAAAGCTTCTGACAAGCCATTCTGTCCAATTATGGAAATTATGAAGTCTTCATAATCTTGTAGACTTCTATCAAGTTGCCTGTCAACCTCCCACTCCAGTGAGAACAAACCAAAATTTTTCAATCTCTCCTCCTGGTTAATGCCCTCCATACCAGGCAACATCCTAGTAAATCTTTTCTGTACCCTCTCCAAAGCCTCCACATTCTTCTAGTAGTGTGGTGACCAGAATTGAACATTATATATTCCAAGTGCGGCCTAACTAAGGGTTCTATAAAGCTACAACATGACTTGCCAATTTTTAAATTCAATTTTTAAATATACGCCTTCTTGACTACCTTCTCCACCTGGTATTGTCACTTCGTGACATGTCCCTCTGTCTATCTATAGTCTTAAGGGTTCTGTCACTTATTCTACATTTTCCATCTGTATTAGACTGCTCGGGGAGACAAGATGAAATTGCTGGGCCTCTGGTGGAAATCTTTGCTCTCCGTTGGACGGGGGTGAGGTCCCAGAGGATTGGAGGACAGTGAATGTGGTACTATTATTTATGAAAGGTGGCAACGATAATCTGGGTAATTATAGGCTGGTGAGCTTGACATCTGTGGTAGGGAAGTTGTTGGGAAGGATTCTTGGGGATAGGATGTATGCACACTTAGAATGAAACAATCACATTAGTGACAGACAGCATGGTTTTGTAAGAGAGAGGTTGTGCCTTACAGATTTGGAGTTTTTTGAGGAAGTGGCAAAAACGATTGACGAAGGAAGAGCTGTGGATGTCGTCTATAGGGATTTCAGTAAGGCGCTTGACAAAGTCCCTCATGGCAGGTTGGTGAAAAAGGTTAAGGCTCGTGGGTTACAAGGAGAGGTGGCTAGATGGGTAGAGAAATTGCTTGGCCATAGGAGACAGAGGTAGCAATTGAAGGGCCTTTTTTCAGTTGGAGGTCTGTGAACAGTGGTGTTCCACAGGGCTCTGTACTGGCACCTCTGAAATTTGTGATATGTGTAAATGATTTGGAAGAAGGTGTAAGTGGTGTGATCGGTAAGTTTGCAGATGATGCAAAGATAGTTGAACTTGCTGATAGTGATGAATATTGTCGGACAGTACAGCAGGACATAGACTGGAAAATTGGATAGAGAAACGGCAGATGGAATTTAATCCAGATAAATGCGAAGTGATGCATTTTGGTAGAACTAATAAGGAGGAGTTATACAATAAATGGCAGAACCATCAAGAGTATAGAAACACAGAGAGATGTAGGTATGTAAGTCCACAAATCCTTGAAGGTGGCAGCACAGGTAGAGAAGGTGGTGAAAAAGGCATATGGCATGCTTGCCTTTGTAGGATGGGGTATAGAGAATAAAAACTGGAGTCTGATGTTGCAGCTGTATAGAATGTTGGTTAGGTCACATTTGGAATACTGCATCCGGTTCTGGACGCCACACTACCAGAAGGACGTGGAGGTTTTGGAGAGAGTGCAGAGGAGGTCTACCAGGATGTTGCCTGGTATGGAGGGTCTTAACTATGAGGAGAGATTGGGTAGACTGAGGTTGTTCTCCCTGGAAAGACGGAGAATGAGGGGAGACCTAATTGAGGTGTACAAAATTATGAAGGTATAGATAGGGTGAACAGTGGGAAGCTTTTCCCCAGGTCAGAGGTGACGATTGCAAGGTGCGGTTTAACTCGGATATCAGAGGGACGCTTTTTACACAGGGTGGTGGGGGCCTGGAATGCGCTGCCAAATAGGGTAGTGGAGGTAGACTTGCCAGGATCGTTTAAGACTCACTTGGATAGTCACATGAGCAGATTGGGAATGGAGGGATACAAACGAATGGTCTCGTTGGACCAATGAGCGGCACAGGCTTGGAGGGCCGAAGGACCTGTTTCCTGTGCTGTACTGTTCTTTATTATCTCACATTTGTCTGGATTAAGCTCCATCTGTCATCTCTCTAACTGATCTATATCCTGACAGTCCTCATCGCTGTTTGCAATTCCATCAACTTTGTGTTGTCTGCAAACTTGCTAATCA
This sequence comes from Sphyrna mokarran, assembly GCA_024679065.1. Classification (NCBI taxonomy): domain Eukaryota; kingdom Metazoa; phylum Chordata; class Chondrichthyes; order Carcharhiniformes; family Carcharhinidae; genus Sphyrna; species Sphyrna mokarran. The sequence goes on along the minus strand of JAGIQG010000021.1, from coordinate 6,203,626 downwards.
AACCAGTAAAGTTCCCTACAAGTCATTGGAGGGGTCCCAGCACTGATCCTTGAGGAATGCCACTAATTGCAACTCTCCATTTAGAAATGCACCCTTCCACTGCTATTCTGTCTTCTATGACTGAATGAAAAGTCTCTCAACACCAGGTTAAAGTTTAATACGTTTATTTGGTAGCAAATGCCACTAGTTTTTGGGGCTTTGCCCTTTGTCAGGTGAATGGGGAGTTCACAAAACTATGTTGCCTCTTCATTAGTACATGCACTTATTTCCAATGGGAGTAAATCCTGTCTCAAAGAATCCTCTCCAATAATTTCCCGACCATGTAAGACTCACTGGCCTGTAATTACCTGGATTATCCTTGCTATCCTTCCTAAACTAAGGAACAACATTGGCAATTCTCCAGTCCTCTGGGACTTCCCCTGTAAGAATTCTCATAATGAGGTGCTGATATGTGTGCTTTTGGAGACCAGAACACCTCATTCGCCTGACGAAGGCTACAAAGGCCGAAAGCTAGCAGATTTACTATCAAATAAATTGGTTGGATTTAAAATTGGTGTTGCCAGACTCTTACTGAGTTTACCCGAGTCCAACACTGGCATCTCTACATCAAGAATCCTCATAACACCAGGTTCAAGTCTAACCAGTTTATTTGGCCTGCCTTGTATTTTACCTCCCCTGTAACCAATAAGGATACAAAGATTTCTCTCAAGGCCCCAGCAGTTTCCTCCTTTGTCTCTCAGTATTGAGATATTTCCCTCAGGTCCTCGGTCTTGTCTACCTTTAATATGTCTCAAGATCCCCAATACCGTCTCTTTTTTGATCTCAATGTGACCCAAACGTCGACATGCCCTTTCCCAGACTTATCATCCATCATGTCCTTCTCTTTGGTAAATACTGACACAAAGTACTCATTTAATACCTCACCTATTTCCTCTGGTTCTATGCATACACTCCCTCTGTCCTTGAGTTGGCCAACTCTCTCCTTGGCTCCCCTCTTGCTCTTTATGTAAGTATAAAAAGCCTTAATCCTGCTAGCAATGACTTCCATTACCCCCTTTTTCCCTTCTGACTTCTTGCTAAGTTTCTTTCTACTTTCTTTGTATTCCTCCCTTACTTTGTGTATTCTCAGCCTCCTGGCCTTGACAAATGCTTCCTTTTTTTTGATTGAGCTCACAATATCTCTAGTTATGCAAGGTTCCCAAAACTTCCCACAGTTATCCTTCATCCTATAGCAAGTGCCAGTCCTGAATTCCTATCAGCTTGCAGTTGAAAGCATCCCACGTGTCAGAAGATGATTTGCTCTTAAACATCTGCTCCCAATCTACATTCTTTAGTTGCTGCTTAATACTGTTGTAATTAGTCTTCCCCCAATTTAGTACTTTCACCTGAGGACTACACTTTATCTGTCAGTCCCTTTAAAGCTTACTGAATTGTGGTCACTGTTCCCTTACTGAAACACCGACTACTGGGCTCATTCCCTAATACCAGGTCTAGTATGGCACCTTCCCTTGTTGGACTATCTACATACTATTTCAATAAGCCTTCCTGAATGTTCCTTACAAACTTTATCCACACCCCTAACACTAAGTGAGTCCCAGTCAATATAGGGGAGAAGTTTAAAATCACCTGCCACAACAAAATATTACTTTTACACCTTGCCAAAGTCTGTCTACATGTGTGTTCCCTGTGTCCAGCTGACCGGGAGGCCTATAGTTAGGTCCTAACATCGTGACTATACCCTTCCTATCCCTGAGCTCATGGAAACCGTTTTCAGATTACTTCAATTTAATTGAATGAGTGCTTGTAGTACTTTTTGAATTCAAGGAACCAGTAGCGAACACAGAACTGCAAATATAAAGATCATGAAATGTTGGATTCAAATTTCACAATTATATTGGAATTATTTGTCATTACTAATTGGGAATTGCAGCATTTGCATAAGTGATTTTGATACCATTGTTTGGTCGGACAAATATTTTGAAAGCTTCGTGCCACCCCGAGAAAATGCTACAGAGGACTCCCATGTTTTATGAATCTCTATTCCACAAAGAACTGTGATTCCAGAAAGGGAAGATGCTATAAGTATTTGTATAAGGTTTAATTTGTGTCTTCCCAAGCTTATATTTTCCCTTGGGAATGATTACCATAAGTAGAAAATTATTTATTCATCTGCCTTCTGAATTATCTATGTAATCTATAACACCTCTATGAATTAACTTAATTTTTCAAAATTACTGTTGATATTTTGCTTTCTAGAGTTGTAATTTGCAAAAAATCAGAACTTATTCACCTGACTGTTATGTTAACTAAGAACAAGGTTAACCTTTCAATATGCTTGAAAATTTGAAACTCTTTCTTTGGCTAAGTGCGATATTTTACCATGCAATTGGTGAATTGTCTCCATTGTTTTTCATCGGTCAAATATATTCAAATCAGAAATGAAAGTAGATCAACATTTTTAAGTTCCTAAACTATTCAGTCATTCTCTTTGAAAAGATATTTTGAATTGACTGTAATTCTGATATTTCAGGTACTGATCCTGAAATGAAAGAAAACAAAACTCATCTGGTATATTGTTGTCTTGGACTGTTTCATGCCAGTTTTGGAAACTATTTTAATTCAAATTATGCTAACATTCTTATTCTGTAAAGGCCAATAACTTTGAACATAACATGAAAAATAGGAGCAGGAATAGATCTCTCGGCCCATTAAGTCTGCTCTATCATTCAGTGCAATCAAGTCTAATGTTGGGCTTCAACTACTTTTCTACACACTCTCCATATTTCTAAATTTTGTGAGGGACAAAGACTCTGCCTTAAATGTATTCAATGGATGAATATCCACAGCCCCCTCGGGTAGAGAATTCCAAAGATTCGCAATTGTTTGAGTGAGACAATTTCTCGTCATGTCAGTTTAAATGATCGGTGCCCTTTCTTGAGATTGTGCCCCTGTGTTTTAGATAATCCAACTGACTGAACGATCACTCAGCATCCACCTATAAAACTACCTTTAGAATTTTGTAAGTTTCTGTTAGATCGTCTTTCAATCTTCCAAACTACAGAAAACATAAGCCCAATTTACTCAGCCTTTCATTGTAGGATAACCCCTAATTACAGGGACCAATTAATTGAATCTTTGTTGTATCGCCTTGAATGCAAGCTTCCAGTTATAAAAAGTTCTGACAGTTTTTTTATAACAAATGATTAAAAGATAGTCCTGACTACTACTACTTTAAAATATAGGGAAGAGATTTTCCCATTTAAATTTTAGCATGGCTGAAAACCCCCCATTATGGTTAAGTGTTACACTACTTCTAAAGTGGACGTTTCATCCAGGAACCAGTTCAAAATTATTTTCGGCTCCTGATGGCTTGCATCTCTTTACTCTCCCAATCTGATAACTTCTGATCAGAGAACTGACTTTTACTGTGGTGTTACGCAATAGACTCCCTCTTTCCAGCTCCAAGCTATGGGCAAATTTTCCAACTGCCTTTAAATTTTCACAAACACATCTTCAATCTGAGGGCAAGCTCCTATGCATGTTCTACGTGGTGAACATTAGAGTCAGCTTCATCTCTGTTTCAGGTGCAAGATTAGCTTCCTTCATCTCCTGCTCCCAGCCTCTCAAATGGCTTCAGACTACACCAATCAAAATTGCTGTCCTTCTGATATTCGTGGATTTATAGGGAGACCTGTATTGATTTCAGAAAATGGCCTCCTTAGCCATTCATGGCAACATGAAACAGTAATCTTGTATCTAGGTAGAACTGCTAATTAGCTGTCTGATCCCAACTCCCTTTCCACATACTATAAAATATGCATTTAATTCTACAAGTATTTACAACCCAATGCCAACAGTACTTTTCTTGGGAGACTTTGGGACTACTGATAAAGTCTGTACTGTTGCCGTTTTTGCTAAGCATGCATATCTGGCATCATCATCTTAGTAAAATAATCCAAGCCTTCCTTTGCTTCCTAACGATCAAACCACCCAGGCTTACTGTCAGCAGACTGTAGAATGGGTCAGATGAGACCTTATTTTTATCTAAATTTTAAAGCTGCAGCCCCAAAATATAATAATTATTAAACCAAAAGGTAAAGCCCCAAAATATAATTTTATAAACATCACAGTTGTAACATTCTGAACTTGGCTATAGCACAAGCAACTTTTCATAATGTTTGAATAAGCATGTAGACAGATTAGGTTGGAAGGATAGATAGCTATCCATTATAGTCAGAAGAAATACCCAATTTAAGTTTGGAAAATGATGAGGCTTTGTAATACAGTAATGAATTGGAAAGTTCATGTGCTCATAGTGAGCTTCTGATCTTTATTCTGCCATAAGCTGTGGCATTGTGATGGCACTCTTGCCGCTGAGATAGCAGGTTAAAAGTTCAAATTCCTTTATACAGACATGAACACACATCTAGACAAATGTTCAAATGCAATACTTGAAGGAGCAGGAGCTGTGCTTTAGCTGAGACCTCGCTTCCAGGCCATCATTCTATCCCTTGGGCATAAAAAGATCAATTGCAGCCTCTTCTCAAGGCAACTAGGTATGGGCAATGAATGCTGTCTAGCCAGCGAAGCCCTTGTCCCACGAATGAATGATTAAAATTGCTAAAATAAATTATATGCTTATTACCATTCTTATTTGTGGGACTCCTATATATGCAAGTTTTTTTCTTTATTGGGGAAACCCAGCTTAACAGGAAATTAAAATTTATTCACAATCTCTTTGATGAAAAGACAGGGTGAGATGTTTTGAAGTGGGATTGCAGCTTCATTATAATAATGCCAAAATTCTTTTTTAAATATGTTAATTTGCATGTTTTACATTTGCTTTCATCCTTTCATTAAATAATGCAAACATCAATTTAAGAAATATTGCAGTGAAACCCATATAAACAGACACTCCCAAAAATGAAAGACTTCAATGGTAAAATGAGGCATTCTGGAACTTTTGGCACTGGCAACTTGGGAACCATGCCATCCTTTGAGGGGGCCAACTCAACCTATCCTCATAAGAAACTCCTGCAAAGTGGAGTCTTGAACTCTACATTCAGTGCTCGTTCTCTCCCTTGTTTCCTTCTTCCTAGCCCCAATTTGATACAACTTGGTTAGCAAGTACCTGTTTTTATAAAACCAACTTCTTGCCCCTGCCTTAGATTTATCCTAAATTCCCAGTGGTTTTTATCTCAGCCTTTCATCTAGAAGTTTGATAAATACCTCTGGAAGTTAGGTCATGGGACATTTCACAGACACTTGGATTGCCAATTCTATTCTTACCTCCCTATCGTTCAGTGGCTTTGTGATTATTGTCAACGCCTTTCAAATCTTCCTAGTTTCCTGAAGCAGTTTTTTGCTGAAGATGTTTTTGAGACTTTTCAATATGTGTAAGACTTGGTCTTGTATATGAACTGGCTTGAGGATTAGGTGTCCCACTTCTTCCTTTCGTTGGAGAATGACTTATTGACACGTTTTTACATGTTTTTCAAGCATGTAAATCATTTGCATGTCTCAGTGCTATATCTAAACTTAATCAATTGTATTTATTTCTACTTTTATTTGCTAATGAATTTACAAATCATTTCATCTTTAAATGTAATTAGCAAGTAATCATTTTGTATGAATTTGTTGCTTCCTACTGTGGAAAATGAATATGAGTTTAAAATGAGGGCAGGTATTTAAGCAACGTTGGAACAGGGTAGCTTGCTTCATCCCCAAATGAGAAATTCTTACTAAAGTGCAACTAATATCCTATGCAAGAAGGAATTGGTATTCTTCAACTATTGCTTGCATAGTCGTCATTGTGCCAGAGATCCAGGTTCGATTCCTGGTTTGGGTAACTCTGCGGTGTCTGTATATTTCCTCTAGGTACTCCAGTTCCTTCCCACAGTTTGAAAGATGTGGTGGTTAGGTGGTTTGGCTGTGCTAAATTCTTTCCTCAGTGTACCCAAACAGATGCCAGAGTATGACGACTAAGGAATTTTCACAGTAACTTCACTGCCGTGTTAATGTAAGCCTACTTGTGACACTAATAAATAAATTTTTTAAAAATTCTCAGACCAACTTAAAATAATGCTATGCTGAGTTAGCTGATCCTAGCCAGTGCAATTGCAATAGAAGAAAGCTGCTACAATCGTTTTATGATTCTCTCTTAAAGATTTGAGTGTTAATTAGTCAGCGTTCACACTCACTATCTCTATCAGCAACTCTTGCTGGAAGAATTGGATGCAACCAACACTTCACTTGCAAATTATTATTTTGTCCTTCTATGGCTCTTTGACCTCTGCTTTTGAGGTTTATATTAAAAATGATTACTTAAGTGAGCTACCAGGAAGCATATCTCAACAAGGACTCAAAATCTTCAGAAAAGGAAGAAATAAAAATGAGAGGAAATTATATTTATCACTGCATGGTTTTAATATTTTTTTCTGAATGAACCTTTTTATAATTATTTTAATAATATCAGTTCTGTTTGCTTGTGCCTGTAAAAACACATGCCATCTGTTGCTGACCGATCTTTTTGGTGAGTTTGGTTACCTTCCCTGTTAACTTCATTTAAATAAAATTTACATTCCACAACTCCCTTTGGTAGTACATCCAGCCTGTGTATAATATGATACAGTGAATAGCAGATTCATGGGTCTTTTTCTGATTGGCAGGCAGAATGGTGAATTTGTGGAATTCATACTAGAGAATGTAGTTGCAGTCAAAACATTGTGTGATTTCAAGAAGAAATTAGGTATAGCTCTTGAGGTTTTAAAGAGATCAAGGGGTTTGGGGGTTGGTGGTGGGAAAATAAGTTGATCAGCGTATGGAATCTGATGATCAGTCATGATGATAATCAATGGTAGAACAGGTTCAACAGGTCAAATGGCCTGCTTCTAGTTTCTGCGTTTCTATTAGGAATGTCTTGACTAGTTGTTAAAAAATAACCTTTACAGAATATGGCTGTTTAAGCATTTTTAAACACCATATCTTTAAAGAAAGCACATATTTTCTAATGACTGACTTCTGAAGTGCATCCAAGTTGATCATGTATATCAAAATGACAGCCAATTTGAATGCAACAAATCATACAAATAACAAATGAGATGAATAACCAATAATATGTATTTTTGATGGTCCTCAAATGAGAGTTCTCTGCTTTTTAAATATTATTTGCTGAAGCCCTCGAGGGGGACTTGAATGAGCTTTCTTATGACTGAGTTGAGAGATCTACCAACTGAGCCAAACTGACAGTTACATACACTAGTAGCTGTACAATTCTAGGATCTAGTCCTTGTTAAGCATGTTAAGTAGTTGGAAAACCAGGTAGAGTTCTACTTCTATTCATTCCTTCATAAAGATATCAAAGCTATAATTAAGTGCAAACCTTTTAGGTAGGTTTGGCAGTTGGGAAGAACGAACCAGCAAAGGAATAACAAGATTCCTGCATTAAATAGATTTTATGGAACATGGGATGGCTATGAATCCATTTGAAAAATAATAATTGAAGCACATTTAACAAATTGGTTTTGGCATAAAGATAAATTGTATAGCTTAGTTTAATGGAAAACAATTAGGATTTTAAGTTCAGCATTTGAAGCTTCCTCGGTTTGCTTGGCTTATGTTGACTATTACAGAATACACTGCAATTATAGCAAATTGGCATGTGCTCTGAAATTATTTCTAACTGATCACAGCAATTTTTGTGCTCAGTGCTTTACTTTGTAGAACTTTGATACTGATTTGGAGTGCTTGAGTTAAAGGATGAAATGTAGAGATAGACTGGCAAAAATAAACTTTGTAATCTATAGTCATGTTTTGCTTAATGATTTGTATCATGAATTTCTCTTTCAAAGGATTATAATATATTACTTTTTTATTGTTTTAGATTGTGATACTTATTCAAGACTGCAATGACAAGTCAGAGCAGTAGCCATGCAGAAAGAACAGTTTCTATGTCATCATCACCAAAAGTGCAGGTTCAACGCTCCATTTCTAGAGAGACCATCACTATACACTTTTCTGCCTTTGGTAAGGAAGAGGAGGAGGAAGAGGAAAAAAAATTTGAAGATTCCTCTATAACTCTTGATGAAGACCAAAGTTTTGTATCAGAACTTAAAGGAAATAAAGGTACTTGTGAATATGGTGGCCAACTTTTATCAGAGCCTGCTACCTCATCAAATATGTCAGCAACATCAACTTCAGTCACAATTTCCATTTCACCTTCGGCACCAACAATTATCTCTTCAGAGCCATTGGAAACATCAGTAATGTTGCCTTCTGAATCACTTACTACTGCTGCATTGCCGTTATTCTCATTACCAGCCCAGCTGTTAGATTCTACTGGTTTGTCTTCAGAGGTGAGAACTACAATTTCGGCTTCTACATCCGATTCTTCACCTCAACATGTTGTGCATTCTGTTGTCCCTTCGTCCTCGATGACGAGCACAAAGCCATTCTTGAGTTTAGTAAAATCTCTTTCAACAGAAGTAGAACCAAAAGAACCCACAACTCCTCTAAAGACAAGGCAGTTAATGAAAACACTAGTTAAATCTCTGTCAACAGACACATCAAAACAAGAATCTGAATCTGTCCCATTTAGAACTTCTGATTCCCGAATAAACTTGCATCTCTTCAAACAGTTTACGCAACCTCGTGTCACTGGAGGAGATTCTAAAACTGCACCTTCTTCCCCAATCACTTCTCCATCAGAAGGTAGGTCATTTTTTAAAGTAACTGAAGTGGAGGCTAGAATTGAAGACACTAAACGGCGACTTTCAGAAGTTATTTATGAACCTTTTCAACTTCTAAACAAAATTATTGGCGATGAGACCAGTAGCCTTCGACATAAGGCTTTATCATCTAGTGCAACAGAACTTTCCACTCTTGCCAGTTTAAATGGACATTTGGAAAGCAGCAACAACTATAGCATTAAAGAGGAAGAATATGATAGTGAAGGGGACAGTTCAACGAAAGATTGCATTCCAAGTACAAGTCATTCCAAACCAATGGATGAGCTTTCAAAAGAGGGGGACGCTAAAAACTCACAGGGGACCACAAAGGAAATTTCTCTGAAGACATCATCCCTAGGTCTAGAAAAATGCTCACTTTCTGTACTTGCTAGCAAAGAAGATGATGAGTTCTGTGATTTGTACCTTTCAGAATTTGAGGTGGAAACTGAGGAAGAGATTGACAAGGATAAAACTATAGGACCGTTAACTGGAGAAAAAGCATTTGAGACAGAAAATAAACTGTTGGAACAAGATGAAATTAAGTCTGAAGTACAACCACCTGAAGTTCCATTTAAGACTTTATTATTCTTTACCTTGCTTGTATATTCCTATTTAGTGCTGCCTCTGCCAAGTTATTTAAGTGGGCTGTTACTTGGTATTGGCTGTGGATTTATGACAGCTATTGGTATTGTTTGGCTGGTAGTACCAAGAAAGTCGAGGGATTATCAACTGCTGCAAAGAAGGATTCATTTTGAACATTTAACTACAGAACCGTTGGATATAAAAGAACCAGAAATATTTAAGGTGGGAGTACTTTAATCTTTGGAATTTGGTTTACTTTTAAACATTGTGTTTTCAGGTTACATGACTGATGCAAAGACTGAAGAATGAAATCTTCCTTTATTTTTAATGTTTGTGCAATATATATCTGTTCATATAGGTATTCTGCTTGCATGTTAGGTAAGGCTATTCTTGAAATGCCATTTTGATTCTTTAGGATTGGCCTTGAGCTGGTTTAAAGTTTTCATTCACACTAAAAATAAAGACTTAAGTTTTGAACGAAAATCAGTGAACCCAGAGGTGATGGTGATTTGGACTTGGTGTGAGTTAGGATTTTAAGGATAAGGGGTAAATCTTCTAGTTCTGAAATGAGGAGAAATTTCTTCACCCAGAGAGTTTTGAATGAACTCAAGTTGAGACAGAGCGAAAAATAGGAAACTATTTGGAAATCATTTGAGCAAAGTTCAAGGACATTGCATTGAGAGAGAAGAGGTGATGAGATTGAGCAGTGTAATGGATGTTTTTGATTTGATCTGTTATTGCCACATGTATTAGTATATCGCCGAAAGGATTATTTTTGTGTGCTATACAGACAAAGCATATCGTACATAGGAAAGGAAAGAAGAGTGTGTAGAATGTAGTATTACATTCATGCCTAGGGTGTAGAGAAAGATCAACATAATACAAGGGTAGGTCCATTCAAAAATCTGATGGCAGTCGGGAAGAAGCGGTTTTTGAGACGGTTGGCATTTGTCCTCAGATAGAAAAAGGTGGAAGAGAATATGCTTTTTTAACAGTATTTTTTATTAATCACAAGTAAGGCTGACATAACACTGCAATGAAGTAACTGTGAAATCCCCCTAGTTGCAATACTCCAGCACCTGTTCGGGTCAATGCACCCAATCAGCACATCCTTCAGAGAAAACCAGAACACCTGGAGAAAACCCATGCAGACACGGTGAGTATGTGCAAACAGACAGTGACCCAAGCTGGGAATCAAACCCGGTCCCTGAAGTTGGGAGGCAGCAGTGTTGATCACTTGCCACCGTGCCGTCCACATATGTCCGGAGTGCATGGGGTACTTGATTATGCTGGTTGCACTGTCTACAGGAAGCGTAGACTGTGTTAATGGATGGGAGGCTGGTTTGAGTGATGGACCAGCCTTCATTCACGATCCTTTGTTGTGGTCTTGGAAGAGCAGAGGCCATATCAACTGCATACTGAAAGAATGCTTTCTGTGTGCATCTGTTGAAATGGGTGAAAGTTGTAGCAATTATGCCAGATTCCCTTAGTCTCCTGAGAAAGTAGAGGTGTTGGTTTAACTATAGCATCCGCATGGAGGGACCAGGACTGTTTGGTGATCTGGACACCTAAAAACTTGAAGCTCTTGATCTGATGTGCAAGCTGTCTTGGTAATGGAACATATGTTGATGCCAAACTTATCACTGGGTCAGATATGACACACAATTTACAAAAAGTCTGGTTCAGCCTCCGTAGGGAGGCAGAGATAGAATTAGTGGCTAGAGAATGAAATGCGTGAAACAACCAAAGACAATTATATTGTTTTCTCATACTTAACCAGAAGCTATTTCTACTGATGCAATGGTAGATATGTTTCAAATTTAGAGATAATAAAGAGGTTGTAAGATGATGGTGAGGTGATGCTTGCTGAAGTCAGCACATGTTTGAAACCCAATATGCTTTTGGTGGGAAGGATGTAGATGAGAACAAATGAGGCCAAAGATAGATCCTTGAGAGATCCCTCAGGTAATGATGTGGGAGAGGAAAGAAAAACCGAGTGTGGCATCAAGGAGCCCTCGCAAAACTGGAATCAATGGGTATCGGGAGCAAACATTCCATTGGTTGGAGTTATACCTAGTATACAGGAAGATGGTTGTGGAGGGTCAGTAACCTCAGCTCCAGGACATCTCTGCAGGAGTTCCTCAAGGTAGTGTTCTAGCCTCAACAATCTTCAGCTCCTTCTTCAATGACCTTTCCTCTGTCATAAAGTCACAAGTAGGGATGTTCACAGATGATTGCGCAATGTTCACCAATCGCAACTCCTCAGATACTAAAGCAACCCATGTTCAAATGCAACAAGATCTGGACAGTATCCAGGCTTGGGCTGACAAGTGGCAAATAACATTCATGCCACACAAATGCCAGGCAATGACTATCACCAATAAGAGACACACTAACCACTGTCCCTTGACATTCAATGGTGTTGCCATCACTGAATCCCCCACTGTCAACATCCTTGGGGTTACCATTGACCAGACACTCAGCTACTGGACATTAGCACAGTAGCTACAAGAACAGATCAGAGGCTGAGATTACTATGACAAGTAACTCGCCTCCTGACTCCCACTATCTAAAGGCACAAGTCGGGAGTATGATAGAATACTCCCCACTTGCTTGGATGGGTGCAGTTAGAACAGCACTCAAGAAGCTTGACATCATTCAAAACCATGCAGCCAGCTTGTTTGGCACCAATCTACAAACATCCACTTCCTGCACCATCAATGCTCAGTAGCAGCAGTGTGTACTATCTACAAGATGCACTGCAGCAATTCACCAAAGATCCTTAGATGGCATCTTTCAAACTCACGATCGCTTCCATCTAGAAGGACAAGGGCAGCAGATACATGGGAACATCACCGGCAAGTTCCCCTCCAAGCCACTCACCATCCTGACTTGGAAGTATATCGCTATTCCTTTGCAGTCAATGGATCAAAAACCTGGAATTCCCTCCTTTAATGGCACAATGGGTCAACCCACAATACATGAACTGCAGTGATTCAAGAAGCTCAACAAGGATGGGCAATAAATGCTGGCCAGCCAATGACATCATGTCCCACGAATGAATTAAAGAAAAGGAAATGACTGGATACATGAAGGGTTAGAGGAAGATGGCATTGTCAACCTTGTCAGGGTGCAGATTGGTTGAGAAGGATAAGCAGGGATAGTTTGCCATGGCTTCAGTAACATGAGATGTAATGCGTGACTTGATAATGGCTGTTCCAGTGGGATCATCTTTCAGAACAGAGAAGTCCCCTTCTCTTTGAATAGTGCCATACCTTTTGAGGGCAGATGGAATCTTGTAAGGCATCACTGATAATGCAGCACTTTCTACTGCATTTGTGTGTTCTGTTTGGATTATGCACTCAAGTCTCTGCAGTAGTACTTGCACTCTCAACTACCAATCTCAGACCTCAACTCTCAACTAAAAGAAAATGCTTGATAAGCTCAGGTCTAGCAGCATCTGTGGAGAAAGAGACATAATTAACGTTTCCAGCTATTATAACGTGGACTTGAAACGTAACTGTGTTTCTCTTTCCATAGATGCTGCCAGACCTTCTGAGTTTATCCAGCCTTTGCTAGTTATTTCAGATTTTCAGCATTGGCAGTGTTTTATTTTTACTTGAACTCTTAACTGTCTGCCTCAGAGGTGAGGGTACTACCACTAAGCCATAGCTAATGTATAGATGATCTTCTGTGGTATCAGTTAAATGAAATATAAATATGTTTTCGAGACCATTTTTAAATCCTCCCATGCTCTCCTAATGTCTCTTTTTTCCTATTCCTATACCCAAGTATAATTCTTTCCATTAATTTTTTGTGTCCTTTTCTCATCTTCTGAATGTCTGCTAGTGTACATTCCTTTTACAGGTTTGCTGTCTGTAGCTAATATTTTAAAAACCTAGGGCATGCTAGAATATGATAGGTCATGATTAAATGCAGTACCAATCATTATGTCTCTTTCAATTCTGTCAGCATTGATACAACCTAATAAAGGTAATCAAAAAGAGATTGCCTGTTTGCAAATTGAGACAAATGTTATGACCCTGGATCACAGCCCACAAATGTTAGGGAGCATTAACTTTTGTTTAAAATTGTCAAAGTTTAAGATTTAAGGAACTTGCAAACAGAATAAAGCCACATGATTCCAGGCTTTTAAATAAACAAGAAAAAGCTACTGTGCAAAGTCAGAAAAATATAACAATTTCTGATATCCATCTTGTGGTCCAATACTTAAAGTGAAGTTTATGCATTAGTTACAAGAAGGTTTACATTAAAAATGTAATAAAGTTACTGTGAAAATTCCTTAAGAGTTACGTTTAGGTTAATAATAGACTCTGGTTGAATACACCACAGAGCGTGATAAATGGTAGGTGCGACTATGGTAGATCGCAAGGATTTTGTAGCAACCCATACAGTGGCCAGTCAATACTTTCAAGTCAACGAACCTTGTTGGAGTGGCACAGTGGTTAGCGCTATTGCCTCTCAGTACCAGGGACCCTGGTTTGATTTCCAGCTTGGATCACGGTCTATTTGGAGTTTGTACATTCTCCCTGCAACTGCAACTCCGGGTGCTTCAGTTTCCTCCCACAGTCCAAAGATGTGCAAGTTAGGTGAATTGGCCATGCTAAATTCTCCACCATGTGCCCAAACAGGCGGCGAAGTGTGTGACTAGTGGATTTTTACAGTAACTTAATTGCCATCTGAATATAAACCTACTTGTGACTAATGAATAAACTTTGAAATTCTGCCTCTCTCTTAAAGGGATTCCCGTCTTCACCTTCAAAGATATTGAAATTTTTTCCAAAGGCCACTCTAACTTAGGCTCAACGATGCCTTAGCTTGCAGGCTTTCAGTCTTGTTTCTAAAGATTCCATTCTCCTGGATTTCTGAGTTAACATTCCAACACAAACGTACAAGCACGATTTCAGCTCTTTGACTGCTCCAAACATAATGCTACTACTCCAAAGAGGTACCTTCACCCAAGAAGCCCTTAACACACAGTCACCAAGCTTCTGCTGCCATCTTAGATGTTCAGGGCTTCTTCTGAGCCCCCTTTGATTGTTGGCGCTTTTCTTGAGCCCTTGATGTGTGAGGTCTGCCAACCATATGATTTTTACCTGCTTGGAATCTTTTACTCTGCTCCACTTTCTTAACTTATCTGGGACCCCTCCCTGTCCCCGTTTTCATTCTTTCCCACCTCTTTCTTCACAGGAGCGCTGTTGTCAGGATGGGTGAACCCTTTAAGTGCAAGATTAATTAATAACAAGCCGGGAACAGATGGCACATATGTGAATCCCCCGAAGCTGTCAGGACTTGAGTTCCCAGTCCCTGTTCCTCAAAAATGTTAACTTGGATTACATTTCTCACGCGCACACAATCTTAATCTTAGGCCATTTATTTATTTGCAAGGTCACATCTGAAGTGCTGTCTGTAATTTAAAGGATTATTGGTATTTTATGAACGGTTCATTAAAAAATGGCTAAAGCTATAATGGACACAGGAAATGTTCTAAACCTCGAAGTCTAAATAATTATGTTTGTTTAACTTGTAATTTCAAAATTAGAGGTACAAAATTAACAGTAATTTGCTTTTTGTTTCTGAATATATAGAACACCCCAATTAAACTTAGTCATTTGCCTGAATATGAAATCTGTTTCAGAGGAAGTTTGAATCTTGTTTCCCACACACTCTTCTTGTATACTCTGCCTGAAGGTAGTTCCTTGGCTCATTGTCTGCCGATGCTGCATCCTAAAAGCTGTCTTCACGGCTTGTGTTTCCAGTGGTGGTTTGTCATTGTCTTCCTCTATTTGGAGCAGGATGAGGAGTCAGCTCCCAAGTTTACCCCAAATACAAATTACACATGAACTTTTGACATTATTCTGAATCACATGCTAGCCAAATAAGCTAACTGGTGAAAGAGTATAATTTGAAAAACAATTGATATATCAGTTCTCCTAAAAAGTAGCTAATTATTTCTGAGAATAAGTGATAAAGTAATAAGCTGTGAAAGATACCATAAATGTGAAATCTTAAGAGTTGAGAAGTGTGACTAATTATGATGATCTGTCCAACTATTGAAGAGGAGTATTGTGGATTTTATCAGTTAACCTTCTCATCCAACAAAATACACCATACAATAAATTAGGAAGGCTAATGGCATGTTGGCCTGAGGGATTTTAAGTATGAGAGTAAGGAAGTCACTGCAATTATAGTGCATTGATGAGGCTACAAATGGACTTTACTAAGAAAGGATGTATTCACATTAGAGGGAGTACAACGTAATTTCATTAGGTTGATCTGTGGGATGAGAGGACTCTTTGTGGAGATATTGAGTAGAATCTTGAGTTCAGAAGAATGCAAGGTGTTTGTGTAAAAGTCTTTTGAGGTCATGGTGAGGTAGATGCTGAGATACTGCTGCCTATTGCTTTAAAAACAAGGGATCATAGTGTCCAGATAAGGAGTTATTAGAAGTGAGAGAAGGAGAATTTTTTTTTTTTATTAAGATTAAAGAGCAACACAGCACGGGAAACAGGCCCTTCGGCCCAACGAGCCCGCGCCGCCGTCATAACTATATAGTAGCAAATCCATTATCCTATTATATTCCTATATAATAATATATATATTATTCCTAATATGGAAAATTCTCACTATAGGGACAATTTGTTTCCCAATCAGCCTAAGAGCGAATTTTTGGGTTGTGGGAGGAAACCGGAGTGCCCGGAGAAAACCCATGCAACCACGGGGAGAACGCGCAAACTCCCGCAGACACCGGCCCAATTCCAAGTGTCTGCACAGTCACATCGATAGTCTCTGAGCTGTCATGGTGCCCTTCAGATGGTCCACATAAAGCACTCATTTACGACATGAGGTACCAGGCAACCCATGAATCAACATCCAAGAGCTGTACCCGCACCACCTGCCGAATGCATGCTCAATGTTATTCAATGTTTATTCAAAGTGTTGTTCTGGAGTCCTCTACCTCAGAGACTTATGACTCAGTTTTTGAGTGCATTCAAGACTAAAATTATAGATTCAGTGCATATAGGGACAGGGGATAAGTAGAGCTTAAATCAGCTATGATCTTACTGGTGGAATAGGCTCAAGAGATTGGATGGCTAATTTCGTGGTTCTATTTCTTACATTCGTTGGAGGAGTATAACTTGAAGGTCAGCTGTTGTTTCCTCTCTCCTCCTTTTCTCAAAGAAAGTTCTATTTATCTCTTACCCCAGATCAAACAAACACCCATTTATGCATACTTTGTTTTCTGCCAGCTAGCCAGCCAACCTTCAATCCAAGCTATTATGTCAATCCTTGTGAGTATTTTTTCCCCCTTCAAAGAGCTTTCGTCAATTAATTAAACATGATTTTCCTTTCATAAAATCATGCTGATACTTCCCAACTATCTTGAGTTTGAGTGCCCAGTTGTAATCTCCCTAATGATTGATTTTAATAATGCCACCTCTGCAGATATCGGCCTATAGTTTCCTGATTTTTGCTTCCTTCCCTTCTTGAATAGAAGGTTTTTATTTGCTTCTTTCCATTCTGCTGGAGCCTTTTCATAATCCAGTGAATTTTGAAAAGTTAACACTAATGCATCTACTATCTCATTAGCCTGCTCTTCTAAAACCCTAGAATGAAGTCCATGCTTCCATTCCAATCCTGGTCAACCTGAAATTTCACTTGTAGGCGCCATTTATCACAGACATGTCTTTTGGTCTTGTGCCAGTTGCAAGCTTACCACGTTGCATGTCTTTGAGGATGCAGCTATCATCCATCAGCCCAGACAACAGTGCCATTGCTGACCCAGGATGGCAAAGAGGCTGTGGACCCTTGCCTTCTGGTGTCCTTCCATTTTCAATATTCTGTCTCGTCAAGAGATGCCAAATATTAGTCTAAGGCAGTGAAGATGGAAGCCTGTTTAGGCACTAAGTTGTCCGTTTGGTGCTATAAAGAAGGATGCTGAGAGTGCAGGCCTAACACAGATGGAGCTTTGTATTTCCAGTTAATTTGCTGTTGTCCACATTCCACTTCTCAGCTGTGACATGACACTTGTGGTCCTGGTAATCCTGATGCTGATTTCAACATCAACTGGCAGATTGCTGAGAAGTGTTAATCCGAGGTAGATGAAATTATCAATGGCCTCCAGAATGAGGCTATGAATGTTAATGAACGGTGGAGTCTGTGTATCCTGGCCATACTTTTATCTTCCTTAAGCTAATTGTCAATCCAAACTCCTTGCAAGCCCGAGACAGAAGCTGTTGCAAGTAAGCATTAGTCTGGGATGTCTGTGCAGCATTATCAGAAAACAACAACTCATGACCTAGGACACAGTGCAATTCGGTTTTGGCAGTTTTGCAAGTTGAATAGCTTGCCAATGGCTCGCATGCAGGTAGACACCCTCTTTGAGTTACTGAAAATGGAAAATAGCACAATGAAGAACTGTACACCAAAAAAGAGTATTCACCAGGATGGCATCCTGTTTTACCTCACTGCTGATTTTTAAAGCCTTCGGTCATGTACTATCGTAACTGACAAAATTATGCATGCTCTACTGGAAAAAAGAAATGACATCCAGATGGACGGCCTCCTTTATTGACAAGGTCAAAAGGTGAAGGCTGTGTAGAACAGTCTGTAATGTTTGTAGCATTTCTATAACTGCCAAAATGAGAGAGTTTTCAGCAGTAATGACTAACTAATACACCAACCCCACTTTAATTATCAAACTTCCCTGAAAGTAGCAACTCAGGTGGGCAAGGTGGCCAAGAAGGCTTTTGGCATGCTGCCTTTCATCGGTCAGGGTGTTGAGTATAGGAATTGGAAAATTATGTTCAGCTGTATAAGACTTTGGTTAGACTGCATTTGGAGTATAGTGTGGTGCCAGATTTGTACACTATCAGAAGGATATTGATGCATTGGAAAGGGTGCAGGAGAGATTTACCAAGATATTGCCTGGTTTGGAGGATATGGACTACAAAGAGAAGTTGAACAAACTGGGATTGTTTTTGCTGGAGCTTCAAAGGGTAAGGGGCAATCTGATGGAGGTTTACAAGATTATGACAGGCTTGGATAGAGTGGATAGTCAGAGTCTTTATCTCAAAGTTGAAGGGTCATTTATTTGGAGACATAGGTTGAAAGTGAGAGGAAATGTTTAAAAGAGTTAAGGGGCAAATTTTTCACGCAGAAGATAGTGAATACCTGGAATGCAATGCCGGAGGATTTGGTGGAAGCAGATTATGTAACAACATTTGAGAGACGTTTGGATCGATACATGACTAGGCAGGGAATAGCGGAATGTGGACCACGTAGAGGCAAGAAAATATTAGATTAAAGAGGCATCTGTGTCGGCAAAGATTTGATGGGCTGAAGAACCTGTTCTTATGCTGTACTGCTCTTTGTCCTTTTGAGTCTGGAAACTCAGTAGCAAATAACTTGCCTCCAGACTCTTAGAAGCCTGACTACCATCTACAGGGCACAAGTCGAGAGTAAAATGGATACCTAGCTGGATGATTGCAAGTCCAACGACACTCAAACTTGATACCATCCAGAACAAAGTGATCTGCTTGGTACCATTGTCTTAAACATTCACTTTCTCCACCACCAGTGCACTATGGCAACAGTATGAACAATCTGCAAAATGCACTGCAACAACTTTCCAAGGCTTTTTTGATAGCATATTCTAGCCATTACCTCTCCCAGCCAGAACATCAGGGCAGCAAACGCAAGGGAAGACCTCATCTTCAAATTATCCTTCAAGTCATGCATCATCCTGATTTGGAATTACATCACCATTTCTTTACTGTCACGATCAAAATTCTGGAGCTCCCTCTGAGTGTCCCTCTACTTTTGACATTGCTGCGGTTCAAGAAAGTGTCTGATTAAAGGTACTTCTATAAATAGAAGTTGTTAATGTTATGAAATATCTCAAGGCACTTTATAGGAGTGCTGTAAAACCAAATATAACACTGAGTCAAGGGCAATTGGGAGCAATAAAGTTAGCCTTGCCAGTTACACCCATATTCAATGAACCAATTAAAACAAAATCTTGCCATTTAGATTCTCAGATAATCAACTTTAACTGGTGATTCTGCTATAGATTAAATAAGGAGATACTTATTTCAGCCTGATTATAATTCATGCATCCTTGAATTTTGACCAGTTAAGTTAATGTTTTTCCCACAAAAGTATTCTGCAACATGTAGCCCATGGACCCCCAAATCCCCTCTCCCCCATTTACAGCATTTGAACTAGGAATGTGATGGAACTTCCACCACTTCATCATTGTCTTTGTTACACTCCGATTAATGGACAGAAGTCCACTGCCAGTTTCATGTGCACTGACTATCTGATGCACTCTAATAACTCATCAACTCATTACTTTGATAGCACCATCCAGTCATTCAACCCCCATCACCAAAGATAATTGCAAAGAGCATGGAAGCACAATCTGCTCCTATCCTTTGCAAGTCACACAACGTCCTGCCTTAGACACATATTACTATTGTTACGTTGTCATTGATTCAGTAACTTAGAATTCCTTGCTAATAGCATGTTAGAAGGCCCATCACCAAAAGAGCTCCTTTAACTAAAGGTCCACCACCTTGGGCAACTTGGAAAATCCAAGAAAAACACACCTGTCTCAGTTTTCCACATTGAACAACTTTATTTTTAAGTACAATTTCCTAAATCTTACTCAGTTCATTAGCAGCATGTAAAAATGGACAACTTTACACAGATATCCTTGTCAGTTACAATTTAGTATTGTGATCAGCCAATAGATAAAACGTTAGTAAATCTCTTAAAATTAACTTTGTTTGCCCTCCCCTCCTGATTTGTGTTGGAGGGATAGGGTCAGGGATTACAGTCATACTCTGCTACATTCCGACCTTTGTACAGAATTTTATTTACCAAGATGTTACAATAACTTCTGCTAAAATAAACGTCCTCAATGGCCGCTTTACCATCTGTTGAAGAAACAACTACTGCGAAATTTGTTTTGTTTGGCACTGTACCAACCAGGATTTTCTAGTAACTAGGAGTTGGACTTTTTTATGAATTATTAAACTTGTAGATAAACTCATAATTGAATGCAATAATTTAAAAACGTAGACAAGCTTGTCAGTGAACCTGGGTTTGATTGAGCAGTTGTCTCTCCAGCAATCAATTCACAAGAGTTGATATCTCTGGGGATGAGAACAGGCCACTCAAAGCAAATATATCCAGGGATACAATAAAAGGCTTAGTCACAAGTTAATCTATCCACAGAAATGCTGACAACACTGTTCATTCCTGTTCACGCTTCCTGGAGTTTGAGACCCTTCAGTTTCAATAAAGCAGAGGTGTTTCCTTAAAATAAGCATGCTGTGGGTGCTGTAATCTGAAACAACTTCAGGTAGCACCTGTAGGGAGAGAAAACAGTTAATATTTCGAGTCTGTTTGGTTCTTCATCAGAACTAAAGAAAAGGAGAAATCTGTTAGATAACAAACTGTAGCTCTGAGAGATTGTAATAGGATATAGCCACTTTAAGAATGAATATAACCGAGTGTAGGAGGGCTGGGGGGACAATATTGTACTATGACAATAAATATATGGGTTTTTTTTAGAGGGCTTTATGTTGGAGGAGAAAGGTCACAGCCTAGACTTGTTGAACTCAATATTAAGTCCTGAGGACTGTAATGTGCCTAATAGGAAGATGAGAAGCTGCTTGCATTAGGCTTCACTGGATCATTGTAGCAGTGTTGTGGAGATGCCAGCATTGGATTGGGGTAAACACGACAAGAAGTGTCATAACACCAGGTTAAAGTCCAACAAGTTTATTTGATAGTAAACCTACAAGCTTTCAGGGTTTACCCCTTCGTCAGGTGAGTGGAGAGTTCTGGTCTCAGAGCATATAAAGGCACACACAGTTTACAGAATACTGATTAGAATGCTAGTCTTTACAGCTAATCAGTTCTTAAAGTTGCAGACAATATGAGTGGAGATAGCATTAAGCATCGGTTAAAGAGATGTGTATTATCTCCAGACAGGACAGTAAATGAGATGTTATGGGGGTTACAGATAGTATGACATGAACCCAAGATCCTGGTTGAGGCTGTCCTCGTGTGCGGAATTTGGCTATCAGATGGACGTTAACCTGTGTTGTGAGACTTACTGCATTGTAGCAGGCCAGTAACAGCAAGAGAGCACGGTATTGAGTTAAAATAGCAAGCAACTGGAAGGTTGGGATCATGCTTCATAGAACATAGAACATTACAGCGCAGTACAGGCCCTTCGGCCCTCGATGTTACGCCGGCCAGTGGACCCTCTAATCTAAACTATTCCAATATCATCCATATGCCTATCCACCGACCATTTGAATGCCCCCAAAGTAGGCGAGTCCACAACTGTTGCAGGCAGGGCATTCCATGCCCTCACCACCCTCTGTGTAAAGAACCTGCCTCTGACATCCGTCCTATAACTACCACCTCTTAATTTAAAGTTATGTCCCCTCGTGTTGGTCATCACCATCCAAGGAAAAAGACTCTCACTATCCACCCTATCCGGTCCTTTGATCATCTTATACGCCTCAATTAGGTCACCGCGTAACCTTCTTCTCTCTAATGAAAATAACCTCAGGTCCCTCAGCCATTCCTCATAAGGCCTTCCCACCATACCAGGCATCATCCTGGTAAACCTCCTCTGCACCCTTTCCAATGCTTCCACATATTTCCTATAATGCGGCGACCAGAACCGTACGCAATACTCCAAGTTCGGCCGCACCAGAGTTTTGTACAGTTTTGTACAGCTTCGGACTGAGGCACTCTGTAAAGTGGTCACCCAGTTGTGTTTAGTTTCTCCAATGTAGAGAAGACTGCTTTGGGAGCAGTAAATGCAGCAGACCAAATTGAAAGAAGTGCAAGTGAAAAGCACCTTAATCTAAAAGGGGTGTTTGCGGCTTTGAATGATGAGGAAGTAAAGAGCAGGTGTTACACCTTCTGTGCTTGCCAGGGAAGGTGCCGTGGGGAGAGGGGTACAAACGAAGAGTGGACTAGAGTCATCCCTGTGGAATGCAGATGGGGGAGGTGAGGTGAAGATCTGTTTCATGATAGCAGCATGCTGATGTTGTTGGAAATGGTAGAGGATAACCCTTTGTATGCAGATATGGGTGGACTGTCATATTTCTTGGAGGCAGAGAAAGGAGTGAGGGCAGAGGAGTGGAAGATGGATCAAACCCAATTGAGTGTCCTGTTAACCACAGGTGGCGGGAAGTCTTAGTGAACAAAAGAAGCAGACATGTTATAAGCACTGCTTTCGAAGGTGACATCATCAGAACAGATCCCTCCTTATAATTCAGGGCCCTATACACTCCTTTTAGGTTAAGCAGTGTTTTGAATTGCACTTCAGTTTGGTCTACAATATTCACTGCTCTCAATGCAGTGTCCTCAACGTTGAGGAGACCAAACACAGATTGGGTGACTGCTTTGTAGAACCCCTTCGCTTAGTCTGCACGTATGACCCCAACCTTGCTGTTGCTTGCCATTTTAACTCAGCATCTTTCTCTCGTGTCCACATGTTCATTCTTGTTCTGCTGCAGTGTTCCAGTGCAGCCCAGTGTATTGCTGAAGGAGCAGCATCGCATCTTTCAATTAGGCGCGTGACAGCCCTCGAACTCAACATTGAGTTCAACAACTTTGCACTGTGGCCTTTTCCTTCATTTTAAAAATCTTGTGCGTTATGCCTCAACGCAATGACATTTCTTCAACTGCCTCCCCTTCACACACACACACCCCGTCTCATCCCTACACACCACACCACCTGGCTCCTGTTCTTAAAGTTGCAACATCTTGTTGCAATCTCTCACAACAGTTTAATATCTTATGCACTTCTCCTCCTCTAGTTCTGTTGAACCAAACGGACTTGAAATAACTCTGTTTTCTCTCCCTATAGATGCTGCCAGATCTTTTGAGTTTTTCCAGAATTCTCTGTTTTTGTTTGAGCTGATTCCCTACTCTGCCGGTAAGGAAGAATTTAATGCAGTATTGTATCACCCAAGATTGGTTGAAAATGCAACTCCTAGGTAACTGGTGTTTTTGATAACCAACACCAACCATCCCCCCATGCATGCCAGATAATAAAGGCTTTACTGTACTTTTATTTATGGAGTGCCTTTAAGGTAGTTAAACATCCCAAGATGCTTGAAAAGAGTGATAGCAACTAAAATTAGATACTGAATCATGTGAGCAGATTTGGGGTGGATTCTTGGTTAAAGGGCTGAGTATTGATGAGTAACTTGAAGGAGAGTAGAGAGATGGATTTATTTAGGGATTGTCATGTCCATTCGTAGCCATAAATTTAATGTGGACCGTATTCAGCTTAGAATTTTATGGAGCAACCATCTCTTAAAAATGAACATTAAAAGGCTGTTAAGGACCAAGTGCCTTTCGCCATTGCTGCATAGACTACCCCACGTCTCCAGAATGTTCCTAATTGAATGACAATAAGTGGAGTGACTACCCCTTGAGTGAACATAACAAGATGAAAGCATTTGTGGAATTCACATCTTGTATTATCTGTGTATCCACCCAAAACTCAAGTCTAGACTTCATTTCTCCAAATTTGAAACTTAACAAAAGAGAGTTGCAGAAGCCGTTTAGTCATAAAGTAGGTGTGAATCGCCACCATCCATCTTCTATTTCATAGCAATGTCTGCTCATTTCAGTTCTTCTGGGTGGACAATAAAAATATTAATAATGAAATTAAGACTATAACAAATCACCTTATTCCAAGGAACGGTGAAAAACCAAGGCAGCCTACAAACAGCAACTGTGGCACAATATCTCTGCCTTTTAAACCTGGAGTAGAAATATTTGACCTCCTGGTAAGAAGATCTCGAGTGACTAAATTTGTTACCTGCTGAACAATCCAACTCTTGAAGGGAATCCTGCAATAATTCTAATAAACAACTACTGTTATTTGAATCCACCCAGATTAATTTCCAGTGCCTACAATGTATGCATCTTTTCCTAAAACAACCCAAAGATATGAACTATAAACTGTTCCTTTTCATTGGTAATAGTGCACTATTCTCTGTAACTATTTTTCATGTGTGAGTAAGTTACGTATCATTAGACTTTTGCGATGAATGCGTGGTTAAATAATCACAATAACAGTTAAACCCACAAAAGCTTGCTGCTGGTTATCCTAGTTGAGATGATGTGGAGATGCTGGCGTTGCACTGGGATAGTAAGAACTCAGTAAGAATCTAGCAACACCAATTTTAAATCCAACCGATTTATTTGATAGTAAATCTGCGAGCTTTCGACCTTTTCGTCTTTGTCAGGCAAATGCAGTGTTCTGGTCTGCAATAGCACACATATCAGCACAGACAGTCACAGATTGCTGATTAGAATGCAAATCCTTACATCTAACCTGCTATTCAAGTGTTAAAGTGGCTAACAACGTGTGTGAAGGGAACCCTGAGCATTGGTTAGAGAAATGCGTATTTTCTCCAGACAGCACAGTAAGTGAGGATTTTTGCTAACCCAGGCAAGTCACAGGGGTTACAGGTAGTGTAACATGAAGCCAAGATCCCTGTTAAGACCGTCCTCGTGTGCGGAACTTGGCTATCAGTCTCTGCTCAGCAACTCTGCGCTGTCGTGTGTCATGAAGGCCCTCTTGAAGAACATTTACCTGAAGGTGGGAGGCCGAATGCCCATGAATGCTGAAGTGTTCGCCCACAGGAAGGGAACTGGTGATTGTTGAGCATGCTTATTCATCTGCTGCCGTAGTGTCTGCATGGTCTCCCCAATGTACCATGCTTCGGGACATCCTTTCTTGCAACGTGTTAGGTAGACAACGTTGGCCGAGTTGCAAGAGTATGTACTGTGTACTTGGTGAATGGTATTCTCATGTTTGATGTCATCCATGTCTATGATCCAGCATGTCTTGCAGAGGTTGCTGTGGCAGGGTTGTGTGGTATTGTGGTCACTGTTCCCCTGAAGGTTGGGTAGTTTGCTGTGAACAATGATCTGTTTGAGGTTGTGCGGTTGTCTGAAAGCAAGAAGTGGGGGGGTGGGGATGGCCCTAGCGAGATGTTCATCGTCATCAATGATATGTCGTAACTTCTTCGCTCCGGGGAAGTACTAAACAACAAAGGGTACTCTGTCCACCGTGTCCCGTGTTCGTCTTCTGAGGAGGTCAGTGCGGTTTATCGCTGTGGCACATCGGAATTGTCGATCAGTGAGTCGAGCGCCATATCCTGTTCTCACGAGGGCATCTTTCAGCGTCTGGAGGTGTCTGTTACGATCCTTCTCATCTGAGAAAATTCTGTGTATACGGAGGGCTCGTCCATAGGGAATGGCTTCTTTAACGTATCTAGGGTGGAAGCTGGAGAAGTGGAGCATTGTGAGGTTGTCTGTCAGTTTGCGATACAGTGAGGTGCTGAGGTGACCGTCCTTGATGGAGATGCGTGTGTCCAAGAATGCAACCGATTCTGGAGAATAGTCCATGGTGAGTCTGATGGTGGGATGGAACTTGTTGATATCATCATACAGTTGTTTCAATGATTGTTCACCATGAGTCCAAAGGAAAAAGATGTCATCAATGTATCTAGTATATAGCCTTGGTTGAAGATCCCGTGTGGTGAAGAAGTCTTGTTCGAACCTGTGCATGAAGATGTTGGCATATTGAGGTGTGAATTTGGTCCCCATGGCTGTTCCGTGTGTCTGGATGAAAAGCTGATTGTTGAAGGTGAAGACATTGTGGTCCAAGATGAAGCGGATGAGTTGTAAAATTGCATCCGGAAACTGGCAGTTGTTGGTATTGAGTACTGAGGCAGTTGCAGCAATACCATCGTCGTGGGGGATGTTGGTGTAGAGCGCCGAGACATCCATTGTGACAAGGAGTGTCCCTGGTTCAACTGCTCCATGTGTGCTGAGTTTCTGTAGGAAGTCCGTAGTGTCAAGACAAAAGCTGGGGGTTCTTTGTACAATGGGTTTCAGGATGCCCTCGATATAGCCGGAGAGGTTCTCACACAGGGTCCCATTGCCCGATACGATGGGACGGCCGGGTATGTTTGCCTTGTGTATCTTTGGGAGGCAGTAGAGATCTCCAATGCGGGGAGTACGTGGAATGAGAGTCCGGAGGGTGTTCTGAAGGTCCGGATCAAAGGTTTTGATCAGAGTGTTGAGTTGACAAGTGTGTTCTTTGGTCGGATCTGCTGGTAACTGTCTGTAGTGTTTCACATTGTTTAGTTGTCGGTACACTTCTTCACAGTAGTCTGTTCTGTTCAGTCTGCTGGTTTGATGACAATGTTGCCGTTGGTCTTGAGAGCACTATCAAATATCTCGCTAGGGCCATCCCCACCCCCCCATTTCTTGCTTTCAGACAACCCGCACAACCTCAAACAAGATCATTGTTCGCAGCAAACTACCCAACCTTCAGGAGAACAGTGACCACAATACCACACAACCCTGCCACAGCAACCTCTGCAAGACATGCCGGATCATAGACATAGACGACATCATCAAACGTGAGAATACCATTCACCAGGTACACGGTACATACTCTTGCAACTCAGCCAACGTTGTCTATCTAACACGTTGCAAGAAAGGATGTCCCGAAGCATGGTACATTGGGGAGACCATGCAGACACTACAGCAGTGGATGAATGAGCATCGCTCAACAATCACCAGTTCCCTTCCTGTAGGCGAACACTTCAGCAGTCACGGGCATTCGGCCTCCCACCTTCGGGTAAATGCTCTTCAAGGAGGCCTTCATGACGCACAACAGCGCAGAGTCGCTGAGCAGAGACTGATAGCCAAGTTCTGCACGTATGAGGATGGTCTTAACAGGGATCTTGGCTTCATGTCACACTATCTGTAACCCCCGTGACTTGCCTGGGTTAGCAAAAATCCTCGCTTACTGTGCTGTCTGGAGAAAATACACAATTCTCTAACCAATGCTCAGGGTTCCCTTCACACACTGTTAGCCATTTTAACACTTGAATAGCAGGTTAGATGTAAGTATTCGCATTCTAATCAGCAATCTGTGACTGTCTGTGCTGATATGTGTGCTATTGCAGACCAGAACACTGCATTTGCCTGATGAAGACGAAAAGGTCGAAAGCTCGCAGATTTACTATCAAATAAATCAGTTGGATTTAAAATTGGTGTTGCTAAATTCTTACTGAGTTCTATCCTAGTTGAGCCCAAACCCAAGACTGAAAGAAACACCACATTTTCCTGTGCATAAATCCCATTGATGATGGACTGTAAGAGGAGGGAATTAGAGTTTTGGTTCTCTCCCATCCTTGTCTGCAATGAGAGGGAATTCGAAAGCTTAGGACCTGGCAGCATTTATGGCGAACTTTAATTTGTTCACCATTTAACTTGCACTAAATCATATTGTTAATCATTTGGTTCCCTACTTCACAACTTTAAGGATGTTCAAATGGTCAGTGGATAGGCATATGAATAACATTGGAATAATTTAGGTTAGACGGTCATTAGATTGCTTCCACTGGTCAATGCAACATCAAGGGCCGAAGGGCCTGTACTGCGCTTAATGTTCTATAATTTTTGAATTCTCATACTTGGTCTCAACTCTCTGGGCTAATTCCAGCTCTGCCTATTTCTAATTATGTGTTCCTTTTCATCTATTAACTCTGATCTATTAACTCATATTCCCTCCGTTTGTCTCAGTCACCTCAGCCCTGTTTTCTGAGATTTTCTTCCTAAACAATTCCAATTCACCACCTTGACTTCTGCGTATCTCAAAATTGATCTTTTCAAACAATCCTTCAATTATAATTCCTAATAGTCTGTTCTTAAAATATAAGTTTTTATCCAATTACTATTTCATTACAGGCAGTTCAATGCAATAGGTTTTCTGATTAATGCTCCACCTGATGAAAATAATTACTATTCTGAAGTATTCTAGGAGATGAGATCTGTGTTGATGATTTTGTAAGTTTATAGAACATAGAACACTACAGCACAGAACAGGCCCTTCGGCCTTCGATGTTGCGCCGACCAATATAAAAAGCAATGCCCCTCCAAACTAAACCATTCCCTTCTCTTCCATATACTTATCAACTAACCTCTTAAACGCCACCAAACTTGGCGCATCTACAACTGCTGCAGGCAGGGCATTCCACTTCCGAACCACCCTTTGGGTAAAGAACCTACCTCTGATATCCGTCCTATAACTATCACCCCTTAATTTAAAGCTGTGTCCCCCTCGTGCTAGCTTTCTCCATCCTAGGAAAAAGGCTATCACTGTCCACCCTATCTAAACCTCTAATCATCTTATATGTTTCGATTAGGTCCCCTCTTAGCCGCCTCCTTTCTAACGAAAAACAACCTCAAATCCCTCAGCCTCTCTTCATAAGACCTGCCCTCCATACCAGGCAACATCCTGTTAAACCTCCTCTGTACCCTCTCCAATGCCTCCACATCTTTCTTATAATGTGGGGACCAGAACTGCACACAATACTCCAAGTGCGGCCGCACTAGAGTTTTGTACAGTTACAACATGACGTTGCGGCTCCGAAATTCAATCCCTCTACCAATAAAAGCCAAGACTCCATATGCCTTCCTAACAACCTTCTCGACATGACTGCCTACTTTCAGGGATCTATGCACATACACCCTCTGTTCATCTAGACTACTAAGAATCCTACCATTTGCCCTATACTCTACACATTTATTATTTCTGCCATAGTGCATTACCTCACACTTTTCCACATTTAAACTCCATTTGCCACCTCTCGGCCCAGCTCTGCAACTTGTCCAAGTCCCTCTGCAAACTATAACACCCCTCTTCACTATCTACCACTCCACCGACTTTAGTGTCATCTGCAAATTTACTAATCCATCCTTCAATACCCTCATCCAGATCCTTTATAAAAATTACAAACAGCAGGGGCCCCAAAACAGACCCCTGAGGTACACCACCTGTCACCGAACTCCAAGATGAATATCTCCCATCAACCACCACCCTCTGTCTTCTATCTGCTAGCCAATTCCTAACCCAATTAGCAAAATCACCTTCTATCCCATACATCTGCATTTTCTGCAGAAGTCTTCCATGGGCCACCTTATCAACCGCCTTACTAAAGTCCATATATACCACATCAACCGCCTTACCCCCATCCACCTCCTTAGTCACTTTTTCAAAAAACTCAATGAGGTTAGTAAGGCACGACCTACCCTTCACAAAACCATGCTGACTATCCGCAATCAATTCATTTCTCTCTAAATAACTATAAATCCTATCCCTAATTATTCTCTCCAATACTTTGCCCAAAGTTTAAGGTGAAGTGATAGGATTAAGTCTTTTTGGGAACAAACTTACATCTCCTGCAGTATGCTATTAATATGGTTAGGAGCCTTTTACATTGATACAAATTTGCATTGTGTCAGCTCCTGAATTATTCATGCATATGAAAGCTGAGGTTCATTTATTGTATTGAAATAATTTACTTGGAAGTAATGGCACTCAGTCAGAAATCCCATCTAAGTTGTAAACATAGCAGCACCATTGAATTTGTGTCCTGGAAGTAACAATCTTTTGAAATTCAAACCAGGCTGTTGATTTTTGCTAAAAGCCTTTGAAGGCTCTTCAATAATTGGAATATGTTAGTTTCTGGAAAGCCAACTGGGACTGTTAATCATATTCACAATAGAGTTGCTCAAAATTGGTCTATTTAGTTTCCAATTGTGAAAATAAGAACTTGCATTTATACAGTGTTTTTTCGTGACAGGACATTCCAAAGGCTTCAGTGAATGAGGCACTTTCTAAGCAAACTGTTATACTATTAAAGCAAGGCCCAGAATACTTCTCCGCTGAAGGTCAAAGACTCCTCCATCTCAGTAATCAAAAGAGGGCAAGAGAATTAATTTACTGTCATGGCCAAATAATAATACCTCAAGCAAAGCTTTCAAACAGATAATTGGGCACTCCATTTTATTAATGGTTGTAGGAGCTTGTAATATGCAAATTAAGTACTGCTTTTCCAGCAATGATTACACTTCAAAAGTATTTTGTTGGTTTGTTACGATCCCAGTTGATGTTACTACTGGATGGAAGGAGGGAAAGCCACAGAATGGAACCCTGTCTCAAAAGATGATACTTCCATTTATTTTAGAATATGTGGATGAACAGGGTTACAGGACTGTCAATTAGCTTTTAACAACAAAAAATTATTAAACATAATCCTGATTTTGGATCATTGGGACCTCTGCTGGGGCAGGTGGGACCTGTACAGGAGAGACGGATTACACCTAAACTACAAGGGGACCAATATACTTGCAAGGAGGTTTGCTAGTGTTATTGGAGGGCATTTAAACTAGATTTGCAGGGGGGTGGAAACCAGAGTGCCAGTGCAGATAATGGAGCAAGAATAAAAAGGCAGATTAGTTCAAGCAAAATCACAAATTGAAGGGTTAAGTGTGGTGGAAATAATCCTCTGAGTTGTGTCTACTTCAATGCCAGGAATATTATGGTGAAGGCAGATGAGCTGCAGGCATGGATTGACACGTGGAAATATGACATATAGCCATTAGTGAAACTTGGCTACTGGAGGGGCAGGACTGGCAGCTCAATGTTCCAGGGTTCCAATGTTTCAGGCGTGATAGAGGCAGAGGGATAAAAAGTAGGGGGGTTGGCATTATTGGCCAGGGAAAATGTTACAGCGGTACTCAGGCAGGATAGATTAGGGAGCTTGTCTATAGAGGCCCTATGAGAGGAACTGAGAAACAGGAAAGGTATGACCACGTTAATGAGGTTGTATTGTAGGCCATCCAATAGTCAGCGAGAATTGGTGGAGCACATCAGCAGAGAGATAGCTGACAACTGCAAGAAACAAAGTTGTGATGGTAGGGAATTTTAATTTTCCACATATAGATTGAGACTTGCATATTGTTAAAGGTTTAGATGGATAGGGTTTGTAAAATGTGTTTAGGGAAAATTTTCTACATCAGTATATAGAGGTGCCAACTAGA
Source organism: Sphyrna mokarran (assembly GCA_024679065.1). NCBI lineage: Eukaryota > Metazoa > Chordata > Chondrichthyes > Carcharhiniformes > Carcharhinidae > Sphyrna > Sphyrna mokarran. The sequence goes on along the minus strand of JAGIQG010000021.1, from coordinate 6,172,337 downwards.
AAGGATATGATATTGGATCTCCTATTGGGAAATGAGTTAGGGTAGGTGATGGATGTGAGTGTCAGAGAACACTTTGGATCCAGTGATCATAATGCCATTAGTTTCAAACTGATCATGGGTAAGGATAAATCTGGTCCTCAGGTTGAAGTTCTGAACTGGAAAAAAGCCAAATTTCATGAAATGAGAAGGGATCTGGGAAGTATGGATTGGCACAGGCTGTTCTCTGGTGAGGATGTAAATGGAAAGCGGGAGGTCTACAAAGGAGAAATTTTGAGAGTGCAGAGTTTGTATGTTCTTGTTAGGATTAAAGGCAAAGTAAGTAGGAGTAAGGAACCTTGGTTCTCGAGGGAGATTGTAACACAGATTAAGAGGAAGAGGGAGTTGTATGATATGTACAGGCAGCAAGGAACAGGTCAGATGCTCGAGGAGTTTAAAGAGTGCAAAAAGCTACTTGAGGGAAATCAGGAGGGCTAAAAGAAGACATGAGGTTGCTTTGGCAGAGAGTGAAGGAAAATCCAAAGAGCTTGTATAGGTATGTAAGGAGCAAAAGAATAGTGAGGAATAAAATTGGTCCTCTTGAAAACCAGAGTGGTAGGCTGTGTATGAAACCAAAAGAAATGGGGGAGATACTATTTTTTTTGCGTCGGTATTTACTGAGGAAACAGGCATGGAGCCTACAGAAGTAGGGCAAACAGATAGGGAGGTCATGGAACCTTTACAGATCACAGGGGAGAAGGTGCTGGCTGTCTTGAGGCAAATCAGAGTGGATAAATACCCAGGACCAGGTGTGGTATTCCCAATGACCTTGAGGGAGACTAGTATTAAACTTTGTAGGGGCCATGGCAGACGTATTTAAAATGTCAGTATTCACGGTGGAGGTGCCGGATGATTGGAGGGTGGCTTGTGTTGTTCCATTGTTTAAAAAAGGTTCCAAAAGAAATCCGGGAAATTGTAGGCCAGTAAGTTTGATGGTGGTGGTGGGCAAGTTATTGGAAGATGTGAAAAGGGATAGGATCGACAAATATTTGGATAGACATGGACTTATTCGGGAGAGTCAACATGGTTTTGTGCGTGATAGGTCATGTTTGACCTATCTATTAGAATTTTTCAAGGAGGTTACCAGGAAAGTGGATGAAGAGAAGTATGTTGTCTACCTGGATTTTAGCAAGGCCTTTGATAAGGTCCCTCACAGGAGGTTAGTTAGGAAGGTTCAGTTGCTAGGTATAGATGGGGAGGTAGTAAACTGGATTAGACACTAGATCAATGGAAGAAGCCAGAGAGTGGTTATGGAGGCCCGTGACTAGTGGTGTGCCGCAGGGATCGGTGTTGGGTCCATTGTTGTTTGTCATCTCGATCAATGATCTGGATGATAATGTGGTAAATTGGATCAGCGAATTTGCTGATGATACAAAAATTGGAGGTGCAGTGGAAGTGAGGAAGGTTTTAAAAGCTTGCAGAGGGATTTGGACCAAGTAGAAAAATGGGCTGAAAAATGGCAAATGGAATTTAACCCAGACAAATGTGAGGTATTACATTTTGGAAGAACGAACCAAAGTAGAACGTACAGGGTAAATGGTAGGACTCGAGTACAAATGAACGGAGGCATCTGGGAATACAGATACAGAAATTCCCTAAAAGTGACGTCACAAGTGGATAGGATCGTAAAGAGTGTTATTGGTACATTGGCCTTTATAAATCTGAGTATCAAGTATAAAAGTTGGAGTGTTCTGGTAAGGTTATATAAGGCATTGATGAGGCCGAATTTAGAGTATTGTGTACAGTTTTGGTCACCTAATTACAGGAAGGATGTAAATAAGGTTGAAAGAGTGCAAAGAAGGTTCACAAGGATGTTGCTGGGACTTGAGAAGCTGAGTTACAGAGAGAGATTGAATAGGTTAGGACTTTATTCCCTGGAGCGTAGAAGAATGAGGGGAGATTTGATAGAGGTGTGTAAGATTTTGATGGGTATAGATAGAGTGAATGCAAGCAGGCTTTTTCCACTAAGGCTAGAGGAGAAAAAAAGAGGGCATGGGTTAAGGGCGAAAGGAGAAAAGTTTAAAGAGAATATTGGGAGGGTACTCTTCATGCAGAGAGTGGTGGGACTGTGGAATGAGCTGCTGGGTAAAGTGGTAAATGCAGGGTCACTTTTAACATTTAAGAAAAACTTGGACGGGCTCATGGATGAGAGGGCTGTGGAGGTTTATGGTCAAAGTGCAGGCCAGTGGGACAAGGCAAAAAATGGTTCGACACAGACAAGAAGGGCCAAAAGGCCTGTTTCTGAGCTGTAATTTTATGGTTCTACAAGTTTGACTATAATACAATACTCCTTCACTCCCACTTAGCTTCACAAATAAAATAATGATAATCTCTCCCTCAATGTCAGTAAAATAAAGGAGATAGTCATTGACTTCAGAAAACATAATGGAGAATGTGCCCCTGACCACATCAACGGTGATGAAGTGGAAATGGTCCCATTCTTCTAGTTGCTAGGTATTCATATCATCAACAACCTGTTCTGGTCCTTCCATGTCAACAGTATAGCTAAGTTCACTAACACTTCTACTTTCTCAAAAGGCTAAGGAAATTTGGCATGTCCACTACAACTCAAAGATTTTTACAGAAGCATTATAGAAAGCATTCTTTTTGGTTGTATCACAGCTTGGTAGGGCTCCTACTCCAACCAATACCACAAGAAACTACAAAAGATCAGGAACAAAGCCCAGTCCATCATACAAACCAGCCTCCTATCCGTTGACTCTGTCTACGTTTCCTGCTACCTTAGAAAAGCAGCAGCATAATTAAGGTCCCCACGCACTCTGAATGTACTTCTTCCACTTTCTTCCATTGGGAAAAGGTCTGAGAATAAGACTCAAGAACACCTTCCCGACTACTATCAGACCTTTGAATGGGCCTACCATAAAGTCATAGAAGTTTACAGCATGGAATCAGGGCCTTTGCCCCAACTTGTCCATGCTACCCTTTATTTTTAAAACCCCTAAGCTAATCCCAATTGCCTGCATTTAGCCCATATCCTTCTACATCCATCGTATCTATGTAACTACCTAAATGCTTTTTAAAAGACTCACTTCTACTACTATCTCTGGCAGCTTGTTCAGACACTCACCACTCTCGGTGAAAAAATTGCCTCTCTGAATCCTTTTTTATCTCTCACCATAAACCTATGCCCTCTAGTTTTAGACTCCCCTACCTTTGTGAAAAGGTATTGACTATTTAGCTGATCTGTGCCCTTCATTATTTTATAGACCTCTAAGATCACCCCTCAGCTTTCTACGCTCCAGAGAAAAATGTCCCAATCTATCTAGCCTCTCCTTATAACACAGTCCAACAAGTCCTGGTAGCATCCTAGTAAATCTTTTGCACTCTTTCTAGTTTAATGATATCCTTTCTTTAATAATAGGTTGACCAGAAATGCACATAGTATTCCAAGTGTGGCCTTACCAATGTCATGTACAATCTCAACAAGACATTCCAACTCCAGTATTCAATGATCTGAAGAGAGGCTGAGAGATTTGAGGTTATTTTCGTTAGAAAGAAGGAGGCTAAGAGGAGATCTTATTGAAACATATAAGATGATTAGCTAATTGGGTTAGGAATTGGCTAGCAGATAGAAGACAGAGGGTGGTGGTTGATGGGAGATATTCATCTTGGAGTTCGGTGACAAGTGACGTACCTCAGGGGTCTGTTTTGGGGCCCCTGCTGTTTGTAATTTTTATGAATGATCTGGATGAGGGTATTGAAGGATGGATTAGTAAATTTGCAAATGACACTAAAGTCGGTGGAGTGGTAGATAGTGAAGAGGGGTGTTATAGTTTGCAGAGGGACTTGGACAAGTTGCAGAGCTGGGCCGAGAGGTGGCAAATGGAGTTTAATGTGGAAAGTGTGAGGTAATGCACTATGGCAGGAACAATAAATGTGTAGAGTATAGGGCTAATGGTAGGGCTCTTAATAGTGTTGAGGAACAGAAGGATCTTGGTGTATGTGTCAATAGATCCCTGAAAGTAGGCAGTCAAGTGGATAAAGTTGTTAATAAGGCATATGGAGTCTTAGCTTTTATTGGTAGGGGGATTGAATTTAGGAGCCGCAGCATCATGTTGCAACTGTACAAAACTCTAGTGCGTCCGCACTTGGAGTATTGTGTGCAGTTCTGGTCCCCACATTATAAGAAAGATGTGGAGGCATTGGAGAGGGTACAGAGGAGGTTTACCAGGATGTTGCCTGGTATGGAGGGCAGGTCTTATGAAGAGAGGCTGAGGGATTTGAGGTTGTTTTCGGTAGAAAGGAGGAGGCTAAGAGGGGACCTGATCGAAACATATAAGATGATTAGAGGTTTAGATAGGGTGGACAGTGATAGCCTTTTTCCTAGAATGGAAAAAGCTAGCACGAGGGGACACAGCTTTAAATTAAGGGGTGATAGTTATAGGACTGATATCAGAGGCAGGTTCTTTACCCAAAGGGTGGTTCGGGAGTGGAATGCCCTGCCTGCAGCAGTTGTGGATGCACCAAGTTTGGTGGCGTTTAAGAGGTTAGTTGATAAGTATATGGAAGAGAAAGGAATGGTTTAGTTTGGAGGGGCATTGCTTTTTATATTGGTCAACGCAACATCGAAGGCCGAAGGGCCTGTTCTGTGCTGTAATGTTCTATGATTAGAGGTTTAGGTAGGGTGGACAGTGATAACCTTTTTCCTAGGATGGAGAAAGCTAGCACGAGGGGACATAGCTTTAAATTAAGGGGTGGTGGTTTTAGGTCAGATGTCAGAGGTAGGTTCTTTACCCAGAGGGTGGTAAGGGTATGGAATGCCTTGCCTGCATCAGTTGTAGATGCACCAAGTTTGGTGGCGTTTAAGAGGTTAGTAGATAAGTTTATGGATGAAAGGGGAATGGTTTAGGTTAGAGGGTCACTGCTTGTTCCTAATTGGTCGGTGCAACATCGAAGGCCGAAGGGCCTGTTCTGCGCTGTAATGTTCTATGATTGAAACCAAGCATGCCGAATGTTGTCTTCACCACTTTGTCCACCTGTGACTTCACTTTCAAGGAGCTATGAACATGTATCCCTAGATCTTTGTTCTGTAACTCACCCCAACGCTCTACCATTAACTGAGTAAGTCCTGCCCTAGTTCAATACACCAAAATATAGTACCTCGCATTTGTCTAAATTAAAAGCCATCTGCCATTCATCAACCCACTGACCCAGTTGATCAAGACCCCGTTGCAATTGAAGATAATTATCTTCATTGTCCACTATGCCACCAATCTTACTAAGTTTGTAGATGACACTATGCTTCCTATATTCTCATCCAAATCATTAATATAAATGGCAAATAACAGAGGATCCAGCACTGATCCCTGAGGCACACTGCTGGTCACAGGCCTCCAGTTTGAAAAACACTCTCTACAATCAGCCTCTGGCTTCTGTCAAGAAGCCAATTTTGTATCCATTTAGACACCTCATCCTGGATCCTGTGAGATTTAACCTTGTGCAACAATCTACCATGCGGTACCTTGTCGAATGCCTTGCTAAAGTCCATGTAGACGACAATAGCAGCAGTACTCTTATCTACCTTCTTGGTTACCCCTTCAAAAAAAAACTAAAATCAAATTTGAGAGACATGATTTTCCACTCTCAAAGCTATGCTGACTGTTCCTAATGAGTCCTTGCGTCTTTAAATACCTATAGATCCTCTCTCAAAATACAATTTACTCACTAGCATGTAATTCCTAGACTTTTCCCTGCTGTCCTTTTTTAAACAAACCATATATTAAGCTGATCTTTCTCTTCACCCTTTCTAACTGCAACACTATATTCTGCATCTTATTCTTTCCTTCTACCCTATGTACTCAATGAATGGCATGTTTTATCTGTATAGCATGTAAGAAACACCTCTTTTCTCTATATCCCACTACATGTGACAAAAATATATCAAATAAAAACAAATGTACCCAGATTTCACAGATAATACAGGGTACAAAATATATCTTAAGAGCAACACAGCACGGGAAACAGGCCCTTCGGCCCAACGAGCCTGTGCCGCCGTCATAACCATATAGTAGCAATTCCATTATCCTATTATAGATTTAGGTTATTCCTAATATGGAAGACTCTCACTATAGGGACAATTTGTTTCCCAATCAGCCTAAGAGCGAATTTCTGGGTTGTGGGGGGAAACTGGAGTGCCCGGAGAAAACCCACGCAACCACGGGGAGAACGTGCAAACTCCCGCAGACACCGGCCCAATTCCAAGTGTCTGCACAGCCACATCGATAGTCTCTGAGCTGTCATGGTGCCCTTCAGATGGGCCACATAAAGCACTCATTTACGACATGAAGTACCAGGCAACCCATGAATCAACATCCAAGAGCTGTCCTCGCACCACCTGCCGAATGCATGCTCAACGTTGGTCAAGTATGGACCGAATTAACTATGATGTTCTCAATAAACACACAATTTCCTGTAACCCAGCAGTCTAACGGTGGTCAGATAACACCCCACTCTGAAACTCGGTAGTAGATATCATCCAGCTGGACCTTTTGTGGACTTCTCTTTAAATTCCCCTCAGATGATTATTATACTGTTAACCAATTAATCTTATGGATTCAGGCTTCCACACGAGTGTTTCCAAACTCCACACTCAAAAATTAATGCCTTAGAATCTTCTTTCAACAATCCCTTCCTCATTTGATTCCAGCAAGAATCCACTTCCAGGATTTCCAATTCGCAGTATTCCTTTGTCTAAAATAACCATGAGCTTTTACACACACTCTTAGGAACCCAGCCACCAGTTGTTTCAAGTATTACTTTACAGGCAATAGTCAGATAACTTTTAGGATTACTTTAGATTTCTCTGACTTTCATTAGCCAACTTGACCAGGTCTGCACTTTTCAATTGTGCCTTTAACTTCAATGAACAGTACTCAGTTCCAATTCCAGTTTGTCTTATTCCATTGAGTACTTCCTGGAACTTCTCTTTTCATCCTCTGACCTCTGGAACTAGTTGTCCTTTAGTTGAGGAACTTTGTTCTTGGCCATTACTCCATTGTTCCTGCTTCTGGCAGAGCTGAGAAAACTAGTCTCTCCCTGGCTGCTAAGCTCCTTCTGTCTGGATCCAGTTATGCTTAAAAACACCAAGTCTTTTCCTTAAGTGGCTCCTGGTTACTAAGCTACAGCTCATTCTTTCTCCTAGTTCTTACATAACTTTCACATGGTAAACATTCTAAGCACAATAGAGACAGTCTGAACTGAAACCAAAACCCTTTTTTAAAAAAAAATGCAAACATCCTTGTTTAATATGAATCTAACTAGAGTTTCAACCCTTTCTTGCCCAGAAACATTAAATTAAACTCAAATCTATATTTTATTTCTAATATTCAACCATGCAAACATAGATTATTTAAAACTACCTTTGCTTCTTGACAGATCATAGTGAGCTCATCAACAGCTTCATAAATTAAAGTTTGTTCTTTCTAGCGTGAGGAAAAGCAGCAAATAATTTGTATGCAGGATGGCCCTTGTGTAGCAATAAGATAAACGACTGGATAATCTGTTTTAGTGATGTTGATTGAGAGATAAATGTTCTCAGAGCACCAGGGGAATTCCCCTGTTCGTTTTTAAACTATCATTGTGGTCTGAAGATTCAGGGTAGACCATTTAGGATGGAGGTGAGGAGACATTTCTTATCCAACATTGATAAGCCTGTGGAATTCATTACCACGCAAAGTAGTTAATTCCAAAATATTAAAAGTTTTCAAGAGGTGGCTGGATATAACATTGGGGTGAATGGGATCAAAGAGCAAATGGGAATAAGCAGGATTAGACTATTGAGTTGGATGATCAGCCGTGATCGTAATGAATGGCTGAGCAGGCTCGAAGGGTCAAATGGCCTCCTCCTGCTCTTATCTTGCATGTTTCTATGTTTACCATGGATTTTGAACGCCCAAGAGCAAAAATCAAGGCCTTACTTTGTAAACTCCACTGGAAAGTTTCAAAAACTATGGAGGGGAAAATAATTAACATATTGCATGGGATTTTCTGGCCTAGGCCAGAAAATATCACCCAAAGTCAGTGGACCATTGCATGATCTTTGCTCCAACCGCTACAATTCCAATGGCGAGTGGGACGGAAAAGCTCTGCATATTGTGTTCTGGACTTGACTTTTTTAATTTAAATGCCTTGTTACTATAAATTAAGTTGATAGCAGATTGCAGCAGCTCATTTTTTCTTTTCACACCCAACCCCTTTCCACATGAGGAAAACTGAAAAATAAATAGGTTGTTGAAGCAATCTGATATCAAACTGCAGATATTTTGTTAAAATTCCAGCAGAACCAGCATTTAAAATTATTTGCCTCTGTTTAATGTATTTTAAGAAGTTTCTCAACAGCAGGTTAAAGTCCAGTTGGTTTATTTGGTAGCAAAAGCAACTAACTTCTGGAGCACTGCTCCTTCATCAGGTAAGTGGAAGTTCTGTTCACAAACAGGGCATGTAAAGACACAAACTCAATTTACAAAATAATGGTTGGAATGTGAATCTTTACAGGTAATCAAGTCTTGAAGGTACAGACAATGTGAGTGGAGAGAGGGTTAAACACAGGTTAAAGAGATGTGCATTGTCTCCAGCCAGGATGGTTAGAGAGATTTTGCAAGCCCAGGCTTTGTTCGGGCTGCGTTCTGGCAAACAGATTTGCAAGCCTGGACTTGCAAAATCTCACTAACTATCATGGCTGAACAGAATACACATCTCTTTAATCAATGTTTAACTCTCTCTCCACTCTCATTGTCTGCACCTTCAAGACTTGATTATCTGTAAAGACTTGCATTCCAACAATTATTTTGTAAATTAAGTTTGTGTCTTTATATGTCCTGCTTCTGAACAGAACATCCACTTATCTGACAAAGGAGCAATGTTCTGAAAACTAGTGGTTTTTACAACCAAATAAACCTGTTGGACTTTAACCTGGTGTTGTGAGACTTCTTACTGGGTTTACACCAGTCCAACACCAGCATCTCCACATAATGCCTTTTACCCAGCTTTGCCATGGGTTCTGGCAAACAGCAGAGCAAAGCACAAGTTTATATAATAAAGGGCTTGTGTTTGTTGGCTATGTCAGAGGCTCAATAACAGAAACTATGTTGCCATGCCAAATTATGTCCTTAGAAGAACAAATAATTTTCAGCACATGTTGAAGACTTGGTGTTTGCTTCATTATGATCTTAAAACAAAGAACAAAGAAAAGTACCGCACAGGAAAAGGCCCTTGGCCCTCCAACCCCATGCTAATTGTGATGCCCTTTAATAAACTTAAATAATCTGTCCCTTCTCTTTAACCCTCTATTCCTTATTATTCATGCATCTATCCAAATGCCTCTTAAATGTTCCTAATGTGACTGCTTCCACCACCTCCACTGGCATTGCATTCCAGGTACTCTCCACACTTTGTGTGAAAACTTTCCCCCACACATCTCCCTTAAATTTTTCCCATCTCACCTTGAACTTGTTCCCCACTTGTAAATGACACTTCCAACCTTGAAAAAAAATCCTCTGGTTATCCACCCTGTCTATGCCTCTCCATAATTTTGTAGACCCAATCAGGTCTCCCCTCACCCTCCATCTTTCCAGTGAAAACAATCCTACTTTATTCAACCTTCCTCATAGCCAATGCCCCTGAGATTAGGCAGCATCCTAAAGAACCTTCTTTGCACTTTCTCCAAAGTTTTCACGTCCTTCTGGTGGTGTGTCGATCAGAACTGCGCGCAGTACTCCAAATGCAGCCTAACCAATGTTTCATATAGTTACAACATAAGTTGCCAACTCTTAGCACTACTACTGGGAAAGAGTGCAATAACATAGCCATTGAATTTCAGAAATTTCATTTATGTTATATCTGCAAATGTTTATTTTTACACTAGAAAATTAAATTCTTATATCAGAGAGTAGCTGAGTGGAAGAAAATCCTAATTTTAAACTTTATACAAGTTGACATCTATTCAGATCACCGCAAACTTTACAAAACAATCATTTTGAATTTGTATCAAAATAACTTTACTTGAATGCAAATTGTTTTAGTTATTGAGAGTGAAAAATAAAACATTGAAGCTTCTATTTGATTCCTAAACTAATTATTGTATCTTGTATCTTAGCAATCTTTGAAATCACTTGCTTTTTGATCTTTAGTGATTTGTTTAATAATGGATGGAAACGTAAATATATTCAAAGATGTTGCAACCCCTTTATTTTACATTTTTTCTTCTTTACAGGGCTGGATGAATGAAATTTACAATTATGATCCTGAAACCTACCATGCTACACTGACCCATTCTGTCTTCACTCGCCTTGAAGGGACTGTATTAAGGCTTTCAAAGCCGAACAAAAATATTTCTCGAAGGGCTTCTTTCAATGAGGCCAAGACAACAGCCACATACGTCAGCCAAAAGATTTATGATCTTTCAGACAGTAAGGTGAGTACCAGAATACTTGCAACTATGTAGATTTCAGAATACTTGAATATGGTACCAACCATGAGATGGAACGGAACAAGACTCAGAAGCCTGTTTATTTGCGTTGAAATATTGTCAAGCCAACATAAGCTTATGAGAATAGGCAAGCTAGGCTCTTTGAGAATTGGTATCGAGAGGGCAAAAGAGATCAAGAAAGATACTTTCTGAAGCAGAAAGTGAAGATAAAGTGTTGATAAAGAAAACAATGAGATAAATAGATAACCTGCTGTTTAATGGTGTTGGAGACATAAATATTGTCCAAGATGCAGGGAGCACTCTCTTGTTGTCTTCAAACAAAATCTTATAGAAGTTAGATGGAGTTTTGGTTTAACATCTCATTTGAAAGTGGGAAAAGAAGCTCCAGGGTAGGGAAGATTGATGCATGTGGAGACCCTATTCAGAAAGAAGGACAGAGTGCTTCTGTTTTGGGAATGGAAATGATCCATTGGGAGGAGAGGCAAAATACAGACTGAAAAACTGGTGAACAAAGAGAGAAGCAATACAATTGTGTGTAACCCCTTTGATAGTGGGCAAAATAAATAAGATTTATAATATTTTTCATCTTTTCAAAGGCATCTCCTTTTCTTAATTCAGCCCTCTAGCCTGAGCTTCTAATGTTTAATTTCCTATTCTTCTCATACATGTATGCTACAGCACCTCATGTTTGAATTCTGTGCCTAGTAATGGCATCTTAATTTATCCCGATTTCGAACTTCAGCTTGTTGAATAACATTTTACTTTTACTCTGATCTTTAAAAAGATAAAAGGAAGGAAGTGTAAGACAATCATAGAATGATTACAGCATAGAAGAAAACTATTTGGCCAGTTGACTATTTGGCCAGTTGACTCTATGCCATCCTTCAGCAAGAATAATTTTGCAAGGCCTACTCTCCAACCACCAACTTAAAATAGAAACATAGAAAATATCTGATCATCAACTCAATGGTCTAACGCCATCTTTCCTATTTTCTTTGATGTCTTCCTCCTCAAATGTAGGAGCAGGAATAGGCCATCTGTTCAGTAAGATCATGGCTGATCTTTTTGTGGACTCAGCTCCACTCATCCACCCGCTCCCCATAATCCTTAATTCCTTCATTGTTCAAAAATTTATCCTTGCCTTAAAAACATTTAACAATATAGCCTCAACTGCTTTTCTGGACAGCCCAGGGTATTCCACAAATTCACAACCCTTTGGGTGAAGAAATTCCTCCTCAACTCAGTCCTAAATCTGCCCCCTCCTTATTTTGAGACTATGTCCCCTACTTCCAGTTTCATCCTCCAGTGGAAACAATTTCCCAGCTTCTGTTTTATCTATTCCTTTCATAATCTTATGTTTCTATAAGATCCCCCTTATTCTTCTAAAATCTTCAGAATCGCCTCTGCATCCCCTCCAATGGCAATGTATCTTTTCTCAAGTAAGGAGACCAAAACTGTACACCGTACTTCAGATATGTGGTCTCACCACCTTATACACCTCAAGATAACCTCCTTATTTTAAATTCCATCCCTCTATGAAGGACAAAATTCCATTTGCTTTCTTAATTACATGCTTCACCTGCAGACCAGCTTTTTGCAATTCATACGCAAGGACACCCAGACCTGTCTGCACAGCAGCATGCTGCAGTTTTTTATCATTTAAATAATAGTTCATTTTGTTATTGTTCCTGACAACATCGATGACCTCACGTTTGCTAACATTGTACTCCATCTGCTAAATCCTTGCCCACTCATTTAAATTATCTATATCCCTTTGCAGATTTTCAGTGTTCTCTGTACACTCTATCACTCACCTTAGTGTCACCTACGAACTTTGACACACTACACTTAGTCCCTAACTCCAAATCATCTATGTAAGTTGGAAACGATTGCACTCCCCAACTAATCTTTGAGGCACACAACTTATCACTGATCGCTAACCAAAAAAACACCCATTCATCTCCATTCTTTGCTTTCTGTTAGTTAACCAATCCTCTATCCATTAGAGGATTACCCAAAATACCATGCTGCTTTATCTTTGTTAGCAGCTTTTTGTACAGGCCCTTGTCAAATGCCTTCTGGAAATCCAGATATGCCACAGCCCCGTTTCCCACTGCACTTGTAATGTCCTCAAAGAATTCCACTAAATTAGTTATACATGAAAGGCAGGTCATGTTAATATTTATAAACCTATACATAACTCCTTCTTGAAAGCATACAATGTTTTGGCCTCAACTGCTTTCAATGGTAGTCAAGTCCATAGATTTATCACACTTTAAATGAAGAAATTTCTCGAAATCTCACTGTTAAAAGGTTTACCCCATATCCTTAGACTGTGACCTCTAGTTCTGGACACCCTCACCACAGGGAACATCCTTTCTGCATCTACTCTAGTCCTGTTTGAATTTTATAGGTTTCTGAGATTCCTCCTCACTCTTTTGAACTCCACAAATATAACCCTAATTGATTCAATTACTTCTCATTCATCAGTCCATCATCCCAGGAATCAGTTTGGTAAACCTTTGCTATGCTCCCTTTTACAGCAAGAGCATCCTCAGATAAGGAGCCCAAAATTGTACACAGTATTCCAGGTGTGGCCACAGCAACACCCTGTATAATTGCAGCAATCCCTGCTCCTGTACGCAAATCCTCTTGCTATGAAGGCCAACATACCATTTGCTTTCTTTACTGTCTGCTGCACCTGCTTACCTTTAGTGATTGGTGTATGAAGACGCTCAGATCTCATTGCCTTCTCCACCACATCACACACCACCCCCCCGCCTCTTAATTTATAGCCATTCAGATAATCTGTCTTCCTGTTTTTGCTTCCAAAATGGTTATTTATCACATTTATCCATATTACACTTGCCTATTCATTCAGCTTGTCCAAATCACATTGAATGAATTTTCTTTCCTTTCTCCTCACAGCTTGCCCTTCCACCCAGCTTTGTGTCATTTGCAAATCTGGAGATATTGCATTTAGTTCCCTCATCTAAATCATGTATATATCTTTATTGTGAATAGCTGAGGTTGCAACACCAATTTCTGCAAAACCTCACTAGTCACTGCCTGCCATTTGGACAGAGACCTATTTATTTCTACTCTTTTTGTTTCCTATCTGTCAATTAGTTTTCTATCTCTTTCAGTGTTATTTCCTACCACCTATCACCAATCACATGCGCTTTAATTTTACACATTAATCTCTTATGTGTGGACTTTGCCAAAAGCTTTCTGAAAATCCAAATAACCCACATGCACTGGCCCTTCCTCATCAACTCTACTAGTTACATCCTTGAACAATTACAGTAGATTTGTCAAGCATGATTTCTCTTTGTAAATCCATGCTGACTCTGACTGATTTTTACAATTTTCCATATGCTCTGTTATAAAATCTTTGATAATGGATTCTAGAATTTTCCCACTACCAACATCAAACAGCACAGTAGCATAGTGGTTAGCACTTCTGCTTCACGGTTCCAAGGACTGGGTTTGATTCCTGGCTTGGGCACTGTCTGAGTAGTGTTTGCATATTCTCCTCGTGTCTGCGTGGGTTTCCTCCAGATGCTTCAGTTTCCTTCACAGTCCAAAGATGTGCTGGTTAGGTTGATTGACCGTGCTAAAAATTGCCCCTTAGTGTCCTGAAATGCGTAGTTAAAAGGATTAGCGGGTAAATATGTAGAGATATGGGAGCAGGACCTGGGTGGGATTGTAGTTGGTGCAGATTCAGTGAGCCATATGGTCTCTTTCAGCAATGTAATGTTTCTATGATCATGCTGACTGTTCAATAATTTCCTATTTTCTTTCTACCTCCCTTTTTAAATAATGGAGTTAAACTAGCTATCTTTTAATCTGTAAGAATTGTTCCAGAGCCTATCAAATCTTGAAGGATGAGTACCAATGCATCAACTGAAGGACTCTGCGATGTAGATTGTCAAGCTCTGGTGATAAGCAGCCTTCAATCCTATCAATTTTCCCTACATCATCGCGCTACTAATACTGATTTTCTTCACTCCCTGCCACTCTAAACCCTATGTTCCTCCACATTTCTATTAGTTATTTGTGTAACCCTATAGTTCTCCATTTTTTTTCTCCATCTCCCTCTCCCATTGCTTTTTGAAGTTTAAAAAAAAGTAGAGAAATTACAAAATGTAAGAGACATATTTAGAGAAAGAAGAAGCTCGCTCTCTGGAATGTGGGAATAGACAAATATAAAGTGGGAAAGCAACACAAATAGTTACGAAATGGGACTGGTTTTTCAGATTTTGTCAAAACAACATTGCCGTACTTGAGATCAACTGGGAGCAAGCAAAAAAAAGAGAAATAAAAACAGCAACAAATAAGTGGGGGTACTTCCCAATGCTCATCTTATTGGAATATGGCATTGTTTTACTATTGTACTGTGTGTATTCGGATTTTCTGAATTCCATAGAGCTCTGTTTAAATAGCTAACATTTCTGAGTAAACTAGTTATTGTCTGTGCTAACCTGCTGAAATGTAGCATACCAGGATGGTAACACCTCAAAAAGGTTTAGTGGCCCATTAACCCTATTAGTCTACTGTAGTTTTCATGTGCCACCAGCAATGGTGCCAAACCCCTTCTTTTTTTCAGGTGGTAAGTTCCTTTAAACATAAAACGTGGAATCCTGTGACATGTGTGTGCAGTGGCATGCTGTTGTCAGCTGTCAAAAAGTAAAATCTATAGTGTTATTTTATTGGAAAGTCATAGACTAAATCATAGAACCCTACAGTGCAGAAGGAGGCCCTTCGGCCCATCGAGTCTGCACCGAACGCAATCCCACCCAGGCCCTACCCCCCATGTCTCTACATATTATACCACCTAATCCCTCTAACCTAGGAATAACAGGCATATGAAATATAGGGCTAATGGAAGGACCCTTAATAGTGTTGTCGAGCAGAGGGATCTTGGGGTACAAGTACATAGCTCTTTGTAAGTTGGCACCCAGGTTGATAAAGTTGTTAAGAAGGCGTACGGTGTGTTAGCTTTTATTGGTAGAGGGATTGAATTTAGGAGCCGTGAGGTTATGTTACAACTGTACAAAACTCTGGTGCGGCCGCACTTGGAGTATTGCGTACAGTTCTGGTCGCCGCATTATAAGAAAGATGTGGAAGCATTGGAAAGGGTGCAGAGGAGGTTTACCAGGATGATGCCTGGTATGGTGGGAAGGCCTTATGAGGAAAGGCTGAGGGACCTGAGGTTATTTTCATTAGAGAGAAGAAGGTTACGCGGTGACCTAATTGAGGCGTATAAGATGATCAAAGGACTGGATAGGGTGGATAGTGAGAGCCTTTTTCCTCGGATGGTGATGACCAACACGAGGGGACATAACTTTAAATTAAGAGGTGGTAGTTATAGGACGGATGTCAGAGGCAGGTTCTTTACACAGAGGGTGGTGACAGCGTGGAATGCCCTGCCTGCAGCAGTTGTGGACTCGCCTACTTTGGGGGCATTCAAATGTTCGGTGGATAGGCATATGGATGATATTGGAATAGTTTAGGTTAGAGGGTCCACTGGCCGGCGCAACATCAAGGGCCTGTACTGCGCTGTAATGTTCTATGTTCTACGCATCTGTGGATACTAATGGGCAATTTCTTAGCATGGCCAATCAACCTAACCTGCACATCCCTAGACTGTGGTAGGAAATCCAAGCAGACACAGGGAGAATGTGCAAAACTCCACACCAGACAGTGACCCGAGCCAGGCATTGAATCCTGGAACTGTGAAACAGCAGTGATAACTGCTGTGCTACCATGCCGCCCTTTTCCCGTCTGTTTCCTCCGGGTGCTCCAGTTTCCCCCCACACTCCAAAGATGTACAGGCTAGGTGGACCGGCCATGCCAAATTCCCCCTCAGAGTACCTGAACAAACGCAGGAGTGTGGCGATCAGGGGATTTTCACATTAACTTCATTGCAGTGTTAATGTAAGGCTACTTATGACCAATAAATAAACAAAAACTTTAAACCAGGATTGTAATCCACACAAAATGCGTATTGGCATCGCATCCCTTTACTCTCTCACTTGGACAAGCAAAGTAACTTTAAAGATAATTTAAGGAGAAAACATGATTTAGGTCAACAGGTTTACCAAACTCTGTCAAGTGATGACACTTGGCACATTTTCCAATATAGCTCCACTGTTTGAGACTTTATAATCACATTTCTTCTTGTTTATTGTATTAAATCATTCATTCCCTCTTGTGAGGATATATCTTTCTACCAGAACAACATTCCAAGCTAGTAACCAAAAACCACAGTTGTGAATTGCCCAATGTTCCTACAATATTTAACACAGTTTCCAATCTGGTCCGTAGCGTTGTCCCCAGATCACTCGGCTCAAACTTATCCTTACTCAAAAGGACAGACCATGAACTTACACGCGCAATCACATATGAAACAGTTTTCTCCCAGATAAGCTCTGAGTTTAAATTCATAGAGATAATTCAAGAGGCAATTTCAATGTCTGGTAACCAGGGACAAGATATGGATCTACAATTGTACTATCTACTATCCTGATTACTAAGTAGCCCTTTTTTATCAATGTAAATGAGTGCATATGAATTTAATGCAGCAATTACTTGTAAAGCTATCTGAGCTGTATTTCCTAACTTAGACTTTCTTCACCATTTGTCTTGACTTATGTTACTGAATCTCTACAGAATGATTAAACTCATTTTTGTTTGACAATAGAAAACCTTTTCTATGAAACATGAAACAAAAAATACAATGTAAAATGGTAAGCTTTATTTTTAACAGGTGCATTTAGTTCCAAAGGGTCTGGCCAGGAAAAGAGTATGGAATAAAAAGTACCCAATTTGCATTGAACTTGCCAGACAAGATGACTTCATGTCCAAGACTCAGACAGAGAAGGAAAACGTGGAGGAAAAGCCCCTTGCTGATAAAATTGAAACTGTACTTGAGGAACCAAGGAAATCTATGCCACTAGATTCTGCAAAGCCAATTTGCCAGAAGGACCAAGTTTTATATCTTTTTGGAAGAACTGGTAGAGAAAAGGAAGAATGGTTCAGAAGGTTCATTTCAGCCTCCAAATCGAAAGTTGATTCTAAGCGACCAGCCAGCCTTGGAGGAAGTGGCATACCAGGTGAACCAATGTTTTCTATGCTACTGAAATTACAATGGGAAGATCATTTTATAAAGGTTGATATGTATATGATGTAACATGTTTTATTGAAGACAATTTATTAGACAATGAGCACATTTAGAATGATAATCTCTGCAGAGATGCAGGCCACTGAACCTGTTGCATGTCGGTGAAAATGAATTTTAATGTTTAAGTCTTAAATTTATTTATTAGTCACAAGTAGGCTTATGTCCTGAGCTAGCATTACTGACCTACTCTCATCCAAAGTCCCTGTTTTTCTCTATGCCAGCATTCTTCCTTGTATTGTAATTGAATGCGTTTCTATAGCCACATGTTCCATATTCAGTTGCATGAAAATAGTTCTGACTTTCCTGATCTATGCTTCTGGTACTAATTTTAAGTTATTACTTCATACACTAGTGAAAATAATCTTTCACGCATCCTCTCAAATGCATCAAGGATTTTTAACCTTTTTAGATTTATGCTGAAACTTCTTCAGGACTGAATTCACTGGGATAGTTTTTCAAGTTTCTCAGAGTAATTATTCCTGTTATAGCAGGCAACAGCTTGGTGAACATGCATTGTACCTTTTCTATGCTTTCAATATCTTTTCTATCTGGATTACACAGATTTATCCTGTTTCACTCACTGGCATTTATTGAAAGACCCCTCAAATTTAAAAGCTGCTGTCTACTTGCCCTTCAAATTTTTGTGTAGGATATTTTTCAGTTCTTCTCTTTGTCGCAACATGTATTACTTCGTATTTTCCCATATGGATTTATATTAGTCATGCATGGTACCTACTCTCTTGGTTTGCAGTCTCGCTCAGCCTTTATTTGTGCCCTTACTTAAACCTTGTTGGTTAAATACCAATTTCAGTTATTTCTGGTTGACTGACTGAGCAAACTTATCACATAAGTAATTAGTGTACAGAGCAAAAGATCCCAGCTATGGTTTCTTGAGTTAGGTAATTTCAGCTAAGGTTAGAAGGCTATTATAATTGTATTAAGTATCCTGAAATTACAATGAAGGAATTCAATCAGAATTACTGCTTCTGGCTGCCATCTAATGAATTCTGCTACAGGTATGAGTGTGGATATTAGATAAGCATGGATTCTGTGCTGATATCTCTAAATTGAATGAGCACCTATATTCAAAATCAATGCCTATGCATGAATATAATTACCTGGACGATGTGCCACTGATCTTAAGAACAATGTAGCAACAAAGTCTTAAGTCTTTACAAGGAGAAAAGAAAATGAGAAGGAAAAGTGAAAGATCTAAAAAAACAAACTGTGCCATGTGCCACCCATATTTTGCTATTAACAGCTTTACAAAGTTTGTTTTTTAGATCTTTCACTTTTCCTTCTCATTTTCTGCCTTTGAGTTCCAGGTACCTGAGTTCAATTCCAGCCTTGGGTGACTGTCTATATGGAGTTTGCACATTTTCCACATATCTGTGTGGGTTTTCTCCCACAGTCCAAAGATGTGCAAGTTAGGTGGATTGGCCATGCTAAATTGCCCCTTGGTGTCCAAAGATATGTAGGTTAGGTGGATTAGCCGTGATAAATGTATGTGATTACAAGGACAGAGTGTGGGAGACGGCCAGAGTAAAATACTCTGTCGGAATGCAGATTCGATGGGCTGAATGACCTCTTTTGCACTGTAGTATTCTATGATGTTTGTGTTTAGCAGGCTGCCTTGTCTTCTCTTCATTTTATTAAGAATTCTAAACCTTGGAATATAATGTATATTTCACTGCGAGGAATCCTAATAATATGGACATCTGAGCATTAAAACTCATTTGTATGAGGATGGGTGTGAATAAATCTTAAGTGAATTGTTTGAAATGCCACCCGAAACTGGTGCAATTCCAAGTATGTAGTGTTGTAATTCAGTACAGAAAATGTCAAGATAGAATTTTATGGTGCTGTAAAAATTTTTGAATTCTCAAATTCATAATCATATGAATATTTTCATTAATTAGCATAACAGTTTTAGACTTGTTATCTAGAATTGTAACTCAGCTTTCGACGTTAGATTTAGTTGTGCTGAACCCCCCAATTCCTCTTTGTTAGAACACAACAAGGTGCTCTTCAACTCTGGGAAAGTTGCTGGACATTCATGCTCATCAACTTTTCTTTTTGGAATTTTTCCAAAGTCTTACTATCTTAGTTGAATTGAAATCCACACCCTTATACCCAATGTTGTCAAACTGCAATGTCTTCAGTTTGTTGGTTTCTCTTTATCCCTTTCAAGGACACATAACTTGCCTGAATAATCTGACTGTTCCAAAAGTCAAATATACGGACTTTTTTTTATACATTCGAACATTTATAACACAACCATTTTGTGAGCTAATTAAACATTACAACAGAAACATAGGAAACCATAGACAATTTACAGCTCAAACAGGTCTTTTGGCCCTTTTTGTCTGTGCCAAACCATTTTTTGCCTAGTTCCTCTGACCTGCACTTGGACCATACCTCTCCACATCCATGTACCTGACCAAGTTTTTCTTAAATGTTAAAAGTGACCCTGCATTTACCACTTTATCTGGCAGTTCATTCTAACTCCTACCACTCTGCGTGAAAAAGCCCCCACAATATTCCCTTTAAACTTTTCTCCTTTTACCCTTAACCTATGCCCTCTGGTTTTTTTCTCCCCTGGCTTTAGTGAAAAGCCTGCTTGCATTAACTCTTATCTATACCCATCAAAATCTCCCATCATTCTTCTACTAGGGAATAAAGTCCTAACTTATTCAATCTCTCTCTGTAACTCAGCTTCAAGTCCTGGCAACATCCTCATGAACCTACTCTGCACTCTTTCAACCTTATTTACATCGTTCCTGTAACTAGGTGACCAAAACCGTACACAATAATCTAAATTCGGTCTCACTAATGTAATGTAATTCGGTCACTTATGTAACCTTACCATAACACTCCAACTTTTATATTTGATACTCAGATTTATAAAGGCCAGTGGACCAAAAGTACTCTTTATGACCTGTTCCACCTGTGATATCATTTTTAGGGAATTCTGTACCTGTATTCCCAGATCCCTCTGTTCATCTGCACTCTTCAGAGTCCTACCATTTACCCTGTATGTTCTGCTTTGGTTTGTCCTTCCAAAATGCAATACCTCACATTTGTCTGCATTGAATTCCATTTGCCATTTTCAGCCCATTTTTCTACTTGGTCAAATCCCTCTGCAAGCTTTGAAAGCTTTTTTCACTGTCCCCTACACCTCCAGTCTTTGCATCATCAGCAAATTTGCTGATCCAATTTATCACATTATCATCCAGATCATTGATATAGATGACAAACAACAATGGACCCAACACTGATCCCTGCGGCACACCACTCATCATAGGCCTCCACTCAGAAGCAATCCTCCACAACCATTCTCTGGCTTTTTCCATTGAGCCAGTGTCTAATCCAATTTATACCCCCCCATCTATACCTAGCGACGGAATCTTCCTAACTAACCTCCCATGAGGGACTTTATCAAAGGTTTTGTTAAAATCCAGGTAGACAATGTCCACTGTATTTGCTTCGTCCACTTTCCTGGTAACCTCCTCAAAAAACTCTAATAGGTCATGTTTGACCTATCACGCACAAAACCATGTTGACTCTCCCTAATAAGTTCCTGTCTATCCAAATATTTGTAGATCACACCTTCCAATAACTTGCCTATCACCAATGTCAAACTTACTGGCCTATAATTTCCTGGATTTCTTTTGGAATCTTTTTTAAACAACGGAACAACATGAGCCCCCCTCCAATCATCCAGCATCTCCCCTGTGAATACTGACATTTTAAATATGTCTGCCAAGGTCCCTGCAAGTTCAACACTAGCCTCCCTCAAGGTCCGTGGGAATACGCTGTCCAGTCCTAGGGATTTATCCACTCTGATTTGTCTCAAGACAGCCAGCCTCTTTAATCTGTAAAGGCTCCATGACTTCCCTACCTGTTTGCCCTATTTTTGTAGACTCCATGTCCTTTCCTCAGTAAATACGGATGCAAAAAACCCAATTAGTATCTCTCCTATCTCTTTTGGTTCCATACACAGTTCTACCAATCTGGTCTTCAAGAGGACCAATTTTATGCCTCACTATCCTTTTGCTCCTTATGTACCTATTAGAAACTCTTTGGATTTTCCTTCACTCTTTGCCAAAGCAACCTCCTGTCTTTTAGCCCTCCTGATTTCCCTCAAGTAGCTTTTTGCACTCTTTAAACTTCTTGAGCATCTGACCTGTTCCTTGCTGCCTGTACATATCATACAACTCTCTCTTCCTCTTAATCTGTGTTACAATCTCCCTCAAGAACCAAGGTTCCTTACTCCTACTTTGCCTTTAATCCTAACAGGAACATACAAACTCTGCACTCTCAAAATTTCTCCTTTGAAGACCTCCCGCTTTCCATTTACATCTTACCAGAGAACAGCCTGTGCCAATCCACACTTCCCAGATCCCTTCTCATTTCATCAAATTTGGCCTTTTTCCAGTTCAGAACTTCAACCTGAGGACCAGATCTATCCTTACCCATGATCAGTTTGAAACTAATGGCATTATGATCACTGGATCCAAAGTATTCTCTCACACTCACATCCATCACCTGCCCTAACTCATTTCCCAATAGGAGATCAAATATCATATCCTCTCTAGCTGGCACCTCTATATACTGATGTAGAAAATTCTCTTGAACGCATTTTACAAATTCTACCCCATCTAAACCTTTAACAATATGCGAGTCCCAATCTATATGTGGAAAATTTTAAATCCCCTACTATTATCACAACTTTGTTTCTTGCAGTTGTCGTCTATCTCTCTGCTGATTTGCTCCACCAATTCCCTCTGACTGGTTGGTGGTGTATAATACAACCTCCATTAATGTGGTCATACGTTTCCTCTTTCTCAGCTCGACACATAGGGCCTCTGTAGACAAGCTCCCTAATCTATCATGCCTGAGTACTGCTGTAACATTTTCCCTGACCAACAATGTCACCGCCACTGATGCCCCCCTCCCCAAAAAAAATCCCCAACACCACCACCATCTTTTATCTGTCTGCCTCTATCATGCCTGGAACATTGAGTTGCCAGTCCTGCCCCTGCTGTAGCCAAGTTTCACTAATAGCTATCATGTTTCCACATGTCAATCCACACCTTCAGCTCATCTGCCTTCCCCTGGCATTGAAATAAACACAACTTAAAAGATTATCTCCTCCACACTCAACCCTTCCATTTGTGATTTTGCATGAACTAACCTGTTTTTTTTTTTTACCCCCACTCCACTATATGTTCTGGCACTTTGGCTCCCATCCCCCTGCAAATCTAGTTTAAACACTCTTCAATAACACTAGCAAATCTCCCTTCAAGTATATTGGTTCCCTTGTAGTTTAGGTGTAACCTATCTCTCTTGTACAGGTTCCACCTGCCCCAGGAGAGGTCTCAATGATCCAAGAATTGGAAATACTGCCCCCCTACACCAGTTCCTCAGCCACATGTTCATTCGCCCAAGCATCCTATTCTTACCCTCACAGGTAAGAATAGCCCTTACAGGTTGCAATCCTGAGATTGCTACCCTAGGGGTCCTGCTTTTTAACTTCCTTTCAAGCTGTGTATACTCTCTCTTTAGGACCTCTCTCTTCCTACCTATGTCATTAGTACCGATGTATACCACAACATCTGGCTGATCACCTTTAGAGCGCTATGCATGCGATCAGAGACATCCATGACCTTGGCACCCAGGAGGCAACAAACCATGCGGGAGTTTTATCCCAATCACAGAACCTCCTGTCCGTATCTCTGACCATCGAGTCCGCTATCACTACCGTTCTCTCTTCTTCCTCCCACCCTTTTGCACTGCAGAACCAGACTCAGTATCAGAGTTCTGGCTGTCATAGCTCGTCCCAGGTAAAGCATTCTCCACAATAGTATCCAATTCAGTATATCCGTTTTGGAGAGGAATAGCCACATGGGAACCCTGCTCTGCCTATCCTTTCACATTTCCATTTCCTCTCCTTACAGTAACCCAATATCCTGTGCTCTGCTACTTAGGTATAACTATCTCCCTGAAGCTACTGTCTATATACTTCTCATTTTCCTGAATTAAATGGAGGTCATCAACCTCCTTCTCCAGTTCCCTAACATGCTTTGCTAGCAGTTGCAGCTGGATGCATCTGTTACAGGTGTTATCATCAGGGATACCAGAGGTCTCCCCGATTTCCCACATTCTGCAAGAGAAGCATTCCTACATCTTGCCTGACATTTTTTTCTTACTCGTGGGGGAAAAAAAAATACATTTTCCAAAAAGAAGAAAAAAACTACTCTTGCCCCTGCCTGTTCTCGCCGAAGTCTATTGAGCTAAAGGTTTCAGCCTTCACTCTGTCCCATTCTCCGTGCCGCCCACTGTGTAGAGTGGCCTGCTGTTTATAGTTCCCTTTCACGACTAGTTCTCCCAGATTTAAAAAAACTTTTGAAAGGAAAAAAGCCTGCCAAAAAACTTAAACTTAACGAATGAATAAATAAATAAATAAGCAAACACTAGCTGCCTTACCCTCACACAAGTATCTCCCTCTCCAACTTGCTCTGGTCGCAACAATGAGATTGATTCTCCAGGTGAGTGACTTTTGTAGTAAAATAAGTTCCAAAAAAAATAAATTGGAGGGACCATGCAGCAACGACCTAGACATGGAAATATGAATGGCATTCCCAGCCAAATTGACCCACAAAATCTGGAGTTTGTACCAAAATTGGGAGAGCTGTCCCACAGACCGGTCAAGCAACAGCTTGAAATAGTCATTCTCATTTGAATCAAATCATTGTTCAAGCAGTGTGTCCAAGACACCACCATCACAATCACCAGTCCTGGGGTATGCCCTGTCTCAATGACAGGACAAACCCACCAGAGAAAGTAGTACAGTGATATACCTTCAGAAGGGATTTCCCTGGTAGTCCCCAACATCAGCTGTGGACTGCACGAAAGCTTATGGCATCAAGTCAAACTGGGCAAGAAAGCCTCCTGCTGGTTACCACTCATTGTTTTCTCCCTGTCAGCTGATGAAATATAAAATCACTCAATGCAGAAGAGGCCGTTCAGCTTATTGAATCTGCACTGACACATGAGAAACACCTGAACTCCCAAGGATGTTGCCTTGATTGGGAGGCATGCCTTATGAAGATAGGTTGAGGGAGCTAGGTCTCTTCTGTCTGGAGAGACAAAGGTTGAGAGGCGACCTCACAGAGGTTTATAAGATGTTGAGAGGTATAGATAGGGTGGATTCTTGGAGGCTATTTCCCAGGGCTAAAATGGTCACTATGAGAGGACACAGGATTAAGGTGTTGGGGAGCAAGTACAGAGGAAATGTTAGGGGTAAGTTTTTCACTCGTAGGGTGGTGAGTGAGTGGAATCGGCTGCTATCTGTGATGGTAGAGGCGAACTCACTGGGGTCTTTTAAAAAAACTTCTGGATGAGTACGTGGGATTTAATGGGATTGAGAGTTACAGGTAGTTCTATGGCCTAAGGGCCTGTTTGTGCTGTAGTGTTTTATGTTCTAATCCTATTTTTTCAGCCATTGACCCTTGGCGTTTTATAACGTTCAAGGCTAAGTGCTCAGCTAGGTATTTTTTAAAGCATGCAAGACAACCTGCCTTTACCACCTCCCAAACAGCATTACTTAATTTCTCAAAGGTAATTAACGATGGGTATTCCACCTCGAACCTCATGACTGATCCTTCATCTAAGGGAAACATCTGCTCCTTATCCACTCTGTCCGTGTCCCTTAATCTTGTACACTTCTATTAGATTGCCCCTTGGTCTTCTTTACTCCAACAAAAACAACACAAGCTTACCCAGCCTCTCTTCATAACGAATGTTCCATCTCAGGCAGCAAGCTGATGAATCTCCTCGGCATCCGCTTCAGTGCAATCACGTCCTTCCTATAATGTGGCAACCAGTGATGAATCAGTAGTCCTTTTGAACAGCACTTAGATGGTGTACTGAGGGTGTCAAGGGAACAGAATGTACTCAGTGGGGGACCTCACCTCCCTAGTAGCACAGTGAATGTTCCTGCAATGCATGGACTGCAGCAGTTCAAGGAAGCAGCATTACTTAATTTCTCAAAGGTAATTTATGATGGGCATTAAATGCTGGCCTAGCCATATCCCATGAATGAATTTTAAAAAATGGTTGACATAAAATGGTCCTAACTTAAGTCCTGTCCACAGTGCAGAAAGTAGTCTCATTGCTAATAACAAAGTAAGAAAAATAGACATGCTTTTGATATTTTCTTCCAATCATCAGAAACATTATTGACATAGAAATGCATATTAGATAGAGTGACTAAAAGTTTTAATCAAAATTAAGTTTTAGGAAGGGTACTAAAGTAAGATAAAAAGATGGCAAAGCAGAGAGTTTTGGAACTAAGAGCCAGGATGACTGAAGGCACAGTGTGGAAAGAGGGGTGAGGGAAATGAGGAAATATGTAGGCAACCAGAGTTAGAGGAGCATGAGTTCTTTGAGCAATGAGAAATGGAGGGAGTTACAGATGTTAGAAAGTAGCAAAGAAGTTCTTGTATTCTACTTCTGAAAGAAATATTGATAATGACTTGATTTTATGTTTAAGACTTAATCTGTTTAATCTTCATCTTAGTAAAGTTGTGTAATTCCAATCTAAATTGTTGAAGACAAATTCTGTCCAGAATGTGTTAAACTTTCAATGGTTGTAAATCTGTAATCCTGAATTTACTTGTTAATATTGTTGCCCAGCTTGTAATTTACTGTCAATGAATTTATTCCATTGCTATCTTAGCACGAATCTCCACTGCTGCACGTCTTTATATTACCTATATAACTCATTAAGTAATTGAAGAACTTTCCAATAATAAATTTAAGAAGGGTTATATTTAATGTCAACTTTTGGAGTTTTGTTCATCCAACTGTTTATTTCAATTCTCCTTCAAAGTGTGTTTGTGGTAGCCTTGGATATTTTTGACTTAATGTTTGAGGCTGGATGTAACATTTTTGTTTGCATGACTAATAAATTCACATTTTATTCTAGGTTTTGTGCCATCACACAGTAGGCACAATAGCCAGTCAGGAGTGTTAACACACAGCCGCAATAGCAGTAAGGGAAGTGTTGAAGAAATCATGTCACAATCCAAACAGAAAGATCTCACATCTGGTGTGCGCCAGAAAATGCTTCTAGATTATGCTGTGTACATGGCAAAGTACATTCCTGAGGAAGTCTCCAGTCCTAACTTAAGTCCTATTCACAGTGCAGAAAATAGTCCCACTGCTAATAATAAGGTAAGAACAAATACATTAGTCATGGTTTTTGATAATTCTCTTCCAATCCACACAACTTTAGTGTCTTTTTTAGAAAAAATAATGTAAAACATGTTTAAGGTAGGATAGAAATCTGCAAATATACTTTGTGAAAGTGCAGTGGTTCTTCTGGTTGAAGTGATTCCAGGAAAGAACATTTCCACCAATCTACCTCTGACAATTGCCCTTAAAATGATATACCCCGCACTGAATCTGAGACTGGAATGTTCCGTTGCTCATTAGTAATGGCTGGGAATCAGGAGAGATGACAAATTGGCACAAGGTGTTATCCAATATCTTCCCACTGCCATAGCATTTTGAGTGGTGGAAAATTGGCTGCCTGCCAGGACTGCAAATAAGCAACCTGTGAGATCAGTTAAGAAAGACCTCCTTCCTAATGTCTTTGGCTTTCCGCCTGGCTTGTGGGTGTGACCCTCCGTTTTTGGAATTTTATGGCTCATGGGTGAGACCTTTCTCCAGTGACAGTAGCTGCATCTGCAGCAGCATGTATCAAACATCTGTGAATTTTTTTTTACTTCAATTGAGCCAACAGCTCTTGAGTGGGCTTCTGTCCTTCTTAATAGGATGGAACACCCTGCAGCAGCCACTCAATTGGCTGCCAGCACCAAAATGTGACCCCCTGCCAAAGAAAGTACGTTCATCACCAACCCTCCACCCCAGCAGCAGTATTTCTACAAAACTCTTGTCTTAGATCTTTAGATCACAACTTACATCTTCCAGTAGGAGTCCAACTGTGTAACTTAGAAATAATAGCAGAAAATGCTGGAAAAACTCAGCAGCCAAGCAGAATCTATGAAAAGAGAAACTGTTAACATTGAGTCTGTATGAACAAAGAACAAAACAGCATGGGAAACAGACCCGTCGGCCCAACGAGCCCGTGCCGCCATCCCGATGTTCCCACCTCTACCCATGATCCCTGTATATGTTTATAGATCTATGGATTAACCAAATTTGAGACAATTTAGGGAGAATTTGGTTTGCCAGTTAGCCTAAGAGCACATCTTTGGGATGTGGGAGAAAACCAGCAAGCACAAGGAGAATGCGCAAACTCCTACAGACACAGGCCCAAATCCATGTATCTGCACAGCACAGCAATAGTCACTGAGCTGTTGTATGACTTGTTAAAGCCCTGAAGAAAAGACATTCTGACTCAAATCTGTTTCTCTCTATACAAATGTTGTCAGGTCTGCTGAGTTTTTCCAGCATTTTCTGTTTTTATTTCAGGTTTCCAGCATTTGTTGTAGTTTGCTTTCAGTGTGTAATTTTAGAATTAGATAAACTTATGTATTTATTTGTGCTCTGTCCAATAATTCCAACTCAAATGATGCACAAACTTTTAAAAAAGTGCATAAGTTCAAATTTTGTAATGAAAATGATCAGATTTTTTGCAAGAAAACAATAGTCATGTTATCATAAAAAAAACTTTAATATTCCTGCTGGTAATGTAACAGTGATTATGTATTAACTTTTTTTAGTCATTTAATAGTCCTGATAGTTTTCTTTACATGTCAGTTGCCAAACAGTCAAATCGAGGACGCAGAGCAACAAGTGGCTTGGGTTAATGCATTGCTTGGGAGAGTCTTCTGGGACTTCTTGGGTGAAAAATATTGGTCAAACTTGGTGTCTCGAAAAATCCAGATGAAACTCAGCAAGATTAGGGTATGTACTCAAATGTTCAATCCATGTATCAACATTGAACTGTATAACTTTACAGTTAATATAATTTTCCATGGCACAGATACTTGCACTTTTTTAATGTGTGGTTATAAAATTGGAAAATTTTACACTTTTCCAAGCCTGAACTGGACTAATCATAGATCAGAGATGGGCAACTCACCCCTGACCTCCCAAAGCCTGCCCACCAGCTGCAGGGCACAAATTAGGAGAAATTCAACGCCGTTCTGGATAAAGCAGCTTGCTTGATTAGCATTCTCTCCACCACTGACAAATAGTGGTAGCAGTGTGTACAATTTACAAAATGCACTGTAGGAGCTCACCAAGGTTTCTTAGGCAGCATCTTCCATACCCGTGCCACTATTTAAGACAAGGCCAGCAGATATTAAGCAGAACACCATGTTCCCCTCCAAGTCACTCACTGTCCTAGCTTGGAAGTATATCACCATTCCTTCAAAATCCTGGAATTTCCTCCCTAACAGTACTGAGTGTACCTAGTCCACAGGAACTGTGAGGATTCCAGAAGAGACACCACCCCTTTCTCAATTAGGGATGGACAATAAACTTTGGCTGGTCAGCAATGCCCGCATCTTGTGATGCATTTTTAAAAATTGATCATAAATATAATCTGCCCCTTAGATATTTGAAAAGGAGTATTATTTGGAATGTTTTTAGCTCCTCCCAAGTAAGTATTATTGGTATAAGTTTGAACAATGGTGCTTTGAGCTATTTGACAGTGAAAGGATGATAGTCATAATGTGCTCCTGGTTCATTTTTGTCATCTTTTGAACTGTTAAATATTAATGAAAGTTACACTAAATTGTCTGTGCTTAGGTGAGAGTTGATAGTTCTGGTGATGGAGTTGTAGATCAGAAATAAGTGAGTAGGCAAAGTCTTGATGGATGGAATATAATGTAGGAAAATATGAAGTTATGCACTTTGGTAGGAAGAATAAAGGAGACGGTTATTACTTAAATGGCAAAAGGCTGTAGAAAGCTGCAGCATAGAACAGAAATTGGGGATCCTCATGCAAAATCAAAAGAAGATGGCATGCAAGTTCAGCAGATAATAGGGCAGGCAAATAGAATGTTGGCCTTTATTTCCCAGGGAGTGGAATATAAAAGTGGGTAAGTTTTACTAAAATTATGCAAGGCACTAGTTAGCCCACAGTTGGAAAAATATGAACAGTTTTGGTCCCCTTTATCTAAGTAATGATGTACTGGAATAGACAAGTTGGTGGAATGGCTAAAAATGTGGCAGGTGAAGTTCAATGCAGAGGAGTGTGAGCTGATACATTTTGTTAGGAAGAACATGGAGAAACAATATAAAATAAGGGATATAATTCTTAACAGGGTGCAGGAGCAGAGGAGCCCATTTGTATATGTACATAGATCATTAAAGATAGCAAAGCAGGTGGAAAGAGCTGTTAATATAGTAAACAGTATTGTGGGTTTTATTAATACTGCATAGAGTACAAGATAAAGGAGGTTATACTGAAGATATACAAGACACTAGTTAGATCTCAGCTGGAGTATTGTGCACAGTTCTGTGTACCAACCTACAAAAAGGGTGTGACCACACTGGAAAGTGCAAACGAGGTTTATAATAATGGTGCCAGAAATGAGAAACTTCAGTTATAAGGATAAATTGGAGCAGTTGGGACTGTTGTCCTTGGAGAGAAAAAGCTAAGAGGAGATTTGATAGAGATGCTCAAAATCATGAGGGAGCTGGATAGAGAGAAACTGGTCCTGCTTGTAAAAAGATCGAAAATGAGAGGGCACAGATTTCAAGAGGCTTGTGAAAGAAACAAATGTGACATAAGAAAACTCTTTCGCACAGAGTAGTTCAGGTCTGGAATGCACTGCCTGGAAGTGTGGTGGAGGCAGACTCAACTGACGCATTCAAAAGAGGGCATTCGATGTTTCTATTTAAATGATCAATGTGCAGGAAAAGGGCACATTAAGTCATAATACCCATTTGGAGAGCCGATGGCAACGCTATGCCAAATAGTTCCCTTTTAGGCATAACAATTCTTTGATTCAGTTGCTTGTCCTTGTTCTCTCAGTCCCAAATTCCGAGGGAAAGGATGTTGTGTTGTTCTGGATTTCTGATTACCATAAATTTCAATGCAACAGTGTGTAATGGATGGCTAATGACTTTCACCTTTCACTGCAAAATCCATTGAAAAATCTTTTGAAGTTATTTTAGGCATCTGAAAATGATCAATTTGAAGTCAAAGTATGGGCAAAGTAGCGTTCATTAAAGAGGAAGAAATTATAATTAGATACAAACCTGCTTTAGTATATGTGTACATGTCCACTTTTTTTCTGATATTATAAAGGTATCACAAAAAAATTGAAGAATGGAAATGTTTTTCACTTTTGCTGTTCAGTTTCAGCATCAGTCACTCTGAATTTTAAATGTAAAATACTCCAGAAATAGAATTAAGCCGCTTACAATGCTGTCTTTAGCATGGAGGCTAACTGGTATAAATTATGAATATCTTGTTAGTAAA
Organism: Sphyrna mokarran; assembly: GCA_024679065.1. Classification (NCBI taxonomy): domain Eukaryota; kingdom Metazoa; phylum Chordata; class Chondrichthyes; order Carcharhiniformes; family Carcharhinidae; genus Sphyrna; species Sphyrna mokarran. Next base: position 6,141,200 of record JAGIQG010000021.1, on the reverse strand, counting down.
CCAGAAATGCTCTGAATTGCTGTCACAGTTCCTTACTTCAAAAACTGAACACTGATAAGAAGGACACATCCTAGCTAGTGGCCAATCAAAAGCTAAATTAATTCTCCTATATGAAGTACCCAAGTTTGTCTCTTAGTTAGTAGTTCAGAAATGAGCTAATGTAATTCAAAATATTGATTTCACCTGAAACTCATATATTTGCTTTCTGCTTTACGTTTTGTAAAGAAGGTATTATTTCAAGTCGCTTTTAAATCTTTTAGATTTAGGGTGTGAAAAATATCAATTCCTCAAAAGCAGGACAAATCCAATCCACCAATTGGATTTGTCCTGCTCTCACTTTGTCCCATCACTCTCCATTAGTAGTAAAGTGATGGAAGAATTGACAGTGATATCAAATATCATTCACTCACTGATGTTCAGTGTGACTTCTGCAACCACCACCCTACTTTAGACCTTGTTGCAGCCTTTGTAGGAGGTGGACAAAGGAGCTGAATTCGTATAGGTTTGATGAGAGTGACCACTCTTGATATCAAGGCAGCATTTCACTAAGAAAAATTAATTTCATGATTAAAACCACATCTTAAACTTTCTCAACATTTGACTTCATGTGTTTAATGTATATTGTTCCAGTTGCCATATTTTATGAATGAGCTAACTTTGACTGAACTTGACATGGGAGCTGCTATGCCAAGAATATGTCAAGCTTCAAAACCTTCAATTAATCACCAAGGTAAGCACAATTAAAAGTCTTTGTGACTTCTTCAATGTTAATGTCTGATATTCTACGTTCAAAGTTGTATTGAAATATTTCATTGATACAGATCCAGAAATCAGTGGCATTTAGGAATCAAAGTATTTCCAATACATTAATTACTTATTTTGTTCATATCTTAGTTTTCATTTTGTTAAGATCTTGGAATGAAGCATTCATTGCACAAAGCAGTGTTACATAAACACAGTGAGCTATGGTCTTAAATGTGTGTTGGTTCCAATTTCCCACTACCCCACCAACACACTAGTTGCTTTCCTGTTGTACTGAGGTATAATCCTGATACATGGTAGGATATTTCAAGCTTTCTTGCACTTGAGGTCAATTTGAAAATGAAGAGGAGATGAGAGCAATGGGAAATATTCCATTTAGTAAAGGAAGAGGATATTGACTAGGCAATATAAATAGAAAACTGAAGAAAAGATTTTGATTTGGAATCTGATATTGAAACATATACTGAGAAGAAATGTGAGACTTCTAGAGAGATTTGAGAAATGATTTTAAAGGTTTAAAGTTTATTAGTGTCACAAGTAAGTTTCATTAACACTGCAGTGAAGCTAATGTGAAAATCCCCTAGTTGCCACACTCCAGTGCCTGTTCAGGTACACCAAGGGAGAATTTAGCATGGCCAATGCACATAACCAATGTGTCTTTCAAACTGTGGGAGGAAACTGGAGTATCTGGAGGAAACCCACGCATACATGGGGAAGAAAGTGCAGACAATGACTCAAGTGTGGAAATCGAACCCAGGTCCCTGGCGCTGTGAGGCTGCAGTGCTAACCACTGTGCTGTTTTGGACGTGCATGAAGAAAATAAAGTGGATAGACAAAACTAATAAGGTGATGGCAATAACAAAAGCATGAAGAATGTTGTTTCATTTCAGAAAAAGTACATCAATTGACTTAGGGATTTTCCTGAGAAAGGATGTACTTGCCATAGAGGGAATGCAGTGAAAGTTCACTAGACTGATTTCTGGGATGACAGGAGTGTCGTATGAGGAGAGTTTGGGTTGACTAGGCCATCATTCATTGCAGATAAGAAGAATGAGAGGCGATCTCATTTATCATTATACACTCCTGACAGGGCTGGATAGACTGCATGCAGGGATGATGTTCCCCCTGGCTTGGAGTATCTAGAACAAGGATTCGGACACTCAGGATACAGAGTGGATCATTTAGGACTGAGATGAAGAGAAATTTCTTCACTTGGTGATGAACCTGCAGAATTCCCTACCATAGAGGGCTGTGGAGACCAAATCACTGGATATATTTAAGCAGGAAATGCTTTCTAGACATTAAGGGTGACAAGGGGCATAGGGAGAGCATTAAGGGTGACAAGGATGTATTGCATTGAGATAGAGGTTCAGCCATAGCTCAGGGGCAACTATTTTGTATGTTTCTTTGCATTGCAGGGATGGGTGTTAAAAGATGTTGGAAAGGGTATATAAAAAAATCAAGAGGAAGCAAAAGGACCACTTCTGGATTATCTGAAGAATGAAGAATTGAAGAGAGAAGTTAAGCAGTGATTAGGAAAAGGTGAAAAATGAGCTTAAATCCACTTCACACCAGTTATCAGTGATTAGAAGAGCCAAAATATAGCTAACTTGACTGATAGTATGATTTGTAGTTTTCTTGAAGCTGCTTAAAGGGTTTCAAAAAATCCTCAGATTTAAAAATGAGAAATAAGATACTGAAACCAGTTGTTTTTTTCCTACTGGTAACTGTGCAGAAGAGATTTGCATCTGGAGTGAGAATCGTGATTACATTTAATATCAGGCAAGTTGGCACTTTTGCTTTATTGAAAGGAATTGATGTACTTAAATTTGAAAGGTGCTAACATTCAGTCAGAAATAGTAAAATAGAAAGCAAAACAAATTCAACATTTTGAATGGTATTTACTACAGTGCCCAGCGCTTACAGCAGACACATTGATGTCAATGTGCCTGCCTCGTGGAATGGTCAGTGAAACCAAAATGTGTTTTTTTTTAAAGCACTGAAGGAATCTTTGTCTTCTCCCTTCACTTCCTTTTTGTGGTCCTGGTCAGGGAGACTATCTTGTAAGGAGCAGTTTTCATCCTGGTGAAACATCTGAACAGCAAACAGTCATTGAGATAGCGCTTTGCTTGAATTTTCACAGTTGGCGGTGGATTTGGTACATGTCACATGGAGACAGTGCCTTCGACAGCAGGGATTGAGTTGTCAGCTGTAAGGCAGATCCTGGGCTGTGTCTTGTCCACATCAGTGGATTCAACAGAGGAAATGGATCAAGAAGGTGTTGCTACCTCCTTTGAAATTGTGCTCATTGATAAGAGCCACATACTAATAATGATCAAAATGGAAAATTAACCTTAAATTTTTCTTCAACTATAAAGCAAGAGAAATAGGAACAGGAGTAGGTCATTCAGTCCCTCGAGCCTGCTCTGCCATTCAACAGGATCATGCTGATCCAACATTCCCAACGTCCACCTACCTGCCCTTTCCCTGTAACCCTTGATTCCTTTGTCAAAAATCTATCTATCTCAGGCTTACATATACACAAGGACTGTGCCCCTGCAGCTCTATGGCAAGGAGTTCCAAAGACTGTCAACCCTTTGAGGCAAGAAATTCCTCCTCATCTCAGTCTTAAATTGATGCCTATTTATTCTAAAACCATGTCCTGTGGTCCTAAACTCTCCCATGAGATAAAACATCCTCCCAGCATTTACCCTGTCAAGCCCCTTAAGAATCTTATATGTTTCAACGAGATCACCTCCCAGTTCTTCTAAATTCCAAAGAGTTTCCTCCATATTGGGAATCATCCTAGTGAACCTTTTCTGAACTGCCTCCAATGAAATAATATCTTACCTTAAATCAGGGGACCAGAACTGCTCTCAGTGCTCAAGATGTGGTTTCACCGTTACTTTGCTCACTAGACTTTGAGATTAAAGTACTGAGACCGAGGACTGATGAGGCAGTCATTTAGCTTTAAACTCAGCAACACACCCTCTATTACTACATCATATAATTTTTGCATTGCTAACAAGACCTGTCTGAATGTGTTTGTTAATTGAAATAGGATTTGATGATAGTTAATATGTTATGGAATCCTAATTAGCTGGAAGTTGTCCAGATGTATTTTATTTTGAACATTTAGACTTGACTTTCATTCACTCAGGCTTCTATCACAATCTGTGATGTAGCACTCTGGCAGAAACTAACTAGTGACGTAACCCATCTGAGAAATTAGTTTACCATTTAAAATTTCCTGGCAGATAGCTCAGCTCTTTCATGTGTGCTTGCAATGAATTACTTACCACAAAGAGCTTTGTATGACAGCATATTCCAAACTGCTCTCTGTCAATGGAATTGTTAATCTTATTAAAAGATGCTGAAGCAGTTTATTTCATTCTTTTGACTAACACAAAGTCAGGCGATGAAATGATGGATGCTATCAGAGCAAAAAAAAATCTCCAGTTCTTGTAACAATGTGAATGTGGGAGCATAAAATAGCATTACTGAATAGGTCAATGAGTAATAGAAGTAGCATCAAATTATGTGTATCTGTATTGAGGCTGGTGTTTGGGGTATAATTCCAGTTAGAATTATATTGGTCGTGTACACAGATTTACCATTTTGACATCCTAAAGGATAGGTTTATTGTCTTTAAGAATGCTATAAATTTCCATAGTGAAAGCAGAAAGTGCTGGGAATAACCATGTTTCTCTTACTTAATGACTTGCTATTTGTTTCTTTTATTTATAAAGAGTCTTGAGACTTATTTAACCAATAAAAGTGTAGTAAATTCCCAATTCTGTAAGCTAATTTGCAAGAGACAGTTGTGGAATTGTGATCAACATTGACATTATTGTCCAAGCAGTTCTGTTAATTCTGAATCCTAATGAACCACTTTATATGACAGTTATTGAACTGTGAAAGTAGCAGTAACTTGTAACAAATTTTCTTTACAATTGACTAGAAATAGTTTGTGGAACTGTAAATTTAAATTAGCTCCATTGTGACATGATTGAGGCAGGGTGCATATTCCTATTGCCATTCTTTTGCCAGTCTTGATGAAATCTAACTCTAAGCCATTCTTGCCAATACATTGCACATTCTTGATGACAAAGCTGATTGAAAAAAATAATGTGGATTATTCATCATGTATACACATTTAATTTGTCTTATTTTGGTTAGCTCTTACCCAAATAATTACGCATAGTAGTTGGTTGAAAAGATAAAATTTGGGTACCATTTGAAGACTGCGTCTCTCGTGACAGTTACTCAGCCAGATTTTTTTCTTCAGGATTGTGGATTGATCTGGAGATTTCTTACAATGGATCATTTCTGATGACCTTGGAAACTAAAATGAACCTGACCAAACTGGGAAAGGAGCCTTTGGGAGAAGCATATAAAGTAGGCGACATTGGCAAAGAAGGGTAAGATTTCTTAAATCAAAACTTGATTTTCTGGCACTGCACTGAAAAAAAAGTGTCCTTTAGGCTCCAAGTATAATGTGAAGCCATTTCTTGTATTGGTTGCCAAGCTAAAGATATTAATGGAAATGGACTATAATGGGTATTTGGCAGTGATGAGGTATGCAATCTCGTTGCTGAATAGAATTAGTTTTCTTGATTATATACTAAAGAGGCTGTATGCTACTGGCAGAATATCAGGAAATACAACATTATCCTTGCCTTTTTCTTACCATTTAGCATGCAAGAATCTTTTTCAACTTCTTAAGAAGAAGCTCCTTGACACTAAATGTATCTATTTCATAGAATCATAGAAACCTTACAATGCAGAAGGAGGTCATTTGGTCCATTAAGTCTGCACCGACCACAATCCCACCCAGGCCTTACTCCCACATCCTTACATGTTTACCCACTAATCCCTCTAACCTACACATATCAGGACTCTAAGGGGCAATCTTTAGCATGGCCAATCCATCTAACCCGCTCACCTTTGGACTGTGGGAGGATTTCGGAGCACCCAGAGGAAACCCACACAGACACGAGGAGAATGTGCAAACTCCACACAGATGGTGACTCGAGCTGGAATCAAACCCAGGTCCCTGAAGCTGTGAAGCAGCAGTGCTAACTATTGTGCTACCATTTGCTGAAAAGGAGCTTACAAGTCCTCCTCTCCCCTAAACTACAAGTCAAAACTCACTTTGTCTTGAATTCTGTCTGAGTTTTTCTTGATTGAATAGTTGGCCTGGAATGTATTACGTATGTTTGCCTGTAGTTTTAAAATTGTTTCTGGAGGACAGTACTTAATTGTTTACTCAACATAATATGTACAATCGCATTTGCTATAAATGTTGACAAATGATTAAAAAAATCAAAGAATCATGGATATTACAACAGTGGATACCATTTGCCGAGTATTATCTATGCAAGCGCAAGCTCTTCAAGTAAGAGCTATTGACTCTTTCCATTTCAATGTTTCTTAAACGTACCCTTTTTTTATGAACAATACAACAGAACATGCCTTCAAGAATTGACACAGTACGGCATAATAATTTTTCCATACATAAAGAGAGAGCACCAATGCAGTTGGTTTGGACCATTCATTAGTTATTACAAATGGTGCCTCCAAAGATACAAGGATGAAAAGATATTTCAGACATGGCAGAAAACAGGGTAACAAGGTAAAGCCATGAGTACTTGGCATAATGGTGCATGCCTTCACTTATAGGAGACTAGAGATAGAGCCACATATCTTGTATTCCATGATTTTTGAAGTAGCTAACTACTGTGTATTCAGCCAAGTTAAATATAGGATCGTGACACAGGTATTGAAAAGGCAGTCAGCCAAAGATTCTCACACCACACTTAGTTGCGTACCAAAGCATACTACTACCATCTCCAACGACATCAATGTTGCCATTGATATGAAACAACGTGTGGGACTTTATAGCCTCACTTGTCCCGAAACTGTAAAATCCCACCTGAGGTTAACGGACCTTCCCATTATCCACCCCTCTCCAGCTCTGATTCTCGTGGCTGGCAGGTTAGTAAAATTTTGGCCATTGTCTTTTCCCAGGATATGTACTCTGTCTGCACCTTTACAGGAGTCCATTAGAGATTCTATGACCCTAAAATAGCAAAAATACAGAAACAGTCTGCACAAACACCCACCTAATATATACCGCCATTATAAATGCAAGGGTTATAAGAAGGGAAAAAAGATAAATATTGCACAACCCCAGTGCCATATAACGTACTCAGCATGTTTCCCAACACACTCAAGCTCTTTAAGGATATTAAACCATTAGGAATCAGTTTTGACACAGGACCAGAATACAGATTGTCCCCCGTGCCATCTTGCACCCCTGGCATAACAAGCTCAAATTTATGTCTTTTAGCTTGGAGTATTTAAAGGAACGTGCATTCCATTGTGAACAAATGGACGTCCCTGGTGTTCAAAGGGTGACAGGTGGATTTTGCCTTGGTACTCATATCCTAGATCACCCTTGTCAACACGATAATAACATCACAAAATCAAAAAAGGGGTGTAACGAGAAGGTGTAAAGTCCAGGATTAGCAATGAAATGCAGATTATGACTCCAATTTATTGCCATCTGTGACGTTTAGAGCTATCAAATCCTTAGTAGGATTGTCAAACAGCATTAAAGATCCATCAGAAGTCACGCTCGGTAGCGTGATAAAGCAAGGACAAATTGCTTTCGGATCACTTTCAAATGCTTTCCAACTTCATTGAAATATCTGCAATCAAAGCTATGACAAAACATGATTACCGTCCGGTGTCGAGCCTTGTAAATAAGGTACAATGTGCCCCTTCAGAATTACTATGCCCAACTTTTGTGTCAAGAATTAGAAAATGTATTAATCAGTTGTCAAAATATTTAGCTAGGAGCATGCCCTCAGCTCCTTACAGGAAAGTTTAATCATAGGGGCCCTCCTTCTCCAGCCCCGGCTCTCATCTGACATACCATTTAGCTGATTTTCCAAGGATTGAAATGGCACCTCAACTGAGAAAACTGCAGTGTTGATGATTCTTCCTTCTACTTAATTTAGCTTCTTGTTGATACTCTGCAGTTCAGCAATATGAACACTGAAATTCTATTTCAAAATGCTGAGTTCGTTGTCTATAAGTAATCATATTAACTTTTGACATCGCCCAGTCAAGAACCAAATCACCATAGCTGTTCCTGTGCTCACATCATGTGAACCTCCACACATAACCTTTTCAAATACTTGTTCTGTTTTTTAAATGATGTTTATGTCTATTGTGTCAGGACGTATAATGTTACCTGGGCAGAGCCAAGAAAGGAAAATCAGGCAGCAAGGATTGCATGTGTGGTGGAACCTGCGTGATTTTCCTTCAGGTAATTAAAAGAGAGAGAAAATGGGTTGAGCGCTGTTAATGGTGCTCCTGCCTGTCTGTTTTTTCCCTTTACACCCTGCCCTGATAGTGAAAAGATAAATCTGCATCTAAGATCATTTTAACTTGAGCAGCCCAACAGGAACGGTTTGGTACAAGTTAAATATCTGTTTTGTGCTCTGCCTAATTTTGTATTTCTTTAACTTCAATGGAGCATAAAATCAATTTGTGTATTGAACAGGTGAGCAACTCAATCCTGTCTCATTCCCTTTTTATGCATTAGATTAAAATTGCCCCCAATGTCTCTGCCTTGACACTTGCCTTGTACAGCATTCCATATTTTATGTATATTTTATATACAGGCTATGGAAGTAGTACTTTTTTCTCATTAAAAACATTTCATAATATGGAAAACTTCTTTTTCTCTCTCTCTTTCTTTTTCTCTCTCTCTTTCTTTTTCTCTCTCTCTTTCTTTCTCTCTCTCTCTTTCTTTTTCTCTCTCTCTTTCTTTTTCTCTCTCTCTTTCTTTTTCTCTCTCTCTTTCTTTTTCTCTCTCTCTTTCTTTTTCTCTCTCTCTTTCTTTTTCTCTCTCTCTTTCTTTTTCTCTCTCTCTTTCTTTTTCTCTCTCTCTTTCTTTTTCCTCTCTCTTTTCTTCTCTCTTTTTCTCTCTCTCTTTCTTTCTTCCTTTCTTTTTCTCTATCCTCTTTCTTTTTCTCTCTCTCTTTCTTTTTCTCTCTCGTCTTTCTTTTTCTCTCTCTCTTTCTTTTTCTCTCTCTCTTTTTCTTTTTTCTTTTTCTCTCTCTCTTCTTTTTTCTCTCTCTCTTTCTTTTTCCTCTCTCTTCTTTTCTCTCTCTCTCTCTCTCTCTTCTCGTCTCTTTTCTCTCTTTCTCAATCTCTCTCTCTCTTTTCATTCTCCTCCCTTCTCTCTCTTTCTTCCTCTCTCTCTCTCTTTCTCTCTCTCTCTCTCCTTATCTCTCTCCCTCTTCGTCCTTCTTTCTCTCATCTCTCTCCTCTCTTATCTCTCTCTCTCTCTTTCTCTTTCTCTCTCTTCTCTCTCGTCTCTGTCTCCTTTCTTTCTTTCTTTCTTTCTTCTTTCTTTCGTGCTCTCTTCTTTCTTTCTCTCTCTTTCTTTCTTTCCCTTTTCTTCAGTCTTGTGCTTTCCTTCTTCTCTCTTATTTTCTTTTCTTCTCTCTCCGTCTTTCTTCTTTTCTCCTCTCTTTCTTTCTTTCCTCCTCTCTTTCTGTCGTTCTCTCTCTTTCTGTCTTTCTCTCTCTCTTTCTTTTTTCTTTCTCTCTCTCTTTTTTTCCTCTCTCTCTCTCTCATCTTTCTTCTCTCTCTCTCCGTTTCTGCTCTCTCTCTCTTTCTCTCTCTTCTCTCTTTTTCTCTCTTCCCTCTCCTCTTTCTCTCTCATCTCTCTCTTTCTCTCTCTCTCTCCTCTTCTCATCGGTCTCTCTCTCTTTCTCTCATCTCTCTCTTCGTCTTTCATATCTCTCTCGTCCTCTTTCTCTCTCGCTCTTCTCTTTCTCTCTCTCTCTCTCTTTTTCTCTCTCTCTTTCTTTTTCTCTCTCTCTTTCTTTTTCTTCCTCCTCTGTCTTTCTGCTTTCTTTTTCTCTCTCTCTCCTCTCTCTTTCTCTCTCTCTCTCTCTCTTTCCCTCTCTCTCTCTCTCTTTCTCTCTCATCTCTCAGTCTTTCTCTCCATCTCTCTCTCTCCTCTCTCTTTCTCTCTCTCTCTCTTGCTTTCTTTCTTGCTCTCTTCTCAAAGTTCTTTCTTTTCGTTCTCTCTTTCTCTTTCTCTCTTTCTCTTTCTTTCTTATCCTTTCTGTTTTCTTTCTTCTCTCTCTCTCTCTCTCTCTCTCTCTCTCTCTCTCTCTTTCTTTCTCTTGTCTTATCTTTCTCTTTTCATTTCTTTCTCTTTCTTTTTTTCTCTCTCGTCTTTCTCTCTTCTTCCTTTCTTTCTCTCTCTCTTTTCTCTCGTCACTTTCTTTCTTCCCTTTTCTTTCTTTCTTCTCTCGGGTCTCGTCTTTCTTTCTTTCTCTCTTTCTCTTTCTTTCTCTTTCTCTTTCATTTTTCTTTCTGTCTTCTCTTTCTTTCCTTTCTCTCTCTCTTCTCTCTCTCTCTCTCTCTCTCGTCCTCTCTCTTTCTTTCTTTCCTTTCTTTCTCTCTCTCTCTCTTTCTTTCTTTCTCTCTCCTCTTTCTCTCTTTCTTTCTTTCTTTCTTTCTTTCTTTTCCTTTCTTTCTTTCTTTTCCTCTCTCTCCTCATTCTCTCTCTATCTCTCTTTCCTTTCTCTCTCTTTCTTTTCTTTCTTTCTCTTTTCTTATCTTCTTTAGTCTCTCTCTTTCTTTTTTTTCTCTTTCTTTTCTCTCTCTCTTTCTTTCTTCTCTTCTCTCTTTCTCTCTCTGTTCTTTCTTTCCTCTTTCTTTCTTTCTTTCTCTCTCTCTTCTTCTTTCTCTCTCTTTCTCTTTCCCCATCTCTCGTCAACCTCTTCCTCCTCTATTTCTCTTTCTCATGAACTCTCTTTCTCTTTCTGTCTTTCCTCTTTCTTTCTTTCTTTCTCTCTCTCTCTCTCCTATCTCTCTCTCTTTCTTTCTCTTTCTTTCTCTCTCTTTCTTTCTTTCTCTCTCTCTTTCTCTCTTCTTTCTTTTCTCTCTTTCTCTCTCCTTTCTTTCTCTCTCTCTTTCTTTCTCTCTCTCTCTTTCTTTCTTTCTTCTCTCTCTCTCTCTCTTTCTTTTCCTTTCTCGTTCTCTCTCTCCTCTCTTTCTTTCTCTCTTTCTCTCACTTCTTTCTCTCTTTCTCTCTCTCTCTCTCTCTTTTCTTTCTGTCTCTCTCTCTCTCTCTTTCTTTCTTTCTCTTCTCTGTCTCTCTCTCTCTTCTCTCTCTCTCTCTCTTTTTTGCTCTCTCTCTTTCTATCTCTCTCTCTCTCTCTCTCTTTTCTCTGTCTTTCTTCTCTCTCTTTCTTTCTCTCTCTCTCTTTCTTTCTGCTCTTCATCTCGTCTCTTTCTCCTCTCTCCCCCTTCTCTCAGAATCCACCCCTCCTCTCTCTCTTCTCTCTTCCTCCTCTCTCTCTCTCTTTCTCTCCTATCTCTCTCTCTCTTTCTCTCTCTCCCCATCCTCTCTCTCTCTTCTTTCTTTCTCATCTCTTTCTTCTCTCTTTCTCCTCTCTCTCTTTCCTTCTCTCTCTCTCTGTGTTCTCTCTCTCTCATCTTCTCTCCTCTCTCTTTCTTTTCTTTCTTTCTCTCTCTCTGTCTTTCTTCTCTCTCTCTCTTTTTCTCCTCTCTCTGCTCGATCGTTCTCTCTCTCTCTTGTCTTTTCTCTCTCTCTCTCTTTCTTTTCTTCTCCGGTTCTTTCCTCTTTCTGTTCTTTCTTTCTTTCTCTCTCTCTCTTTCTTCTTTCCTTCTTTCTTTCTTTCTCTCTCTCTCTCCTCTCTTCTCTCTTCTTTCTCTCATTCTCTCTATTCTTTCTCTCTCCTCTCTTCTTTCTCTCTCTCTCTCTGTCTTTCCTCTCTCTCTCTCTTTCTGTTCTCTTCTCTCTCTCTTTTCTTTCGCTCTCTCTCTCTTTTCTTCTCTCTCTCTCTCCTTTCTTTCTCTCTCGCTCCCTTTCTTTCTCTCTCTCTCTTTCTTATTTCTTTTTCTTCTTTCCTCTCTCTCGTTATCTTTCTTTCTTTCTCTCTCTCTCTCTCTCTCTTTTCTTGTCTCTCGGTCATCTTCTTTCTCTCTCTCCTCTCTTCTTATCTCTCCTCTCTCTCTCTTCGTCTTCTTTCTCTCCTTCTTCCTCTTTTCTTACTTTCCTTTTCTTTCTTCTCTCTCTCTCTCTCTCTTTCTTTCTCTAACCTTAATACTCTTTTCTCTTCTTTCTCCTCTCTCTCTCTCCCTCGTCTCTGTCCTCTCTTTCTTTCTCTCTCTCTCTTCATCTCTTTCTTTCTCT